>JAQSUU010000556.1:11317481-12634962 GCA_038087645.1 Saccharum hybrid cultivar R570
GGCTGCGACCAGGATCGACGTGGGAACAATTCCCGTGTCAGGTCTCACTGTTTTACCACCCATCCCATGATGGGAGGTGAAACCCGTCACTATACCCACCTTACCGCGCACTGTTTACCATCGATCACCCTCGAGGGAGGATAAGACAAGGCCCGTTCTCCGCAATCTCGGGGATTCGGCCTTATCCATCCGGTCTCGACCCGGCCTCGACCCAACCTCGACGCTCGGCATAGTTCAATGGCAAGGGAAGGACAGTATGGCACGGCGCTCCAGGTCATTTTGTCGTCTCGTCTCCCACGACGCCATGGTGTCCAGGGATGGCCGGCCATTCCTAGGGCACGTCGCTACAGTCAACTCAACAGGAATCGACCAAACATCACCTTAAGGCTCCCCGTCATCCTGGCCTCCTCTCGCCCTATAAAAGGGCAGGCCAGGGTTCTACGAAGAGGGGGGAAACGAAGCACCCAACCAGACAACAACAGACAACGAAGAAAAACAAGAGATCGATACCTCAAGCAACCACCCTTGTCCTTTTTTCCTCTCTTTGAGACTTGGGCTCGGCGCCCTCTCTCGCATGCTTGTAACCCCTACACGAGCACTTCGGTGCAAGGAAATACAAACTTCTCCCCCCCCCGCTGGACGTAGGACCTTCTTTTACCCGAACCAGGATAAACCCCCGTGTGTTCTCCTTGCATCACCATCCAGGAAAGAGACACGCAGCATTTACTCGTTGGTTTAGGACCCCCTCGGGTCCAAACACCGACAGGTAGTGTTTATTGATGATATTCTGGTGTACTCCAAGAATGAGAAGGATCATGAAGAGCATCTGAGAATTGTCTTGACTGGACTTAGAGATCATAAGTTGTATGCTAAGTTTAGCAAGTGTGAATTTTAGTTAAAGAAAGTTCCTTTTCTTGGTCACATTCTGTCAGAAAATGGAGTTTCAGTAGATCCAAGCAAGGTGCAAGATGTTATGGATTGGAAGGCACCGACCACAATTTCTGAAGTCAGAAGTTTCTTAGGATTAGCAGGTTACTATCGCCGTTTCATACCAGATTTCTCAAAGATTGCCAAACCAATGACAAGTCTGCTATAGAAAGATCACAAGTTCGTTTGGACAGAGGAGTGTGATGCAACTTTCCACACTTTGTGGAAACTGTTGACCACAGCTCCTGTTCTAGCACAACCGGATATAGAGAAACCTTTTGATGTGTTTTGCGACACATCGAAAACTAGAATAGGATGTGTTCTTATGCAAGAAAGAAGAGTTATTGCTTATGCCTCATGATAGTTGAGAAAGCACGAGGTCAATTATCCGACACATGATCTTGAACTTGCTGCAGTTGTGCATGCCCTAAAAATTTGGAGACATTATCTACTTGGTAATGTGTGCAATATTTTCATAGATGACAAGAGTCTTAAGTGTATCTTTACCCAACCAGAGCTGAACATGAGACAGCGAAGATGGTTAGAATTGATCAATGATTACAACTTGAACGTGCAGTATCATCCTGGAAAGGCTAATGTAGTGGCAAATGCTTTGAGTAGAAAGTCACATTGCCTAAATGTGCAACCCTTACTCGAAGATGGGTTCGATCTGATGCACCCTGCCGTGTTACATAGTATTCAGATCAGTTGCTCTTTGGAGAGTAAGATAATAGAAGGCCAGAAGACCGACAAGGGGGTATTCCACATCAAAGAGAAAATTAAAGGAGAGCCATCTAAGCACTTTAGAGTGGATGAACAGGGTGTGTTATGGTTTGACGACCGTCTTGTTGTTCCTAAGGATCGAGAGCTTAAGAATAAACTCATGGATGAAGCTCACCTTTCTAAGCTATCCATCCATCTTAGAAGTAGTAAGATGTACCAAGAACTGAGACCTCATTATTGGTGGACAAAGATAAAGAAAGAGATTGCAGTCTATGTTGCCAGATGTGACACCTGTTGTAGGGTGAAAGCTATTCATATGAAACCTACTAGTTTATTGCAACCCTTGTCCGTACCTAGTTGGAAGTGGGATGATATAAGTATGGATTTTATCTCAGGTTTGCCCACTACCCAGAAGGGACATGACTCGATTTGGGTGATTGTAGATCGTCTTACCAAGACAGCTCATTTCTTACCTGTTAAGACAGATTATCGACCACCTCAATATGCCGAGAAATACATAGCAGAAATTGTGCGATTGCATGACATACCGAAGACCATAGTGTCTGATAAAGGGTCCCAGTTCACCGCTCACTTTTGGAAACATTTGCACAAAGGTCTGGGTACGAGTTTGATCCATAGTACTGCTTATCATCCTCAGACAGATGGCCAGACCGAGCGAGTTAATGCCGTTCTAGAGGATATGTTAAGAGCCTGTGTGTTGTCTTCTAGGGGTTCATTGGAGTTCTGGTTACCTTTAGCCGAGTTTGCTTACAATAACAGTTATCAAGAAAGTATCAAGATGGCTCCATTCGAAGCTTTGTATGGCAGAAAATGCATAATACCACTAAATTGGATTGAGCCAGGAGAAAGAAGGTATTATGGCATTGATTTTGTAGAAGAGGCCGAGAAGAAAGTTCATATTATTCAGCAAAATATGAAAGCAGCCCAATCACATCAGAAAAACTATGTGGATAAAAGGAGGAGACCGCTTGTGTTTGAAGTTGGTGACCATGTTTATCTAAAGGTCACACCAATGAAGAAGAAACGATTTGGAGTCCGAAGAAAGCTTGCCACCAGATTTGTGGGACCGTACAAGATCTTGGAAAGGAGAGGTCCAGTAGCCTACAAGTTGGAATTACCTGGAACAATGAGTTCCGTTTTTCCCATGTTCTATATATCCCAGTTAAAGAAATGTTTGCATGTTCCGGAGGAGAGAATAGAACCTCGAGGCATAAAGCTCAAGTTAGATTTGGTATATCGTGAACAACCAGTTCGAGTTTTGGACACCAACGAATGTGCTACCCAGAATAGTGTGGTGAGAACATATAAGATACAATAGAGTCATCATGATGAATGGGATGCAACTTGGGAAACAGAAGAATATCTACAAAAAAAAAGCTTATGAAGATTTTTATAACAAATGGTTCGTAACCCAAATCTCGGGATGAGATTTTTATAAGGGGGAGGGTTGTAACACCCCGGTGTTTAGCTTGCATTCAGCATATGCAAATCACATGCATAAGCATCATCATGCACTCAGCATTCACACGAAATGATAGCATTTTCACCTGTGTGTGAGATTCTTGTGTTAATTAGAAATGACAGGATCATGCTTATTATGTTTAAGTCCCATGCTTGTTTGTTAATTCTAATAGTTCACTAATGTTTTGGAGCCAATTTGGAGCAAAGTTGATTTTTAAAATTTTACCCAAATTATGCTTTTAAAAATAAGTTTAAAAATTTGGTTTCTATTTAAAGAATTGACTTTAAATCCCTATCTCAAAAACTATTGAGATTTTGGTTTGGATCCTTTTGACAAAGTTGTAGATCTAAAAATTTAGAACAACTTCTATTTTTGGACCATCTCGAGAAAACATCATTTGCTCATTCAAAATTTGATTTGGGGCTGTGTTTGAAAAATAGAATTTGAAAACAAAAATAAAAAAATTTCCTCGTCTTCGTGGGCCTCGGTCTCACTTCTTGGCCCGCAGCAGTTTCGGCCCGGCCCCGCCGCACGCGCAGCGCGCTCACCGTTCCCGCTCTCCCGCGTGCGGACGCGCCCTCCGTCGCTCGCCCTGCCCGTGCTCGCCACATGGCCGGTGTCCACCGGCCGCCGAGGGCGGTGGCAGACTCGCCGTTCCGACCAGACCTGCACCGCCTTCAAGACCCCCTGTCCGAGCCTTCCTCTCCACTCTCGCTCTCTCTCCCTCTCATTGTCCTGTTCGAAATCCCAAGCGGGCGGTCGAGCTGCCGAGCTCACTGACGCCCTCCGCCGGCGTCCAGCTCCATCACCGCCACCCCATTTCCCGATTCCTCCCAGCCTCAACTCCACCTCGCGCTCCCTCCATTTGGTGCTCTATGCTCGCCTTGGAGTCGCGGTACTGTTGCGCATCTCATCCGGCCTCGCCGTGGTCGGCAACGGCCACCGCGCTGACGTGCAGCCGCCACCGTGCGCCATTGTCACCGGCGAGCATGCTTCACCACTCAATCGCCGCCATCTTCTAGCCGGTTAGGTGTGGCTCGGCATCCCGAACATGTCGGTGCCCACTGCGCCACTGGAGGGCTCGCTGCCGGCGAGATAGCGCCGCCGCAGCTCCACTTTCCCTCTCTGCGTATGACGAGTGGGACCACGAGGCCCACTGGCAGGGACTCAAAAAGTGTTGGGGTGCACAGATCCGGGGACACGTAACATTTTGGGTTCGGGTTTTTCAGAAAAGAAAAAGAAATGATTTCCTTATTTCAGTAAAAATGCTTTAAAAATTTGTATCTTGCTCATTTTTGCTCCAAATCTGGTGAAATAAATTTTGCTAGGTTTCTTTTGAGTATATTTACAGCATAAAAATATTGCATGTTAAGTTTGAGATATTTTTCTGTGAAGTTTTATTTAATTCTGGTAATTGGTATTTATCTAAGAAAATGAATAGTAAATCCATTATTGCTCAGAAAAATATGGTTTCACTTGCATTAGTTTTCTTTTGTGATTTAGTTTCTGGGAAAAATATATGTTATACATGTTCTGTGTAAATTTTTTGATGTGTAGTTCAAGTGCTTTTTATTGCTCATATTTGTTGTTTTTGATAGAGAGAAAAATATGAATAAAACATGCAAGTGATAATTTTTGTACCGTGATTATTTACTGTGTAGATTGTTAAAAAGTGCTTAAATCTATTGTTTGACACTTTTCGTAGTACAAACTATTTTACAGGGCATTTCTGTCCTGCAGTTTGTCTATTTTGTGTAGGCAGTTCTATTAATCCAAATATAATGAAATTTTTGTGGCATGCTAGAATAGATGATAGTAAGTCACTGTAATTTTCCTAGATTTTCTGTGCTACCAAAATAGATGTAGTTGTTCAAACCTAGTTTCAATTAGGGTTTAATTAACCTTTTTTAATGCATGTTTAGTTAATAATGTTTGCTTTGGTGTATCTTTGAAGCATCTTAGCTTGCTGTGATGACTTGATATGTAGTATAGTGGTTGTAGTAGTAGTTTAGTAGTACATGTTCTTGGATGATGTTGACTACCTTGTAGAAGAGTTGTATTTCTAATCTATCCAATAAAGTAAACCTGTTCATCTACATTCCATTCATCATGATCATTACATGTCATCTCTCTAATGCACCTATGCATGAGCACTTATACATCTGCATCATACAGGATCGCAAGAAGGAATTCCGGTAGCAGTTCCCGAGGAGCCGAAAGAGCAGCCCGAGGTGCAAGAGCAGGAGGTGCCCGAGGTAGACGAGGAGGTCGGCGAGGATCTTCTAGAGTGCCCTGACCATCGCCCGAGCTCTTTCGAAAGAGGCAAGCCTCGGAGCATTTTTCTCCCTCGGTTTGCAAAATATTTAATTAATGTTCTACTTAATTGATGCATTAAGTTCATGAGTTGTTTGCAACCGTTGCTGCATTATACCTTGTTTACCTCTGTATACCATATCTCTGTTACCCTGGTATCCGCAGTCGAGTCAATGCTTAGCTGGCTTAGACCGGTAGAAGTCGGGTGATTTCCTGTCACCTGCGAGCTATAGGTGAGTACTTGGATCTTGTTTGGCTAAATATGGTGTCATGAGATATAACTAAGTGTTAATTTGAAGTTGAGACTGGATGGAGACTTACAGTGTTTCGGACTATAGTGATTTTCCATATGTGTCGATTAAGGACCGACCGTTGTTGAGCCTCGAGTCATGTTGAACGCATGCCTCATATTTAGCTAGCCGGATAAAGTACTTTCCGACCACAAAACTAGGAGATTATTCGGGCCGAGTAGATTACCCGTAGCGCACTGTACCGGGGAAGGTGTGGTAGGACACGGGGGCACGATGATAAGACCAAAGGACAGTCGGTCGGCCCCTAGGTACATGTGGTTCCTGGCAAACTCGAGACTTTACCTGGAGAGTTGACTCGGTGACCAATATCTCACTTTAGTGGGTGAGTGAGGTTTGTGTGAGGAATAAATTACCAGCTGGTTAATAATCGATTTGAATCGCCATCGTTCACTAGATAGTGAACAGTTGACTTCAGTTACTTTATCGTGGTAATGTTGATGGAACACCTGGACAGTTATAATGGATATGACATTATGGTAGTTGATATTGATCACTGGTTATCATTACTTGTTAATCACATGTTTACTCTAGTATATGTGCAAATGTAGCCGATAGGTTAATAATGATTAATTTGATTTAATGCTTTCGGAAAGAGGATTCTTAAATACCAAAAATTGCCTTTTGCAAATGAGTCAGCTACCCCACTATAAAGCCCTTCATGATTCCTTGGTGTCACTTTTTTTTGGTTATATCGGGTAAGTCTAGATGAGTACCTTCTCGTACTTAGGGCTTTGTTCCCACTTGTTGCAGATGGGTAGATGTATTACGGCTACTGTATCAACTGTCTTTTATCTTGCGATGGGTGAAGCTTAGGACCATGGGTAGTGGTCGTTCCCTACGTTTCATCTAATGCTTTTGTTGGAGATGATCATCCACCGGCACTATACATGAACTCTATGTGAGTGTGTGGGTGAATTTGAACTAAATGCTTTCGCTACTTTTATTTGAACTCGGTTTGTAATAACTATGTTTAAACTTCGATGTATCCATGATGTGAACTTTTATGTAATTTGTGATGGTGACCGCTAAACTTATTACGATCTTGGCTGGTATTTGAGTTGGTTTGAAATCCCTCGAGATTTCACGGACTACCGGGTTATACGGGCTTAAGTTTGCTAAATCGTCTGCTCCGGTGGATGATTTTCCTACTTAATTTCGTATAATTGGTCGGTTCTGTTACACAAACCACAAGGACGAACACGCCACGCCGGCTACATGACCAGGTATGACGGGGCACATCGCTATAATACCGAAAGACAGAAACCACTCCTTCAGCAGTGGCACGCATGCCTAGCCATGTAGTCGCGGTGCCAAAAGTACCAATGCCATGCCTCCACAGTGCAAGACACGTCGCCATCGAATAAGGACCCCCCGAGGCCCCAGGGTGCTTCTCCAGCAAGGATCTCCCACATACCAACATCTCGTAACCTTGCATCTCCTTGAGACTATAAAAGGGGCATGCAGGGACCGTTCTAGGCGGCGAATCAAAGACAGAAAGAAGGAGAAAGCCTCACGAGACAATACACAAGCGCACGACTCTTCTGGACCTTGCGAGGGCTCTGGTAGGGTCACACACGCATTCCACTCACACCTTAAGACTTGAGAGCCCCTCCCTCTCTCACATTCGCTTGTAACCCCTACTACAAGCACTTCGGTGCAAGATAATACAGAACTCTCCTCCCTCACTGGACGTAGCGCATTTCTCGACCCGAACCAGTATAAATCGCCTGTGTTCTTTTTGCACACCATCCGGACCCCCGACGCGTAGACATTCATTACTCGTTGGTGCTAGGACCGCCGTTTCTTACACCATCAATATTCTTTTCGGGCATAAGAAGTAATATAGTTGACACAAAGATTGGTCACACACCACAAGTGCTAGCGCACGGGTCACAAACGGACTGAGGCGGCGCGACTCAGCAAAAACAAGTTTAGCTGGTTTAGGCAGTCAACCTAGTCAATTTTCTCAAGTCAAGCCCGAGAAAGCCCTAGGGCAGCAAGGATCACACTTACGTGGTGAATAACGGAGAGGTTTATGATCAAAGCACCAAAGCATGACCAATCGCGCTTACATGACGAAGAATGACTAGTTTCTGAGCAAAGTAGTAAAGGAGACGTCGAAGCTCTCGCTCCTAAGGGACCCTATCGAGGCAAGGACATCACCGGGTTACCCAAAATTAGCCAGCAAAGTTAGGGTGCCATTCTTGTTCATCAGATCAAGCTATGAGCAGTATAGGATTGGAAGTGATTAGGGCAAAGAGAAATAAAAGTAAATTGTATTTGATTCGTTTGTGTGTGTTGGGTACCTCAATCTGTCATGCCCTTTATATTTATAATTAAGGAGGGATGGTCTTGTCCCATAAGGGACCGAAAACTCTTGCAAAACACATTTTAGATCTGATTTGGCCCTATCAAAACATGTTTGTTGTCACACCCATTTTTAAGGACAAAAATAGGATGCATAAAAGACTCATGTGCGCCCCAGGAAACAGTCGCACACATAAGTTGACAAATTACAAAGTACCATCACAGTGCTTATTACATAACGAATAAGTATTTAAGACATAGTCTTGAACGATAGGTAATAATAACTAATAGTAGTTCTTCAGCGGAAACTCCACACAGGGACACGGTTGACTGGTTGACACCAAGACTAGTACTCATTCCGATAATCTTCCTCATTATCTTCATCTGTTATGGTGGAAATAGCAAGGGTGAGTCCATGTCGAACTCCACAAATATAACACAGGGTTCATGAGGCTCAAAAAGGCTAGACACTGTTTAACTGCATTTAGCTTTTAATCATATATTAGCAATTGTGTAGCATCAAGATAAACCACTTCCCATTAAAGAACCAATGATCAATTGTAATAATGACAACGAATAGCATTAACATGAGCATAATAATAATCAATAATAATTACACATGATATAGCAATGGTGATCATCTATTCTGTAGATGTTCCAAGGCCGCTCGTATCCGTGAGCACGGCTAGTATACCAGTTTTTAACTCTGCGCAGAGGTGTACACTTTCACTGTAAGTCATGATTTCCAAATGAGTGGGGAGATCAAGCCCAAACACCCGAGAACCATATAAAGCCACTCAAAAGTTCGTCTAACAAGTTAGGGCCATTAGATTCACTCGGCAGGCAGATGTAGAACCCCCCTTCCCTGTGGCACAACAACCGCAGCCTATACACACTAGGCCAGGGGCTCGCACTACACCCAAAGTGGCAAGCCATTCTTACGCCATTTAAGGTAACCACTAACAAGCTAGAAAAGGTCTCTTGAACAACTAGAGCCAGAGCCATATAGCCCTCACAGCTGTACTGTATGTCCCGGATGGTCTTGTACAGATAAGTCCTTATGGAGAGAAACCAGAGCAACAATATAACCCCTTGCTCTAGCCCCCTTTTCAACAGTAATAAAATTATCTTAATGGTTGATTGCTTAATCCATTAATCAAATTACAAGATCATTGTTCATAATTAAGCACTAGCGATAGCTACCCAAATGCATAACCCATAGGTGACAAGGAAACAAGATATCAATAGCTAAGTTATAATCTCTATGGTTGTCAAGGAAGACACATGCATATGTATGATAATTTCAGTAAATAGGTAACAAGGATGGTCCCATGTTATACTTGCCTTGATCAAAGCTCTCCAAGTGATACTGCTGACTTGGCTCAAAGTAATACTCCGAATCGTCCAGATACTGCTCACCTTCTATACTCGATCATCAATCAACAACACACATGCATCCAAGCAAACATACACAAAGCAAACAAAGAGATACAATTAGAACAGTACACCAACAGTAGCAAAACAGTAATAAAAATTTATAAAACTCTTCTACACGTTTCTACGATCACACAGACGCAAAGATCACCAAATTCGGAGTTAAAACGTATAAGTTATGAATTTTCTAAGATTTCCTATAGATAAATAAATACTAAATTATAAACTCGAAAAATAAATTATCAAAACTGACTGTACAACTACACTAACATATAGAGCTCGCAAATACGAACCTAACGCAATTTGAACGGATCAAATCGGAGTTAAAACGAGGATTTTACGACCAAAACAATTCTAGTGGCAAAACTGTAAATACCTGAAAACGTATTTTTGACTTATCCGGGAGAAAATACGCTTTCAAAACACGAAAACGGATTTAGGATATTGCGCTAAGGACCGCGGGTTCTATTATGAAGAAGTCCAGGGGCTCTTTAATAAATCTACCCCGCGAAGGGGTATCTTCTAATCCTAACCGCTGATCAGCGAATGGACGGCTGAAAACGCTTCCAGCAAAGGAAAGAGAGGGCGCGGTCACCTTCCCCAGCGCCGGCCGGTGGCCGCCATGGCCGACACCAACGGCTCGCCGGAGCTATGCGGTTCTAGCGTTTTTTTACCATCGTTCGGCTCGCGACCGGTACCAATCGAACGAGGAGAGCAACGCGAACTCATCTACACGATTTAGGAAGACTACAACGAATCGAGGACGGATTGCGGCTCGGGAAGGCGGCGGCGCCATTGCTGGCTCACTGGAGCTTCGCAAACACGCGATTCAAAGCACTACAACTCAAAAGAAAAGCATGGGGAGGAAAAGAAGAAGATGGCGAGCTCACCAAAACGAAAAAGAAGGACTCCAATCCACCCGCAAGCCCCGACGACGGACAACTGTGACTCCTTAGGGTTTCGAGCCAACTAGGCTCAGTTACAAGTGTTTTGGCTCAATGTTTAGATGGAAAACGAGGAGAGGAGGCAAAAGGCTACACATTTATAGACCTAATATGCCGTGTTCGGTTAGGAAGTCCCGAGATTCCCGATTGATTTGGTTGGAGGCGACGTCGGTCTCCGGCTCGGCCACGATAAGAGGAAGAAGGCACGACTGACAGCGGGCCCCGACTATCAGCGTCACAAGGGAGGGAGGCGCGCACGGCCGCTGCGGCTCCTGGGCCGGCTCACGCGGACCCGAGAGAAGAGCGAGGAAGACAACGCTCGGTTCAGCTCGGCCCAAACAAAAGAGAGAGGGGAGAGCAGGCCGGTGAGAAGCAGGCCTCCAAGCTACCGGGCTGCACAGGTAAACCTTTTCTCTTTCTTTTTTTTTCTCCTTTAAATTTGTTTCCAAATCCATTTTCAAATCAAATTTTCCTAAACCAAATCAATTAAAACAAATATATCCACACCACAAAATAAAATAAATGCAACAGCATGAATGCATCACCAAATAGTTTTAAAATTTTAATTCCCTCTCTCTAAATTATTTAAAATTTATTACTCCTAAAAATTTGGGTGTTACAAATTCTACCCCCCTTAAAAGAATCTCGTCCTCGAGATTGAACTGCTTACTCAAACAACTGCAGATATGATTTTCTCAATTCATCCTCTCTTTCCCAAGTTGCCTCTGCCTCTGAATATCGATTCCACTGCACTTTGCACATCTTAATAACCCGACTTCGAGTAACTCTCTCAGCAGTCTCCAAAATCTTAATCGGAAACTCTTCATATGTAAGATCTTCCTTAACAGTCAATTCTTCTAAAGGTATCTGCTCCTCAGGCACACGCAAACACTTCTTAAGTTGTGAAACATGGAACACATCATGTACTCCAGATAAATTCTCAGGCAACTCTAATTGATAAGCAACTTCCCCACGTCTAGTAATAACTTTAAATGGTCCAACATACCTTGGTGCTAGTTTACCTTTCATGTTAAACCTCTTCACACTTTTCATAGGTGACACCTTCAAATAGACATAATCACCTACCTCAAAAACTAAATCTCTTCTTCTATTGTCAGCATAACTCTTCTGACGAGACTGCGCTACTCTCAAATTCTCACGAATCACTCGCACTTGATCTTCTGCGTTTCTAAGAACATCTGTACCAAACACCTGAGATTCACCTGTCTGATCCCAAAACAATGGAGTTCTACACTTACGTCCATACAAAGCTTCAAACGGTGCCATCTTAAGACTCTGTTGATAACTATTATTGTAAGAAAATTCTGCATAAGGCAAACTCTTATCCCAACTAGTTCCATATTGCAATGCACAAGCTCTCAACATATCCTCTAATACCTGGTTGGTCCTTTCAGTCTGTCCATCTGTCTGTGGATGATATGCTGTACTAAAATTCAATTTTGTTCCCAATGATTCATGCACAGCTTTCCAAAAATGCGACGTAAACTGCGATCCTCGATCAGATACAATCTTCTTTGGAACTCCATGCAAACATACTACCCTCTCCATATATAACTCTGCCAATTTTGGTCCACGGTAAGTAGTCTTAACTGGTATAAAATGAGCAACTTTGGTTAATCGATCTACTATCACCCAAATAGAGTCATAACCCTTCTGAGTACGAGGTAACCCCACTATAAAGTCCATACCAACTTCTTCCCACTTCCATTCAGGAATCTTCATTGGTTGCAACAATCCAGCAGGTCTCTGATGCTCTGCTTTCACCCTCTGACAAGTGTCACACAATGCCACATACTCAGCCATATCTCGCTTTAATCCAACCCACCAATATTTCTGTTTCAGATCCAAATACATCTTAGTACTACCAGGATGAATAGAATAAGCTGACTCATGAGCTTCGCGAAGAATTGCCTGTCTAACAGTTTGATCCTCGGGTACACATAGCCTCTTTCCAAACCACAAAATTCCATTATCATCCATCCGAAAGCCTGGTGACTTACCAATCACTATATCTTCCGCTATCTTCTTTAGTTTCTCATCCTTCAACTGACCATTATAGATTTCTTGCTCTAAGGTAGGCTCTATCACTAATTCCATTGTATTAGTAACAATTCCCAAATTCAAATATTCAAATTCAGCACATAACTCCCTAGTCATAGACAATGTCTGTATCTCATTGACATAACTTTTCCTACTAAGAGCATCAGCTACTACATTAGCCTTACCAGGATGATAGTGTATCTCAATATCATAATCCTTAATCAATTCTAACCATCTACGTTGCCTCAAATTCAGATCTGACTGAGTGAAAATATACTTCAAACTCTTATGATCAGTGTATATATCACTCTTATGTCCAATCAAATAATGTCTCCAAATCTTTAAAGCATGAACTACAGCTGCTAACTCCAAATCATGTGTAGGATAATTCAACTCATGCTTTCTCAACTGCCTAGATGCATAAGCCACAACTCTGCCTTCTTCCATAAGAACACATCCCAAACCTTGACGAGAAGCATCGCAATAAATAGAAAACTTCTTACTCAAATCTGGCAAAACCAAAACAGGCGCTGTAGTCAACCTCTTCTTCAATTCCTCAAAACTAGCTTGACATTTATCTGACCACACAAACTTGGCATTCTTCTCTAACAGAGATGTCATAGGTTTAGCAAGTTTAGAAAACCCTTCAATGAACCGTCTGTAATATCCAGCCAATCCTAAGAAACTACGAATCTCACTAGCATCAATAGGTGGCTTCCAATTTAATACATCCCTTACTTTACCTGGATCCACTGATATCCCTCCATTAGAAATAATATGACCAAGGAAAGAAACTTCCTTCAACCAAAACTCACACTTACTTCGCTTCGCATACAACTTATGCTCTCTAAGCTTCTGCAACACCAACCTCAAATGTTCAGCATGCTCTTCCTCCGTCTTGGAAAATACCATTATATCATCAATAAATACCACCACAAACTTATCCAAATATTCCATAAACACCTTATTCATCATGTACATAAAGTATGCAGGTGCATTGGTCAATCCAAATGACATAACAGTATACTCATACAATCCATACCTCGTAGTAAAAGCTGTCTTTGGAATATCAGAAACACGAATCTTCAACTGATGATAACTAGAACGTAAATCAATCTTAGAGAACACACAAACACCTCTCAACTGATCAAACAAGTCATCAATCCTGGGCAAAGGATACTTATTCTTGATAGTTACCTCATTTAGTGACCGGTAATCAACACACATCCTCTGACCACCATCTTTCTTATCAACAAAAATAACTGGTGCTCCCCAAGGTGATGAACTAGGTCTAATAAAACCTTTATCTTGTAATTCTTTAATTTGTTTCTTAAGTTCTTCTAATTCATCTACTCCCATCCTATATGGTCGTTTGGCTATAGGTGCAGTTCCAGGTAATAATTCAATAAGAAATTCAATGTCTCGATCAGGTGGCATACCTGGCAATTCATCAGGGAAAACATCCAGAAATTCCTCAATCACTGAATTCTCCTTAATAGTATCTTCAAGCTGATTCACCACAGCGGTTGGTTGCTTCTGCACTGCTACATCCACATTGATTTTATCTCCATTAGGTGCATTCACAACTACCACTTTCTGCTGACACTGAATCTCTACCTGATTTTGCTTCATCCAGTCCATACCCAATATCACATCAATACCAGATGTCCTCAACACTATAGGAGTTATCTTAAACTCTACTCCCCTTAATACCATACTAATTGGAAGACAACGATTACTGGTTTGCATGGTACCTCCAGGTGAATTTACTAATAGGGGTTCTTTCATAGCTAGCATGGGTATACTATGCATTTTTACAAAAATGTTGGATATGAATGTATGAGATGCTCCAGAGTCAAAAAGAACAGTTGCGGGAGTGGAATGTACATTGAACGTACCAATCATAACTTCTGGTGCATCATGAGCTATATCAGAAGACACGTGATTCACCCTTCCAGTACTAGATTGCCTCTGGCTGCTCTTCTGGCTCTGAGGAGTCTGCTGGTTCTGCTTCTCAGGACAGTGATAAGACATATGCCCCTCTTTACCACAGACAAAACATCTAGTAGGCGTGCTGGGGGCACTATTCTTCATGGGGGTAACATTGGAATTCCCAGTGCGAGGAGTCTGTTGCCCAGTCTGCTGATACTGTTGACGTTGTGGATATGATGAACGCTGTTGTGACTGATTACTTTGCCAATTCTGGGACCACCTCTGATTCGGATTGCGATTCCATTGACTAACCGGTCCCTGAAACTTCTGATGAAAACCATGCTGAGAATTAGTGCGCTGACGGTTGTTGCTTCCTGAGCCTTGTACCTTCATTTTCCTCTTCCTATCCATCTCTCTGCGCTCATTATCAAGCACAATAGCTTTATTTACCAGCTCTTGAAAACTAGCATAGTTGTTCCCCTTCAACTGCAAGCGAAGATCATAATAAATTCCCTTCAAGAAAAGACGCTGTCTGTCTGCATCTTCCCTCACTTCATTAGGAGCATAGCGAGCCAACTGGGTAAATCTATCATGATATTCACTAACGCTCATCTGTCCCATCCTAAGGTTTCTGAATTCTTCCTGCTTCAGCTCAATTATACCTTCAGGAATATGACGAGCTCGAAAATCTCTAACAAACTCATTCCAAGTGATAGAAGGAGCATTGTCAGGGCGTGCAGCTTGATACGACTCCCACCAAGTCTGAGCTGTCCCCTGTAACTGACCAGATGCATATAACACCTTCTCCATATCATTGCATTGGGCTATATTCAGCTGTTTCTCCACTGCCCTCACCCAATCATCTGCTTCTAAAGGATCAGCAGCATGAGAAAACACTGGAGGGCGTCCCTTTAAAAATTCCCCACGCTTATCCCTCACTTGCACAGGCGGTGGTCCTCCTGCAGGGGGATTGTTCTGCATGTGCTGCATAAACATCTGCATCATCTGGTTCTGAGTTTGCATGAGTTCCTCCATAGTAATGGGTAGGTTAGCACCTCCACGACCTCTGCCACGACCTCTGCCTGACATCTGTTTCCAAAAACACAGAAATTGAAATTCAGTACAATCCGAGATGATGTATTCAATAGACAAGCAAAATCTGATTTTTCTGGGCGAACTTCCAATTTCAGCAACTCAGTAAAACTGTCATATCTCAAGCTACAGACGTCCAATTCAGATGATCTTTACATGGTTGGAAAGCTTACAAAATTATCTACAACTTTTATTCACAACACTTTTTCTGATTCTGTCAATAAATTGGCCAAAAACTGAACTTAACCGAAACTGTTTCAGAATTCCAGACTGTGCAATAACTCCAACTTGGAACAGATATATCTCTTAGCTCTTAATAGATATTAGGGTGATTCTTGCGGGATTGGAAAGATATAGAAGTCTAATTATTCCCAGTAAAATTTCTTAAATTTCTCATGAACGGATTTTAAGTTATTTCTAAAACATCCCAGACTGATCCACAAATCAGCAAAGGACAGAACTAAGTTAACCTCATATTCAACTAATATATTTTGATCAAACTTAATATTCTTAACCATGGAACTTATAGGCATGTCTACAAAACTCCAGCACACATTACAAAGATCCAAATCACACATTATCATAATAACAATCCATCAATCACACAATTGTTCACACCACAAACTGACTCTTAAAACAATCCAAACTTAAAATTAACTCGCAACTACTATCGTTCATATTACATAGGGATTTTTTTCTATTTCCTAATTAAGCTTCTCATAAATCTTGGGACGACCTAACTCCGCCCTTAATTGGTCAATCTCCTTATATGCTTGCTCCTTAAGTTCTTTTTCCTTCAGCAACTCATCCTTCAAATCCACCTCATGGAGAGCCAATTCACGAGCTAATCCCACCGTAGCTTGTAAAGTCAAGGAAGAATCATCTGCAGGCGGCACGGTCCAAATACCCTTGTCATGTAGGAAACAAGGAAAATGCCGGAGTGCACCCTTTAACGTCTTGTCCGAGCGTAGACCATGGTAGTAAACAAATGCATTGAAAGCGACATCCTCCATGCTTATCTCCACAGTTGCCCGGCTCACTCTGGTAATGAACTTTGACTCCACCTTAGGCTCCTTAGTAGTAGGATCCCTTTTCTTAACCCATAACTCCGTTTCCCAATAGGAATCCATCCATGGATGACTATACTCTGCACTACGATACTCCAACGTAGCTTCCCAGTCGTAGTAGTAGTTGTCCAATGTTCTTGTCAACATATCATGGAAGAAAGCATCAGCTTTAGGAACCATGATATGAAACTTCGTAGTCCACCCCATAACTACATTCTCCATTGGTGTATCACCAACTCTTGATTCAGCATCAGATAGCTCTTGATCACCATCTTCATACGGCTCCTGAGGTTCGAAACGGGCAACGTACTGTGCAGCTGACAAACGGGGATGAGGAGGCATCTACAAGATTTAGACATAGATTAGATAGAATCAATGTATTTTCACAATAGAATAAAGTAGAGGAAGCATAAAACTTTAGTAATTAACAAGGTGAAAAGAGGAAGCATGAATTAAGTGAAATATGAAGGCTATTAACGACCATTCTAACTAGGCTCGCGTCCTACAGTCAACACGGCTCTGATACCAATCTGTCACACCCATTTTTAAGGACAAAAATAGGATGCATAAAAGACTCATGTGCGCCCCAGGAAACAGTCGCACACATAAGTTGACAAATTACAAAGTACCATCACAATGCTTATTACATAACGAATAAGTATTTAAGACATAGTCTTGAACGATAGGTAATAATAACTAATAGTAGTTCTTCAGCGGAAACTCCACACAGGGACACGGTTGACTGGTTGACACCAAGACTAGTACTCATTCCGATAATCTTCCTCATTATCTTCATCTGTTATGGTGGAAATAGCAAGGGTGAGTCCATGTCGAACTCCACAAATATAACACAGGGTTCATGAGGCTCAAAAGGGCTAGACACTGTTTAACTGCATTTAGCTTTTAATCATATATTAGCAATTGTGTAGCATCAAGATAAACCACTTCCCATTAAAGAACCAATGATCAATTGTAATAATGATAACGAATAGCATTAACATGAGCATAATAATAATCAATAATAATTACACATGATATAGCAATGGTGATCATCTATTCTGTAGATGTTCCAAGGCCGCTCGTATCCGTGAGCACGGCTAGTATACCAGTTTTTAACTCTGCGCAGAGGTGTACACTTTCACTGTAAGTCATGATTTCCAAATGAGTGGGGAGATCAAGCCCAAACACCCAAGAACCATATAAAGCCACTCAAAAGTTCGTCTAACAAGTTAGGGCCATTAGATTCACTCGGCAGGCAGATGTAGAACCCCCCTTCCCTGTGGCACAACAACCGCAGCCTATACACACTAGGCCAGGGGCTCGCACTACACCCAAAGTGGCAAGCCATTCTTACGCCATTTAAGGTAACCACTAACAAGCTAGAAAAGGTCTCTTGAACAACTAGAGCCAGAGCCATATAGCCCTCACCGTTGTACTGTATGTCCCGGATGGTCATGTACAGATAAGTCCTTATGGAGAGAAACCAGAGCAACAATATAACCCCTTGCTCTAGCCCCCTTTTCAACAGTAATAAAATTATCTTAATGGTTGATTGCTTAATCCATTAATCAAATTACAAGATCATTGTTCATAATTAAGCACTAGCGATAGCTACCCAAATGCATAACCCATAGGTGACAAGGAAACAAGATATCAATAGCTAAGTTATAATCTCTATGGTTGTCAAGGAAGACACATGCATATGTATGATAATTTCAGTAAATAGGTAACAAGGATGTTCCCATGTTATACTTGCCTTGATCAAAGCTCTCCAAGTGATACTGCTGACTTGGCTCAAAGTAATACTCCGAATCGTCCAGATACTGCTCACCTTCTATACTCGATCATCAATCAACAACACACATGCATCCAAGTAAACATACACAAAGCAAACAAAGAGATACAATTAGAACAGTACACCAACAGTAGCAAAACAGTAATAAAAATTTATAAAACTCTTCTACACGTTTCTACGATCACACAGACGCAAAGATCACCAAATTCGGAGTTAAAACGTATAAGTTATGAATTTTCTAAGATTTCCTATAGATAAATAAATACTAAATTATAAACTCGAAAAATAAATTATCAAAACTGACTGTACAACTACACTAACATATAGAGCTCGCAAATACGAACCTAACGCAATTTGAACGGATCAAATCGGAGTTAAAACGAGGATTTTACGACCAAAACAATTCTAGTGGCAAAACTGTAAATACCTGAAAACGTATTTTTGACTTATCCGGGAGAAAATACGCTTTCAAAACACGAAAACGGATTTAGGATATTGCGCTAAGGACCGCGGGTTCTATTATGAAGAAGTCCAGGGGCTCTTTAATAAATCTACCCCGCGAAGGGGTATCTTCTAATCCTAACCGCTGATCAGCGAATGGACGGCTGAAAACGCTTCCAGCAAAGGAAAGAGAGGGCGCGGTCACCTTCCCCAGCGCCGGCCGGTGGCCGCCATGGCCGACACCAATGGCTCGCCGGAGCTATGCGGTTCTAGCGTTTTTTTACCATCGTTCGGCTCGCGACCGGTACCAATCGAACGAGGAGAGCAACGCGAACTCATCTACGCGATTTAGGAAGACTACAACGAATCGAGGACGGATTGCGGCTCGGGAAGGCGGCGGCGCCATTGCCGGCTCACTGGAGCTTCGCAAACACGCGATTCAAAGCACTACAACTCAAAAGAAAAGCATGGGGAGGAAAAGAAGAAGATGGCGAGCTCACCAAAACGAAAAAGAAGGACTCCAATCCACCCGCAAGCCCCGACGACGGACAACTGTGACTCCTTAGGGTTTCGAGCCAACTAGGCTCAGTTACAAGTGTTTTGGCTCAATGTTTAGATGGAAAACGAGGAGAGGAGGCAAAAGGCTACACATTTATAGACCTAATATGCCGTGTTCGGTTAGGAAGTCCCGAGATTCCCGATTGATTTGGTTGGAGGCGACGTCGGTCTCCGGCTCGGCCACGATAAGAGGAAGAAGGCACGACTGACAGCGGGCCCCGACTATCAGCGTCACAAGGGAGGGAGGCGCGCACGGCCGCTGCGGCTCCTGGGCCGGCCCACGCGGACCCGAGAGAAGAGCGAGGAAGACGACGCTCGGTTCAGCTCGGCCCAAACAAAAGAGAGAGGGGAGAGCAGGCCGGTGAGAAGCAGGCCTCCAAGCTACCGGGCTGCACAGGTAAACCTTTTCTCTTTCTTTTTTTTTTCTCCTTTAAATTTGTTTCCAAATCCATTTTCAAATCAAATTTTCCTAAACCAAATCAATTAAAACAAATATATCCATACCACAAAATAAAATAAATGCAACAGCATGAATGCATCACCAAATAGTTTTAAAATTTTAATTCCCTCTCTCTAAATTATTTAAAATTTATTACTCCTAAAAATTTGGGTGTTACATTTGTTTAGTAGAGCTTTCGATTAAGCTGGTGGAGAAGCCTCAATAAATGATGTTCCCTTACATTGTCTCCGCACGAGGATTCGACGACGGCTTGTACTCTTATGTTGAAACGACGTGGAGAGACTAAGGCTATCCGCACTCATGGACCTCTATATTCATCCTCTATACGTCCTAGTCAGCAAGATTCTCTCCTCTATACTCAATTCTCCCGCACCCATCCATCCTCTATATCATCCTCTATCCACTATATCCACTATGGGACCCACTTGTCACTTTATCTAAATATATCCATGTATGATATAGTTTTGAAGGATTTATTGAGACGAATTTAATGGTGCAATCGAAATTTAATTTGAATTTTTGGTTTGTGAGTTATAGCATTTTTTCCTTTGTTTAGCTAGTGGGGTCCGCCACTGTTCAATATAGAGTAAGCACGGTACTACTCTAAATATAGAGTGAGAGAAAAGATAGAGTATCGTTTTAGAGTACCCAGTGCAGCAGTTTTTACTCTATATTCATACTCTAAAACTTTAGAGTATCATTTAGAGTATCCCACTGCGGACAGTCTAAGTGCGGGTGTAGGAAGCGAGATAAGAAACGTGCCGTTTGGGGCTCCTGGTTATCTTTTGATTTTTCATATATAGTTTTCAATGTACTCTATATTGGTTTCGTATTCTCTCTGACACATTTTAATTTTTCTAAATACATTACCTTTACTGTATATTTATACATAATATATATCTAAATACATAATAAAAAGCTACGTATCTAGAAAAGCTAAAACGATTTTTTTAATGAAACTGGAGGAAAACACTTATAATTTAAAATGGAGTGGGTAGCAACGTGCAGGTTCGTTGCTAGTAAAAAATAAATCATTGAAATCCTGTAAAGTGCTATTTTTTCACTTATATTATCTCCAAAATTCTCTCATGCGTATTTAATAGGGATAAAAACGGATCCGATATGGACGGATATCACTCATATCGTATTTGTTTTCGTATTTATGTCCGGATTCGGATTCGAATACGGATAGTATAAAAAATGACGGATAAGATACGATTGGATATCGACATCATAAATATGTTATTTAAATATTCGGATACGGATACGGTATCAGATGTTAAATATCCGGACTCGGATACGGACGGATTAAAACCCCTCTAAACGGATTCGGTCTCGAATACGGTCGGAAAATATCCGTACCGTTTTCATCCCTGGTATTTAGGGTCTGTTTAGTTACGTTTTGTTAAAGTTTAACTCCCATCACATCAATGTTCCCTCAAATGCATGGAGTACTAAATGTAGACTAATTGCATGCATGTCGACACAGATTAGGAGTAATTTACGAGACGAATCTATTAAGCCTAATTAGTCCAAGATTGAAATTTTTTTGTCAAATAAGACGAAAGTGCTACAGTGTTTGTTAAACTTCAACAGTTTCAATCCAAACACCCAGTAGTTTTCAGCCGCCAAATTGCCCCGCCAGCTGAAAATTAAAAAGCACCAATTTACCTCCTCTCCCGCGTCCCCTCCCAAAAATCATCTTCCATCCCGCGTCCCTTTCCTCCCCCAAATCCACATCTCCCCTCCCGTCCTTCCTCCCTCCCCCAAGACCCAAATCTCCTCCGTCATCCCCCTCCAAGGCTACTGTGTGGAGCATATCACACCTACCTCTCCATCCGTCGAGGTACCACCCCACGCTGAAATCCCTCGTCGCCGTATCCCTGCCATGGAAGCGCCTGGGCGGGCCGGCCGGCGGCAGCTTCTCCTCCAGGTACGAGATGGCTGCATCAGTCGCTAGTGCCTGCATCGTCCTGCAGGAAGTCACTCGCGTCCATCCCTGAGAACGACAAACACGAGCGCCGCATCCACCGCAGCAGCGCCAGGGAGCGTCGGCTCACCCTTCCCGCCGAGCTCCAGGAAACCGACCCACCACCGTCGATCCCGGCATCCCTCTGGTGAGATCACCAGTCTCCTACCTTGTTGTTCTTTCAACTTTCGTCAATCCCGTTCTTTCACTGCCTCAAATCTGAGTGTCTCACCGCCACTGGCTTCTGGACATCCGCATATGTGTCACTGCAGAAGGAAGTTCGATGGGGGTAAAACAGAGGAAAGCTGCAGAAGGAACTGCATCCGTGCCGCTGTGAAGGAAGAGTTGAAAGGCGAGATGCAAATTTCTCTTCATTTTGTAAGGCTTTAACGTGATCCCAATTCATATGTTTCTATCATGATTTCAGTATGCACGTGCAGTAGTAATCAAATATAGTAATATAAGATACTTTGATCAATCCAGGTAGCATTTCATCTATGGCAATAGTATATTTTTCTGTTCTGCACATATTTATTTCATATTTATGTTTTCTGTATACTTACTGTCTTTCTAAACTCAGATTAGTTACTGGAACTTAGTTTAACAGTATTAGTTACTGGAGCTCAGTCTAGAATCTGTACTAGCAGCATCCATGTTTATACACTAATAACTGGAATATAATGGGAAAAAACCACTAATAACTGGAATATAATGGGAAAAAACCTTCTGCAACTTAGTACAGCAGCATCCATACTTGTGTGCTTCTCTGTTCTCTCTCATCTTCCCAGTGCAAGTGTTGTGCTTGTGTCCAAGTTGGCGAACATAATTGAAGCTTTTAACTTACATTTTGGGAGATTACCACCTGACTTCACTGCACACGATTGTGAAGATTGCACTTAGGAGGTTTGTTTTGCAAACTTGTTCTGTGCTTCTAGTACAGATTCTAGACTGAGTATTTGGAAATAGGGAAGTAGTGGCTTAGCAATAAAAAAACATGGTACTCTTTAGTATTGTTACCTCTGCAGTTTTTTGGAGTATTTGGAAACTTAGAAATGAACTCTTAATATTGTACTCATGCATATGCCATGTTCAAGAAGGTGCTAGGCGGTCTCTAGGCGATGACCCATGGCCTAAAGCCTAGGCGGGCCTAGGCGTTTCAAGGTGTTTTTCTAGGCGTTTTAATTTTTATACACATACATATGTATTACCTTAAATTTCCTTAAATAAAAAATGAAATAAGAGATCTGTGGACCTAAAGTTGGAAGAAAGGCCCATCAAAAAAGCCTAGCCCACCTTATCCACCCCTTCCACCTTATCCATCCAGCCATCCTCCTCCCACCGCACGAACTCTGCTTCCCTCCCCTATTTCTCCGACGCTGCCGCTCCTCAATCCCTTGCAGATGCGCCCGCTGGACATCGACACCCGTCCTCCCTCGCAGATGTGTCCACAGCCCGCCTTCCTCCCAGCCTCCGCCTGTCGCCTGCCGCCTCCTGGCAGCGCCGGCGGTCCGCTTTCCTCCCAGCAGCGCCTATCCTCCGCCTACCCCCATAGGCGAGGTGGCACCCCTCGGCCTAGCGCGAAGCGCGCCTAGGCGAGCGCCTAGTGTTGCCTTTTTGAACATTGTGCATATGCATGCTAATTTGCCATGGATAGGCATAGTAAGTAGTAACATTTTCTCAGGGCCACATAATCATACCACGATAGGAACAGACAAACAATGTGCAAGACCCTTTCTTGAGGCTATTATGTCCTTGAGCTGTTCTTTTTTTATCTTCATTTTTATCAATAGATTTTTCTGGTTTAAGCATGCATATAACCGGATTATGAATAAATTAAATGGATCAGTATGTATGTGTGTATGACTCTGGAGATTGGAGCACGGATGCTCAGACCTTTGCCTAGTTGATTTTGATTTTTAAATGAGAACATGAGATTACTCATTGTTTCATTGCTTCACTTCATTGCCATGCTTTGTTGTGTAGTTGTGTTGTGTCAACTTATCTCTATTTATTGTAGGATAGTGCTTGTGCTTTTGTTTAGAAACTAGCAGTATGGAACTAGAACTAATTCATGTATGCAACAATATGTTAGTGTGGTGATGCTTGGTCATGTCTTATCTTATCATCTTATAAGCCAACCTTTTTCCTTTCATTAGTTGATGAACATGACTCTATAATAATCTGATATATTGCCTACCTTTGCTCTGTAGAATAGAAACATTTCCATTCCTGAACCAACACAGCTCTCGCTTTTTCTTTTTCTTCTTGTGCAGAACATAAATCTTTACTTGAGTGAGATGATGCAGTATTGCAGTAGCCAAATAAATGCATAGCACTTTACTTTTTCCCCTAAAGTTTACTCATGCAACTAGGCTGGCCCATCTATTCCTGTCTGTATGGTGAGTAAGCTCATTAATATTCTCGCTTAAGCAGAAGTGGTGGTGCTATCGTCCCTATAAGTAGGATTCTTGATTTAATTTCTTTCCATCATTCATGATCTTAGCTAGATTTTTTCTTCAAATCTAGTTTTTTTGGGTTTAACTGGAACATCTAATATAGCTAAACAAGCAAAAAGGGGAAGCAGGGATTTGACGATCATATTTTTCGGCCCATGTAAACTGGCTCTTGTATGGCAAACTGGCTCTTGTATGGCAAATCTGCAGGCTTTAAGTAGTGACAAATATGCAATTTGCGCAATTCTGATTAGCTGAAAGCTCCAGTTGATTTGAGTTCAAATCTCACTACATCAATTTCCAGAGGCCTATTCTTTGAATTAAGGTACTCAGTACAAGCAGTGCTCAAGCATGGAACATCCTAGATACTTGCCTGCTAATGAGATCTGCGGATACCTGTAAATTAGTAGGGAGGACTATGCTCCATCTCACCACAACAAACCTTGTCATCCCCCAAAACATATTTCCAGTCCCTGGGAAAACACTGGCCACTTTTGACAGAGGGGCACATCCGCTGAACTAAAATGAATTTGTATTGTACATGGTAGCTGAAAAAATGCTGTTTAGATATTTCTGTAAAGTGTAGGTGTATATATCATTGTTGCAAGTAACTTCAGAACCTATGTGAGTAAGTTCTTAGTTTTCCTTAAAGATCATTTGGTTCAGCTTCAGATCAGGTGATAAGATTAAAGGTTAATTAGTCCATTTCATTTGGGACATGCATATTGGCTATTGTGCTCCCTTGCATGTTGAGATGACTAGCATCCTTGCGAAGTTAATTACAAAACTGATATCTCTTAGGACGAGATCAGTGATCACAGCTCATTTTTTGCTGAGTTGGTATATATTCTTCTTCCTGTCAACCTGAATTAACCTCTGTACGTGGAGGGATTCCTACCAATTTCTCATTTGCATTCTGTTCCTTGCAACTGAGATCTGATCCATGGCTAATTTCTCAATAAAAAGTCAATTGGGGTTATGGGATGCTACTTCTATGCTCTTTAATTAAATTCTTCTTTGGAAGGGCTCTTGTCTCCAATTCCAGTATCAAATCAAATGAATGAAAGCCATGGTAATATGAGCTCATTCGATTTTATTTTTCTATAAAAATTAATCTACAGTGAAGGTGTCACATTTCATAATGTTTTATTACTCTAGATTGCTTTAGCGGGATCATTTCTAGACATATACACCCAAAAAGAGGATTTATGCATGCTTGATTTGTTTGCTTTCTTTCATTTGTTTGTATACTGCTATAAAAAATTCATATCGTAGGAATCAGGATAAAGAAGAATGATAGAACTTACAAGCATGGCAAGGGAATTCTTGTGAGGAGGCCGGTGATGCGTCCATGCATTCAAGTCGACTTACTGCTGATAGTTCTTTAGACAACAAACATATGAAGGTGTTGTCCAAAAAAAACATATGGAGGAATGTACAGTTTTTCTTCTCTAGTTGAGGTGTCGTATTTTCTTTCATCATTGCATGAGCTGTTATTTTTGCTTGAGGTTGACCAAGAAGCAAGAAACTATTATTTATAGTTATCTATTATTGCTCTCTGAACCTTTCTCATGTATGGAAATTAAATTGTTATATTTTGATTTGTGCAAATGTGCCCCAAAATGTACTTTGAACAAAATCATTGAATCCTTTTTGAAACTCAACTGTTGATTTATCTAGGTGCATCCAACTCATACTATCACATGACATACTGGTGTTGCAATACAATACCATATTGCAACGAATCATGTTCTGTAACAACCAAAAACAACCGGTGACTTGCACATGCAAAAGAAGCAAATATCAGTTGTCGATCAAACTGTAGAGACATGATCAATAGTATCAAATAGTTGGTGACTTGCACTTGCTACGCATTCACCGTGCATGTCGACACCAGCGACGATGCTATGTTAGCTTCTCTCGTTGGAGAGCCTTTGCTACTGATGATGGGTGTCATGTGTGATGGTGTTTCCACTTTCCCTTCTAGGGCACCAATGTCTAGAGTTGGGCGGCGACAACAGCGACGATAGAGGATCACAAATGTCATCGGTAGGAGTCGATTCATTCGCAAGCCTGGGCCCTTCTTGCTATACCTAAAGCCCATGAAATACAGATGTTTCTTACATCAACATATTACAACGACACTAGAATTTTATAGCAACCAAACACACGTGGCAATAGTAACAAACTATTGCATTGCTTTAGGTATTTAGTTGCAATTAACAATTACCTATTGCAATGGTCGTGAGAAATATTACAACCAACAAAAACTGTGGCAATAGCAACAAACTATAACATCGCCTTAGAAATTTAGTTGCAATAAACAACTACCTATTGCAATGGTCATGAAAAATATTACAACCAACAAAAAATGTAGCAATAGCAACAAACTATTACATCGCCTTAGAAATTTAGTTGCAATACGCGGTCTACCTATTGTAATGGTCGTGAGAAATATTACAACCCAACAACACCGTGGCAATAATTTCTAGCAATAACAACACTGTTCTATTTGGTTGCAAGAGCATCAGACAGTTGCAACGCCAATCAATACTAATGCAACTAAATGTCATCATGGCAATATTATTAACCAATATCAACAATTTTCAAAAAAGGGTTGCTATAGGTCTCACCTCTTGCAACGCCGAACGTAAAAATTGCAATACACAATTTTTGTGGCAACATAGTCCCCCTATTGCCACCTTTTTGGACAAATGTTGCAAAATACACCTCTATTACAACACAATTTGTGGTGATGCAAATAGCGTCAAGTGGCAATAGGGTCGAAATCTTGTAGTATATACTTGTCGTCATTACAATCGATACACTTATATATGTGAATTTTACTTATGTATATCAAATTTTCATGCAGAAATTTATCTGGAGCATAATAAAATGTCACGGAATGATGATAGGAGTTGGATGCGCATGGACAGGTCTAATCCTGTTTGGCAAGAGAAATTCCAGAAATATATTCATAACACATTTGATGCCACATCAACTGCTAAGTGTCCATGTGCTAAATGTCGATGCATGGTTTGGAAAACACGACGTGAGGTGTACCATAGATGGAACCTTCTTACCTCCCACTTCTCATCAAGGAGGTCACCCAAGGTCAACATGAACTTTCGATACTTAGAGTTTTTGAGGCAATCATCCGACCAAGGCAAAAATGACGGCGGTGTTTTTGTCCTACAACACTGTTGACGATCACTAATGCTCATTTTTAACCATCAACTATTGCATGAAAAAGAATGAAATGAACCACATAGCATATTTGTAGGGTTTGATTCTAACGAGTTCCACGAGTTGTGTTGTTCTCACTTGTTTTGGAGGATATTTAATATTTTACTATATAAAAGTACCTCAAGTGATGAAATAGAGCACACCATTGTGAAGAGCTCGTTGAGACGATCGAAACGGACATATCATTTGCTATATTTGGAGTTCCGGAGAGAAAGTCCCCGATGGATATGACTCGGAAGATTCTAGAAGACTCTAGAACTATCACCAAGCAAGAGTTTTAGGGACTAACATAACAATTTCCACAACTTTGGCGAATTGTGAATTTTCAGGGATAAAAATAGAATAAGCCGAGAAGGAGTAGCAGTCAAGAAACAGGACCAAATTAAGTCAGAATTCCACGAAAATTGACGGGAAGGTTCTAGAGGACACGAGAAGACATGGGAACGAAGCGGAAGCTCGGAGGCTGACAAGTGAGGCCGGCCGGCCCCACATGTCAGGCCGGCCGGCCTGGGCCCACCTCTAAGTAAGATCAACTTCGCGTGGCGGCCTCCAACCGACCTCTATGACGCATCTCAACCATTGTTTTAAGACGGTTTGATCCGAGGGCTGCAGTTCACCCCACCGGGATATATAAGCAGGGGTAGACCCCTCCCTCAGGCGATCTCCATCTTCATTAGCTACATCCAGAGCAAAAGCTAGGGTTTCACCCCTCCATCCAAGTAGAAGTAGAGATCCCTCTAGATGATCATCTAGTTCTAGTTCTTCTAGTTCATCTTCTAGTTCTAGTTCATCTAGTTGTAAACTAGAGATCAGGGAGAGGGGAGAGGAGAGAGCAGAGGAGCTGGATCTGTCTGATCTTCCATGACATTATACTTCTGCAGCATCTGGTTCGTCTTGAGCAATCTCCAGGTTCGTCAACATTTATTTCTAAGTATTTTGTTTAGGTTTAATTCTTGCTTTATTGTATTTACTGGATCTCTACTCATATTGGTGTAGACGTGGCGTGTAGACTAGGGTTTACCTGAGTTTGCGCCCAACCCCACGGTTAGTTGTGGTAGCCCACAGAGGTGACAACTCTGTCTGGTCTTTGTAATCCACCATGTTCGGGTTGGTGTTTCGTAGAGCTTTTTGGTAGCCTTCCTGTTGATATTTGTTAACGCACACAGAAAAGGATCCACAAGCACATGGATATCAGTGAGCATTTCACCCAGGAGATATTTCTAGAGTATCGTATTTGTCTATCCGCAAGGAGAAAGCGTGCGATGACTAACCTAAATCTATACTTAACCCCTGGGTCATACTACAAGGTAGCGAAGATATAAGCGATTAGAGAAGATTACGACCATAGTCTGGTTCCAACCTATGATAAGCTATGAAACTATTGGTCTATGGGGACATACCAATGGAAAAGAGACACCACAGAGGACGCTTAACTAGGGCACTTAATCCTACCAATCCTTTTAACGGGATGTGGGATACAAAGGAAGCAATGGGATTGTCATGTCCCGCGCTACTACCACAGATCTGGCCAGACAGGGGATATCTACGAGTATCTCTAGCCTAAGCACCATGCTTATGCTACACATGATTACCCTAACCTCTACCATAGAAGAGAATAAAGTAAACTCATAAACCATAGAACAATAATAACAACATACTTACTTACTATTGGAAGTTGAATTACCGAAGAATCCTAGAACCAAGCCTTAGGTTAGGAGACTTGATCCCATAGGTACAAGCTGGAGAGGAGACACCGACATGCTGGGCTTCCTCCAACTCGTCCCTCCACTCTAACTCTCTCAATCTAGAAGAAGAACTCTAATCTCACATGGAGACTACAAAGCTAATCTCTCTTATATGTGCCCTAAGAGAGAAGATCCATTCAAGGGACCCCTCTTAGCTGATCCTCATAGGAAATAATGAATTAGGGTTTCAAGGAATGCCTCCTCCAGGGGCTAGGGGCCTTGCTTATATAGCCCTCTAGGAAGCACCATAGCCCTCGGATCAAACCGACCTTGATCTACGATTATTATTGATCCTCAAAGGCAGTGGAGGCATGATCCAGGAGCTTGCTCCTGATTGGCTACCTGGGTGGGGCACCCGCCCCCACCCTTCCAGGCTCGTTTCGCCTCCGGTTTGTTTCTAGAGTCTTCTTGTATCTTCTAGATTACAGAAAAGTTATGCGTAGCCCTATTGTCTCTATGTAAACTTGACATGTGGGCCTTCCTTGGTTCTTTACAGCTGACAACCTGTAGAAACAGATATTGACTAAAACTCATGGAATTATGTCAGTAAACCTCCTATATCTAAGTGGTAATTATGTTTAGGTCCTTTTTTATGCTATGTTGACGGTTAAAAAATGATACTTATCTACCGTCAATAAACTCCCCCAAGCTTACCCTTTGCTCGTCCTTGAGCAAAGATAAACTCAGTGATGGATCAAGAGTTGCTACAATGCTTTCACGCCTCAAAAGTACACATGCGTTCAAACAAGAACTCTCCTCCAGATTAGAACGAACTATCCTGACTTTAAACTTACCCATATTACCTTTTACCATGGGGCTTGTAGCCGTCACTTGGGTCTTGAGCAGTTGAAAGACAGAACAGTCAAGTCAAGCGCTATGTCTCAAGCTCTTTGATCAACCATTATTCTGGAGTTTTGTAGGGTTTTCAAATAAAATTAGAGAGTCCTATGTATGGCCTTTTCATGTCTCTCCTTTATGGTATTTCTAGATCCTCACCAAGGCATTTATGGTGTATGTCTTCTCTCTTCTCTCAAGATATGTGGTATTTTTGGCATAACGCATAGTAACATTATACCTTCTCTCTCACCCTACTTCTAATAGGTCTATCTAGAGCTCATCGGTGGGACAAAAGGAATCCATACTTGTAAACATTTATTGCATAGTCATACACATGGATCCAGAGGGACAAGTTCGTCCATACAGTCAAATCAAGATGTGCATGTGTGTGATCCTAAATATGGGCTGAGTGGATATGTATATAGTGGTAATGATGGTGGATGTAAGTGGAAATGAAGGGGTAGAGGAAAAATGGTGAATATCTATTTCTACTTTTGCTCCTTGAAAGAAATTTATACCTCTCTTAAACTTTAAAGAACTTGCTGAGAACTTAGGTTGCTAAAAAATCTCTCATAATTAGGACCCTTGTCCTTTTATTCTTTCTTTATTTTTCTTTCTCACTCTCTTTTTTTCTTCTCTTTTTTTAAAGGAACTAAATATGATGGAATAATTCCCAAGTATCTTTTTTGAAACATAGATAAGAGATAGCAACAGAAATGTTGGAGCTTATAACAAAAGGGGCTAGCAATGGATGAAGGGTTCTGTTCACTCCCAGTATAGGAGCAGAACAACTTGTTGGGTTGTGTCTAATGGAAAATATTTAAATGCATACCTCCAGGGTAGAAGCAGCATAAGTAGGTGGAGTGCACGTGAATCTTGATTTTAACCGCATGACTAATCCCCTAGGGTCAACATAGATTGACCACACTCAATGCTTACAAGCAACTAAGCTAACAAGTGAAAGTCTTTCCTAATCTCGTAAGCATGTATATATGGCTATGGTAGGAATTAAACTCTCGTCATACAGGAACTCATCATGTAGGATTTTTAATTTTCAAAGATAAATTCTATAGAACTCTAGTATCTCTAGGAGCATGACAAACAGCAGCTCAAAACCTTCCCATATCATATCCGCCAACTATCTAGACTTAGATCAAGCATTCACTACCCATGAGTTTTAGGTTCAGAGCAAATCTTAGTTCAAAACAGTTGTGTCTAAAACTTAGGAGAGTTCGAGGTTGAAAACTAGGTACTTGAAAGGAATTACGGCAGAGCAACTATTCATCATTTCTATGCAAGAGATTATTCGAGATTCTTCTTTTATTAACAACTTGTTTAAGAATAAAGACAAGCAAACTAGACACACCCTTTTTATTTTGTTTCTATTATTTGAGAACATTATTATTTCTAAATAAGAAAACTCATAAAGAATAAGGTAAAACTAAGAGAAGAAAATACTTAGCTAGATACATGGGGGTGCTTTCTCCTAAGCTAGATGTTGACGTAGTCGTTCAATCTTATGAAGTAGCAGACTGGCAGCGGGGATGTTCTTCCTCCTCTAGTGGAGCATTAATTGATGTTGATAATTGTTGAGACAATGCTCCACTAGTGGATAGAACATCCACTTGCTTGTTGACTCTTATTGGTCCTTCAAATCATGTAGAATTCAAATAGATAACAAAACTTATGGAATAGATTAAGCGTTAGTGGTTGGCCACTCAAGCCTTAATTGTCCAGAGTTTTTAAGATTGTTCTTTATTCTTTTAAGTAGAGTTTCAACATGATTTCTCTCAAATACTTTTTATATTTTTATAATACAGAGAAAGTCTAACAAGATGAATGCATATTTATTTTTATTTTATGCCACCATAGTGAATATTCCTATGGGTCCTTACATACCACAAAATTATTCACATGGGGCTTATAATTTATGATGCAGCAAAGCAAACATATATTTATTTTATTTTCTAATGCAATTCTAATGCAGAAAAGTAAACATGCTAAAAGGAGAATGATTATGCAACTGCTGGAAAGTAACTATGTGAAAAGGGAAACTGATGCAATACTGAAAAAGGATAAATATGGATAACTACCAATTTTACCTTTCGGCAAGGGTTCAGTGTTTTTAGGTCCTCTGAACAGGACCTCTTACCATGTTCATTCTGTAGGTGCACCATCTGGTCCCATAGTAGAGACCTTGATACCTTGCACCTCTTCAGATGGTGTCACCCATGTTCCTTGCTCTTTCAGCAGTTTGAAGTGAAGTACTAGTTGTGAAAACTGATAACATATTGCTCATTATACATGTTTGTAGGTCTAGGATCTTCACTTGTAGGATTCTTGGGGAGTGGACAAGCTCCTCTACTGTTGTGTTCAAAGTGGGTCCTGCTCATAGAGATAAGGCAGAGATCAAGTGCATGGACTCTGTTGGTGAAAAACACCAACAGAACCAAAAGTTTATTCTTCTCTAACCTTAGGCATATTGAGCAAGATAAAGTTGATGTTTATGTGTTTTGCTTGAACTTGACATGGGTGATAGGATCAAACAATGAGCATGAATGTAGCATTAAATTAATTGGGCAGATCAAATTTCTTAACCTTATGGAAGGATAGTCTATCTATGCATATTGTGTAATGATTTCATGATTATGACTATCAACTTCCAAAGAAAAGACGTGCAATCATTTCAGATCATTGAATTAAGATTATAAGATCAAGAAAGTGGTGATAGGAACAAAGATTAGAGAACTAAGCATGTTGAGTTAATTAGGTTGGGTCAAATGAGGTTGTAACTCAAACATGGTTGGTTCTCTATTTATGTGTATACCAGCATCAAGGAAAGGATTTTAATGTGATGATCACTAACCTTAGGATGTTAGCTTTAATGTTGGAGTGTGCTGGCACTATAACACCTTGTGGAAGCTTTCCTTCATTGGTCGTTCTTGTTCTTTTGTTCATGCGCCAATGTCTTCTCTGTTGCACTCCTTTTTTCTTACATTTAGTAATGCCATGTTTCGTTCTCTCTTTAATTTGTGCTTGGACCGTTAGCTCTTCTTATTGTTTCATTCCTGCGAATCATTAGTGGACACACATACCTGAAGGAGTATACAAGTAATGATAGGGGCATTATTGTCACAAAGCTAAGGGTCAGTTTCTATGCTATAGAAGAATTTATTTGAACATACTAGCACAGAAACATTCACTATTACTTCTTTTCTAGAGGATTGATTTTTATCTTATATTTGATTATCATATATAGGCATTATGAAATAACTCAAACTTATAGAAATAAAGCAATAGTTAATTGAGAGATTGCAAACCAGCGTGTAGAGCGATGAGAGCATGATAGGAGGAAGGTCATGGTTGGATCATCTAAAGGAGTTGGCCTTCCTTCCTCATGCATCAGCTTCTCAATCTAGTGACGGTGCAGAAAGTTGCATGCTCTCCTGTTATCAATCTTTCTTAAATCCTCCACGATGGTCTTTGTCTTCAAGTGGCATGACAAAGATTTGTTCACCTGCTTCCATGGAGTGAGTGCTTTGATTGTGGATCTTGTTTTGTGGAACTCTTCTTCTTTCTCTTTGGCTATGAATGAGTTGTGTCTCTCTTGTGCAAGATATTGTGTCTCTCTTCATCTCTAGTATGAGTTCATCTCAGAACTTTCCCAATTTGAATTTGGGAGTTTATCTGTAGGGGTTAGTCTAACAAAATATACCATTATCTTTACTAGCAGTTTTTAGTTTAATAACCAAACTAGACTCCATGTCTAATCAGATTAAGGAAGGTTGTTTAACCTAAGCACCATGCTTAATTTAAAAGCCAATAGAAGCATGTACACTACTTCTAAACTAACACTTACTAGGGTAGACAAGGGTAGCATGAAAGCATTATAGAGATTTACTCAAACAGTGATGAAAGAGCATAATTATTGTTTAGCAAATTGAGCATGTCTTAAAGGTAGGGACAACCACGATAATGTAGCAACATGGCAAGAAATGTATTTATGGAAGTCTATCCCCCAAGCTTGAATTTTGCAAAAATAAAGATTGGATGAATGTAATTCAATGTTGCATAATGATTGGTTGGACATACCTTGCATTTGTCGTTCCTTCAATCATTTTGCTCCAACCTGGAATGGTTAGTGACAAGAATACCTAAAGGAATATTTTCACAATTATAACTCTATGCTCATTTTACAAGGGCAGCACAGCAGAAAGGTGAATACTCATGTCATGGTCTGAACAGTGCTTGTTTTAGGACACTAAGCTTGTCCTTGGGAAACCTTCAAGATATGAATTGGCAAAGTGGTTTCCTCTCTAGCATGAGTTTATGTGTACTAATCTCAAGATTCAACATAACGAGATCTGCAATGTTTATGATAGACATATGTGTCTTCAACCACCCTTTCAAAATCTTTAGGAACAGGGAGCATAAGGGGGTTGGAGATCTCGTGTGGGGCAATGTTAGAGAGACTAAGTGAACTAGGAGATTTCTTATACGAGCAAGGACTTGATAGGGTTTTTATAAAGTAGCTTCCTTGTTCATTGAAGTCTCCATCATTTTCAACTTCTAAGGGTGATTCGGCATAAATGTCCAAAATTTCCCTTGTATTGCCTCTCCTTCTATGGCATCACTTAACATGCCATCCTTGAGTCTTTCTAAATGTCCTTCAAACGGATTGGATTTGAAAGGCTTCCAAAGAGATCCCTTCTTGAAAAGATTCAAACTATATGTACTAAAGGTCTCTCATAAAGCGGGAAGTTTATGCTCCTCCCAAGATCATTAGAAAGGATTTCTAAGGGTAGAATTTCTTCTTCCCTCAGAGGATTTTGGAGTACAACTAGTTTGGGATAGATAGCCAAATCATAGAGTTGGAATGTTCGTAACGTGGCTATGAAAACTTCCTCTTCTAGTTTGGGGGATGGTTCCTTCTCTTCCTCTAGGAGTTTATCATGAAGGCTAGTGCAAGGAGTGTGTCTACTAATAAGGACAAACCTTACTCCACTAATGGATAAAGAAAGGAAAACTCCTCCAAAGGCGATAATATTAAGACCCGTATAAAGATGTTGAAGAAGAACATGGTCTTATAAGGCTAGGTCTAAACCTAAATTTATAAGACGCTTGAAAGATTCCCTTAGTGTAGCCAAAAGTTCATTATCTCCTTGATCAGAACATAGGACCTTTGGTTCATTACCTTCTTGATTAGAAGATAGGACCTTGGCTGTAGAAAAGGGTTGGTTTTGACCTATTGCAACCAAACATGGGCGTAGCTCATAGCTAGATGTGAGAATCATGGGTTCTGGTGGCTCTAAGCTTTGGTTCATGGGTGCAGGATATTGATAGATAGGCATGGAATTTGGGTTATCCATAAGGATAGAAAAGAAAAGGCAAAAGGAAAAGAGAAAAAGATAAAAGTATAATACAAGGTTAAGTAAGACTTGAGGTTAACTCAGCTGACGTCTTTCTCCTCGGCAACGGCGCCAGAAATGCTTGTTGATATTTGTTAACACATAGAGAAAAGGATCCGGAAGCGCATGGATATCGGTGAGCATTTCACCCGGGAGATATTTCTAGAGTGTCGTATTTGTTTATCCGCAAGGAGAAAGCGTGCGATGACTAACCTCAATCTATACTTAACCCCTAGGCCGCACTACAAGTTAGCGAAGATATAAGCGATTAGAGAAGATTATGACGATAGTCTGGTTTCAACCTATGATAAGCTATGAAACTAATGGTCTATGGGGACATATAGATGGAAAAGAGACACCATAGAGGATGCTTAACCAGGGCACTTAATCCTACCAATCCTTCTAATGGGATGTGGGATACAAAGGAAGCAACGGGATTGTCACGTCCTGCGCTTCTACCACGGATCCGACCAGACAAGGGATATCTGCGAGTATCTCTAGACTAAGCACCACGCTTACGCTACAGACGATTACCCTACCCTCTACCATGGAAGTGAATAAAGTAAACTCGTAAACCATAGAACAGTAATAACAACGTACTTACTTAGTATTGGAAGTTGAATTACTGAAGACTCCTAGAACCAAGCCTCGTGTTAGGAGACTTGATCCCGTAGGTACAAGCCGGAGAGGAGACACCGACATGCCGGGCTTCCTCCAACTCATCCCTCCACTCTAACTCTCTGAATCTATAAGAACTCTAATCTCACATGGAGACTACAAACCTAATCTCTCTTATATGTGCCCTAAGAGAGAAGATCCATTCAAGGGACCCCTCTTAGCTGATCCTCACAGGAAATAATGAATTAGGGTTTCAAGGGATGCCTCCTCCAGGGACCAGGGGCCTTGCTTATATAGCCCTCTAGGAAGCACCACAGCCCTCGGATCAAATTGACCTTGATCTACGATTATTATTGATCCTCAAAGACAGTGGAGGCATGATTCAGGAGCTTGCTCCTCATTGGCTACCTAGGTGGGGCGCCCGCCCCCACCCTTCCAGGCCCATTTTGCCTCCGGTTTGTTTCTAGAGTCTTCTCGTATCTTCTAGATTACAGAAAAGTTATGCGTGGCCTTGTTGTCTCTATGTAAACCTGACATGTGGGCCTTCCTTGGTTCTTTACAGCTGACACCCTACAGAAATAGACATTCACCGAAACTCGTGGAATTATGTCAGTAAACCTCCTATATCTAAGTGGTAATTATGTTTAGGTCCTTTTTCATGCTATGTTGACGGTTGAAAAAATGATACTTATCTACCGTCAACACTTCCCCGACTACTTCCTTCCTAATCTTTTTCGAGAGTTGGAAAGGTACTGTTGCTCCGAAGTAGGTAAAATAGAGTAAGCCTTCGATATGATAGAACCACTTAGAAATCCCTAAAAACCATCTCTACCCTATAATTACCCTTTCCTTGGACATTCCTAATTCTTCTAGTACACTTCACGTTCCCCGTGGAAATTGATACTCTGGAATACTCTTGGGTGAAAGCTACATCGGTATCCATGCGCTTGCGGATCTTTTTCTGTTCGCGTTTAAAATTTCCAACAAGCTTTCTGGCACCGTTGCCGAGGAATGGTAGCTATGCTAGTTTTGAGTCAAAGTTCATCCTTTTCTTTTTCTTTTTACCACCTTTTTATCCCCACCACCTTACCACATGGATTCCACTCCTATTTATAAATATTCTGCTCCAAAGGGTGACATGTTGGAGCCTCCACCATCTTCACAACCCATTCTTACAGATGGCACCCTGCTTTCATAGCCATGGTTCGGGACTAACCCTTCTCTAGGCTTAAAGACAAAAATTCATACACCCACCTTAGAGAATTTGAGCACTTGTGTTCTTGCCTTGCTATTGCTGGCATGACACAAGAGACCATCAAATTGAAATTGTTTCCTTTCTCACTCTTGGGAAAAGCAAAATAGTGGTATGCTCATTCCATAAGAGGAATAAATGGAGATTGGGATAAACTTCAGAAAAACTTTGGTCTAACCTTCTTCCCAACATCCCAAGTTAATGCCCTTCGAATAGAAATTCTTACATTCCAACAAAAGGAGAAGGAGACTCTAGGAGCAGCCTAGGCTAGATTCACAAGCCTTAGAAACACGGGCCCAGACCGCTCTTTGCCTGACCACATCCTTCTAAGTCACTTCTACCATGGTCTAAGCAAAGAAGCTGCTTTTCATCTTGACTATCTTCTGGAGGCTCATTCACACACATATCCTTTAGCGAGGGGGAAGCCATTCTACATAAAATCCTTGAAAACACCCCTTACACAGGCATTTATGATGAGTTTCCCAAAGAAGAGAAAGAAATCGAGCCCAGCGCTGAACCAAAAGGTAAGGAATCAATTCCTGGATGAGAAAAGGAAGTTTTGATAGCCAAATCACAACCACACCAATCCCAAGATTTAGCTATCAATTCTAAACCATCACCCCAAAATCCTCCAAGGGAAGAGAATTTTCACCTTTGGAAAGCTCTAATCTTTCTGATACTGATGGTTTAGACTTCCAGTTTCATAAGAGACCTTCAAGCGAATATAATTCAAATCCTCTCTAGAAGGGATCTCTTATAAAATGTCCTTATTCCCAATGGGAAGAATTCGAGGATGGCATGTCAAATGATGCCATAGAAGGATAGCCTTGCCATATGGAAGAATCCTATCTACTATCCTATTATGTTCATAGACGACACAAATTCTAGACCTATCTCTAAACCCATACTTGTCTTCGAAGATCCCCCTTATGCTCGTCCTTTTCAATCTCATGATGATCCTAGAAATCCACTAGGACAACCAAACCAAGAAATCCACTAGGACAACCAAACCATAGGAGTCATGAAGACCACGAGGATGACCAAGAGAGGCTGCGATAGTGGCTAGAATGTATAGAATGGATGGATAAGGAAGAAGCCTTAATGGAATCCAACCTTGACTTAGCTTCAAATAGTGAGGTTTCAACTCCCTTTGAAGACGAGACTCATCCATCTATGGAAGAGGCCCTAGACAAGACCAATTCAAGAGTCACTAATCCAAGCAAAATTCTGAACATTCAGATTAGAGACGAAGATGACATCAATGAGCACGAAACCTATTCCATAACGACCTCATTAAATCCATGCTCATATGAGATATCTCCCAATTCAATTGGTCTCTCCAACCCCATCACATTCGAGATCTCCAACCCCCTTATCCTCTCTATTTGAAAAAAACTTTAAAAGGGTGGTTGTCAATGCATATGTTTATCATAAATATTGCAAATCTCGTTGTGTTGAATCTTGAGATAGGTACACTTAAGTTGGTGTTGGAGGGGAAACCACTTCACCAAATTGCATTTTGAAGGTTTCCCAAGGACAAGCTTAGTGTCCTAAAACAAGCACTAGTCAAAACTTGACATGAGTGTTCACTTTTCTGCCCTTGTGAGATGAGCATAGAGTTATAATTGTGAAAATAGTCATTCGGGTATTCTTGTCACTAACTTTCTAGGTTTGGAGCAAAAAGATCGAAGGAATAACAAGCACATGGTATGTCTAACCAATCATCATGCAACATTGAATTAAATTCATCCAATCTCGATTTTACAAAAATTCAAGCTTGGGGGATAACTTTCTAAGAACATCCCCTGCCATGTTGCTATTCTAGTTGTCCCTACCTTTAAGACATGCTCAATTTGCTATACACCAGTCATGTTCTCTTCCATCACCTTTTGAGTAAATCTCTATAATGCCTTCATGCTACCTTTGTCCATCTTAAGTAAGTGTTGGTTTAGAAGTACTGGACATACTTCTATTGGCTTTTAATGTAAGCATGGTGCTTAGGTTAAACAACCTTCCTTAATCCAACTAGACATGGAGTCTAGTTTGGTTATTGAACTAAAAACTGCTTGTGTATGCATTGTATATTTTTGTTGGACTAACTCTTGCAGGAAAAACTCTCAAAAGTCAAACTAGGAAGTCCTAAGATGAACTCACATGGAGAGAAAAGAGATACATGAACTTCATCAACCTTGCACAAGGGAAACATAGCTCATGCATCATGGAGAGATCCATGGAACAAGAAGATGAGTGCCACAAAACAAGATCTACACTCACTCCATGAAAGAGGGTGAACAAATCTCCATCAAGCCCCTTCAAGACAAAGGCCATCATGGGGAAATTCTCAAGACAATGAAGGGAGCACAAGGACTATCAAGAATATCAAGATCAGGAGAACAAAAAGATGCTCCCATCACTAAAGCACACTGTGAGATAAGCAAGAGAAGACAAGCCATTCACCAACACAACCAGCTGAGGAAGAGAAGCTTTCACAAGGTGGTTCGGTACTATCACCCTTCAAATGGTAAGGTAACCATCTTGAGGTACATAATCACTATTTAAAAAGTGTTTCTCGATCTTGGTATGCACATAAATGAAGAACCAAACATGTTTAAGTTGCAACCTCTTGACCCATCCTGATTAACTTAACATGTTCAATTCTTTAATCATTTCTTAGCTTCACTCTCTTGATCTCATAATATCACCCAATGAGATAAAATATTGCACATCCAACCTTTGGAAGATGATAATCACAATCCTAGACAATCCTTCCATGGGTTAAGCAATCTGATCTATCAAATATTTTTTGAAATGCAACTTTCATGCTCATCTTCTGATCTTATCACCCATTTCATGGACTTCAACTTTATTTTGTTCACTATGCCTGAGGTTAGAGAAGAATGAACACAACTTTTTGGTTCTATTGGTGTTTTTCCACCAACAGAGCCCATGCACTTGATCTCTACCTTGTCTTTATGAGTAGGATACACTTCAAGAAAAACATGGAGTTGGTCAACTCCTAAATTCTACAAGTGAAGGTCCTAAATCTACAAGAACATGCACACTAAACAAGATGCAGCCAGTTTCCACAATTACTGCTTCACTTCAAATGGCTACTGGACGAATGAAGAACATGGTGACACCATATCAAGAAGTGCACATATCATGGTCTCCACCTTGGGGTCAGATGAGTCACCTAAGGAATAAACATGGTGAAAAGTCTTGTTCAGAGGACTTGAAACATTGAACCCTCGTCGGGAGGTAAAATCAGTAGTTATCCATATTTATCTTTTTTGCATAATCATTTTTTAGCATATTTACTTTTTTGCTTTAGCATTGCATTATAAAAAGAAAATAAAAATATTTATCTAATGCATCATAAATCCTAAAGCCCCATGTGAATAAATTTGTGGTGTGTAAAAACCCATGGAGATATTCACCATGGTGGCATAAAAATAAAATAAATATGTATCCATTCATCTTGTTAAACTTTCTTTGCATCATAGAAAATATAAAAATACAAAAATATTGAGAAAGAGATCTGAAACTCTACTTAAACAATCTCAAAAGCTTCGGAGAACTGAGGCTTAAGTGGCCAACCACTAATGCTTAATCCGTTCCACAAGTTTTGTTGTCTATTTGAGTTTCACACGATTCGAAGAACCAAAAAGAGCTGACAAGCAAGTGGATGTTCCATCCACTGTTGGAGCATTGTCTCTTCCGTCATCAACATCAATCAATGCTTCGATAGAGGAAGTATAGCTCTACTGCCAGTCTGCTACATCATAAGATTGAACGACTATGTCAACATTCAGCTTGGGGAAGGGCACCCCCATGTATCTAGGTAAGTATCGTTATCCTCTTATGTTTTCTTTTTACATAAATTAATCCAAAAATAAAAAAAGTGAGCACATGAAGGTTCACACTTATCCTATCGAGTATTCGTTCTATATTGTGTTATTTTGTACTAGTGTGTGCTAATTAGAGTGTGTATAAAAGTTTGCTTTTCTATTTAAATAAATGAACTCTAGAGATAATATCTGGTATGGAAATGATGAATAGTTGCTCTGCCATAATTCCTTTCAAGTGCCTAGTTTTCAACCTCGAACTCTCCTGAGTTTTGGAAATGATTGTTTTGACCTAAGATTGACACTGAACTTGAAACTTGTGGGTTGCAAATGCTTGATCTAAGTCTAGGTAATTGACAGATATGATATGAGAAGGTCTGAGTTATTGTTTATCTTGTTCTGAGTGACACTAGAGTTCTGGAGATTTATCTTTTAAAAAACTTAAAATTGCCACATGATGAGTTCCTATATGACGAGAGCTTTAATTCCTACCACAGCCATATACACATGCTTGCTAGAATAGGAAAACCAGCTCATAGGCTGCTTGGTTTGTGTTGAGTTTGGTCAACCCGTGTGAGACCCTTGTCGAGAGGATGGTCATGCTCCCAAGATCAAGATCACTTACACCCATATATATCCTGCTGCTCCTACCCTGGGAGTACGCAAAAACATGCCTTTTCCACCAAAAAAATCTATCTCCTACACTAGGAGAGGATCCAAAAAGATTTTTAGGTTTCCAAATAAATGCTCCAAGATTGTGATTTATCTCTTCTCCAAGTTCATTGTATCTTAAAGTAAGAGGCAGGAGATCCTTTGTAGAAGGAAAAAAAGAACAAAAAAAAAGAAAAAAAAGAGAAAAAGAGAAGTCTATGATCTCTATGCCTAGAAGTTCATCATTGTCATCAAAGAAAGGAGAAAGAAGATATCCCAAGACCTCCACAACAAAGTTCTTCATAAATTCTTCAGTTGGAGGCAGTCTCTCCAGAAGCAAAGTAGAATTAGGTTAGCCACCAAATATTTCCACACACATGCACATCTTGATCTAAGGATATGGTCTTGCCTCCGAGGATCCCGGTTTTGACTGAGCAACATATGCATGGTAAGTATGCTACATCCTTGAATTACCCTCAGCTCCATATAAGCCTATTAGTTATAAGGTAAGAGAGAGGAGGCAAAACACCATCATTGCCTTGGAAAGGATCCACAAATACCACATATGAGAGACTAGAAAGGGTCATACAAAAAGAAATCTCTGAGTTTTATTTTAAAAACCTATAAAAACTCCAGAATGAAAGTTGATTGAAGAACTCGAGACATAGTGCTTGACTTGATTGTTCTGTCTTTCAACTACTCAAGACCCAAGTGAAGGCTAAAAGCTCCATGGTAGAAGGTAATACGGGTAAGTTCGAAAGTCAGAATGGTTTGCTCTAATCTAGAGGAGAATTCTTGTTTTGAGCACATGTGTACTTTTGAGGCGTAAAATCATTGTATCAACTTCTGATCTATTATTGAGATTAGCTTTGCTCAGGGACGAGCAAAGGTTAAGCTTGGGGGAACTTGTTGACGGTCACTAATGCTCATTTTTAACCATCAACTATTGCATGAAAATGAATGAAATGAACCACAGAGCATAGTTGTAGGGTTTGATTCTAATGAGTTCCACAAGTTGTGTTGTTCTCACTTATTTTGCAGGAGAGAGCTGAGGAGCTGGATCTATCGGATCTTCCTTGACATTGTACTTCTGTAGCATCTGGTTCATCTTGAGCAATCTCTAGGTTCGTCAACATTTATTTCTAAGTATTTTGTTTAGTTTTAGTTCTTGCTTTATTGTATTTACTGGATCTCCGCTCGTATTGAGTGCTCTAGTTGTCCTAGGTAATTAGAGTAGTAAGCGCTAGTGTAGACGTGGCATCTAGACTAGGTTTTACCTGAGTTTGCGCCCAACCCCACGGTTAGTTGTGGTAGCCCACAGAGGTGACATCTCTGTCTGGTCTTTGTAATCCACCACGTTCGGGTTGGTGTTTCATAGAGCTTTTTGGCAGCCTTCCCCTGACTACTTCCTTCCCAATCTTTTTCGAGAGTCAGAAAGGTACTGTTTCTCTAAAGTAGGTAAAATAGAGTAAGCCTTTGACAAGATAGAACCACTTAGAAAACCCTAAAAACTCAGTCTACCCTATAATTACCCTTTCCCTAGACATTCCTAATTCTTCTAGTACACTTCACGTTCCCTGTGGAAATCGATACTCTAGAATACTCCTGGGTGAAAGCTACATCGGTACGCTTGCGGATCTTTTCCTGTTCATGTTTAAAATTTCCAACAAACACCAGGGCTTGAGATGTTAGGGAGTGGAAAAGGCAGATAGCATCTCAAAATGAATTATAGATTGACTATGCTTGCTAGTAGCACACCTTTCAAACATAGTTGAGTATGGGTGCTCGTTGGTATGGTCTCCTCTTCAACTACAGGCTTCCTTGGCGGGGGAGGACATTGGTTTGAGCCCTGGTTCGAACCACTTCTAGGCGGTGGTGTCACATCGTCCAATGCTGCCCTTGTGGATTGCTATTGCCAGGAGGTGGACTGCTTAGAGGATTGGTGCCTGAGCCGCCAGCATTGTCGTTGTCATCGCCGCCACCGCCATCGTCATCGTCATCACCCGGGTCACCTGAGGGACAACGATGGGTGTGAGGGCTATGACGCCGGCGTCGGCATGTCTAAGACAATGTCGCTCTTGTTCCATAGCATGCACACGCTGATAGTAGCGCTGATGAACCTGTACCCCTCTTCAGTGGGACTGTCGATTTCATCCTCATCAAAATCTAGGTTTGTCCATGTCACATCCACCCTGGCATAGTCGGGCGGGATTGACTTGCCATCATGCGTGGTGCCACTTTTAGGTGACAGTGCCACTCCTTGGGCCACTTCCTTCTTCCTCTGTGCCCTGCCAAAGGGCACCTAGACTGTGTAGGTCATTGGTTCCACGATGGCATCGACTAGGTACCTTGGGAGTTATCTAGTCTCTAGCACCATCTGCCCTTGTATAGTGGCTTGACCCTATAGCGACAGCACACCAGCCTGGCAAAACATCTGCGTTAGCTCCACCATCTTAGGGTCGGTGCTCATGAAAGCGTCTTGTATCTTCCCCATGATCATGTCCTTGACTGCCTCATCGTAGCCTTTCTCGATGAACCCTTCCTTGTACCTCTACCTCATGTGGTAAGATCTAGTGTCAGATTGCTAGGCCTCCGCGTCCTTCTAGCTTTGCCTCAAGGAAACCCCATGGAAGCGGCCGCAATGCTCGAGGTTTCCTAGCACCTCGGTTAGTACGTCCCTCTCTCGGCGAGGTTTGAATGACCCGCTCTTCTTGGCTATAGAGACCTACAAGATCCTCTTCTCTACCTCCTCGATCTTCGACTTGTTGTACTTGGTCCTACCCTCCTTTAGCTTTTTTGTCCTACGAGCATAGAAGTAGTTACATGACCTCTCATTGATGCCCTTTAATGGATTCGGCTACCTAGCCTCAGTTGCCTCCCTTTCTTCCTGTTGCCACTTTTCCATCTTAGCAGTGTACCCTATCATGCCTAGGTGGTGGGGGAGCTCGTTCCTCTTTGCGAGCTTAGAGAACTTCTCACCCTTGGCCCTTGCTTCTTCGGTCGATTGTTTCACAATGAACTCTTCCCAGAAATCATGCGTGATAAAGTTATAGTCTTCGAATGGTGTCCTCCCTGTCTATATGTAGTCCCTATTGAGCATGGACTTGAAGTTGTGAAGTGCTTTGCCTGCAACAAATAGCGCATGCCCCATGCACTGGTCTTCATTATAGCCCTCCGCTGGATACGTGAACTGCCTCTTCACCTCTCCCCACACATTTCCCTTGATGTCCTTGGGGACTTTCCTCCAATCATCATATGTTATAGGCACCTTCTTCCTAACTATATAGGAACACTAGTTGCTGAAGGTGCCGATAATGGTAGTTGGCTCCAAGGGCTCTTCTTTTGACCCTATGTTGTGTATCACGAATGCTTTCTTCTTGCTAATCTGGTGCCTCCCGTGTTGGCCCCTCTTCAAGTCAGACTTCTTCTTGCTACTGGTCGTTGTGGTTGAAGAAGTGCCCATGGAGGGACCGGGTGCTTGCTTCTTCACTGTCGGAGTACTCCAAACAAAGAGGCACCAGTGGTATCTATCGAGGACAAGAACTCGCATTAGTTATATACTTGCACGAGGCCCTCGAACATTGTGTTAATTAACATGCACTACTTCATCTATGTACCTCATGCCTTAGGGCTTCGGTATCATCTTCCAAAGGCTCTCGTGGCTCCGCACAAGAACCTCGTGTCTCACCCTTTGGATCAAAGTCTAGATCATCTTCTTGCTCATCATGAGGTCTCTTCATCGGCCTTCGTGTAAGTTCCTCGCTCTCATACGAGGTGCTCCCGTCTGATGATGGTGAGCCTTCATCATTGCTTACATCAGGAGTAGCCTCACGCCATTTTTCAGTAGCCTCGGTCAACATTATAGCTATGAAGAAGAGAGTTATATGGACATTTCATAATTATATAAACACAATGCCATATTCATCTCAAAACATATATAAAGGAATCATTAATTATATATATTCATTTGAAAACAAGATTACATCCTTTTTTCATTTACATTAGGAGTAGGGATACAAAAAGTGAAGAAAAGTACAAAATTATACAAGAAAAGTACAAAATTGTACAAACAATTATAAAATTATACAAGAAAAGTACAAAATTTAAGAATTTGGAGTAAAATCATGTACATAGTTGGCTCAGACTCACCCCGTTGTCATCACATCGCTTCTAAATTGGTTGCTTGTATACAAGCCATCCTAGTTTATGAGCTTATTAGTAGTAGGGGGGCATTTGATCATCATAGCCGCTGCCTCAGCATAAAAGGGTTCACATAGTTGCAAATGCCACTGCCTCAGCACATTTTTAAAAGTTTAAACAGTTCATCATTGCATATGCCATAGAGAAGCTCAAATTCAATCAAAGCATAGTATACAGGAATCTTAACCGAGGCGAACAAAAACGGTTAACCGAGGCTGGCAGCCCCATTAGTAGAGTAGAGCTAAGTAGTAAGAGTAGAGTAGTAGAGTAGTAGTAGTAGTAGAGTAAGTGTAGCAGCTAGTAGCTTACAAGTAGTAGTAGTAGGAGGAGGAGGTGGAGTAGTAGAGTAGGAGTAGCAGCCAACAACTTACAAGTAGTAGTAGGAGGAGGAGGAGTAGTAGTAGGAGTAGAATAGGAGTAGGAGTAGGAGTAGTAGAGCAGTGGTAGTAGTAGGAGTAGAGTAGAGCAGTGGTAGCAGAGACATTAAGTATCAAGACAGTGCCAATTGGCACTACTACACAAAATCTTTTGCACAGCGTTTCCCAAATGGGCTCCGAGGTGGTTGGCCTAGTTGCCTGCCTAGTAGTGTAGGACTAGCAGTGGATATAGGAGAGCCAAGAGGACATCCCTTGCTCAAATCGTCCCCGAAGGGCTAAGTCCTTTGGCCGTTTCAAATCAACCCCGAAGGGCTGCCAAATAGGAGTAGGAGTGTGATAATTCTACAAGTGGCAGCAAGTAAGTGGTAGGAGTATAAGAGAAGTGTAGCAGCCAGCACTAGTGTTGGAGTAGAGTAAGTAGTAGGAGTAGAAGAGAAGTGTAGAAGCCAGCACCAGTGTAAGCAAAAATCATAGGCAAAAAAATCATTCAATGAAACTGCTTAGTCGGCCAGCAGGCAACAAGTGATAGTAGTAGAGAGTAGGAGTAGTATAGTAGTAGGAGGAGTAGCAAGTAGTAGTACAAGTAGAAGACTAGTAGTAGTAGCAGCAAGTAGTAGATAGAGCAGAGCAGAGCAGTATAGTAGTAGAAGCATAGAGTGGATAGCAAAGAGTGTTGCTGAAATTGGAGATAAGGGCATGTGCCACCAGCTTTCAGTGACTATAGAGCAGTAGTACAGTAGTAGATAGTAGGAGCAGCAATAAGAGTAGAAGGCAGTGAACTTAGGCAACATCATAGGATGTAAAAATTATGGGCATCATAGGATGCAAAAAAAACTTAAGCACATATCCAGTGAACCAGTGAACTTAGGCACATATACAGTTAACTTAGGCAATATTTTCAGTGAACATGGGCACAAATCCAGTGACAAACAGTAGCAAGGTACAAATCCAAAATTCCAATAATGGCAGCATAGCATGTGCTCAGATTAGGGATTAGGCATCATAGGCAGTGGCATTGGCATAGTTATATGAAAAAAATTTGTATCACAGGCAGCAGTTCATCAAATTGGGTGAAAACATAATTAGCAATAGTTTACTATTGAAGGCATTGCTCAATTCATCTTTGGTGCATCTTCGGCAGTGGCATTGCTCAATTGAACTTTGGCATCACAGGCAGTAACAAGAACATTACAGGCAGGTGCCATCATAGTAATAAGATGAACACAGGTAGTGTACCTGGCATGATGGAGCCAGGGAAGATGGAGTCAGGGGAGAAGCCGAGGAAGATGGAGCCGGCGGAGATGCTTAGTGCAGAGGAGGGAGCACATGTCGGTAGTGGATGGTGGCAGCGCTAGGGTCTGGCGAAGACTCGGGTTGATCTCCTCGGTGCAGGGTGGATCTCCTCAATGCGCGGGATGATGACGGGGAGCGTGGGACAGATCTCCTCGACGTGGGGGTGTGCAGCGTGGGCACCCATGCCGGAAGTCGGCCAGAGATGAAGATGGCGTGGCGGATCTAGGATTCATGGCACCCCGGCGGATGGCGCAGTCGAGCTCTCAGTGGCAGGGGCGGGTGCGGAGCACGCGAGGTCAGTGGCGGGGGTGGAGGAGCTCGACGACGGAGATGGTGGCGGCAGTGGAAAAATTGGGTAGCCCTTCAGGGTCGATTTGAAACCGGTGAAGGACTTAGAAAAATTCATGGGAGAGGAGTGGGTATGTATAGACAACTATTAACTGAGGTGGGCCGCTTAAGGTGCCCACCACAGTTAATATTTACCAAGGCGGTTGCTTTAGGGTGGCCTCCATGGTTTCATACTGTACATCAATGTGTACTTTCCTCCACGTGCAACCCATTCCCGAGGTTCTGCCTTTGTGCTGAGGGATAGGTAGGCCAATCGCCCTTCCATCCTAGATGTATCTAGTGCAGCAGTTAATAGCCTCCTCGGTTGTGTAAGCCTCGATCATAGAGCCCTCTAGGTAGGCACGGTTAAGGACATATCTATTGAGGGTCGACATGAACTGCTCGTACGTCCACATCTAGTGTAGGTACACAGGGCCTAGTTCCTATATCTAATCAACCAAGTGCATCATCAGGTGTGGCATAATATCAAAGAAAGACAGCAGGAAGCACATCTTGAGCTTGCAAAGAGTCTTCGCGGTGAACTGTTTCAGGCCAGGCAGCTCAGCTTCATCGATGACCTTGTGTGTGATGTAGTTGAAGAAGTAGGACATGCATGTGATGACCATCTTCACATACTCTGGACCAATAGCCCTGATCACAATTGGAAGGAACACTGTGAGCATGACGTGGTAGTCATGTGCATTGAAGTTAGTTAGTGTGAGATCCTTCATCGAGACTAGGCTCTTGATGTTGGAAGAGAAACCAATTGGCACCTTGACACCCCTAGGCCATTGGCACACGGCCCTCTTCTCATCTCTCATCATGTTGTAGCTTGTGCCCAAAAGGTCAACTTTCCCGCTTTGCGTCACCGGTGTCGGGTGAATTTTTTTGGCAGAACCATCTGAATCATATGGCCCACACATGTTACCATTGCCTTCCAAACCTCTAGTAGTAGCACAAGAGTGCCCTATAACTCGATAGTCTATCGAGTGTCCTCTGGGCAACCCGAATCATCCATGTTTTACAACTCAAATAGGATCAACAAAGGAGTTGTTACAACATTACAACATTTGTTACAAAATATCTTACATCAAAGTGCGGAATAATATAACATTAGTTTACAAAACTTGTAGAAGTTAGACTATAACCTAAACTCCAAAAGATGAGTAGACAGCGGAAGCATTCGAGAAGAAACATCTAAGGTAGAAGAGGTAGCTAAACCATGTCGAGCCCACCAACATGACCTCACTAGGCTGCTCAAGTCAAAACATGCAATGGGGTTAACAAACCCTGAGTACTTGAGGGTACTCAACAAGTCTTACCTGACTAAAGAAAAGACTCTAAGGATATGCTGGCTATATGGTAAGGTAGAAGCAATAAGTAACTTTTGCAGAAAAGCTTACTATAAGTGAATCCTTACTTTCAAACTTTAGCGGTGTATTAAGTTATTATCAGTATCCAATTGGCACCTGGTCTAAATCAATCACTTCTTTCATATCAAGCTCATGACCAACTCATATCATCTCTTATCCATCAATATCCATGTTTCATTGATTAACTACGATGCAGCACAGTTGATCGAGTCTTCTTCACCGAGAAGCTGCGGCGATTCGAATCGGTTTGGTCCAGCTGGGGTTTCCATACCACACGACATATGCAGGTCTAGGTCCTAGACCTGTACCTACATATATCAACCCTCACTTGGATCCTCCTATACAGGAACCGGTCCAGTGCTACCCAAGAGCCAATATCCCACCTCTTGGAATCATTCAAGCCAGACGCATTCACAAGCAGGGGTACACAATACTTCTGCCATCTCTCCACTCCTAGTGCGCAGTTACCGTTTCCCATACAAGAATAGCCCAGATGTTAGGCTTACTGAAGTATGTAGCCAGTACTGCAAGTTACGACCACAGATAGCTCTACAACGATCGGTCCTTAATCGACATAGGCGGGGTCACTATGTCCAGACTCAAACTAGGCGCAAGCCAAGATTTCGCTCGGTCTCGATTTACAAAATTAACATCCTGGTATTCACAACCCATTAAGAGTTGAGAAGAGCAAGGTAAACTGGTACTCTTGAATGATGAAATCATCGTTTGACCTCCATTAAAGACTAAGCATTACTAGGCACAGGAGGTAACGACCTTTTCATAAAAACAGGGTATATGTAGGGATATCTAGATATCAAGGTAATCATGCAACAACGGTATAAACCAACTCCTAATTTACTTAGTGCACATCTCATAAGACTTAATTATGATAAAGATTTGTAAAAGCTATAGAAGGCTGATATGCACCGGGGCTTGCCTTCATTGCAGAGAAGGTTAGTTCCCAAAGATAGTTCCATTAGACACTAGAACCTCTGGTAGATAGATCTACTCTGAGACTTGATCAACACGAGTCTTCTCACTTTCGTACATACTGTAACACCCCTGGTGTTAGTTAGCCTCATAATGCATTCATAATGCATGATCATGGCATGACATTACCATAAGCATCATCATTTCATGTGCATCCTTGCTTGAAACATGACCTTGCAACATTGCAACATTAGGTTTCAATAATTATGTTAGTGATGTTTCATTAGTTATAGCAATAGTGTTTCAATGCCTACTTGAGTAACTCTTATGCATAGGTGATGCTAATGTGTGTTTAAGGCCTTGGTAATATGTGTATCTTGTTAGTGGTGCAAAATGACCTAGGGTTTATTTTTATGTCATGCCCTAATTCCATGTTGACTCCTGCTTTGACTAGTTGACCTATAGGACCTTACTTGTTTGACCTAACAAAAAGTGTGGCCTAGAGTTTTTGCATGGCTGTGCCACCTTAACAAAGTTTGTGCCAAATTTCATGAGGAACAAAAGTTATTTTGGGATCATCTCATGAAAAAGCTTGGATCATGCCCAAACATGGCCCACATGTAGGAATGGAAGGCTGTTTCCACACTTAGAATTTTTCTAAGTCCTAGAACTGCTTTTCAGTTTCCAAGTACCCATCTTTGGGAGCTTGTAGTTTGAAAACCTGACCAAACCAGCTCTAACCCATATTGACACTTTTGTATAACTCACTTAGCTCTACAATATTGTCAATAACACCATCACCTTGTTCTCAAGGGTTTAGGAGATAGAGTGCTTAGAAAATCAAGTTTCAGTTGGGGGAATAACTGAAACTCAGTTCAGCTTTTCATGTGCCTCACTTTGGGGCGTTGTATCTCACTACCTAAGCCGAATCAGCCCAAGACCCTATTGACAATCTTGTAGTATGCCTATAGCTCTACCATTTTTTTGTTGGTGCTTCTCGCTAAATCCGGCTGGATTAGGTGCTAGAGGGTCATGTTTGAGGCAGTTTCAGTCGGTTCTTTGACTGAATGGAGATGGAGGGGGAGGTGCAGTGACCGACTGGGCTCAGGTCTTGCTCGCCACTTGGAAAGCCGTACACCAGCGCGTGTCCACCGGACGGGCCACGTTGTTCTACATGGTCGCCACAATGCCCTGGAAGCGTTCCCTCTCGCCCGCACTCGCTCCATTCCTCCTCTGCCTCGCCTTCTTCCTCCGCGCAGACGGAATGCCACCGCTACTACACCGGCCATAGCTTCTCCATTCGGCCACCATATTCCGATCGAACTCGACCAATCGTTCCGTCTTGGGTTGCTCTAGCTCGTGCTCCAACTCGCTAGCCTAACCGAGCCGTAGGTAGGTGGCCAAAAAAAAAACTCTCTTTGTCACGGTCGCCGCGCTCGGAGCGCCGCCATGCTCTTGGTCCACCGTGGCAAGCTCAATGGCGAGCCTTGCAGTCCATAGTCGTGCTTGTTCGTTGCCGTGCATGTCACGTAGAAGCTGTAGGGTTCATTTTTTTTAGACTCTACCGTGCTCTGCTCGCCGAGACAAACCGCTGCACTGGGCAAGCCTGCCATTGCCGCCGCCGCCGCGAGCTTGAATACACCTTGCATGTTTGCTTCTTGCTTGATTTGACTCGTGTTCTGTGTGTCCCTAGGGTAGACCGTGCTAAGTGTAAGATGTTACCGCCGGAGTTGGCTCGGACATCGAGCAACGCCATCACTCCGGCGAGCTTCCAAGGTCACCGCGGGAGCGCCGCTCGTAGCCGCGATGTCACGGCCGATTTAGCACAGTGCTAGTTGGTTCATTAGCTTTGCCATGTTTCCAGGAACCTGTAGCGGTGCTTGCCTTGCCGTGCGATGGACGTTTGCGCCGCCATCAACGAGCACCACCGCCGCCATCCGTCCTCGTCGGCATCATGAGTGGCTTGGTATGAAATAGATAGGGGAAATGGATGGCCTAGGTGCGGGATAGGACTAGGAGTCCGTAGGAGCGCTTGGTTCCACCGGAGGAGCCGGCGACGGCGAGGAACCGCTCGCCGGAGCTCTTCCCTGCTCAGTGTGAGCATGACGACCGGGGCCCGCCTGTCGGCGCGGGATCCCCTCCCCATTCGGTTGGTTGGGCCTCGGGTGGGCCGGCGACCGAGCTATGTGAACGGGCCGGCTCAGTAGAGTAGGAATTTGTTTTCCGTTTTATTCATTTATTTGATTCATGTGCAAACTTCAAAAATATGTATCTCCTGTTCTAGAGGTCCAAATAAGGTGCTTTAAATTTTGGTGTGCTCTAAATAATGTCTAGTTTATTATAAAAACATAATGTGTGCCATGTTTTGTGATGAATTAAATAGTTATTAATTATATTTTTTATTCATGAAGAAAAAGGAGAAAATGATATCTCTTTCTGTGAAGCTCCAAATGACATGAAATTTTTATAGTGAACTGTTCATACCATGAATAGCTTAAGGTTAAATTTTCATGCAATTTGGATGTGCTTTGGTGGAGTTATATAGTTATCTTGTTTGCTTGAATGGATCTTGTGTGAATTTTCATCATTTTTCTATAGATCCAGTAAGGGTGAGACTTGGTGAGTGTTGTTCTTATGCTAGAAGGATGCTAGGAAAAATATGAAATCTGTTGTTTGATACTTTCAATAGGGTTTCATATTTATGCTAGAAATAGACATGTCATATGTTATTTTTGATATATCGAGTTCTGCTCATCCAATTGATTGGAAATTTTTTTTTGTAGCCTATGTGAAGCATTAGGTGGCTACTGTAATTTTTGTAGATTTTTATATATAGTTTTACTATATGTTGCTTTAATCACCTAATTAACTAAATAAATTATAAAAGAATATTAAATGATGTATTTAGAAGTTGGCACTATACTTTCTAATGTTCCTTTGGTATGCACAACAAGTTGGTAAACTTGGTTTGGTCCAATTGTGCTTTTGAATCGTCATTAATTATTTAAGTTAGTGAATCTGCTATTTCTGGACAGATTTGCTAGTTAAGAGAATTAACCTATGTTAGTGATGTTTTCGTGCTTGGTGATTTATAGCAAAGTTGTTGATAATTTCATAAACTAGTTGCTGGTAAATTTTGGTAGCATTTGGACATATAGTTTAGAAATGACAGCTGTTCCAAGTTGGGTTCAGTTTTGGAAGTGCTCTCTATCTTTTAGAACAGATTCTGTATGTATGCTATTTTATCTTGGTAAATGATGAAATCATGCTTAGATGTTTATAAATGAAATGTAGACAATTTCATAAGCTTTCCAGAATGTCCTCTTTCAGGTCATTTGGATTTGTAGAACTCCAGTTGTGAGTTTTCTTAGCTACTGTTGATATTATATGGTAAATACTAAATTGCTGGAATCTTGTTATGTGTGTGTTTGGTCTTAACCTTGTGGAACCTAGTGGTTTCTTAGAGGAACGTGTTAATACCAGAAAGGAAATTTGCACCTAACCTTGAAGTGATTTGAGTAGAGCACCACATGACTTGGTTTTGTGCTAATGATGTTGCAATATCATTACATTCATCTTCACATCATTCATACATGTTCATAAATCATCATGTCATCCTTGGTGCATACATGAAATTCATTGGGTGCATATACATGCAATAGGTGTGCCGAGAATCGTGTCGACCTTAAAGCTCCGCAAGGCGTGAACCCCAAAGTTGGAGTCCGTTCGGGAGCCGGAGGCCCAGTCCGACGAAGCCGGAGAAGGCGTGGGAATCGTTCTTGAAGCTGACCCTTGATCTATCTTCTTTCGGTTAAGGCAAGCCCCGGAGAATTATAAGCCTCCAACTTTCAAATCAATTATCTTTATATACATGTTATATGTATTGTTGCATCACGTGATAGGAGTTGGTTGGAAACCCTTGCTGCACTGATAACACTCCTTGTCCAGCAATTCGAACCTTGAATCCTATGTAGACAGGATCGTATCTATGCTTAGCCCTGCTAAATTAGACCGGTAGAAGTCGGGTGATTTCCTGTCACCTGCGAGATATAGGGCTTTGTCAGGTCATGGTTGGCTATATTTGCTATCGTGGAAGTGAACCATGTGTAATAAAATGAAATGAGACCGGGCGGGATGATGATAGTGAAACAACTAGGCATGGAGGTCTTGGGTGTGGATCTATCCCCGTCTGTGTCGATTAAGGACCGAGACCTAGAGCCTTCTATGTCATTTTGAACGCATGCCTGACATTTAGTTGGCCAGCCTGAGGTTGCCGACCGCGAAGCCTTGTAGCTCAACTCAGGCTGCGAAGTCGAAAAGTGAAAGTCGCCTCGGAAGGGAGCCAGAGGGTCCAAGGGCAGGTGAGTTAATAGTCCTAAGCATCCTGGCCACTGGTATCCCCGAGAACACGGCGATGTTCGGGCCCACCCTGAGTTGTACCAAAGGTTATCTTCGGCTGCCTTTAGCGGGGTTTGCCGGGTGAGTGTCAGGAATACCCCCCTCAGCTGAGTTGGAATCGATTCGAGTCGCCATCTCTCCCGGATAGTGAGAAACTTGACTGGTTATCTCCAGCGTAGATACACTAATTATTAATGATGGTTCGGAATTGATGATAATGATGATGATGGCCTTATTATACCTGCTATGGTTAATATTGTTTGCTCCTAATGAAGTGATTGCTCTAGTACAGGTGCTAATCTAGATGACAGGTTAATGATTATTAACTCGATGCTTAAGCTTTAATGATTACTTATCTGTAATAAGCTTTTTTGCAAATGAGTCAAGCTAGCCCACCTTATAAAGCCTTGCATACTCCTTGGTGTCACCGTTGTTTCTGGTTTTTGTCGGGTAAGTCTAGCTGAGTACCTTCTCGTACTCAGGGTTTATTTCCCATCTGTTGCAGGTAGCAGATTCGTACTTGTTGCTGCAAGTATTGTCTTCGCCATGTGGGTGTGAAGACTAGACCATATGGGCATGGTCTCTGTAGTATCTCTTCTGGTATGCTTTTGCAGGATGTGACTATGTACTGGCAGTATTTGATTTTAAATGGTTTCAGAAATTATGTTGCTTCCGCTAATCTTTATTTTAGTTTTGTAATAAAATTATTTGTACTCCGATGTATGAGAGCTACTTACGAACTGTTGTAACAAGTGTTGTGTTATGTTGAATCACTACGATCTTGGTTGCTCTCGGTTTGGTTTGAAATCCCTCGTGATTTCGTGGACTACCGGAGTTATATGGGCTCAAGTTTGAGAATTTGATCGTTTTGGCGATTGTTTTTTAACTTGTGCTCTTATAATTTGGACGGTTCTGTTACACATACTACACGTAATAAATGATGCACTACTTTAAAATGATGGAATGCATGTCATGATACATGATGATAAACAATGCATAGTATAAAAGGGACATTTAGAAAGGATAAACACTAGTTTATCTACTTGAGTACAACTTTCCTTCATCATGAAACTAGAGTTATTATTATAAAAGCAAATCAATTATTTAACTAACATGTTTAATTAGTTATCTAGCATGGCAATTAGACTTATCCAATTATGCTAGTTGAGCATGGCAAGATATATAACTTAACATTATACTAAGTGTAACCGTGAAGATTTAAACAAAGATCACTACACGACCTAGCATTGATTAACCAATTAGATAACTAACTTTTTTATTTATTACTAGCAAGATAACCATGAGCATAACATGAAAAACATTAAGTCACCAAGGAATAGTAGGGTTGGAGTGTTCCAAGGTCTTCAATCAATCCAAAAGTGCACCAAATTCAAGTTAGGAACTATCCTAATTAATTTATCATTTATTAACTAATTAAACCGAAGCATATTAGTGAGCATATAATTAAAAATTATCAAAACAATACCATAAATTTAGGGAAGGTAGATCTAAGTATATAAATCATTCCTACCAAGTTTCATGATTTTTGGATAAATATTTTAATCTATAAAAATCATGCAAGAGACATTTATTAATTAAAAGAGCTAATTTTTGTTCATAGCAAAAGTATAGAAAGTACCATTTCATATTTTTCCTAGGTACAACATATCATGACAAGCCTAAATAATTAATTTTATAATTTTATCAGGAATAATTATTTAGTTATAGAATTAACAAAGTTCATTACTTAATTACTTATTAGAAAATAGAAAAAAGAGAAAACCTTCTTTACCTCTCTCTCTCTCGGTCCGATCCAGCCGACGCTGGTGGCCTAGGTCCTTCTCCCCCTCTCTCTCCTGACCAAGCCTCAGCTGGCCTAGTGCGCAGCCGCGGCCCAACTGCTCTCTCGCTCCCTCTCTTTTCTCTCACTCGGTCCAAGCCCAGGCCGAGGCCCAAGGCCAAAAATGGCCTAGCCCTTCTCTCTTCTTTCCCCTGCTCCTGCCCTCACTCACGACGGTGACGGCTTCGGCCGGCCGGAGTTCACCGCCGATGAGCTCCATGACGAAGCCAAAGCCTCCGCTGTGCTCCCCTCTTCCTCCCAAATCGCGTGGCACCCTTTTCCCTATCTCCTGCAGTCGGTGATGAGCATCACGACGACCGCGGCAGACTAACGATCTCCAGCGAGCTCACTGGCGCACACGGTGGCGACTCCAGTGATGCTATCAGCCCCTACACGGTCCTCTCAACACCACAAACTCACCCGAAAGGTCAAACGGGTGAGCCAAGGCACGAAGCACACCTAACCACAGTCACGGCGGCTTGGCCGGGCGACGCTCGTTGCCACGATGGTGCGGTGGTGAATTGGGTCGTGAGAAGATAGACTAAACGGCTCAAGAGGGGCACACAGAGGTGGTAATCATGGTGGCAGGGCAAATTTGACAGAGGTGGAGTGCTAGGCATGAATTGGAGTTCGATCTCTTCTTGGCGACGATGGAGCAGAGTGAGGGGAAGAGGTAGAAGACGATCGGCTCAGTCTTAAGAAGAAGAGGGAAAGTACTCGGGCGACTTCAAGATGGCCATCTCTTGCTTCCCAAGGCGGTGGAGGGCAGCTGTGTGGCCTCATGCGCGCGGGCGGCAGTGACCAAGTGGTGGGCGGCAAGGATGAGGTGGCGTTGAACGGCTCAGGAGAAAACAGAGAGGGGTAGAATGTGACATCTAGTTATGTTGCACTTGTTGCAACCCAAGAACTGCTGCAACATTCTCCAATTTAAGCAAGATAAAGGCAGATTTAGACCAAGGTCAAATAAGAGAAGTTGATCTTCATATCATGTACTCCAACATTGGTTAGGACCAGAAAGGGTGAAACTTGATGGACTGGAAAATGGAAGTAAAAATGAGAGGATTAAAGAATGAAACATCATGTTTCAAGACTTGAAACATATGTTACATGGCTAGGGTTTTCAAAGTAATTGGCTTCATTATTTTTATTAATTAGTTGGTTAGTGATTAGTGAGCATACTAACCAAACCCCAACACCATGGTGAAACTAAACATTTTTTATATCAAAATGGCATCATGGTTTGAACATGTTTATTTCAAAAATCATTTTATAATTGCCCTCCAATTTGAGCTCCACATTTCATCTCAACACTTGACCAAGTTGACCAAGCATTGAAATGCAAATTTCAAACCCAAACCTGAGGTTCCAATTTTAATAGTTGGACTTGATTTCAGGCCCCCACATTTATCACTAGTGTAAAGTACAAAATTTACACTTCCAATATGTTAGGGCACAATTTCAAGCATTTTAGGTAACATCCCAAAAATAGAAGGACACAAAAGGGCCTTTAAAGATTTTTGGTTGATAGCACAAGCTCATCATCATTTCATGTGATATATGAAAAATGGCATAAGAACAAGTAAAACATAACATTGAAACATAGACATGCTACTATTGAAACATATCATTGCAACACGGACAAGGTATATGAAACATTACTCTTGCAACATATGTAACACTCATATGAAACATTGTCTATATTATTGAAACATTCAATGCAATACTTGAAACATGGATGCATTTATGCCTTACTTCTTGGTAATTATGCTTCATGATGCATATGGCAAATTTTTAGTAACTTTTTAACATCTGGGATGTTACAACCTTCCCCCCTTAAAAAATCTCGTCCTGAGATTTAGAGAATGATAATCTGTGGGGTATATAATGGAAAAGGAAATGTGTCAAGCACATTAACCTTCAAGAAGTTCACAAAGCAACAAGAATTGGTTCAAGAATTACAACCGATATCAAAATGAGATTGTAATTAATAAAGTATTTAGGAAATCCATGAGACATGGACTTCACCAAAAGAAATTCTAAGGAAAGCGAAAGCACGTCAGCTGTAGACTATGATGGATCATGATCATAGACCTTGTTACACCGAGTGTCCCATATTCCCTTGTGGTAGCTAATCACAAGAGATTCCAGGATACATGTTGTACCATTGTCACTAATCATGGTACCACTATAGGGCTTAATTGCAGTAACTTTCCAGAATTAGGATCTTCTATTGGAACAAAATAATTCACAGGATAGATCAAGGTGGGAGAGCACATGAATTATGAACTATAGTGGAGCACGTCCATAGACTTGGATATCAGTGAGCAATCAGTATTATTTCCTTTCTATGATCGTGGTCAATAGGAGACCCCAGGTTTTGACGCTGTATCATAGTCACGGATCATGGCTCCATAATAGATCACCATTACAACGACTCTCGATCAAATCCTTCTGATCACCAAGGTTAAGGAAAGTAACATGTGTTAGGGTAGGAACCCTAGACATGCCACACGCATCGATCAAAAAGTCAATGAGTAAGACCAGGTTTTTATGTGGAGTTAGTAGTGTACTTAAATGCGTCCAGTCGCTTCCCCAAGGATTTGGATACTCAAAGAACAATTATCATGAAAAGTGGTTATGTGGCAAAAACCTGGTTCATGATGAGATTATTGTAAATGGAAATAGCTAACAGGTAGAATAGCTATCCCTAAAATTTAAGGAGAGAAGCTCCACATCGCTGTATCTTATGTGATTGATATGATGCATGCTCGTCCTGTACGTCTTCACCATGTTAGTTAGTATATAACTTACTTATATAGGGCAATAATTTATACACTATCTTCACTACATCAGACGGGATGTTGAAAAGACATTTCGTAGAACATTGTCGGAGAAGTTTGACTTTTTATCTGACTTGTCAAAGAAGTTTGCCTCTCCACTTTGACTTGTTGAAGAAGAGTTGAAAACTTTTTGTCATCTTCGATTGGATTTACCAGAAAGTCTTCCTCATGTCTTACAGCAAGCATAAAGGACATTAAAGAACATTTTTTTTAAAGTTTGTTACCTTCAAAAACTTTTAACTTGAAAAATCATTTTGAAGTTTTCACAAGTAATGTTGTAGCAGATCCAATGTATGAGCTCCGATACCAGCTGTGGCAGAACCATCTGAACCATATGGCCCACACGTGCTTACCATTGTCTTCTAGACCTCTGGTAGTAGCACATGAGTGCCCTATAACTTGATAGTCTATCTGGTGTCCTCGGAGAAACCCAAATCATCCACGTTTTACAACTCATACAGGATCAACAAAGGAGTTGTTACAACATTACAACATTTGTTACAAAATATCTTACATCGGAGTGCGGAATAATATAACATTAGTTTACAAAACTTGTAGAAGTTAGACTATAACCTAAACTCCAAAAGATGAGTAGACAGCGGAAGCATCCGAGAAGAAACATCTAAGGTAGAAGAGGTAGCCAGACCATGTCAAGTCCACCAACATGACCTCACTAGGCTGCTCAAGTCAAAACCTGCAACGGGGTTAACAAACCTTGAGTACTTGAGGGTACTCAACAAGTCTTACCCGACTAAAGAAAAGACTCCAAGGATATGCTGGCTATACGGTAAGGTAGAAGCAATAAGTAACTTTTGCAGAAAAGCTTACTATAAGTGAATCCGTACTTTCAAACTTTAGCGGTGTATTAAGTTATTATCAGTATCCAATTAGCACCTAGTCTAAATTAATCACTTCTTTAATATCAAGCTCATGACCAACTCATATCATCTCTTATCCATCAATGTCCATGTTTCATTGATTAACTACGATGCAGCATAGTTGATCGAGTCTTCTTCATCGAGAAGCTATGGTGATTCGAATCGGTTTGGCCCAGCTGGGGTTTCCTTACCACACGACATATGTAGGTCTAGGCCTAGACCTGTACCTACATATATCAACCATCAATCGGATCCTCCTATACAAGAACCGGTCCAACGCTACCCTAGAGCCAGTATCCCACCTCTTGGAATTGTTCAAGCCTGACACATTCACAAGCATGGGTACATAATACTCCCACCATCTCTCCATTCCCAGTGCCCGGTTATCATTTCCCATAAAAGAATAGCCCAGATGTTGGGCTTACTGGAGTATGTGGCCATTACTGCAAGTCACGACCACAGATAACTCTACAACGATCGGTCCTTAATCAACATAGGCGGGGTCACTATGTCTAGACTCAAACTAGGCACAAGCCAAGATTCTGCCTAGTCTCGATTTACAAAATAAACATCCTGGTATTCACAACCCATTAAGAGTTGAGAAGAGCAAGGTAAACTGGTACTCTTGAACGATGAAATCATCGTTCGACCTCCATTAAAGACTAAGCATTACTAGGCATAGGAGGTAAAGACCTTTTCATAAAAATAGGGTATATCTAGGGATATCTAGATATCAAGGTAATCATGCAACAACAGTATAAACCAACTCCTAATTTACTTATTGCAGACCTGACAAGACTTAATTATGGTAAAGATTTGTAAAAGCTATAGAAGGGTGATATGCACCGGGGCTTGCCTTCATTGTAGAGAAGGTTAGTTCCCAGAGATAGTTCCATTAGACACCATAACCTCTAGTAGATAGATCTACTCCGAGACTTGATCAACACGAGTCTTCTCACTTTCGTACATACTACACGTAATAAATGATGCACTACTTTAACATGATGGAATGCATGTTATGATGCATGATGATAAACAATGCATAGTATAAAAAGGACATTTAGAAAGGATAAACACCAGTTTATCTACTTGAGTACAACTTTCCTTCATCATGAAACTAGAGTTATTATTATAAAAGCAAATCAATTATTTAACTAACATGTTTAATTAGTTATCTAGCATGGAAATTACACTTATCCTATTATGCTAGTTGAGCACGGCAAGATATATAACTTAACATTATACTAAGTGTAACCATCAAGATTTAAACAAAGATCACTACATGACCTAATCACATGCATTGATTAACCAATTAGATAATTAACTGTTTTATTTATTACTAGCAAGATAACCATGAGCATAACATGAAAAACATTAAGTCACCAAGGAATAGTAGGGTTGGAGTGTTCCAAGGTCTTCAATCAATCCAAAAGTGCACCAAATTCAAGTTAGGAACCATCCTAATTAATTTATCATTTATTAACTAATTAAACCAAAGCATATTAGTGAGCATATAATTAAACATTATCAAAACAGTACCATAAATTTAGGGAATGTAGATCTATGTATATAAATCATTCCTACCAAGTTTCATGATTTTTTGGATAAATATTTTAATGTATAAAAATCATGCAAGAGGCATTTATTAATTAAAAGAGCTAATTTCTATTCATAGCAAAAGTATAGAAAGTACCATTTCATATTTTTCCTAGGTACAACATATCATGACAAGGCTAAAGAATAATTTCATAATTTTATTGGCATTAATTATTTAGTTATAGAATTAACAAAGTTCATTACTTAATTACTTATTAGAAAATAGAAAAAGAGAAAACCTTCTTTACCTCTCTCTCTCTCTCGACCCGATCCAACCGACGTTGGCGGCCCAGCTCCTTCTCCCCCTCTCTCCCCTGACTAGGCCTGAGCCGGCCCAGTGCGCAGCCATGACCCAACTGCTCTCTCGCTCCCTCTCCTTTCTCTCACTCGGCCCAAGCCAAGGCCAAGGCCCAAGGCCAAAAATGCCCTGGCCCTTCTCTCTTCTTTCCCCTGCTCCCGCCCTCACTCACGACGGCAACGGCTCCGGTCGGTGAGCTCCCCGACAAAGCCAAAGCCTCCGCTGTGCTCCCCTCCTCCCAAATCGCGTGGCACCCTTTTCCCCATTTCCTACAACTGGTGATGAGCATCAGGACGACCGTGGCGGATTAACGATCTCCGGTGAGCTCGCTGGTGCACACGGTGGTGACTCCAGTGAGGCTATCGGCCCCTACACGCTCCTCTCAACACCACAAACTCACTCGAAAGGTCAAACGGGTGAGCCAAGGCATGAAGCACACCTGACCACAGTCATGGTGGCTTGGCCGGGCGTCGCTCATTGCCACGATGGTGCGGTGGTGACTTGGGTGGTGAGAAGACGGACTAAACAGCTCAAGAGGGGCACATAGAGGTGGTGATCATGGTGGCATGGCGAATTTGACAGAGGTGGAAAGCTAGTGATGAATTGGAGCTCGAGCTCTTCTCGGCGACGATGGAGCAGAGCGAGGGGAAGACGTAGAAGACGACCGGCTTAGTCTTAAGAAGAAGAGGGAAAGTACTCGGGCGACTTCAAGATGGCCAGCTCTTGCTTCCCAAGGCGGTGGAGGGCAGCTACGTGGCCTCACGTGCATGGGCGGCGGTGATCGAGTGGTTGGTGGCAAGGATGAGGTGGCATTGAACAGCTCAGGAGAAAACAGAGAGGGGTAGAATGCAACATCCAGTTATGTGGCACTTGTTGCAACCCAAGAACAGTTGCAACATTCTCCAATTTAAGAAAGATAAAGGCAGATTTAGACCAAGGTCGATTAAGAGAAGTTGATCTTCATATCATGTACTCCAACATTGGTTAAGACCCGAAAGGGTGAAACTTGATAGACTAGAAAATGGAAGTAGAAATGAGAGGATTAAAGAATGAAACATCATGTTTCAAGATTTGAAACATATGTTACATGGCTAGGGTTTTGAAAGTAACTAGATTAATTATTTTTAGTAATTAGTTGGTTAGTGATTAGTGAGCATACTAACCAAACCCTGACACCATGATGAAACTCAACATTTTTTATATCAAAATGGCATCATGGTTTGAACATGTTTATTTCAAAAATCATTTTATAATTGCCCTCCAATTTGAGCTCCACATTTCATCTCAACACTTGACCAAGTTGACCAAGCATTGAAATGCAAGTTTCAAACCCAAACCTGAGGTTCTAATTTTAATAGTTGGACTTGATTTCAGGCCCCCACATTTATCACTAGTGTAAAGTACACAATTTATACTTCCAATATGTTAGGGCACAATTTCAAGCATTTTAGGTAACATCCCAAAAATAGAAGGACACAAAAGGACCTTTAAAGATTTTTGGTTGATAGCACAAGTAACTAATTATAAAACAAGCTCATCATCATTTCATGTGATATATGAAACATGGCATAAGAACATGTGAAACATAACATTGAAACATTGCTTTACTATTGAAACATAGACATGCTACTATTGAAACATATCATTGCAACATGGACAAGGTATATGAAACATTACTCTTGCAACATATGTAACACTCATATGAAACATGGTCTATATTATTGAAACATTCAATGCAATACTTGAAACATGGATGCATTTATGCCTTACTTCTTGGTAATTATGCTTTATGATGCATATGGCATTTTTTTAGTAACTTTTTAACATCTAGGATGTTACAAATTTTGGACCTAATGTCCTGGTTGATGTTGGCACTTCTTAGTGTCACTTAAGCTAGGTTGTCATCCCTAACATGACGCCAGGAGTATGGTTGTACTTATGATCATGACACTTACTCTAAAAAATATACTATAGGTTATCCGCAAGCGCACAGATAAAATACACCTGTTGTAGCATTTCACCTAGGAATGTTTCAGGTATCGTTATTTATACTTTACCACTAGGAAGGATAGGGGGAGAAAATAATGAGAGCTATAACTTTTACACACACATGTGATAAGAGAGTAACTAGATTATTATCTTTACTCATAACAGGGATCAATTCTCAAGATAAAGGTAACATGATAATTGATAAGAGTTCAGTCTATGATAGTCTTTAGAGCATTCCAAATCTATATCACTAGCATTGATTAGAAAGAGAAAATAGAGAAACAACTCCTAGGTCATTCTAATTATAGGTCATAGAATACAGTGATTAGTGCAATTACGTCAAGCAATCATGGTTAGACTACTCCATATCTACACATAAGGGACATTTCTAAGGCAGATCAGGAACAGAGCAAGATCTAGCCTTGAAACTAGGTCCTACTAGGCCTATATTCGAGGAGTGGACTATAGAGGACTCAATAGGACTGTCACTCCCATGATTTATCACTGGCTAGTCTAGAATATAGGGTGCATCCATAGGTAAACAGAGTATAAACACCATGCTTACACATTGTCGACCACTCACCCCTCGATCGTAAGGATGAGCGCTATACAAACATGTGCTTGAATACAAAGATAATCTAGCTATGCTAAACATATAATCAAAGTAGCCCATAAACATTATAATTAAGAACACATAAATAATTAAGATCGAAGTCATATCTAGGTCAATGACAATATTGATAAGAACAATAACTAGATGAACTAGAACAAGAACTAGATGAACTAGAAGATGAACACAATGAACTAGATAATCAATAATGTTGATACAAGAGAGAAGTACAAGGCTATTGCCGAGCCTCCTCGTGACACGACCTGGAATCCAAGTGATGCTTGTCTCCTCTAATTCTAGTTCTATCTAGCTATGCCCTAGAATTGGTGGAGCTCTAAAGAGATTAGGGTTTCTGACTAGAACTTCGCCTTCAAGAGAGATTGAATTGATGCCCCAAGGGGGTCTAGGTCTAGTTATATAGTATGGTGGGATGAACCGCATCCCTTGGATCAAACCGACATTGAACAATGGTTGAGATGCGATCCTTAGGTCGATGGAGCACCGCCATATGAAGGAGGGGCCAATGGCAAGTGGGCCCAGGCTAGCTAGCCTAGGGGTGGGGCCGGCCAGTCCCACTTGGCAGCCGCCAAGCTCTTGCTTCATCCTGGTGTCTTATGGAGTCTTCCACATCCTTCTAGTGTTACTTTTTGATCCGTTTGGGCAAGTAGTCATGTTGTGGTTGGATTCTCTCCATATTCAACCCTGTTTTCCCTGTTTAATCCTTGCAAAATAATAATTCACCAAAGCTCGTGGCATCTTGTCACTTTAAACCCTAAACCTCTATTGATAATTATATCCATGCCCTTTCTATGTTTAATTGATCTTTAAATATGATAGATAACTATCGTCAACAGTACAAGATCCATCCATGACTTCAAACCATCCTTCATCTTAGTCTTGATGTCTAGCAGTACATCAATGGTGCTTTCGAAGACATTCTTCTCAAGGTGCATGCAGTCAGTGGCATGGGGTGTACCTAGCTCCTTCTAGTACGATAGGTACTTGAAGAAACACGATTGCTTCTTGAAAGGAATGGGGGCGATAGGTGGTTCCTCTATCTTATCCCGCTTCCTCTTCTTCCTTGTCATGGTCCCATCTTCCTATTTCTTCTTCTTCTTCTTCCCAAACTCAATGTCTATGCCCTTCACCATGTCAAACACATTTTGCCCATACCTTGTCCTTTTTGGCCCATTAGTTTTAGGCTCCTCCTGGTTGTCAAAGTACTTATTCATCGTAGCTACCCGGTACCTATGCTTTTTAATGAGGAATCGTCTATGCCTCATGTACACCATCTTCTTGGATGCACTAAGGTAAATGTAGCAGGTATCGTCAATGCAAACTATGCAACTTGACTTAACTTTGATCTACCCTGACAGTGAAAAAAGACCAAGGTAATCGGTGATGGTGACAAAGATGATGGCTTTTAGAGTGAACTCCTTCTTTAGGGATGCATCCATCATCTTGACCCCATCTTCCTATAGTATCTTCATGTCCTCCATGAGCGGCTCTAGGAACACATCTATATCATTGCCTAGCTACCTAGGTCCAAAACTAATCATGGTTAGTAAAAGGTACTTGCGCTTCTGACATAGCCAAGGAGGTAGGTTGTAGATGGTGAGGATGATAGGCTAAGTGCTATGCGAGTTGCTGAGGTCACCAAATGGATTCATCCCATTGGTACTTAGCGTGAACCTGATGTTCCTCGCCTCATCGCTAAACTCCGGGAACTTGGCGTTGAAATGCTTCCACTGCTTGCCATTGGTAGGGTGCCATAGCTTGCCATCGTCCTTTATGCGCTCATCAGATGCATGCTAGGACATTAGCTTGTCATCCTCGGGGTTCTCAAATATAGCACATAGGCGATCGATCACGGGTAGGTACCACATTGATAGGGCTAGACTTCTCTGCATGTAACGCTCGTCTTCCTCATCCTTAGGAGATGGGATCTACTTCTTCGCGGTACTCTTCTTGGCCGTCTTCTTCTTATTTGGCCCTCTCTCGTCATCTGCATTCACACGACAACCGACATTCCGCTTGTACCAACTCATGCCACAGTGCAGACAACTCAGCAAGTTCTCATACTTACCCCGATATAGATACAATAGTTAGAGTAGGCATCAAACTTTTTAAGCTTCATCGCCGCTGGCTGGATCAGCTTCTTTACCCGGTAGGTATTGGTAGGCACCTTGTTACCCTCTGGGTATGTGTCAGCAAGCATATGTAACAGGTCATTGAAGCTAGTGTCGGACTTCAGCATCAGCATTTGGAGGTTAAAACATAGCACCGTCCCGTGCTTCAGACAGTCCTTATAGAGGGGATCAATTGCTGCCTACTTCATCCCTCTAAAATTCTCTAGCCACCTCAGGCTCCCAAACATAACATCATTGTGGTTAAGATGGTTAGCGATTGACTCAAAAAAGCTCCGTGGTCTTAGGATCCCTCACAGTCTCACCGCCATCCCCATCATTGTTGTTAGCCATGTCTTGGAGCAGATCATCCATCGTTAAGTAATCATGATCTGCATTGTCGCTAGTAGCAGCATTGTTGTGCTCGCCGCCCGCTGCTAATGAGGTTTGTTGTTCGGCATTCACCGCCACCATCGTCGCTGTCGATGAGTTCCCTCCTCTAGATGCACCCGCACTTGAATCCTCTGCTTCCCCATGAAACTTCCAAATGGTGTAATCCTTAACGAAACCGTATCGGACCAAGTGAGATTTCACCATGCCATCTCCATAGGCAAGAAGGTTCTTGTAGCTCTTACACGGATAGATCATGTGTTCCCGCTTTAGACTTAAATAATGCATTTTTGCAGTGGCAATATACTTTGTCATATGATCCAGGAAAGCTAGATCCAACCTCGATGTCTTGTACATCCACTCCATGTCCATGACCACGAACGCCTTGCACACACAAACATTGAAAATGGCGCATATAAGCATAGCAGTATGAAAAAAAGACAGTCGGGTAGCTCTAGATCTGATGATTTTTCTCTCCTCCAAATAGATCTAGATCTAGATCTTGAGAAAAAAGCACCCAAATCATGGAAAAGAGAGAGGATTGAGGGTTTGAGAGCGAGAATCAACCTCTTACGGTGCCCCCTTGCACCAAATCCAAGGGCAAAAGCTCTTCCCCCTAGAAAATGGCCATTTTTAGGGTTTTGAGGTCAAAACTCGAAAAAATGGAGGAGAATCCATGGGGAAGAAGTGTGGGTGGGGATGCATTTATAGCTCAGACTTAACCGAGGTGGGCACTATAAGGAAACCGCCTCAATTAATCGCCTGTTAACCGAGGTGGTTGCTATAACGACCCAAAAACCATTACAATGTAGGCTGTCATTTTTGACCATCCTAGTGTGCATGTCATAATCACAATTAAAATCTGGCTTGTGCATATGCCAACCCAAAATTGAGCAGTGCTGGTTTTGGTGGATCATCCTACATCACCACCAAACCGTCCGTCAAGACATCTCACAGACTTAGGATAATCTTGGCCAACCCGTGCACTGACGGAGTGTCTGCCGTCATGGCAGAGTGTTCATAGAAATCCAAGCACAAACAGTCTATTTGTCAGGCATGCCACCGGACCGTCCAACACATTCGGTGGACTGTCTGATAAAACGTAGCGACACCTGTCCCATGCATGTGTTGTGTTGGCAACACTACCACACCGCCTCCAGGCCCACATGTCACCACCTCACCCACACCAACACACCAGCCTTCCCTCTCTCTCCCTCCCCATTTCTCAGTCACATGAGCCAGGAAACAAGAGAAGGAAAGAAATGAGAGAAGGAGAGGAAGAAGGGAGAAGAAGAGAAGGAGAAGAGGAAAGAGGGGGACACCCCCTGCTACTGGTGCATGCTAGTGATGAGCTGTTGCAGCTCCCCCATGCCCTCGACGTCGCCGGAGTTGGAGATGGAGCCCCAAGCACCTTCTTCTTCCTCACGTTCATGGAGGATGCCCTAAGATGATCTCTAACCTCAAGCTTTCCTGGTGTGAGCTGCTGCAGTTGGAGACCCTCCTTGACATGGTGAGCACATCCCCGAAGTCCCCAACCATTTCCCCCAACCACCCATGGCCATACCTATGAGCTTCACCTTCATCCATGGCCACCACCACCATGGATGGGGTCGAGCTCACCACAGCCCATGCATGTCACATCCAACACTTGTAGAAGCTTTCTTATATCACTAGAAAGCTATAGAAACAAACCACACTCAATTCGGAGTCCAGATGCCCTAGGAATCGATCCCAAAATATTTGCACAGCTGCTGTTCGTCGTTTATCGGATGGTCCTTCATTTTGGCAGAGTGTCCATTGAATTATAGCCAAAACCCAAGAGCAGCTTGGGATTATCGGAAGGTTCCATTGTTAGTTTGGAGTGTCCTATAATCTCTGCACATGCGCACAACCTACACTTGTAAAATCTTAGAAGGTGCATTTGACCTCCAAAAATGGTGAAATGAGTTTCGTTGTGCTCCATAGAATATCCTCTATCATCTAGACATAACTTGGCACCAAAGGGCATATCTCATTTTTGACCACTGGAAGAGGCTAAGCCCTTATAATTTATTGGAGGCTCCGCCACACGCACCGGAGTGTCTGATAAGTTATAAATCACAGACAGAGGAGTTCCTGAGAGCATAGACTTCATACCAGAGAGTCCGATCTTAGTTTGGAGAGTCTGATGTTCCCAGTATGTCCTTTTCCCACTAAGTTCTAGAACGACCGAACTGTCTGACATTCACACCGGACTACCCGATGACACAAACTAACAGCCGTTCAATGTATACCTGAACACTCCCTCTTGCATGTTTAATATAATGTCATGCATACATAAGTATCTCATACATGGACATAGATATAGGTACGTGATATCAAAGAGACGTCCAGTGATGTTCCAAGCTATGGGATCCTTGCTCATCTAATAGGTAGGCACCCCACTATTATGAACCCTACTTTGGATACTTAAGTCGCATATGAGTTATGCATTACATGTAGTCTTGGATAATGATCTCTTCATAGTACACCTAGAGTAGCTTAGTAATCTGTTAGAAGCCTCTCACCTTAAAAATGGGAATGGGAACACTTAATGCTTATTGCTTAGTTGCTTAGGCAACGGTAGAACTCGAGCATGAGAAGGGAACTGATACTCACGTGTGTAGGATGCTACACCTGGATAATTAACTACTAAAACCAATGAGAGTATAACATGACCCACCTTACTAATCTAGCTAAGGAATAATATCCCTAATATGGTAATCTTGATGATAACTTGGATATCTTGCTCAAGCAAGGGGTAGGTCGCCGTGAGTGTGGGATCTCAGATGACATAGCTCATGGAGCAGTAAGGACCATGTATTGGGATACGTAAGTATGAGTAACCACCTGTACATACCACATGTCACAGATGGGGTCGACAAGCCAAGTAACTAATTGTGACCTGTCTATCCATGAAACTAGCAAGGGGGATGGCACTGGGAAGATGGTGTATGTAATGAACCAGGGACCATTACAGTACAAAAGCTTGACCCCAAGAACTAGGAAGATGGTGGAAACCTAATCCAGGCATCTAGTCAAACCTTTCATGTGGCATTCAGGCCAGATTAGGGATAGGTTGGAAGGCGTGAGGCAACCCTTACTCTCATGCACGAGGTATGGTGGTTAGTCTCGTCCTTCCATGTGGGTACAGTTGTACACCTCTATAGAGTCTTGAAAGCCTGAAGTCCCTCAGGACGGAATCATTCGGTTGTTCCTACTTTCTATACCCATGGTAGTGTTGTTGATGGATGATGGACTATGAGCATCTTGGTTGCAATGATAAATGCTTTAATTCTAAAGTTGAGCATAGCATGTCATACTCTTAATGAACATAATTGCTTTCCGCACTTATACAAATGCCTGATAATCACCCTATGCATCCACCAAATACTATATGTTGGAATTAAGTCCTGCAAGTATGCAATGTACTCATGGTGCTACCATTAAGTTGTTTTGCAGATGAAGGACATTGGTGCCCATCTCACCCCGTCATTGGTGGCTAAGTGGGTGAATGGTAGGGGACGTCCAAGCTATGGTGTGACACCCATGGGCAAGGTGACTACCTGTTACTAGTGAGAGTGTATATCGTAGTTGTAGTTGGTAAGATAGTAGTTGGTCCTCACTACATATGATTGTATTGAATCAATGTCTTCTTTAATGTTGTATAATTAACTTGTTAAATCCAACAAGACTTGTAATATATGTTTCTGCTGAATTATTATGTGCTGCGATGATGAGATGTAATCTTGAGTTGTGGAGGCTATTGTGGTATGATACTCAACCTGATCCTGAAGAGGAGTTGCCAAGGAGCACTCCTGGGGAGTCACCAATATTGGTTTGCTTAAATTGGGTGAGTCAAGTGGATGACACTCAATTTAGGTGAATTAACGCGGCGGGTCCCTATAGTTGCTTTAGACCAAATGCCTTAGTTAAGCCAACCGCCTTGGTTAATTAGGGCAACCACCTCAGTTAAGCCACATTAATCATGGTGGTTTCTTTATAGCGCCCGCCTCGGTTAAGGATTAACTGAGGTGGTTGTTGGCCTGGCTGCCCTGCCTTGAATAACAGAGGTGGGCAAACAGGCCAACCGCCTCGAAGCCCATTTGCCGAATGCTGTGTAAAAGATTTTGTGTAGTAGTGACATCTACATCCTGTGTTAGTATTGTCTCCTAAAGGATACCCCACAACTGAAAAAATTCGAATGAACCAATCAAAGAGAGTCCTCCTCTGATGTCTACTAGCCAGTCATGAGCTTGTAAAGCTTCTGCTATAATGCGATGTGTGCGGGTATTCTGTGGAATAGCCACCACCACAGTCGGTGCAATTTCTTGAAGTGAGCAGCCAATAAGCCATCGGTTTGATCAGAAAAGTATGCTACTCCCATCCCTGATCCGAGTCTCCATCCAAATGTTAAACATAGTTGTGGCATTTGGGTGCACCTCTATGTCGAGACTAGCCCAAGCTCTATTGGGGTCTACCTTTTTGAGCCACAGCCACTGTGTCAGGGTTATGATCTCTGGGTGTCTCAAAGCATCGACTAGTTAGCAAACCGAGTGGCCCATGATACATCAGCTAGCAAGGGCCCGAACGACCAAGGCCTAGCTGATCCAAGAAAACTAGGCCAAGAGCTAAGGCCAAAGTCGACCACAACCCCTTCATTAGACTTAGCCGCATGATGCATAAGAAACTCATGACCTCTCCACCGTCCCAACCCTAGGGAAGAATGAGGAGAGGTCAGACCCAGCCAAGCATGCTTGCTCTGACAAGAGTGAGCCTGCCGCACTGACCCCTATTGGTGGTCACTATTGCACATTTAGAACCACCAATCTAAGTCCAAAATAGGAGAAATGAACAATCTTTTAACACATATGCATATACTTTGACCTAGTTCCACTTGTTTCTCGAGAAAACATGTTTTGCAGGCAAATACCTAGAAACAAGTGAAAATGCACAAAATAAAGAACAAAGTGCAAAGCAGAAAGCAAATTCCAGAAATGCGTAAAGGAGGAGAATGGAGAAGCACAACAAATCAGCACATCTGGGCCAAAGCAACGATGTGGGGAGGGTCTAGGCCCACCCAGGAGCCGACCAAGCGAAGGTGGTCAAAAGACGGGCCCACCTAGGTGTGGGCGCACCCAAGGTGTGGCCGCACCCACACCGCCTGTCACGATACCGTCCAAATTATAAGAGCACAAGTACAAAAACAATCACCGAAGTGATCAAATTCTCACACTTGAGCCCATATAACTCCGGTAGTCCAATGAAATCGCAAGGGATTTCAAACCAACCAACATACAAGCCAAGATCATAGTGATTCAACATAACAACTCACATGTTACATCCATTTCACAAGTAATCCAATATACATCGGCGTTCAACACAGTAATTACAACTTAAGTTGAAAAGTAGCGGAAGCAAAGTAATTTGAAACTAACATTACTCTTATTTCAAATACATGCTAGGACCAAGGTCGACTTCCAACAAAAGCATTAGAGATAAGATAAATTGGAAGGATCATGCCCATGATCGCACTCCGCCGCTAAGGCAGGAGCCAACCAACTCTTGCAGTCGCCATGATACATCAGAACTTGCAACAAGTGGGAATAAACCCTGAGTACGAGAATGTACTCAGCTAGGCTTACCCATCATAAACCAGAAATAAAGTGACACCAAGGATCATGCAAGGCTGATATAATGTGGGATAGCTTGACAACATTTTGCATAAAATCTTAATACAGATAAGTAATCATTAATGCTTAAGCATCCAGTTAATTATCATTAACATGTCATATATATTAGAACCTATACTAGAGCACTCACTTGATTAGTAGCAAACAATATTAACCATAGCAGATATAAATTGAGGCAACATTTACATCATCATCCAATTAACCATTCGTTCAATTAATTGAATCTACGTTGCCGCTACTCGAGTCAAGTGCTCACTAACCAGGAGCGACGGCGATTCGAATCGAGTTCCTATCCAGCTGGAGGGGTATTTCTAACACAAACCACGCAGAACCCTCACTAGGGTCGCACAAGTCACCTTTGGTACAGTTCAGGAAAGCGTGGGTTCGACTGATGCCATATCTCCAAGGGCAACACTCTGCCAGGATGATAGGGACTTTAACCCCCCTTGGTCTTATGCCAGTGTCCCCAAGCACATCCTTACTTCCTCCAGAATGCGCACTTGACCCCTCAATTCCCGGCCTGAATTGTATTACTCGGCTTCGCTGTCGGAACGGCTTATCCGGCCAACTAAGTGTTAGATTGCATTCCACATGACTCAAGGACGTATAACGAATCGGTCCTTAAATGACTTAGATAGGGATAGATCCACACCCAAGACCTCCATGCCTTGTTGCTTCACTATCATCATCACGCCCAGTCTCCTTTCATATTATTAGCACATGGTTCTTTTCCATGATAGCAAATATAGCCAACCATGCCATATATGAGTATCCCTACATCTCGCAGGTGATAGGAAATCACCTGACTTCTACCGCTTAAAGCAGGGCTATGGGGCTATGTAGGATTCAAGGATTCACATCTGGACAAGGAGTGATATTGATGCAGCAAGGTTTTTACCCAACTCCTATACGTAATGCAACAATACATATAACACATATATAGTATTTGCTTTGAAAAGTAGGGAGTCTTATAATGCTCTGGGGCTTGCCTGGGATCCGACTCAAGTCAGTGTTTGTCAGATGAAACTCGCTTGGCGAGCACCCCTCATCCAAGCACTTTCCAGTTCTTCCATCTTCGGGATGGATCCACCAAACACCGTCTTCGGGTTTGGCTCCAACGCCACATCCTTCACACGTTTCAACTAGCGTACCTATATGAGATTCAACAATGCATATGTATGAATGCATAGAAGTGCAATAAACAAAGCAATCATGCAAGCATACCAAGGTTCACATAAGCACCTAGAGCTAATTAACCTAATCCTCACTAAGGCATAACATAGAAGACGGCAAGCACATCAATTAAGACACATGTCTCATAAGATCACAGGGTACTAACCCAAGTACCATCAAAGCTATGAGTCACACTTCAACACACTAGCATGGCAAAGTGAATCAATGCACTAAAACTAGAATCTACCACTGTCTGGACATCAGAACAGCAGCTGAGCAATTTAATCATAACTGGAGATCTACAACTCAAAAAGATGTGCAACAAGACATTCTATAAATCTTATGGAATTGTCTTCAATTCATTTATCATCACCAAAGCCAGATTCTCAAGCTTATTAGGTTGAAAAGATGAAACTACAGAATCTGGTCTGCTCCAAACAGAGAGCAACCAAATCTGGGACCTTACTTTAGACATCTATAACTCAAAAACTACTTGGCCAAATACCACCAAATTTTAACACAAGCTAGATACATAAATTATATACAACTTTTCTACAGACAAGATGCTCAGAAAACATCATTAACTTGAGGTAATCTACATTGCCCCCGGAACTGTCCAGAAACTAATAATCGCAAGAAATAATTATTAACATATGTTGCAAACATATAATTGGACAAAACCGAATTTACCAACATGTAACACATGACTAATGAACACCAGAAAACATAGTGTCCATTCCTAACTAAATTGTTTTAATGCATTTTCTTAATTTATTTAGATAATTAGTTGGAATTATGAACACATATCAAGGTGCACAATAAATTCCACAAAAATTACAATGGCCTACATATACCTCCAAAAGTCTACTGTCCATATTTCAAGCCATTTGGACAAGTATATCAATCTCTATGAAAAGGACAAATGGCTATTGCAAGAAATCATATGAGAGCAAGTTAGACGTATATCTCACTCATCTAGCAACCAAAGCTCATCAAATTTAACCACAGTCCCTATATAACCTCAGGAGACTACCACAAAATTTTCAACTAAATTGGAGCACCACAACTCAAGATAAAAAAATGATAAGCAATATAGTGTAGATTTTGCTCATTTACCAAGGTTAAATCAAAACCATAAGAAAACAGTGAACAACTAGTTTGTTCAATATTTTTCCTAGCAAGTACATGTCATCAAGAAACTAACAAAACAAGAATCACTAATTTTGGAGTTCTAAAACTCAAGATATGGCTCTGGTCAAGTTTATAAGCATTTTTGGAGTACTTATCAAGGTTAAATAAAAACACTAGAAAACTTCTACAAACATATAACATTTTATAAGTCTACTGCATAGGTCTTTTCTCAAGGTTTCCAAAAAGTCCACATTTGCTATTTTTGGAATTTCCTAGCATGAGATATGGATTTTAGAAGATTTAACCTAAAATCTGAAATTAAAATCCAGAATAACTCAAACCCTAACTTAATGCTAGATGTACCCGACTGTGCACCCAAATCTACCACCACTTAAACTGACACGTGGGACCCGCTGTTCAGCCAGGCTCGCCTGTCAAACACACACACAGAGACAGAGAGAGGAGAGGTGCCGGCTTCTTCCTCAGGGACACCGGAGGCAGGGGAGGTGAGTGCCGGCCGGCCGTCCTTGCGGTGAGACGGTCACCAGCGGCAGCAGCAGGCCCTAGTCAAGCCCTGCCCTACGCGCACCCAAGGGAGGTGGTAGCTCCACCAGAGACCACCTACGGTGTTCTGGCCATGAGCACCGGTGGTACGGGATGACGGTGGTAGGCGGTGGCGGGCCTCCGGTGACGAGCAGCCTCAGGCGAGGAGCGCGGGAGGTGTGGTGTGAGGTGAGGGAGGTGGTGTGGTGGTTTGTTCGGGCAGAGGGAGGCCGCAGGCAAGGGATCGTGATGGCATCTCAGAGCTTGGCCGGTGGTCATAGCGGCGGCGCTGCGCGTGCACGGTGGCCGTGTTTTACGGCAGCGACGAGAGGCCGGAGATGGTTGCGGTGGTGCAACAGGGAGAGGCGGAAGTGATGATGTGCTACACTAGGCCTTCGATCGGGCAATTTCGCAAGAACGATGGTGCAGCCACGAGCTCTGGAGCTCGGCCATGGCGGCGTTCGCGCCCGCAAGGAAGAAGGGAGAGAGGAGGGCTAGGGAAGGGAGGCGGAGTGAGCGAGAGAGAGTGAGGGAGGCTGAGAGGGAGCTCGGGCGCGTGCCCAAGAGATAGGGGGGCGTGCTCGATGCGTGGAGCAGAGGCGAGGGCATGGCAACCGCGTGTCCCCTAAGGGGCCCGCCATCAAGCAGCTAGCGTGCGTTGTTGTGCCTGTGTTGGAGACCGTGTTTGGGCCAGTTACGGGTTGAGTTTTGATGAGGACATCGCTACGCTAGACACACCGACGCCATGGTCTTCCCCAAGTTGCAATTCGTCCCCAACTCAGCTGCCACGTCACCCTCGGATTCAGCAGACACGTCTTCACTGTTTCGGTCATAACTTTCTCATATGATATCGAAACAGGACGTTCTTGGATGCGTTGGAAAGGGGACGACGCCGCCGTCGTTTTGGATCTGGTCCCAGCTCCAGAAGGTCCGTGGATCATTCTTGTGACCATGGCAAGGTGCTGCGTCACCTATTTGGGCCAACTTGGCCATGTATCGTGTCGGGCCTTAAGCCCAAGTTGTGGGCGCCCAACCCCTGGCCGTCCCCAACCCTAGGTCGAGTCTTAGACTATAAACACAGCCGCCGCCGCCGCTAGACAGTCGGGTTTTGTTTAGAGTTTAGTTTTCTATCGAAAAACTGAATCGTTCATTGTAACTGTGGTGACAAATCCTTTTACAGTGATCTAGGGCCCCTGTTCTTGATCTCCTTCACTGTGTCGATTAGTCCTTTGGAACCAAGTTCTCGAACCCTCTATTCATATTCGCGTCATTCATATTTGCAATTTCAGATTGCGTGTTTTACCTTCTTGCTTGTGTTCTTCGATTCGCTTGTAGGAAAAGCCTTCTTGGCGAGGTCAATCGAGTTGTGCTTGGTTGATAACCAACGGAGCAGTGGTGTAACGGTTGTAGGGTTCGAATTATGTCTGATTTGAAGCCGGATCGCCAACGTTGAGATCTCCACAAATCGAACTTACCGGCTACCTCTCAGAAGATCGGGCCTGTACTCATCAAGTATGGACATGGGCCAAAAGGCAAAGTCAAAGCCCACATGATGGTCTACAAAATATATTTAGGGTTCATGACCATTAGTGCTTTGGATTAGGAGATAACTAAGTGCCAAAATGACAGCATCAGCAATTCGATTACGGTTAACCCTTTCTCGGTTTAGGCTCCAATTGGTTGGGCAAAATACGTCAAATCCAATCCAACTTTTGGTATGCCCCAATTCAAAGTGTAAACTTAGACTTTTGTTTTTGGGTCAACTAGAGTTGCATATCAACATTTGGAGAACGCGAGATGCCAACATCGAGGTCGTTTACGCGACAAAATTGCAAACATGTTGTTTTAGCAACTAATTTTGGAGATCCAAATATACTCCAAATGTGATGACACTTGATTCATTGCTTCCCTCATGAACCGTACTCCAACTCATATTAAGGAACCCAACTAAGTTACTACGTGAACTTGGATGATAAAATGTCACGAACATGTTGACTTGATGCTGCCTGATTAGGGACTTAGAATATTTTCTGCTCTTCCAAAAACAGCCGCTGAATTAATCTTGTGAGCTCTATTTGACTAGGTTAGAGGCCATACTAGCTCTTGACTATCAAACAAAGTTTGTTCTACACAAGATGAACTACAACTTTTGTTAAAGGTCAAACCTCATAACTAGTACAGAAGTCAAACTTTTACTTTGGTCAAAGTAGCAACTCGATAAAGCCTAAACTAGGGTTTTAGACCAAATGGGACATTTTCCTGACATTTGCTCACCATGAACCCGTCATGACTTTTGTTATGGAGTTCATATAGAGTCATTTGGGCAAGTTTGAAAGGTTTGGTTGATGGTCTATGATTCCATTCACTTAATGGTGCAAATTCCAATAGGAATATAACTTATCATTTCATGTGAGTTTTTGATTCCAAACTTCATGAAACTTTTCTAGGGGTCACTATAGATAGAGAGTGATGTGAGACACATGAAAGAAGTGACATCCACACTCACTTGCATTACCAAGCATGAGCATCTAACATACACACATTGAAACACAAATAACCATGGTATGTTGCATATGTTTCAAGGAGATGTGCAGATGTTTCAAGCACATTCCATACACATGTTTCACATGTTGCACTAGCATGTTTCATATGTTTTACTAGTGCATCATATATGTTCCATGCTCATATATGAACCAATGATGCTTAGGCTCATGCAATGTAAGTGCCAAAATGCAAGCCTAACACCTGGGGTGTTATAGCCCTCCCCCCTTAAAGGAATCGCGTCCCGAGATTCAGAACGGAAGACTTTTAAGGAAGAGGGACATGTTATCTAGTTTCCAACATTTGTGATAGCATTAGGCTCCTAAGCTTCAAACATTAGAAGTGTTAATCTGGTTAAGACGCTTTTGGGTACTTGCTCTTCTTGGTAAACTTTGTCTGAAGAATTTCCTTCATTGACTTTCATAAAGCATTGTTACTTTGGGAGTAATCCAAGATAGCACAGTACTGCATTCTCAGTGTACGAAGATCATTTGGTCAATGAGGTAACCATGCACGATATCCCTTCTTCTCTAGTGAACATAGTATGGTCCGTATGAACTCTACACTAGACCAAATTTCCTTGAAAAGTATACTCGTTCAAATGACTCTATGTTCGCACAGTTTGAAAAGCAGTTCTCTACCAAAGTGGCTTGAGCACAACCTTCCAAAGGGTGGGATCATAGATGACAAACAATCCTCAGAGGTTATAGGAAACTGACTAACCAATAAACAAAGTCTATGTTGGTCATAAATGTTCAATCATTCAGATATCAACTAAGGGAAAGCTACTTACTATTCCATGCGTGCAATTCTCTTTCTCTAATGACAACACTATATTATCTGAGTCTATCAAGGGGTTAGTGAAGGTGATAGCTAACTCTGTTGGCTTTGTATTTCTGCCAAAAGCTACCTAAGAAGATTCTTTTATCCAAAGACAACAGTTATCTGGGTTGAATTAGATGCAACCTCTTGGGTAAGAACACTTATAAGGTACCAAAGATCAGTGAGTATTTGCAATTATTACTAAGGAAGGAAATAGCAAGGTCTGGCAGACAACAAAAATTGCAAGTATTTACCAACTTTGGTAAATAGCTCACTACCGAACAAGTTGAGTACAATCCCCTTCGTGAGGCAGTTGCATAGTAAGTTGAGTTTGACTTGCAGCGTAGCGGAACTAGCTTTGTTAGGTTAACTTTTCATCGTGAGGCTTCCTCTTTTGGATTAAATAGTAGCTCTAAGATGGGAAATTTGTTGTTTGACACTTTTCAAATTGCTTTCGATTCGCGATGGTATACATTGATTTGTAGAACACCAAAGCTGCTCGTACATTGTTGATACGAGAATGCAAAAGCAAATAAAAGAGGGTACCAAAGTATCCTTGGGGCCACTAAGGGGTCATCCAATGGTAGATTTCGACCATGTTCTACAATGGAATGTCTACCACCATCGTAACCTTCTCACGCAAGCGATGTGCATAGTCACCGAAAAAATGGCAGATCTTGTACCCTTTGGTTTTCTGCTCATATCTCCCAAACTATAGCTCCATTTTGCATGAACTTTTGGTAGGCATATAGATCCATAAGTCCTCTATTACTAACCAAATTTTAACTCAAACGAACACCATTCGTCTATCCATACAATTCATTTACCTACCATCCCAACGATGCACACGCTTTGAGCTTGGGGCTGCTTTCACAAGGCAATGTGATTGTCCAAGATGAATTTGACTTGATCACAATGGCTCTAGAAGATAGAGTATCACTCAAGTTGTTGGCTAGTTGGTTAACTTCTTGTTGGGTATTGCTCTGTAAGACATAGCCTTCGTAGCTACCAAGGAGTCGTTACCTAGCTAGAGATTAACCTTCCTATTGGTAACTAATCAGTTGTCTCTCAACACTAAAAAGTTCCAAATCTTCACTCTTAACCACAACAATAGTGGCTGATGTAGACAGATGACGGGTGTTGAAGTCTATAGATAAGGAGTCACACCAGAGATGGTTGATCTCGATGGTATGGTCATTATGCATACAAAGGTTAAGATTTGCATAATGTGACGATCGATTCTTATCCAACAGATGACTTGTCCAACATTAAGTGTTGTGTGTCCTTTTTATCCAATAGAGATGAGGTATTTTTCTCACTAGATGGTGGTCATCAATATTTGGGACAACCAAGTAGAGTCACTTGTCTACCACCTCTTGTAGTCTATTAATATTTATGTCGGTGACCTGTTCTTCAAAGGTTATCCTTTATGTATCTTCAGATGGAAGCTCTACTATTTTTGGTCTGAGATATGGATCTTATGATACGATATGGAGAGATAACCAAGAAATTTTCACCTAAGAATAACACATTGATGTTGTTCCGCAATGGATCATGACTAGAAACCACGATACCAACGCGTGCCAAGTAACACAACCTTGTGTCGGCCGCCCACAAGAGGCTCTCGGTTTTGTCGCGACACCGTTAGTTGCTACTCATAACACCATTACTGATCACACCACCAAGGTGAAATTTCAAGTGACATAATTTGGGTTTTAAAACAAGCATTATACAAGGGAGGGATGCAAGCAAAGGTAGTCACAAGGTTTGGAATCAATCAAGGAGCTATCCGCAGATCAAACACAACTCAAGAGAAGATAGGTCAATTGCCAAAGGCGACGAAGCATGAGATTTTTGCCAAATTCCATGCACACCTAGCGTTCACCAAAGTGATGACAAAATGAAAGATTACCACGAGATTTGGTCATGTTGAACAATAACATGAGATCAAGACTGGTAAATATCCCGAGACTTGGGAAGGTTGGGAATGGATTAAGCAAACTTCAAGGGTGAAAACTGATATGTAATCAAAGATTGAGTCGATAAGGTAGAAACATGACTTTGCAAGCAAACAATTTTGAGGCCACAGCAGAGAGACGTTGCGTCACACTAGCTAACCTTTGGGAGAGGCAACCGGGAGGTCCAACATGGATTTGGTTATGGGCCTTACAACTTGGCAGCGAACAACTATGGCCAAAAGGAGGCGGTTGCGAGAATGTATCTTAGTTGGTAGATCAAACAAAGGTATTCACGTGCGGGTGCAGGATAGCCATGGTATACATGAATATTTAAGGGTCTAGGCTCGGGCTTACATATCAAGCAAAGGCATGGTGCACAAACATTCAAAGAAAGCAACCACGGCTACAAGCTCAGGCTCCTAAGTGAAAGAACCTAATTGGAGATGACACCAAGAGATCATTTTGCATAACTCGAGTGTTGCTCTAAGATAAAGTTATTCGACACTCGTATACTCACCGAGGACAATGTGGTGACAACTAGGGCACTAATTAGATAACAAGCATACATACAACATCACTATCAAGCATTTGAGAGATTAATCAAATTAGCTTAAGCAACCATTACTAAGCACCAGGCTCACTCATAACAAGCATTTATCTAAAGCAAGAACTAACTACAAGTTTAGCCCAAAACAAATGCTAGCTAAGGTAGCCAACTTAGCATGGCACCGAATCTGGACAGCAACACAATAGTTACTTGTTTCAACCATAACTGAGGCTGTAGACATCCCACAAAGGTGATCCTAGACTTTCTAGAAAGCTTAGGAAGTGTTCCACACTTTGGTTATTCATACCAATAGCTATTTCACAGATTAACATCACCAAACATGCTAATGTTTCAGATCTGTACAAACATGGACAGAAAACTGACATGAACTTAAAAAATGCGTAACTAGAGTTCTAGGGACCCATCAAGGCTGATCCTTAACTTGATGTAAAGCTTATCAAGTTTTCTATAACTTTCTTATTATCATATTAAGATGATTCTATAGCTAACAAGGCCAAACATGACAAAGAAGACATCTCTGCCAGATTTGGACAGATTCGGTCATTCTATTTTGCAAGCTCATACTTGGAGATTTAGACCACCAAAATTAGTGCTATAGGACATTTTGGAAAGCTTAGAAAAATTACTACACTTATTATATCATCTCCAAGACATGATTCCATATGCTCACAGGTCAAACCAACCAAACATTCAGATCTATTCAGATCATAAGCAAAACCTGACAGCAAACTTCTAAAGGTCATAACTCCGAAACCATAAGGCCTAGTGTCATAAAATTTTAGGACAAGCTAGATAAGTAAGTTAGCTACAACTTTGGTATTCTCCATAACTACAGAAAACACAATTATGACCATGAAAGCATCACTACAACAGAAACCATTCTAGCAGCCAACGTTCAACAAGCAAAACAAAGCACAAGAGAGCACACAAACATGTTATTCTAGTAGCTCTAAACCTTGTTATCTTAGACCAACACCAATTTAATTTATTTATGAGGATCCACAATTACTTAAGTGAGGCCTAAAGCATTTGCAAACTCTTAACAACATATCCACCACTTGGCTAAACTAGAGGACAACTATAGTTTCAAGCACGTAACCTTAGTTCTTTCTAACAAGGCTATGCACACACTTTTCTCAAGCACTTCCTATTCAAGCAACATGGAACAAGGCATTATTGTTTAACTCCACGCAAGGAAGATAGTGCAACACATTGATCACAAAGTTACTTACCATAGAACAAGGGTGAGAAGAGCATAGTCATGCATAAAGCAACAATCATGAAGATGCATGCTTCGTCCTATTCGTCCTCACAAGATTGCCAAACTAAGGTGGTGATCATGTTCTATGTCGATGGCATAACATGCACTCTCTCGATATATAGCTAGTCGTCAGCTACATTCGACTTACGCATTCGTGGTTAGCGACCTGCAAAAAAGTTTCATTGCAGCACAACAATTCCCCAATATATGGCACACAATGAAAGTAGGAAAGTAAAATTCTAAGTACTCCCATATACATATACCCCTGTATATATACATGTACCACCAAAACTACCCGAATCATCAATCACCCACAATTAAGTACCTTCATATATACATGTGTGTAACATGTAAATAATCCAGTAACCAAAACTAGCTCTCCCCTAGACCGCTGGTTGGGCGATCATGCTCTCACAACTCACACTTACCTGAGTGCAGGTGTGATGTTGCATAAAAGTAAACTAGCGATATATATGGCTATTTCATATATGAAGGCTACCTCTAATCTGACACACTGGGTAGCATAGTGTGGGAGAGTTATCACACATACATACCTTGGCCTGGGCGTAGACGCATAAATGAAAAACCCCCAAGTTAGTACTTATATAAGCCACCTAATAATCCTTATATGGGCATAAGGAAATTGACCACTGACATACTTAGGTTTAAGATTTATATTTGACAAACCTATATATAGCTATAAGTTGATAAAACTGATTTTATAAAACAAAACCTTTGTTTTAAATACACAGTTGACAAGTTTTATGTTCAATCTTGCTCCGATGCCAGCTGTCATGGAACCATCCAAATTATAAGAGCACAAGTACAAAAACAATCACCGAAGTGATCAAATTCTCACACTTGAGCCCATATAACTCTGATAGTCCAATGAAATCACGAGGGATTTCAAACCAACCAACATACAAGCCAAGATCGTAGTGATTCAACATAACAAGTCACATGTTACATCCATTTCACAAGTAGCGGAGTTCAACATAGTAATTACAACTTAAGTTGAAAAGTAGCAGAAGCAAAGTAATTTGAAACTAACATTACTCTTATTTCAAATACATGCCAGTACCAAGGTCGACTTCCAACAAAAGCATTAGACACAAGATAAATAAGAAGGATCATGCCCATGATCGCACTCCGCCACTAAGGCAGGAGCCAACCAACTCTTGCAGTCGCCATGATACATCACAACCTGCAACAAGTGGGAATAAACCTTGAGTATGAGAATGTACTCAGCTAGACTTACCCATCATAAACCAGAAATAAAGTGACAACAAGGATCATGCAAGCCTGATATAAAGTGGGATAGCTTGACAACATTTTGCATAAAAGCTTAATACAGATAAGTAATCATTAATGCTTAAGCATCTAGTTAATTATCATTAACCTATCATCTATATTAGAACCTGTACTAGAGCACTCACTTGATTAGGAGCAAACAATATTAACCATAGCAAGTATAAATTGAGGCAACATTTACATCATCATCCAATTAACCATCCGTTCAATTAATTGAATCTATGTTGCCGCTGCTCGAGTCAAGTGCTCACTAACCAGGAGCGACGACGATTCGAATTGAGTTCCTATCCAGCTAGAGGAGTATTTTTAACACAAACCACGCAGAACCCTCGCCAGGGTCACACAAGTCACCTTTGGTATAGTTTAGGAAAGCGCGGGTTCGACTGATGCCGCAACCCCAAGGGCAACACTCTGCCAGGATGATAGGGACTTTAACCCCCCCTTGGTCTTATGCCAGTGTCCCCAAGCACATCCTTACTTCTTCCAGAATGGGCACTTGACCCCTTGATTCCTGGCGTGAACTGTATTACTCGGCTTCACGGTCGGAATGGCTTATCCGGCTAGCTAAGTGTTAGACTGTGTTCAACATGACTCAAGGACGTACAACGAATTGGTCCTTAAAATACTCAGACGGGGATAGATCCACACCCAAGACCTCCATGCCTTGTTGCTTCACTATCGTCATCCCACCCAGTCTCCTTTCATATTATTAGCACATGGTTCTTTTCCACGATAGCAAATATAGCTAACCGTGCCATATATGAATATCCCTACATCTCACAGGTGACAGGAAATCACTTGACTTCTAACGCTTAAAGCAGGGCTAAGCATCTACTCGATCTTGGTCTATGTAGGATTCAAGGATTCATATATCTGGACAAGGAGTGATATTGATGCAGCAAGGTTTTCACCCAACTCCTATATGTAGTGCAACAATACATATAACACATATATAGTATTTGCTTTGAAAAGTAGGAAGTCTTATAATGCTCTAGGGATTGCCTGGGATCCGACTCAAGTCAGTGTTTGTCAGAAGAAACCCGCTTGGCGAGCACCTCTCATCCTAGCACTTTCCAGTTCTTCCATCTTCGGGATGGATCCACCAAACACCGTCTTTGGGTTTGGCTCCAACGCCACATCCTTCACACATTTCAACTAGCATACATATATGAGGTGCAACAATGCATATGTATGAATACATAGAAGTGCAATAAACAAAGTAATCATGCAAGCATACCAAGGTTCACATAAGCACCTAGAGCTAATTAACTTAATCCTCACTAAGGCATAACATAGAAGACGGCAAGCACATCAATCAAGACACAAGTCTCATAAGATCACAGGGTACTAACCCAAGTACCATCAAAGCTATGAGTCACACTTCAACACACTAGCATGGCAAAGTGAATCAATGCTCTAAAACTAGAATCTGCCACTGTCTGGACATCAGAACAACAGCTGAGCAATTTAATCATAACTGGAGATCTACAACTCCAAAAGTTGTGCAACAAGACATTCTGGAAATATTATGGAATTTTCTACAATTCATTTATAATCACCTAAGCCTGATTCTCATGCTTAATAGGTCGAAAAGATGAAACAACAGAATCTGGTCTGCTCCAAACAGAGAGCAACCAAATCTGGGACCTAACTTTAAACATATATAACTCAAAAACTACTTGGCCAAATACTACTAAATTTTAACACAAGCTAGATACATGAATTATATACAACTTTGCTATAGACAAGATGCTCAGAAAACATCATTAACATGAGATAATCTATATTGCCTCCGGAACTGTCCAGAAACTAATAATCGCAAGAAATAATTATTAACATATGTTGCAAACATATAATTGGACAAAACCAACTTGACCAAAATGTAACACATGACTAATGAACACCAGAAAACATAGTGTACATTCCTAACTAAATTCTTTTAAATCATTTTCTTAATTTATTTAGATAATTAGGTGGAATTATGAACACATACTAAAGTTGCACAATAAATTCTACCAAAATTACAGTGTCCTACATATGCCCTCAAAAGTCTACTATCCAAATTTCAAGCCATTTGGACAAGTATATCAATCTCTATGAAAAGGACAAATGGCTATTACAAGAAATCATATGAGAGCAAGTTAAACCTATATCTCACTCATCTAGCAACCAAAGCTCATCAAATTTTAACCACAGTCCCTATATAACCACAGCAGACTGCAATAAAATTTTCACCTAAATTGGAGCACCATAACTCAAGATAAAAAATGTTAAACAATATAATGTAGATTTCGCTCATTTACCAAGGTTAAATCAAAACCATAAGAAAACAGTGAACAACTAGTTTGTTCAATATTTTTCCTAGCAAGTACATGTCATCAAGAAACTAACAAAACAAGAATCACTAATTGTGGAGTTCTAAAACTCAAGATATGGCTCTGGTCAAGTTTATAAGCATTTTTGGAGTACTTATCAAGGTTAAATAAAAACACTAGAAAAATTCTACAAACATATAAAATTTTATAAGTCTACTGCATAGGTCTTTTCTCATGGTTTCCAAAAAGTCCACATTTGCTATTTTTTTAATTTCCTAGCATGAGATATGGATTTTATAAGATTTAACTTAAAATCTGAAATTAAAATCCAGAATAACTCAAACCCTAACTTAATGCTAGATGTACCCGACTGTGCACCCAAATCTGCCACCACTTAAACTGACACGTGGGACCCGCTGTTCAGCCAGGCTCGCCTGTCAAACACACACAGAGGGACAGTGAGAGGAGAGGTGTCGGCTTCTTCCTCAGGGACATCGGAGGCAGGAGAGGTGAGCGCCGGCCGACCATCCCGGCGGTGAGATGGTTGCCGGCGGCGGCAGCAGGCCCTGGGCAAGCCCTGCCCTGCGTGCACCCAAGGGAGGTAGTAGCTCCCCCGGAGACCACCTATGGTGTTCTGGCTGCGAGCGCCAGTGGTACGGGACGACGGCGGTAGGCGGTGGCGGGCCTCCGGTGACGAGCAGCCTCAGGCGAGGAGTGCGGGAGGTGTAGCGTGAGGTGAGGGAGGTGGTGCAGTGGTTCGTTCGGGCAGAGGGAGGATAGAGGCAAGGGATCGCGGTGGCGGCTCGGAGCTTGGCTGGCGGTCATGGCGGCGGCGTTGCGCGTGCGCAGTGGCCATGTTTTACGGCAGCGAGGAGAGGTCAGGGATGGTTGTGGTGGTGTGGCAGGGAGAGGCAGAAGTGATGATGTGCTGCACTTGGCCTTTGACCGAGCAATTTCGCGAGAACGATGGTGCGGCCGCGAGCTTTGGAGCTCGGCCATGGCGGCGTCTGCGCCCGCGAGGAAGAAGCGAGAGAGGAGGGCCAGGGAAGGGAGGCAGAGCGAGCGAGAGAGAGTGAGGGAGGCTGAGAGGGAGCTCGGCCGCATGGCCAAGAGATTAGGGGGTGTGCTCGACGCATGGAGCAGAGGCGAGGGTATGGCGACCGCGTGTCCCCTAAGGGGCCCGCCGTCGAGCAGCTAGCGTGTGTCGCTGTGCCTGTGTTGGAGACCATGTTTGGGCAGGTTATGGGCCGCGTTTGGACATGGGCCAAAAGGCAAAGTCGAAGCCCACATGATGCTCTACAAAATCTCTTTAGGGTTCATGACCATTAGTGCTCTGGATTAGGAGATAACTAAGTGCCAAAATGACAGCGTCAGCAATTTGATTAGGGTTAACCCTTTCACGGTTTAGGCTCCAATTGGTTGGCCAAAATACGTCAAATCCAATCCAACTTTTGGTATGCCCCAATTCAAAGTGTAAACTCTAACTTTTGTTTTTGGGTCAACTCGAGTTGCGTAGCAAAATTTGGAGAACGCGAGATGACAACGTCGAGGTCGTTTACACGACAAAATTGTAAACATGCTGTTTTAGCAACTAATTTTGGAGATCCAAATATACTCCAAATGTGATGACACTTGATTCATTGCTTCCCTCATGAACAATACTCCAACTCATATTAAGGAACCCAACTGAGTTACTACATGAACTTGGATGATAAAATGTCGCGAACATGTTGACTTGATGCTGCCTGATTAGGGACTTAGAATATTTTCTGCTCTTCCAAAAACAGCCACTGAATCAATCTTGTGAGCTCTATTTGACTAGGTTAGAGGCCAGACTAGCTCTTGACCATTAAACAAAGTTTGTTCTACACAAGATGAACTACAACTTTTGTTAAAGGTCAAACCTCATAACTAGTATAGAAGTCAAACTTTCACTTTGGTCAAAGTAGCAACATGATAAAGCCTAAACTAGGGTTTTAGACCAAATGGGACATTTTCCTGACATTTGCTTAACATGAACCCTTCATGACTTTTGTTATGGAGTTCATATAGAGTCATTTGGTCAAGTTTGCGAGGTTTGGTTGATGGTCTATGATTCCATTCACTTAATGGTGCAAATTCCAATAGGAATAGAACTTATCATTTCTTGTGACTTTTTGATTCCAAACTTCATGAAACTTTTCTAGGGGTCACTATAGATAGAGAGTGATGTGAGACATATGAAAGAAGTGACATCAACACTCACTTGCATTACCAAGCATGAGCATCTAACATACACACATTGAAACACAAATAACCAGGGTATGTTGCATATGTTTCAAGGAGATGTTGCAGATGTTTCAAGCACATTCCATACACATGTTTCACATGTTGCACTAGCATGTTTCATATGTTTTACTAGTGCATCACATATGTTCCATGCTCATATGAACCAATGATGCTTAGGCTCATGCAATGCAAGTGCCAAAATGCAATCCTAAAACCTAGGGTGTTACACTGCCTCCTCTTGGCCCCACATTTCAGTGGCGGTTGCATGGTGGCATGCAGAGGCAGTTCCTCATGGTTTCCATATTTTCCAATGCCAAACCATCATCCCTCCACTATAAATTGAGGGCTAGGCTCACCTCCTTCACACAAAACATCATTTGGAGCTTCACCTCACTACCCTCACTTGTATTTTTTAGTCTTAGCTTTAGTAGTATTTGAGTGCAAGGCAAAAGATACTTTGAGAGCTTGTCTCCTTGGTTGAAAGAGCTACCTTGGTATGAATAATACTATGAAGAGTTCTTCCATATTCAAGCTCACATATTATTCATATAGCAAAGCATATGAACTAGAATATAGTTGATTTCATGTTATAATCATGATATATGAACTAGTATATGGTTTAGATGTCATGATCTTAACATGTTCAAAATTATGCTTAATCATTCATATGACTTGTATGAGTAGAAGTAGAACTAGGGTTAAGGTGATGGTTTATCGTTCCTTCAGGTTTGCCCATATTCTTGCTTGTCAATCTGTAGGGTTGGAGTCCCAAGGGGATACGAGTAGTTTTCTTGTACATGGGCATGGTGCTCGGGTGCACGGGAACCTTCGAATATGACGGTAACCCATAGTTGAGGTGTAGGTGGCAGGTGGTGACAGCCCTGTCTATCCCTCGTAACCCCCCATGTTCGAGTATTCATGTAGGAGTTCATAAAGTCTCTATGGCTTGGTAGACCAGGCCCAAGGATCTTCCTGTCCATCTTAAACTTTGCTCTAACTCTAGTCATATAACTTGTATGATCATTAATTGTTCTTTGCATGGCTATATTAGAACATGCTTGCTCCATGTAGGAACATTCTTTTGTTCTTTGTTTTTTCCTTTATCCTTGAGGTTGGCCCAGATGTGTGTCCACTATCCTTAAAATATCCCTGTCATATGCTATGGTCCATCATTCAAGTATGTAATCTTATTCATGCCCATGCTAGATACATTATACCTTGCCCTCCTTTGGGAAAATATTAATAACGATACCCTGAATATTTCTGGGTGAAATGCTACAATGATAGTTCTGTACGCTTATGGATTTGGTCTATAATCATATTAGGACTATCGAGGTTGGTGTTCCTTGGTAGTGTTGCTAAGGTTAACTCGATCTTAGTAATAGTGTTAAGGAATGCCAACCAGGCATTTCTATGTGCCATTACCTAGCGACTATAAACCTCACGAGCATGTCTGGCGCCGGTGCTAAGGGAATACACTCCTGGGTGGTGACTTTTAGGAATGCCAACCAGGCATTTCTGGCGCCGTTATTGGTGATGGACTTAAAACCTCCTCACTTGGTGATTGTGTTTAGAAATGACAACAAACATTTCTAGCACCGTTGCTGGGGACGGCATAGGCTCAAAAAGAAAATCTAGCAGGACATGAATAATGATCACATGCATGTAATGGTAGCCATAGTTTATGCAGGATAATTCTACTTGTTTTCTTCCTCTATTGTGGAATGAAAATATGATAGTGTATGATGGTTTTGATCTACCGAACAACTACACTGATAATCCGGAGGCACTCCTATGGAAGAACATGTCTCATGCCTCTTCTTCTGCTACTCCGCCGGTAGTCGAATCATTCACCCTCGTACCATCTGCTACTATCACCATGGCCAAGTCACTCCATGACTACTCCACCCACATTGTTGCCAACATGCCCATTGGGCCTGCTGTCAACACTGGGACTGGAAAATTTGAACTATGCACTGGCCTAATCATGATGGTACAGGCAAACTAGTTGTGTGGTTTGCCGAGAGTGGATGCAAGTGCTCACTTGCAGCACTTCCTTGAGCTGTGCGACACCATCATCATAAAAGACATTGCACCAGCTAGCATCAGGCTCTACCTGTTTCCCTTCTCCCTCACGGGGAAGGTGAAATAGTGGTTCTATTAGAGCAAGCAAGTGATCAATATGTGGGACAAAGGTTCTATGGCGATCCTCGCAAAGTTTTTCCCCATGGGCAAAACCAGTGCCCTGAGGGGGGAACTTTTGAACTTCCAGCAATCATCACTCAAGTCCATCCCCGAGGCATGGGAAAGGCTCCAGGATTACATCTGGGCTTGCCCGCATCACGGAATGGAAGATTGGCTTGTGCTCCAAAATTTCTATGAAGGGCTCACGGCCATGTCAAAGGGGCACATAGATGTCACTGCTAGAGGGGCATTCCTTTCCCTTACCATCGCTAATGCCATGGCCCTCATCGAGAAGATGGTGGCCAATCAAAGCTAGGGGAGGAATGCAAAACACAAAAAGGCATGCATTCCATGAAGGAGGCGGACATGCTTGCCACAAAAATAGATCTCTTGATGAAGAGACTGGACGATCGTGCTACTAAAAAGGAAGCCAAGACAAGCACCGTCTAGGCCATGGACTCACACATGACATGTGAAGTCTGTGGGGAAGTCAGACACTCGGGGAACAACTACCTCGAGACCCATGAAGACATCACGTATATCAACAATGGGTTCCGACAGCAAGGTAATAACACTAGGTGGAACAATCAGTCTCGCCCGCAAGGAGGTAATTCAAACTTTAACTCAAATTATAATTCGAATCAACCTTCCTTGAAAGACCTGGTACTAGGCCAGGAAAAAATAAATGAAAATCTCACTAAAAAGTTTTCACATATTGACAAAATACTTGAAAACATAAATACTAAAATTGATAGCCTATCTTCTTCAATTTAAAATCAGTTGAGCTTTAATAAAATGATAGAAAAATAAATAGCTCAGCTTGCTGCCGCCATACTTATTTCTCATTTAGGAAAGACTTTAGAGAAACCTAAAACTTCTCTCGAATCTGTAAATATGGTCTCAATGAGATTTGGTAACCCTCAACGTCAGAAAAGCCATGAGAATCTCGTGGATCCACCTTTCGTCACCAAGAAGGAGGATCTTGGATGCTCGACAATCACATGTTCAGTTGGCCCGTATGTCTTCCACAACACCTTCTATGACCTTGGAGCAAGCATCAATGTTATGTCCAAGGTAATATATGATAAGATTTTGGGTGGACCTTTGTCCACTATAAATTTTAGATTGTAGATGGTAGATCAGTCTTCACGAAAATCGGAGGGTGTGGCCAAGGATATCTTGGTAAGAATTCACAACACATACATCCTGATGGATTTTGTGGTATTAGACATGGGCCAAAGAGAGGAAGTTCCCCTTCTCCTAGGGAGACCATTCCTCAATACAACAAACACTGAATTACATGTGGGATCCGGGCATGCTTGCTTTCATATTCAAGGGCAAACAATAAGATGCCCATTTAATGGGTTTGACATGAATAAACATGATAAAAGCAAGCAGCCCAAGAAACAACCCTGCAAGAATGTTAAATAGGTATGGTAGGCCAAGAAGGTACAATCATCCGTGTCTACTCCTTCAGGCATGGATTTACCATCATTAAGCAAGAAATGAAGGGGGAGGAGTCTTGCTCATTGCACTATAAAAGGTGAGCCCTTGCTGAAGGTAAATCGGTAGTTATCCTTTATAGTTATAATACTAGAAAATAAAACTATAATATTAGATCTAAATAAACCTAGTTTATCCACCCATGTTTTATACAAAGTATGTTTCGGTTTGGGTATGATTTTTCGTGCCATCATACTTTCATAGGCTTTTCAAATTAAGCATGGTGCTTAGGTTGATTAGCCTACCTTGATCGAATTAAACATAATATTTAGTTTGATCACTAAACCAAAAAGTACTGAGTGTAGACATGGCTGAGATAAACAAAGTAAAAAGCTTCATAAAATAAAAATATAAATAATATACCTTCTTCGGAGTCGACACCAAGCAATTCCGGACCATGGGCCTAGAGCTAGCTTGGGGGAGGACCCCCATAGAGGTACCTTGTATCTTTTATTTTTTGTATTTTATTTTCTGCATTTATTTATTTATTCAAAAAATATGATAAGAATACCAAAAATATGAATTCCACTCTCATATGTGTCTAAGGAATGTTAGTGTCTCCTAAGTTGAAATGATGAATAGTTGCTCTGTTTATAATTCATCTGTGCTTAGGTTATAACTTAGTATTCCCCAAGATTTAAGATTGTTGGCTAAACATGTCACATCCTAAAACTTGAAAACTTATGGGTTGCAAATGCATGCTCATTTTCTAAGTTGTTGCGAGTTATGATATGGTACAAATAGAATTTGCTATGAGTTTGTTCTAAGAGAGACTTGACATCCAGAGATTTCATTTTAAAATTGCTAAAATCAAAAGTTCCTCAATAATTATGAACACCTACCAAGGCCATATGACTTGATATTCAAATCCAAAACCTTAGTCATATGCTACTTGTTTGAGCATTGAGCTTTGTCAAATTGTTGTGACCTGTGTTGAGATTCTCGCCATGCACCCATGATCAAGACACACATACACCCACAAAAAAATTGCTAACTCTTACACTGAGAGTTATGCACAACATGCATTTTTCCATCCACCAAAATAATACTCTAATAACTTTATCATGTGTGTCTCTCTCTCAAAAATTTCATGTGCCAAAAAAGGATAGTATGGGCTATGCTAAAAAAAGGGAAAAGAAAAATATCCATGCCAAAAAGGCATGAGAGAAAAATGCATGCCAAAGAGTATGAAGAAAAGAAAAGAAAAAAGAAAGAAAGAAATAAAGATAGCCTATACTTTCAAATAATGGCACTCATCCAAATAGAGAGAGATTCATGATTCAAAGGAGTACCAAAAAATATTTAGAATAGGAAAGTTATGAAAGATTCTACACACTTGCATGTCTTGATCTAAGTGTATGACTTGCATCTCCTTGTGGTCTGGTTTTTGACTTAGCAACATAGGTGATGCAAGTATGCCCCACTTTTCATACCTACCCAAAACTCCACTTAAAGCCTTTAGTGGTAGGATATGAAAAAGAAGGCAAAATGTCAAATGCCTTGGTGAGGTTTCATACACTTTGAGCGATCGAGAGAATCATTCGAGGAACTTACATTTCTATGAAAAAATATACAAAACCTCCGGATAGATGGTCAATCAAAGAGTGAATGATTGGTAATTCTGTTATAACCATTCCATCTTGCAACCACCCAAGAACTTGGAAAAGCTATACACACCACAGGTATCAAGGCAAAGGGTGGATAAAATGCTGACTTATTTAAATTATGATGGAATACTTTGTTATAGACATGGCACTTGTGAATTGTATCAGCATAGTAGCAACTCCTGATCAACAACCAAGTACTTAACTATTTGCTCGGGACGAGAAAAGGTTAAGCTTTGGGGGATTTGTTGGCGGTCACTATTGCACATTTAGAACCGCCAATCTATGTCCAAAACAAGAGAAATGAACAATCTTTTAACACATATGCATATACTTTGACCTAGTTCCACTTGTTTTTCGAGAAAACATGTTTTGCAGGCAAATACCCAAAAACAAGTGAAAATGCACAAAATAAAGAACAATGCGCAAAGCAGAAAGCAAATTCCAGAAATGTGCAAAGGAGGAGAACAGAGAAGCCCAACAATTTTGCACATCTGGGCCAAAGCACCGACTTGGGGAGGGTCTAGGCCCACCCAGGAACTGACCAGGCAAAGGCGGCCGCGAGGCGGGCCCACTTGTACGGCCACACCCCCACCGCCTCCTCCTGGCCCCACATTTCAGTGGAGATTGCATGGCGGCATGCAGATGCAGTTGCCCATGGTTTCCATATTTTCTAGCGCCAAACCATCATCACTCCACTATAAATTGAGGGCTAGGCTCACCTCCTTCACACACAACATCATTTGGAGCTTCACCTCACTACCCTCACTTGTATACTTTAGTATTAGCTTTAGAAGTATTTGAGAGCAAGGCAAAAGCTACTTTGAGAGCTTGTCTCCTTGGAACAAAGATCTACCTTGGTATGAATAATACTATGCAGAGTTCTTCCATATTCAAGCTCTCATATTATTCATATAGCAATGCATATGAACTAGAATATAATTGTTTTCATGTTATAATCATGATATATGAACTAGTATATGGTTTAGAGTTCATGATCTTAACATATTCAACATTATGCTTAATCATTCATATGACTTGTATGAGTAGAAGTAGAACTAGGGTTAAGGTGACGGTTCGTCGTTCCTTTAGGTTTGCCCATATTCTTGCTTGTCAATCTGTAGGGTTGGAGTCCCAGGGGGATATGGGTAGTTTCCTTATACACGGGCGTGGTGCTCGGGTGCACGGGAACCTTAGAATATGATGGTGCCCCATGGTTGAGGGGTAGGCAGCAGGTGGTGATAGCCCTATCTGTGCCTTGTAATCTCCCACGTTCAGGTACTCGTGTAGGAGTTCATAAAGTCTCTATGGCTTAGTAGACCAGGCCTGGGGATCTCCCTATCCATCTTAAACTTAGCTCTAACTCTAGTCATATAACTTGTATGATCATTATTATTCTTTGTACGGCTATATTAGAACATGCCTGCTCCACGTAGGAACATTCTTTTGTTCTTTGTTTTGCCTTTATCCTTGAGGTTAGCTTAGATGTGTGTCCACTATCCTTAAAATACCATTTTTATTTCTGTCATATGCTATGGTCCATCATTCAAGTATGTAATCTTATTCATGCCCATGCTAGATACATTATACCTTGCCCTCCTTTGGGAAAATATAAATAACAATACCCTAAATACTTTCGGGTGAAATGCTGCAATGATAGTTCCGTACACTTGCATATTTGGTCTGTAATCATATTAGGACTATTAAGATTGGTGTTCCTTGGTAGCGTTGCTAAGGTTAACTCGATCTTAGTAATGGTGTTAGAGAATGCCAACCAGGCATTTCTAAGTGCCATTACCCAGCGACTGTAAATCCCACAGGCATGTCTGGCGTCGATGCTAAGGGAATACATTCCTAGGTAGTGACGTTTAGGATTGCCAACTAGGCATTTCTGGCACCATTGCCGGTGATGGACATAAAACCTCCTCACTTGGTGATTGTGCTAAGAAATGCCAACAACCCCTCGAGGACTAAGGGGATAGCGGCCACCTTGGTCCGGTCAGATGCCATCCCTGTGCCATGCAGCATGGACAAGATAACACCACACAACGGTGATGGCTAGGTACGATGCCCACCGTCCAAAAATGACCTAACAAGATGCATGTACGATTTTACCCACTATGGAATGGGATCCACGACAAAGGCCTTGACTTGGAGGCCATCTAGACTAAAGGAAGCCATGACCCTGGAGTTCAAGATCGTGGCCACCAACTCCACAAGATGACCAAGCAATCGATGACCTAGGGGTAGGTACCAACTCATGTACGACACCCCTAGGAAACCAGGAGGCAATGATGAAGACCATAATGGAGACCACGTCGTATAGGACAGCTGGTGAACCACCATCATGCCTATAGTGCCACCACAACCGGCATAGTGGCACCATGCCACACCTCACCACAACGTGGGCACAAGATCATGATGACAACCATGCCCAGACATGCACCACAAGACAGTGTAGCTTGCAAGCCAAGTTAGCTAGGCTCCTCCCTCAGGCTCATGATCCCTCGATTGGGAGAACATTCTTCTTTGTATATGCCTTGGCCCCGAACGCTATATAAGGGCAACTAGGGCACCATCCCAAGGGGGAGACACACATTCTCATTTTCTTCACACCACCGAACTCCTGAAGCTTCCCTTCAGGCAATTCATCTCTTAGCTCTAGCTCTCCTACCTCTTCCACCATTCTTGCACCCCCAATTATAAGAACTTCAGAGCATTCAAGCAAAGAACATGCACTTGATCATCTCTGAGCCTAGACATAGGGCTTTTGGCCTGAACCAGTATAAATCCTTGTGTCTTTTGGATGCTACCATCTTCTTCCTAGAGCAACGCGGCAATCGTATAAATTCACTAGTTCGGTTTACAAAACACCGATAGTTGGCGCATGTTGATGGTGGATAACATCAACATTTTATATGTGAATAAACAAGAGAAATGGTTAAAGTACAAGAATATGCATAGGTCTAGGGTTTAAACTGACAAATTCCATGAGTTTTGGTGAATCTCTATTTTTCGCAGGGTTATTCTAGAAAACGTAGGAAGGGGGACCTAATTGGGAAAAAGGACGAAACTTGATTGCGACGAAGGATATGCTAGAAGACTATAGAAGACACCAGAAGGCATGGGAACAAATGGGAGGACGAGGAGCTACCAGGTGGTGCTGGTCATCCACACCACCATGCCGCCTAGCCCTCCTACGGGATTTGTCCATGAGCTTCTAGAGTATTCCTCCACCACCTCCTAGGATCCATCTCCACCCTTCATCCAAGTTGGTTTGATCCAAGGGCTCACATTCAAACCACCGGGCTATATAAGGACCTTGCACCCCCCTGAGTCATCAAGTCATTCAAGATATTCAGTTGAAGATCAACTCATCCAGATCCAACCCTAGTTCCTCAGAGTTCCTTTAGATTAGAGCTTAGGCAAGTTAGATTAGGTCTAGAGGGAGATCAAGCAACACTTGGATTCCCGACGTTGGCAAGAACATGGTTCAGTATATCTTCTGTACTTTACTCTATTTCTTGATTTCATTTGAGATTGTATAGTTGCTACTATGTTTATGTCAACATTAAGCTTTATATTATTTATGTTCATGAAAGCAATGTCCATTGTTTGTTCTAGTTTGATATTTGGTGTAGCTAGATTATGGAAACCATGCATATGTTCGCATAGCGCTCACCCTATTGGACCATGGGTGAGTGTGGTGCTTAGATATTTGTTTATCTAAGGATGCCCCTATATGCTGAGAGGTGGTAGATCGCGTAGGTGATAGCTGCGTTGAGTCCTTTGTAGTCCATCCCCCATATATAGTGATGTTAGGTAGAACCCGATCACAAAGGTTAGGAGGACTATGTTTCCAAATTTCTCTAGGTGATGTTCTTTATGTGGCATAGTTGTGGTGATGATCACCAGATATAGTTAATTAAAACTGCAGTGACTTGTTAGTAAGACTACCTAGGAATTATCTTTCTAATATTCTAATTGGACTCTAACCTATTGCTTAACTAGAGTGCTATGAGTTACTATTTATTCATTATGATGATTGATCAAGTACTTATTATTTATATCTTTATTATTATCTTGTGACTTATCCCTATTTTGAGTAGAGTATATGATATTGGTTCATTCTCTCATGCATATTCATAAATTATCAATACTAGTGCATTGCATAGAATAGTCATACCTTTCCAGTGGTAAAATTATAAATCGACAACCCTGAAATACTCTTGGGTAAAATGCTACAATGGTATAATTATCTGTCCGCTTGCAGAATCATTCTTCCCATTCTTATCTTTATATTCTTTCAAATCACATGAAATAATAGATTCCTATCTAGTGTTATTTTTGTAGTAATGCTAGATAGAACCAACAACATTTCTAAGTTCATCACTACAGATGACAACCTATTTAAATATTAGAAATGAAGGTTAATTAATAGGTGGCTACTGTAATAGTGACAAGTTAATAATTACCATATCATTTTTGGCACCATTGCTATTAGTAGGAGTAATTCTATTTTTAGTAATGGAGCTAAGAAATGTAACACCCAAATTTTAGGAGTAACAAATTTTAAATAATTTAGAGAAAGGGAATTAAAATTTTGAAAATTATTTGGTGATGCATTCATGCTGTTGCATTTATTTTATTTTGTGGTGTGGATATATTTGTTTTATTTGATTTGGTTTAGGAAAATTTGATTTGAAAATGTGTTTAGAAAATTAGAAAAAGAAAAGAAACAAAAGAAAAAAAGGAAACAACTTACCTTCTTACCTTCTTGGCCCGAAGGCCGTCGGACGGCCTGCTTACCTCCGCGCCTGCCCGCGTGGGCCGATCAGCGTCCCGGCCCAGCAGCCGAGCCAGCCCAAGTCTGCAGCCACGCGTTCATCATGTCGCTGACCGCTGGACCCCACATGTCAGTCGTCATCCTCCTCCCGTGTTCGAGCCGGACTCCGAACCGGAGTACCGCCGCCGCCTTTCTCATGATTTCCCGGAGAGTCTTACCTGAACACGGCCAATAGAAGCCATAAATAGGACGCCTTGACCCTCTAGTTTCAGTTTTTCATCTAAACCGTGAACTCTACCGCAAGGAATCGAAGGTTTAGGGTTGAGGTGGTTGGAGGTGACGGTTGCTCGCGGGTGGAGCCGTTGGGTGGATTCGGGGCCGACTTCGTGGCATTGGTGAGACTGCATTCTTCTCCTCTTTAGTTCTAGGCTATTACTTTGGGTGGAGGTGGTCCTAGTCGTGGTTTTGAAGCTCGCCGATGGTGCGGCAATGGCGCCGCCGCCCCTTGTTGCTGTGCGTCGCGTGTGGTTCACGTGGTTAGTTTTTCTTAGCGTATTTGAGTTCGCGCGAAGTTTCTCTACCGTTTGGACCAAACGCGGGCTCGAATGGTGGTCTCGGTGGGGAGGTTCACCATCTCCGGCCATGGAGGAGTCGCCGGCCATGGGGAGCCGCCGGCCGGACCTGGGAAAGAGGATCGGTTTCTTCACTGTAGAGTTGCAGGTGATTGTGAGCCATCCGTTCGCTGATCAACGGTTAGGATTAGAAGATACCCCTTCGCGGGGTAGATTTATTAAAGAGCCCCTGGACTTCTTCATAATAGAACCCGCGGTCCTTAGCGCAATATCCTGAATCTGTTTTCGTGTTTTGAAAGCGTATTTTCTCCCGGATAAGTCAAAAATACGTTTTCAGGTATTTACAGTTTTGCCACTAGAATTGTTTTGGTCATAAAATCTTCGTTTTAACTCCGATTTGATCCGTTCAAATTGCGTTAGGTTCGTATTTGCGAGCTCTACATGTTAGTGTAGTTGTACAGTCAGTTTTGATAATTTATTTTTCGAGTTTATAATTTAGTATTTATTTATCTAAAGGAAATCTTAGAAAATTCATAACTTATACGTTTTAACTCCAAATTTGGTGATCTTTGCGTCTGTGTGATCGTAGAAACGTGTAGAAGAGTTTTATAAACTTTTATTACTGTTTTACTACTGTTGGTGTACTGTTCTAATTATATCTCTTTGTTTGCTTCGTGTATGTTTGATTGGATGCATGTATGTGTTGATTGATGATCGAATATAGAAGGTGAGCAGTATTTGGACGATTCGGAGTATTACTTTGAGCCAAGTCAGCAGTATCACTTGGAGAGCTTTGATCAAGGCAAGTATAACACAGGATTATCCTTGTTACCTATACATTGAATTGTCATACATATGCATGTGCTTACCTTGACAACCTTAGAGATTATAACTTAGTGATTGTTATCTTGATTCCTTGCCAACCTTGGGAATGCATATGGGTAGCTACTGCTAGTGCTTAAACTAAGAACAATGATCTTGTAATTTGATTAATGGATTAAGCAATCAACCTTTAAGATGATTCTATTACTGTTAAAAGGGGCTAGAGCATGTGTATTATTTTGATGCTCTGGTTTCTCTCCATAAGGACTTATCTGTACATGATTATCCAGGATATACAGTACAGCTATGAGGGCTATATGGCTCTGGCTTTAGTTGTTCAAGAGACCTTTTCTAGCTTGTTAGTGGTTACCTTAAATGGCGTAAGAATGGCTTGCCACTTTGGGTGTAGTGCGAGCCCCTGGCCTAGTGTGTATAGGCTACGGTTGTTGTGCCATAGGGAAGGGGGGTTCTACATCTGCCTGCCGAGTGAATCTAATGGCCCTAACTTGTTAGACGAACTTTTGAGTGGCTTTATATGGTTCTCGGGTGTTTGGGCTTGATCTCCCCACTCATTTGGAAATCATGACTTACAGTGAAAGTGTACACCTCTGCGCAGAGTTAAAAACTGGTATACTAGCCGTGCTCACGGATACGAGCGGCCTTGGAACGTCTACATAATAGTTGATCACCATTGCTATATCATGTTTAATTATTGTTGATTATTATTATGCTCACGTTAATGCTATTCGTTATCATTATTACAATTGATCATTGGTTCTTTAATGGGAAGTGGTTTATCTTGATGCTACTCAAATGCTAATATATGATTAAAAAGCTAAACGCAGTTAAATAGTGTCTAGCCTTTTTGAGCCTCATGAACCCTGTGTTATATTTGTGGAGTTCGACATGGACTCACCCTTGCTATTTCCACCATAACAGATGAAGATATAGAGGAAGATTATCGGAATGAGTACTAGTCTTGGTGTCAACCAGTCAACCGTGTCCCTGTGTGGAGTTTCTGCTGAAGAACTACTATTAGTTATTATTACCTATCGTTCAAGACTATGTCTTAAATACTTATTCGTTATGTAATAAGCACTGTGATGGTACTTTGTAATTTGTCAACTTATGTGTGCGACTGTTTCCTGGGGCGCACATGAGTCTTTTATGCATCCTATTTTTGTCCTTAAAAATGGGTGTGACAGATTGGTATCAGAGCCGTGTTGACTGTAGGACGCAAGCCTAGTTAGAATGGTCGTTAATAGCCTTCATATTTCACTTAATTCATGCTTCCTCTTTTCACCTTGTTAATTACTAAAGTTTTATGCTTCCTCTACTTTATTCTATTGTGAAAATACATTGATTCTATCTAATCTATGTCTAAATCTTGTAGATGCCTCCTCATCCCCGTCTGTCAGCTGCACAGTACGTTGCCCATTTCAAACCTCAGGAGCCGTATGAAGATGGTGATCAAGAGCTATCTGATGCTGAATCAAGAGTTGGTGATACACCAATGAAGGATGAGTTGCTGAAGGAAAAAGAACTTAAGGAGCAAGCTTATAAGGAGATTGACCAATTAAGGGCAGAGTTAGGTCGTCCCAAGATTTATGAGAAGCTTAATTAGGCAATAGGAAAAATCCCTATGTAATAGGAACGATAGTAGTTGCGAGTTAATTTTAAGTTTGGATTGTTTTAAGAGTTAGTTTGTGGTGTGAACAATTGTGTGATTGATGGATTGTTATTATGATAATGTGTGATTTGGATCTTTGTAATGTGTGCTGGAGTTCTGTGGACATGCCTACAAGTTCCATGGTTAAGAATATTAAGTTTGATCAAAATATATTAGTTGAATATGAGGTTAACTTAGTTCTGTCCTTTGCTGATTTTTGGATCAGTCTGGGATGTTTTAGAAATAACTTAAAATCCGTTCATGAGAAATTTAAGAAATTTTACTGGGAATAATTAGACTTTTATATCTTTCCAACCCCACAAAAATCACTTTAATATCTATTATAAGTTAAGAGATATACCTGTTCCAAGTTGGAGTTACTGCACAGTCTAGAATTCTTAAACAGTTTCGGTTAAGTTCAGTTTTTGGCCAATTTATTGACAGAATCAGAAAAAGTATTGTGAACAAAAGTTGTAGATAATTTTGTAAGCTTTCCAACCATGTAAAGATCATCTGAATTGGACGTCTGTAGCTCGAGATATGACAGTTTTACTGAGTTGCTGAAATTGGAGTTCGCCCAGAAAAATCAGATTTTGCTTATCTATTGAATACATCATCTCGGATTGTACTGAATTTCAATTTCTGTGTTTTTGGAAACAGATGTCAGGCAGAGGTCATGGCAGAGGTCGTGGAGGTGCTAACCTACCCATTACTATGGAGGAACTCATGCAAACTCAGAACCAGATGATGCAGATGTTTATGCAGCACATGCAGAACAATCCTCCTGCAGGAGGACCACCGCCTGTGCAAGTGAGGGATAAGCGTGGGGAATTTTTGAAGGGACGCCCTCCAGTGTTTTCTCATGCTGCTGATCCTTTAGAGGCAGATGATTGGGTGAGGGCAGTGGAGAAACAGCTGAATATAGCCCAATGCAATGATATGGAGAAGGTGTTATATGCATCTGGTCAGTTACAGGGGACAACTCAGACTTGGTGGGAGTCGTATCAAGCTGCACGCCCTGACAATGCTCCTCCTATCACTTGGAATGAGTTTGTTAGAGATTTTCGAGCTTGTCATATTCCTGAAGGTATAATTGAGTTGAAGCAGGAAGAATTCAGAAACCTTAGGATGGGACAGATGAGTGTTAGTGAATATCATGATAGATTTACCCAGTTGGCTCGCTATGCTCCTAATGAAGTGAGGGAAGATGCAGACAAACAGCATCTTTTCTTGAAGGGAATTTATTATGATCTTCGCTTGCAGTTGAAGGGGAACAACTATGCTAGTTTTCAAGAGCTGGTAAATAAAGCTATTGTGCTTGATAATGAGCGCAGAGAGATGGATAGGAAGAGGAAAATGAAGGTACAAGGCTCAGGAAGCAACAACCGTCAGCGCACTAATTCTCAGCATGGTTTTCATCAGAAGTTTCAAGGACCGGTTAGTCAATGGAATCGCAATCCGAATCAGAGGTGGTCCCAGAATTGGCAAAGTAATCAGTCACAACAGCGTTCATCATATCCACAGCGTCAATAGTATCAGCAGACTGGGCAACAGACTCCTCGCACTGGAAATTCAAATGTTACCCCCATGAAGAATAGTGCCCCCAACACGCCTACTAGATGTTTTGTCTGTGGTAAAGAGGGGCATATGTCTTATCATTGTCCTGAGAAGCAGAACCAGCAGACTCCTCAGAGCCAGAAGAGCAGCCAGAGGCAATCTGATACTGGAAGGGTGAATCACGTGTCTTCTGATACAGCTCATGATGCACCAGAAGTTATGATTGGTACGTTCAATGTACATTCCACTCCCGCAACTGTTCTTTTTGACTCTGGAGCATCTCATACATTCATATCCAACATTTTTGTTAAAATGCATAGTATACCCATGCTAGCTATGAAAGAACCTCTCTTAGTAAATTCACCTGGAGGTACCATGCAAACCAGTAATCGTTGTCTTCCAATTAGTATGGTATTAAGGGGGGTAGAGTTTAAGATAACCCCTATAGTGTTGAGGACATCTGGTATTGATGTGATATTGGGTATGGACTGGATGAAGCAAAATCAGGTAGAGATTCAGTGTCAGCAAAAAGTAGTAGTTGTGTCTGCACCTAATGGAGATAAAATCAATGTGGATGTAGCAGTGCAGAAGCAACCAACCGCTGTGGTGAATCAGCTTGAAGATACTATTAAGGAGAATTCAGTGATTGAGGAATTTCCGGATGTCTTCCCTGATGAATTGCCAGGTATGCCACCTGATCGAGACATTGAATTTCTTATTGAATTATTACCTGGAACTGCACCTATAGCCAAACGACCATATAGGATGGGAGTAGATGAATTAGAAGAACTTAAGAAACAAATTAAAGAATTACAAGATAAAGGTTTTATTAGACCTAGTTCATCACCTTGGGGAGCACCAGTTATTTTTGTTGATAAGAAAGATGGTGGTCAGAGGATGTGTGTTGATTACCGGTCACTAAATGAGGTAACTATCAAGAATAAGTATCCTTTGCCCAGGATTGATGACTTGTTTGATCAGTTGAGAGGTGCTTGTGTGTTCTCTAAGATTGATTTACGTTCTGGTTATCATCAGTTGAAGATTCGTGCTTCTGATATTCCAAAGACAGCTTTTACTACGAGGTATGGATTGTATGAGTATACTGTTATGTCATTTGGATTGACCAATGCACCTGCATACTTTATGTACATGATGAATAAGGTGTTCATGGAATATTTGGATAAGTTTGTGGTAGTGTTTATTGATGATATACTGATCTTTTCCAAGACGGAGGAAGAGCATGCTGAACATTTGAGGTTGGTGTTGCAGAAGCTTAGAGAGCATAAGTTGTATGCGAAGCGAAGTAAATGTGAGTTTTGGTTGAAGGAAGTTTCTTTCCTTGGTCATATTATTTCTAATGGAGGGATATCAGTGGATCCAGGTAAAGTAAGGGATGTATTAAATTGGAAGCCACCTGTTGATGTTAGCGAGATTCGTAGTTTCTTGGGATTAGCTGGATATTACAGACGATTCATTGAAGGGTTTTCTAAACTTGCTAAACCTATGACATCTCTGTTAGAGAAGAATGCCAAGTTTGTGTGGTCAGATAAATGTCAAGCTTGTTTTGAGGAATTGAAGAAGAGGTTGACTACAGCGCCTGTTTTGGTTTTGCCAGATTTGAGTAAGAAGTTTTCTATTTATTGTGATGCTTCTCGTCAAGGTTTGGGATGTGTTCTTATGCAAGAAGGCAGAGTTGTGGCTTATGCATCTAGGCAGTTGAGAAAGCATGAGTTGAATTATCCTACACATGATTTGGAGTTAGCAGCTGTAGTTCATGCTTTAAAGATTTGGAGACATTATTTGATTGGACATAAGAGTGATATATATACTGATCATAAGAGTTTGAAGTATATTTTCACTCAGTCAGATCTGAATTTGAGGCAACGTAGATGGTTAGAGTTGATTAAGGATTATGATATTGAGATACACTATCATCCTGGTAAGGCTAATGTAGTAGCTGATGCTCTTAGTAGGAAAAGTTATGTCAATGAGATACAGACATTGTCTATGACTAGGGAGTTATGTGCTGAATTTGAATATTTGAATTTGGGAATTGTTACTAATACAATGGAATTAGTGATAGAGCCTACCTTAGAGCAAGAAATCTATAAGGGTCAGTTGAAGGATGAGAAACTAAAGAAGATAGCGGAAGATATAGTGATTGGTAAGTCACCAGGCTTTCGAATGGATGATAATGGAATTTTGTGGTTTGGAAAGAGGCTGTGTGTACCTGAGGATCAAATAGGTGAATCTCAAGTGTTTGGTACAGATGTTCTTAGAAACGCAGAAGATCAAGTGCGAGTGATTCGTGAGAATTTGAGAGTAGCACAATCTCGTTAGAAGAGTTATGCTGATAATAGGAGAAGAGATCTAGTTTTTGAGGTAGGTGATTATGTCTATTTGAAGGTGTCACCTATGAAAAGTGTGAAGAGGTTTAACATGAAAGGTAAACTAGCACCAAGGTATGTTGGACCATTTAAAGTTATTACTAGACGTGGGGAAGTTGCTTATCAATTAGAGTTGCCTGAGAATTTATCTGGAGTACATGATGTGTTCCATGTTTCACAACTTAAGAAGTGTTTGCGTGTGCCTGAGGAGCAGATACCTTTAGAAGAATTGACTGTTAAGGAAGATCTTACATATGAAGAGTTTCCGATTAAGATTTTGGAGACTGCTGAGAGAGTTACTCGAAGTCGGGTTATTAAGATGTGCAAAGTGCAGTGGAATCGATATTCAGAGGCAGAGGCAACTTGGGAAAGAGAGGATGAATTGAGGAAATCATATCTGCAGTTGTTTGAGTAAGCAGTTCAATCTCGAGGACGAGATTCTTTTAAGGGGGGTAGAATTTGTAACACCCAAATTTTAGGAGTAACAAATTTTAAATAATTTAGAGAAAGGGAATTAAAATTTTGAAAATTATTTGGTGATGCATTCATGCTGTTGCATTTATTTTATTTTGTGGTGTGGATATATTTGTTTTATTTGATTTGGTTTAGGAAAATTTGATTTGAAAATGTGTTTGGAAAATTAGAAAAAGAAAAGAAACAAAAAAAAAAGGAAACAACTTACCTTCTTACCTTCTTGGCCCGAAGGCCGTCGGACGGCCTGCTTACCTCCGCGCCTGCCCGCGTGGGCCGATCAGCGTCCCGGCCCAGCAGCCGAGCCAGCCCAAGTCTGCAGCCACGCGTTCATCATGTTGCTGACCGCTGGACCCCACATGTCAGTCGTCTTCCTCCTCCCGTGTTCGAGCCGGACTCCGAACCGGAGTACCGCCGCCGCCTTTCTCGTGATTTCCCGGAGAGTCTTACCCGAACACGGCCAATAGAAGCCATAAATAGGACACCTTGACCCTCTAGTTTCCGTTTTTCATCTAAACCGTGAACTCTACCGCAAGGAATCGAAGGTTTAGGGTTGAGGTGGTTGGAGGTGACGGTTGCTCGCGGGTGGAGCCGTTGGGTGGATTCGGGGCCGACTTCGTGGCATTGGTGAGACTGCATTCTTCTCCTCTTTAGTTCTAGGCTATTACTTTGGGTGGAGGTGGTCCTAGTTGTGGTTTTGAAGCTCGCCAATGGTGCGGCAATGGCGCCGCCGCCCCTTGTTGCTGTGCGTCGCGTGTGGTTCACGTGGTTAGTTTTTCTTAGCGTATTTGAGTTCGCGCGAAGTTTCTCTACCGTTTGGACCAAACGCGGGCTCGAATGGTGGTCTCGGTGGGGAGGTTCACCATCTCCGGCCATGGAGGAGTCGCCGGCCATGGGGAGCCGCCGGCCGGACCTGGGAAAGAGGATCGGTTTCTTCACTGTAGAGTTGCAGGTGATTGTGAGCCGTCCGTTCGCTGATCAACGGTTAGGATTAGAAGATACCCCTTCGCAGGGTAGATTTATTAAAGAGCCCCTGGACTTCTTCACAATAGAACCCGCGGTCCTTAGCGCAATATCCTGAATCCGTTTTCGTGTTTTGAAAGCGTATTTTCTCCCGGATAAGTCAAAAATACGTTTTCAGGTATTTACAGTTTTGCCACTAGAATTGTTTTGGTCATAAAATCTTCGTTTTAACTCCGATTTGATCCGTTCAAATTGCGTTAGGTTCGTATTTGCGAGCTCTACATGTTAGTGTAGTTGTACAGTCAGTTTTGATAATTTATTTTTCGAGTTTATAATTTAGTATTTATTTATCTATAGGAAATCTTAGAAAATTCATAACTTATACGTTTTAACTCCAAATTTGGTGATCTTTGCGTCTGTGTGATCGTAGAAACGTGTAGAAGAGTTTTATAAACTTTTATTACTGTTTTACTACTGTTGGTGTACTGTTCTAATTATATCTCTTTGTTTGCTTCGTGTATGTTTGATTGGATGCATGTATGTGTTGATTGATGATCGAATATAGAAGGTGAGCAGTATTTGGACGATTCGGAGTATTACTTTGAGCCAAGTCAGCAGTATCACTTGGAGAGCTTTGATCAAGGCAAGTATAACACAGGACTATCCTTGTTACCTATACATTGAATTGTCATACATATGCATGTGCTTACCTTGACAACCTTAGAGATTATAACTTAGTGATTGTTATCTTGATTCCTTTCCAACCTTGGGAATGCATATGGGTAGCTACTGCTAGTGCTTAAACTAAGAACAATGATCTTGTAATTTGATTAATGGATTAAGCAATCAACCTTTAAGATGATTCTATTACTGTTAAAAGGGGCTAGAGCATGTGTATTATTTTGATGCTCTGGTTTCTCTCCATAAGGACTTATCTGTACATGATTATCCGGGATATGCAGTACAGCTGTGAGGGCTATATGGCTCTGGCTTTAGTTGTTCAAGAGACCTTTTCTAGCTTGTTAGTGGTTACCTTAAATGGCGTAAGAATGGCTTGCCACTTTGGGTGTAGTGCGAGCCCCTGGCCTAGTGTGTATAGGCTGCGGTTGTTGTGCCACAGGGAAGGGGGGTTCTACATCTGCCTGCCGAGTGAATCTAATGGCCCTAACTTGTTAGACGAACTTTTGAGTGGCTTTATATGGTTCTCGGGTGTTTGGGCTTGATCTCCCCACTCATTTGGAAATCATGACTTACAGTGAAAGTGTACACCTCTGCGCAGAGTTAAAAACTAGTATACTAGCCGTGCTCACGGATACGAGCGGCCTTGGAACGTCTACAGAATAGTTGATCACCATTGCTATATCATGTTTAATTATTGTTGATTATTATTATGCTCATGTTAATGCTATTCGTTATCATTATTACAATTGATCATTGGTTCTTTAATGGGAAGTGGTTTATCTTGATGCTACTCAAATGCTAATATATGATTAAAAAGCTAAACGCAGTTAAACAGTGTCTAGCCTTTTTGAGCCTCATGAACCCTGTGTTATATTTGTGGAGTTCGACATGGACTCACCCTTGCTATTTCCACCATAACAGATGAAGATATAGAGGAAGATTATCGGAATGAGTACTAGTCTTGGTGTCAACCAGTCAACCGTGTCCCTGTGTGGAGTTTCCGCTGAAGAACTACTATTAGTTATTATTACCTATCGTTCAAGACTATGTCTTAAATACTTATTCGTTATGTAATAAGCACTGTGATGGTACTTTGTCATTTGTCAACTTATGTGTGCGACTGTTTCCTGGGGCGCACATGAGTCTTTTATGCATCCTATTTTTGTCCTTAAAAATGGGTGTGACAAGAAATGTCAACAAGCATTTTTGGTGCCATTGCCGGGGAAGGTATCTAACTTAGGAAGTTTTGATAATTTTATGTAACTGCTAAGAAGAAAAAATGACCATTGATCTCTGCTGATAATAGGCTTACCCTTGTTTTGTCTACTTGAGTATCTTATGGAGGGTAATGTATGCGTAATCTTCCAGAGAACTTTGTTGATGATCCAGAATCATTACTCAAGAAGACTAGAGCTAAAGTCAAGAACATTCTTGCTCTTGAGTTGGAAGATCAGCGAATTAGAAGAAGTTTGACACCAGAGTTTGAGGCTATGGCACAGAAGAGTCTCCGTGAATTCTCTGCTCCAACAACAATAAATATTCATACTGGACCTGAAGTCAATGTTGGAGACAATAGATTCGAGCTCAAGCCTGCACTCATCACTATGGTGCAAGCTAATCAGTTTTGTGGAAAGGCTCATGAAGATGCAAGTGCACATTTATAACACTTTCTAGAGATATGCAGCACCTTCACTATCGAGAGAGTACCTAGAGATGATATTTTACTTCGCCTTTTCCCATTTTCACTATTGGGGAAAGCTAAGCAGTGGTTCTACTCAAACAGAGAGAAACACACTACATGGAATATCTGCTCAACTGCTTTCCTGGCCAAGTTCTTTCCCACAGGCAAGACCAATGCTCTGCACAGGAAAATTTCAAGCTTTCAAAAACAACATGATGAATCCATCCCCGAAGCTTAGGAACGATTTCAAGATTACATTATAGAATGTCCTCATCACGGGATGGAGAATTGGCTATTACTATAGACTTTCTATCACGGGCTAAACACTAGCACCTATGAGACCATTGATGCTGCTGCTGGAGGTGCATTCTTGTCACTCAACCTCGCAGATGCAACGTCACTCGTTGAGAAGATGGCTTCCAATCAGAGCTGGAATGAAGAACGTGTTCAACCTCGTAAGAGAGGAGGAGGTATGCATCAACTCAAAGAGGCAGACATGCTGACTGCCAAGGTAGATCTTCTGATCAAGAGGCTCGAAGATCAAATGGGAGAGAAGAAAGAAGTCATGCACATTCATGATTCCTGCATGACTTGTGAAGAGTGTGGAGACACTAGGCATTCAGGGAGCAACTGCCTTGAACTTTAAGAGGATGTGAACTACATCAACAACAACAACTATCATCCTCAGCAAAATCAAATATGGAATTAGCAATAGAGGCCAAACTACCAAGGTAACTATCAAGGTAACTTTCAAGGTCATAATTACAATGCTTTAAATCAACCACCTTTGAAAGATTTAGTTGCTGGTCAATCTAGATTGTTAGACAAATGACTAGAAAGGTAGCTTCTACTGATAAAATTTTAGAAAATATAAGCACTAGAATGGATACCTTTGCTTCTGCCATTAAGAATCAGCACAACTTTAATAAAATGATAGAATCACAATTAGCTCAGCTAGCAGCTGCTGCTCCTCATGGAGAAAGGTAAGATTCTAAGCTAGCTGGAAGATTTAGAAACTACAAATCTTGTCGATATTTACAATGCAGCTAATTATCATATCGAACCACTAGAAGTGAAGTGGATTGATTACACAGTTCTTGACAAGAAAGATGATCCAGGGAGACCTGTCGTTCCTATCTCCAAAGGATGTCATATTTTCCCAGAAGCTATTTGCAATTTTGGCGCAAGTGTCAACATTATGCCCAAGGTAATTCATGATAAGATTTTAGGAGATCCTTTGTTGTACACAGATATGCGTTTGTAGCTTGAAGATCGAATATTGTGCTACCCTGAGGGGGTTCTTGAAGATGCTATCATTAGAGTGGGACAATCATATGTTCCTATAGACTTTGTGGTTGTGGACACAGGAAAAGATGAGAAAGCACCAATCATATTAGGATGACCATTCCTATGCACCACAAAGGCCATCATCTATGCAGAGCATTCCAATATTGTTTTCACTATTAAGGACAATAAAGAGAACTTCTCATTCAAGAACCAGATGCTACAGACACCTGCACAACCCCATGCGCCATCCAAGAGAAATGAACCAGTGACGATCAAGGAGAAGAAGAAGAATCCTAGAAGCTAGAGGAAGAATAAGGATAGCTAGGCACAGGAAGAGACTATCAAGATGATCAACACAATCCAATTAGAGTATAAAGGTTTGCTCACTCCACCATTCCTAGCCAAGAAGGATGATCTTGGAGTACCAACACTTGAATGCCTAATCAATAAGAAAGTTTTCCACAAGACCTTCTGCAATATTGGATCGAGTGACATAATGTCAAAAGTAATGTATGAATATTTATTTGGTAACAAACCCTTGTATCCTACATATATGTAGTTGTAGATGGCAGACCAATTAATTCAGTTCCTAGAGGGAATAGCAAAGGACATCATTGTACAAATTCAAGATCGCTATGTTCCTGCCGATTTCATGGTCCTAGACATGAGAATAGAAGAAGAGACCCCCATCATCTTGGGAAGACTGTTCCTCAACACTACCAACACTGTCATATACATTGGATCTAGACAAATCCACTTCGAATTCCTAGAAGGAAAGGTACGCTATTACTTTAATAGTTATACTAATTATGAACAACCCAAGAAGAACCACAATAGGAGGAGATGGTGATCCTGCCGTCAAGCAAATCAGCCCCTGAAGGATGGATGGGCAGATTACCTAAGAGAAGTGTCAAGATATGAAGATCGCTGGAATGAATGGGACACTCAAGACAAGAAGATTGAAGAGCCTACAAATGAAGAACCTACACAACAAGATTCTGTTACAGAGACCACTCAGGTATGGAGAAAGAAAACAACATCAACATCAACACCGCAAGAAGAGCAAGCATCTAATTCTTCAGTAGGATCATATGATGAACCTGAATAGTAAGTACTTCTACCTAGTACTATTTGGAGGACTATTAAATTCCATACCCTTGCCATGAGGTAATAATGGTAGTTATCCATATTTACATTGCATAATTTTTTTTTCTGTTAGCATATTTACTTTTTTGCTCTAGTATTACATTTAGATTATTTCCACTTTAACATTTTGTATCAAAAAAGAAAATAAAATTATTTCATCTATCTTTGCGTATGAAAAGAAAATAAAAATATTTATTTCATCATTGCACCATAAAAGTCTGAAGTCCCATGTGAGTAACTTATGGTGACCCTATAGGATTATTCACCGTGGTGGCATAAAAATAAAAATATTACATACATATTTCTTTTTGCATTATAAACAGAAAATCACAAAAAGATAAAAGTTAATATCCTGTCAAAGTTCTGTCAAATTATGAATCTATCTCGAGCAATAAGGAAAATCAATTGCTCAGCTGACCGCTAACCCCTTGTCATGATCAAAGCTTCGAGTTTTTGGTGTTCTTGTTGGAGTATATTTTTTGTAGGATGTCACTTTGAGTAAGTTTATTCGGTGGTAGATGCTACACTCTGCCAGAATAAGAAGGACTGCCACTGACGAGCTCGCTTTAAAGATTTCTTAATTTTCAGCCACAACAACATTCAGCTTGGGGGAGGAGCATTCCCCTGTGTATCTAGCTAAGTATTTTTTTTTTCCTTTTTTAGTTTTATTATGTTTGAGTTTGCTTTCTATTAGTTAAAAGAAATAAAAAGATGAATAACAATTCAAAACCAAATAAATTTTAGTTATACATATTAAGGTGTGATTTTAAACTTTGAAAACAAAATAAAAAGTTTGTTTAGATTTTTTTTGCTTTTAAGAGTCATAAAATATTAGCAATGGAAATAATGAATAGTGCTCAACTATAATTCCTTTTTAGTACCTAGTATTCATATTTGAATTCTCCCGAGTTTTGATTTGATAGAAGAATTTGCTCTGAGCCTAAAACTTGTGGGAGCATATGCTTGAGCTAAGTCTAGGTAATTGAGGGATATGATATAAGAAAGTCTGAGTTGCTATTTATCTTGTTCCTAACGATACTAGAGTTCTGGAGATTTATCTTTTGAAATTTTAAAACTTATATAATGAGTTCTTGTATGACAAAGATTGAATTCCTACCAAAGCCAAAGATGATATTTAGAATAGGAAACCTTCCAATTATATGTTGCTTGCTTTGCATTGAGTTTGGTCAAGCTTTGTTGATGCCTTATGAGGGTTTTGTCATGCTCTTAAAATCAAGATCATGTACACACCATCCATATATGCACTATTCCTACACTAGGAGTAGGCACACTCATTGTTTCATCTAGATCCACCTAAAAATGTTTTGCTTTTATACTGAGAGTAAACACCCAAAAATATACCCTATAGGACAACCCCTGAATAAATGCTCCAAAGTTCTTGTTGTTATCTCTCTAAAGTTTTGTTGCAGAAAGATAAATGTGGCTATGCAAAAGTTATTAAAGAAAAGAAAAAGTATGAAAAAAGTGGACAAGTGTCCAAGAGAATAAAACAATGGGTACTCAGATGCCCACCTAAGAAAAAAAGAGAGATGAATAAGATAGCCCATGTTTTCTTTGCTAAGTGTTCTTCAATATTCAAGAGAGATATGTTTTCAAGGAGCAATATTAGAATTAGGATTAGCCACCATATACACCTATCATTTATCCACCATATTCCATGCACATGCACATCTTGATTTGATTGTATGACTTAACTCTCTTTGGATTCATCGTTTGACTTTACAATATATGAATTGCAAGTATGTTTTGTTTATGTTTTCTCCACTCCTATGAAGCTCCACATAAGCCTTAGTGGTAGTAGAGAAAGGCATAACATCATTAATGCCTTGGTGAGAATCCACAAATACCACATATATTGAGAGATTTGAGAGTGTCATACAATTGAAGCTCTGAGTTTTATTATGAAAACTTGCAAAATTTTAGAATAATGGTTGAGTAAAGAGCTAGAGACATAGTGCTTGACTTGATTGTTCTATCTTTCAATTGCTTAAGACCTAGGTGAAGGATAAGAAACTCCATGGTTAAAGCTAATATGAGTAAATTTGAATGTTAGATCAGAATCCAATTAGAATTTTTGTTTGAATGCATGTGTACTCTCTAGGAGTTATCTCAATGATTTTTCTAAAAACCTCAACATGTTTAAGTTCTTTTCCAAGTTTGCTAAGTTTGGCTTTGCTAAGGGACTATAAAAGGGTAAGCTTGGGGGAGCTTGTTGACGGTGGATAGCATCAACATTTATATGTGAATAAACAAGAGAAATGGTTAAAGTACAAGAATATTCATAGGTCTAGGGTTTAAACTGACAAATTCCATGAGTTTTGGTGAATCTCTATTTTCCACAGGGTGATTCCAGAAAACATAGGAAGGGAGACCTAATTGAGAAAAAGGACGAAACTTGATCGCGATGAAGGATACACTAGAAACTATAGAAGATACCAGAAGGCACGACAACAAATGGGAGGACGAGGAGCTGCTAGGTGGGGCTAGTTGACCCCACCACCATGCCTCCTGGCCCCTCAGGGGATTTCTCTATGAGCTTCTAGAGTATTCCTCCACCATCTCCTAGGATCCATCTCCACCCTTCATCCAAGTCAGTTTGATCCAAGGGCTCATGTTCAACCCACAAGGCTATATAAGGACCCCTACACCCCCGAGTCATCAAGTCATTCATTATATTCAGTTGAAGATCAACTCATCTAGAGCCAACCCTAGTTCCTTAGAGTTCCTTTAGATTAGAGCTTAGGCAAGTTAGATTAGGTCTAGAGAGAGATCAAGCAACGCTTGGATTCCTGACGTTGGCAAGAGCGTGGTTCGGTATATCTTCTGTACTTTACTCTATTTCTTTATTTCATTTGAGATTGTATTGTTGCTACTATGTTTATGTCAACATTAAGCTTTATATTATTTATGTTCATGAAAACAATGTCCATTGTTTGTTCTAGTTTGATATTTGGTGTAGCTAGATTATGAAAACCATGCATATGTTCGCATAGAGCTTGTAACAGAACCGACCAAATTATAAGAGCACAAGTACGAAAACAAGCACCGAAGCGCTCAAATTTTCAAACTTGAGCCCATATAATCCCGGTAGTCAATCGAAATCACGAAGGATTTCAAACCAAACTGCTTACAACCAGGATCGCATCATTCAACATACACATCGTACGTTACATTTCACAAGTAGTTCCAAAATAAGTTTACACCACGGAGTAGCAAATATTACAAACCAAGTTTGAAAGTAGCGGAAGCATAACACACACACTAGTTAATTAAATACTGCCAGTCTGGATGATCGACATCCCGCAAAAGCATGAGGAAAGTACATAAAGACGATCACGCCCTTGTGATCTAGTCATCATCACCCGTAGGGTGGAGACACGTCTTGCAGAATCCCTGATAAAGCATGTCATCTGCAACAGGAGGGAATAAACCCTGAGTACTGGAATGTACTCAGCTAGACTTACCCGTCAAAAACCAGAAATAAAATAACACCAAGGATTATGCAAGGCTTACACAAGAGGCTAGCTGACACCACATTTTGCATAAAGGCATAAGTAGTTGAAACTCTTATAACCTGTACTAGCAGTTATTTTTAGCATTTACCTGTCATCTATCTTAGCACCTGTACTAAACATGCACTTGATCATCATCAAACAATTATTCATCTTATTTCCATAATAGGTATAAATGGTGGCAACATTGTATCATTCACTTAACCATCTGTTCATTTAATGAGATCTACGTTGCCGCTGCTCAAGTCAAGTGCTCACTAACCGGGAGCGACAGCAATTCGAATCGAATTCCTATCCAGCTGGAGGGGTATTTCTAACACTCACCGTGCAGACCGCTGCCAGGGTCGCACAGGCCACCTTTTCATATGATTCAGGAATCGCGGGTCCGAATAATGTCACGACCCCAAGGGCGACACTCTGCCAGGTGATAGGGACTCTAACCCCCCCTTGGTCTCACGCCAATGTCCCCCAAGCACATCCTTTCTCTCCTCCAAGAAGCAACCTACCATTCGATTCTCGGCCTGAATCACATTACTCGGCTTCGCGGTCGGAACGACTTATCCGGCCAACTAAGTGTTAGACTGCGTTCAACATGACTCAAGGACGTACAGCGAATCGGTCCTTAAACGACTCAGACGGGCATGGCTCCACACCCAAGACGTGAAGTGTCTTGCGGCTGTACCATCGAACTCCCGCCCGGTCTCAACTTCATTTTAAAGCATGGTTCCATCACGATAGCCATAAGCCACTCGTGACCCAGTCCTATATCTCGCGGATGACCAGAAATCACCCGACTTCTACCGTACTAAGCAGGGCTAAGCATCGACACGTGCCTAAACCTAATATAGGATTTAAGTACGATATCTGGACAAGGACAGGTATAATGCAGCAAGTGTTTTCATATAACTCCTAGAACTTAATGCAATAAACAATTAAAAGTACTCAAGATATATTTATAAAACGATGGGTTCAGCATGCACCGGGGCTTGCCTTTGAGAAAGGTTGCGGGTCTGTGGTCCGGACACTCGGGTAGATCTTCTGACGGAGCTTCCCCAACGTTGGGTTCTTCTGCTAATTCCTCCGGTTGACTCAGCACCTCCTCCGGTATCGCTTGTTCGAATTCGAGGAGTGTCACCCCCTCCGGTACACCTATTGCATGAGTGCATAATAAATCCCATGAATGCATAATGAAAGATGCAATATGCTCGGAATGAAATGCATTACAACAATTTAACACTCTATTCAAATCACTTCAAAAGAGTAGGTGCAAATTTCCCCTCCGGTAGAGAAGTACTCACCGAATCTACTTAACCTAAGATAAAGCTGCTCATCCTCAGTTAAGGCCCTAACACCTAACAATTACAAAAGTAGCATGTCTTAGGATATCACACCATATCAATCAGCAAAACACCACAGTAAGCATTCTGGACAGCAGCTACTTGTTTTTATCACAACTGGAGATTCACAATTCCAAAAGATATGATCTAAGACAATCTGGAAAGCCTAAGAAATGCACTACAATTCATTTTCAGACCTCAACTCCAAACTCCTAAGTTTTCCATGTCAAACTTCACAAGTTCCAGAATCTGTCCTCTCTAAACAGAGAGCAGTCAATTCTGGACCGTCACTTAAAACAGCAACAACTCCCAAACTACTAAGCCAAATGTTCCCAAATTTTGACACAAGCTAATTTATCAATTTTACTATAACTTTGGTATTTACAAGTTTTCCAGCAACCAATTTTATCAAAGCCAAATTTAGAATTACTACTAGCTGTCCAGAAAACCTAAAATTACAAAGGTTAAACATTTATTGATGTGGCCAAAGACCCTTAAAACCAAACTAAGATTTCCAAAAGTTCACATGGGGTATAACAACACCAGAAAGTAGGGTGTGACTACCTAGAACATTTATTTATACTCATTTCTTATTTTACTTAATTAATTAGGTGGAATTTTAAACATATATGTAAACTGCTCCTAAAATTCTACAAAAATGACAGGGGACTCTCTGACCCAAAAAGAGACCACAGTAAAAATTTGAACAAGTTTTATTCACAGAAATTCTCTATACAAAATTCACCAGTCAAAAAGGCTGATTTTTGTATAATTAATAAATCATATTGAAAAGTATCAAACAACAGATTTCATATTTTTTTCTTAGACACTCTAGGGTACCAAGACATTCTCCAAAAAGTTACAAGAACATTGCACATGTAGAAAAATTACAAAAATTCCTTCAATTATCTCCTAGAATAAAATGATAGCCTTATAACTTGGAAATTACTTAAGCACTGATGCCCAAATTTTTACCAGAGCTAGGGCTAGCGTAGAGTAACCTACCCACCAAATTTCATAATTTATGGAACACTACAGCTCAAGTTATAAATTTAACAAATTTGCATGCATTCCAAAACACATTTAAAGGATCTATTAAATTCTTACAGAATTTAAACATCTCATGCCAGATCCATATTTTTCTAAAATACTACACATCATGTAGACCCTAACAAAATTTATCTCATGATTTTTGGATCATTAAAACCCTAGATCTATATTTTTCCAACTTGTACAAAAATCAGTGACAAAATAATAAAAATGAATTTCATTTCGGATGAACTGGGTCGGCCCGGAAAACTCGGCCCACACACTCGCGCGCGCGCGGCCCGCTCAGCGCCCCCGCCCGCGCGCGACACTGACGGGCGGGCCCCCGCGGTCAGTGACCGGAGGCAGGGGAGGCGGAGACCCGCGAGCTCCGACGAGCTCGAGCTCGCCGGAGAAGAGCTCGCTCGGCCAATCGAACACCGCCTCATGTTCTCCGTCACCCGGTGCATCGATTGGTGCTCATGGAATGGATGGGGATGGGGTGGAAGGGGCTTGTCACCGCGAGCGGCGGCCGGTGATGTCCGGTGGTGGCGCACCGTCGCCGGTGAGGATGTACGGTGCGGTCTAGGCTCGGTACGAGCTTCACCGAAGCTAGGCGGATCCATTTTGATAGGAAGGGAGGATGGAGAGAGACCCGAAGCACCCCGACCACGGTGAGGTCCCATGGCGGGCTCCGGCGACCTCTCGGAGACGGGGAAGAAAGCAATGCGGCTCACCTTGAGTCAAATCGCGGGCTTCGGTGGGTCAAGGGGATGAAGGGTGGTGAGGCGGAGGGAGTGGCGAGGTCTGGCGGCCGGTGATGCGGTGTAGCTCGTGCTTGAGCTCGCCGGAGAAGAACAGCAATGGCGGCTCGGTTTTGGTGTTTTTGCAACTGGAAGAGAGGGGGCGGAGGAATGGAGGCCGGCTCGCGCGTCGTGGCGTCTTGAAGGCGTCGCGGCCTGACTGGTGGGGCCAGGGCCGGCGTACGGGCGCCACCGCGCCTCCACGCGTTGACGTTGCCCTGTGGCCGGTCGGCCACTGACGAAACTGAATCGCAGTTCATTGACGCCATCGGTAGTGACTGACAGAGTGATTTCGAACGTGATTAACTTCTAAACCAGCCTGTTTCAGTCCAAGGTGGCAACATCAAGTTTGTAGAGCTACGTTAGGTCAACAACTTTGTCAATTGGTGTTTGGGCTGGTTCAGCCTATATTTCAAACTACATGGCCTCAAAGTAGTGCTTGATGAAACTGAAACCGGGGTTCAGTTAACGATGCCGACTGACAGCCTAAGTTCATGACACGATATCTCTTGAACCATTGAGAACCAGGCTTGGGTGATGTTGACAAAGTTGTAGGGTTACATGTGATCTACAAGTTTGTCAATATGAGTGAAAGCTGGTTTGGCCTAGTTTGCAAACTAAAAGCTCCTAAAGTAGGCATCAGTAAAACTGTAGGGTCAGATTCCAGACTTAGAAAAATTCTAAGTCTCGGAGCTACCTCTCTAACTGACTTGTGGGCCACTTTTGAGCATGTTAGGGTCAATTTCATGAGATGGTCATATTGAGACTTTTGTTCCCCATGAATTTCTTTACAACTTTGCTTAAGGGTGCTCTTCCATGCAAGGTCTCTAAATTAGACTTTTTAATTGGTCAAACTAGAGCCTTCTAGGGTCAAATGGTGGTCAAACTTCTCTTAGAGGGCAAATTTGTAATTTTGGTCAACATGAACCTTGTTCCAAGAGTTACCCTAAGTATAACTAAGGTGTTGTAGGACATAATTGGCCACTCTACCTTTTTCTTACACCAACTATCAAATACTTCATGAAATAAATCAAACAAACCCTAGAACAATCACATGTGTTGCATCACATAAAATAACAAACATGAATGATGCATGCTTATGCTTATGCAAATGCAAATGCAATGCAATTAAGGACTAAACACTTGAAGTGTTACAGCCCTCCCCCCTTATAAAAATCTCGTCCCGAGATTTGGAAAGCGTACCATTTTTCATAGAATTCTTTATAACCATCCCGCAAATAATCCTCCCGTCCCCACGTAGCATGACTCTCACTTCCCTGATTACTCCATATCACTTTGTACCACTTAACCACTTTACTTCTAGTTACTCGTTCCTGAGTATCGATCACTCGGACTGGCTTTTCTTCATAAGTTAGATCGGATTCCAGCCTGATATCACCTAAAGGAACTTGTTTCTCAGGAACTCGAAGACACTTTTTAAGCTGAGATACATGGAAAACGTTGAATATGGCTCTCATCTCAGGAGGCAACTGGATTTTGTACGCAACAGCTCCACTCTTGCCTATGATCTGGAAAGGACCCACGTATCTTGGTGCAAGTTTCCGCTTAACACCAAAACGTTGGACACTCTTCATTGGAGAAACTTTCAAATAAATGAAGTCTCCAACTTCAAATTCGAGTGGTTTTCTACGACGATCCGCATAGCTTTTCTGTCTCGCTTGTGCTGCAGCCATGTGTTTCTGGATGGTACGGACTTGTTCCTCGGCTTCCTGGACAAAATCAATGCCATAATACCTTCTTTCCCCAGCTTCTACCCAGTTTAGTGGAGTTCGACACTTTCGACCGTACAAAGCTTCGAATGGGGCCGTCTTAATACTCTCTTGATAACTGTTATTGTACGAGAATTCGGCTAAAGGTAACCATTTTTCCCAAGAACCCTTGGATGAAATGACGCATGCTCGCAACAGATCTTCCAAGATTTGGTTAACTCGTTCTGTCTGACCCGATGTCTGGGGGTGATAAGTAGAGCTTCTCACTAACTTGGTTCCCAGAAGGTGATGCAAATGCTCCCAAAAGCGAGCAGTGAACTGGGGACCACGGTCAGAAACGATAGTACGAGGTATCCCATGGAGCCGGACTATCTGATTGAAGTACAACTCCGCATAGTCAGTGGGACGATAGTCCACTCTAACTGGAATGAAATGAGCTGATTTGGTCAAACGATCCACAATTACCCAAATAGAGTTATGATTTTTGACAGTAGGAGGAAGTCCGACAATGAAATCCATACTTATCTCTTCCCATTTCTAGCCTGGAATGGAAAGTGGCTGAAGTAGCCCAGCTTTCATGTGCACAACTTTAACTCTGCAACAGGTGTCACATCTAGCAACATATGCAGCTATCTCTTTCCGCATCTTGGTCCACCAATAGTATGGCTTCAAATCATAATACATCTTATTGCTACCAGGATGGATGGACAACTTAGAGGAGTGTGCTTCAGACATAATATCATTTCGAAGCTCCCGGTCCTTAGGCACAACTAACCTATCCTTGAACCATAGTACACCTTCGTCATCTAACCTGAAATGCTTAGTCTCTCCTTCATTCATCTTCCGTTTTATGTGAAAGATACCCGGATCAGTCTTTTGGAGCTCAATGATTCTATTTCTGAGAGTACCACTGACAGTGATGTTGTACAAGACTGCCGGATGTAACAGGCGAGATCGGTAAAAATCAGTTTCAATTAAGGAATGGCAATGAGACTTACGGCTTAAAGCGTCCGCAACCACATTTGCCTTGCCTGGGTGATAGTGTACTTGAAGATTATAATCTTTAATCAACTCGAGCCATCTTCTCTGACGCATATTTAGCTTGGGTTGGGTGAAGATGTATTTGAGGCTTTTGTGGTCTATGTAGATATTGCAGACATTGCCCAGTAGATAATGCCACCATACCTTCAAAGCATGAACAACTGCGGCCAGTTCTAAGTCATGCGTTGGATAATTCACCTCATGCTTCCGAAGTTGTCGGGAAGTATATGCAATTACTCGGCCTTCCTGCATCAACACACCTCCCAAACCTATGCCTGAGGCATCACAATAAACATCAAATGGTTTCTCGATATCCGGTTGTGCCAAAACCGGAGCTGAGGTTAGGAGGGTTCGCAGTTGGTGAAAAGCCGCATCACACTCAGGAGTCCAGACAAACCTGGTGTCTTTCTGCAGCAACCGAGTCATTGGCTTGGCTATTTTGGAGAAATCCGGGATGAAGCGACGATAATAGCCAGCCAAACCAAGAAAACTTCGGACCTCGTGAACCAAGATAGGAGCCTTCCAGTTCAGTACTTCCTGTACCTTGGCAGGGTCCACCATAATTCCTCCATCGGACAACACATGCCCAAGGAAAGGTACTTCACGAAGCCAGAATTCGCACTTACTGAACTTCGCATAAAGTTGATGTTCACGCAGTCTTGTGAGGACTATACGCAGATGTTCAGCGTGATCCTCCTCATTCACAGAATATACCAAGATGTCATCAATAAATACCACCACAAACTTGTCTAATTTAGGCATAAACACCGAATTCATCAAGTACATGAAGTGTGCGGGGGCATTTGTCAAGCCGAAAGACATAACAAGATACTCATAAAGACCGTATCTGGTAGAAAAGGCTGTCTTTGGAACATCTTCCGGGCGGATTTTAATTTGATGGTAGCCAGATCTTAGATCGATCTTGGAGAAAACTTTAGCTTTAGACAACTGATCGAACAAGATGTCGATACGCGGTAGAGGATACTTATTCTTAACAGTGACCGCATTCAGAGGTCTATAGTCCACGCACATCCGCAAGGTTTGATCCTTCTTCTTTACAAAGATAGCATGACATCCCCACGGAGACGAGCTAGGACGAATTAACCCCTTCTTTAACATATCATTCAACTGCACCTTAAGTTCAGCTAACTCATTTGGAGGCATCCTATAGGGTCTCCTAGAGATGGGTGCGGTGCCAGGCAACAACTCGATTTTAAACTCCACATCCCGATCCGGAGGGAGTCCCGGCAAATCATCGGGAAAAACGTCCGGAAATTCATTTACTACGGAAATTTCAGCCAACGCCTTTGCTTGCACAGCATGAATTTCCCCTGACAATTCAACCTTTCTGGGAAGTTGTACTAGAAAACCCTTTTGATCTGTAGGATCTCTGAGCATAACTACCCGAGCGGATGTGTCAATGAGTACCCCATTCTGACTCATCCAATTCATGCCCAAGATAACATCTATGTCTAAACCAGGTAAAACCAATAGGGCAAGCGAATAACTTCGCCCTTCTATCTCAAACTTAAGGTTCCCCACTACTTTGTTTGTGGAAATATTCCCACTTGCAGCACTAATACAATAACCCACACCTTCAACAGTATGCAACTTGTGTGCAAATTTGGATGCAAACTTAGGACTGATAAAGGAATGCGAAGCACCTGAATCAAAAAGTACCACTGCGGGGTGTTGGTCAACTAGAAACTTACCAGCGGTGACCACCTCACCAGATGGAATTTCCTCAATGCTGTTATAATGGGAGTGTCCCTGACGACTACCTTGGTTGACATTTTTCTTAGGGTACGGACAGTTCCGGGCCCAATGACCTAGCTTGTTGCAATTCCAGCAAGGCATATTGCTAGGAGGAACACTAGAGCTGCTCTGTCCAGAAGTCCCCTTTGGCAGAGTGACGGTATAAGCCTTACGGAACCCCGTTTCTGCAGCAGGCTTCTTCTGCGGCGGACGGAACTTTGTATTCTGAGCAGGTGGGCGAGGGGAAGACCTCGGTGCCGCTGAGGCCCTTGACTGAGAAGCACTTGCCTCAAGGGCACTTTTACGGCTCTTAGAGGCAGAATAAATAGTATTGTTGTTCTCCTGGGTCAAAGCATCGCTGATGAAATCATTGAAAGTAGTACATTTGCTAGTGCCCATAGTTTTCATCAGTTTTGGGCCGAGGCCCCTTTTGAAGCTAGCAATCTTTTTGGCATCGGTATCCACAAACTCTGTGGCATACCTTGCCAGGTTGTTGAAGGACTGCAAGTATTCAGTCAGACTTTTGTTTCCTTGCGATAGCCTCATAAACTCTGTGTGCTTGATTGCCATAAGACCGGGAGGGATATAATTTCCCCGGAATGCCGCCTTAAACTGATCCCAAGCAATCGGGACATTGGCAGGCAGTGTGGAACGATAGTGGCTCCACCAAATGCCCGCCGGACCATGCAACTGATGGGAAGCATACTCAGTTTTCAGCTCATCAGTTAGGCGTAGCAGACGAAACTTTTGTTCAATGGTATTCAACCACTCGTCAGCCTGCAGTGGTTCTTCCGCTTCCTTGAAGAGCGGGGGCTTTGTATCCAGAAAGTCCTTAAAATTGCTGTACTGATTTGGCTCTGGGCCCTGGCGGCCATGACGAGCCTCTCGATTAGCTAGTTGGCGCATGGCGTCAGCCAACATACGCTGCCCCTCAACCACTGATTGCATCAACTCGGCCGGAGTAGAAGGTGGCGGAGGGGGCGGCTGTTCCTCCTCCTCATTTCCACGACCCCGGCGTAGATTGTACGACATCTGCAAAATGCATAGCCAATGAGCACTGACGATGTGGGAAATTTGTAGATGAATTATTGCGAAATGTCAATCTGATTGTACGAATAGATTTCTCATAATAATTAAGGCACAATAATTCATCACAACCGCACAATCCATTCTAGCGCATCATTTGATGAGATCATACTTGGTAATCCAACAAGATGCTCTTTGATAAAGGCTCACTCACAGGGAGCACAACGGTTACCGGACCGTTTACGTTGCTATCTACGTGATTTTTGACCTTTTGTACGGTACTTGGATTCGATCTCAAGATTTTTAGTTGACTGTGAAAGGCTACTTCAAACTGACCACAAAGAGACTTCTCAATGAAGAGTTCCATGGTGGATCATGACTAGCCACCTCGATACCTGCGCGTGCCAAGCAGCACAGCCTTATGTCGCGCGCCATAGAAGGCCCTCGGTTTCGTCGAGGCACCGAAGGGTGCTAATCGTGACACCATCATCGAACGCAACATAATAAGACATCAAGTTGTGATCGAAATTAACAGGTTCAAACTACATTCAGGAATATACGGTTCAACCTTACATCCCAAAGTCAAGTTATTACAAGGCCTCACTCCTTCACAGGGAGGGCACAAAAGACGATCCTAACATTATAGGCACGTGATGACTACTCTAAGCATCATCCTCCGAGTCAGTGTCAAGGATCTCCCCGCCGTCCTCATCACTGACAGGCTCTAACTCCTCGTCTTCTTCTTCTTCTGGCTCTTCCTCTGGTGCTTCTACAGGTGGGGCATCCTGTGGTCCATCAACCTCCACTTCATCATCATCCTCAGCCATGAAGATTCCTGATCCCATATCTTCATCTACATTGTTGTTTCTAGGTAGCAGGGGATTAAGCTGGTTATTCAGGCGGTGCACTTCTTCATGAAGGTTGTCATTGTGTTCTTCAGCATTTTCTAACTGTTGCTCGAGCTCAAACTGGCAAGCTCTCAGAACATTCTCTTCGTGCCAGGCTTCATCCCTCTGTTCCATCACACGGACCAACATGCGTTGACAGTTGCGATTTGCCACTGTCAACCTCTGGACTGCAAGCGTTTCTTGATCACGATCATGAATCACTTGTTCCAGTTGTTGCCGTGCTGCAACCCTAGCAGCAGTCACCTCTGCCAGCTCAGCCCATAACCTATCCACCTCAGAGGGCTCAGGACGGGGCTCGCGTGGAGCCAGCTGGTGGCGAGGGACCCTTCCACCAGTTGACTTACGGGCTGTCATCCTGGTACGTGCCATCTGTATCAACAAGATATGACTTAAAGTGAGGATCATTTAGGGGATACGAAATTTAATTTAGTCAGGACTATTGAAATTTTTAAGGAGGGAGTGAATGACATGTATGCTATAATTAAACATGATGCATGCACGTTTCGTACGTCCTCTCACCTTAGTAGAAACCTAAAGTTCTAACGCTAGGCGGTGGCATACATACGTTCTCTCATATAAGCGAAACTATCGGTCTACTCGTTACGCTGTTAGTGTACCTGCAGAAAAATCTCATTTCAGCCCAACAGTTTCCCAATATAAGCACACAAGAAAGCAGTAATTTAAATACTTTCCATATACACATCCCCAGATGTATATATTTCAGTATCAAAGCTACCCGATTGATAGATGCCCACAATTAAGTGCTTTTACATAGTTACATGGTTTAAACATGTAAAGATGTAAGTCACCAAAACTACTCTCCCCTAGACCGCCGGTTGGACGATCATGCTCTCACAACTCACACTTACCAGAGCGTCGAGGTAATTGATCCATACATTACCACCCAAGTGGATGGCATCCATACAATATCACGCCGTATGGACGACGAAACAGAAACAAACAAGGCCCCCAAGTTAGTCTTTATAATAAACCACCTAAGAGTCCTTATTTGGGCTAAGGGATGTGATCACTGGCATACCTAAAAATAATTTTTAGTGTTTTAACCCTTTTTCATAATCAAATACTTTTGTTTTTTAAATACTCGTACGATGTTTTTAATGTTGAATTATGCTCCGATACCAGCTGTAACAGAACCGACCAAATTATAAGAGCACAAGTACGAAAACAAGCACCGAAGCGCTCAAATTTTCAAACTTGAGCCCATATAATCCCGGTAGTCAATCGAAATCACGAAGGATTTCAAACCAAACTGCTTACAACCAGGATCGCATCATTCAACATACACATCGTACGTTACATTTCACAAGTAGTTCCAAAATAAGTTTACACCACGGAGTAGCAAATATTACAAACCAAGTTTGAAAGTAGCGGAAGCATAACACACACACTAGTTAATTAAATACTGCCAGTCTGGATGATCGACATCCCGCAAAAGCATGAGGAAAGTACATAAAGACGATCACGCCCTTGTGATCTAGTCATCATCACCCGCAGGGTGGAGACACGTCTTGCAGAATCCCTGATAAAGCATGTCATCTGCAACAGGAGGGAATAAACCCTGAGTACTGGAATGTACTCAGCTAGACTTACCCGTCAAAAACCAGAAATAAAATAACACCAAGGATTATGCAAGGCTTACACAAGAGGCTAGCTGACACCACATTTTGCATAAAGGCATAAGTAGTTGAAACTCTTATAACTTGTACTAGCAGTTATTTTTAGCATTTACCTGTCATCTATCTTAGCACCTGTACTAAACATGCACTTGATCATCATCAAACAATTATTCATCTTATTTCCATAATAGGTATAAATGGTGGCAACATTGTATCATTCACTTAACCATCTGTTCATTTAATGAGATCTACGTTGCCGCTACTCAAGTCAAGTGCTCACTAACCGGGAGCGACGGCGATTCGAATCGAATTCCTATCCAGCTGGAGGGGTATTTCTAACACTCACCGTGCAGACCCCTGCTAGGGTCGCACAGGACACCTTTTCATATGATTCAGGAATCGCGGGTCCGAATAATGTCGCGACCCCAAGGGCGACACTCTGCCAGGTGATAGGGACTCTAACCCCCCTTGGTCTCACGCCAATGTCCCCAAGCACATCCTTTCTCTCCTCCAAGAAGCAACCTACCATTCGATTCCCGGCCTGAATCACATTACTCGGCTTCACGGTCGGAACGACTTATCCGGCCAACTAAGTGTTAGACTGCGTTCAACATGACTCAAGGACGTACAGCGAATCGGTCCTTAAACGACTCAGACGGGCATGGCTCCACACCCAAGACGTGAAGTGTCTTGCGGCTGTACCATCGAACTCCCGCCCGGTCTCAACTTCATTTTAAAGCATGGTTCCATCACGATAGCCATAAGCCACTCGTGACCCAGTCCTATATCTCGCGGATGACCGGAAATCACCCGACTTCTACCGTACTAAGCAGGGCTAAGCATCGACACGTGCCTAAACCTAATATAGGATTTAAGTACGATATCTGGACAAGGACAGGTACAATGCAGCAAGTGTTTTCATATAACTCCTAGAACTTAATGCAATAAACAATTAAAAGTACTCAAGATATATTTATAAAACGATGGGTTCAGCATGCACCGGGGCTTGCCTTTGAGAAAGGTTGCGGGTCTGTGGTCCGGACACTCGGGTAGATCTTCTGACAGAGCTTCCCCGACGTTGGGTTCTTCTGCTAATTCCTCCGGTTGACTCAGCACCTCCTCCGGTATCGCTTGTTCGAATTCGAGGAGTGTCACCCCCTCCGGTACACCAATTGCATGAGTGCATAATAAATCCCATGAATGCATAATGAAAGATGCAATATGCTCGGAATGAAATGCATTACAACAATTTAACGCTCTATTCAAATCACTTCAAAAGAGTAGGTGCAAATTTCCCCTCCGGTAGAGAAGTACTCACCGAATCTACTTAACCTAAGATAAAGCTGCTCATCCTCAGTTAAGGCCCTAACACCTAACAATTACAAAAGTAGCATGTCTTAGGATATCACACCATATCAATCAGCAAAACACCACAGTAAGCATTCTGGACAGCAGCTACTTGTTTTTATCACAACTGGAGATTCACAATTCCAAAAGATATGATCTAAGACAATCTGGAAAGCCTAAGAAATGCACTACAATTCATTTTCAGACCTCAACTCCAAACTCCTAAGTTTTCCATGTCAAACTTCACAAGTTCCAGAATCTGTCCTCTCTAAACAGAGAGCAGTCAATTCTGGACCGTCACTTAAAATAGCAACAACTCCCAAACTACTAAGCCAAATGTTCCCAAATTTTGACACAAGCTAATTTATCAATTTTACTATAACTTTGGTATTTACAAGTTTTCCAGCAACCAATTTTATCAAAGCCAATTTAGAATTACTACTAGCTGTCCAGAAAACCTAAAATTACAAAGGTTAAACATTTATTGATGTGGCCAAAGACCCTTAAAACCAAACTAAGATTTCCAAAAGTTCACATGGGGTATAACAACACCAGAAAGTAGGGTGTGACTACCTAGAACATTTATTTATACTCATTTCTTATTTTACTTAATTAATTAGGTGGAATTTTAAACATATATGTAAACTGCTCCTAAAATTCTACAAAAATTACAGGGAGCTTTGACCCAAAAAGAGACCACAGTAAAAATGTGAACAAGTTTTATTCACAGAAATTCTCTATACAAAATTCACCAGTCAAAAAGGCTGATTTTTGTATAATTAATAAATCATATTGAAAAGTATCAAACAACAGATTTCATATTTTTTTCTTAGACACTCTAGGGTACCAAGACATTCTCCAAAAAGTTACAAGAACATTGCACATGTAGAAAAATTACAAAAATTCCTTCAATTATCTCCTAGAATAAAATGATAGCCTTATAACTTGGAAATTACTTAAGCACTGATGCCCAAATTTTTACCAGAGCTAGGGCTAGCATAGAGTAACCTACCCACCAAATTTCATGATTTATGGAACACTACAGCTCAAGTTATAAATTTAACAAATTTGCATGCATTCCAAAACACATTTAAAGGATCTATTAAATTCTTACAGAATTTAAACATCTCATGCCAGATCCATATTTTTCTAAAATACTACACATCATGTAGACCCTAACAAAATTTATCTCATGATTTTTGGATCATTAAAACCCTAGATCTATATTTTTCCAACTTGTACAAAAATCAGTGACAAAATAATAAAAATGAATTTCATTTCGGATGAACTGGGCCGGCCCGGAAAACTCGGCCCACACACTCACGCGCGCGCGGCCCGCTCAGCGCCCCTGCCCGCGCGCGACACTGACGGGCGGGCCCCCGTGGTCAGTGACCGGAGGCAGGGGAGGCGGAGACCCGCGAGCTCCGACGAGCTCGAGCTCGCCGGAGAAGAGCTCGCTCGGCCAATCGAACACCGCCTCGTGTTCTCCGTCACCCGATGCGTCGATTGGTGCTCGTGGAATGGATGGGGATGGGGTGGAAGGGGCTTGTCACCGCGAGCGGCGGCCGGTGATGTCCGGTGGCGGCGCACCGTCGCCGGTGAGGATGTACGGTGCGGTCTAGGCTCGGTACGAGCTTCACCGAAGCTAGGCGGATCCATTTTGATAGAAAGGGAGGATGGAGAGAGACCCGAAGCACCCCGACCACGGTGAGGTCCCATGGCGGGCTCCGGCGACCTCTCGGAGACGGGGAAGAAAGCAATGCGGCTCACCTTGAGTCAAATCGCGGGCTAAGGTGGGTCAAGGGGATGGAGGGTGGTGAGGCGGAGGGAGTGGCGAGGTCTGGCGGCCGGTGATGCGGTGTAGCTCGCGCTTGAGCTCGCCGGAGAAGAACAGCAATGGCGGCTCGGTTTTGGTGTTTTTGCAACTGGAAGAGAGGGGGCGAAGGAATGGAGGCCGGCTCGCGCGTCGTGGCGTCTTGAAGGCGTCGCGGCCTGACTGGTGGGGCCAGGGCCGGCGTACGGGCGCCACCGCGCCTCCACGCGTCGGCGTTGCCCTGTGGCCGGTCGGCCACTGACGAAACTGAATCGCAGTTCATTGACGCCATCGGTAGTGACTGACAGAGTGATTTCGAACGTGATTAACTTCTAAACCAGCCTGTTTCAGTCCAAGGTGGCAACATCAAGTTTGTAGAGCTACGTTAGGTCAACAACTTTGTCAATTGGTGTTTGGGCTGGTTCAGCCTATATTTCAAACTACATGGCCTCAAAGTAGTGCTTGATGAAACTGAAACCGGGGTTCAGTTAACGATGCCGACTGACAGCCTAAGTTCATGACACGATATCTCTTGAACCATTGAGAACCAGGCTTGGGTGATGTTGACAAAGTTGTAGGGTTACATGTGATCTACAAGTTTGTCAATATGAGTGAAAGCTGGTTTGGCCTGGTTTGCAAACTAAAAGCTCCTAAAGTAGGCATCAGTAAAACTGTAGGGTCAAATTCCAGACTTAGAAAAATTCTAAGTCTCGGAGCTACCTCTCTAACTGACTTGTGGGCCACTTTTGAGCATGTTAGGGTCAATTTCATGAGATGGTCATATTGAGACTTTTGTTCCCCATGAATTTCTTTACAACTTTGCTTAAGGGTGCTCTTCCATGCAAGGTCTCTAAATTAGACTTTTTAATTGGTCAAACTAGAGCCTTCTAGGGTCAAATGGTGGTCAAACTTCCCTTGGAGGGCAAATTTGTAATTTTGGTCAACATGAACCTTGTTCCAAGAGTTACCCTAAGTATAACTAAGGTGTTGTAGGACATAATTGGCCACTCTACCTTTTTGTTACACCAACTATCAAATACTTCATGAAATAAATCAAACAAACCCTAGAACAATCACATGTGTTGCATCACATAAAATAACAAACATGAATGATGCATGCTTATGCTTATGCAAATGCAAATGCAATGCAATTAAGGACTAAACACTTGAAGTGTTATAGAGCTCACCCTATTGGACCATGGGTGAGTGATAGACATTATGTGAGCGTGGTGCTTAGATATTTGTTTATCTACAGATGCCCTTATATGCCGGGAGGTGGTAGATCGCGTAGGTGATAGCTGCATTGAGTCCTTTGCAGTCCATCCCCCGTATATAGTGATGTTAGGTAGAACCCGGCCACGAAGGTTAGGATGACTATGTTTCCAAATTTCCCTATATGATGTTCCTTGTGTGGCATAGTTGTGGTGATGATCACCAGATATAGTTAATTTAAATTGTAGTGACTTGTTAGTAAGACTACCTAGGAATTATCTTTCTAATATTCTAATTGGACTTTAACCTATTACTTAACTAGAGTGCTTTGAGTTACTATTTATTCATTATGATGATTGATCAAGTACTTATTATTTATATCTTTATTATTATCTTGTGACTTATCCTTGTTTTGAGTAGAGTATATGATATTGGTTCATTCTCTCATGCATATTCATAAATTATCAATACTAGTGCATTTCATAGAATAGTCATACCCTCCTAGTGGTAAAATTATAAATCAACAACCCTGGAATACTCTTGGGTAAAATGCTACAATGGTATAATTATTTGTCTTCTTGCAGAATCATTCTTCCCATTCTTATCTTTATATTCTTTTTAGTCACATGAAATAATAGATTCCTGTCTAGTGTTATTCTTGTTGTAATGCTAGATAGAACCAACAACATTTCTAAGTTCATCACTAGGGATGACAACCTAGTTAAATATTAGAAATGAAGGTTAATTGATAGGTGGCTACTGTAACAGTGATAAGTTAATAATTACCATATCATTTCTGGCACCATTGTTATTAGTAGGAGTAATTCTATTGTTAGTAATGGAGTTAAGAAATGCCAACAGCGTGCGAAGTAGGGGACAATCGTGCACTATCATTCGTTGAGAAGAAAGCGATGGCTCCTCGCACCAACGGTGGAATCGCTCATGGAACGGCCCATAGCAGCCACATCCGCCACAAAAACTATGAGTTCACCGATGTTGGAGGACTAGCGCCCGCATTCGCCTTTAGTTGCGGCCCAGACCTCCTCATCAGAGATCTAGACCCCATGGTCTATGTCGAATACACTCTTAGAATTACCCTTAGTGGCAGCATCCTAGAGTTTACCTATGTAGAGGGCCTAGTGCCCTCTCTCATCACTAGCCATGGCCAAATCTTCCACCCAGGAAGCCAAAGGCCCACAGAGCATGGTGAACTCACTCAGGGAATGGCCTCAACCAGCCACATCCTTTTTGGGAACCACAAGGTCATCCACACCAATGGGTCAACACTCATCACCAGCACCTACCCTATCTAGGCCAACCACGTGGGAAGCCTAGGCTCGGTAGTAAAGCCATGCCCCGAGTGGCGTCTCCACCACCAGCAGAATGAAGCATGTCAGGGCATACATGTGGCATCGTCGTTGGTGATTAGGTGGCTACCCAACACCATGCCTCACAAGGCCAAACCCAGAACTAGGGCCTGGTCCTGCATGGTGGACAAACCATCCATCATAGCTCAGCGAACTATCAGCTTTCACTCAAAGGCACGCACATCCGAGGAAGTAGGCTCCCTGAGTGCACCATGCGCCTGTCCACAGTGATAGGTCACGCCAGCTCTCCGTCAAGAGTAGCAACCACACCCAAAAGTGGAAGGGGGAAGACCACGACGTTGTCGCGCCACAAGGACTCAAGCACCAGAACGCGTGAGCCTTCTCGGCTAAAGACTACGACAGGCCAGATACAAAGAAGTCATCCCCGAGGGCTCATGAGCCTACCGAGGACGTTGGGCTGGCCCAAGGTGACCCAAGAGACTGACCCGCGTCAGCTACGACCGCTTCAAGCAACAAAGAGATGCCCACGTCATCTCGCGGCCCAAGGACCACAAATGACACCACCACGAACAGGTGCCTAGGGCTCGCCACATCCTGAGCAGTTACAACTAGGTCCACGATAGCTTCTAGTCCATCAGTCAATCACTTCAACCTTGACCTTAACCTCTCTACCCAAGCACGTCCACATACACATGTAGGCTTACCTATAATTCCAAGAGCTTAGAGCTGACCCGTAGAGCAAACCAGAGAGTATGATGCCCAAACACCTCATCCTAGTATTATTTATTTCCCAAGTGACTTGATCCAGCTCGCACTCGCAACCGAACATGACTCACTCGTGGGGGTTATATATATAAGCACACACACGACCCATGGCGTAGCACTATTTGTCATCATCCTAGTGATCGATCCACTTCAATCTTTTCCCAAAAGCGCCTCACGCTGTGATGAACTAGTGACCCATGATTTCTCGCTCGCACTAAAGGTTGCTCTAGCCAAGCCTCGCGGACCAGCTACTAGGCAAAGCCAGGCATCCGCGCATGAGTCTAAAAGGAAATAGGGAACTCGCTCAATCATGGCGAAAGGAACAAAGGGAAAAAGTCTCTCGACACTCATTCACTTTCTTCTCACATCAAGCCAGATCTACGACTTACTCTCAACGCTTCATTGCTTCGATGGATTGCGTACCTTTTAGCCCCGTGGGCTAGCCCCTAGGCTAAAATGCATACTTGTGAGCATAGAGCTAGGGGGAATGAAGCACATTCCAATTCAAATGAAAAGAAAAGTGAAAGGGCAACCAAATGGCAAATGAATGCACTAATCATGTGCCATCCACACAAAACCTTGACATGTCCATTTTAGAAAGGTTACACACACAAAACATTGGTCGGTTACACTAGAAAACCCTTATGCATCGGAAGCCTGGAACTAGAGATGAATGGCGGTAGCTGGCACCTTGCACGTGAGGACCTCCATGCCTCGAGCAGCAGAGCTACCAATGGCGAGGATATCACTCTCGGACCTCCCCGGCCCACATCCTTCATCAACGACATCAAAGTCGATGCCACCGTAGTGTGAGCCGACCAACATCAGGGTGGCATGAGCACCATGACGATCTCCCTCAGAAATCAATGAATCCATGTGGAGACGGGCCTCGTCAAGACAAGGCACCAGCAAGGCATTCCCCAGGCCGATGTCGAGCACGACATCACAAATAGCCTATCTGGAGGAGGTTAGCACTGCTAGCTGAATGTCCATCTCTAGCACCTTCTAGCTCGTAGCTGCCTTCTCCTCCTAATCCAAGAGCGCCCTTGTGTTCAACCCTATAAAGAGACAGCTGGTTCATAACCAGACGCGATGGTAGAATAGGGACATAATGTAAAATAGAAGAAGACTTGTAACACCCCAGGTGTTTGCCTTGCATCTGTGCATCCATATGAGCATGATTTGAGCATGTGCACCATCATTTCATGTGCATTGTTCTTGAAACATGACCTTGCAACAGTTGCAACATCCATAGTGAATGCATGTGTTAGGTATATGTTTGTTTGTTAGTGCTAGATTATGTGTGTACTACACTTGTAGTAGTATGATGTGTGACACAACACCATAAAACATGATCATAAAACACATGCAACATGCCTAGTTAACCCTTGCAACACATGCTTGCAACACAATGTTGCATTAGCTTGATTAGTGATGTTTCAATGCACTTTGATGTGACTTTTGCTCATATCTGATGCTAGTGTGTGTGTAAGGCTTTGTTAATGTTTGTCGCATGTTTGTAGTCCAAAATGACCTAGGGTTTATGTTTATATCATGCCCTGATTCCATCTTGATTCTTGTATTGACCTAGTTGACCACAGGACCTTCCTAGTTTGACCTAGCAAAAAGGGCAGCTTAGAGCCTTTGCATGTTGGCACAACCTTAATAGAGTTTGTAACAAATTTTGTGTAAAACAAAAGTTATTCTTGTGCCATCTCATAAAAATGGCTAGATCATGCTCTAACATGGCCTACTAGTCAGCATGGAAGGTTGATTTCAGCACTTAGTATTTTTAGCTAAGTCTATTTTGACTTCCAGTTTCTAGGTACCCATCTTCAGAGCTCTCTAACTTGCAAACGAAGCCAAACCAGGTTTTGTGCTAGTAGAGTTGTAGGTAGATCTCGGGTAGCTCTAATCAAAACTCTACTATGGCTTTGGCTAACTCGAGCTAGTTTAGGAGATGAACTTGGACCAAAACTAGCTATCAGTCATCACTGGACAACATAGTTTTCGTGTACACCTCTTGGGACCCTTGTATCTCGTAGACCCTGACAAATCAGCTCTAGTGCTTTTTGACTTGAATGAAGATCTCACATAGCTCTACTCGAAAGTCTCTTATGGCTTTCGCTAGTTCTTGCTGGGTTGGGAGATATCGGGTGCTCGAGTTTGATTGTTAGGCTTAGTCCTTTACCGAATTGAAGTTCAGTTTCATCAGTGTTCAAAATCCAAACTCATTCGCATCGTGGCCTACCGAGGGCAGGAGCAAGTCAACACATGGATGTTGTGTGTCAACACCATGCTTGTGCTCGCACGGGTGAGGTCGGAGCTCACGACAGCTCGCCCTAGCTCCCTTCATTCGCCCTAATGCTCTCTCGCACCTCGCTTTGCTCCACCATAGCGCCGCCGCGAGCTTCTCTGCGCTTGGCCATGCCACCACGCTGTCGTAGCATGCTCCACCTCGTGCGTAGCTTCGCCATCACCCCTACCACCTCGTGAACCTGCTAGCTAGGTTAATCGGCGACCGGAGCAGGCAGATTTTGAAGCTCCACCACCGCCATTCCTCCGGACCTCACTGGAGCAAGGCCACCACCGTGGCCAGCCCAACATGGAGTTTGTTTGAGCTGTGTTTGACTCGTCCTCCCGCTGACGTGTCCAAAGAAGCGTGGAAAACCCACCGGTGCCACCTCTACTGCAGTAGGTACTCCGAAACGGCTCTAACCGCGAGCGCGCTCCGCCATGGCCACCGTCAGCATCGCTCTCGATCCCGGTGAACTTGCTCACCCTTTCTTCCTTATAGCTAGCACACAACATGTCCTAGAGATGGAACTCCACGTGAGCAAGATGCTACCGCATTTAGTGCCCTCCTCGCAGAACGTCGTCGCGGCCGCAACTTCGCCATCACCGCCGTAGTGCCTCGCACGCGGCAGGACCTCCTTCACTATTTCGCCGCTTCTTCCTTAGCCCTGATAGCTCCACCATGACTCCCTGATCGTGTTGAGAGTATGCCCTAAAGGTTATCATAGAGATGATTGTATTTCCTTGTATCCATGACATATTATGAGTCCATTGAATATCCATTAAAGACAACTTGTATCGATTAGCAATTATGTGAATTGTTTGTGAAACTCTTTTGCTTGTATAGTTATTCGAAAATGGTCCCTGGTCAGAGTTCATGCTAGGACACACATGAATATTATATTAGCACATTATTAGTTGATAACTATGTTTCACAAGTCATAGACATAGAGATGTCAAACTAATAATGTGGGCACTTGTATGACATGTAGACTAGACTGACCCAATGTGAGATGTTGTTATTGTCTCGATTCACATCATGTACGTTATGTCCTTAGACCTAAGATTGTTGTATGTACTCAAGATGTGAAATGACCTACTTAGAGACTATCAAACGCTACTCCATAACTAGGTAGTTATAAAGGTGGTCTTCGGGTTTGTCAAGAAACATGTTGTGAGACATAGACAATCAAGATGGAATTTACCCCTCTCTATGTGAGAGAGATATCAATGGAACACTCTAATGATTGGATCAACAAATGCATGGCCATGCTTAGGTTAAGTGTTAACCTATGAGTTAGACCAAATATCGTGTGGCAAAAGGAATAACATGTATATGGTTTATGGTGGTTTGTCTGATATGATCTTTGCGTACACATAGGAGTTGACACGTCTTGCTAGAGACCGCTATCAACTAATGGCCGAGTAGGAGTATTCAGGCCACGTCTACATGTGCGTGAACCCATAGGGTTGCACGCTTAAGGGGCTGGAAGCCTAATTCGGGTTGGACCCAAATTTGACTAGGCTTAGGGTTTTCTAATTGGGCCTCCAACTTGGGGCTGATTAGAGGCGCCTATATAAGAGAGGGAGGGGGCATGGCTAAGGGATTCACGCCATTAGACAGCCGCCGTCGCCCCCCACGCTCACGCCTACTACTCCTCGCGGACCTAGCAGTCCAGAGGCACAACGCTACCTCCCGTACGTGTGGGATACCTTGGAGGTGCTGCATCTTGGAGCACAAGGACGAACTGCATGAGAGGGACGATCCGCGAGTAGAGGGTGCACATGATGGATGACCACACATCTGCACGGCATTGCTATGACACGTTTGACTACATCGAGTCGCTTCCGCTGCACCTGCGTGTCTAGTGGTAATCCCCTAACCTATAACTAGCAGTAGATCCTGGTTTATGAGGTCAAAATTTTGATTTTATGGCTAGCGTAGCACCTTCATAACCCTACAGTGGTATCAGAGCTACAACTGCTTCATTATAGGTTTAGTTGTATGCATATGGAGATATGCACGGTTGTAGATGAGTCTCTGATCATGGTTCGTGATCTTGCTGTGTTGGTCTTGTAACGATCTACTCATACCGGTCAAAATTCCGCCATCCGAGTTAAGTGATACATGTAAACCCAGTTATGGCGAGATAGAGATCAATTAGATTGATTGAATTGAACCTAGGTCAAGTGCCGAGCGCATATGATGCACGGCGGTGGTAGATTGGATCTACTGCGGGGTGTCGGGGTGCAGGAAAAGTGTTGTTCATTAAAACGACTATAACTTTTGCATACGACCTCGGATTGAGACACATTATATATGAAAATTGATCTATAGAAAATTTTACATCCGATTCTCCCTGACGTTGTCAGGTTTGCCAAAATTAGATTTGCGAAAAAAGGCAGGGAAGATGGTGTTTTTGGCGTTTTAAGATTGGATGTCGGAATCAGTTAACTCTGTTTTGCAGGATTTTATGACTGGTATAGCCATTATGTGTATGTGATGCATGTATGTAATTAATTTATGGCTTGCATGTCATGAGTATGACAAAATGGCTAGAGCCACATAGATATTGTTAATTTGATGTAATGGCCTGCATGCCAAACTGTGATGATCCTATCCGCGACTATGTAATATTACTTCATTGCCTTGCGTTAGTGAGTGATAGTCTTGGTGGATTCATCACTAATGGATGGCATACATGGATCATGGAGATGGAGATCATCATGATGTACAGATTGATGGAGATGGAGATCCCCAAAGTGACAATGGGCTATACCAAGTCATATATGTGATAATGTCGTTCTTACTATTATGTTCTACTTTCACGTGATAATGTTTTTGTCTACATATGTGATAGTGAAGTAGAATGATCCCTCAGAAATGTTTAAGTTATATGCTTCCCCAAACCTTGCACTATCATGTGTCTTGTACAATCGGTGGTGGGTCTATGAAATTAGGGTGCCACTAGTTTTCCTTGACTAGGCAGGTTCGTATCAGATACTTACTGTAGAAGGGTTGGTTACTTGAACAAGGTCATCCTAACGGTTAGGGACCTTGGAGCATAAGGAGTTAGGCACCATAGCATAGAGATGCTACCTAACAACAAGAGTCATATGTGATATGATTATCAAAGAGTTTCTTACCGATCTACCATGTCTTCTAGCAGTGATGTTAAAAGCTCACTAGTAGACTTGTTAGTTGTGGGTCTTAAATCACTAAGTTTCAATTGAGGGATATTGATTTTAGGGGGAGTAGATTCTATTAATATTTTAGTATGATTTACTCTATCCTAGATACTTTGTCTTAGTATTTTGCATTACTTTTGTTATAGATAAATGGCGCCTAGCAATCAACCATTTACTTTGCGTTCAATTCTTGAGAAAGATAAGTTGAATGGAACAAACTATGTGGATTGGATCCATAACCTGAGAATTGTTCTTAGGGCTAAGAAAAAGGAAGAAATTCTAGACAACCCATTACTTGAAGCACCTACTGACAATGCACCCGCTGCTGAGAAAAAACACTTACAAAAGGGCATGTGATGCTGATCTTGAAGTGAGTTGCCTTATGCTTGCATGTATGGAACCAGATCTGCAGATGCAGTTTGACAACAACCATGCAGCGCATGATATGATCATGGTGCTGAATGATATGTTCCAGACTCAAGCTAGGATTGAAAGGTTCAATGCCTCTAAGGCGTTTGTTGAAACCAAGCTTGCAGAGGGCGCACCTGTCAGGCCACACGTGATCAAAATGGTTGGTCACACTCAGAGGTTGGAGAAGCTAGGCTTCCCAATTGGTCCAGAGTTGGCTACTGATTTCATTCTCATGTCTCTTCCACCCAGCTATGGGAACTTCATCTCGAACTACCATATGCATGGGGCGGAGAAGAGCTTGAATGAATTGTGTGGCATGCTTAAGATAGCTGAGGCTGATATTAAGAAAGGTGTTGGCACTAGCCATGTGATGGTAGTCCAAAACAAGCCTAACTTTAAGAAGAAGGGCAATGCTTGGAGGAAGCAAAAGGGCAAGGGCAAGGCCAAAGGTGAGACCTCTAAGCCAAACCCACCAGCGCCTAAGGCTGGACCATCTACTGATGAAGAGTGCTTTCATTGTAAGGGTAAAGGTCACTGGAAGAAGGAACTGCAAGCTGTATTTGGAGTCCTTAAAGAAGGATAGTGGTAAAGGTACTACCGTTGCCCATACACTTGTTGTTTATATTACGAACATTTTCCTCGCTAACTCTTATATTAATTCTTGGGTATTTGATACCGGATCAGTTGCCCATATTTGCAATACGATGTAGGAAATGATAAGAAGTAGAAGAGTGGGAAAAGGAGAAGTTGATTTCCGCGTAGGCAAGAGTTGCTGCGTTGAATGTCAGGATGATGCAACTCCACCTGCCATCAGGATTTATTTTGGAATTGAATAATTGTTATTATGTTCCTAGTATAAGTCAAAACATTGTATCACCTTCATGTTTGATGAAGAATGGTTATTCATTTGCGAGTAAAGACAATGGTTGTGTAATCTCCAAGGATGATATGTTTGTGGCTTTTGCATCCATTGTGAACGGGATATTTATTTTAAATCTTGATGATGCACATGTCTATAATGTTAATGTTAAAAGGCCTAGGCTTAATGAGTTAAGTCCTACTTATATGTGGCATTGTCATTTAGGTCATATAAGTGAGAATCGCATGAAGAGGCTTCATTCTGATGGGCTTCTAACTTCATTTGATTTTGAATCATACGAGATGTGTGAAGCTTGCTTAATGGGAAAGATGACCAAGGCGTCTTTCATAGGTTTTCCTAAGAGGGCGGTAGACTTGTTGGAACTTGTACATACTGATGTATGTGGACTAATGAGCACGACAGCTAGAGGCAGATTTCAATACTTCATTACCTTCACTGATGATTTTAGTAGATATGGCTATGTCTACTTAATGAAACATAAGTCTGAGACTTTTGAAAAGTTCAAAGAATTTTAGAATGAAGTAGAGAATCAACATGGCAAGAAAATTAAGGCCTTGCGATCTGATCGTGGAGGCGAATTTGAGCCACGAGTTTAGCAATCATCTAAAGAGTTGCGGAATTGTTCCATAGCTTACGCCACCTGGAACGCCTCAGAGAAACAGCATGTCCGAGTGACGTAATCAGACTTTGTTGGACATGGTTCGGTGTATGATGAGCCAGTCAGACCTTCCTTTATCATTTTGGGGATACGCTCTAGAAACAGCCGCTTTCACACTGAATAGGGTACCGTCTAAATCCGTAGTTAAGACACCATATGAGATGTGGACTGGTAAGAGTCCTAGTTTGTCTTTTCTAAAAATTTGGGGCTATGAAGTTTATGTCAAACGACTTATATCAGATAAACTAACACCCAAGTCGGACAAGTGCTTTTTTGTGGGATATCCAAAGGAAACTTTAGGGTATTGTTTCTACAACCGATGAGAGGGCAAAGTGTTTGTTGCTCGAAACAGTGTTTTCATAGAGAAAGAGTTTCTCAAAAGAGAGAAAAGTGGACAGAAGGTGTATCTTGAAGAAGTTCAGGATGAGCCAATAGGGAATGATTCTACAAGTGATGCTAATGTAGCAGAACAAGTTGACATACCTATGGAAATAGAGACACCGCCACAATCACGAAGGTCAGATAGAATCTGTGCATTACATGGTGATTTGTTATTGTTAGACGATGATGAACAAGTGACATACGTGGAAGCAATGATGGACCCAGATTTTGAGTCATGGCAAAGTGCCATGAGATCCGAGATAGATTCCATGAGTGAAAATCAAGTTTGGAACCTGGTTGACCAGCCTGATGGGGTTAAACCTATCGAGTGCAAATGGATCTATAAAAAGAAAAAGGATATGGATGGAAATGTTCATGTCTATAAAGCTCGACTTGTCACAAAGGGTTTTTGGCAAGTTCAAGGAATTGACTATGATGAGACTTTCTCGCCGGTAGTGATGCTTAAATATATCCGGATTATTCTAGCAATAGCTACTTATTTCGATTATGAGATTTGACAGATGGATGTTAAGACAACCTTTCTAAATGGAAATTTGGAAGATGATGTGTATATGATATTGCCTGAAGGTTTTGTTGATCCTAATAATGCTAGAAAAATATGCAAGCTTAAGAAATCTATTTATGGGTTAAAGCAAGCATCTCGGAGTTGGAATATTCGTTTTGATGAGGCAGTCAAAGGGTTTGGCTTCCGTCAGAATGATGAAGAACCTTGTGTTTACAAGAAGGAAAGTGGGAGCGCTGTAGTATTTCTAATCTTGTATGTGGATGACATACTATTGATTGGAAATGACATTCCTATGTTGCAATCTGTAAAAACTTCACTGAATAATACTTTTTCTATGAAGGATTTAGGAGAAGAAACATACATTTTGGGCATAAAAATCTATAGAGATAGATCAAAGAGGCTTATAGGTTTAAGCCAAGATACGTACATTGATAAGGTGTTGAAACGGTTCAACATGGAGCAGTCCAAGAAAGGGTTCTTACCTAGGTCACATGGTATGTGCTTCAACGAGAAACAGTGTCCTTCGACAGCTGAAGAGCGGGAATGCATGAGTAAGGTTCCATATGCCTCGGCTATTGGTTCTATCATGTATGCCATGATATGTACTCACCCAGATGTCTCATATGCTCCAAGTGTTGCGAGTAGGTACCAAGCTGATCCAGGTGAGCGTCACTGGACGCTTGTCAAAAACATCCTTAAGTACTTGAGAAGGACTAAAGATATGTTCCTAGTCTATGGAGGTGAGGAGGAGCTCGTTGTAAATGGTTACACCGATGCTAGCTTCCAAACTGACATGGATGATTCACAATCTCAATCAGGTTTTGTGTTCACAATAAATGGTGGTGCTATAAGTTGGAAAAGTTCCAAGCAAGAGACGGTGACCGATTCTACAGCAGAAGCTGAGTACATTACAGCCTCTGGAGCTGCAAAGGAAGGTGTTTGGATGAGGAGGTTCCTCATTGAGCTTGGTGTGTTTGCTGATGTGTCTAGCCCATTGAATCTACATTGTGATAATAATGGGGCGATAGCACAGGCTAAATAGCCAAGGAATCACCAGAAGAACAAACATGTACTGTGGAAATTTCATCTCATTTGAGAGTTTATTAGACGAGATGAGATCAAGATGTGCAAGATACACACGGATTCAAATGTTGTAGATCCTTTGACAAAGGCTCTTCCATAGCCTAAGCATGAGGCGCACGTGAGAGCTATGGGTATTAGATATCTTCGAGATTAACTCTAGTGCAAGTGGGAGATTGTTGGGAGTATGCCCTAGAAGTTATCATAGAGATAATTGTATCGCCTTGTATCCATGACATATTATGAGTCCATTGAATATCCATTAAAGACAACTTGTATCGATTAACAATTATGTGAATTGTTTGTGAAGCTCTTTTACTTGTATGGTTATTCGAAAATGGTCCTTGATCGGAGTTCATGTTAGGACACACATGAATATTAGATCAACACATTATTAGTTGATGACTATGTTTCACAAGTCATAGACATAGAGATGTCGAACTAATAATGTGGGCACATGTATGACATATAGACTAGACTGACCCAATGTGAGATGTTATTGTCTCGATTCACATCATGTACGTTATGTCCTTAGACCTGAGATTGTTGTATGTACTCAAGGTGTGAAATGACCTACTTAGAGACTATCAAACGCTACTTTGTAACTGGGTAGTTATAAAGGTGGTCTTTGGGTTTGTCAAGAAACATGCTGTGAGACATAGACAATCAAGATGAAATTTGCCCCTCTCTATATGAGAGAGATATCAATGGAACACTCTAATAATTGGATCAACAAATGCATGGCTGCGCTTAGGTTAAGTGTTAATGTATGAGTTGGACCAAATATCGTGTGGCAAAAGGAATAACATGTATATGGTTTGTGGTGGTTCGTCTGATATGATCTTTGCGTACACATAGGAGTTGACACGTCTTGCTAGAGACTGCTATCAACTAATGGCCAAGTAGGAGTATTCAGGCCATGTCTATGTGTGCTTGAACCTATAGGGTCGCATGCTTAAGGGGCTGGAAGCCTAATTCAGGTTGGACCCGAATTTGACTAGGCTTAGGGTTTTCTAATTGGGCCTCTGACTTGGGGCTGATTAGAGGCACCTATATAAGAGAGGGAGGGGGCGCAGCCAAGGGATTCACTCCATTAGGCAGCCACCGTTGCCCCCCCCCACGCTCACGCCTACTACTCCTCGCGGACCTAGCTGTCCGGAGGCGCAACACTTCCTCCCGTACGTGTGGGATACCTTGGAGGTGTTGCATCTTGGAGCACAAGGATGAACCGCACGAGAGGGATGATCCACGAGCGGAGGGTGGACGTGACGGATGACCACACATCTGCACAGCACTGCTACGACGCGTTCGACTACTTCGAGTCGCTTCTACTGTACCTACGCATCTAGTGGTAATCCCGTAACCTGTAACTAGCAGTAGATCCTAGTTTATGAGGTTGAAATTTTGATTTTATGGCTAGCGTAGCACCCTCATAACCCTAGAGATTGTGTAGAAGCTCTCTGCGCACGCAGCCGTGCCCCGTGCTCGCCGGTGCGCTACCACCGAGCGTCGCTGCCCGCCATTGCCGGCGGTGAGCCATCTCGGGCTAACCCTAGCTGCCCATGGTACCTCATTAGAATCGCCTGGATGAGTAGAGCAAGCCAGTGCTCTTGGTTTCCCCGGAGGCCGCGCCACCGTCGAGAAATCGGTGGCGAGCTGCCATCCCTTGCTCTGCTCCCTATGGCGGGTGGGACCCACATGTCGATGCCCTCTCCCCTATCTTGACTCTGTTAGGCCAGCGTGTGGGCCAGTTTGGGCACAAGCAGCGGCCTAGTGGCCATCGAGGCCTGTTAAGAGTGGTTTTGAATTTTTGTTTTTGCTAAAAAGTGCAGATTTTATGCTAATCTTTGGAAAATTGTAAGTTGAGCTAGGGATGTCCAATGGATGTGGTTCCAATTTTGTTTTGCTCTATGTTAGCTCTAGTTTTTATTAAAATTATGAAATGTGGTATGTTAGTTTATGATTTCTGAAGTTTGGATTTAATTTTGTTAAGCACTTATGTTATTATGTGAATTTGATAATTCAATATCTCACTGTGTGGTGATTCTTTTGCTGTGAAATTTTTGTGGGATGCTAAGCATGCATTGGTGATACTTGTTGATGGTCACTAATGATGAAATTCGCCCGTCAATAAGCTCATAAAAAGGAGAAACTAGCAAACTAAAGTCACATATGCATTTACTATTAACCGAGTTCCACATGTATTTGAGTATATCACTTTGCAGGTCACAAACACAAATACATGGAATAAACCATCAAAAGGTGCTTTCCAATGTTAATTCACGCAAAGAATGAAGAAGACACCAAGCATCGCAACGCCAATGGGGCAAGGCACCACGCAACAGTGTTCCAAGCCCAACCAGAGACCACCTCGCAAAGGCGGTGGCCATTTGGGCCAACTAGTGGGCCGGCTGGCCTAGGGGGCGGCCGCCCCCCTATCACCACCATATGCCCTGGTCTTTCTCTGGCGGTGGCATGGAGGCATGCAACGTTGGTTCCCCTAGTGCTTCGTGCCAAAAATAGGGAGGAACACCGCCTTTGATTTATTATAAAAAGGGGCTCCCTTCCCTCTCAAAGAGGAGAGAATAAATCCCAATTCAATTCACAAGGAGAGAAGAGTGGACTTTTACTTTTTTAGTAGTTTTGATTGAAATAAGAGAGGTGAGTGAGTGAGGAGAGAGTTGGAGAAGAGTCGGAGTACTAGCAACTTCCCTTAGTGTGCTAGCTACACTAAGTCGAAGTGTTGGAACTGGGAGCTTCTCCACATGTACCTCTACAAGCTTCTTACTGTTTGGAGTAAGAGACTTGTTGTTTAACATTGGTTATTTTTCTTGAAAAGTTACCTTTGCACTATTATAGACCGGTGGGTTCGTCGTCCATCCTTGCGGTGGGTACTCTAGTAGAAGGGCCCTGATAAAGACGGATAACCCTTGCTAGCACGCTAGAGTATTAGTGGATAGCATAGACGTGGTGTCTAGGCTAGAAGCTATCTTCGTTTGCCACTTTCCCTACGGATTGAGGGGTAGGCGGCAGGTGGTGATAGCCCTGTTCGTGCCTTGTAATCCCCCATGTTCGGGCTCGTGGTAGAGCAGAGGCCAGCATCGCTTGGCAGACCAAGTGCAATCCGGCGCCTAAAGCAAGTCTATAGTAACAAAGCTACCTCCATTAAGATATCTGTCCTTGGAAAAACCTTGCTATCCCGTTCATTTCTCCCTTGTGGTCATAGGTTAACTAAGTGAAGAGTCTAGCACAACCGTTCCTTTGAGAAATTACGATACCCTGAATACTTCCGGGTGAAGTGCTACAATGGTGTATCCGTGCGCTTACGGATTCCTCTGCTTACGCTAAGAAACACCAACAATGCTTCAGTTAAATTTTCATGAATTTTGGATGTTATATGCTTCAATTATCAATTCTCCTTTGTATATGCTTTACATTGATTATCCATTTGTTTATTTTGATATCTCTAAATCTGCTTGTTTAATTGGTCTGAAAATTTTATGGTAGCCTGCTGGTATCTTGTATGTGCCTCTGTAATTTTATTAGAATTTCTGGACACATTTTATAATTAATGTTATTTATGCCTATGCATTTAAATAAATAGAATAGTCCAAATAAATAAATATTTACATAAGTAACATGATATGATCTGGTGTTCTTTTAACATGTTCTAAATGTCAATCAAGTTGGTTTGGCCATTTGCAATGTTTGAAGGATGTGTTATCATATAATTTTATAATTCGTTGATTTCTGGACAGTTTTAAAAGAATTACAATTTGAGTAATGCTATGATGGTTTTCATACTCTAAGTTGTATACAAGAGTTGTAGTCAACTTTATGATGTGCTTACTGTTCAAATTAGGTGGCATTTGGCCACATGGTTTAGGAGCTATGCAAGTTTTAAGAAGTGTCCAGTTGCAGTTTGCTCTCTATTTGCCCAGAACAGGTCCTGGGAATATATGTTTTCTACCTGGTAAAGTTAGGAATCATGCCTTAGTATATGAAGATGAAATGTAGGCAATTTCATAAGCTTTCCAGAATGTCCTCATGTTTGTTCATTGGAGTTATAGAACTCCAGTTATGAATTTTCTTAGCTAATACTGTTAACATGTTGGAAATGCTAAATTTCTGGAATCTTGTTATGTGTGTGTTTAGTCTTAACTTTGTGGCACTTAGTGGTTTCTTAGGGATGTTTAAACATGTTAATATTAGAGAGGAGATTTGCACCTAAGCTTCAAGTGATTTCAATAGAGCACCACCTGGCTTGGTTTGTGCTTATGATGTTGCCATGTCATTACATTCATCTTCGCATCATTCCTATATGTTCATAAATCATCATGTCATCCTTGGTGCATACATGAAATTCATTGGTTGCATATACATGCAATAGGTGTGCCGAGAATCGTGTTGTGAGCGAAGCTCCATAAGGCGTGAACCCCGAAGTTGGAGTCCGTTTGGGAGTCGGAGGTCCAGTCCGATGAACCAGGAGGAGACGTGGGAACTGTTCTTGAAGTCGAACCTTGAACCATCTTCTTTCGGTTAAGGCAAGCCCCGGAGCATTATAAGCCTCCTGCTTTCAAAGCAATTATGTATATATATATGTTATATATGTATTGTTGCATTACGTTATAGGAGTTGGTTGGAAACCCTTGCTGCATTGATAACACTCCTTGTCCAGCAATTTGAACCTTGAATCCTATGTAGACAGGATCGTATCTATGCTTAGCCCTGCTTAATTAGACCGGTAGAAGTTGGTTGATTTTCTGTCACCTGCGAGATATAGGGCTTTACCTGGTCATGGTTGACTATATTTGCTATCGTGGAAAAGAACCATGTGTTAATATGAATAAAAGACCAGGCGAGGTCTTACGGTTGTAGTGATGCTCCATGTGTTGATTAAGGACTGAGACCTGGAGCCTTCTATGTCATGTTGAACGCATGTCGAACATTTAGCTGGCTAGCCTAAGGTTGCCGACCGTGAAGCCGAGTAGCTCAACTCAAGTTGCGAAGTCGAAAAGTGGAAGTCGCCTCGAAAGGGAGCCAGGGGGTCCAAGGGCAGTTATTTAACAGTCCAGAACATCTTGGCCACTAGTATCCCCAAGAACGCGGCGCTGTTCGGGCACACCCTGAGTTGTACCAAAGGTTATCTATGACTACCTTTAGCAGAGTTTACTAGGTGAGTGTCAGGAATACCCCCTTAGCTGAGTTGGAATCGATTCGAGTCGCCGTCTCTTCCGGATAGTGAGAAACTTGACTGGTTATCTCCAGCGTAGATACACTAATTATGTTGATGGTTCTGAATTGATGATAAGGATGATGATGACAGCCATGATTAAACCAGATATGGTTATTATTGCTTTCTTAGCCCAATCAAGTGATTGCTTTAGTACATGTGCTAATATAGTTAGAAGGTTAATGATGATTAACTTGATGCTTAAGCAAATAATGGTTACTTACCTGTATTAAGCTTTTCTGCAAATGAGTCTAGCTAGCCCACTATATAAAGCCTTGCATACTCCTTGGTGTCACTTTATTTCTGGTTTTTGATGGGTAAGTCTAGCTAAGTACCTTCTCGTACTCAAGGTTTATTCCCACCTATTGCAGGTAGCAGATTCGTACTTGTTGCCGCAAGTATTGTCTTTGCCATGTGGGTGTGAAGACTAGACCATATGGGCATGGTCTCTATAGTATCTCTTCTGGTATGCTTTTGCAGGATGTGACTATGAACGGGCCGTATTTGACTTCAAATGGTTTCAGAAATTTTGTTGCTTCCGTTAATCTCTACTTTGGTTTTGTAATAAATTAATCGTACTCCGATGTATGAGAGCTACTTATGAACTATTGCAACAAGTGCTATGTTATGTTGAATCACTACGATCTTGGTTGCTCTTGGTTTGGTTTGAAATCCCTCGTGATTTCGTGGACTACCGGAGTTATATGGGCTCAAGTTTGAGAATTTGATCGCTTCGGTGATTGTTTTTGGACTTGTGCTCTTATAATTTGGATGGTTTTGTGATAGCTGGTATTAGAGCAAGATTCAACAGTTAAACACGTCATTTGTGTATTTAAACAAAAGCTTTTGTGAAAAATCTTAATTCTAATCTAAAGAGTCCTAGTGGTCATATCCTATATGCCCAAATAAGGACTATTAGGTGGCTTATTTAAGTACTGACTTGGGGGTTTTAAATTATGCATCTATGGCTGTGGCAAATGTGAGAAGTTTGATAACTTGACCACAATATGTCACCTTGTGGTCTAATGGTGGAGGTAACCTTCATATATGAATTAGCCATATATGTCGCTAGATTATTTTTATGCAACGTCGCACCTTCGCCTAGGTAAGTGTGAGCTATGAGAGCATGATCGGATGTACTGCCGATCTAGGGGAGTGTTATATGGTGCTGGAGTATTTACATGTTGCACGCATGTTCATACAAAGGTACCGACATGTTGGGTGTTTTCGTCCCTTGGGAGACGATGCTGTCATTAGGACGATGATTGGGTGTGGCCACCTTCATATAGATAGGGATGTATGCAAGGTGTGTAGATTTACTGCTTTCATTGAGTGATATATTGGGAACTGTTGGGCTGAAATGCAATTTTCTACAGGTACACTAACAACGTTTCCTTTAGAGCGACTAGTTATCGTTATTGAGAGAATATGTGGATGCCACCGAACTATACGCTAGAATTTTCAAATTCTTCCTAGGTTTGTGAGGACGTATGGTCCATGCATGCACCATGTTCGCATCATACAATGCATCTTGCATTAATCCCTCCCTTATAAATTGCTTACCCCATTCTTTCAAAATTTTCTTCCCTCCAAATAGTTTTCCCATAAGCGGTTGCATTTCTTTCGTGAAGAATTGTGGTAGTCAACTAACCTAGTGGAAGAAAGAAAGACACAATTTCATGATGTATCTCCTCGAGTTAGGATGCGTTTTGATCTACAACTCGCATCCCCATTGATTCTAACCTTGTATCCATCCTTGTTTGCTACCCCATCTTTGGATGATGCTGTTTCTACACGCCAAATTCATGACACGTGAGGATTCCTCATGGATGTGTGTTCGGTAATGGTGTTACGATTAGTACTCCATGGTGCCACGACAAAACTGGGAGCCTCCTGTGGCGCGCGACACAAGGTTGTGCTGCTCGACACGTGTCGGTATCAAGGATTGCTAGTCATGATCCATTATGGAGCTACACCAATATGTTATCTTCTCATGAACCTTTTCCTTGGATATCATTCCCTATGTTGTCAGAAGATCAGCACCTCAAACCAAGAGATTTCCTTCTTTTGAGATTGGAATTTAGATAGTTGGTTACAACCTCTTCATCATGCTTATATAATTCATCAGCAACCTTCTGACATCATCAATGCTTACTGGTTTCACCTACTTGCAGATGTCTCATCAGCTTCGCTCTAGTAGTCGGAGTCGTGGCAATACGGAACCGCCATCGTCTCCTCCGCAACCTACTTCTGCTAAGTTGCTACAAATGCTTGCCGAAAGTTAGCGTGCCTTGGATGAAAGTGTTAGAAACCATGTCCATGAGGATCCTGAGCCTATCCAGTGTAGCATCTATAATGATTTCTTGGATACCAAGCCTCCTATTTTCTGAGAAGCAGAAGAACCACTTCAAGCAGACGAATGGTTGAACATTATCAAACAGAAGTTCCGTGTGCTCAAGGTAGTAGATGATATGAAAATAGAATATGCTTCGCAACAATTACAAGGGCCTGCAGGCATTTGGTGGTGTCATCATCGGAATACTCTGCTTGAGAATATGGAAGTAGTTTGGGATCAGTTCAAGGAGGCATTTCGGGGACATTACATTCCTTCTGGTCTCATGGCAATCAAGCACACCGAGTTTATGAAGCTCACCTAGGGAGACAAAAGTGTAACAGAAAATCTACATGCTTTCATCAACTTGTCAAGATATGCTCCAGAATTTGTTAATATGGAGGTTAAGAAGATCGCTAGTTTTAAAAGGGGGCTATGTCCCAAATTGATGCAGGCCATGTGCAATAGCAAGTGTGCAACTTTCAATGAGTTTGTCAATGATACTATCCTTCAAGAGAATGTAATGTTGTATATGCTGCTTCTAAGAGTCATGAGAAATCTTATGAATCCCAAGCATCTTCGTCCAATACTCTTGTGGTGGTTGCACCTCAGTATCATTCGCCGGGCATATCAACCAGATATCATCCATATCAGAAAAAGGGTCCGGTCAAGAGGAGCAGTATTAAGAAAGGAAAGTCTAAGGCACCGCTAAGTAATCGGTCGTGTTGGAATTGCAAGATGTCAGGTCATTGGGCCAAAGATTGTCCTCTCCCGTAGAAGAAACCAAATGAAAAGAATGCAGATGTGTGTAAAGGACATGTTCGATACACCATTGTGGAATCCATTCCTATGGGTGAGATTATCAGTGCTGGTGCATTTTTAGTGAACCAACATCCTTGAATCATGTTGTTTGATTCAGGTGCTTCTCACTCTTTCATCTATTCCATGTTTGCAGCCAAGCATGGTATGAAGGTTGTTACCTTAGGTAATGGTGGTTATAATATCAGTGTTGCTAGAAATAATATTTCAACCAACCAGTTGGTCTTAGAAGCAAAGATTGAGATAGAAGGACGTCTATATGATTTGGATCTTGTGGTATTACCAGGATTGGGCCTAGATGTAATCTTAGGTATGAAGTGGATGAGTGGAAATGGTGTTCTAATCGATACCTCTACGAGAGTGATTATGTTGAGGGATCCAAAAGATCAACAAGCTTTTCTAGTGCAACTTTCATGAGATGTTAGTCCTCATAATATAGTTAACGTGTTATGTTGAGTGATCCAAAATATCAACAAGCTTTTCTAGTGCAACTTCCATGAGATGTTAGTCCTTAGAATACAGTTAATGCTATCATAGCCAAAGAAAAAGAGATTGCAGATGTTCCTATGGTGTGTGATTTTTTGGACATTTTGCCTAATGATTTGCCAGGATTACCTCCAGATAGTGATGTCGAATTCAAGATTGAGTTAATTCTGGGTACTGCCCCAATATTCAGAAGACCGTATAGAATGCCACCAAATGAGTTAGCTGAACTCAAGACCCAACTTGGTGAACTTTTGTAGAAAGGTCTGATCTATCCTAGTTCTTCTCCATGGGGTTGTCCTGCTATCTTTGTGAAGAAGGGTCAGTCTCTGCGTATGTGTGTAGACTATCAACCACTCAATGTAGTGACTATCAAGAACAAGTATTCGTTGCCTCGTATTGATATCTTGTTTCATCAGTTATCTAAAGCAAAGGTATTCTCGAAGATTGATCTAAGATCTAGTTATCACCAAATTAAAATTTGTCCTGAAGACATACCAAAGATAGCCTTCTCTACCAGATATGGATTATATGAATATCTTGTCATGTCTTTTGGTACGACCAATGCTCCTGCACATTTCATGTACCTAATGAATTCAGTATTCATGCGAGAGCTGGGCAAGTTTGTGGTGATATTCATGGATGATATCCTCATCTATTTTGAAAATGAAGAACATGCCGACAATTTGAGAATTGTTTTATCTAGATTACATGAACATAAGCTCTACGCCAAGTTCATCAAATGTGAATTCTGGTTAAAGAAGGTACCTTTCCTCAGTCATGTATTGTCTAGTGAGGGGATTTCAGTAGATCCGACTAAGGTACAGGAAGTTTTGGATTGGAAAACACCAACTACAGTCATGAAATTCGGAGTTTTCTTAGATTGGCTGGCTACTATCATCGTTTTATTCTAGATTTCTCTAAGATAGCCAAGCCTATGACTCAACTACTTGAGAAGGATATGAAGTTTGATTGGACTCCGGAGTGTGAGCAAGCTTTCCACACTCTATGGACTTTATTGACATCAGCTCCGGTGTTGACACAACCGGACATTGAGAAACCGCTTGATGTGTATCGTGATGCATCGGGTACTGGTTTAGGCGGGGTACTTCTGCAAGAAGGCCAAGTTATTGCATATGCTTCATGTTAGTTAAGAAAACATGAAGTCAACTATCTGACTCATGACTTGGAATTAGCTGCTGTCATCCATGCTCTAAAAATTTGGAGACACTATCTGCTTGGAAATGTGTGCAATATCTATATAGATCATAAGAGTCTCAAGTACATATTTACTCAACCCAAGTTAAATATGCAATAGAGGAGATGGTTGGAATTAATAAAGGATTATAACCTTCAAGTGCATTATCATCCTGGTAAAGCAAATGTGGTTGCTGATGCCTTGAGCTGAAAGTTTCATTGCAACTCTCTGATAGAAGAAGATTTTCATTTGTCTCATCTCTTACATCCTGTCGTACTCCATCATATCACTGTTGATTGTTCTTTAAGAAGTCAAATCATTGAGCTACAAAAGACTGATACTGGTATATTTCACATCAAGAGAAAAATGAAAGAGCAAGAAAACAAGCACTTTCGAGTGGATGACAAAGGAATTCTCTGGTTCAATGATAGACTTGTCGTGCCCAAAGACAAGGAACTTAGAAACCAAATCATGGCTGAAGCCCATTCTTCTAAATTGTCCATCCATCTTGGCAGCAGTAAGATGTATCAAGACCTCAAGCCGTATTATTGGTGGACCAAGATGAAGAAGGAAATTGCAGCCTACATCGCTAGGTGTGATAATTGTTGTAGAGTTATGGCCATTCACATGAAGCCTGGTTTACTGAAGCCTTTATCTATCCTAGGATGGAAGTGGGACGACATTGTTATGGACTTTATTGTCAGATTACTAACCACGCAAAGAGGTTTTGATTCTATCTGGGTTATAGTTGATTGTTTAACAAAATCTACTCATTTTATCCAGGTGAAGAGTAACTATCACCCACACCAATATGCTGATATTTACTTCCAACAAGTTATATGTCTTCATGGAGTGCCTAAATCTATTGTTTCTGATAGGTGATCCCAATTCATAGCTCATTTCTAGAAGCGCCTACATCAGAATCTTGGTACTAACTTAATCCGCAATTCTGCTTATCATCCCCAGACATCAGGGCAAACTGAGCGTGTGAATCAGATTCTTAAAGACATGCTTAGAGCTTGCATTATCTCTTGTAAGGGCTCTTGGGATAAATGGTTGTCGCTCGCTGAGTTCTCTTATAACAACAGTTATCAAGAGAGTATAAAATGGCTCCATTTGAAGCTCTGTATGGGCGCAAGTGTAGAACTCCTTTGAACTTGGTGGAACTAATAGAAAGAAGATTCTATGGTATTGACTTTGTAAAAGAAGCTGAGGAGCAAGTACATGCTATACAGAAAAATATGGCAGCTGCTTAGGCTAGACAAAAGAGCTACACAGATAAGAGGAGAAAACCTATTGAGTTTGAAGTAGGTGACCATGTCTATCTGAAGGTGTCACCTATGAGAGGCCTAAAGCGTTTTGGAATAAAAAGAAAGCTTGAACCTCGATATGTTAGACCTTATCGGATTATTGAGAAAAGTGGAAGAGTAGCTTATAAGCTTAGTCTACCTCGAGATCTAGGGGCTATCTTCCCTGTTTTCCATATATCTCAATTGAAGAAATGTCTCTGCCTTCCTAAGGAAAGAGTATATGTAAGATGCATCAAACTAAAATCATATCTCGCTTATGAGGAGAAACCTATATATGTTCTAGATACTCGGGAAAGGGTGACTCGAAGTTGAGTAGTCAAATTATACAAAGTGGTTTGGAGTAATCACAGTGAATGTGATGCAACATGGGAAACAGAGGATTATTTAAAGGACAACTATTCCGCTTTCTATGAAAAATGGTACACTTTCCAAATCTCAGGACGAGATTTTTATAAGGGGGGAGGGTTGTAACACCCCATGTATTTGCCTTGCATCTGTGCATCCATATGAGCATGACTTGAGCATGTGCACCATCATTTCATGTGCATTGTTCTTGAAACATGACCTTGCAATAGTTGCAACATCCATGACTGAATGCATGTGTTAGGTATATGTTTGTTTGTTAATGCTAGCTTATGTGTGTACTACACTTGTAGTAGTATGATGTGTGACACAACACCTTAAAACATGATCATGAAACACATGCAACATGCCTAGTTAACCCATGCAACACATGCTTGCAACACAATGTTGCATTAGCTTGATTAGTGATGTTTCAATGCACTTTGATGTGACTTTTGCTCATATGTGATGCTAGTGTGTGTGTAAGGCTTTGTTAATGTTTGGAGCATGTTTGTAGTCCAAAATGACCTAGGGTTTATGTTTATGTCGTGCCCTGATTCCATCTTGATTCTTGTATTGACCTAGTTGACCACAGGACCTTCCTAGTTTAACCTAGCAAAAAGGGCAGCTTAGAGCCTTTGCATGTTGGTGCAACCTTAACAGAGTTTGTAACAAATTTTGTGTAGAACAAAAGTTGTTCTTGTGCCATCTTATGAAAATGGCTGGATCATGCTCTAACATGGCCTACTAGTCAGCATGGAAGGTTGATTTCAGCACGTAGTATTTTTGGCTAAGTCTGTTTTGACTTCTAGTTTCTAGGTACCCATCTTCAGAGCTCTCTAACTTGCAAACGAAGCCAAACCAGGTTTTGTGCTAGTAGAGTTGTAGGTAGATCTCGGGTAGCTCTAATCAAAACTCTACTATGGCTTTGGCTAACTCGATCTAGTTTAGGAGATGAAGTTTGACCAAAACTAGCTGTCAATCATCACTAGACAACACAATTTTCGTGTACACCTCTTGGGACCCTTGTATCTCGCAGACCGTGACAAATCAGCTCTAGTGCTTATTGACTTGAATGAAGATCTCACATAGCTCTACTCGAAACTCTCTTACGGCTTTCTAGTTCTTACTGGTTTGGGAGATATCGGGCGCTCGAGATCGATTGTTAGGCTTAGTCCTTTACCGAATTGAAGTTCAGTTTCGTTAGTGTTCAAAATCCGAACTCATTCGGGTCATGGCCGACCGAATGTAGGAGCAAGTCAACACATGGACGCTGTGTGTTAACACCATGCTTGTGCTCACACGGGTGAGGTCGGAGCTCGCGATAGCTCGCCCCAGCTCCCTTCATTCGCCCTAATACTCTCCCTTGCCTCGCTCTACTCCACCATAGCACTGCCGCTAGCTTCTTTGTGCCTGGCCGTGCCACCACGCCATCGCAGCATGCTCCACCTCGCTCGTAGCTTCGCCATCACCCCTGCCACCTCGTGCACCTGCTAGCTAGGTCAATCAGCGACCAAAGCGGGCAGATTTCAAAGTTCTGCCACCGCCATTCCTTTGGACCTCACTGGAGCAAGGCCGCCACCGTGGCCAGCCCAACATGGAGTTTCTCCGAGCTACGTTCACCTCGTCCTCCCACTGACGTGTCCCGTGAAGCATGGAAAACCCACTGGTGCCACCTCTACTGCGGTAGGTACTCTAGAACGGCTCTAACCATGAGCGTGCTCTGCTATGGCAGCAATCAGTGTCGAGCTCGATCCTAGTGAACTTGCTCACCCTTTCTTCCTTATAGCTAGCGCATAGCATGTCCTAGAGGTGGAACTCCACGCGGGCGAGATGCTACCGCCTTTAGTGCCCTCCTCCTCGCAGAACATCATTGTGGCCGCAACATCACCGTCGCCGCCGCAGTGCCACACACGCGGCTGGACCTCCTTCACCGTTTCGCCACTTCTTCCTTAGCCCTAACAGCTCCACCGTGACTCCCTGATCGTGTAGAAGCTCTCCGCGCGTGCAGCCGTGCCCTGTGCTCGCCGGTGTGCCACCACCGAGCGCCGCCGCCCGCCATTGTCGGCGGTGAGCCATCTTGGGCTAACCCTAGCTGCCCATGGTACCTCATTAGAATCGCCTAGATGAGTAGAGCAAGCCAGTGCTCTTGGTTTCCCTGGAGGCCGCGCCGTCGTCGAGAAATCGGTGGCGAACCGCCGTCCCCTGCTCTGCTCCCTATGGCGGGTGGGACCCGCAGGTCTGCGCCCCCTCCCCTGTCTTGACTCTGTTGGGCCAGCGTGTGGGCCGGTTCGGGCGCAAACAGCGGCCCAGTGGCCATCTAGGCCTCTTAAGAGTGGTTTTGAATTTTTGTTTTTGCTAAAAAGTACATATTTTATCTAACCTTTGGAAAATTGTAAGTTGAGCTAGGGATGTCCAATGGATGTGGTTCCAATTTTGTTTTGCTCTGTGTTAGCTCTAGTTTTTATTAAAATTATGAAATGTGGTATGTTAGTTTATGATTTCTGAAGTTTGGATTTAATTTTGTTAAGCACTTTATGTTATTATGTGAATTTGATAATTCAATATCTCACTGTGTGTTGATTTTTTTGCTATGAAATTTTTGTGCGATGCTAAGCATGCCTTGGTGATGCTTCAGTTAAATTTTCATGAATTTTGGATTTCATATGCTTCAATTATCAATTCTCCTTTGTATATGCTTTACATTGATTATCCATTTGTTTATTTTGATATCTCTAAATCTACTTGTTTAATTGGGCTGAAAATTTTATGGTAGCCTGCTGGTATCTTGTATGTGCCTCTGTAATTTTATTAGAATTTCTAGACACATTTTATAATTAATGTTATTTATGCCTATGCATTTAAATAAATAGAAAAGTCCAAATAAATAAATGTTTACATAAGTAACATGATATGATCTGGTGTTCTTTTAACATGTTCTAAATGTCAATCAAGTTGGTTTGGCCATTTGCATTGTTTGAAGGATATGTTATCATATAATTTTATAATTCGTTGATTTCTGGACAGTTCTAAAAGAATTACAATTTGAGCAATGCTATGGTGGTTTTCGTGCTCTAAGTTGTATACAAGAGTTGTAGTAAACTTTATGATGTGCCTACTGTTCAAATTTGGTGGCATGTGGCCACATGGTTTAGGATCTATGCATGTTTTAAGAAGTGTCCGGTTGCAGTTTGCTCTCTGTTTGCCCAGAACAGGTCCTGGGAATATATGTTTTCGACCTGTTAAAGTTTCGAATCATGCCTTAGTATCTGAAGATGAAATGTAGGCAATTTCATAAGCTTTCCAGAATGTCATCATGTTTGTCCATTGGAGTTATAGAACTCTGGTTAAGAATTTTCTTAGCTAATACTGTTAACATGTTGGAAATGCTAAATTTCTGAAATCTTGTTATGTGTGTGTTGACTCTTAACTTTGTGGCACTAAGTGTTTTCTTAGGGATGTTTAAACATGTTAATACCAGAGAGGAGATTTGCACCTAAGCTTAAAGTGATTTGAATAGAGCACCACTTGGCTTGGTTTGTGCATATGATGTTGCCATGTCATTACATTCATCTTCGCATCATTCCTAAATGTTCATAAATCATCATGTCATCCTTGGTGCATACATTAAATTCATTGGGTGCATATACATACAATTGGTGTGCCAAGAATCGTGTCACGAGCGAAGCTCCGTAAGGCGTGAACCCCAAAGTTGGAGTCTGTTCGGAAGCCGGAGGTCCAGTCCAACGAACCAGGAGGAGACGTAGGAACCGTTCTTGAAGCCGAACCTTGAACCATCTCTTTCGGTTAAGGCAAGTCCCGAAGCATTATAAGCCTCCTACTTTCAAAGCAATTATCTATATATATGTTATATATGTATTGTTGCATTACATTATAGGAGTTGGTTGGAAACCCTTGCTGCATTGATAACACTCCTTGTCCAGCAATTTGAACCTTGAATCCTATGTAGACAGGATCGTATCTATGCTTAGCCCTGCTTAATTAGACCGGTAGAAGTCAGGTGATTTCCGGTCACCTGCAAGATATAGGGCTTTATCTGATCACGGTTGGCTATATTTGCTATCGTGGAAAAGAACCATGTGTTAATATGAATAAAAGACCGGGCAGGGTCTTACGGTTGAAGTGATGCCGCCTGTGTCGATTAAGGATTGAGACCTGGAGCCTTCTATGTCATTTTGAACGCATGCCTGACATTTAGCTAGCTGGCCTAAGGTTTCCAACTATGAAGCCAAGTAGCTCAACTCAGGTTACGAAGTCGAAAAGTGGAAGTTGCCTCGGAAGAGAGCCAGGGGGTCCAAGGGCAGGTGAGTTAAAAGTTCTGAGCATCCTAGCCACTGGTATCCCTAAGAATGCGGCACTGTTCGGGCCCACCCTGAGTTGTACCAAAGGTTATCTATGGCTGCCTTTAGCGGGGTTTGCCAGGTGAGTGTCAGGAATACGCCCTCAGCTAAGTTGGAATCAATTCGAGTTGCCATCTCTCCCGGATAGTGAGAAACTTGACTGGTTATCTCTAGCGTCGATACACTAATTATGTTGATGGTTTGGAATTGATGATAAGGATGATGATGATAGCCATGATTAAACCGGATATGGTTATTATTGCTTGCTTAGCCTAATCAAGTGATTGCTTTAGAACAGGTGCTAATATTGTTAGCACATTGTTGACGTTTCTAATACGATTACAAATATGGTAGGTCAAACCCTTCCTTAGCAAAGGCATTAGAAATGTTCAGGACATCTCTTAGCATTGCTTAAGCCAGGTTGTCATCCCCAACATGATACCAAAGGATGTGGTTGTACTTATGGTCATAGCACTTATAAAATTTAAATAAAGGTTATTCGCAAGCGCACAGATAAAATACACCCGTTGTAGCATTTCACCCAAGAAAGTTCTAGGTATTGTTATTTATAATTCTACCACTAGAAAGGCACTTGGAGGTATAAGAATAAAAACTATAACTTACACTTGTGATAAGAGTTCCACTAGATCAATCTCAAAATAGGGATCAATCATATCATAATAAAGGATAATTAATAATAGATCATGGTAATTCTAAAAGGGGTTCCACCGAGCATTTTCCTACTTGGGCGTGACTCTAGAAAGAACTAGAAAATAGAGACTAACTCCTAGGGTTATTCTAACTATACGTCATTGAGCTACATCAATTAGTGCAATTACATTTAGCAATCATGGTCAAGGTAAACTCACATTCATACTCAAGAGACATTGCTAAGGTGGATCAGGAACAAAGCAAGATATCACCCCGCAACTCAGCCTTATTAATCCTATATTCGAGGAGTGGACTACAGAGCACTCAATGAAGCTATAATAGTCACCTTCACAATCTACCACATGGCCTAGAACATAGGGAGCACTCGCAGATAGATATTGTCTAAGTACCATGCTTACACAACTTCTACCACCCACCCGTTGATCATCGAAACGAGCGCTATACGAACAAGGGTATAAACATAAAACTACTCCAACTATACTAAACATATAATCAACATAGGCAATGAACATTATAATTATGAATCTAGAATTATACCAAGTCCTATCAAGTATTCGACTCATACACAAACTAAAACAAGAACTAGAGGATCAACATGAACTAGACAAGAACACGATGAACTAGACAAGAATATGATGAACTATAAGATGAACAAGATGAACTAGAAGAACAAGTAGACAAACAAGAAGATGAACATAATGAACTAAAAGACAAATAGCACAAATAGATTAATAATGTTGAATACAAGAGAGAAGTACAAGGCTATACCTAGCCTCCACGCGACTAGATCCGAAATCCAAGCGTTGCTTGCCTCCTCTAATTCATATTCTTATGTTCTATCTATGCCCTCGCTGGTGGAGCTCTAGGTTATCCTTTCAAGGGACTACCTTGAACTGAACAATGATGGATGATAGATTGATTGATTCAGGAGGGGGGGTCTGCGTTTGCTTATATAGCCCGGTGGGACGAACCTCAGCCCTTGGATCAAACTAACATGAAGCAATGGTCAAGATGCATCATAGAGATTGGTTGGAGGCCACCACTCGAAGGGGGGCCCACTTGGTAGGGGAGTCAGGCTGGCCGGCCCCACTTGGCAGCTGCTAGGCCTCCGCTTAGTTCTCGTGCCTTTTAGTATCTTCTACATCCTTCTAGTGCCACTTTCCGATCCGTTCACGTAATGAGTCGTGTCTTGAGTGGATTCCTTCCTTCCCAGCTTCTGGATAAATCCCTAGAAAAGATTATTTTACAAAGCTGTGGAATCTTGTTGGTTTAGTCCTTGGTCTGGTGATGATGATGGTTCTAGGGTCTTCTAGAGTCTTCTGAGTTGTATTTATGGAGGACATCTTCTCCGATGCTCTAAATGTGGCAAATGATATGTCCGTCTCGACAAGCTCTTCGCAATGGTGTGCTCAGATTCTTCACTTGAGATACTTTTATATAATGAAATACTACATATCCTGCAAAACAAGTGAGAACAACACAATTCATGGAACTCATTAGAATAAACCTCTATAACCCTACCTCACACATTATTTCAGACCTTTTCCTAAAGTAGTTGAGGGTTAAAAATTGGAGTTAATTAACGTCAACAAACTCCCCCAAGCTTACCCTTTGCTAGTCCCTTAGCAAATAGTGGTTTGGTTTAATATGATGGATCAGGAGTTGCTACAATGCTTTCACACCTCAAAAGTACATAGATGTTCAAACAAAAACTCTCCTCCGAGTTAGAATAAACCATTTCAACTTCCAACTTACCCATATTACCTTCAGCCATGGGGCTTGTAACCTTCACTTGGGTAGTTGAAAAGCAGAATGATCAAGTCAAGCACTATGTCTCAAGCTCTTCGATCAACCTTTATTCTAGAGTTTTGCAAGGTTTTCAAAATAAAACTCAGAGATTCCTTCGTATGATCCTTTCAAGTCTCTCATATGTGGTATTTGTGGATTCCTCTCTAAGGAAATAATGGTGTTCTGTCTTCTCTCCTCTCAAGATTTGTGGTATTTTTGGCATAAGGCAGAGTAGCATCATACCTTCCCTCTTCTCTCCCTATAACTATCAAGCTTATTGGAGCTGAAGGTATTTCAAGGATGTAGCATACTTACTTGGTATGTATTGCCTAATCAAAACCGGGATCCTCAGAGGGGAAATCATACCCTTAGATCATGATGTGCATGTGTGTGGACCTATATATGTGGAATGGGTATGTATGTGGTGGTGGATATATGGTGGAACAATGGTGATAAAGGGTGTGACATGGTGAGGATGAAAACATGAAACCTTATCTTACTTTGCTCCTTGAGGGGATACTTCTCTCTTTTGAACTTTGAAGGCTTTGAAGAATACTTGGGCTCGACACTCCTTCTCTTTTTTTTCTTTTTTTTTCTTTTCTTTTCTTAGAACTAGAACCCAAGCTTCTTTTGCTAGTACATATCAAGAGATAAATAACAAGGACTATTGGAGCAATGACAATGATGAAAATGACAAGGTTTAATGGATGAAATGGGAAAAAGGGAATATTTTTGGTTGTTCATTCCCAGGTAGGAAGAGAACATTTTTGGTGGATCTAAGTGGAAAGAATGTTGTTGCGCACTTCTAGGGTAGAAGTAGCATATTTAGGTGGAGTGTACGTGATCTAGATCTTGGGAGTATGATGAACCTCTCGACAAGGGTCTTACTCGGGTTGATCAAACTCAATACAAAGCAAGTAGGCTATGAGCTAGTTTTCCTAGTCTAAATATATAGTCGTGGTAGGAATTTAATCACTCATCATATAGGAACTCATCATGTAATAATTTTAAATTTTCAAAAGATAAATCTCTAGAACTCTAGTATCACTAGAAACAAGATAGCAGCTCAAAACCGTCTCATATCATACTCATCAAATACCTAGACTTAGATCAAGCTTTTGCAACCCACAAGTTTCAGGTTTAGGGCAAATCTTCATGTCAAACCAATCATATCCTAAAACTCAAGAGAATTTAAGGTTGAACACTAGGCACTTGAAAGGGATTACGACAGAGCAACTATTCATCATTTCCATGCAAACAGATTATTTTGGAGCTCAATTCCTTTAAGGGCAGGTAAAACAGACTTATACACTCTCTCTTTGCTACCTAAACATTTAATAACTAATATAGATAGTAGACTCTTTTTGTTTTGTTTTCTAAATTATTTATCTTTTTTTTCTAAAATAAATCACACATAAGGAAAGAAATACTTAGCTAGATACATGGGGGATGCTCCTCCCCCAAGCTAGATGTTGACATAGTCGTTCGTCTTGAATCTTGATAGCGTAGATGTTCCTTGTCCCTCTGGATCTTCAAAGTGGATAGTCGATAAAGAGGTCCATCCAGAGTGGATGAAAACTTCTGGCTAATCTTCTCATTGAATCCTGCTTAACTCAAAATAGGCAACAAAGCTCGTGGAACAAATTAAGCGTTAGTGGTAAAACCATTTATGTTTTATCCATTTTTGGAACCTTGTGGACTTTCAATTAAGCAATTTTCAACAAGATCTCAATATTTTTGGATTTTCTATTTTTGTATGCAGATGCAAAAATTATTTTTATGCCTCCATAGTAAACAACCGAAACTTATTCACATGGGGCTTAAGTTTTTTTAGATGCAATGATATGATGCAAAATAAATTAATTTTTATTTTCTTTTTAATGCAATGGAGAAAATATAAATATGCTAAATGCTTGTGACTAGATGCGGAAAAATAAATATGCTAAAGTAAAACTATGCAGGAAGGTAAATATGAGGATAGCTACCAATGTAACCTTTCGACGAAGGTTCAGAGATTTAGGTCCATCGAACCGGACCTTCTAGCTCGATCATGCACTTGAGGGGGTGTCTGAGGGGACAGAGTCCTCCCCTGATTTCTCCTCTTCTAGTTGTACCTGAGTATCTGGTGAGTCGGGAGATAGCGATTCTTCTTCTTGTGCGAGAGTGCTTAGTGGTGTTATCTCTTTCTTTCTCCATACTTTCTTGGTCTTCGGTTTCTGTGGTTCCTTGTCTAGAAACTTCTCTTCTTCTTTTGCCTCTAGGGCAGCTTCTCCTTCAACAGCTTCCTTTTTCTAATCAGCCCCATCTTCCTTGATGGCTTGCTGTCTTAGACGCTGAGAGCGGTGTCTCCTATTCCTATTCTTTTTGGGCTTCTCATAAGTAGTATAGCTATTAAAGTAACAACGTACCTTCTCCCTAGGGAAGTGAAAATGGAACTCCTCTTGCTTCATATAGATGATCGCGTAGGTGGTTTGAAGGAACAGTCTCCCTAGAATAAGGTGGACGTCATCTTCTTCACCCATGTCTAGAACCATGAAGTCGGCAGGAACTTCTTGATCCCTATCTTGACTGTTACGTCCTTGGCTATTCCTTCCAGAAATTGGAACGATTGGTCCGCCAGTTGCAGCTGCAAATATGTTAGGCACAAGGGTCTATCTTGATATAAATGTTTATATGTTACCATAGACATGATGTTGACGCTTGAGTCGATGTCGTAGAACGTCTTGTAGAAGGTACTTCCTTCGATCATACAATCGATGGTAGGTACTCTAGGATCTTCCTTCCTTTCAAGGTGTGATGGAGGAAAAGCAGGGTCAATAGGTGGTTCAATAGTGTTGACCATCAAGGCTGGTTCTTGAACAGGTTGCTTTGCTTTGCTCTTCCCCTTGTTGTTGTTCTTATTTGGAGTAGGCAATATGCCTTCATAAGTGTAGACGTTCTTCTTGGCTGGAGCCTTCTTTTCTAGAACCTTCCTTTCTGGAATCTTATTTTTCTTTTCTGGGATCTTGTCAAAATCCAAGTAATCGTACGGGTGCTAAGGATGGACTCGCGTTGTGAGTGCATGATTCTTGAAGTTGAATCTCTCCTTGGTGTCTCCAATGGTGAAACAGATCTTGGTAGTGTCAGCATAGATGATGGCTTTGGCTGTGTTGAGGAATGGTCGTCCCAAAATGATGGTTGCTCTATCATCTCCTCTTGTTTCTACCATGAAGTCTACTCATAGAGCTGAGTGTCCAACTCCCACGAGAACATTTTCAAGGATCCCCTTGGGGTAACACAATGTCTGATCTGCAAGCTACAAACACATGGTTGTGTACAACAAAGGTTGACAATGAATTTTATCGTAGATTACCTTAGGCATAATATTGACACTTGCTCCCAAATCGCAGACGGCTTCGTCAAAAGTGTGAGCTCCGATGCGGATGGGGATGATGGGTCTTCCTGGATCTCCTTTCTTTTCTAACATGTCCTGTTCTCCCCATACTGGTCTTAGTGGTCTGGGTGGTGCGACGAAGTATTCTCCTACATTGAAGATGTCTACAAGATTCGTAGTTTCTAATTCTTCCAGATTCCCCGGAATCTTACCTTTTCAGCCACAGGTACTAAAGTGGCTAGCTGAGAGATTTGTGATTCTATCATCTTATTAAAGCTAAGTTGATTCTTTATGATAGAAGTAAAGTTATCCATTCTATTGTTTATAGTTTCAAGCACTTTATCATTAGAAGCTATCTTTCTTGACATATTATCAATAACTTTATTCTGATTAACAATCATCTCTCTCAAAGGTGGTTGGTTGAAATTATTACCTTGGTAGTTACCTAAGTAGTTACCTAGGTAGTTAGGTCTTTATTGTTGATTCCACCCTTGATTCTATTGGTTCCATCCTTGATTCTATTGAGGATGATAATTGATGTTGTTGTTGATATAGTTGACATCCTCTTAGACTTCAGGACAGTTGCTTCCTGTGTGGCCAATGCCTCCACACTCTTCACAAGTCATGCGAGAATCGTGGATGTGCATGACTTTCTTCTTTTGTTGATCACGTTGGTCAAGCTTCTTCATGAGCATGTCCATCTTGGCAAACAGCATATCCACCTCCTTGACTTGATGCATTCCTCCTCTCTTGTGTGGTTGAGTGCGTTCTTTGTTCCATCCCTGGTTTGAAGCTATCTTCTCAACAAGAGTGGTGGCTTCACAAATAGTGAGTGACAAGAACGATCCTCCAGCAGCTGCATCAATATTCTCATGGGCACTTGTGGTGAGCCCATGATAGAATGTCTGCATGAGTAACCAATCATCCATCCCATGGTGAGGGCATTATGATATGTAATCCTAAAAGCGTTCCCATGCCTCAGTGACAAACTCATCGTACTACTACTGAAAAGTTGAGATCTTTGCATGTAGGGTATTGGTTTTGCCTATGGGAAAGAACTTTGCTAGGAAAGGAGTGGAGCAGATATTCCATGTAGTGTTTTTCTCTATGTTGGCATAGAACCATTGCTTCACCATTCCCAAGAGTGAAAATGGGAAAAGGCTGAGTAGTATGGCATCTCTTTCAACTCCTTTGATGGTGAATGTGCTACAAATCTCCAGGAAGTGTTGGAGATGGGCACTTACATCTTCATGTGCTTTCCCACAAAACTGGTTGGCTTACACCATGTTGATCAAGGCTGGCTTGAGCTCGAATCCTTCTTCAACCACATTGACTGCTGGTCCAGTCCTAATGTTGGCAGTGGTTGGAGCAGATAATTCACGGAGAGTCTTGTTGGCCATGGCTTTGAACACTGGTGTCAAACTTCTTGGCTAGTCTTCTTTTGACAAAGTGGTTGGGGATTTCTTTTTCCTGAGCTTGGCTCTGGCTTGTCTGATTATCTCTTCTGGATCCTCAACGTAGTTTGTTGGACGAAGATATCTAGACATACATCACCCTGTAATAAGATATTCATAAGTAGACAAAACGACAGGGGACAAAACGACAGGGTAAGCCTGTTTGAGTAAAAGATCAATAGTGTGTCTCAATTATCACATGTGTAAGATTATTCCAAGATATTCAATATGTATTATTCTAAACCTCCTTTGCCTTCCCCGGCAACGGCGCCAAAAATGCTTGTTGACATTTCTAATATGATTACAAATAAGGTAGGTCAAACCCGTCCTTAGCAAAGGCATTAGAAATGTTTGGGACATCTCTTAGCATTGCTCAAGCTATGTTGTCATCCCCAACACAATACCAAAAGATGTGGTTGTACTTATGATCATAGCACTTATAAAATATAAATAAAGGTTATCCGCAAGCACACAGATAAAATACACTCGTTGTAGCATTTCACCCAGAAAAGTTCCAGGTATCGTTATTTATAATTCTACCACTAGGAAGGCACTTGGAGGTATAAGAATAAAAACTATAATTTACACTTGTGATAAGAGTTCCACTAGATCAATCTCAAAATAGGGATCCATCATATCATAATAAAGGATAATTAATAACAGATCATGGTAATTCTAAAAGGGGTTCCACTGAGCATGTTCCTACTTGGGCGTGACTCTAGAAAGAACAAGAAAATAGAGACTAACTCCTAGGGTTATTCTAACTATAGGTCATTGAGCTACATCAATTAGTGCAATTACATTTAGCAATCATGGTCAAGGTAACCTCACATTCATACTCAAGAGACATTGCTAAGGTGGATCAGGAACAGAGCAAGATATCACCCCGCAACTTAGCCTTACTAATCCTATATTCGGGGAGTGGACTACAGAGGACTCAATGAAGCTATAATAGTCACCTTCACGATCTACCACATGGCCCAGAACATAGGGAGCACTCATAGATAGATATTGTCTAAGCACCATGCTTACACAACTTCTACCACCCACCCCTTGATCATTGGAATGAGCGCTATATGAACAAGGGTATAAACAAAAAACTACTCCAACTATACTAAACATATAATCAACATAGGCAATGAACATTATAATTATGAATCTAGAATTATACCAAGTCCTATCAAGTATTCAACTCATACACAAACTAGACCAAGAACTAGAGGATCAACATGAACTAGACAAGAACAGATGAACTAGACAAGAATATGATGAACTATAAGATGAACAAGATGAACTAGAAGAACAAGTAGACAAACTAGAAGATGAACACAATGAACTAAAACACAAATAGCACAAATAGATTAATAATGTTGAATACAAGAGAGAAGTACAAGGCTATACCTAGCCTCCTCCTGACTAGATCCGGAATCCAAGCGTTGCTTGCCTCCTCTAATTCCTATTCTTAGGTTCTAGCTATGCCCTAGCTGGTGGATGATAGATTGACTGATTCCGGAGGAGGGGTCTGCCTCTACTTATATAGCCCGATGGGATGAACCTCAACCCTCGGATCAAACCGACATGAAACAATGGTCAAGATGAATCATAGAGATTGGTTGGAGGCCGCCACATGAAGGGGACCCACTTGGTAGGGGAGCTAGGCCGGCCAGCTTGACATGTGGAGCCGGCCAGCCCCACCTGGCAGTCATCGGGCCTTCGCTTCGTTCCCGTGCCTTCTGATGTCTTCTACATCCTTCTAGTGCCACTTTCTGATCCATTCGCGTAATGAGTCGTTTCTTGAGTGGATTCCTTCCTTCCCAGCTTCGGGATAAATCCCTAGAAAAGATTATTTTGCAAAGCTATGGAATCTTGTCGTTTTAGTCCTTGGTCTCGTGATAATGATGGTTCTAGGGTCTTCTAGAGTCTTCTGAGTCATATTTATCGAGGACTTCTTCTCCGGTGCTCCAAATATGGCAAATGATATGTCCATCTCGATCGTCTTGACAAGCTCTTCGCAATGGTGTGCTCAGATTCTTCACTTGAGATACTTTTATATAATGAAATACTGCATATCCTGCAAAAACACAACTCATGGAACTCATTAGAATAAACCTCTATAACCCTACTTCACACATTATTTCTGACCTTTTCCTGAAGTAGTTGATGGTGAAAAATTGGAGTTAATTAACATCAACACAAGTTAATGATGATTAACTTCATTCTTAAGCAAATAATGGTTACTTACCTATATTAGGCTTTTCTGCAAATGAGTCTGGCTAGCCCACTATATAAAGCCTTGCATACTCCTTGGTGTCACTTTATTTCTGGTTTTTGACAGGTAAGTCTAGCTTAGTACCTTCTCATACTCAGGGTTTATTCCCACCTGTTGCAGGTACTAGATTTGTACTTGTTGCCACAAGTATTGTCTTTGCCATGTGGGCATGAAGACTAGACTATATGGGCATGGTCTCTATAGTATCTCTTCTGGTATGCTTTTGCAGGATGTGACTATGTACTGGCTGTATTTGACTTCAAATGGTTTCAGAAATTATGTTGCTTCCGCTAATCTCTACTTTGGTTTTGTAATAAATTAATCATACTCCGATGTATGAGAGCTACTTATGAACTATTGTAACAAGTGCTGTGTTATGTTGAATCACTACGATCTTGGTTGCTCTCGGTTTGGTTTGAAATCCCTCGTGAATTCGTGGACTACTGGAGTTATATGAGCTCAAGTTTGAGAATTTGATCGCTTCGGCGATTGTTTTTGGACTTGTGCTCTTATAATTTAGACGGTTCCATGGCAAGACTCACTGCTACAGGCGGAGCGTAGTTTCTGGCACTCAGCTTCGAGGTGCTGACGCCTGTTGACGGTCACTAACACCTATTTTGACCATCAACATTTCACCCAAAACCAAGATAAAGTTAGGAAAATCATCATCACATGTGTAGGATTTGCTTTATAATTCACCTAGTTCCACTAGTACATGGAAATATATTTGTATGCAGGAATTTTGGCCAAAATGGTCACAAATACACACATAGGAGGCAAGTGGACGTGGCAAGGGGCCAAGGGGCCCACATGCCACGCCGACCGGTACCACATAGGTTCCCCCTAGTGCCCCACTTACCCCTTCCATGTCACCGATCTGTGGGAGAGGTCCTCCAAGCGTTCTCCAACGTTGATCTTAAGTCGGTTTGCATCGATGGTCATGATGGAGTGGTCTTAGATCCATGGGTCCACTGTCATGGACTTGAAGCCCTCCAATCGACCTTGGAACCACCTTACCAGCCAAATCTTCACACGTGCTGCCTTCATAACCGCCTTTGGGAGCCAACCATGGCCCTATGATAGAAAGGCGATGGAATTGTACGTCGACCGGTGCCCCTACCATGCCACCTGGTGCCCAAGTTTGCTCCACCAACTTCCTACGCTGCCTATAAGTACCCCCACTGCCTCAAGACACTATTAAAGGGGCAATGGTGCTCGGTGGAGAAGGGCACCATCTCATTCCATCACTCCAAGTGAGAGTAGTAGCTAGGCAAAGCTTCGTAGCTCTACTACTTAGAAGTAGAAGATAGGGAGAGAGTGAAGAGAAGATTGGAGAAGGGCCAGGGTTGTCGGCATCCTCTCCACTTGTGCTTTGGTAGATGAAACTCTTCTTCGAGTGAAGTCTAGCATCTTCTGTGTGGTAACTCTACTCTTTTGCAAGTATTATTTATATTATTGTGTTTACTGGTTTCACCTCTTGGTTAGAGTGCTCTAGTCTCATGTCATCGTGTACAAGATTAGAGTAGTGAGTCTATAGATTAAGCGTGGTGCTTAGGCTATAACTTGCCTGTGTTTACGGCAAGGCCTCTGGAAAGATTATGGTAGGTGGCAGGTGGTGAGAGCTCTATCCATCCTCTATATTCCACCATGATAGGTCTAGTTATTAAATTGTAGGGCTCATGGCAGACCTTGTCTAGTTGTCCCTCCTAGTTGCTAGGCGAGCTGTGCCCCAAAGTAAACAACCGTGATATAGGTTTCCTTAGTCTTGCATTAGTTCATAGAAACCACAGATATCCTTTCTACCCATTATCTTTACCCTTGTGCTATCCTTGGACAACTTAGTTCTTACACTAGATCACTATGCGTTCCCCATGGAAATTTGATACCCTAGAATACTCTCGGGTGAAAGCTACATTGACATCCGTGTGCTTGCAGATTTATTTGTTTGCCATATCTAGTGTCAACAAGCTTTTTGGCACCGTTGCCAAGGAATGGTAGCTGTTCTAGTTTAGAACTGAGTCATCCAAGTATCTTTTATCCTTTATGTTTCATACCATGGATTGCATTCCTATCATTCAATTCGCTGCTCTAAAGGGTGCTAATTTGGAGCCACCTCCATCATCAAAACCTATCCTCACCAATAGTTATGAACTTCACCCTTGTTTCACAACTAAAGTTCAGGAACAATCTTTTTTGGGGAAAATATGACAACCCATATGCTCATGCAAGAGTTCGACCAAGTGTGTTCAAGCCTTCACATTTTGAGCATGTCACATGAAACCCTTAAGTGGAAGCTATTTCCATTCTCTTTAATGGGATTAGACAAACTATGGTATACTCAAACCGTAGAGAGTGCACAAGGAGAGTGGGAAGTTCTTCGAGCCAAGTTTTGCTTAGCCTTCTTCGCCATCCCTTGAGTTGGTAGTCTTCGAAGAGAGGTCCTAACCTTCAAGCAAAAAGAGAAGGAATCCCTAGGTGCCACATGGGCATGCTTGATGGATCTCTATTCATCTAGCCCTGATCTTGGAATACCCAGTCGTATCCTTCTACAACACTTTTATCTATGTCTTAGTGATGAATCTACACAATTCCTTGACAACGCTTTAGGAGGAGCCTTTTTACATCTTTTTGATAGTGAGGGGAGAGCTATCCTTGACACAATCCTTGAAAACTCTCCCTACACTGATGTCCATGATGATTCCCCTAAAGAAAAGGACATTCCAACCCCCAAGCAAGAAGAAGTTTTGATAGCTAAATCATTGCTAATTCCATTGTTGGTATTTATTAACTTGTCACTTGTTTTAAGTAGCCACTTAATGTTGTTGATATTTCTTAACATCACTTTTGCTAAGTTCTCATCCCTAACTATGATGCTAGAAATGCCTGTTGGTACTACCTAGTGCCACTTCTAGAATGACACTAAGAAGTATTTTAGTATTTTATGTGACTAAGAAGAATACATATAAATGAAAGGAATCTGCAAGCGCATAGATAATATACCATTGTAGCACTTCACCCGGGAGTATTTTAGGTATCGTTATTTATATTTTTACTATAGGGAAGGATGGGTGGTTGGAATATATTGATAACTTATACGTATGATGAAGAAATAAACCATAACCAAACTTCTACTCATAACAGGGGTAAGTCAGGAGACAAATGTATGTGAATGGTAAGTAATAACTGATCATTGATCACTCAGAGTACTCCTTTCTATGGCATTAGCATGGCTAAGTAGAATATTAGAGGAATAATTCCTAAGTCATTCTTAATTACAAGTTAAAGCATACGTTGATTAGTGCAATTACACTTAGTAGTCATGGCTAAGATTAACTTCATATCTACACATAAGGAATATTACTAAGGAAGATTAAAAACAGAGCTTGTCTTCCTTCATAACTAGATCCTACTTGTCCTATATTCGGGGAGTGGACTACAACGGACTCAATGGGAGTGTCACATCCATGATCTACCATATGGCTCGGAATATAGGGTGCATCTGCAGGTAAAACAATGTATAAGCACCACACTTACACAATATCGACCACTCACCCCAAGTACCTTGGAGCGAGCGCTATATGAACTTATGCTTGAACATGATGATAATCTAACTATACTAAGCATATAATCAAAGTAGACGATGAACATGATAACTAGGAACATGAATAATATTAAGAATAATGTCGAATCAATTGTAGCAAATATATGAATAATGAAATATACAAAAGAAGATACAAGGGGCTATACCAAGCCACGCTCTTGACAAGATCTAGAATCCAAGCGAAGCTTGCCTTCCTCTAGACCTAGCCTAGCCATCTATGCCCTAGAATATGGTGGAGCTTGGAGGATGATTAGGGTTTTTGTCTTCTTGGCTGAATGCTATGCAATGCTTGAGGGAGGGGGCTAGGGGCTGGTATATATAGGCCATAGCATCAATTCTGAGCCCTTGATTCAAATCAACTTGAAAGGACAGCATAGATGCAAACCCTAAGGTGGTGGAGAACTGACATCACAAGATGGAGACTGACAGTGGGCCCTAGGGGCTAGCCGGCCTGTAGGTGGGGCTGGCCAGCCCCACCTGTCTGCCACTCACGGTCTACTTTGGTGGTTTGGCTTCTGGTGTCCTCTGGAACCTTCTGGAGTTATTTTCACCACGGATAAGCATGATTACTTCTGACATCTAGGTCCACCTTGATGGTTCTCTAGATAAACCCTGATGAAAACATAGATTCACCAAAACTTATGGAATTTGTTAGTTTAAACCCCTAAGTCTATGTTGGTGATTACTTTCATACCCTTATCCAAGTTATATTGATGGCTTATAATGTTTGTTAACTACTATCAACAAACTCCCCTAAGCTTAACATTTGCTCGTCCCTGAGCAATGCTAAACTCAGTAAATGGATTAGGAGTTGCATCAATGTTTTCACTCCTCAAAAGTACACATGTGTTCAAACAAGAATTCTCCTCTGGATTAGAACAAACTATTCTGACTTTCAAACTTACCCATATTACCTTCAACCATGGGGCTTCTTAGCCTTTACTTGGGTCTTGAGCAATTGAAGGACAAAGCAATCAAGTCAAGCACTACATCTCAAGTTCTTTGTTCAACCATTATTCTAGAGTTTTTGTAAGTTTTAAAATAAAACTCAGAGCTTCCTTTGTATGACACTCTCAAGTCTCTCAACATATATGGTATTTGTGGATCCTCACCAAGGCAATAATGATGTCATGCCTTTCTTTTCCTACAACTAAGGCTTATGTGGAGCTCATAGGAGTGGAAATAGCATAAAAGAGCATACTTGCAGTGCATATATTATAAATTCAAACCTCAGATCCAAAGAGAGTTGAGTCATACAATCAAATCAAGATGTGCATGTGTATGGAATATGTATGGTGGATATATATAGTGGCTAACCTAATTCTACTATGCTCCTTGAAAACATATCTCTCTTTTGAAACTTGAAAATATCTTTTGCAAGAAAACATGGGCTATCTTATTCATCTCCCTTTTTCTTTTTCAGGCGGGCATCTGAGTACCTATTGTTTTAGATATCTCGGACACTTGTCCATTTTTTCTCAACTCTTTTTTTCATAAATAACTTTTGCATAGCCCAAGCTCTTTTCTGCAATAAAACTTTTGAGAGATAGCAACAAGAACTTGGAGCATTTATTTGGTGGATGAACAACCTAATAGGAATATTTTTAGTGTTCACTACAAATGTAGGAATAAAACATTTTTGGGTGGATCTAGATGGAATGGCATGTTTTTGCGCCTACTGCCAGTGTAGGAGTAGTGCATATGTGGGTGGTGTATATGTGATCTTTATTTTAAGAGCATGACAGACCTCTCATAAGGGTCAACAAAGCTTGACAAAACTCAATGCAAAACAAGCAGCATATATGAGTGGAAGTTTTCCTAGTCTAAATATCATATTTGGCTCTGGTAGGAATTCAAGCTTCGTCACACAGGAGCTCATCATGTAAAATTTTTGTGTTTTTCAAAAGATAACTCTCTAGAACTTTAGTATCACTTGGAACAAGATAAACAGTAGCTCAGACCTTCTCATATCATTTCTGTCAATAACCTATACTTAGATCAATCATATGTTACCCACGAGTTTTAAGTTTAGAGTAAATCCTTATATCAAAACAGTCTTATCCAAACCTCAGGAGACTTCAAGGCGGAAAACTAGGTACTTGAAAGGAATTACAATAGAGCAACTATTCATCATTTCCATGTCAAAAGATTACCTTTAGAGCCGTTTTATTTAGCTCTTAAAAATAGAAAGCTAGACACACATACTTTTTATTTGTTTTCATTTTTAAGATCTATATATATATATATATATATATATATATATATATATATATATATATATATATATATATATATATATATATATATATATATATATAAAACATAAAGACAAATTTTTATTTTGCTTTTAGTTATGCATCTCTTTTTTTAACTAGTATATAGTAAACTTAGAAATAAAAGGAAAAGAAATACTATCTAGATACATGGGGGATGCCCTTGCCCCAAGCTAGAAGTTGTCGTGGTCTTTCTTAGAGCGGTTTTACTAGCGGTTGTCCTTCTCATCCACCAGGAAGTTGGGTTCCTATTAGAGGGTGTACTCCTTGTGGAATGAGATGAAATCGGCAGGGTGAATGTAACACCTCAGGTGTTTAGCTCCATAATTGCATTGCATTTGCATAAGCATAAGCATGCATCATTCATGTTATTTTATGTGGTTGCAACAAATGTGATTGTTTTTAGAAAATTGTTTGGCTCACATCATGTGACACTAGGTAGTTGGTGTAACAAAAGGGGAGAGTAGCTAATTATGTCTCACAACACCTTAGTTATACTTAGGGTCACTAATGGAGCAAGGTTCATGTTGACCAAAATCACCAAAATGCCCTCCAAGGTGTAGTTGACCAGCATTTAGCTCTAGGATGCTCTAGTTTGACCAATTAAAAAGTCTAGCTTAGAGACCTTGCATGGAGAAGCACCCTTAAGCAAAGTTGTAGGGAATTTTATGGGGAACAAAAGTCTCAATATGACCATCTCATGAAACTGGCCAGAACATGCTCAAAAATGGCCCATGAGTCAGCTAGAGGGGCTGTCTCAACACTTAGAATTTTTCTAAGTCTCAAAAGTGTCCCTCCAGTTTTACTGTGACCTACTTTGGAAGCTTGTAGTTTGCAAACCAAACCAAACCAGCTTCCACTCATATTGACAAACTTGTAGTCCTTGTGTAGCTCTACAACATTGTCAACATCACCATCACCTGGTTCTAAATGGTTTAGGAGATATGGTGCTTTGAAAAATGGGGTTCAGTCGGCATAGTTGACTGAAACTCAGTTCAGTTTTTGGGTACCCCACTTTAGAGCTTGGTAGTTTCAAATCTAGGCCGAACCAGTCCAAGCTCCAATTGACAATTTTGTAGCCCTCACATAGCTCTACAAAGTTGCTGTTAACACTTATCACTAACTCTGGCTAGATTGGCAACGGTGATCGGTTGAACTTTGGCCGTTAGTTAGTTGATGGACACCGAAGCCGTCGAGTTCAGAGTCCAGACGGAGGCGGTGTCGTGGCGACCGGGCAGAACGGTGCTGCCGCGTGGCGCCCGCGCTCTGCCAGCGTCTCCATGTCGCGAGTCCAGGCACGGAGGTGAAGACCGAGCCGACACCACGCTCACCGAGGCACAAAACGGAGGCGCCATTGCCGCCGCACCCTTCCCCGTGGTCGCGCGAGCTCGCCGTCACGCCACAGCCACCCAAACCCTGTCCATCGCTCCGCCAGAGTCCTCTCTACCTCCTCCATCCTTTACCTGAACCAATCGTGCGGAGGTGAGAGTGAATTTCCATTTCCGCCACCGTGAGACCTCGCTGGCGTTTTCGTCTGCGTGGCGGCTCACCGTGGCCAGCTCACTACCATTACTCTCCATCCTTGCTAACTCTTGTTTCGGGTTCCGGGTTGCGTAGAGAAGCTTAGGGTATGGTGTTACCGGTAGTGGTGTACGGTCCACGCCGGAACACGATCGTGCGCTGCCATGCCATGGCTGCCGATTCGGTGCTCATGCGGCCAGCCGCATTCACCCCACCTCTATCCGTGTCCTTCGCATGAATAGATCTGCCATCTCCTCTGGAAGCCGTAGCGCGCCCAACCTAGGTCCCTGGTTCCCAGAGCTCGCCGGAGCGCCACCGTATGCCACCTCCGAGCCGCGGTCGCCATGGTCGTTGTAGCTAGGGTTGGGTAGAATCCATGATTTGAGGGTTAGGTGATGCGGGAGGTCACGGGGAACCCGTCGGTGATCTTCCCGTCACCGGAGACGTCGTCGTCGGCGAGTAAGAGCTCACCGGAGCCCGCGGCCTTCCCCTCTCTGCTCCCCTCTCACTGCCAACTGTCCCCACCTGGCAGATGCCGCGCGCGGGCGGGGCGGCCGAGCAGGCCAAGCGCGCAGTGGGCCGCGTCGGTTCCCAGGCTGGCCCAGTAGCGAGTTGGGTTCGGTTTTTTGTTTTTCTTTGCATATTGTCACAGATTTTAATGATGTTTGGAAAATGTATATCTAGGGTTTACTTGTTCAAAAATTGTGAAGTAAATTTTGTTAGACCCTGCATGGTGTGTAGTATTTTAGAAAAATATGAATTGGTTATGTGATGTTTAGTTTCTGGGAGATTTAAATAGGTTTTTGAAATGTGTTTTAGATTGCATGCAAACTTGTTTAAATCATATCTTGAGTTTCAGTGTTCCAAAAATTATGAAAATTAGTGGGTAGGCTAATTTATACTTGCTCTAGTTCTGGTAAAAATTTGGGTAGTAGTGCTTAAGTACTTTTCAAGTTATAATGCTATCTTGTTATTTTAGGAAATATTTTAATGAATTTTTGTAATTTTTCTACATGTGCAATGTTCTTATAAATTTTTGGAGAATGTCTTGGTACCTTAAAGTGTCCAAGAAAAATAGGAAATCTGTTGTTTGACACTTTTTAATATGATTTGTTAATTATACAAAAATCAGCCTTTTGGGCTTGTGAATTTTGTTTAGGGAGTTTCTGTAAATAAATTTAGTTCACATTTTTACAGTGGTCTCTTTTTGGTTCCTAGAGTGTCCTGTAATTTTTGTAGAATTTTAGGAGCAGTTTACATATATGTTTAAAATTTCACTTAATTACTTAAGTAAATTAAGAAATGGGTTTAAATAAATATTTTAGGTGGGCCAACCTTACTTTCTGGTGTTTTTGTGACCTATGTGAACTTTTGGTAATATTAGTTTGGTCTTATGGGATGTTTGCCACATAAATAAATATTTAATCTTTGCAATTCTAGGTTTTCTGGACAGCTAGTAGTATCTTTGGGTTTGACCCTTAATAAAAGTGTTTGCTGGAAAACTTGTGAATACCAAAGTTGTAGTAAACTTGATAAACTAGCTTGTGTCAAAATTTGGGAGCATTTGGCTTAGTAGTTTAGGAGTTATTGATGTTTTAAGTGACAGTCCAGAATTGACTGCTCTCTGTTTGGGGAGGACAGATTCTGGAACTTTGGAATTTTGACTAGGTAAACTTTGGAATTAAGTGTTGTGGTCTGAAAATATTTTGTGGTGCATTTCATAAGCTTTCCATATTGTCTTAGATCATATCTTTTGGAGTTGGGAATCTCCAGTTATGTTAGAAACAAGTAGCTGCTGTCCAGAATGTCTTACTGTGATATTTTGGGTTGGATGTGGTAACCTAAATAATGTCACTTTTGTGTTTGTTAGGTGTTAGGGCCTTAACCGAAGATGAACAGCTATACCGTAGGTTGAGTAGATTAGGTAAGTACTTCTCCACCGGAGAAGAGATTTGCACATAATGGTGAAGTGACTGGAATAGAGTACTCTTACTGCTGAAATGCATTTCATTCCGAGCATGTTGCACCCATTATGCATCCATGATATTTATTGTGCACTCATGCAATAGGTGTTCCGGAGGGGGTAACACTCCTCGAGTTTGAGCCAGCGATACCGGAGGAGGTCCAGGACCAGCCAGCGGAACCAGTCGGCGGAGGAGACGCCGCTGAAGACTTGCCCGAGTGCCCTGACCACTGGCCCTCGACCTTTCTAAAAGGCAAGCCCCGGTGCATGCTGAACCTAATATTTCATAAAGTAATCTTGAGTACTTTTAATTGTTTACTGCATTAAGTTGTAGGAGTTATACGAAAACACTTGTTGCATTATACTTGTTCTTGTCCAGATATCGTACTTAATCCTATATTAGGTTTAGGCGCGTGTCAATGCTTAGCCCTGCTTAGTTCGGTAGAAGTCGAGTGATTTCCGATCATCCGCGAGATGTAGGAAGGAGTCACGAGTGGCTTTATGGCTATCGTGGATGGAACCATGCCTTAAAATAAAATTGAGACTGGGCGGGAGTTCGATAGTACAGCCGCAAGACACTTCACGTCTTGGGTGTGGATCTATGCCCGTCTGAGTCGTTTAAGGACCGCTTCGCTGTACGTCCTTGAGTCATGTTGAACGCAGTCTAACACTTAGTTGGCCGGATAAGTCGTTCCGACCATGAAGTCGAGTAGTATGGTTCAGGCCGGGAATCGAATGGTAGGTTGCATCTTGGAGGAGAGAAAGGATGTGCTTGGGGACATTGGCGTGAGACCAAGGGGGGTTAGAGTCCCTATCACCTGGTAGAGTGTCGCCCTTGGGGACGTGACATTATTCGGACCCGCGATTCCTGAACTATACAAAAGATGACCTGAGCAGCCCTCGCCAGGCGTGACTCGGTGAGTGATAGAAATACCCCTCCAGCTGGATAGGAATTCGATTCGAATCACCGTCGCTCCCGGTTAGTGAGCACTTGACTTGAGCAGCGGCAACGTAGATCTCATTAAATGAACTGGTGGTTAAGGGAATGATACAATGTTGCCACAATTCATACCTGCTCTGGATATAATAATGATAATTGTTTGATTATAATCAAGTGCATGCTTAGTACAGGTGCTAAGATAGATGACAGGTAAATGCTAAAAATAAATGCTAGTACAGGTTAAAAGAGTTTAAATTACTTATGCTTTTCCGCAAAAGGTAATGTCAGCCAGCTCCAATTATGAAAGCCTTGCATAATCCTAGGTGTCATCTTATTTCTGATTTTTGACGGGTAAGTCTAGCTGAGTACATTCCAGTACTCAGGGTTTATTCCCTCCTGTTGCAGATGATATGCTCTACCAAGGCTTCTGCAAAAATTGTCTCCACCCTGCGGGTGACGAAGACTAGATCACTAGGGCGTGATCATCTTTTATGTACTTTCCTGATGCTTTTGCGGGTTGTTGATCAACAAGACTGGCAGTATTTAAATAACGGGTGTGTGTATGCTTCCGCTACTTTATAAACTTGGTTTGTAATATTTGCGACTCCGTGTGTGTAAACTTATTTCGGAACTACTTGTGTAATGTAACGTATGATGTCGTATGTTGAATGATGCGATCTTGGTTGTAAGCAAGTTGGTTTGAAATCCTTCGTGGTTTTGATTGACTACCGGGATTATATGGGGTCAAGTTTGAAAATTTGAGCGCTTCGGTGCTTGTTTTTGTACTTGTGCTCTTATAATTTGGTCGGTTCTGTTACAGAGGATCAGTCTTTTGAAGCTCAATAATTCTGCTTTTGAGAGTACAACTGACAGTGATGTTGCACAAGACTGCTGGATGTAGAAGGTGAGATCGATGAAAATCAGTTTCAACTAGGGAATGGCAATGAGACTTACGGCTTAAAGCATCCGCAACCACATTTGCCTTGCCAGGATGATAGTGCACTTGAAGGTTATAATCCTTAATCAACTCGAGCCATCTTCTTTGACGCATATTTAACTCGGTTTGGGTGAAGATGTATTTGAGGCTTTTGTGGTCTGTGTAGATATTGCAGACATTGCCCAGCAGATAATGCTGCCATACTTTCAAAGCATGAACTACTGCGGCCAGTTCTAAGTCATGCGTTGGATAATTCACCTCATGTTTCTGAAGTTGTCGAGAGGTATATGCAATCACCCGGCCTTCCTGCATCAACACACCTCCCAAACCTATGCCTGAGGCATCACAATAAACATCAAATGGTTTCTCGATATCCGGTTGTGCCAAAACCGGAGCTGAGGTTAGGAGGGTTCGCAGTTGGTGAAAAGCCGCATCACACTCAGGAGTCCAAACAAACCTGGTGTTTTTTGTAGCAACCGAGTCATTGGCTTGGTTATTTTGGAGAAATCCGGGATGAAGCGACGATAATAGCCAGCCAAACCAAGAAAACTCCGGACCTCGTGAACCGAGATAGGAGCCTTCCAGTTCAGTACTTCCTGTACCTTGGCGGGGTCCACCATAATTCCTCCATCGGACAACACATGCCCAAGGAAAGGTACCTCTCGAAGCCAGAATTCGCACTTACTGAACTTTGCATATAGTTGATGTTCACACAGTCTTGCGAGGACTATATGCAGATGTTCAGCGTGATCTTCCTCATTTACAGAATATATCAGGATGTCATCAATAAATACCACCACAAACTTGTCTAATTCGGGCATAAACACCGAATTCATCAAGTACATAAAGTGTGCGGGGGCATTTGTCAGGCTGAAAGACATAACAAGATACTCATAAAGGCCATATCTTGTCGAGAAAGCCGTTTTTGGAATATCTTCGGGATGGATTTTGATCTGATGGTAACCAGATCTTAGATCGATCTTGGAGAAAACTTTAGCTTTAGACAACTGATCGAACAAGATGTCGATGCGCGGTAGAGGGTACTTATTTTTTATAGTGACTGCATTGAGAGGTCTATAATCTACGCAGTTTAGGGTAGATGAAGAGGGTGTACTATGGTTCAAGGATAGGTTAGTTGTGCCTAAGGACCGAGAGCTTAGAAATGATATTATGTCTGAAGCACACTCCTCTAAGTTGTCCATCCATCCTGGTAGCAATAAGATGTATTATGATTTAAAACCATACTATTGGTGGACCAAGATGCGGAAAGAGATAGCTGCATATGTTGCTAGGTGTGACACCTGCTGTAGAGTTAAAGCTGTGCACATGAAAGCTGGGTTGCTTCAACCACTTTCTATCCCAGGTTGGAAATGGGAAGAGATAAGTATGGATTTCATTGTTGGTCTTCCTCCTACTATCAAAAATCATAACTCCATCTGAGTAATTGTGGATCGTTTGACCAAATCAGCTCACTTCATTCCAGTTAGAGTGGACTATCGTCCCACTGACTATGTTGAGTTGTACTTCAATCAGATAGTTCGGCTCCATGGGGTACCTCGTACTATCGTTTCTGACCGTGGTCCCTAGTTCACTGCTCGCTTTTGGGAGCACTTGCATCACCTTCTGGGAACCAAGTTAGTGAGAAGCTCTGCTTATCACCCCCAAACGTCAGGACAGACGGAACGGGTTAACCAAATCTTGGAAGATCTGTTGCGGGCATGTGTAATATCATCCAAGGGTTCTTGGGAAAAATGGTTACCTCTAGCCGAATTCTCGTACAATAATAGTTACCAAGAGAGTATTAAGATGGCCCCTTTCGAAGCTTTTTTCGGTCGTAAGTGTAGAACTCCACTAAACTGGGTAGAAGCTGGTGAAAGGAGGTATTATGGTATTGATTTTGTTCATGAAGCTGAGGAACAAGTCCGTACCATCCAAAAACATATGGCAGCAGCCCAAGCTAGACAGAAAAGTTATGCTGATCGTCATAGAAAACCGCTCGAGTTTGAAGTTGGAGACTTCGTTTATCTGAAAGTTTCTTCAATGAAGAGTGTCCAACGTTTTGGTGTTAAGCGAAAACTTGCACCAAGATACGTGGGTCCTTTCCAGATCATAAGCAAGAGTGGAGCTGTTGCGTACAAAATCCAGTTACCTCCTAAAATGAGTGCCATATTCAACGTCTTCCATGTATCTCAACTCAAAAAGTGTCTTCGAGTTCCTAAGGAAAGAGTCCCATTAGGAGATATCAGGCTTGAGTCTGATTTAACTTATGAAGAAAAGCTAGTTCGGGTGATAGATACTCAGGAACGAGTAACTAGAAGCAAAGTGGTTAAGTGGTATAAAGTAATGTGGAGTAATCAGGGTAGTGAAAGTGACGCTACTTGGGAACGGGAGGACTATTTGCGGGATGGCTATAAGGAATTCTATGAAAAATGGTACACTTTCCAAATCTCGGGACGAGATTTTTATAAGGGGGGAGGGCTGTAACACCTCAGGTGTTTAGCTCCATAATTGCATTGCATTTGCATAAGCATAAGCATGCATCATTCATGTTATTTTATGTGGTTGCAACAAATATGATTGTTTTTAGAAAATTGTTTGGCTCACATCATGTGACACTAGATAGTTGGTGTAACAAAAGGGGAGAGTAGCTAATTATGTCTCACAACACCTTAGTTATACTTAGGGTCACTAATGGAGTAAGGTTCATGTTGACCAAAATCACCAAAATGCCCTCCAAGGTGTAGTTGACCAGCATTTAGCTCTAGGATGCTCTAGTTTGACCAGTTAAAAAGTCTAGCTTAGAGATCTTGCATGGAGAAGCACCCTTAAGCAAAGTTGTAGGGAATTTTATGGGGAACAACAGTCTCAATATGACCATCTCATGAAACTGGCCAGAACATGCTCAAAAATGGCCCACGAGTCAGCTAGAGGGGCTGTCTCAACACTTAGAATTTTTCTAAGTCTCAAAAGTGTCCCTCCAGTTTTACTGTGACCTACTTTGGAAGCTTGTAGTTTGCAAACCAAACCAAACCAGCTTCCACTCATATTGACAAACTTGTAGTCCTTGTGTAGCTCTACAACATTGTCAACATCACCATCACCTGGTTCTAAATGGTTTAGGAGATATGGTGCTTTGAAAAATGGGGTTCAGTCGGCATAGTTGACTGAAACTCAGTTCAGTTTTTGGGTACCCCACTTTAGAGCTCGGTAGTTTCAAATCTAGGCCGAACCAGTCCAAGCTCCAATTGACAATTTTGTTGCCTTCACATAGCTCTACAAAGTTGCCGTTAACACTTATCACTAACTCTGGCTAGATTGGGAACGGTGATCGGTTGAACTTTGGCCGTCAGTCGGTTGATGGACACCGAAGCCATCGAGTTCAGAGTCGAGACGGAGGCGGTGTCGTGGCGACCGGGCAGAACGGTGCTGCCGCGTGGCACCTGCGCTCTGCCAGCGTCTCCACATCGCGAGTCCAGGCGCGGAGGTGAAGACTGAGCCGACACCACGCCTCACACTCACTCGCGCTCGCCATCCCCATTCACCTCTCGCTCTTGCCGTGCTCACCGAGGCGCAAAACGGAGGCGCCATTGCCGCCGCACCCTTCCCCGTGGTCGCGCGAGCTCGCCGTCATGCCACAGCCACCCAAACCCCGTCCATCGCTCCGCCAGAGTCCCCTCTACCTCCTCCATCCTTTACCTGAACCAATTGTGCGGAGGTGAGAGTGAATTTCCATTTCCGCCACCGTGAGACCTCGCTGGCGTTTTCGTCTGCGCGGCGGCTCACCGTGGCCAGCTCACTACCATTACTCTCCATCCTTGCTAACTCTTGTTTCGGGTTCCGGGTTGCGTAGAGAAGTTTAGGGTATGGTGTTACCGGTAGTGGTGGACGGTCCACACCGGAACACGATCGTGCGCTACCGTGCCATGGCCGCCGATTCGGTGCTCACACGGCCAGCCGCATTCGCCCCACCTCTATCCGTGTCCTTCGCATGAATAGATCCACCATCTCCTCTGGAAGCCGTAGCGTGCCCAACCTAGGTCCCTGGTTCCCAGAGCTCGCCGGAGCGCCACCGTATGCCACCTCCGAGCCACGGTCGCCATGGTCGTTGTAGCTAGGGTTGGGTAGAATCCATGATTTGAGGGTTAGGTGATGCGGGAGGTCACGGGGAACTCGTCGGTGATCTTCCCGTCACCGGAGACGTCGTCGTCGGCGAGTAAGAGCTCACCGGAGCCCGCGGCCTTCCCCTCTCTGCTCCCCTCTCACTGCCAACTATCCCCACCTGGCAGATGCCGCGCGCGGGCGGGGCGGCCGAGCAGGCCGCGCGCGCAGTGGGCCGCGTCGGTTCCCAGGCCGGCCCAGTAGCGAGTTGGGTTCGGTTTTTTGTTTTTCTTTGCATATTGTCACAGATTTTAATGATGTTTGGAAAATGTATTTCTAGGGTTTTACTTGTTCAAAAATTGTGAAGTAAATTTTGTTAGACCCTGCATGGTGTGTAGTATTTTAGAAAAATATGAATTGGTTATGTGATGTTTAGTTTCTGGGAGATTTAAATAGGTTTTTGAAATATGTTTTAGATTGCATGCAAACTTGTTTAAATCATATCTTGAGTTTCAGTGTTCCAAAAATTATGAAATTTGGTGGGTAGGCTAACTTATACATGCTCTAGTTCTGGTAAAAATTTGGGTAGTAGTGCTTAAGTACTTTTCAAGTTATAATGCTATCTTGTTATTTTAGGAAATATTTTAATGAATTTTGGTAATTTTTCTACATGTGAAATGTTCTTATAAATTTTTGGAGAATGTCTTAGTACCTTAAAGTGTCTAAGAAAAATAGGAAATCTGTTGTTTGACACTTTTTAATATGATTTGTTAATTATACAAAAATCAGCCTTTTGGGCTTGTGAATTTTGTTTAGGGAGTTTCTGTAAATAAATTTAGTTCAAATTTTTACAGTGGTCTCTTTTTGGCTCCTAGAGTCTCCTGTAATTTTTGTAGAATTTAAGGAGCAGTTTACATATATGTTTACAATTTCACTTAATTACTTAAGTAAATTAAGAAATGGGTTTAAATAAATATTTTAGGTGGGCCAACCTTACTTTCTGGTGTTTTTGTGACCTATGTGAACTTTTGGTAATATTAGTTTGGTCTTATTGGATGTTTGTCACGTAAATAAATATTTAATCTTTGCAATTCTAGGTTTTCTGGACAGCTGATAGTATCTTTGGGTTTGACCCTTAATAAAAGTGTTTGCTGGAAAACTTATGAATACCAAAGTTGTAGTAAACTTGATAAACTAGCTTGTGTCAAAATTTAGGAGCATTTGGCTTAGTAGTTTAGGAGTTATTGCTGTTTTAAGTGACAGTCCAGAATTGGCTGCTCTCTGTTTGGGGAGGACAGATTCTGGAACTTTGGAATTTCGACTAGGTAAACTTTGGAATTAAGTGTTGTGGTCTGAAAATATTTTGTGGTGCATTTCATAAGCTTTCCAGATTGTCTTAGATCATATCTTTTGGAGTTGGGAATCTCCAGTTATGTTAGAAACAAGTAGCTGCTGTCCAGAATGTCTTACTTTGATATTTTGGGTTGGATGTGGTAACCTAAATAATGTCACTTTTATGTTTCTTAGGTGTTAGGGCCTTAACCGAAGATGAACAGCTATACCGTAGGTTGAGTAGATTAGGTAAGTACTTCTCCACCGGAGAAGAGATTTGCACATAATGGTGAAGTGACTGGAATAGAGTACTCTTACTGCTGAAATGCATTTCATTCCGAGCATATTGCACCCATTATGCATCCATGATATTTATTGTGCACTCATGCAATAGGTGTTCCGGAGGGGGTAACACTTCTCGAGTTCGAGCCAACGATACCGGAGGAGGTCCAGGACCAGCCAGAGGAGCCAGCGGAACCAGTCGGCGGAGGAGACGCCGCTGAAGACTTGCCCGAGTGCCCTGACCACCGGCCCTCGACCTTTCTAAAAGGCAAGCCCCGGTGCATGCTGAACCTAATGTTTTATAAAGTAATCTTGAGTACTTTTAATTGTTTACTGCATTAAGTTGTAGGAGTTATATGAAAACACTTGTTGCATTATACCTGTCCTTGTCCAGATATCGTACTTAATCCTATATTAGGTTTAGGCGCGTGTCAATGCTTAGCCCTGCTTAGTTCGGTAGAAGTCAGGTGATTTCCGGTCATCCGTGAGATGTAGGAAGGAGTCACGAGTGGCTTTATGGCTATCGTGGATGGAACCATGCCTTAAAATGAAATTGAGACTGGGCGGGAGTTCGATAGTACAGCCGCAAGACACTTCACGTCTTGGGTGTGGAGCTGTGCCCGTCTGAGTCGTTTAAGGACCGCTTCGCTGTACGTCCTTGAGTCATGTTGAACGCAGTCTAACACTTAGTTGGCCGGATAAGTCGTTCCGACCGCGAAGTCGAGTAGTATGGTTCAGGCCGGGAATCGAATGGTAGGTTGCATCTTGGAGGAGAGAAAGGATGTGCTTGGGGACATTGGCGTGAGACCAAGGGGGGGTTAGAGTCCCTATCACCTGGCAGAGTGTCGCCCTTGGGGACGCGACATTATTCGGACCCGTGATTCCTGAACTATACAAAAGATGACCTGAGCAGCCCTCGCCAGGCGTGACTCGGTGAGTGTTAGAAATACCCCTCTAGCTGGATAGGAATTCGATTCGAATCGCCGTCGCTCCCGGTTAGTGAGCACTTGACTTGAGCAGCGGCAACGTAGATCTCATTAAATGAACCGGTGGTTAAGGGAATGATACAATGTTGCCACAATTCATACCTGCTCTGGATATAATAATGATAATTGTTTGATTATAATCAAGTGCATGCTTAGTACAGGTGCTAAGATAGATGACAGGTAAATGCTAAAAATAAATGCTAGTACAGGTTAAAAGAGTTTAAATTACTTATGCTTTTCCACAAAAGGTAATGTCAGCTAGCTCCAATTATGAAAGCCTTGCATAATCCTTGGTGTCATCTTATTTCTGGTTTTTGACGGGTAAGTCTAGCTGAGTACATTCCAGTACTCAGGGTTTATTCCCTCCTGTTACAGATGATATGCTATACCAAGGCTTCTGCAAAAATTGTCTCCACCCTGCGGGTGACGAAGACTAGATCACTAGGGCGTCATCATCTTTTATGTACTTTCCTGATGCTTTTGTGGGTTGTTGATCAACAAGACTGGCAATATTTAAACAACGGGTGTGTTTATGCTTCCGCTACTTTATAAACTTGGTTTGTAATATTTGCGACTCCGTGTGTGTAAACTTATTTCGGAACTACTTGTGTAATGTAACGTATGATGTCGTATGTTGAATGATGCGATCTTGGTTGTAAGCAAGTTGGTTTGAAATCCTTCGTGGTTTCGATTGACTACCGGGATTATATGGGCTCAAGTTCGAAAATTTGAGCGCTTCGGTGCTTGTTTTTGTACTTGTGCTCTTATAATTTGGTCGGTTCTGTTACAGTGAACTTGCTCATGATCATCCTGCAAAAACTTCAACAAGAGCAACAAAACTCGTGGAACAGATTAGGATAAAAGGGTTAGCAGTTAGCCATCCTGAGATTAGTTGTTCTTGAGATTGGAAATATGTTTGAAGTTGTAGAATTCAGCATGATGTTTATATAGTATTTTTGGATTTTTTTTGATATAATACATGCATGGTGTTTTTATTTTTATGCCACCACAGTAAATATTCTTACGGGTTTTTACACACCGTAAAGATATTCACATGAGGCTTAGGATTTTCATAATGCATTAATGGAATTTATATTTTATTTTCTAAATGAAAAGCAAATGCAGAAAAGTAAATATGCTAAAGTAAAAATAATTTATGCAATGATATAAAGTAAATATAGGTAACTACTGAATTACCTCCCAGCAAGGGTTCAAAATTTTAAGCCCTCCAGACATGACTCTTCTCCAGTCTTGTTCATTCTTTGGGTACATTTGTTGGTCCCGGAGATGGAGACCTTGATGGTTGCACTCTTGTGATGGTGACTCTGATGATGATGTTACCTTTTCCTTCCACACTCGCTTGGTCTATGAACTCATCTTAGGCGGAGCAGGTTCATCTTTCACAGGTTCTTCATCTTCTTCATTCTCATTCTTTGGGGATTCATTCCTCTAGCGTCGGGATGATCAATGTCTCCTCTTCAAGCGGGTCTTCTTTGGCTATTCATAAGTGGTATAACTATTAAAATAATAATGTATCTTTTCTATAGGGAATTGGAAGTGAACTTGTTCAGATCTGACGTAGATGATCGCATTGGTAGTGTTGAGGAATAGTCTTCTAAGAATGATGGGTATGTCTTCTTCTTGTTCTCCCATGTCCAGAACCATGAAGTCATAGTGATCTTGTATTCTTACTATGACATCTTTCACTATTCCCTCTAGAAATCCGATTGATTGGTCTACCATCTACAATTGCATGTATGGTAGGGAACAAAGGTTCATCACCAAATAAGTATTCATACGTTACCTTTGACATTATATTGACACCATATCCAATGTCATAGAAGGTTTTGTGGAATATTCTTTGTCCAATGGTACACTCGATTGTCGGTACGCCTAGATCGTCCTTCTTGGCAAGGAATGGCGAAGCAAGGAGGTGGTCGTACTCTGATTGAAGTGTGTTCATCATCTTGACTAATTCTTCTTGTGGCTGCCTAGCCTTGTTCTTCCTTCTTCACCTGTTGTTCTTCTTCTTGGTCACTGTTGTCTCTTCGGGTAAGTACGACGTTTGTGGATGTCTAGGAGATTGCAAGATACGATTCTTGAAAGTAAATTTCTCCTTCTTATCCTTGATTGTGAAGCAGATCTTTGCATTATTCACGTAGATGATGGCTTTTGCGGTGCTCAAGAAAGGTCGGCCCAAGATAATGGGTGCCCTTACATCTCCACCTGTTTCCAAAACCACAAAGTCTACAGGAACATAGGACTGTCCCACTCATACACAGATATCTTCAAGAATTCCCTTGGGGTAGGAGAGTGACTGATCTGCAAGCTGTAAATGCATTTTTATGTACAACAAAGTATCTCCATTAATTTTATCATAGATTACCTTTGCCATGATGTTGACACTTGCTCTGAAGTCACAAAATAGCTTCTTGAAAAATGTGAGGTCCAATGGCTATGGGGATGACAAGTCTTCTTGGTTCACCTTTCCTTTTAGGTAAGGAACAATCTATCCATTCTCTAGCTGATGGTCATATGCAGAGTAGTATGCTGCATTGTGAATATCAACAAGATTTATAGTTTCTAGATCTTTTGGTTGTCCCAGAATCTTACCTTTGTCAGTTGGAGGAACAGCAGCTGCTAGCTGAGCTATTTATGATTCTATCATTTTATTAAAGCTATGCTAGTTTTTAATGGTAGAGGAGAAGCTATCCATTCTATCGTTTATGTTTTCTAAGATTTTATCATTGGAAGCTAACTTTCTAGATAAGCTGTAACACCCAAATTTTAGAGTTAATAAATTTTAAATAATTTAGATAACAATTAATGAGAAATTAAAAATTTAAAAATTATTTGGTGTTGCATTCATGCTGTTGCATTTATTTTATTTTGTGGTGTGGATATATTTGTTTTATTTGATTGGTTTAGGAAAATTTGATTTGAAAATGTGTTTGGAAAATTAGAAAAGAAAAGAAACAAAAGAAAAAAAAAACTACTCACCTCCTTACCTTCTCGGCCCGAAGGCCGCGCCTGCCCGCGTGGGCCGCCCAGCGCCGCAGCGGCCCAGCAGCCGAGTCCAGCAGCCGAGCCCGACCGCGCGCGCCTTCTCTCCTTGGTCGCTGACGGGTGGGGGCCGCATGTCAGACGCATCTTCTTCATCGCGTCGTGACCGAGCCGGTCACTCGACCGAGTCCGACGCTGCCCCGAGTCTCTTATTCCTTGCCCGACACGTCGGTGAGCCCCTCATAAATAGCGGCCATGTCTCCACCGCCTCTATCCCAACCTTAGCCGCAAGCTACGCCTCAACACCTAGCTACCGTAGCCGCAATCGAAGCCGCCTCTTGAGCTCGGAAGTTGAGCAACGGATTTGCCGACTCAGTTGTCTTCGAAAACTTTCGACGGGTTCGGGTCACTCCTTTGAGGTAGCCAAACCCTTTTTCTTCTTCTAACATCACCGGTGTTGTCTAGTTGCTCACACTACCGTGCACAGGGGTCCGCCGCCCGCCATTGGAGGTTGCATATCGTCCACCGTCCGTTCTCGCCTCCGTTTTCATCTCAGGTGAGCTCGCGTTTGTCTCCTTTATCTTCCGGTGAAGACCGTTTGTCGAATCATGCCCTAAGCCGCCGGATTGAGCAACGCCGACGAGCAATTGCTCGCCGCCGGCCAGTTTTCCACCGTCGGTCACTGTTGGTGGCCGGAATCCTCTTTTCTCTCTCCCTTCAATCAATCTCGGCCGTCCAAATCTAATCCAACAGCTTAGATCGCGAGATACCTCTTCGTTTGGTCTTTTTTCTAAAGAACCCCCGGATTTGTTAGAAATCAACCCGCGGTCCATAGCGTATGTCAGAAAATCCGTTTTCGTGTTTTGAAAGCGTATTTTCTCCCGGATAAGTCAAAAATACGTTTTCAGGTATTTACAGTTTTGCCACTAGAATTGTTTTGGTCATAAAATCTTCGTTTTAACTCCGATTTGATCCGTTCAAGTTGCGTTAGGTTCGTATTTGCGAGCTCTACATGTTAGTGTAGTTGTACAGTTAGTTTTGATAATTTATTTATCGAGGTTATAATTAAGTATTTATTTATCTATAGGAAATCTTAGAAAATTCATAACTTTCACGTTTTAACTCCGAATTTGGTGATCTTTGTGTCTGTGTGATCGTAGAAACGTGTAGAAGAGTTTTATAAACTTTTATTACTGTTTTGCTACTGTTGGTGTACTGTTCTAATTATATCTCTTTGTTTGCTTCGTGTATGTTTGATTGGATGCATGTGTGTTGTTGATTGATGATCGAATATAGAAGGTGAGCAGTATCTGGACGATTCGGAGTATTACTTTGAGCCAAGTCAGCAGTATCACTTGGAGAGCTTTGATCAAGGCAAGTATAACACAGGACTATCCTTGTTACCTATACATTGAATTGTCATACATATGCATGTGCTTACCTTGACAACCTTAGAGATTATAACTTAGTGATTGTTATCTTGATTCCTTGTCAACCTTGGGAATGCATATGGGTAGCTACTGCTAGTGCTTAAACTAAGAACAATGATCTTGTAATTTGATTAATGGATTAAGCAATCAACTATTAAGATGATTTTATTATTGTTAAAAGGGGCTAGAGCATGTGTATTATTTTGATGCTCTGGTTTCTCTCCATAAGGACTTATCTGTAAGTGATAACCGGGATATACAGTACAGCTGTGAGGGCTATATGGCTCTGGCTTTAGTTGTTCAAGAGACCTTTTCTAGCTTGTTAGAGGTTACCTTAAATGGCGTAAGAATGGCTTGCCATGTTGGGTGTAGTGCGAGCCCCTGGCCTAGTGTGTATAGGCTGCGGTTGTTGTGCCACAGGGAAGGGGGGTTCTACATCTGCCTGCCGAGTGAAATCTAATGGCCCTAACTTGTTAGACGAACTTTTGAGTGGCTTTATATGGTTCTCGGGTGTTTGGGCTTGATCTCCCCACTCATTTGGAAATCATGACTTACAGTGAAAGTGTACACCTCTGCGCAGAGTTAAAAACTGGTATACTAGCCGTGCTCACGGATACGAGCGGCCTTGGGGATTCTTATGGAATAGTTGATCATAACTGTTATATCATGCTTAATTATTGTTGATTATTATTATGCTCATGTTAATGCTATTCATTATCCTTATTACAATTGATCATTGGTTCTTTAATGGGAAGTGGTATATCTTGATGCTACTCAATTGCTAATATATGATTAAAAAGCTAAATGCAGTTAAACAGTGTCTAGCCTTTTGAGCCACATGAACCCTGTGTTATATTTGTGGAGTTCGACATGAACTCACTCTTGCTATTTCCACCATAACAGATGAAGATAATGAGGAAGATTATCGGAATGAGTACTAGTCTTGATGTCAACCAGTCAACCGTGTCCCTGTGTGGAGTTTCCGCTGAAGAATTATTATTAGTTATTAGTATCTATCGTTCAAGACTATGTCTTAAATACTTATTCGTTATGTAATAGGCACTGTAATGATACTTTGTAATTTGTCAACTTATGTGTGCGACTGTTTCCTGGGGTGCACATGAGTCTTTTATGCATCCTATTTTTGTCCTTAAAAATGGGTGTGACAGATTGGTATCGGAGCCGTGTTGACTGTAGGACGTAAGCCTAGTTAGAATGGTCGTTAATAGCATCCATACTCCATTTAATTCATGTTTCCTCTTTTCACCTTGTTAATTACTAAAGTTTTATGCTTCCTCTACTTTATTCCATTGCGAAAATACATTGATTCTATCTAATCTATGTCTAAATTTTATAGATGCCTCCTCATCCCCGTTTGTCAGCTGCACAGTACGTTGCCCGTTTTAAACCTCAGGAGCCGTATGAAGATGGTGATCAAGAGCTATCTGATGCTGAATCAAGAGTTGGTGATACACCAATGGAGAATGTAGTTATGGGATGGACTACGAAGTTTCATATCATGGTTCCTAAAGCTGATGCTTTCTTCCATGACATGTTGACAAGAACCTTGGACAACTACTACTATGACTGGGAAGCTACGTTGGAGTATCGTAGTGCAGAGTTTAGTCATCCCTGGATGGATTCCTATTGGGAAACAGAGTTATGGGTTAAGAAAAGGGATCCTACCACTAAGGAGTCTAAGGTGGAGTCAAAGTTCATTACCAGAGTGAGCCGGGCAACCGTGGAGATAAGCATGGAGGATGTCGCTTTCAATGCATTTGTTTACTACCATGGTCTACGCTCGGACAAGACGTTAAAGGGTGCACTTCGGCATTTTCCTTGTTTCATACATGACAAGGGTATTTGGACTGTGCCGCCTGCAGATGATTCCTCCTTGACTTTACAAGCTACGGTGGGATTAGCTCGAGAATTGGCTCTCCATGAGGTGGATTTGAAGGATGAGTTGCTGAAGGAAAAAGAACTTAAGGAGCAAGCTTATAAGGAGATTGACCAATTAAGGGCGGAGTTAGGTCGTCCCAAGATTTATGAGAAGCTTAATTAGGCAATAGGAAAAATCCCTATGTAATAGGAACGATAGTAGTTGCGAGTTAACTTTAAGTTTGGATTGTTTTAAGAGTCAGTTTGTGGTGTGAACAATTGTGTGATTGATGGATTGTTATTATGATAATGTGTGATTTGGATCTTTGTAATGTGTGCTGGAGTTTTGTAGACATGCCTACAAGTTCCATGGTTAAGAATATTAAGTTTGATCAAAATATATTAGTTGAATATGAGGTTAATTTAGTTTTGTTCTTTGCTGATTTTTGGATCAGTCTGGGATGTTTTAGAAATAACTTAAAATCCGTTCATGAGAAATTTAAGAAACTTTACTGGGAATAATTAGACTTCTATATCTTTCCAACCCCATAAGAATCACTTTAATATCTATTATGAGCTAAGAGATATACCTGTTCCAAGTTGGAGTAACTGCACAGTCTGGAATTCGGAAACAGTTTCGGTTAAGTTCAGTTTTTGGCCAATTTATTGACAGAATCAGAAAAAGTGTTGTGAATAAAAGTTGTAGATAATTTTGTAAGCTTTCCAACCATGTAAAGATCATCTGAATTGGACGTCTGTAGCTCGAGATATGACAGTTTTACTGAGTTGCTGAAATTGAAGATCGCCCAGAAAAATCAGATTTTGTTTATCTATTGAATACATCATCTCGGATCGTACTGAATTTCAATTTCTGTGTTTTTGGAAACAGATGTCAGGCAGAGGTCATGGCAGAGGTCGTGGAGGTGCTAACCTACCCATTACTATGGAGGAACTCATGCAAACTCAGAACCAGATGATGCAGATGTTTATGCAGCACATGCAGAACAACCCCGCTGCAGGAGGACCACCGCCTGTGCAAGTGAGGGATAAGCGTGGGGAATTTTTAAAGGGACGCCCTCCAGTGTTTTCTCATGCTGCTGATCCTTTAGAGGCAGATGATTGGGTGAGGGCAGTGGAGAAACAGCTGAATATAGCCCAATGCAATGATATGGAGAAGGTGTTATATGCATCTGGTCAGTTACAGGGGACAGCTCAGACTTGGTGGGAGTCGTATCAAGCTGCACGCCCTGACAATGCTCCTCCTATCACTTGGAATGAGTTTGTTAGAGATTTTCGAGCTCGTCATATTCCTGAAGGTATAATTGAGCTGAAGCAGGAAGAATTCAGAAACCTTAGGATGGGACAAATGAGCGTTAGTGAATATCATGATAGATTTACCCAGTTGGCTCGCTATGCTCCTAATGAAGTGAGGGAAGATGCAGACAAACAGCGTCTTTTCTTGAAGGGAATTTATTATGATCTTCGCTTGCAGTTGAAGGGGAACAACTATGCTAGTTTTCAAGAGCTGGTAAATAAAGCTATTGTGCTTGATAATGAGCGCAGAGAGATGGACAGGAAGAGGAAGATGAAGGTACAAAGCTCAGGAAGTAACAACCGTCAGCGCACTAATTCTCAGCATGGTTTCCATCAGAAGTTTCAAGGACCGGTTAGTCAATGGAATCGCAATCCGAATCAGAGATGGTCCCAGAATTGGCAAAGTAATCAGTCACAACAGCGTTCATCATATCCACAACGTCAACAGTATCCGCAGACCGGGCAACAGACTCCTCGCACTGGAAATTCCAATGTTACCCCCATGAAGAATAGTGCTCCCAGCACTCCTACTAGATGTTTTGTCTGTGGTAAAGAGGGGCATATGTCTTACCATTGTCCTGAGAAGCAGAATCAGCAGACTCCTCAGAGCCAGAAGAGCAACCAGAAGCAATCTGGTACTGGAAGGGTGAATCACGTGTCTTCTGATACAGCTTATGATGCCCCAGAAGTTATGATTGGTACGTTCAATGTACATTCCACTCCCGCAACTGTTCTTTTTGACTCTGGAGCATCTCATACATTCATATCCAACATTTTTGTTAAAATGCATAGTATACCCATGCTAGCTATGAAAGAATCTCTCTTAGTAAATTCACCTGGAGGTACCATGCAAACCAGTAATCGTTGTCTTCCAATTAGTATGGTATTAAGAGGGGTAGAGTTTAAGATAACTCCTATAGTGTTGAGGACATCTGGTATTGATGTGATATTGGGTATGGACTGGATGAAGCAAAATCAGGTAGAGATTCAGTGTCGGCAGAAAGTGGTAGTTGTGAATGCACCTAATGGAGATAAAATCAATGTGGATGTAGCAGTGCAGAAGCAACCAACCGCTGTGATGAATCAGCTTGAAAATACTATTAAGGAGAATTCAGTGATTGAGGAATTTCCGGATGTCTTCCCTGATGAATTGCCAGGTATGCCACCTGACCGAGACATTGAATTTCTTATTGAATTACTTCCTGGAACTGCACCTATAGCCAAACGACCATATAGGATGGGAGTAGATGAATTAGAAGAACTTAAGAAACAAATTAAAGAATTACAAGATAAAGGTTTTATTAGACCTAGTTCATCACCTTGGGGAGCACCAGTTATTTTTGTTGATAAGAAAGATGGCGGTCAGAGGATGTGTGTTGATTATAGATCATTAAATGCGGTAACTATCAAGAATAAGTATCCTTTGCCCAGGATTGATGACTTGTTTGATCAGTTGAGAGGTGCATGTGTGTTCTCTAAGATTGATTTACGTTCTGGTTATCATCAGTTGAAGATTCGTGTTTCTGATATTCCAAAGACAGCTTTTACTACAAGGTATGGATTGTATGAGTATACTGTTATGTCATTTGGATTGACCAATGCACCTGCATACTTTATGTACATGATGAATAAAGTGTTCATGGAATATTTGGATAAGTTTGTGGTAGTGTTTATTGATGATATACTGGTATTTTCCAAGACAGAGGTAGAGCATGCTGAACATTTGAGGTTGGTATTGCAGAAGCTTAGAGAGCATAAACTGTATGCGAAGCGAAGTAAATGTGAGTTTTGGTTGAAGGAAGTTTCTTTCCTTGGTCATATTGTTTCTAATGGAGGGATATCAGTGGATCCAGGTAAAGTAAAGGATGTATTAAATTGGAAACCACCTATTGATGTTAGCGAGATTCGTAGTTTCTTGGGATTAGCTGGATATTACAGACGGTTCATTGAAGGGTTTTCTAAACTTGCTAAACCTATGACATCTCTGTTAGAGAAGAATGCCAAGTTTGTGTGGTCAGATAAATGTCAAGCTAGTTTTGAGGAATTGAAGAAGAGGTTGACTACAGCGCCTGTTTTGGTTTTGCCAGATTTGAGTAAGAAGTTTTCTATTTATTGTGATGCTTCTCGTCAAGGTTTGGGATGTGTTCTTATGCAAGAAGGCAGAGTTGTGGCTTATGCATCCAGGCAGTTGAGAAAGCATGAGTTGAATTATCCTACACATGATTTGGAATTAGCAGCTGTAGTTCATGCTTTAAAGATTTGGAGACATTATTTGATTGGACATAAGAGTGATATATACACTGATCATAAGAGTTTGAAGTATATTTTCACTCAGTCAGATCTGAATTTGAGGCAACGCAGATGGTTAGAGTTGATTAAGGATTATGATATTGAGATACACTATCATCCTGGTAAGGCTAATGTAGTAGCTGATGCTCTTAGTAGGAAAAGTTATGCCAATGAGATACGGACGTTGTCTATGACTAGTGAGTTATGTGCTGAATTTGAATATTTGAATTTGGGAATTGTTACTAATACAATGGAATTAGTGATAGAGCCTACCTTAGAGCAAGAAATTTACAAGGGGCAGTTGAAGGATGAGAAACTAAAGAAGATAGCGGAAGATATAGTGATTGGTAAGTCACCAGGTTTTCGAATGGATGATAATGGAATTTTGTGGTTTGGAAAGAGGCTGTGTGTACCTGAGGATCAAACTGTTAGACAGGCAATTCTTCGCGAAGCTCATGAGTCAGCTTATTCTATTCATCCTGGTAGTACTAAGATGTATTTGGATCTGAAACAGAAATATTGGTGGGTTGGATTAAAGCGAGATATGGCTGAGTATGTGGCATTGTGTGACACTTGTCAGAGAGTGAAAGCAGAGCATCAGAGACCTGCTGGATTGTTACAACCAATGAAGATTCCTGAATGGAAGTGGGAGGAAGTTGGTATGGATTTTATAGTAGGGTTACCTCGTACTCAGAAAGGTTATGACTCTATTTGGGTGATAGTAGATCGGTTAACTAAAGTTGCTCATTTTATACCAGTTAAGACTACTTACCATGGACCAAAATTGGCAGAGTTGTATATGGAGAGAATAGTCTGTTTGCATGGAGTACCAAAGAAGATTGTATCTGATCGAGGATCGTAGTTTACGTCGCATTTTTGGAAAGCTGTGCATGAATCATTGGGAACAAAATTGAATTTTAGTACAGCATATCATCCACAGACAGATGGACAGACTGAAAGGACCAACCAGGTATTAGAGGATATGTTGAGAGCTTGTGCATTGCAATATGGAACTAGTTGGGATAAGAGTTTGCCTTATGCAGAATTTTCTTACAATAATAGTTATCAACAGAGTCTTAAGATGACACCGTTTGAAGCTTTGTATGGACGTAAGTGTAGAACTCCATTGTTTTGGGATCAGACAGGTGAATCTCAGGTGTTTGGTACAGATGTTCTTAGAAACGCAGAAGATCAAGTGCGAGTGATTCGTGAGAATTTGAGAGTAGCACAGTCTCGTCAGAAGAGTTATGCTGACAATAGAAGAAGAGATTTAGTTTTTGAGGTAGGTGATTATGTTTATTTGAAGGTGTCACCTATGAAAAGTGTGAAGAGGTTTAACATGAAAGGTAAACTAGCACCAAGGTATGTTGGACCATTTAAAGTTATTACTAGACGTGGGGAAGTTGCTTATCAATTAGAGTTGCCTGAGAATTTATCTGGAGTACATGATGTGTTCCATGTTTCACAACTTAAGAAGTGTTTGCGTGTGCCTGAGGAGCAGATACCTTTAGAAGAGTTGACTGTTAAGGAAGATTTTACATATGAAGAGTTTCCGATCAAGATTTTAGAAACTGCTGAGAGAGTTACTCGAAGTCGGATTATTAAGATGTGCAAGGTGCAGTGGAATCGATATTCAGAGGCATAGGCAACTTGGGAAAGAGAGGATGAATTGAGAAAATCATATCCGCAGTTATTTGAGTAAGCAGTTCAATCTCGAGGACGAGATTCTTTTAAGGGGGGTAGAATTTGTAACACCCAAATTTTAGAGTTAATAAATTTTAAATAATTTAGATAACAATTAATGAGAAATTAAAAATTTAAAAATTATTTGGTGTTGCATTCATGTTGTTGCATTTATTTTATTTTGTGGTGTGGATATATTTGTTTTATTTGATTGGTTTAGGAAAATTTGATTTGAAAATGTGTTTGGAAAATTAGAAAAGAAAAGAAACAAAAGAAAAAAAAAAGAAAACTACTCACCTCCTTACCTTCTCGGCCCGAAGGCCGCGCCTGCCCGCGTGGGCCGCCCAGCGCCGCAGCGGCCCAGCAGCCGAGTCCAGCAGCCGAGCCCGACCGCGCGCGCCTTCTCTCCTTGGTCGCTGACGGGTGGGGGCCGCATGTCAGACGCATCTTCTTCATCGCGTCGTGACCGAGCCGGTCACTCGACCGAGTCCGACGCTGCCCCGAGTCTCTTATTCCTTGCCCGACACGTCGGTGAGCCCCTCATAAATAGCGGCCATGTCTCCACCGCCTCTATCCCAACCTTAGCCGCAAGCTACGCCTCAACACCTAGCTACCGTAGCCGCAATCGAAGCCGCCTCTTGAGCTCGGAAGTTGAGCAACGGATTTGCCGACTCAGTTGTCTTCGAAAACTTTCGACGGGTTCGGGTCACTCCTTTGAGGTAGCCAAACCCTTTTTCTTCTTCTAACATCACCGGTGTTGTCTAGTTGCTCACACTACCGTGCACAGGGGTCCGCCGCCCGCCATTGGAGGTTGCATATCGTCCACCGTCCGTTCTCGCCTCCGTTTTCATCTCAGGTGAGCTCGCGTTTGTCTCCTTTATCTTCCGGTGAAGACCGTTTGTCGAATCATGCCCTAAGCCGCCGGATTGAGCAACGCCGACGAGCAATTGCTCGCCGCCGGCCAGTTTTCCACCGTCGGTCACTGTTGGTGGCCGGAATCCTCTTTTCTCTCTCCCTTCAATCAATCTCGGCCGTCCAAATCTAATCCAACAGCTTAGATCGCGAGATACCTCTTCGTTTGGTCTTTTTTCTAAAGAACCCCCGGATTTGTTAGAAATCAACCCGCGGTCCATAGCGTATGTCAGAAAATCCGTTTTCGTGTTTTGAAAGCGTATTTTCTCCCGGATAAGTCAAAAATACGTTTTCAGGTATTTACAGTTTTGCCACTAGAATTGTTTTGGTCATAAAATCTTCGTTTTAACTCCGATTTGATCCGTTCAAGTTGCGTTAGGTTCGTATTTGCGAGCTCTACATGTTAGTGTAGTTGTACAGTTAGTTTTGATAATTTATTTATCGAGGTTATAATTAAGTATTTATTTATCTATAGGAAATCTTAGAAAATTCATAACTTTCACGTTTTAACTCCGAATTTGGTGATCTTTGTGTCTGTGTGATCGTAGAAACATGTAGAAGAGTTTTATAAACTTTTATTACTGTTTTGCTACTGTTGGTGTACTGTTCTAATTATATCTCTTTGTTTGCTTCGTGTATGTTTGATTGGATGCATGTGTGTTGTTGATTGATGATCGAATATAGAAGGTGAGCAGTATCTGGACGATTCGGAGTATTACTTTGAGCCAAGTCAGCAGTATCACTTGGAGAGCTTTGATCAAGGCAAGTATAACACAGGACTATCCTTGTTACCTATACATTGAATTGTCATACATATGCATGTGCTTACCTTGACAACCTTAGAGATTATAACTTAGTGATTGTTATCTTGATTCCTTGTCAACCTTGGGAATGCATATGGGTAGCTACTGCTAGTGCTTAAACTAAGAACAATGATCTTGTAATTTGATTAATGGATTAAGCAATCAACTATTAAGATGATTTTATTATTGTTAAAAGGGGCTAGAGCATGTGTATTATTTTGATGCTCTGGTTTCTCTCCATAAGGACTTATCTGTAAGTGATAACCGGGATATACAGTACAGCTGTGAGGGCTATATGGCTCTGGCTTTAGTTGTTCAAGAGACCTTTTCTAGCTTGTTAGAGGTTACCTTAAATGGCGTAAGAATGGCTTGCCATGTTGGGTGTAGTGCGAGCCCCTGGCCTAGTGTGTATAGGCTGCGGTTGTTGTGCCACAGGGAAGGGGGGTTCTACATCTGCCTGCCGAGTGAAATCTAATGGCCCTAACTTGTTAGACGAACTTTTGAGTGGCTTTATATGGTTCTCGGGTGTTTGGGCTTGATCTCCCCACTCATTTGGAAATCATGACTTACAGTGAAAGTGTACACCTCTGCGCAGAGTTAAAAACTGGTATACTAGCCGTGCTCACGGATACGAGCGGCCTTGGGGATTCTTATGGAATAGTTGATCATAACTGTTATATCATGCTTAATTATTGTTGATTATTATTATGCTCATGTTAATGCTATTCATTATCCTTATTACAATTGATCATTGGTTCTTTAATGGGAAGTGGTATATCTTGATGCTACTCAATTGCTAATATATGATTAAAAAGCTAAATGCAGTTAAACAGTGTCTAGCCTTTTGAGCCACATGAACCCTGTGTTATATTTGTGGAGTTCGACATGAACTCACTCTTGCTATTTCCACCATAACAGATGAAGATAATGAGGAAGATTATCGGAATGAGTACTAGTCTTGATGTCAACCAGTCAACCGTGTCCCTGTGTGGAGTTTCCGCTGAAGAATTATTATTAGTTATTAGTATCTATCGTTCAAGACTATGTCTTAAATACTTATTCGTTATGTAATAGGCACTGTAATGATACTTTGTAATTTGTCAACTTATGTGTGCGACTGTTTCCTGGGGTGCACATGAGTCTTTTATGCATCCTATTTTTGTCCTTAAAAATGGGTGTGACATAAGCCCTCTATAATTTTAGCTTTGCTAGAAATTAACTCTCTCAAGGGTGGTTGATTATTGAAATTATTATAATTATTAGCTTGATAGTTACCTTGGTAATTCGGTCTTTGTTGCTGATTCCATCCTTGATTCTGCTGAGGACGATAGTTGTTGTTGTTGATGAAGTTCACATCCTTAGGGGTTTTAGGACATTTGTTCCCTGAATGCCCATTGTTTCCACACTCTTCACATGTCATGCGGGAATCATGAATGTGCATGACTTCTTGCTTCTCATTGGCTTGGTCTTCGAGCCTCTTCATCAACAGATCCATCTTAGCAGACAACATGTCTACCTCCTTGAGTTGATGTATACCTCCACCTCTCTTGCGGGTTTGAAGGCGTTATTCATTCCAACCTTGATTGGAGGCCATCTTCTCTATGAGAGTTGTTGCACCTAGGATTGTGAGAGATAGGAAAGCATGTCTAGTAGTAGCATCCATATTCTCACAGGTGCTGTTAGTCAATCCATGGTAGAAGGTCTGCATGAGTAGGCAATTCTCCATCTCATGATGAGGACATTTTGATATGTAATCTTGGAAGCATTCCCCTACCTCTAGGACAGATTCATCATGTTGCTGCTAAAAACTTGAGATTCTTCCATGTTGAGCATTGATCTTTGTTGGCGGCAATTAACAAACATTATAAACCATCAATGTAACATGTATAAGGGTATGAATATAATCACCAACAAAAGTTTAGGGCTTTAAATTAAACTAACAAATTCCACAAGTTTTGGTGAATCTATGTTTTTTGCAAGGTTTATACAGAAAACCATCAAGGTGGACCTATATGTCAGAATTAATCGCGCTTATTCATGGCATAAATAGCACTAGAAGGATCTAGAAGACACCAAAAGACACCACACCATAGCGGAGGGCGAGAGGCCACTAGGTGGGGCTAGCTGGCCCAACTTGTAGACCAGCTAGCCCTTTAGCCCACCGTCAGCCTCCACCTCGTAACGTCGGTTCTCCACCGCCTTCTTGGTTGCATCTACGCCATCCATTCAAGTCAGTTTGGTACGAGGGCTCAAGATTGACACTCTGGCCTATATATACCAGCCTCTACCACCCCCGTGAGGCATAAAACCCTGATCAAGTCATTTGAGAAGACAAAAACCCTAATCATCCTCAAAGCTCCACCATATTCTAGGGCATAGCTAGCTAGGCTAGGTCTAGAGGGAGGCAAGCTTCGCTTGGATTCCCGATCTTGTCAAGAGCATGGCTTGGTACAACTTTTGTACCTCATCTCTTTTGTATATCTCATTACTTTTATATGTTTGCTACAATTGTTATGACATTGTTTTTCATATTAATCATGTTTCTAGTTATCATGTTCATCATTTACTTTGATTGTATGCTTAGTATAACAAGATTATCATTGTATTCAAACATAAGTTTGTATAGCGCTCGCTCTGATGTACATGGAGTGAGTGGTCAACAATGTGTAAGCGTGGTGCTTATACGTTGTTTACCTACGGATGCACCTTATATTCTGGGCTATGTGGTAGATCACAGATGTGACACTCCCATTGAGTCCTTTGTAGTCCACTCCCCGAATATAGGACAAGTAGGATCTAGTTACGAAGAAAGACATGCTCTATTCTTAATCTTCCTTAGCAATATCCTTTATGTGTAGATATGAAGTTGATCTTAGCCATGATTACTAAGTGTAATTGCACTAATCAATATATGCTTTGACTTGTAATTAAGAATGACTTAGGAATTATTCCTCTAATATTCTACTTAGCCATGCTAATGCCATAGAAAGGAGTACATTGAGTGACCAATGATTAGTTATTATTTACCATTCATATATATTTATCTCTTGACTTACCCCTGTTATGAGTAGAAGTTGGTTATGGTTAATCTCTCCAAAGTACATATGAGTTATCAATATATTCCAACTGCCTGTCCTTCCCTGTGGTAAAAATATAAATAACGATACCTAGAATACTCCTGGGTGAAGTGCTATAATGGTATATTATCTGTGTGCTTGCAGATTCCTTTCATTTATATTATTCTTTCTAGTCATATGAAATAATAAAGTACTTCTTAGTGTCATTTTAGAAGTGGCACTAGGTAGTACCAACAAGCATTTCTAGCACATTGCTAGGGATGACAACTTACTAAAAGTGATGCTAAGGAATGTCAATAACATTAGGTGGCTACTAAAACAAGTGACAAGTTAATAAATACCAACAAGCATTTCTGGTGCCATTACCAGGGAAGGTAGTTAGGCAAGAAGGAAATATTGATAAACTTATACTTACAGATGTGATCGAGATAACCATTGATCTCTACTCAAATAGGCTTACCCTTGTTTTGTCTACTTTTATATCTTATGCAGGGTAATGTATGACTGGTTTTGACCATGTGACAAACTATGTTGAAGATCAAGAAGCATTAATCTGGAGAACTAGAGCCAAACTCAAGAAAATCTTAGCTTTAGAATCGGAAGACAACCAGACAAGGTGAAGCTTAACACCTAATTTTGAAGCCATGGCTGACAAGACCCTCTATGAGTTCTTTGCTCCAATTACGGCCGACATCCCTACTGGACTAGTAATCAATGTTGGAGATAATGGCTTTGAACTCAAACCATCTCTCATCAACATGGTGCAAGCTAGCCAGTTTTGTGGAAAGGTATATGAAAATGCGAGTGCTCATCTCCAACACTTCCTGGAGATCTATAGCACTTTCACCATCAAGGGAGTATCCAGAGACGCCATACTACTTCGCCTCTTCCCATTCTCACTCCTAGGGAAGGCAAAACAATAGTTCTATGCCAACAAAGATAGAAACAGTACAACAAATCACAACAACCCCAACAGCCTAGCATTGTCGGGAAATATAGGGAAACTATCGGGGCTATGGTTCCTTGACAGCCAGCTGTCGGGGAAACCCTGTCGGGGCTGCTATGTCGGGGATAGAGATCAAACTCCGATAGCACTGTCAGCATTGACTTTTACTGACAGCTATCACTATTGGAGAAATAGTATGTCAGATTAGTCGATCCTGGTGTATGCCATCATGTATGCATGACAACACTATCGGGTAAAACTATGTCTTTTCCAACAGCTTACAAGATCCCTAACAACGCCCACTCTTATGGACATATTAAGAGACATCTAAGAGTATTCTTGCCAATACAATTGTAGCAACGTCTATCAAAACCAAACTGTGACAACACTGCCATAGTTGCATCATGATTCATCTTTATTATTTGTTAATAAAAAGCCATATTGTAAGGTCCAAATAGGCTAGAGGGGGGGTGAATAGCCTAATTAAAACTTCTACAAGAATTACTTAACCACACGTTAGTATGAAAGGTGGCGAAGCAAATGCACTAGCACTAACTAATTAAGCAAGCCACCTACACAAGTCTATAACAAAGCTATTCACTAAACACAACAACAACTACAAGCTAGAAACAAGAAGTAATACAAGAGAAGAGATTCGAGTGATTATACCACCGTGAGAAATGAGACGTACCAATCAATCAATCGCACAAGAGAAATCCTCGGGAAGAGAATGACACAAGAATTTATCCCGAGGTTCACTTGCTTCCCAGCAAGCTACTCCTCGTTGTGGCGATACACCCACTTGTCGGTTCGCGAGCTAATCGACTATCAAGAGTCGAGCCCTCGGCGGGCACCGCACAACCGCACACAAGATGGGGATCCTCCAAGCCACGAGCTCCACTAGAGTATCCAATTTGCGAACTTCCGCGGGGAAGGATCAAGAACCCCTTACAACACTTGGTGATGACTCCAACAATCTCCAATTGCGAGCTCAATCACCTCCGCTGCTCCAAGCCGTCTACCGTGTCGGGAAACACGGAAGAGTAACGAGAAATCCGCAGCAACTCAAAGATCAAGTGCCTCTAGAATGCAACTCTCAAGCAATGCACTTGAATCTCACTCAATCTCACTCAAGATATGCAACTAATCAAAGAGATGAGTGGAGGGGTTGTTCTCTAGCTCAAAGTATGCCTCTAGTTCTCAAAATGTGCAAGAGTTGCCCTCAAATCCCGGCCAACGTCTATTTATAACGAAGGGGTACGCAGCTAGCCGTTACAGACGACGTGGCGAAAAATGCACTGAACGGACGTTCCGGTCAGGGTGACCGGACGCGTCCGGTCACTACACGACAGCAAGAAACAGTGCGTGTCAGAACTAGCCGTTGCCGTGACCGGACGCGCTGAACCGATTGACCAGACGCGACAGTGCCCGCGTCCGGTCGCATTCCAGTATGCTCCCGTTGAGACCGGACGCGTCCGATCGCACGTGACCGGACGCGTCGCGCGTCCGATCATTACTCCGCTTCGCTCTACCCTTCTGGACGCCTGACCGGACGCTCCGGTTACGTGAGGGACCGGACGCGCCGGTCGCGCGCTCTGATTCGCTCAGGAGAACTGACAGGACGCGCTGTTGAACTGACCGGACGCCACAGTGCCAGCGTCCGATTAGAGTCCAGTAAGCTCCCTGGATGACCGGACGCGTCCGGTCAACAGTGACCGGACGCGCTGCGCGTCCGATCATCAAACTGAAAACCACGCAGATGCCGAACACTGACCGGACGCGTCCGGTCATACAGAGACCGCGTCCGGTCCAGCGTCCGGTCATCTCTATGACCTCCGTTCTCCTCCGTTTCTTTTCCAACTTCCGGCGCAATGTAAAATAGGCATTTCACTTCTCCAAAAAGCGCCGAATCCCGCCTCGCAAGCTCGGCGGGAGGGAGAGAGGAACCCAAACCCCTCTCTACCACTTAAACTCCACCGCCTTCACAAACTGTGCTAACACCGCCAAGTGTACACCACCATGTGCATGTGTGTTAGCATTGCATAAATCATTTCTCAAGGCGTTATGTTAGCTTTTTACTAGATCCTAATGCATATGCTCAAGACATTGATCTAGTGGCACTTGATTCCCGAGCTAACCGTGATTGCCCCTCTTGATAGTCGGCTATGTATCCTAAACCCAGTCAATCACTTCTCTACTCATCTTAGACCGGCAAAAGGAAAAACTCTATGGTTATACCTTTGCCTTGCGCTCTTAGATCCTTCTCTTTCACTTGATCATAATGTCCTTCCTTTTATGTGCATCTCCACCATGATTATTATTTCATGTCCATGCACCATCTCTTTGTGATCTTGTGGCCACCACTCCTTGCCACATACACCTTCATCACATGTGTTGCTTATGCCTAACTCAATACACTTAACATAAGGCATTAGCAACTTGGTGTCATTAATTACCAAAACCAAACTTGGGCTTTCAATCTCCCCCTTTTTGGTAATTGATGACAACCATCACAAAGATATGAAATGAAATCAATTTTCAATTTCGATAGTATTAGCTCCCCCTTCATATGTGCTTCCATGAGTTTGGTTCAATTGTTTCACATATGTAATGATTTGAATTTTGGGAGAGTTACTACTATCAAATTGATGCTAAGGTATATAGAATGGACCTTTGAAGCGTGATACCAATCGGAGTTGCCTTTATATACCATCCTTAGCATCGATGTAGCTAGACACCACTTGTAATATATCACTTGTAAAGATCACAAACACTAAAGTACCCCGTGAGATCAACAATATAAGCAAAGGATGTCTAGATACCATTTGTAAAGTTATTCTTAACAAATCATCATTCAAGTTCTATTTCTAGCACTCACCATTCAATCATTAATATGAATTTAAGCTTTGTGCAACAATTCATCATGTTAATGCACATACAAATGCAACAAATAATCCATGAGCTTGCTCCCCCTGCTTATGTGCTCAACTTTCTTCTTTGTGACTTTTCTATCTTTGTGCTTTCTCTCCACCTTTGACTATTCTCTCCCCCTTAGTAACTTAACCTTTTATCTTTGTGACTTTTCTCTCCCCCTTTGTCAACAATCACCAAAAAGGTGCCTAGAATAGGTAATTTTAGTGAGAGATAAGTCAATCAATATGAGGGAGTCCAAATTATGGTTCAACCTAGATCACTTGCCTAGAATATGTAATTCGGTTTGATCCAAGGACAAGCTTTTTCACACCTCATAAAGTATAAGGGTTATCTTGACCATGTTGAATTACACATCATGAGCTCATTTTCTAGATTCAACACTAGGTTTGCAAGCCCACAAACATGTCATATGCTACCACTAGATCAATCAAACATAGAAGCAATAGTGGTACCATATATACATCAAAATTATTTGATTTTCATGAATGAGCCTATTTGTCATGCAAATATGTCTATATGTTCTAAACATGTCCTTAGCAAAGTATGAATGATATGCCAAACAACTTTACCTTGCTATGTTGGAGGAGAGGCATGTCATATAAGAATGTGGGGGTGCACTCATTTCAAGTTGGAGAAGTCAAGTATGTTCAATTCATTCTTCAACTTGTAAAATCTCTTTTCATCAAGTGGCTTTGTAAAGATGTCGGCTAGTTGATCTTCGGTGCCAATGCTCTCAATACTAATATCACCCTTTTGTTGATGGTCTCTTATGAAGTGATGCCTTATGTCAATGTGCTTGGTTCTTGAATGTTGAACCGGATTTTGTGTCATCTTGATAGCACTTTCATTATCACAAAACAAAGGCACATTCTTGAATTTAATTCCAAAGTCATTCAAGGTGGCTTTCATCCAAAGCAATTGTGCACAACAACTACCGGCACTAATGTATTCGGCCTCGGTGGTAGATAGTGCAACACTATTTTGTTTCTTTGATGACCATGAAACAAGAGACCTTCCAAGCAATTGACAAGTGCCACTTGTGCTCATTCTATCAATCTTGCAACCACCATAGTCGGAATCCGAATATCCAATCAACTCAAAGTTAGATCCCTTAGGATACCATAATCCAACATCATGAGTGCCCTTAAGATATCTCAATATCCTCTTGGTTGCTTTCAAGTGACTTTCTCTAGGTGAAGCTTGATATCTTGCACACTTGCACACACTAAACATCACATCCGGCCTAGAAGCGGTGACATAGAGCAAACTTCCAATCATGGACCGGTATTGCTTTTGATCTACCATGTTTCCACTATCATTAATACCCAATTAATCATTAGAGCCCATTGGTGTGCTCATTGGCTTAGCATCTTGCAATCCAAACTTCTTGATCATGTCCTTGATGTACTTGCCTTGACTTACAAAAGTGTCATTCTTCATTTGCTTGATTTGAAGTCCAAGGAAGTAACTAAGCTCTCCAATCATAGACATCTCAAACTCATTAGCCATCATATTTCCAAACTCTTCACAAAAGTCTTGGTTAGTTGATCCAAAGATAATGTCATCCACATAGATTTGCAACACAAACAAGTCATTTCCAAGCTTCTTGGTGAAGAGAGTGGTGTCAACCTTTCCCATCTTGAACCCTTTAGAGAGGAGAAAGTCCCTCAACCTCTCATACCATGCTCTAGGTGCTTGCTTCAAACCATACAATGCCTTCTTTAGCTTGTAAACATGGTCAGGCTTCTTGTCATCTTCAAAACCGGGAGGTTGCTCAACATAAACTTCTTCATTGATGTAGCCATTTAGAAATGCACTCTTGACATCCATTTGATAGAGCTTGATGTTGTGTGCACAAGCATATGCTAATAAGATTCTAATTGCCTCCAATCTTGCAACCGGTGCATATGTCTCTCCAAAGTCAAGACCCTCAACTTGAGTGTATCCTTGTGCTACTAATCTTGCTTTGTTCCTTACAACCATGCCATCTTGATCTTGCTTGTTTCTAAAGACCCACTTAGTACCAATCACATTGTAGTTCTTTGGCCTCTCAACAAGTTTCCAAACTTGATTTCTAGCAAAGTTGTTTAGTTCTTCATGCATGGCATTCACCCAATCGGAATCCTTCAATGCATCTTCTATCTTCTTTGGTTCTTCTAATGAGACAAATGAGTAATGCTCACAAAAGGATGCTAATCTTGATCTAGTTTGAACACCACTTTGAATTCCACCAATGATTTGGTCCAACGGATGATCTCTTGCAATGCTAGTAGGTTGGAGTATTGGGAGTTGATTGCTTTCACTTGTTTGACCTTGAACTTGTACTTCATCATGAGAACCACTAGAGCTTGCTTGATTTGTATTAATTTGCACACTTTGGTTGATCACATGAATATCATCATCATCAACTTGCCTTGGCCTAACATCACCAATGTCCATGTTCTTCATTGCATTTGACAATTGGTCTCCTCTCACATCATCAAGGTTTTGAGCTTCATTTTGAGATCCTTGGGTTTCATCAAACTCAACATCATGAACTTCTTCCAAGGTGCCATTTGTGAGATTCCAAACTCTATATGCTTTGCTTATGGTAGAATAACCAAGTAAGAACCCTTCATCACACTTCTTTTCAAACTTGCTCAATCTAGTGCCTTTCTTAAGAATATAGCATTTGCAACCAAACACTCTAAAGTATGCAATGTTGGGCTTTCTTCCATTCAATAGCTCATATGGTGTCTTTCCAAGCTTCCCATGGCAATAGAGACGGTTGCTACAATAGCAAGCCGTGTTGATAGCTTCACTCCAAAATGAATGACTCACATTGTATTCACTAAGCATTGATCTAGCCATATCAATCAAGGTTCTATTTTTCCTTTCAACTACACCATTAGATTGAGGAGTGTATGTTGGTGAGAATTGATGTCCAATACCAAGATCATCACACAAATCTTCAATTCTTGTGTTCTTAAACTCACTACCATTGTCACTTCTAATCTTCTTGATGGTAGTCTCAAACTCATTTTGTACCCTCTTGACAAAAGACTTGAATAGATCATAAACATCACTCTTGTTATAAAGAAAGAGCACCCAAGTGTATCTAGTGTAGTCATCCACTATCACAAAGCCATACTTGTTGCCACCAATGCTAGTGTATGTTGTTGGCCCAAACAAGTCCATGTGCAATAACTCAAATACCTTTGATGTGCTCATTTCACTTTTACTAGGATGTGTATTTCCAACTTGTTTGCCGGCTTGACAAGCACTACATAGTTTATCCTTCTCAAAGGTGACATCCTTCAATCCTCTAACTAAGTCATGCCTCAAAAGTTTGTTCAATTGTTTCATTCCAACATGACCAAGCCTTCTATGCCATAACCAACCCATACTAGATTTACTAAGCAAGCATGATGTCAATTGTGTCTCACTATCATTGAAGTCAACCAAGTATAAGCTACCATGTCTAAATCCTTTGAATATCAAGTTTGATCCATCAACACTTATGACTTCAACATCATCACTACCAAATATGCACTTGAAACCAAGATCACAAAGTTGTGCCACCGATAAAAGATTGAAATCCAAGCTCTCAACTAGCAACACATTAGATATGCTCATGTCATTTGAGATAGCAATTTTACCAAGCCCCTTGACCTTGCCTTTCTTGTTGTTGCCAAAAGTGATAGCATCAAAACCACCATTTTGACTAGTATCAATTGATTTGAACATACAAGAATCCCCGGTCATATGTTGAGTGCACCCACTATCAAGCACCCAATGCCTTCCTCCGGCTTTGTAATTGACCTACAAGACAAGATCAATTCTTTTTAGGTACCCAAACTTGTTTGGGTCCTCCAAGGTTAGAGACTAAGCTCTTTGGTACCCAAATGGCTTTCTTCTTTGAGCCCATCCATGGTGCACCAATGAACTTAGCATGAACACCATTTGTACCCTTGGTAAGTATATAGAAAGAATCAAACTTGATTGAGGATACATTAGCATTGGATTTCTTGTTCATGCATTGTTGCTCTATGTGACCAACTTGCTTGCAACTTTTGCAATAGCTACCTTTGTTCTTCACAAAACGAGTCTTGTGAGGAGCAAAAGCGGTCTTGCCTTTCTTGGGGTTATAGCCTAATCCCTCTTTGTAGAGAGATGCCCTTTGGCTACCCAAGCACATAAGCAAGCGGTCCTCACCACCATAGGCCTTAGCTAAGGTGTGATTGAGCTCTTTTACCTCCTTCTTGAGATTTTCATTCTCAACTATTAGTGTGGAATCACAAGTGAAACCGTCACTACTAGATGAGGAAGATGTGGATGTGCTACATGAAAGATTAGTGGGAGCAACAACAATAGGCTTATGAAAGGATTCATCAATTATATCACATGATATGTCTATGTTGCAAGTTTTAACTTTCTCAACATTAGTTGGCATGTTTTCACATTTTTCAACTAGAGAGGAATGAGCTTCTTCAAGCTTAGTGTGAGACTTTTGAAGCTTCTTATGGTCTACCTTTAGACTCTCATAAGATGCCCTAAGCTCATCAAGTTCTTGCATAAGATTTTTCTTATCCTTAAGCAAGCCCTTGCACTCCTTTCTAGATTCTTTAAAATGTTGAGTGCAATCTTCTAGCATAGTGATTAGTTCATCTTTAGTGAATTCTTCTTCATCACTATCACTATCACTATCACTAGCATTATCATGATCACTCTCATCATCGGATGATACCTTAGTGGCCTTAGCCATGAAGCACGATGGAGTGTCGAAGAGGGAGACCTTTTCTTGGATGGCAATGCTAGCATGTCCCTTCTTCTTGCTCTTGTTGTCATCCTCATCATCACTTGAGGAGTCATCACTATCCCATGTAGCAACATGAGAATCATTCTTCTTCTTATAAGAGCTCTCTTTCTTTTCTTGCTTCTTCTTTTGCTTCTTCCTTTCCTTCTTGATAGCATCTTCATCATCACTATCATAAGGACACTTTGCAATGAGATGGTCCTTGCTATGGCATCTAAAGCATCTCATGGTATGCTCATTCTTCTTGTAAGAGTTCTTCCTCCTTCTTGCATGAAAGCCCTTCTTCTTCATGAATTTGCCAAATTGTTTGACAAAGAGAGCCATCTTCTCATCAATGTCATCACTATCACAAGAGCTTGAGTCTTCATCACTTGATGATTCAATCTTGGATTTTCCCTTGGATGTGGTGGCTTTGAATGCCACACTCTTCTTCTTCTCATCATCCTTCTTCTCATTTTCCTTCTTCTTCTTTTTGACCAACTCATCCTTCTCATCATCTTCTCTATATGAATCATCGGTCATCACTTCTTGAAATATTTGTTGAGGAGTTGAATCCTTCAATGTAGTCCTCACTAGCACGGTGATCAATGTATCAAATCTCTTGGGCAAGCTTCTCAAGAACTTCATAGAGAATTGGTTGTCCTTGACCTCCTCACCAAGTGCCTTGAGCTTATTGACAATGACTTGCAACCTATGAAACATCTCCGGTACACTTTCATTATCTTGCATCTTGAAGCTTGAAAATTTTTCTTGCAAGATGTATGCTTTAGCGGTCTTTGTACCCTCGGTGCCCTCAAAAGTTTCTTCTAGCTTGGCCCAAGCATCATGAGCAATCTCAATGTTCTTCACTTGCTCAAAGGTCTTGTCATCTAGTGCCTCATGAAGAGCACTAATGGCAATATCATTGCATTGGAGCTTCTTCTCTTCTACCGGTGTAGGTGCTTCCGGATTAGCAACCTCAAATTTTGTTTCGGTGACCTTCCACACTTCTCTATTGATTGACTTTAGGTGTGCGGTCATCTTAACCTTCCAATAAGCATAATTTGTGCCATCAAAGTGAGGTGCCTTCTTGGTGTTGTTGATGTGCAAGCTTAATTGAGCCATTTCTATTTCACCGTAGGTTGTTAAGCCTCAAATAAACGGTGCCTCTGCTCTGATACCAATTGTAAGGTCCAAATAGGCTAGAGGGGGGGTGAATAGCCTAATTAAAACTTCTACAAGAATTACTTAACCACACATTAGTATGAAAGGTGGCGAAGCAAATGCACTAGCACTAACTAATTAAGCAAGCCACCTACACAAGTCTATAACAAAGTTATTCACTAAACACGACAACAACTACAAGCTAGAAACAAGAAGTAATACAAGAGAAGAGATTCGAGTGATTATACCGCCGTGAGAAATGAGAAGTACCAATCAATCAATCGCACAAGAGAAATCCTCGGGAAGAGAATGACACAAGAATTTATCCTGAGGTTCACTTGCTTCCCAGCAAGCTACTCCTCGTTGTGGCGATACACCCACTTGTCGGTTCGCGAGCTAATCAACTATCAAGAGTCGAGCCCTCGGCGGGCACCGCACAACCGCACACAAGATGGGGATCCTCCAAGCCACGAGCTCCACTAGAGTATCCAATTTGCGAACTTCCGCGGGGAAGGATCAACAACCCCTTACAACACTTGGTGATGACTCCAACAATCTCCAATTGCGAGCTCAATCACCTCCGCTGCTCCAAGCCGTCTACCGTGTCGGGAAACACGGAAGAGTAACGAGAAATTCGTAGCAACTCAAAGATCAAGTGCCTCTAGAATGCAACTCTCAAGCAATGCACTTGAATCTCACTCAATCTCACTCAAGATATGCAACTAATCAAAGAGATGAGTGGAGGGGTTGTTCTCTAGCTCAAAGTATGTCTCTAGTTCTCAAAATGTGCAAGAGTTGCCCTCAAATCCCGGCCAACGTCTATTTATAACGAAGGGGTACGCAGCTAGCCGTTACAGACGACGCGGCGAAAAACGCACTGACCGGACGTTCCGGTCAGGGTGACCGGACGCGTCCGGTCACTACACGACAGCAAGAAACAGTGCGTGTCAGAACTAGCCGTTGCCGTGACCGGACGCGCTGAACCGATTGACCGGACGCGACAGTGCCCGCGTCCGGTCGCATTCCAGTATGCTCCCGTTGAGACCGGACGCGTCCGATCGCACGTGACCGGACGCGCCGCGCGTCCGATCGTTACTCCGCTTCGCTCTACCCTTCTGGACGCCTGACCGGACGCTCCGGTTACGTGAGGGACCGGACGCGCCGGTCGCGCGCTCTGATTCGCTCAGGAGAACTGACAGGACGCGCTGTTGAACTGACCGGACGCCACAGTGCCAGCGTCCGATTAGAGTCCAGTAAGCTCCCTGGATGACCGGACACGTCCGGTCAACAGTGACCGAACGCGCTGCGCGTCCGATCATCAAACTGAAAACCGCGCAGATGCCGAACACTGACCGGACGCGTCCGGTCATACAGAGACCACGTCCGGTCCAGCGTCCGGTCATCTCTATGACCTCCGTTCTCCTCCGTTTCTTTTCCAACTTCCGGCGCAATGTAAAATAGGCATTTCACTTCTCCAAAAAGCGCTGAATCCCGCCTCGCAAGCTCGGCGGGAGGGAGAGAGGAACCCAAACCCCTCTCTACCACTTAAACTCCACCGCCTTCACAAACTGTGCTAACACCACCAAGTGTACACCACCATGTGCATGTGTGTTAGCATTGCATAAATCATTTCTCAAGGCGTTATGTTAGCTTTTTACTAGATCCTAATACATATGCTCAAGACATTGATCTAGTGGCACTTGATTCCCGAGCTAACCGTGATTGCCCCTCTTGATAGTCGGCTATGTATCCTAAACCCGGTCAATCACTTCTCTACTCATCTTAGACCGGCAAAAGGAAAAACTCTATGGTTATACCTTTGCCTTGCGCTCTTAGATCCTTCTCTTTCACTTGATCATAATGTCCTTCCTTTTATGTGCATCTCCACCATGATTATTATTTCATGTCCATGCACCATCTCTTTGTGATCTTGTGGCCACCACTCCTTGTCACATACACCTTCATCACATGTGTTGCTTATGCCTAACTCAATACACTTAACATAAGGCATTAGCAACTTGGTGTCATTAATTACCAAAACCAAACTTGGGCTTTCACATATATAGGCAGAAAAATTAATTAGTAGTCAATGCACACATAACCAAGAACACAACCAGATAATCATAGGGATTCCAAATCTCCTCTTTTGTAGAATAATTAAATGTTTGTTTTCTTGTACAGTAAGCATATATATTGAGCTACGAGAAAATAAATAGTCATGACAAATATTTACAAATGGCTAAAGTTATCCACAAATAAGTACTAACATCAAGGTTCCTAATCTGATCAGAAAAAGACATCTTCGTCATCAGTGGCATCCCTGTCTCTCATGTGACTGTTGTGATCATTGTCTGCATTAGTTTCTTGGTTTCCAATTGAACTTCCACCCATTATGTTGAAGGCCACATTTCTTGAGCTGTTAGGCATCAATTCCTTCAAAAATAAATACCAGAGGTGCAAACTGCTTAGATTTTTTGTGTTGATCAATAATTTGCACTCATGTGAGTTGACAAAATAATAAGTTGTTTATTATTACTACCTGCTCAGAAACATTATGAGTAGACTGCTAGGAAAAATATCGGAAGGTACTCCCATCCATTCTCTATAAGCCTACACTCCCAGAGTTATTTCCCATGTCATTCTTCAAAAAGAAACAATGATCAGTGCAATTTCTTATACAAAAACACATATGAATCGATAATTCATTGCCTAAAGAATAACTATAAGATATTATCACCTGGTGCCGATAAGTGTCATGAAGTGCTTGTCCAGTAAGATGCTCAAATGCATTCCCAGTCATTTGATGTAAAATAGAATTTGTTGAGCTGTTATTCATAGTGTCCTTTGAACAAAAGTGTTCAAAGGTCTCAGAGGTTTATGATAGTTCATAGGGATCCATTCAACATATTTTCTAGGTGAAGTCTTTTCAAGATGAATTGTGAAAATATTACCTGTTGATAGATTCTTGTTGGAGATTGTTGGCCAACACGTTCTGATGAACGACTTCCACCCGTCTGATGTAATGTTGCATTCACAGAATTGTTCTCCATGGTGCCCTTGAAATACATGTAAGAAAAGTGTTTTACTTGTCAAATATAAATATGTAACATTCCTAAGTACTTCCTAAGTACTAGTTCAGATACATTAATTTCATGCAAGAATATTACCGTCTGAAGAGGTGTAGGTGCAGAGTTAGGGAACAATCTGGGCAAATTTATCTGAGATGAAGGAGCATTTTCAAGTCCTGGCCTCACATACTAATAAACAAGGTAATAATTCAAAGACTTTATGATAGAGGTGCAAGCTATCAAATTCAAAGTAGAATCAAGTTCACTTATATTAAATTAGAGTATTACTGGCTCAGAAGGTGGAGGGTTAGGGAACAATGAGGCCAAGTCAATCTGAGGCGGGGGAGCATTTCCACATCCTTGTCTCATGTACTAATAATAAAAAGATTAATACTTGTGAATACATGGATACATAGGTACATATAAACTTAGAAAACAATGTGTACTAAGGATATGGATAGAAAAGCAACTTGAGCCATATCTTCATTGAACTTGGCAAATGCATTATAAAAAATTGGCAGCCTTGCGCGTGTTGTCTTTTAAGATCGCGAACCTCCTGCTCTAGTTCCCTTTCCCTATGATTTGAACTGTGCAACTGAGAAGGACAAGCATTAGTGGAGAACTGCACCTTAGAGCTATCAATGGCACCATGGGCTATTGCAAACTTCACATGAGGCTTCCGTCCAGTGCTTTTATACATAACTTGTGGGTCAAGAGGAGCCTTCACCCATTTAATATTTTCACCATGAGCGTACTTCATTCCATCACGATAATTATCCTAAAACATGGAAAATGTTTTTTAATGAAAGTAAAGGTGGACTGGACACAATAAATTGTTTGAAACAAAATCGTCTAGGCTGCAGCCAATAGGTTAAATTTTTATAAATAAAAATGGACTAAGCATAGTAAATTGTTTATACCAAACGTTCTTGGGCTTGATCATTGGCAAGTGGAGGCAGCTCATTGCCTTCACCATGTGCCACTGCTTGTTTAGATGCTCCCATGTGCACAGCAAACCCCTCAATTAAACTAAATGGCCTTCCATAGGTCATCTCCTACAAAATAAATGGATATTATGATATTAAAAAATATTGCCATATGATTAAATAAAAACTGCATATAATCAAAGTTCAACAACCAAGCATTGTTGTGTGCGTGTGACTGAGCTTGATCCCCCACAATTCACACTTTGAGGTCTAGATAGACGTGCAGCCCTCTTCATAGCACTCATTGTTTTGAACTCCTCTGATCCCCACCAATTGCTCAGTGCATTTCAAGGATCAATGTTTACCCAACTGAAAGGCACTTGACGGTACTCATGTGCATCCAAATGGATCAACTTAGCTTCTTCAAATTCAGTGATCTCCTCTATGATTTCTGTTTGGTATGCCACTACTGCATAAACCCTCAAGTCATAGATTTCTTGGGTTGCCAACTTTGTACAACATGCCTCAAGAGTCTTCATGAATTTGTTCTTAAGTTCAGGCTCAGCATCTGGCCACTTGTATCATGCCTATTATTAAAGAAAATACTTGATATCTATCAAATCTGCTAGTTAATGTGGTGTATAGTAATTAAAAAGTCACAGCTCATGAATCATTACCAGGAAATCAGACCTAACCCTATCAGCACAAGTGTTATCTTGTGGACCTTTCATACACCAGTGCCGCCATTTTGTGGCAGCAACATTCTTTGGTGGTCTTTCTGTTGTGTCATCAACAATCTAAGGGTAGTGATGCTTCAGCAAGGCACCTAATATAGTGTTGGGAACACGATCTTTCTTATTGAAATTTTGCATGTGCCAATTTCTACATTAAAGAGAATATCAAAACCTAATATTTAGTACTAACAATACGAACCTGTAAGGGGAACTCTAATATTTATTTGTCACAATAGTTTGAATGAAATCTAGACATATTTTGTTATATTTTGCAACAATTCTTTTACTTGTGATAAAATAGCTCCCATTGAATGTTGACATATTTCAGAATATGAACCATGCCAAATAATGTAGATAATAAAAAATTGGTGTGCCCTACATAGTTACCTGTCACCAGTAGGAATGAGAACAGTCTTGGCAGCATGTGTTGTTGGTGCTGGTGGGATCGTGTTTGAACCACGGGGAGTCTAGCTATTGTGTCCTGTCATGTTCTGGGCATTGGAACCTACCTGTGTAGAGTCATTTCCATCTCCATCACCAAGTGTCTGCTCTACAACACCTCGCTGCTTGCGAGAAGCTCGGATCGCCTCCCTAAGATCTCTGTTAGGTGGCCTAAAAAATAGAAATCAAAATGGCACATTCACACAAATTTAGGCAAACATGAATAAGCTCCAAAATTGTCATGAGTGTCCAACAACGACAAAAATTTATTGTAGTATCACAGAAATATGGTGTTTCTATCTTATTAACAATATCAAAAATCATCAGGATCATCATATAAGTCCTCTTGATCAACTTTGTCTAGTGCATAGTCCATTTCATAATACATATCATTTGGAGGAGGCTCATTTGACTCAATTGTGTCACCAGGGTGATGTTTGTTCAAAAGGTCAATATCAGATGTATCATGTACTTCATCAACATCTGCAACTGCAGCTGTGAGATCAAAATCAGCGGCAAGACCAATGACAAAATTCCCAGAGCTAGTATCCTCTTGATAAAATATAGAACTAGGTGCTTCATCATCATCATCACCAGTATGAGCAACTGTGGGTGCTTCTAGATCACCACGTTTTGGAACATGGTGTACAACCCACCAATTTTTCAAATCACCAGTGCAGCATGGATATGGAGTGTAGTATATTTTTTTGCATTGGTGAGGAAGAACAAAAGGCTCATAGCCAGGGAGCTTTGTGTTTGGGTTGACCTCAACTAATCCAATGTTAGGAGATTTTTGAATCCCATTTATTGGATGAAACCATCGACACTCAAACAAGACAAGGTCAAATTGTTGGGCCCCCTCAAATGTAACCTCAATAATATCTTCAATAACCCCATAATAGTCCGTAGTGCTACTATCTTCAGTGCATGAGAGGAATACACCACTATTTGTTGTTGTCAAACTGGGCCATGATTTTTCATATTTTTCAGAACGAAACCTAAAGTTATTGACATCGTATCCTGTTAAGCAGGACACAGGTGTACGACAACCATGAGATATCTAAACCAAATCCTTGTGGATACCTCCTTCTTTTAAGCACTACAAACATCAATAATGTGTAACTAATTAGATTACCATGAAAGTAAATGTATATGTTCATGTAGAATTAATGGGAACTTACCAAATCTCTAAACCATTCAAATAAGTTTAGACAACCTCTACTTGCACCAGATTTTTGAGTTTTATCAATTTGTTGCTGGGTTGCTCGGTGAAAATTCCTACATTCTGCTTTATCAAATCGCCTAAACACAATAGAATTTATTTTAGTTTGAAAAGGTAAAATTATTATCAAGAATTATGTAGCAAGGGTTACTTACATCACAAAATCATCCATCTCTAGAGTGTTGGTGTAAATGTAAACCATAATTGCATGATACTCATCTCTTGTAAGCACTTTTGTCCCATGTTTTCCATGACCACAGCCTAGTACTTGGAATGTGCTGAGACTACAATTATTGTTGTGAGTCTCATATCCATCGTCATATCTAGGTCTTTTTGTTCGACTTGATGATGCATATGTAAGCCTCTACAATGCACCCTTCAACAGGAGCTTTATTTTTAACCATATTTTTTAGATACTTCATTAACCTGTGGCATCAATATATAATGTTCAAACATAATATTTGACTTAAAATAATGTATAAGTTGTTGCCATACCTCTCAAATGGATACATCCATCTATATTGTATTGGACCACCAACTCTTGCCTCATATGGTAAGTGGATCATCAGATGTTGCATTGGATTAAAAAAACCTGGCGGGAAAATCTTCTCTAGCTTGCATACAAGCACATGAATGTTCTCTTCAAGCTTTTTTACTTTCTCTATTTCTAGCTCCTTAGAGCAAATTTGTCTATAAAAGAAACTAAGCTCTGCTAGTGTCAGCCACACATTGTTCTTAAGAAAGACACGAAATGCTATGGGTAACAGGCATTCCATGAAAATATGGTAGTCATGACTTTTCAAGCCTATTATCTTTAGCTCAGATAACTTTACACCCCTCCTAATATTTGCAGCAAACATATCTGAAAATTTCAGACCCTTTAGCCACTCCAAAACTGCAATTTTCTGTTCTTGACTTAGGCAATACAGTGCCCTTGGTTTATCCCAACCTCCATTTGCCTTCTCACGCAAGTGATATTGAGGTCTGTCACAAATTGAAGCTAGATCTAACCTTGCCTTGACATTATCCTTTGTTCTATCAGAGAAGTCCATGCATGTGACCAGTAGTGCTTCAGCCAAGTTTTTCTCATTATGCATGACATCAATGTTATGGCAAATGAGAAGTTTATCAAAATATGGTAATTTCCACAGTCCTAAGACGTGTGTCCAATTATGTGTCTGCCTGAATCCTACAAATGCATTAGTTCCTTTGCCAACATTAGGAACCAAAGAGTTCACTTGCTGGTGGACTTGTTTCCCAGTCAAGCAAGGTGGTATAGGAGTATACACTTGAGTTCGCTTCCAAAAAGCTTTCAAACTTTTTCTAAATGGATGGTCCATTGGAAGAAATTGCCTATGGCAATCAAACCAGCAATACTTGTAACCATTAACAAGCCAAAAAGCACTAACTGTGCCTAAGCACACAGGACATGCAAACTTTCCATGGGTACTATGTCCAGAGACCATACTAGTGCAGGCAAATCATGTACAGAGTAAAAATGGCATGCTCTAAGCTTGAAGGTACTCCGAACAGATCTATCATAAACTTGCACACCATCCTGCAACAACTTTAAGTCATCATACAATGGCTCCATGTAGACATCCCATTTTTTTCCCGGGTGTTGAGGACCAGGTATTACAAGTGTCAAAAAAATGTTTTCTTTTTTCATGCACATTGATGGAGGAAGGTTATAAGGCACAAGAAATACTGGCCAACATGAGTATGGTGCAGCCTTAAAGCTAAAGGGAGTAAAACCATCTGTACAAAGACCTAATCGAACATTTCGAGGCTCATCTGCAAAATTCAGGAAACTCCTTGTCAAAGTGTTTCCATGCCTCACCATCTGATGGATGCATCATAACTCCTGGTTTATCGCTATAAGATTCCTTATGTGAGCCCATGTACTTTGCTATCTCCTCCGACATGAATAATCTTTTCAGCCTTGGAATTATTGGCAAGTATCTTAGTACCTTACATGAAATTGGCTTCAAATGTTTGTTTAAACCACTAGAATCTCTCTGATGGTATCAAGGTTCATTGCATTTGTCACAAGTGATTTTATCCTTGTGTTCCTTTCAGAACAGCATACATCCATTGTAGCATACATCTACCTTTTCGTATGACATGCCCAAACTATTAAGCAATTTCTTTGATTCATTAAAGTTTTTGGAATTACTGAATTTTCTGGAAGGAGGTCACAGATCAAATTCATTAATGTATTATAACCAGCTGCAGAAACATTAAATTGAGCCTTGAAGTTTATCAAATGGGTTACCGCAGAGAGAGTTGTCTCTTTAGTTTGACCATGGACTGGATTTTCAGAGGCTTCCAACAACTTATAAAATTCTTCTGCTTCATTCAAAGCCTCTTCATCTGTGTTAGCATCAGCTAAAGCATGTAGCATATCATTTAGATGATCCCTATCATCAAACTCTTCATCTAAGCTGGGTGGGGCAGTCTCCCCATGATATGTCCAGAGAAAATAATTTGGCACAAAACCATTCTTGACTATGTGGTGTGAAACGTTGTATTCATCTTGCTTCTTAAAGTTACCACACTTATTGCATGGACAGTGCACTCCTTCACTACGAGCATTTGGACGAGAAAAGGCCAAATTGACAAAATCTTGTCCGTTTTTGCACCAATTTGCATTAGGACCTGTAGCACTCCAATCATCATACATCCACCTAATCCCTGCTCATTGTTGCTTGTATTATTTGCAAGTATAAATTTGGATGAAATTAATTTTGTCATCTGCCAACATTTTTTTTATTTATAAATTTTAAAACTACCACAAAATGTAAATGTATTACGACCAGTATGCAGCTCTTAACATGCAAGTAACTAATCGTACCATACACATTAATAAAAAAATAAAGGGAGTAGTACTGTTAAAATTAGTACATGCATAACATTGGTGAAGTAAGCAGAAACTCCATCAGTAAGAGCTATGCATATGTCAAATTTGTATATACAATTAAAGAACACAAAGGCCTACTCACATGGAGTGCAATGGCCTTGGAGTGATCAAATGCAGCAATTGGCCAACAGGTGCGTGCTATATTATCTGCATGTATTGAAGAGTAACAGTTATGGACAGTATATTATCTAGGCATCCAGCATCATATATTTCTTCAATATCAAAAGAAAAAGGGAAACCATAAGTAAAGTACAAATATTATTAAATTCATGTGTCTTACTAGATGTATTAAAATTCAATGGTTGGACCTACAGCATCTCTAATAGTATCTAAAAGAGTCTCTTAATCTAAGATTTTTGGCAAGATTAAAAAAATCCATCTCCAATAATTCCTAATACCACCTCATCTTTTAGCATTTGGAAAACACAGATCCTTTGCGCGTAAAGTTATGCGCGATTCTTCGGTTGCGTATCTACCTCGCGCTAGTTTTCTTGATGTTTTCTCCTTCACGCCACAGACAACCAGGCCTGCGATTAGGTCCGAGACGATGCCGGTGAGGGGAGCCACGTTCGTTGGCGGCAGCGAGGATCAGGTCGAGTGTGGTTCAGTGTGTGGCCAGTAGCTCGAGTCTCGATGCACGTCATGGCGTCTCCTCCCAGCCTGTCGGCGCCGTCGCGCAGGTGGCCCATGACACTAAGAAGTCGGCTGGGCGTCCTTATGCTAGGTCCAACGCGGTAGCAGCGCCCATGTGGATTGGCCGCTCGCTCTCGTATCATTTCATAAACTATAAGAGATATACGTAAATTTGTGAATAATGTATACTATCACTTTGTCGGATGAACAAATATCCAAAATAAAAGTTGTAGATCTTGATGAGTTCTATAACTTTTATTTTTCTGACTTTTACAGTTGAAATCATTTACTATTACAAAATATTGTTTGAAGTAGTCATCTTTTGAAATTCAAATTTTGAATTATGTTTGAATTTTTTATGAAGCAAAACGACCTTGAATTTTTATGACGCAAAACTATGTTTGGATTTTTTAAATTTGAAATTTGAATTTTATTAAATGACCTTGATAGAGAAACAACCAAAATGAAAGTTATAGATCTCAAAAAGTTATAGAACTTTGTAGTTGACATCTTTATCATTTGAAATCATTTTGTCAAGGAAAACTATGTTTGAATTTCTCAAATTTGAAATTTAAATTTTCTAAACGACCTCGGATGGACAAACAACAAAAACAAAAGTTGTAGATCTCAAAAAGTTATACAACTTTGTAGCTGAAATTTTTTTGATTTGAAATCATCTTGTTAAAGAAAACTATGTTTGAATTTCTCACATTTGAAATTCAAATTTTTTAAACAACCTCGAATGGACAAACAATAAAAATGAAATTGTAGATCTCGAAAAGTTATACAACTTTGTAGTTGACAACCTTTTCATTTCAATCCATATAGGGTCTCAAATAATTAATTTCAATCCGGTTAAGGATAATACGAGGAGAAAGAAAATCCATTGCAGACAAAAATGTGTGTGAGGTGCAATGGATAAAGGAGTATTGTGTGATGGGGAGGTTGTGGGTTCAATTCTTGGTGCCTACAAAAAGTTCTGTGACTTGAGATATTTTTTTGGAGAAATGGGCAGATGGTTGACCGGGTCGATCTTTCCGGATTAAAGTTTTTTCCCTACTTTTTGTCTAGATTTAAGAATTTTTGAAAATGGCCACTACAAGTCCGGCAGGGACGCCTGGTGAACCGTCAGGTGATTGGATCACCGCTCTGGCTTGTCTATAAAATCAAAATTTTCTACTGATTTGGTTATTTGGATTTAAAAATTAGATAGAGATTATTTTTTATTAGATTACTATAATCCAAAATATTCATACAGGGCCTTAAACATGTAAGTATTTTGCTAAGAAGAAAGAGAGATGCACATGGACTATTTTTATTTAATTTCATCTTCATTTTATGTCAGTAGAGAAAACTTTTACATATTACCATAACTTTTGTGACCAATTAAATTTATATTTCTCCCTGATATGGCGGTTATATTCGTTTATTTTGATTAGTAGTACTCAAACGTAAACATAATCACTAGAACATAACACGTGGAAAATTCTTTAAGCTTCCTAATCTACTCTACACCGTACATTTGAATGCCTTTATTAGCACTTGCATGTTTATTAGTTTTAATCAGACCTGTATTGAATGCTTATGGATATTATGAAGTTAACTAATTTCCAAGAGGCCTGTTAGGACCAGCTAGTACACGCATACATCATGCAAGATAACAAGTATAATGCAGCCACAAAATTGTGATAAAAAGAAAATAGCAACAGTATTGTCACAGGATATTTGACAGCGGGGTTCGGTGGTGGCCCCATAAATCCAAAACCGATAGGGAAGTCACAGGTATTCACATCATCTACAACAGCCCTGTCCGCACTATTATGCATGAGAGGCCTGTTGACAACGATTTTTTTAATACGTGACAGCACTCTCACATATTAGTTCAGCTCTTGTAGAAAAAAGCAGCTGGTGTAGTGAAACACTACATGGGATAATTGCTCCACTGCTTCCTAGCCAAGTTCTTTCCCACAAGTAAGACCAATGCTCTGTGTGGGAGAATTTCAAGCTTCCAACAGCAACATGATGAATATATCCCTGAAGCATGGGAAAGCTTTCAAGATTATATAACAGAATGCCCTCATCATGGGATGGAGAATTAGATACTCATGCAAACGTTCTTCTACCACGGATCGACTAATAGCACCCGTGAGAATATGGATGCTGCTGCTGGAGGTGCTTTCCTATCTCTCACAATCCTAGATGCAACAGCTCTCATAGAGAAGATGACCTCCAATCAAGGTTGGAGCAAACCCTTTATCCTTCATCCTAATCCGTTCCATGAGTTTTGGTGTTCTTGTTGACATTTTATAGGATGATGCACATGAGATCAAGAGCAAGTTCACCCGGTCATTTTCATTTCACTTCACCCGAAGTACATTTTCCCGAACCGCTGCTACACCCGCTACACACGAGGAACCTGACTATTGGATGGATGAGAAAGACTTTTGCTGGTAAAACTGCTCTAAGAAGAACCACGACAACAATCGGCTTGGGGGAAGAGCATCCCCGTGTATCTAGATAAGTATTACTTTCCCTTTTGTTTTACTATTTCTAAGTTTGCTATACAATAGTTAAAAAAGAAAAGAAAAAGATGCACAACAAACTAAAACAAAATAAAAAATTATCTTAGCTAGTTACATATATTAGTAATGTGTGATCTTAAAAATGAAAACAAAATAAAGAAGTGTGTGTCTAGTTTTCTTTAAGTTTTCTGTTTTAAGAGCTGAATAAATAAAAAGGACTATGAAGGTAATCACTTGAAATGGAAATGAGAAATAGTTGCTCTGTTGTAATTTCTTTCAAGTACCTAGTTTTTAGTCTTGAATTCTTCCAAGTTTTTGATAAGACTTCTTTGATATAAAAATTTACTCTGAACTTGAAACTCGTGGGTAGCATATGTTTTATCTAAGTCTAGATAATTGATGGATATGATATGAGAAGGTCGGAGCTGTTGTGTTGACACGAAAATATGACCAAATGTCTCACACACAGCAAGCCAAAAGGATCTGCCTGGAGCGAACCCTAAGATCCGCTAGCTTCAACACAAGACTAGTCGGAGTTGAGACCAATTGGCGTGCGAGTCAATTTGACCCTGTAATTGACAAAGAGAAGATAATCAGTAGTTTAAGGTGGAACATGCCGGTGTTGCACCAGACAGTTCCAATATGCAACTAAGCAGCCAATGAAATAAGGCTATCGACTAAAGAGTCGATATCCAGCATGCTCATGATAGAATTATTAAAAGAACTTAACAGGTCGGCAATTATCAAATATGAATTGTTTGAGTATTACTGCCGATAATCATGAAAGCATGTAGAGACATAAAGAATGATATATGAGTGAAAAGCAATCGTGTTGATTATCGATGTACCAGCTTTATCAAATAGGACAAGAGCAAGCATAATTCATTAAAGCCAGTTAACATGCAACGCATAGGCTATCGGCTAATTAGCCGATACTGATGATTAGTCGTGTAACATGCAAGCACTCATCCATTAAACACAACTAGATCAACAAACCTATCAGATCTAATTTGTCACCATCAACAGTGAGGTTCGACCGGATCAATGGCAGCTATGATGATAATGACTAACTAAATCTTTTAAGCAAGTAAATTTATTTGTATTCAAGTCATGGAGGCATATTACACACATAGAAGCTCATCTTATCCGCTGAACAACCGAAGTATATAAAATGGTGTCATGACACGTGAACTCTCAGGTGTCTAATATAAATGGATCTATAAGCTTATCAGACCTATTCTACCATCATTAACAGTGGGGTTCGACTGGATCGATGGTAGCCATGATAACAACAACAGATTAGATCCTCAAAATGAACAAAACTACTTACACTTCAACAATGTCATGGACACGTATCATGATCATGAAAGCACGGGCAATCGGCTAGAAAGTCGATACGAGCACAGCAAGCTATCAAAGAAGCATACTTGACTGTAAGCGAACCTATCGACTAGCGAAATCCGATCTACAGCGCTATTAGTGGGGATCGAACGGATCGAGGCAGCCGTAACAACAGACTATAGACTAGATCTTACTAATCAATTGACTTACTTAAGGCCAAACATGTCTTTGAACCCCTGCTATGCATGACTAAGATTGAGGCAGGATGGTTGATCTAACAGAAACCATCATTAAAGCATGGTTAAGACGTGATAGTTCAGTAAAACGATGGATTAGAATGATATAAGACCGGTCTACCTCAATCTTAACCGTATAAGGGGTGATTTTGCTATAAGTAAAAAGGGGGCATTGATGGTATAGCAAAATCAATAACTAATCTATACCACTACTTGTAAGAGATCAATCAACTGATGTAACCTTACAAACAATGATATTGATCAATAACTAACTTATATTATAGCTCATAAAAGATCAATCAGCTGATGCGGCTTTACAAGCATAATACAAGTCATGCACTACTACACCGCAGAGATATAGTAACATCAACTTGTGTTACTATAGGTTAGAAAAAAATGTTACTAGCTCTCTTAGTAACACATCTTTTTATGTGTTTCAATTGGCCGTGTTACTATAGACTGGTTTATTGTAACACATCTGCTTGTCTACAGGAACATTTGTCGAGTGTTACAATAATTTTTGCTGTAACACTTTTTTCTGCTCTAGGAACACTTGATATTATGGTAGAACGCATAGTTTATAACACATTTATTTATTTATCGGAACATTTGTCTATAGTTACACGGATTGTCTGCTGTAACACTTTTTTATTTCTAGTAACACTTCTACATTATGGTAGAGTACAGTATGGAGCAAAGGAACACATGGTTTGTAACACTTATCTATAGCTATTGTAACATATTTAGTTTATAAAATAAATATTTATTTCGCCTATACATGTGGCACACGGATAATTATATAATCACACAAACACGAGACATTGCAAAATCACATAAACCACCAATTTTCATAATCATAGAAAGATCCACATATTGTACGATGAATTCAAACATAGTGCTTGTTTAGATCAAAACATAGTCTATGTACATAATGATATGGCTCTAGAGAGCAAATACACATAGTCCATACTAGAAAGAAAAATTCAAGACCTAGCTAGGATTCATAAAGTCCATTGCTTCTTCTTGTACACATTGATGTAGAAATTCAACCATTAATCAATTCAACCTGCAAAGAAAATGTAAGTTGTAACATTACAAATTGGCCACATATGTTCATTGATTTAAATTTAAGAAAGCTAGTGAACCTACAAACATTGAAGGCCAAACAATTGAGACTCCTTTGGCTTAAGCATCACCAATATTGTTGCACCTAGGTATGGGCCTCACTAACGGCTCATCTTTTGCTATAACATGATTGATATGCACTTTGTAGAATTGACTTCCTGTCTTAACTCCATCAACAGTGGCTTCTGGATCAGCACTCAAGAGAGTTGCAAAGGCCACATGAGCCTTATTAGGATATTTTGAAGTCATTAATAGCATCATGGACCCAGCCTACATTAATTTGACATAATCTCTTAGTGACCAACAACCTTTAGTTGTACATCATGATCATACAATTAGAACAAGTAACATTATATTCATCTACCTTCATTACAAGATGTTGTTTAAGTGTTCGACGCTTGTAGCATGTAGGCTTATCATGAGCCACCTCCTGGTGTGTAATGGTTGTAGTCTCTCTAGGCCCTCCATGCGAACCCTTACACATATATATAAAATGAAGTATGAAATAATAAGATAAATTATACTATAATTATAGCAAAGTGTGGTTCATAGATACCTTTTATTTCTTTGTTGTTCTACTTGTGGTGGACAAAAGTAGACTATCATCGTCACTAAATTCAGACTCACGTGTTTCTTTAGTCTAGAAAAGAGAAAAAAGACACTACCATGAGTTAATACAAAAAATCCTTTATGGATAAAACAAGTTTTAAATTCACAAGAAAGTGACTTTACCCGTTCATCCTTGTGCTTAAGGAATCCATCATTCTGGTTGGGTGCAAGACCGTGAACTCTCTAAAAATTTGAAACAATATTAAAGCCAAAATAATAGATTAGGTGAAAACATGAAAAATAGAGCATATACCTTTCTTTTAAAATGCACCGCTTGACTCTGAGAATTGCTATGATCACTCCTAACACAATTTCCCTAGAAAAGATATAAAATTTGAGTAACACTTTTTAATTTGGAGTTACAAATTAAAATGTAAATTATTACCATTGTTGCTTCTTGGTTCTCATGGTGCCTTTGATTGTTTTTTTAGGTCTTCAATAACTTTGTCTTGCATTCTAGAATGCTCTTTGAGTTGCCTTATTTTCCTCCAATATGTGAGTCTCTACATCAGATGATGAGCCATCTAGTGAAACTATATTAATGTCCTTAAAATGATGTGTTCTTTGACCATGAACTTGTTTAAGAACTGGAAGCAATCCCATGCCGTGCACTTGTCCAGCTTTCTCTACTCCCAACACCTGATGTGCTAACTCTGGTTGTGCGTCGAGGAAACTTTCCAATTCAACCTACAAGCAAGAAATCCGCACATTAGAAAACAAAAATAATTTTATATTTGCAAAAATTCTCATGTGTACGTAGCATACCACCGGTTCATTTATCTCTTTTCCCCTTTTTCTGTGAGTTGCAAGGTAAACCATTGCTCTATGTGGCTGTTTTTTTTCAGGATCAGCTTGCCTCTGAAAAAATAGCAGTAAGAAAAGTAAGAAGAATCATATATAAATTTTTTAAACAGAAGATGACTCACCATGTCCTCAGACCAGCGAGCATAACTCTTTGTACCCGCTGTATGTGTTGTCTTCTTCATTTCACGACTTATTTTGTTCTTCTCACTTACGTTCTACAAGAAAAGTAAATTAATAGATAATGAACCATTATACATATAGAAATCAATAATGGTATAGATAGTGATAGTAAAAAAGACAAATAGCATCAATAATGGTGCCTTACTTGTCCTTCGCTCGACTTCCAATATTTTACTAGGGCCTTTCATTGATCTTCATCAATATCATTTGGACAACGCTCGTTTAAAACTGACTTTTTCTTCTACGGATTAAATAGTGTCTTTTTTAATGTTGCCTTGTATTTTCTCCAATCTCTTCCAATTAATTTCAATATCCATTTCTCACATGAACGAGGATATAGGAACTTTGTCTAAAATAAGAAAGTCACTAATGAATGAGTTTGACTTCATGACATGATAAAAAACATATATATACACTTAATCTTATAAAAACATTAATTCTTGTAAAATTTAGCTAACCTGGATGAATTGAATTATCATTTCTTCAATGTTTTTCTTAACTTGTCTCCAATCTTTGGCACCAACAGGACAGTAACCACCATTTCTTGCTATGGTGCCCAAAAATTGCCCTAAAAGGCCACCTTCTTTTCCAATGGGTTGTCCAAGCATATTACATTTTACTACTATCCGATCTCCTTCAAGTAGATTCCAAACATGTGTTAAAACACAATGATAATGATAGTAACCGGTTAAGATACGCAGTTCATATGAATGAGATTGATCTAACCATATGATAATTCACAAATAAGAATCTAAGTATAACCGAATAGTAACAATTTGACTAAAGTGCATATTTGTAATGTTATTTGAGAACTTAGAGCTTGAGAACAAGTAAAGTGCTATGGTTCAGATAGGATGGTCTAGAGCATGACATTAACTTTATATATAGTAGTGTTCAGTTAGCTTGAATAAAATAAACAGACTGGCATACTATGACACTAGTGCAGCGGCTGAGCTCCTCCTACTATGATTGTTTTGTAGAACTGCTCAGTTTTCAATGCAAGAACTCGAAGTGCACTAAGCCATCTCAAATCTGCAAAACAAATTGATAACCAAATATTTGCTTATACGACATGTATATTGATGATTAGTCGACACAACCCAATTCATAATAGAAAGGAAGCAATTTGGGGCTTAGTACACTAGTGAAATTAAAACAGCTTCTAGTGCCCTGAAAGAGGGAGGCAGAACCCTCTTTGCAGTATAAAACAAGATACTACCAAAAGAATGCAACACCACTGACTCTGCACAGTTGAGCTCACAATTTGCATGTCCTAAATCTAAAAAAAAAGCCCATTGATCCAACTGTTGAGGATTATTTGCATTGGAGACTGTAGAATTGACAACAACTAAAGTGGGCAGCACATTATCGGAGAATATACAGAAGTGATACAGATTATTGGTGAGGTCTTAGACTCTCGAAGACGTCTCTGTCTACTTTAGAAATAACAGCGGCGACGGCGGCAGTTGCCCAGGTCGCTGCTACCTGCTGGCTTCTCCTTGAGGACCAAACACCGGCGGCAGCTGTGGCTGGGCAACCAGAACACTAGCAGCAGACGCGAGGTTCTAAATTTCGATAGCAGGTCATGGAGACTGAGAAACTAGGTGCGGGCACGGCAATCTGGAATTGGATCGGTGGATCACGAGTTCGTGAGGTAGTGGATCAGAAACGAAGAGGCGAGGCGGCGGCCGCGGCGCTTGGGATCACGACTTCGCAACGCACGGAGCGGAGGGAGCGGTGGCCCATAGGATCCTTCGTGACGGGCGCTATTCAGGGGCAGCGGCCGGTTGATGGCTGCGGCCTGCGGCACGGCACCCTGATTGCGAGTAACAGAACTAGAGAGAGACAGAGGGCCAAGGCTGGGGATCCGTGGGCACCTGGGCAGGTGGGGTCTGTTCACGTACCTGCAATTTGGCCGGGGAATGATGGTTACCTGGACGAGGCTGCGGATGCCACCGCCGTCGATGCACGGCACCGTGATGACTGATGAGCCTCCCCTCCGATGGGGAAGCGCCAAGCTCGGCAGAAAACACTGCAGCCAGGACGAGGCGTTGGGCAACAGGGCGAGCGAGCCTCCGGCCGATTTGGGGGGGGGGGGGGGGGGGGGGGGGGGGGGGGGGGGGGGGGGGGGGGAAAATGGATCTGTTGGAGGAAATAACGGAGGAGGGAATTCGGTTTTCTTTTTCCTACTCGAGGACTGGATATGAACGTGAATACAGTACGTGATAGGCAACTGCCAGCGACCCAGCGTTTCTGACTTTTCACTCCTTGGCAGATGGATTTTTAGGAGGGAAAATTTTGGTGGGAAATACTTTCGGAGGGAAGCTAATAAGGTTCATATGTTTAGTAGCTTGTGACACGATCGGCCAAATTTTGCAACCCCTCTCTTTTTCTTTGCAGCTCTTTTTTTTCAATCGATGTCACGCTCAAGATTCTATGGCAAATTATAAGATAAATAAATCCAAGAACGTACGTATCAAGGTTGCTGTGATTAGTAGCTTGTGACATGTACATATCAATTTTTTTACAATAACATGCATACCAAATTAGCTTGGCGTAGGAAAAAAAATGCAAAATAATCCAAGAGCGTTTGTCTACTCTAGTTCAAAAAAAAGCATAATTTTAAGGAAAATGAAATTTTTAGCATACTCTAGATGGATGCATCCGAATCAATTCCATTATGTGTGTATTATCTGGTTCCAGATCAGTACTAAAGAAAATGGATGGATATCAATACCATCCGTATCTATGAAGAATATAGTACTAAATTTAGTTACTCTTTATGTTTCTAAATTAAAGGTCGTTTTAGCTTTTTAGATATAATATAGTAATTTTTACAATATATCTAAACATAACCTATATCTACATGCATAGCTATGTGTCTAGAAAATTCAAAATGACTCATAATTTGGAATGAATGAAATACCTAAAGTTACTCATTAACTAGTAACTTAGGTTGACTTCATAATATTAATAATAAGTACCAATTCAAACTATTTTAAAGTAATAACTAATAATATTGATTTGAATATTATCGATAACATATAAAGGAAATTTAATTAATTTTTGAATAACAAAGACATCACTTAATTAGAGCTATTATTTTAATTTCCATTCATATGACTAGTAATGTATAATATAGTTTTTAAACACTTGGCGCTCAACTTTTAAGAGTTGCGTCAAGAGTAAGTAAATAGCCTGTGTTTTTTTGCCTTAATAATACTCATGCACACACAATTAATACTCTTTTGAGTAAAAGAACACCCTAGCAATGGGTCAATCAAAATAGGAGGGGTCACTAGAAGGTAAGAAAAATTAACATATTTACCATGCAGTAAAATTTATTATACATATAATTATCGTACCATACTTCTGTGCAGCCGGCTCACGTTCCTATTAGGAGAGGACAGCTCTTCACAAACAAACTGACACCACTAGTCATGTGAGGATTCTTACTGCGTCTGCACCTAAAAAGATGACACCAAAGAGAAGGCTACATATTGGATGAATAATTTTATCTATGATGAGATTTATCTAGAATTTTTATTTGATAATGATATAACTTGTTTAGAACAAAGTTATGGTTATGTGAGATGAACTGGTTTAGGCAAAATTCGTGGATTTGTGAGATGAAATCATAATTATTGTGCTTATTATTGTGTCATATGCCAAGAATTTTTATGCCCAGAATTTTATTGTATCCAATATTAATTTTTATTTGCTCATTGTTACATAATTTTTATGCTCGAAGGCGGCCAGCCTGCCTGCCATGGTGGTACCCAGCATCAGTACGTAGCATGCAAAAGAACAGAAGGAACGTGCAAATGAACAGAAGGGTAAAAGCATTAGTTCATGCACCAAATACATGGAGGAATACTACAAAAGGGAGAACATACACATAATGGCAAGAAAATCAAGTGGCCAACATTTTGAGGCCTATTTATTACGAAGTCGAAGATTGGAGTCTCAAAACTGCAAAGCGCGACGATTGCAGTCCCAAGTATGCAATTTTCTCGCGTTGGGGGAAAGCGAGCAACCGGAGCATGATTCGAGGATATCTGGGTCCACCTCACATAGACATGTGCGCACAAGCGCGGGGAAGTGAGCCAGCAATACAAAGAGCCAAGGGGACGATTGTTCGATGAATCTTTGTAACAATTGGACTGTAACATTATTTTGTGTTACTACAGTGCATATATTTATAACAGATTTTATATGTTCCATTTATGTGTTACATTATAGTACATTTTTGTAACATTTTGCTTGTAACATTAATTTTGTGTTACTATAATTATTGTTAGTAACATATTTTTATAAAAAAAGTGTTTTGTGTTACAAGCGAAGTCTGTAACACACTATTTGTGTTACTATGAAATTTCACTAGAACACATTAATGAATGTGTTACAAGAAAGTGATACAATATCCTTGTTTTGTAGTAGTGATGACGGTACTCACAAACAAGCTTGAGGTCGATTAGCCGATGCAGCCCTACTCACTGAAGAACTCATCGAAATCTACTCTACTCCTACTCCAAAGGGGTGGCCGGAGCCAAAAAAGTAAAGGTACTGATTTGTTTGGCTTCAACGCTGGGCCGGTTGGATCTGGACGAGAACCCAAAAGACGTGCCAGTCAATTTGACCTGCAATTGACAATGAAAAGAAAGCTTATCAGTAACACAAGGTCGAACATGCCGGTGTTTCTCCAGACAGTTCCAAATATACAGCTTTGAAAGCCAGTGAGTGAGGCCGTCGACTAACGAGTCGATATCCGAGAATTATTATAAAAGAAAGCTCTTTGTAACAAAAGAAATCAGGCAGTTATTGATGTAGATCATGACAAACAATTTTTTGGATCACGGTGTATTTATAATTGTAGTATGATTAAGGTAATAACAAGCACAATACACCCAAATACAGGATATCGGAGATTCTACTTTTAAAGATCCAATTCTCAATTAAATTCATGGTAAATAAGATCTGTAGCACCCAAAATTTTTGCATATTTTACAATAGAAGAAATGATTTAATCATGTATTTGTGTGAGCATTTAACTTAGGGAGATAATAAATTTTATGAAATTAAAATCAAATATAAGGTTAGCTACATGTTGCACTCATGCTGCTGCATATTTATTTATGAGTTGAGTGGTTTTTACAGAATTCAAAAATGAGTTCAAAATCTCTTGAAAATGAATTCACAAATTTGTTCATAAAAAGAAAAAGGAAAACGTTTATTCTTTTCTCATTCTTTGGTTTTGGCCCGCTGGCCCAGCCAGCCGCCCCCCTTTTTTTTCTCCCGCAGGCCCAGTGGCCATGGTGGCCCGCTCGCCTTCCCCTTGCTTCTCCTTCACGGGCCGCACGCGCGCCGTTCGCCTTGAGCTGGCTAGCATCGGCCGAGCCGCAACGCCTCCCCTTTTCAAATCAGCCGCTGACGTGCGGAGCCCGCTCCCCTCTGCCACCGACGTGTGGGCCCGCTACAACAGCGCCTTCCCCTACCTCTAGCCGGAGACAACGACACCTTCCTTTCTCGCCGCACGTGCGTGAATGGTGGGATTTTCCTCCCAATTTGTGCCTCCCGTGGCACTATAAAGCTAGCCGCTCTCACCTCCGTGCTCCATTCTCACCCCAACTCACCGAATTGAGCTCGCCATTCCCTCTGAAACCCTAGCTCGAGCACCAAGCTCGGGTTCTTCTATGTCGTCAACCTCCACCGGTTGTGGCTTGCTGCCGAGCTCCGCAGCACGGTAGGAAGCACCCCGTGCCATTTTCTCCTTCTTTTGGCCTTTGGATTAACTCGCAGTACCTCACTGTACTTGCAAGACGTCCGCCGGCCACCAATTCCACCCGTACGTCGTCTTCGGATCGTCTCGGTCTCCATCTTCATCGTGGTGAGCACCGCCTCGTTTCCCTCTTTCATTTGGTACCGGCCCCGAGCCAAACTGTGGCCCCTAGGGCCCTATTCACATGCGCCGGCGAGCTCGGTCACCGCCGGTAATGGCGCGCCGCCGCGCGGCCTTCTTCTCCGGCCGGTGCGCCGCTCCTGTCCCCCTCTTTTAAATCAGGACCGTTCGGATCCGATCCGATGGTCTAGATTGATGGATACCCCTTCGGGGGTGATTTTGCTAAAGAGCCCCCGGGTTTTTATTGAATCAAACCCGCACTCCAAAGCGTAAATCCTGAATATGTTTTCTTCTTTTGAAAACATAGTTCATCTCGGTAACTTTAAGAATATGTTTTCCTTTATTTACAAGTTTGCCACTGATTTTGTTTTAGTCATAAAATGCTCATTTTAACTCCATTTTGACTCGTTCAAATTCCGTTAGGTTCGTATTCGTGAGCTCTACATGTTAGTAATGTTGTATAGTAGATTTGTAATATCTAAATTTTGGATTTGTATTATAGTAATTATTTATCTATAGGAAATCTTAGTAAATTCAAAACTTTTGCGTTTCAACTCCATTTTTCATGATCTTTATATCTGTGTGATCGTAGCAATGTGTAGAATAGTGTTATAAACCTTTTAGATTGATTTATATCTGTTGATGTACTATTCTAATCTAGTCTTGTTTTCCTTGCATGGATGTTCTTGGAATGCGTGTTGTTGATTGTGGTTCGAGTAAACCGTAATTGCTATACGGGTGACGAGATCTTCTATAGTGATAATCCAGACCAGCAGGAGTTCTACGAGCAAGGCAAGTATAATATGGGATAATCCTTGTTGTCCTATTCATTATCTAATTAGTCATTTTGCATGTGTCAATTTGCTCAACATAAGGATATCCTAGTCTTTGATTATCTTGTACCTTGTTACCGATAGGTTACACTTGCATATGAGTAGTTGATAGCGCTCCACTTAAATACTATGAATATGGACAATGACTAATGATTATATGCAATACTTGTTAAAACTTGATTTTGAGAAACATGGAATTAGGGTGAGAGAGCTTGTGTATCATGATGCTCTTGGCCCTCCATAAGGACTCATTCATTGGCAAAAGCTGGGACCTACAGTACAACTATGAGGGCCATATGACTCTGTCTTTAGTCAAGTATGAAGTCCTTTTCTAGCATGTTAGAGGTTACCCAAAAGGGCGCAAAAGGGGTCTACCGACTTGGGTATAGTTTGGCTCCTGTCCCTATGTGTATAGGCTACGTGTCAATGTGCCATTTGGGAAGGGGGACCTATATCTATTTGCCACCGAAACCTAGCGGCCCTAACATGTTAGACGAACTATTGAAAGGCTCCATAGTGTACCCTGCCCACTCACCTTGGAAGTGTTAGGGGGTCGACGGACCCCGGGCATATGGGAATCATGACTCATAGTGAAAGTGTACACCTCTGCGTAGAGTTTAACAAACTGTTATAACAGCCGTGCCCACGGTTACGGGTGGCCCGGAAAACTGATGGAATAAATGAATCATTGCTGACGATGATAATAACAATGATTAATGATGATGTTTACTTATTCATGACACTGCTGTGGTTACTTGGGGCTTAAGCATAATCATAACTTAATTAATATTAGGATGTTACTTATTTAAAAGTTAACTGCAGTACAGCTAGTGTCAACCTTCTAAGCCTCATGAACCCCATATTATCTTGTTAAGTACGAGATGTACTTATGCTTGTTTATTTTTCATTATTGGATAAAAATCCCGGATGGGTACAGATGGTAATGACTACGACAATTACTTTGAGGACAACTAGGTTGTTGTCAACCAGTCGACCAGATCCTGTGGTGATGGAGACGCCCTTGGAGTGTTTCAGTTATTTTATCAGATCTCCAGACGTTAAGATGTTTGTATTTAAGTAATGAACTATGGTTCGCTATTGTAATAAGGCATTGAGTATGATACTTCTCCTTTATAATTTATTTTATATGTTCTTTACATATGGTTTGCATCCAAATTTTGTGGTTACAAAATATGGGCGTGACAAATTGGTATCAGAGCTTGTGTCGACTGTAGGACGCAAGTCTAGTTAGAAATGGTCGTTTATTACTTATTATTTTACTTGTTCCTGCTAACTACCTTAGTCTTGTTATTTGTTAAAACCTTTATGCTCATTCCGCTTTATTATATTATGAAGTTATTAACTCTAATCTCTTCTAAAAAATAAATTTTGTAGATGGCCCGCACTAGGGAAACCGCCCGCAAGAGCGTTGGAGCTGACCTTCCACCCCGTGTCCTGTTCCCTGAAGAGGCGCCAGTCCCAGAGATTGTCATCATCTCTGATGATGAAGAGGAGCCCATGATGATGGAAGAGGAACCCATGGAGGAGGACATCGTGCCCTTAGTGAACATCACCGGGCATGAGGAGGATGATGGAGAACCTGCACCAGCTGCACCGACTCCACCACTCTTTGCTTCGCCTGCTCCAGCACCAGCTGCATCTGCGCCGGCTTCACCAACACCAGCTCCTTCTGCGTTCATTGAAGAGGGAGAGCAGGAGATGGCTCCTGCTGATGAGGAAGAACCTGAAGAGGAGCCTGGGTGGACTCGTACCTACATCTACAAGCATGCTCCTCACACGGCCTACCATCACAAGCTGCTCAACGACATGCTTCAGGACTACTACGCCGACCTGAACACCGGCATCCAGTACTATTGTGCTGAGTACACTCACCCCACTGAGGTGACTTACTGGAAGTTGGAGCTGACTGTCACCATCTGGAAGGATGACAAGAATGGCAGGGTGGTGAACACTATCCATGGGAACACGTCCAAGCGTGCTGAAGCTTTCGACAGTATGGAGGACGCCGTTCGGGAGGCATATGAGTACTACCATGGCTTACGGTATGAGGCTATGGAGGTAGATCGTTTTAGGTACTTGCCTCGCTATGATGTGCAGAAGAAGGATTGGGTGGTGACAGACCCTCAGCACAGCTCTCCTGCCTTGGACACTACAGTGCGGTATGCTCTTGCACTAAAGGTGGGGAACGAAGATCTCCAGAAGGAGCTGCGTGGAGTGCACAAGGCCGTGAGACATTACCAGAAAGAGATCGACAAGCTGAGGGCTCAGCTAGGGCAGCCTCCACTCTACAAGAAGCTAGATGAGGACTATGACGTGCATCAGGATGACTCCTAGATTTGTGATGCCCTGTTGTAATAAAGATCGTTAGTCGCGCCGTTCGAGTCGAGTCTTTTGCTTGGGTCATGAACTTTGATGTGTTTGATGGTTTGTTATTGTGATCATGCTTGAGTTGAACTTTTCCTTTGAATGCTGAGAATTCATGGGCTTGTCCGTGATTCTCTTAAGTTAAGTTTTAAGGTTTAGTTGAGGCTTAATAAAGTTTGGGGTTCACTCTATCTATCTCCACTGTTGCTGTTTGCTGGGACAGCCTGTGCTCTTTATTTAATACCTCAGTTTTGGTAAGTCCAAAAAAAATCGTGAAAATTTTACAGCAGTAACTATACTTCGACACCTTTCCAACGCATCCGAGATCACCCTTATATCTGTTCTGGTCTGGGAATTATAACAGTTTTAAGTTGAGGTTGCTACGCTGGCTGAGAGTCTGGAACAGTCTGAGTTGTACTCTGTTTTCGGCTGACATAATGACAGAATCTGAAAACGTGTTAAATACCAAAGTTGCAGAGAACTTCTTAAGCTTTCCAACCACGTATAGTACACCTTAATAGGATATCTAGAGTTAGAGTTATGTTCGTTTTACTGATCTGTTGTCACTGGTTTTCACCCAGAAAATTTCAGATTTGTATCTTTTATCAATTATAAGTGATTTATAATTGGATAAACCCTAAATTTGAGCGTTTGTTTTGGAAAACAGATGGCAGCCAGAGGACGTGGAAGGGGCAGAGGCTGTGGCAGGAATGTCGCCATGGATCCGCCCAACCCACCTGTAGTGACAATGGAACAGCTGATGGGAATGCAAGCTCAACTCATGCAGGCAATGATGCAGCGGATGGACAATGAACCTGTTCGAGGACCACCACCTGTCCATGTTAGGGACAAGCGTGGTGAATTTATGAAAGGACATCCACCAGTGTTTACACACTCTACTGATCCGTTGGATGCTGACGACTGGTTGCACACGGTGGAAAAACAACTGGACATAGCTCAATGCAACGACATGGAAAAGGTGTTGTATGCATCGAGGCAACTGCAGGGGGCAGCTTAAGATTGGTGGGATTCCTTCAAGTTTGGATGCCCTGCAAATGCCGCTCCTATTACTTAGGTAGAGTTTACTCAGAGTTTCAGGACCTATTATATCCCAGATGGATTGATGGAGATTAAGCGGGAAGAATTCAGATCCTTAAGGCAGAAGTCTATGACTATGAGTGAGTATCGTGATAGGTTCACTCAACTATCACGCTATGCTCCTAGTGAGGTGGCTAATGATGCAGATAAGCAGCGTCACCTTCTCAATGGTCTGAATGATGATCTTAGGTTGCAACTGAAGATCACTATGTACCCTGACTATCAGATGCTAGTGAATCGCGCCATTGTGATAGACAATGAGCGTAGAGAAATAGAGGCCAAAAAGAGAAGGTTCCAAGGACAAGTCTCTAGGAGTAACACCCATCTCCGTCCTAACCCACAGTCAGGCTTCCCACAGAGAAGCCAGGGGCCTCCTAACCAGTGGAACAAAGGACAGAACCAACAACATTCTCAGTACCCCCAGCAGAGTGGTGGCCAACGTCCTCATTATCCTCAGCAACAGAATGTTGGTCAGCGACCACAGCAACAGAAGGGTTACCAAGTACCATGCCAGTATCCACCAAACAATGCTCCTATGAAGAATGGAGGATCAAATGATGTCAAATAGGAGCGGCACATGTCTTATAATTGCCTAGAATTTCCCAACCAGCCGAATGCTTTCAGAAATGGCAATTAGAAGATGGCACCTAATGGTTCTAGAGTGAACCACGTCAATGCAGAAACTGCGCAAGAGGCACCAGAAGTTATGCTGGGTACGTTCAGCATCAACTCTATCCCTGCTACCATTCTCTTTGATTCTAGAGCCTTGCATTCATTTATTTCCCAAGATTTTGTTAGAAATCATAGCATACCCTTAGTTGCTATGAAGCATACCATGATAGTGAATTCACCGGGTGGTACTATACCAGCTTCATATTGTTGTCCCTCTGCTAACATAGCCTTAAGGGGGGTAGATTTCCCTGCTCAACCTGTTGTGCTAAGGACAGCTGGCATTGATATGATTTTGGGAATGGATTGGATGAAACAACACAGTGCAGTAATTCAATGTTAAGAGAAGGTAGTTGTGCTGACCACCCCTAAAGGGGACATAATGAGTGTTGAAGTGGCAGTGCAAGCACCACCAACGGCAACCATGAACCAACTAAACAATGAAGCCAATCAGCCAGAACGTGTTGTGGATGATTTCCCGGATGTATTCCCTGATGACTTGCCAGGTATGCCACCCGATCGTGACATTGAGTTTATTATTGATTTATTACCTGGAACTACACCCATAGCTAAGAGTCTATATAGAATGGGAGTTGATGAGTTAGAAGAACTTAAGAAGCAGTTAAAGGAGTTGCAGGACAAAGGCTTCATACGCCCTAGTTCATCTCCTTGGGGTGCACCTATGATTTTTGTTGACAAGAAGGATGGTACTCAACGGATGTGTGTGGACTATAGGTCTCTTAATGAGGTTACCATCAAAAATAAATACCCTTTACCTAGGATTGATGACCTGTTTGATCAGTTAAGAGGTGCTTATGTGTTCTCAAAGATTGATCTTCGTTCGGGATATCATCAGTTGAAAATCAGACATTCGGACAGACCAAAGACAACTTTCACCACGAGGTATGGGTTGTATTAGTACACAGTCATGTCATTTGGGTTGACCAATGCACCTGCCTATTTCATGTATTTGATGAATAAAGTGTTCATGGAGTATCTTGACAAGTTCATAGTGGTGTTCATTGACGACATACTTGTATTCTCTAAGAATGAAGAGGAACATGCCGAACATCTGAGATTGGTTCTACAAAAGCTTAGAGAACACAAGTTATATGCCAAGAGGAGCAAGTGTGAGTTTTGGTTGAGGGAAGTAGCGTTTTTGGGTCATGTTGTCTCCAACGGGGGAATAGCAGTGGACCCCAGCAAGGTAAAGGATGTGCTAAACTGCAAGCCACCAACCACTGTGTTTGAGATCCGTAGTTTCTTGGGATTGGCTGGGTATTGTAGAAGGTTCATAGAAGGGTTTTCCAAGCTTGCCAAGCCCATGACTGCCCTATTGGAGAAGAATGCTAAGTTCATATGGTCTGAGAAGTGCCAGACTAACTTTGAGGAATTAAAGAAGAAGTTGACTACGGCACCTGTACTGATTTTGCCTGACTTGAGTAAGAGTTTCTCCATCTTTTGTGACGTGTCTTGTCAAGGACTTGGATGTGTTCTTATGCAAGAAGGACGAGTTGTGGCCTATGCTTCTAGGCAATTGAGGAAACATGAGTTGAACTATCCTACTCATGACTTAGAATTAGCAGCAGTTGTCCATGCCTTGAAGATTTGGAGACACTATCTAATTGGCCACAAGAGTGACATCTACACGGATCACAAGAGTTTGAAGTATATCTTCACACAATCTGATCTGAATATGAGGCAACGACGGTGGTTAGAACTGATTAAGGATTATGACTTGGAAGTGCACTACCATCCTGGTAAGGCCAATGTAGTAGCTGATGCTCTTAGCAGAAAGAGTTATGCTAACAAGGTTTAGGTAATGCCAGAATCGGAAGAGTTGTGTGCAGAGTTTAAATTGTTGAACCTAGGCATTGTCACCAATGCAATGGGAATAGAGGTGACACCTACCTTGGAACAGGAGATTCGTAAAAGACCAACAAGAAGATGAGAAACTTAGGAAGATTATTGCAAAAGTATCATTTGGGAAAGCACCAGGATTCAGGATAGATGAAAATGGCACGCTATAGTTTGGAAAGAGGATATGTGTGCCAGAAGTAAAGGCTATCCGAGAAACAATTCTGCGAGAGGCACATGAGTCAGCTTACTCTATACACCCTGGAAGTACTAAGATGTATTTGGACCTTAAAGAGAGATATTGGTGGTATGGATTAAAGAGAGATGTGGCAGAATATGTGGCATTGTGTGACACCTGTTAGAGGGTTAAAGCAGAGCATCAAAGACCCGCAGGGTTATTACAACCAATGAAGATACCCGAATGGAAGTGAGAAGAAGTCGGTATGGATTTCATTATTGGATTACCTCGCACTCAGAGAGGTTATGATTCAATATGGGTAATCGTGGATAGGCTTACAAAAGTCGCTCATTTCCTACCGATTAAGACCACCTACAAGGGTGCAAGATTGGCAGAGTTGTATATGGAAAGAATAGTAAGTCTGCATGGAGTCCCAAAGAAGATCGTGTCTGACAGAGGTACGCAGTTTACATCGCAATTCTAGAAAAAGGTACATGATTCATTGGGAACTAAGTTGAATTTTAGCTCAGCCTATCACCCTCAGACTGATGGACAAACTAAAAGGATCAACCAGATTCTAGAAGATATGCTGAGAGCTTGTGCATTGCAGTATGGTGATAGTTGGGATAAGAGTTTGCCATATGCTGAGTTCCCATACAACAATAGTTACCAGAAGAGTCTCAAGATGGCACCATTTGAGGCCCTGTATGGACGAAAATGCCAAACTCCACTGTTTTGGAATCAGGCAGGGGAGACCCAAGTGTTTGGACCTGATGTTCTTAGAAATGCTGAGAAGCAGGTGAGAAAGATCAGAGAAAACTTGAGAGTGGCATAGTCTCGACAGAAGAGCTATGCTGACACTAGAAGAAGGGAATTGACCTTCGAAGTAGGGGATTATGTGTATTTGAAAGTATCCCCAATGAAAGGTGTGAAAAGGTTCAATATGAAAGGAAAGTTATCACCAAGGTACATTGGTCCTTTTAAGATTCTCGAGAGACGTGGAGAAGTGGCTTACCAACTAGAACTGCCTGAAAATCTATCTGCTGTGCATGATGTGTTCCATGTGTCACAGTTAAAGAAGTGTCTATGTGTACCAGAAGAACAAATACCACTAGAGGAAATAGTGGTTAAGGAAGACCTGACATATAATGAGTATCCCGTAAAAATCTTGGAAACAGCAGAAAGGGTTACAAGAAGTCGGACAATCAAGATGTGTAAGGTATAGTGGAATAGACACAGTGAGGAAGAGGCCACTTGGGAAAGAGAAGAGGATCTGAGAAAGGCATATCCACAGTTGTTCGAGTAAGCACCATCCAATCTTGAGGACGAGATTATCTTTAAGGGGGGTAGAATTGTAGCACCCAAAATTTTAGCATATTTCACAATAGAAGAAATGATTTAATCATGTATTTGTGTGAGCATTTAACTTAGGGAGATAATAAATTTTATGAAATTAAAATCAAATATAAGGTTAGCTACATGTTGTTGCACTCATGCTATTGCATATTTATTTATGAGTTGAGTGGTTTTTACAGAATTCAAAAATGAGTTCAAAATCTCTTGAAAATGAATTCACAAATTTGTTCATAAAAAGAAAAAGGAAAACATTTATCATTTTTTAATTCTTTGGTTTTGGCCCGCTGGCCCAGCCAGCCACCCCCCTTTTTTTCTCCCGCAGGCCCAGTGGCCATGGCGGCCCGCTCGCCTTCCCCTTGCTTCTCCTTCATGGGCCGCACGTGCGCCGTTCGCCTTGGGCTAGCCAGCATCGGCCGAGCCGCAGCGCCTCCCCTTTTCAAATCAGCCGCTGACGTGCGGAGCCCGCTCCCCTCTGCCACCGACGTGTGGGCCCGCTACAACAGCGCCTTCCCCTACCTCTAGCCGGAGACGCCGACACCTTCCTTTCTCGCCGCACGCGCATGAATGGTGGGATTTTCCTCCCCATTTGCGCCTCCCGCGGCACTATAAAGCTAGCCGCTCTCACCTCTGTGCTCCATTCTCACCCCAACTCACCGAATTGAGCTCGCCATTCCCTCTGAAACCCTAGCTTGAGCACCAAGCTCGGGTTCTTCCGTGTCGTCGACCTCCGTCGGTTGTGGCTTGCTGTCGAGCTCCGCAGCACGGTAGGAAGCACCCCGTGCCATTTTCTCCTTCTTTTGGCCTTTGGATTAACTCGCAGTACCTCACCGTACTTGCAGGACGTCCGTCGGCCGCTAATTCCACCCGTACGTCGTCTTCAGATCATCTCGGTCTCCATCTTCATCGTGGTGAGCACCGCCTCGTTTCCCTCTTTCATTTGGTACCGGCCCCGAGCCAAACCGTGGCCATAGGGCCCTATTCACATGCGCCGGTGAGCTCGGTCACCGCCGGTAATGGCGCACCGCCACACGGCCTTCTTCTCCGGCCGGTGCGCCGCTCCCATCCCCCTCTTTTAAATCGGGACCGTTCGGATCCGATCCGACGGTCCAGATTGATGGATACCCCTTCGGGGGTGATTTTGCTAAAGAGCCCCCGGGTTTTTATTGAATCAAACCTACACTCCAAAGCATAAATCCCGAATACGTTTTCTTCTTTTGAAAACGTAGTTCATCTCCGTAACTTCAAGAATACGTTTTCCTTTATTTATAAGTTTGCCACTGATTTTGTTTTAGTCATAAAATGCTCATTTTAACTCCGTTTTGACCCGTTCAAATTCCGTTAGGTTTGTATTCGTGAGCTCTACATGTTAGTACTGTTGTACATTAGATTTGTAATATTTAAATTTTGGATTTGTATTATAGTAATTATTTATCTATAGGAAATCTTAGTAAATTCATAACTTGCGCGTTTCATCTCTGTTTTTCGTGATCTTTATATCTGTGTGATCGTAGCAACGTGTAGAATAGTGTTATAAACCTTTTAGATTGATTTCTCTCTATTGATGTACTGTTCTAATCTAGTCTTGTTTTCCTTGCATGGATGTTCTTGGAATGCGTGTTGTTGATTGTCGTTCGAGTAGACCGTAATTGCTATACGGGTGACAAGATCTTCTACAGTGATAATCCAGACCAGTAGGAGTTCTACGAGAAATGCAAGTATAATATGGGATAATCCTTGTTGTCCTATTCATTATCTAATTAGTCATTTTGCATGTGTCAATTTGCTCAACATAAGGATATCCAAGTCTTTGATTATCTTGTACCTTGTTACCGATGGGTTACACTTGCATATGGGTAGTTGCTAGCACTCCACTTAAATACTATGAATATGGACAATGACTAATGATTATATGCAATACTTATTAAAACTTGATTTTGAGAAACATAGAATTAGGGTGAGAGAGCTTGTGTATCACAATGCTCTTGGCCCTCCATAAGGACTCATTCATTGGCAAAAGCTGGGACCTACAGTACAACTGTGAGGGCCATATGGCTCTGGCTTTAGTCAAGTATGAAGACCTTTTTCTAGCATGTTAGAGGTTACCCGAAAGGGCATAAAAGGGGTCTGCCGACTCGGGTATAGTTTGGCTCCTGTCCCTATGTGTATAGGCTGCGTGTCAATGTGCCATTTGGGAAGGGAGGACCTATATATGTTTGCCACCGAAACCTAGCGGCCCTAACATGTTAGATGAACTTTTGAAAGGCTCCATAGTGTACCCTGCCCACTCACCTTAGAAGTGTTAGGGGGTCGACGGACCCTGGGCATATGGGAATCATGACTCACAGTGAAAGTGTACACCTCTACGCAGAGTTTAACAAACTGTTATAACAGCCGTGCCCACGGTTATGGGTGGCCCAGAAAACTGATGGAATAAATGAATCATTGCTGACGATGATAATAACAATGATTAATGATGATGTTTACTTATTCATGATACTGCTGTGGTTACTTGGGGCTTAAGCATAATCATAACTTAATTAATATTAGGATGTTACTTATTTAAAAGCTAACTATAGTACAGCCAGTGTCAACCTTCTGAGCCTCATGAACCCCATATTATCTTGTTAAGTACGAGATGTACTTATGCTTGTTTATTTTTCATTATTGGATAAAAATCCCGGATGGGTACAGATGGTAATGACTACGATGATTACTTTGAGGACAACTAGGTTGTTGTCAACCAGTCGACTAGATCCTGTGGTGATGGAGACGCCCTTGGAGTGTTTCAGTTATTTTATCAGATCTCCAGACGTTGAGATGTTTGTATTTAAGTAATGAACTATGGTTCGCTATTGTAATAAGGCACTAAGTATGATACTTCTCCTTTACAATTTGTTCTGTATGTTCTTTACATATGGTTTGCATCCAAATTTTATGGTTACAAAATATGGGCATGACAAGATCATAGTGTATATCAATCGAATATTAGACATAAACGAACTTATAAATGAATAAAATCTAATCCATTACAATCGACAGTGAGGTTCGAGCGGATCGATGCCGCTATGACGATTATAATGAACTTTGAGATAATAGGTTCACGAGTCTACTCATGTCTAACAGCTTCATGGTATGAACTATGTATATGAAAGTGCATGCGATCGACTAAAATAGCCGATTTCAGACATGGAAAACAAACAAGATGCATGACTCATCCGTGGTTGAACTGGTTAATCAACAAGATTCAATCTAAAGCTCCACCAGTGAGGTTCGAGCGGATCAATGCAGCTATAGTAACAACCATAGATCAAAGCTCATTGGTTATTGGATTCTTCCATGAATGATTCATGATCCCGAATGCGTTCCATGTGAGGTTAAGATTGGTATAAAATAGCCAATCTAGCAAGATTAATCATCATGTTTAGGGTTTGATCGTGATGCGATTAAACAATAATTAATTATTATGATATGATGCCGATCTATTCCAATCTTAACCGGATAAGTGATTTTATTGCGAATGATAGAGCATTGATTACAATAAAATTGATAACTGGGGAGACTAACCAAAAACAATAAGAGGAAATCTTACTAATCTCAATTAATTAGGTAACTGGTGATCTTGCGTAACAAGATCGATAATTGGTGAATCAACCAAAAATAGTAAGGAGAATTTTACTAATCTTAGCAGATTCGATAACTGGTGATATTGTATTAAACAATAGATTATTCAATACAAGATTGATAACTGTGATTAATATCCAAACTCATAAGAGCTCAATCAGCTAATGCAGCCTTGCGACTTTAAGATACAATCGATAACTAATTTATATTACTATTGCAAGAAATCAATCGGTTGATGCAGCCTTACAATGTAACATAAATCGTGATGATACTTACTAATAGGCTAGAGGTCGATCAGCCGATGTAGCCTAACTCGCTGAAGAACTCATCGAGATCTACAGTACTACTACTCCTAGGGTTTTGGCATTGTATTGATTGATGTGTTCATGTCCTTATACAATAGTCGGGGCTTAATGTTTTTACCCAGAGCCTAAACATGAGTTTTACTCGAATACGACTTATTACAATTCTTGAAAATAAAGAAAACCTTCTATCTTTAATGATAACTTGGACTCTAATCCTTTCCTTTCTATAGAGTTCAATACGCCTTCTCTGGTGCCTTCCAAAATGCAATCTGCTGACGTCACCCATGAATAGCCAATTCTAATTCACATCTAAATCAGCTATTATCAGATTATATCCAACCGATTCCTTGGCTACTCAATCTTGGAAGCCTTGAGTTCCCATGTTCTCTTCCCAAATTTTTGTGCAAACACATGCCCCCAATTTTGGGATAAAAAAGATTTTATTCCAAAATTTTTGTTCATCTGCTCACCATGTTGCAACTGCTTGTTCTGAAGTAAACGCGTGGCTCCTGACTTCTTGGGCTAAATTTCTATATAACACCCCAACAGTATTACCCCCAACTCACTGAAACATCCTTGATTTCCACGAAGGGAAATCCATAGAAACAAAGTGTAAAATGACGAAACATTCCGTCAATTTACCCAAATCTCAGCGATACATAAAGTCATGCACGAATATCAGAGTACAATAGACAGTTTTACATAATTTATTCTCTTCGCCTCGCAGGGCGGAACACACTCACACAAGCATACGGAATAGCATCCGACGTAGATAGCAGCGGAAAAGATCTTCTGGATCTAGCTTGAGCGTAGAACAGACCCTCTAATTCTCCCAATCATCGCCCTTGTAGTCGTACTCGGGCTCGGAACCTGTCAAAAATCTATCAGTACACTTGGTACTGGCCATGCATCACCCACCCTATGCTTGCAATGCTTTGTGGAAAGTGGAATGCATTGAGGGAAGTAGGAAGAGACCTACTTAGGCTATGGGTTTCCTATGCAAGTAGTTAATATTTTAATAAGATATTCCTTAGTTTTTATCTCATCTTAGTCACACATTTTCCCAATCCCACCACACACAACATATCTCATCTCACTCTCTCTCTCTAGGCGACGAGATTGACTCCCGCTCAGATCTCGTCTCATCGGCCAAAGCTGGAATCCGACACAGAACCCAGGGGAAAGGTAGAAAGGACTCCTCTCATCTAATCAAGTGAAGCGTAGGTCATGGGAATGTCCATATCCGCGGACGCGGCTATACGTATAGATCGATCAACTCTGGAGAGCGTGTACACCTAGTAATCCACAAGATCACCATCCTTGACGATCCGGCTCGTCTAAGCTGATTCCAACTGCCTTCCAACCGGTACAGTACCATCCTACCACTCAGCCCTGGGCCACCCCGGCATCCACCGAAACGCTGAGACTGTGAGACGTAGTACCGGGCCCCCAAGGTCACTACGCTATCTTAGGAGGGTGTGGGTCCCCATGCCCATACCTCCCTACACTATCACCTTCCAACCTTGTAGTAGTGGTACCGCCCTAGTCAGTCGGGTAATCGTCTCCCGCCCATCGGGAGCGAGTGGTGTGCACGAAGGTCCCATGGTTCCGGTTCTCAAGACATACCAGTCCTTAGGGTGACCAGACAGGATGTCTTCTCAAGGGGGAGACACTGTCTTCCCCATGCCACGATAGCACCTCCACCAGGGATAACCAACACCCCAGTTTACCTCTCAAATATACCCGCCATAGGTATCTCTCGTGAGGGATGCCTAGGTCACACTCCTCCAGCAAGACTTGCCCCAAAGACTCATCGTAGGATCCTGTCCGATCGACTCAACCCTCACCACTCACCCAAGACGCACGCCAAGATCTCCCTAGTTCTTTAGTCAGGTTTATCAAGTTCTTGGCACTATGTGCCTTATACATATACGGCTCTCTCTCACCGGCATCACATCACAGATATAATGCGAGTAAGAGCAAAAGCAGTAATATGTAACATGCGAGCATCTAACCTAATAGCAGGGTGAGCAGGAGTAAGGTTACGACAAGGTAAAAGGCTCAAAGTAAAGCATCTACCATGCAGCCTATCATCAATAATAATGTACAAAAATAAAGCGCTAGCAATTCTATATTTGCATGCGTAATAGGTTCTACGGAGATGGGTGGGGCGTGGCACCTGGCAAGTCGTCACCTAAGTCCTCGCTGTAGTCGGGGTTGTACTCCTCAGTCGGCAGGTCCTCCGGCTCTGTTAAACGTAACGTAGAGCCACATTAACGACTCCTATAGAGGTGCACAAAGAAGCAACAGAAATTCAAAAGATCCAAATGCACTCAAACATAAGCCTAAGATGTACAGCTCATTTTAAGAAAAATTTAGAAACTGGTTTGTTATTTTTCTGAGTTGAAATGAATAAGTTATGAATTTCTAAAGATTAAATGATTTTCTGAAAAAGAAAAAGAAAAAGGAAATCCCAGCGGTGACACGTGGCAGCGTCTGATTGGCTGGAATAGAACGAGTCACTGACAGGTGGGTCCGTTGTCTGGTCAAGGGTCAACGGTCAACGGTCAACTTTGACCGGGCCAAGACTGGGTCTCGGTGGGCCGGGTGAGGGCTGGATACGGGCCGGGTCGGCCCGCCACATGGCAAGCGCTGGCGCTGCCACGTCGCCTCCAGGGTTTTGGATCGGGTTTGCGTCCATGGGGTGTGGCTCACGGTGGACGTGTGAGTGCGGTGCATGGAAGACCACAGGGTTCACGGTGGACCGCGTCCACCCTTCTTTTCTCTCTCATGGTTCATGTGCACCGAGTGCACAGACCGGCTCCGCGAGCGCCCCTCCTCCCCTGTTTCTCCCGGCGGTGCTTCGCCGACGGCGAGTTCCCGCGATTAGCGCCCGGTGGTGGCTCGGAACGATTTCTAGTGGACTCTACGGCCTCGCACGATCTCCAAGATCACAACAGTGAGGTCTAGGCGACGGATTGGGATCTCCAGAGAGGGTCTCCACGGTAGCGGCGGCTCGGCCGCATCGGTGGGTGGTGGCGAGACGACTACGGCCGCTACAAGGGTCGATTCGCCATCTCCCTACTACACGGCTGCCTTCGCGTCATCACAGTGGAACTCGATGGCCTCTTCCTATTGAAGAAGGTGGCTGGGGTGGTGTAGAATGGCCTTGGTACGGCGGTGCTCCGGTGCACAACCTCGTCAGCGAGGCGAACGCGACCAGTGCCCCTCCTAGCCTTTTTTCCCCTTCTTTGAAACGCGCGACGCGTTCTCTGCCAAGGGAACGAGATAGTCCTCCTCCCCTTGCTTCTTCCGGCCTAACATGGCAAGAACGGGACCTTGCCATGGCGTGCTCTTGCCATGGCGGGCGCGCTCCGCGTCACGTTGTTTCTCAGCGTTCCCCGTTGTTCCGTGTGCGATGCGGTCCATGGTGTGGTTCGCAAGGGTGCATGAGTATGTGCGGACAATGTGCAAGTGTCGGGGCTCCCTCTTGACCGGCTTCGGTATGGAGACGGCGAAGCGGTGCCCAAGTTCACGGTGGCGGTTGACAGAGCAAAGGGAATCAGCCATGGCGTCTTACCAGGGATGGCGGTGGCGATAGGATAGTGGTGCAGGGTGGGTCGGTGCCGTGTCGATCGGTAGCCGTGCAGTGTAGGGAGATCAGCGAGGCTTCTAGAGGACACTAGAGGACTCAACGAGGACTCAATGAGGAGGGCCACTAGAGGAATACGCAAGAGGCTTCTAGAGGACACTAGAGGACTCAACGAGGAGGGCCACCATGAGGCGCCGCCAGGTGGGGCCGACCGGCCTCAACCCTAGGTTGACCGGCCCCTGGCCACTGCCCCTCAGCTCCTTCCTTTGCAAGCTACTTCAACTGCCTCCAAGGATGCATCCTAACCCTACGTGAAGGTTAGTTTGATCCAAGGGCCACGGTTCCATGCTCTGGGCTATATAAACGAGGCCCTAGACCCTCCTCCAAAGGGGAATTCATTCAATCAATCATCAACCAGAAAGCAGAAGACCAACCAGCAACTCTCATCTCCTTAGAGCTCCATCAGATCTAGGCATAGCTAGATTAGAATTAAAAGTAGAGGAGTCAAGCAGCCTTGGGCTCCAGATCTAGTCAAGAGGAGCTTGGTAAATCTAGTTCTTCTCTCTTGTATCAACATTGTTCTTCAGGTATTCATCTAGTTCATCAGTTCTTCTAGTTCTTGATCTAGTTCATGTTCTAGTTCTTCACGTTCTAATTGTTTATGTTCTAGTTCGTAATTGTTCTAGTTCATCATTGTCTAGTTCTAGTTCATTGTTCTTGATCATTATTCTTGATACATTAGATATGATCTTGTTCTTAATCTATGTTATATCCTTGATTATTATGAGATTAGTCTGCTTTGATTATATATTTGGCATAGATAGTTTATCATTATGTTTATACATATGTTTGCAAAGCACTCACCTTATTGAGTCATGGGTGGGTGGTCAACATTGTGTAAGTGTGGTACTTATACACTATTTACCTGCAAATGCACTCTATACTCCGGGCCATGTGGTAGATCGCGGGTGTGACATTTCTATTGAGACCTTTGTAGTCCACTCCCCGAGTGTAGAACTTAGTAGAACACGGTCTCATTACTTAGTTGTTACTCTATTTCTCAGCTTCGTAATGGAGATGTTCCTTGTTTATGGATATGAGATAATCTAGCCAATGATTGCCTGATATAATTGCACTAATCAATGTAGATTATGACTAATAGTTAATGGATTACTTAGGAGTTATTCTGTTACTTTATATTCTGATCAATGACTTGCCATAGTAGTACTACTCTAAGGAATATCATCTGAATGGTCTGATTATCATATATTTTATCTCTTTTTATTTAATTGATTCCTGTTTGAGAGTAAAAGATAGGGATTTCGAATATTCATATCACATGTGTAGAGTAGCCTTTAATTAATATGTGCCCCTCTATTTGTTCTCCTTTGGTTAAATATAAATAATGATACCTAGGATAAACTAAGGTGAAATGCTGCAACGGGTGTATTTATCTGTGCGCTTACGGATATATACTTTAATATCTTTACATAGTTAAGTGGCATGAGTACAATACAACCACACTCTTGGTGTCATGTTGGGGATGACAACCTAACGCGAGTGATGCTAAGAAGTGTCAACAGCTTACAACACCGAACCCTCACCAAAAGAGCTTGCTTGGGGGAGAAGTACTCCCGTGTATCTAGGTAAGTATTCTTTCCCCTTTTTGTTTTAGTTTTTAGTTTCTTTTTAATAGTTAAAAAATGATGAATGAAAAACAAAATAAAAATTTATCTTTACATTAGTCATTTATAGTAATAATGTGTGATACAGTAAAATTGAAAACAAAATAAAAAAGTGTGTCTAGTTTGCTTTAATTTATTTTTAAGAGCTCATTAAAATAAAGAGGACTCTGAATAATCTCTTAAATGGAAATGATGAATAGTTAATCTATTGTAGTTCGTTTCAAGTACCTAGTTTTTAGTCTTGAATTCTCCTGAGTTTAGGATAAGATTGTTTTGATATAAAGATTTAGTCTGAACTTGAAACTCATGGGTAGCATATGCTTAATCTAAGTCTAGGTAATTGACGGATATGATATGAGAAGGTTTGAGCTATTGTTTATCTTATTCCAAGTGACACTAAAGTTCTAGAGATTTACTTTTTGAAAAACACAAATATGCTACATGATGAGTTCCTGTATGAGATAGTTTAAATTTCTACCAGAGCCATACATGTTATTTAGGCTAGGAAAGTTTTCACATGTGTGTTGCTTGCTTTTGCATTGAGTTTTGTCAAGTTTTGTTGACCCTTATGAGAGGTTTGTCATGCTCTTAAAATCAAGATCACATACACACCACCCACATATGCACTACTCCTACACTGGGGAAGGTGTTGGCAACACTTAAACTCTAATCCTACCGTCAACATATAAACAAAATGAACAAATGTAAACACCAAAACTTAGAATTAGGGATTTTAATTTACACTTTCCACAAGTTTTGGAACAAGCATGTTTTGTAGGTCACAAACATAAATGCATGGAGAAATTCACCGAAAGGCGCCTTCTGACACTAATTTGTGCAAAGGAACAACAAAGGCGCCCATCAACTCAACTCAACTAGGGCAAAGCACCACTAGGGAGTGATCTAGGTCTAGCCCAAAGCCTACCACATGAAGGTGGCAGCCAACGGCGGTAGTCAAGGGGCGGCCAACCCTAGGGAGCGACCGACCCCTTGTGTGTGCCTCCTTGCCTCTCCTCGCTCTAGCGGTGGCATGCCTCCATGCCGAGGTGGTGTAGCCCTAACCTCAAGCCAAGAATAGCTTGAAGCACCGCCATCCTCCCAACATGAATAGAGGGGTAGAGCTCCCCTCTACAACAAACATCAAGAGAGCAAGAAGAAGAGGAAGAGTTTCATTTCTACTTAGCTTAGCTAGAATAAAAGTAGGAGTGAGTGAGGAAAGAGTTGGAGAAGTGCTGAGGCTGTCGGCAACCTCCCTTAGTGTACTCACTACACTTAGCGAAAGCGTGTCAGAGCTAGCAACTCCTCCACTTGTACCTCTACATTCATCTTACTACTTGGAGTAAGAAGTTCGTGTTTAACTTTGGCATTTACATCTTAAGAAAGCTACCTTTGCTCATTATAAACTTGTGGGTTCATCATCCATCCTTGTGGCAGGTACTCTAGTAGAAGGGCCCTGATAGAGACGGATAACCCTTACATGCATGCTAGAGTAATAGTTGATAGCGTAGACGTGGTGTCTAGGCTAGAAGCTATCTTCGTTTGCCTTGTTCCCCACGATTGAGGGGTAGGCGGCAAGAGGTGATAGCCATGTTCGTCAGTTGTAATCCCCCATGTTTGGGTTCAATGTAGAGCTACAGGCTGACCTCGCCTAGCGGACCAGGTGTGATCCAATGCTTGAAACAAGTCTATCGTGTCTAAGTTGTCATCGCTTAGGACATCATTCCTTAGAAAAAACCTCACTATCCAAACTATCCTTTTCACTTATTTTCTTAGATGAGCTAGCTAAGAGACTTACACATCCATTCCTTTGGGAAAAATATGATACCCTAAATACTTCCGGGTGAAGAGCTACAATAGTGTATCCGTGCACTTGTGGATTCCTTTGCTTACGCTAAGAAACACCAACAAGCATTTCTGGCACTATTGCCGAGGAGCAGTTGTTATTTTAGTCTCTGGCCCTAGTTCACCTGTGTATCTTTTATTTTACCTTTCTTTTTGTTTATTCTTTTTCCAAATGGAGCACAAAACCATTCACCAACTTTCTGCTCCCAAGGGCGAGTTCTTAGAGCCACCATAATCCTCGAAGCCAATCACAGCTTCTAGCTATGAACTCTGTGCCAGTTTTATAGCCATGGTTCGAAAACAAATCTTCTTTCAATTATGAAAATCCTGACCATTACCTTAGGGAATTTGAGCAGCTCTGTGCTTGCCTGACCATTTTAGGCATGTCACAAGACACACTTCGGTGGAAGTTGTTTCCTTTCTCACTTGATGAGAGGGCAAAACAATGGTACACCCATAACGTAGGGAAGGTAGCTGGCAATTGGGAAGAACTAATGAACAGATTATGTCTCGCATTCTTCCCTATATCCCGAATTGCTGCCCTACGATAAGAGATCCTCAGTTTTGATTTCACAAACTAAAAATCTATTTAAAGTGTTTCTAGAAATCTCCTTTAATGAACTATTTTGACCAAAATTCAAAAGTTTTGATTTGAGTTTCAAAAACCAAAGTGGGTTACAACCTATTTCAATTATTTTTTGTGTTGATTTGATTTCAAAATCAAAAGGTTGTGACCTTCCTCCTTGCATGAATTGCGAAACAAAAGTTCTATAACTATGTTTTTCCAAAACATGACCTCCAAAACCATTTTATAAAGGCTTTTCCTCTCCTTTTCTAAAAACTCTCCCCTCTCTCCCTAAGCTTTGGAAATTGCTGTTGCAGGCAACCTGTGGTACCCGCATACAACTCTAATCCTAAGCTTAGCTTTTCAAAAACCCTACTTCAAAAGCAACAACTTGAAAAGAGTTTTACTTCAAACAAAAGATGTTTTGGATTTCAAAAATCTCTACTTAAAAACCCTGCCTTGTTTTATCAAAAGGTTTCAAAACTCAAAGCTTTGCGAAATAAACTATTGTCTTAGAGTAAGAAAAATAGCTTTCAAAAAAATGGAATTTTGAAAAGTTTTGCCCCATTCAAAACTCTTGACCTATTTTAAATGTTTTGAAAACCTTGCTCCAATTTCAAAATGCTTTGTGAAAAGATGCTTCAAACCCTTTGTTTGTGTTTTTGAAAATCTTGAGAAAAGTGGCCTCCTCCAGATGGTGTTTTCCAAAAATGGATTTATGAAAACCTATTTTCAAAGCCTCTTAAAAATGCTCTATTTGCAAAAGGTTTTGGTTTACCAAATCTAAAACGAACTTCAAAAAGGGAATTTGTTTTCAAATTAAAACTATTTCAAGTTGCTTCCCTATCTTGCAAAAATGAATTTCATTTCAAAAAGAAAAATGTTTTCAAAGTTGCCTTTTGATCCAAAAGTTGTTGTTTAAAGCAAAATAGCTTCCACAAATGGCTTTTAAAACTTGCCTTGTGAAAAATTTGGCACGTGAAGATGATTTCAACTAGTATTTAAAATTGCTTCCCAAAAACTTTTGATTAATGAAAACAAAATGATTTTAAAAGGCAAAAATCTGAACTCAGTTTGTGAAAGTTTCAAGAGGCTCTCAAAACTATTTTCCAAAAGCTCTTACCTCAAAAGCTCCATTGCAAAAACCTGATGCATTAATGCATGAAGAACATCCAGTAAGAGCCATCAACCTTAGGTGAGCCTACCGACCATCCTTCAAGACCAGTAACCCCTAAATCTCGGGGATGAGATTCCTATAAGGGGGGTGGACTGTAACATCCCGGGTTTTTGACCAACCAAAAATATGAACTTTTTAAAATTTTTCCTATAATTGTGTGAAGCATGTAGCTTCTAGGATTAACCGAGACTAACTAACTAATAAATTGTGGCATGCATATATAATTGCTTGTAGGAGTGTGCTGGAGCTAACTAGTTGGATTAGGGTTTTGTGTTGGAGTGCACAAATCTGTAGCAAACCCCATTTGTCCCATCTCAAATCCTTGGAGCGTAATAGGGAGACCATCCTTCGCCTACTCAACTCAAACCCATTTTGAATTTATTTTGAATATCACCCAAATTACCAAGTCACAAAAGGTGAAACCCTTTTCCCTTTTCTCTTCTCCAATATTCCCGGTTGAGTCCCTCTCAAATCTCCCCCAAATTCTTTCCCAAATTCACTTGGGAATTTCTCCTCTCCCCTAAATCCCTTTTTAAATCTCTCAAATTCATAATCCATAAAAGGAAAAATCTTTTCCTTTTTCATTTCTCAACCATCCCACCATTCTTCCCCTCCTCTTGGCCCAAATCGTAGCTGCAGTCAGCCCAACTCGCCTACCTTCCTCCCTTCTCGTGCTGCTTTTGGGCATCCGTGCCCGGCATCGCCCGTGGATGCCCGCCACATGCCCGGCCGCAGTACGGACGTCGAGGCATCGCCGTCCGCGCCCTAGAGCCCTAGCAGCGCTGCCTATAAAAGGGCCAGCAGCCGCCGCTCCTGTGAGCTTCCTCCAAGCCGCCGCCACTCTCCTTCCACCTCTAGCCACGTGACCTCGTTCTCACAGCGCAGCGCCTTTGCGGCCACTGTGCTAGGGCCTACTGCCCTTGGTTGTGCCACTGCTGCACCACCTCACCATCCATCTCGTTGAGCCCTCGCGGCTGCCTCCGTGACCGTGCCCAACTCTGAGCCAATATAGAAGCCACTGCCACTACTTCCCTTCCTCTATGCAGCGCCACCAATCGGCCTCGCCATGATGCACTAGGAGCCATGATGCAGTACCACCACCGCGGCCTCTGCCATCCTACGTCAAGCCTTGACCCTCCTCATCACTGGCCACCCATCGTGGTGGGAAGCCCGTCGTCTGGACCATGGATGCGGTGCAGCCGACCCCATGCTAGTCTCGGTCGGGCCCTGTTGGCCATGGAGAACCCTGACACGAATGTCCTCACCTCGTCGTACCTTTGTCCAAGCTCGTCGACGAGCTACGCCTTTGCCACCTCGACTTGGCCACGCCCAGGACCACCCCAACGCCCCTAGCCTCGCCTCCATGACCATGTAGAGTCTCACCACCCCTAGTACCACCTCTGACCGCGCACGTAGCAACACCAGCCATGCCAATGTGCCATCGGTGAGCCCTGTTCCCCTCCCAAGCTCCTCCTTTTCCTTGAATATTGTCACTGTACCTGTTGTCCCTGACCTTCCCCTCGGTTGCGAGTTCGACCTGTGAGCTAGCTCTGCAGGGACAATAGCCCATCATGGACTGGAGTCGTGTCCAGCAGCAGCGGTCGCCTTCTAGATGTTCGTTGCACCACCTCCCCCATCATATGGCCTTTGTGTCCGGCCTTCGTGTCGTGGATTGCTTGCAGGGAGGCCGCCAACCCTGCTGCTGTGTTCTAGCTCACCGCTGCCCTGTTCCGACTAACAGCAGCAAGCCGAAGCCCACCGGGACAAGCTACAACAGCCCTTCCTCATCAACGTAGCAAGGTCGACCTCCTTTTAACCTAGCCGACACCATCCTCAACGTCGACAAAGCTTTGCATTTCATATCTTTTGTTGACTCATACATCTTTGTATCGACAATCGTCTCTACTTGTCCATACTTAGTACATGATCTATCAATGTCATCTATCATATACATGTTCATGATTATACTATCCTTACCTACTTATGTCGTGCCTTCACCGTCGGTCTAACTCTCATTGTGCTATGGATAAGTGCTCCTCCATCAGTCGTCGGGCCATTTGTATTGTTGGTCGGCATCTTGTGGTTCTTGTGTGGTTCCTTTGTTCATCGTGTGTTGTTTGTCTCCATCTTTGGACCATGCCTTCGAACCGATTGGGAAGCGATATGTTTGAATGTGACGATCGCGAGTTCTCCTCGCCATGGCCGTGACACCAAGCATGTCCCTTCCCTCATGTCTAGTTGGCTTCGTAGTGCCATGTTCATTGTCCCCTCCTACAACTCTAGGACATGGCCACCATGGGCTCGTTAATGGTGCGCTTCCTACCCGCACATGATAAGCCCATCTTGACCTAGTCTATAGAGAAGAACTAGGGGATGACTGTCGTGGGATTCACGGAAGCCAACTCATAGGTGAAGCTCATGGCCATGAGTTACCTCACCATGACCATCGGGCTCTACCTCTCTTTCTCTTGTTCTTGTCCTAACCACCTCGTATGTTTGTACCACTTCTACCACGGCATTCCTTCGGATCTAGCGATGACAATTGCATCACTATGAGCTGTAGGAATAGCCTTGTGCAGATTAGTTGCACGGTTGTGGTGCCCTATGAGTTGGTTTGGATCGTGGATTGTGCCTCCTTTCGTCCAACCATCGTTCGTTCCATGACGAGTTGGTCGAAGGAGTGCGGGTTCCATTCTTTATTCTTCCTCTCTTGTTCTCAATCCTCGTCGATCTAGTAAGTTGTGGATTGAGCATTTGGCTTGTTTGGTGTTTGTTGCTCTTTTGATTCCACTTCCCCGATTCCCGTCGTTGCCATGGCAAGTGGATCAGAGGAAGGTGAATCTTATGTTCCCCTCTTGTGGTTCTATCATGCTTAAGCTCTAGTATGCTTGTACCTTCTTCGACCATAGCAATTATGTGGTTCTTGCGGTGACAACCGCACCGCTAAGAAGCCTAGGGATGTCTTAGTGCATTAGTGCACCTAGGTCATGGTAACCTACAAGTAACTTGGACACTCGTGTTCTTTATGTGTTGCTCCCTTCTAATGCCTCGTCTCTTGCCATGACACGTGTATTGGAAGAAGTTGACCACCTCTCTTCTCTTCTCCCCATTCCACCCTCTCTTGGTTCCCATCAAGTTTAATGGCATGGGGATTAAGAGAGAACAGAACTTCTCCTGCTTGTAGTCTTTTCGGTTTTTGTTAGTCTCCATGATGCTCGGATCGAAAGTCATGAGCCATGGTGTTCGCTTAGGAAGAGTTAGGGCTTACGGTCGACCTAGGAAGTACTGGCTAGGCTAAGGCTTAAGCTTGTGCTTAGCAAACAACCACTCATGTTCCTTGGCCTAGGGATCAGACATCCACCGAGAGGGCTAAGTCGTTCTCCCTTTTTGTATCCTTCTGGTGTAGTTGTTCTTTCTGCACCTTGTTGCTTCACATTCCATAGTCTTTCTAGGTTTAGTGTTTTGATTGCTCTTTCGTTTGTCGCTATTTCGAGGTAGTTGCGTCAAGGACAGCGATGATTGGATCAGGACCGTTGGAGGACAGACATGCGGGTGGAGGAAGTACCATGGAGGAGTATTACTACAAGTGCACTAAGGATCTCGAAAAAGACATTTAACAGGTGTTCCATGTCCCACCCAACCTCGTAGAACCTATTAGACATGCTACGTGTAGATGCTAGTGCTTTACTTTCTTGCAATTGAACTGTGATAGGTTGCATGGTAGACTGCTTGTAAGCCATTACCTTGTCGCAACCTATTCCCCTGCACACCCGCTGCTAGGCTAGACGCTCGCATTCTACTTACTATTTTACTTTCTCTACGCATTATACCTGTGATGTGATGCTTGGTGAAGGAATAACGTGAGTGGATAAGGCACATGGTGCCGATAACTTGGTAAAACTGGATAATGAACTTGGGGAGATCTTGGCATGCGTCTTGGGTGTGTGGTGAGGGTTGAGTCGATCGGACAGGATCCTACGACGAGTCTTTGGGGCAAGTCATGCCGGAGGGGTGTGACCTGGGCATCCCTCGCGAGAGGTACCTATGGCGGGTGCATGTGTGAGTAGACGGGGTGTTGGTTATCCCCGGTGGAGGTGCCATTGAGGCATGGGGTGTTGGTTATCCCCTTGAGAAGATATCATGTCCGGACCCCCTAAGGACTGGTATGTCTTGAGAACCAGAACCATGGGACCCTTCGTGCACACCACTAGCTCCTGATGGGTGGGAGACTATTACTCGACTAACTAGGACGGTGCCACTACTACTAGGTTGGAAGGTGATAGTGTAGGGAGGTACAGGCATGGGGGCCCACACCCTCCTAAGACAGCGTAGTGACCTTGGGAACCCGGTACTATGTCTCATAGTCTTAGCGTTTTGGTGGACTCTGAGGTGGCCTAGGGCTGAGTGGTAGGGTGGCACCACACCAGTTGAGAGGCAGTCGGCATCAGCCTAGGTGGGGCACCGCCGATGATGGTGATCTTGTGGATTTCTAGGTGTACAAGCTCTATAGAGTTGATAAATCTATACGTACAGCCGTGTCCGCGGATATGGACATTCTGATGACCTACGCTTCACTTGACTAGTGAGAGGAGTCCTTTCTACCTTCCCCTGGGTTTTGGTGTTAAATCCGGCTTTGGCTATTGAGGCAAGGTATGAGTGGGAGTCGACCTTGCCGCCTAGAGAGTGAGATGAGATGAGATGTGTGTTTAGGATGGGAGAACGTGTGGATGAGATGGGTTAAAACTTGATGAACTATTATTATAAAATCTTGTTGACCTTGCATAGGAAACCTACAGCCATATATAGGCCTTTTCAACTACCCTTGCATTCTACTTACCACAAAGCATATGCAAAAGCATAGGGTGGGAGACAGTGGCCAGTACAAATCGTACTAATAGATTTTGGACAGGTTTGGATGAAATCTATGACGACCATGAGGACTTGGATTAGGAGTAGGTGGTCTCGTGCCTACACTCAAGTGTGGTTGTGAAGGTGGAGTCTACGCTTGCTGACATTCTACGCCAACTCTGATGACTGCCATGAAGGAGGAGCCTTCTCCCGCCGATGCGCTACAACGACTCTGATGAAGATGTGTGTGCGTTTCCGCTAGATTAATCAATGTAATAGGTATGTTAACTAGTGTTGTAAAGTCTTGTAACTTGTAATTCTACAATGTATGACTATGATGTCAGCTGATAATTGATAATGTGATGGATTGCTCATGTGATCTACTACATTATAAATCATATCTCTAGATTTTCCCTTCGAGGAAAATTGAGATCGTTTCACCTAATCTATTAATTACTACTCTAGCATTGCAAAGACTAGAGCACTTGATACAAGCAGGAATCCAATAAATAACTAAAAAATAAATATGGAAATTAAGTAAAGAACTCAGGAATTATAAATTGAAGAACCTGGAGTTTGCTCAAAGACGAACCGGTTGCTGCAAATGTACAATGTTGAGGAAGATCCGAAAGATCTGACTCCTCCTTGGCTTTCTCCTCTTCTCTCTCCATCTTCTCTAGTTTACAACTCGATAAACTAGAACTACAACTAGAACTAGAAGATGAACTAGAAGAACTAGAACTAGAAAATCTAGAGGGACCTCTACTTCTTCTACTTGGATGGAGGGACGAAACCCTAGCTTTTGCCCTAGAGGTAGCTAATGAAGGAGATGCCCGAGGGAGGGGGTTTGCCCCTGCTTATATAGCCCGGTGGGGTGAACCACGTCCCTTGGATTAAACCGACTTAAAACAATGGCGTAGATTGGACCTCAAAGGCGGTGGAAGGCCGTGAGACGAAGCGCGCTGACAGGTGGGCCCAAAGCAGGTCAACCGGCCTTACATGTGGGGACGGCCAGCCTAGCTTAATTCTAGGTGGGCCACTCTTTCGGTGGGTGATAGATCTCTTCGTTAGCTTTCCAAAAAGTCCTGGATCACTAAAAACGGAGTCATGATGGAGATATGCCCAATTTACTCCGGACTCCTCTAGAAGCCCATTTGCAATCTTCCGGAAGGCGTAACTTTATCGTCTAGACTCCGATTTGGGTGAACCAAAACTCTATTTCATTTGTCTCGATGAGATCTTCGCAATGGTATACTCCAATTCATCACTTGAGATACTTATATTTAGTGATTCTGGTCCTTTTCCAGTTTAACCCCTATAAAACATAGATTCACCAAAACTCGTGGAACTCGTTAGTTTCAACCCCTACAACTATGCTTGGTAGTTCGTTTCATGCTATTTCATGCAATAGTTGATAGTTAAAAATAAGCATTAGTGACCGTCAACAAGTTCCCCCAAGCTTAACCTTTGCTAGTCCCCGAGCAAAGCAAATCTCAACAATGGATCAGGAGTTGCTACAATGCTTTCACGCCTTAAAAGTACACATGTGTTCAAACAAGAATTCTCCTCTGAATTAGAGCAAACCATTCTGACTTTCAAACTTACACATTACCATCAACTATGGAGCTTTTGGCCTTCACTTGGGTCTTGAGCAATTGAAAGACAGAACAATCAAGTTAAGCACTGTGTCTTGAATTATTTGATCAACCTTCATTCTAGAGTTTTTGTAGGTTTTCAAAATAAAACTTAGAGATTCCTTTCTGTATGACCCTTTCTGGTCTCTCATATGTGATATTTGTGGCTCCTTTCCAAGGCAATGATGGTGTTTTGCCTTCTCTCTTTCACTCAGAATATGTGGTATTTTTGGAATAAGACAGGGTAGCATCATGCCTCCTCTCTCTTACCCTATAACTAATAGGTTTATCTGGAGCTGAGGGTATTTCAAGAATGTAGCATACTTACCTTGCATGTATTGCCTAGTCAAAATAGGATCCGAGGAGGGGAGTGTCATACCCTTAGATCAAGATGTGCATGTGTGTGGAAATATTTGGTGGCTAACCTAATTCTACTTTGCTCCTGGAGAGACTCCCTCCAACTAAAGAATTTATGAAGAACTTTGTTGTGGAGGTCTTGGGATATCTTCTTTTTCCTTTCTTTGATGACAATAATGAACTTCTTAGAATAGAGATCATACACTTTTTTTTCTCTTTTTTGCTCTCTTTTTTTTCTTTCTTTCTCTTTTTTTACAAAGGATCTCCGGCCTCTTACAATAAACTTGGAGAAGAGATAAATCATAATATTGGAGCATTTATCTGGAAACCTAACAATCTTTTTGGATCCTCTCCCAGTGTAGGAGATAGATTTTGGGGTGGAAAGGCATGTTTTTGCGTACTCCTAGGGTAGGAGCAGCAGGATATATGTGGGTGTAAGTGATCTTGATCTTGGGAGCATGACCATCCTCTCGACAAGGGTCTCACACGGGTTGACCAAACTCAATACAAAGCAAGCAGCTTATGAGCTGGTTTTCCTATTCTAGCAAGCATGTATATATGGCTATGGTAGGAATTCAAACTCTCATCATACAAGAACTCATCATGTGGCAATTTTATGTTTTTTAAAAGATAAATCTCTAGAACTCAAGTTTCTCTAGGAACAAGATAAACAGTAGCTCAAACCTTCTCATATCATATACGTCAATCACCTAGACTTAGATCAAGCATTCGCAACCCACAGGTCTCAAGTTTAGAGTAAATCCTAGGTCAAAATAATTATTTCCAAAACTCGGGAGAGTTTGAGGTTGAAAACTAGGCACTTGAAAGGAATTACGGTAGAGCAACTATTCATCATTTCCATGCAAAGAGATTTGACCAAGTTCTTTTTATTTACAAACTAATTCAAGCAAACTTGACACACTCTAACTAACACACATTATTATGAAATAACACAATATAGAACAAATACCTGACTAGATAAAGTAGATAGTGAAAACTCCATAGATATATAAAGTGAACCTTCATGTGCTCACATTTTTTTATTTTTGGATTAATTTATGTAAAAAGAAAACATAAGAGGATAAGGATACTTACCTAGATACATGGGGGTGCCCTCCCCCAAGCTAAATGTTGACGTAGTCGTTCGATCTTGTGATGTAGCAGACTGGCAGTGAAGCTATACTTCCTCTATCGAAGCATTAATTGATGTTGATGACGGATGAGACAGTGCTCCAACAGTGGATCTTTTTGGTTCTTCGAATCCTGTGAAACTCAAATAGACAACAAAACTTGTGGAGTGAATTAAGCGTTAGTGGTTGGCCACTTAAGCCTCAGTTGTCCAAAGCTTTTGAGATTGTTTAAGTAGAGTTTCAATAGGATCTCTTTCTCAATATTATTTGTATTTTTACATTTTCTATGATGCAAAGAAAGTTTAACAAGATGAATGCATACATATTTATTTTATTTTTATGCCACTACGGTGAATATCTCCATGGGTTTTTACACACCACAAATTTATTCACATGGGGCTTTAGGATTTATGATGCATCAGATAAATATTTTTATTTTCTTTTTATAATGCAATGCTAAAGCAGAAAAGTAAATATGCTACAAAATGATTATGCAGAAAAGGTAAATAGGGATAACTACCAATTTTACCTCCCAGCGAAGGTTCAATGTTTCAAGTCCTCTGAACAAGACTTTTCACCATGTTTATTCCTTAGATGACTCATCTAACCCCAAGGTGGAGACCTTGATAACTGCACCTCTTGATATGGTGTCACCCATGTTCTTTGTTTGTCCAGCAATTTGAAGTGAAGCATTAATTGTGGAAGCTGGCAACATCTTGCTCAGTGTGCGTGTTCTTGTAGATTCAGGACCTTCACTTTGCAGAATTTGGGAGTTGACAAATGTCTCATGTTTTGTTCAAAGTGTGTCCTTAGGCATGGTGAACAAGATAAAGTTGAAGTCCATGACATGGGTGATAAGATCATCCTGGTCTTGACATTCTTAATAGTCCTTGTGCTCCCTTCATTATGTCACACCCAGTTTTAAGGACAAAACCAGATATACACTATATGTGAAATAAAGAGGTCAAATCTCACATATAGCTGCAGATAAGTGTAATATCAAAAGACAAATGCTTAATAAACATAATGGAATAATATAAGATATAACCTTAGAGAACAACACAGCGGAAAGACAACTCCGAACACCAGGTGCAGACTTCACTCCAGGAACAAACTGACTGGTTGATCACAAGCCTATTAACTCCAGAGACTATCATGGGGTGTGGAAATAGCAAGAGTGAGTCCATGTCGAACTCAACAAATATATCATAGGGTTCATGAGGCTCAAAAGGTTTGACACAGGTTTACTGCGATAGCTTTTATTGAGTCATCTTTTAGCAATTGAGTAGCAACAAGTTTACCATAAGCCCAAATAACCTCATGATCATGTAAACGAGAATAATGTATAGCAAGAAACAATAATCATTAGTGAGCATCAACATCATCAGTATTAACATTATCATCAGTGTTCATCATTTATTCTGTAAGGGTCCAAGGCCACTCATGACCGTGAGCACGGCTGATATACCAGTTTTACACTCTGCAGAGGTTGTACACTTTCACTGTGAGTTGTGATTTACCCTTTCGCCTGAGGTAGCTAATCTCTTGACCCACTTCCAAGGAAGGTTGGCAGGGTTCACTATGAAGTCTTTCAAAGGTTCATCTAACAAGTTAGGGCCATTAGATTTCACTCGGCAAACAGATGTAGAGCCCCTCTTCCAAATGGCACAATAACACGTAGCCTATACTCATAAGGACAGAGGCCACACTATATCCGATTCGTCAAGCCATTCTTACGCCAAAAAGGAATACCACTAACAAGCTAGAAAAGGTCCTCATACTTGACTAAAGCCAGAGCCATTATAGCCCTTACAGTTATACTGTAAGTCCCAGATGTTCGCTTACAGATGAGTCCTTATGGAGAGAAACTAGAGCACCATAAAAACAACCCAATATGCTCTAGCCCTCTTGAGCCATGTTGCTTTAAAACATCTTTTAAACGTTTATTGCATATACCATTAGTCAAGTTACAGATCATGGTTATTTATCTTGAGCACTAGCATAAATACTACCCAATGCAATGTTCCACCGGTGTCAAGGTACAAGATACAAAAGCTAGGATATCCTTAGTAGTAACAAGGTAGACACATGCACATGAATTAAGTATATTAAAGGTGAATAGGAAACAAGGATAATCCCATGCTATACTTGCCTTAACTTGCTTTTCCCCCAAAGCAATACGCTCAAAAACCTTTAGTATCCAACTTCCAATCTTCTGCGTCTAATTCTCGACTTCTAGTCTTTAGAGAATAGCTTCTTAATCACCACGTAAACCTCACTGATTGACTGAACCATATAGCACCACACAAGCATCCATACAATCATACACGAAGCAAACAATAGATCTATATTAGAACATTACACCAATCATACAAAAATAAGTAAAAGAGTTTGAAACACGATTCTACGCATCGCTACGAACACAAAGTCGCGAAAACACGCTAATCGGAGCTACGGTTGAAAAGATAAAACTACCGATAGATTTACCCATAAAACTATTAGCTTCATGTATATTAATGGTATAAAAACATATATAAGATATTTTATAGAGATTATAATTTAAGTCAAATTTAGATTCGATTTATAAAACTAAAGTAAAACAAATCATATTTTATTTACAAAACCGAGTTGCATAATTGTTATTTAAGATATGATTCAAATCATGAAATTCTAATATTAGTGACATGATAAACACTGTTATAAATGCGTAGATCTTGTTGCTATGAATCTAACGCAACTTGAATGGCTCAAAACGGAGTTGAAACGTAGAAGATATGAAATAAACAAGATTTCCTCTATTAAAATAATAGATTAAATCTAATCACGAATTTTAAAAGTTGAAAACCTACTTAACAGTTGTATTAACATGTAGATTATGAAATTACGAACCTAACGCAAGTTGAACGGATCAAATCGGAGTTAAAACGGAGAAGTTATGCCTAAAACAAAATCAGTGGCAATTCTGTAAATAGCTGAAAACATAATTTATTCTTAACCGAAACAAAATACGCTTTCAAATGAAGAAAACAAAATCTGTAAACATATTTTGGACTGCGGGTTTATTTTCCAAGAATACAGGAATGGCGGCGGACTTACTTGTTGCCGAGGAGAGTATGGCCGGGCTAGGCAGCACGGCGGCGGCGGCGACGGCGGCGGCGACGGCGAGAGAAAGAGGAGAAAAATATAATTTACTACACGAGATATTTTCCAAACTAGGGGCTCCTCTACGGTAGTTTTGGTGTGCTTTGCCCAAGGGGTAGGTACGTATATATAGGGAGGAAAACTCTCCACCTCCATGTCAACTAGCGATATGTTGCTAATTGACGTTGCACCATCCACCTCCGCTAATAGGCCTAAGTAATCATTTAAGCCCATTAGTAAATAAATGTATGGGCCTTTGAGATTTATTAAGATTATTGCACATGGGCTTTGAGCATTGGAGAAAATGAGAGATTTATTATTTTCGGAATTAATTATTTTCATGGATAAAATAATTCTAGAAAAGTCCAGAATTATTATTTAAGCCGCGAAAAATACTCCGAAAGCTCCGAACATTCGGGGAAAAATTCCCAGAGACATTACGAAACATGAGTGTAACACCCCAGGTGTTTATCACCAATTAGGCAGTGGGTTTGAGCTCAAACATGATAGATTAAGTGGAGATGATGATGGCAAGGTCAACCTACAGAGATGAGCCTAATCTAAACTTGGATGTTACTCCTTTGCTTTGCATATAGGTCCTTTTCAAGATATATGCTTGGATGGTGTTATTGCAATATCTTCACATGTCTCACATCAATAACTATCTATATTGATCCCTGGAAAAGTTTCATGAAGTTTGGAATCAAAAAGTCACATGAAATGATGAGTTATATGCTTGTTTGGATTATAACTAAAACCTACACTTTTGTGCAACCTATGCATGGTGAGTATGTTTAGCCTCTACAACACCTTAACTACACTTAGGACACTTAATGGAACAATGTCCATGTTGATCATTTCGCCTAAATATGCTTCTAAGTGATGGTTGACCATGTATGGACCCTAGGACCCTTTCGTTTGACCATTCCAAAAGTCTGACCTAGAAGCTTTGCATGACTGTGCACCCTTTTACAAAGTTCTAGAGAATTTTATAAGGAACAAACTTTGTTTAAGAGTCAAGTCATGAAAATGTGTGGAACATGACCAAAAAGGGCTCACAAGTCAGTTTTAGAGCTGATTTCAGCACTTGGCCATTTTTAAGCCCTAATTCCGGTAACATCGACGTTGGCATCCCGCGTTCTCGTGATTTTGCTAACCAACATGATTTGACCCCTTAACAAAAGTTGGGGTTTATGTTATGGAGAACAACATGTAAAAAAAGTTGGGATCAATTCGACCAAGTAAATGGAGTCCAAACCGAGCAAAGCTTAATCTTCGTTAAGCCACTGACACTGTCATTTTGGAGGTTAATTAACCACTGTTACAGAGCCCTAATGACTATGACCCCTTAAGCAATATTGTAGAGTAGCCCATGGCCCACAACTTTGCTTCAAGGCCTAAGGCCCAATTCGAACCCTAGACAGCCCAAAAATGGAACCCAAGGTGGTCTCGTCGACGCCCACCACGTGTTCGGGAGAAGGTCTCCAAGGGCGACGCGCGTCCGAACGTGGCGACCATGCCCGACGCCGCGCCCCACCGTTGTTGCTCCTCTCTGCCATATGTCCGCACCCCCGCCCTCAGCGTGGTGGAGCATCTGAGTGACCAGTCCGCGCTCCGCCCTTCTCCTCACTCACCTTGCCTTCCCGCTTCCATCCTCTCGGCACGCGCGCGCAGAGCACGGCCGCGCCATGGCTAGCCGAGCGGAGTTCGCTGCCGCGGGTGCTCCTACTCCTTCACGCGTTCTCCTCGCTCAAAGAAGTCCTTCTCGGTCACGTGCAGGCCGGGCTGTTCACGCCAAGGCCATTCGGTCGCCGGAGCCGTCCTCCGTCACTACTGCGGCGGAGCCGCCTTGTGAGGCCGCAAAGCTCTCTGACGCCACCGCGTCTTCTGCCACGAGCCGCCCTCCGTCGAAGCCGAGCCCCTCCTCGGAACCACGTGAGCCCGGGGGCCCTCCAGCGCCCCTTCTCCGCTCGCAGCGTCGCCGTCAACGCCATCGCCGCCTACAACAGCCACCATGGCCACACGTGCGCGTGGTCACGCCACTGTGGGCCGCCCCTGGGCGAGCTGCGCCCCTGCTCGGGTGCGCGCGTGGCCCAGGCTGGCCGCGCCGCAGCCAATTGCCGCCGGCACCGCCGCACTGGCCGGCCGAATAACCTCCCCGGCGTGCTCTGCTCCATGAAGAAGAAGGGGGACCTCGGGTCCAAATAGGGGAGAAAGGAGGGGGCTAGATGAAAAGACACTGACTCATATGAATAGTATTGATAGGACTTATTTGTTTGGTTCAATTAAAATTTATTGCAGGGGCCTAAATGAAGAAGGTCGTTTCCCCCCCTCTCTGTGTCTCTGTTTGAGTAACTGACGTGCGGGCCCGGCTGAGCAGCGGGTCCCGCATGTCGGTTAAGTAATGACAGATCTGGGGTGGGAAACCGGGTGCGCCTAGCGAATTATGTTGGGGTTGTTTTAATTCCGATTTTGAATTCCAATTTCATATTAATCTTTAAAAATCTATATCTCATGATAGCAAAGTCCAAAAATAGTAAATGGGGACTTTTTGGAAACCTTGAGAGGAGATCTTTGCAGTAGAGGCATAAAATGTTACATGTTTGTAGATGTTTTCTGATGTTTTATTTAAGCTTTAAAAATACTCCCAAAAATGCTTATAAACTTGACCAGAGCAAGATCTGGAGTTTTAGAACCCCAAAAATAGTGATTCTTGCTTTGTTAATTTTGTGATGAAATGTAATTGCTAGGAAAAATATCAAACACACTAGTTGTTCACTGTTTTCTTAAGGTTTTGATTGGACCTTGATAAATAAGGAATTTACATTATATTGCTTGTTATTTTTATATCTTGAGTTGTGATGATCCAATTGGTGTGAAATTTTTATGGTAGGCTTGTAATGCTATGGATGTACTGTAGTATAAATTTCATAGCCATTGCTTACTGTATGCTCAAGTTATTGAGTTAACTTGTTTATGGCTTAATAAATAGCTTATAAATAATATATAAATTATAAAATAGAAAATGTTGTTCCATTACCTTAGTATGATGTTTCTCTATCATATTGATTCATAATATGGCCTTGTGTTCACAGAAAATATTGAGTTTTAGGTTTAATTTACTTTCACATAAATCCTTGCTTTAGCAACTTGTCTTTTTCATAGAGGTTGCTATACATGTCCAATTGGAGTGAAATTTGTACAGTAGACTATTGAGAGGATATGTGAGCCACTGTAATTTTTGTAGAATTTATTGTGCACTTTTGATAGGTGTTCATAATTCCACCTAATTATCTAAATAAATTAAGAAAATACATTAAAAGAAATTATTTAGTATTGGGCACTATGTTTTCTGGTGTTCATTAGTCTTGTGTGACATGTTGGTAAAGTTGGTTTTGTCTAATTATATGTTTGCAACATAAGTTAATAATTATTTCTTGCAAAATGAGGTTTCTGAACAGATTTGAGGATATTGTTAATTACCCTATGTAAATGATGTTTTCATGTCTTGTGTGCTATAACAAAGTTGTTGTGAATTTCATGATCTAACTGCTGTTAAAAATTTGGTGGCATTTGGCCATATGGTTTAGGAGTTATAGCTATTTAAAGTTGGGTTACAGAATTGCTTGCTCTCTGTCTTGCTAGACCAGTTTCTGTGTTTGTGTAAATTCGACATGTGAAACTTTGGAATCATGCTGTGATGATTGTAAATGAAATGTAGATAATTTCCTAAGCTTTCCATAATGTCTTCTTGCAAGTCATTTGGATTTAGAGATCTCCAGTTATGATTGATTTACTGAGCTACTGTATGTATGTCCAGAAAGTAGCAGATTCTTGTTCTAGTGCTTTGATTAACTTTGTCATGCTTGGGTATTGAAGGGTGACTCATATCTTTGATGATACTTGGGTGGTACCCTGTGATCTTGTGAGACTTATTTCTTGATTGATGTGCTTGCCCTCTTCTATGTTATGTCTTAATGAGGATTAAGTTAATTAGCTCTAGGGTTTATGTGAACTTTGGTATTCTTGTTTGATTACTTTGTTTATTGCACTTCTATGCATTCATACATATGCATTGTTGCACCTCATTTAGGTACGTTAGCTGAAGCACGTGAAGGACCTAAGGTGGAGCCAAACCCGAAGATGGAGTTGGTGGATCCATCCCGAAGATCAAAGGACCGGACAAGTGGTAGATTGGAAGATACTCGCCAAGCGAACTCATCTGACATACTCTAACTTGAGTCGGATCCCAGGCAAGCCCCGGAGCATTATAAGCCTCCTACCTTCAAAACAATTAATTCTATATATGTTATAAGTATTGTTGCATTAAGTGGTAGGAGTTGGTTGAAAACCTTGCTGCATTATATCACTCCTTGTCCAGATATATGAATCCTTGAATCCTACATAGACTAGGATCGAGTAGATGCTTAGCCCTGCTTTAAGCGGTAGAAGTCAGGTGATTTCCTGTCACCTGCGAGATATAGGGATATTCATATATGGCACGGTTGGCTATATTTGCTATCGTGGAAAGGAACCATGTGTTAATAAAATAAAATGAGACCGGGCGGGATGATGATAGTGAAGCGACAAGACATGGAGGTCTTGGGTGTGAATCTATCCCCGTCTGAGTCGTTTAAGGACCGATTCGCTGTACGTCCTTGAGTCATGTTGAACGCAGTCTAACACTTAGTTGGCCGGATAAGTCGTTCCGACCGCGAAGCCGAGTAATGTGATTCAGGCCGGGAATCGAATGGTAGGTTGCTTCTTGGAGGAGAGAAAGGATGTGCTTGGGGACATTGGCGTGAGACCAAGGGGGGGTTAGAGTCCCTATCACCTGGCAGAGTGTCGCCCTTGGGGTCGCGACATCATTCGGACCCGCGATTCCTGAATCATATGAAAAGGTGGCTTGTGCGACCCTGGCAGGGGCCTGCGCGGTGAGTGTTAGAAATACCCCTCCAGCTGGATAGGAATTCGATTCGAATCGCCGTCGCTCCCGGTTAGTGAGCACTTGACTTGAGCAGCGGCAACGTAGATTCAATTAAATTGAACGAATGGTTAATTGGATCACGATGGAAAGGTTGCCTCAATTTATACCTGCTATGGTTAATATTGTTTGCTCCTAATAAAGTGAGTGCTCTAGTACAGGTTCTAATATAGATGATAGGTTAATGATAATTAACTTGATGCTTAAGCATTAATGATTGATCATCTATATTAAGCTTTTATGCAAAATGTTGTCAAGCTAGCCCCACTTTATATCAGCCTTGCATGATCCTTGGTGTCACCTTATTTCTGGTTTCTGACGGGTAAGTCTAGCTGAGTACCTTCTCGTACTCAGGGTTTTATCCCCACTTGTTGCAGGTTGTGATGTATCATGGCGACTGCAAGAGTTGGTTGGCTCCTGCCTTGTGGTGGAGTGTGATCATGGGCATGATCCTTCTGAGTTACCTTATCTCTAATGCTTTTGTTGGAAGTCGACCGTTGTACTGGCATGTATTTGAAATAAGATTTATGTTAGTTTTAAATTACTTTGCTTCCGCTACTTTTGAACTTAAGTTGTAATAACTATGTTGAACTCCGATGTATATTGAATTACTTACGAAATGGTTGTAACATGTGACTTGTTATGTTGAATCACTACGATCTTGGCTTGTATGTTGGTTGGTTTGAAATCCCTCGTGATTTCATTGGACTACCGGAGTTATATGGGCTCAAGTGTGAGAATTTGATCACTTCGGTGATTGTTTTTATACTTGTGCTCTTATAATTTGGACGGTTCTGTTACAGCTGGTTTCGGAGCAAGATTCAATATTAAACTTGTCATATGTGTATTTAAAACAATGGTTTTGTTTTATAAAATCAGTGTTATCAACTTATAGTTATATATAGATTTGTCAAATCTAAATTTTAAACCTAAGTATGCCAGTGGTCAATTTCCTTATGCCCATATAAGGATTATTAGGTGGCTTATATAAGTACTAACTTGGGGGTTTTTCATTTATGCATCTACGCTCAGGCCAAGGTATGTATGTGTGATGACTCTCCCACACTATGCTACCTGGTGTGTCAGATTAGAGGTAGCCTTCATATATGAAATAGTCATATATGTTGCTAGTTTACTTTTATGCAACGTCGCATCTACGCTCAGGTAAGTGTTAGTTGTGAGAGCATGACTGTACAAACTACGGTCTAGGGGAGAGTTAGTTTTGGTTACTGGATTATCTACATGTTACACACATGTATATATGAAGGTACTTAATTATGGGTGATCGAATGATTCGGGTAGTTTTGGTGCTACATGTACGTATACAGGGGTATATGTATATGGGAGTGCTTAGAATTTTATCTTCCTATTTCATTGTGTGCTATATTTGGGGAAATGTTGGGCTGCAATGAAACTTTTCTGCAGGTACGCTAACCATGAATGCGTAAGTCGAATGTAGCTGGCGACTAGCTATATATCGAAAGAGTGCGTGTTATGCCACCGACATAGAATATGATCGCCACCTTAGGTTGGCAATCTTGTGAGGACGAATAGGACGAAGCATGCATCTTCATGATTGTTGCCTTATGTATAGCTATGCTCCTCTCACCCTTGTTCTATAGTGTGTAACTTGTGATCAATATGTTACACTATCTTTCTTGAGTAAAGTAAAACAAAAATGCCTTGTTCCATGTTGCTTGAGAAAAGTGTGTGCTTAGTTTTGTTAGAAATAATTGTGGTTATATGCTTGAACCTATAGATGCCCTCTAGTTTAGCCAAGTGGTGGATATGCTGTCATACAAGTTTTTGAAAATGTTTTAGACCTCACTTAAGTAAATTGGATTCTCGTGAATGAATTAAATTGGTGTTGGTCTAGGGTAACAATGTTTAGAGCCACTAGGATGATATGTTTGTGTGCTCTCTTGTTAAGTAGAACAAAGGCAAACTTTGTTTTGCTTATTAAACGTTGGCTGCTAGAGCGGTTTCTGTTGTAGTGATGCTTTTATGATCATAATGGTGTTTTCTGTAGTTATAGAGAATACCAAAGTTGTAGCTAACTTACTTATCTAGCTTGTACAAAAATTTATGACCCTAGGTCTTATGGTTTGAGAGTTATAAATTTTAGAAGTTTGTTGTCAGAATCTGCTCATGTTCAGAACAAATCTGAATGTTTGCTTTGTTTGACCTATGTGCATATGGAATCATGTCTTGGAGATAATAGAAGAAGTGTAGTAATTTTTCTAAGCTTTTCAAATTGTCCTATAGCACCAATTGGGGTGGTCTAAATCTCTACTTATGAGCTTGTAAAGTGGAATGACAGAATCTGTCCAAATCTGGGCAGAGATGCCTTCTTTGTCTTGTCTGGCCTTGTTAGATATAGAATCATCTTAATATGATAATAAGAAAGTTATAGACAACTTAATAAGCTTTACATAAAGTTAAGGCTCAGCCTTGTTGGACCCCTAGAACTCCAGTTATGCAATTTTGAAGTTCTTGTCAGTTTTCTGTCCATATTGGTACAGATCTGAAACTTCAGCATGTTTGACCATGCTAACCTATGATTTAGCTTTTGGTATGAATAACTAATGTGTAGCCATCTTTCTAAGCTTTCTAGAAAGTCTAGGATCACCTTTATGGGATGTCTACAACCTCAGCTATGGTCGAAACAATTAACTACTATGTTGCTGTCCCTGTTCTGCGCCCATGCTAAGTAGCCACCTTAGCTAGCGTTTGTTTTAGGCTAAACTCGTAGTTAGTTCTTGCTTTAGATGAATGTTTGTATGCATGCTTGTTAGTTAATTAGTGTCATAGTTGTCACTTCGTTTGTCTTCGGTAAGTATACGAGTGTCGAGTAGCTTTATCTTAGAGCAATACTCGAGTTACGCGAAACGATCTCTTGGCGTCATCCCCAATTAGGTTCTTTTCCTTATGAGCCCAAGTCTGGACCATTAAATATTTGTGTATACCATGATTGTCCTGCAACCGCACGTGAATACCCTTGCTTGACCAAAAGCCCAAAGTTTAGTTCTCCTATGTGTTTGCATAAGCCATGGGTGTTTTGCAACTATTTTTGTGAAGACCCTTGTCGACGGGCCAACTAAGTTAACTCTCATCAACGCTAGCCTTTGACCATGGTTCGTACATTGCCAGTTGTGGAGAATGTACCCAAATCCATGTTGAACCTTCCGGTTACCTCTCCTAAAGGTTAGCTAGTATGACGCAATGTATCTCTGCTATGGCCTCTAAATCGTGTGCTTGCAAATTCATGCATCTACCTTATCAACTCAATCTATGACTATGTGTCGGTTTTCGCCCTTAAAATTTTCTTAATCCGTCCCCAACCTTCTCAAGTCTTGAGATGTTTATCAGTCTTGATCTCATGTTGTTGCCCAACATGAATGAATCTCCTGTTAATCTTTTATCTGGTACTCCCCTCGGTGGACGCAAGTCGTACGTAGAATTTAAGCAAGAGTCTCTTGCTCAGTTATCCTTGGCATTTGTGTGATGTTCTCTTGTGCTATATTTTGATCTTCGGATCATTTTCATGTTGATTCTAAACCTTGTGACTACCTTTGCTTGCTGTCCCTCCTTGTATGGCGCTTGCTCTTACAGCCCATTGGTGCCACTTGAAATTTCACCTTCGTTGTGCGTTTAGTAATGGTGTTATGAGTAGTCGCTGATGGTGCCGCGACGAAACCAAGGGCCTCTTGTGGCTGCAGACACATGGCTGGCTGCTTGGCACGCGTTGGTATCACGGTTTCTAGTCATGATCCATTATGAAACGACAGACGATGTGCTATTTTCTTATGTTCCTTCTGGGTTATCTCTCCATATCATATCGTAAGATCCATATCTTAGACCGAAAGTAGTGGAGCTTCCTCCTGAAGTTGCTAAGAGGATAACCTTTAAAGAACAGGTCACCGACATAAACTTTAACAGACTGTAATATGTGGTAGTCAAGTGACTCTACATAGTTGCCCAAGTATTGACAACCAGCATCTAGGGAGCCACGTATCTCAGCTCTGTTGGATAAAAAGGACACACAACACTTACTTTTGGATAAGTTATCTGTGGAATGAGAATCGATTGTCGCATTGTGCATATGACCAGAGCTATCCAAGTCGCAATCTTGGGTGCATAATGACCATACAATCGAAATCAACCATCTCTAGAATAACTTCGTATTTGCCAACTTCGATGGCAACCATCTATTCTGCATCAACCCCAGTTGTTGTGGTCAAGAGTGAAGATTTGGAACTTTTTAGTGTTGAGAGACAGCTGATTAGTTACCAATAGGAAGGTTAATCTCCAGCTAGGTAACGACTCTTTGGTAGCTATGAAGGCTAGCTATGAAGGCTATGTCTTACAGAGCAATAACCAACAAGAAGTTAATCAACTAGTCACAACTTGAGTGATACTCTATCTTTCAGAGCCATGGAGATCAAGTAAATTCCATCTTGGACAATCACACAGATAGTGCAAGGTGTTCTATCCGCTAAAGTAAAGAATTAGAGAAAGTATGCCCTAGTCCAATCTGTATCCCTGTGCCCATAGGTGTCACAAATGGTTTGTCCATAACTTGATTGGACGAAGTGTCGAGGAATATTCGAAAGCGGTTCCTTACCCTTGTAGAATGTTCTCCAGGCAGAGTATGTGTTTTGCCCTCCCAAAGTAACCCGCAAGTTCAAAGCGTGTGCATCCTCGGATTGGTATGAAAATTTATAGTCGAGATCTGCTGTTGGATGGCCCTTTTGAGGTCCCACAGATACTTGTTTACACTCTTTCACTTGTTTTTGCTTTCTCGTATCCCCAATGTACGAGCAGCCTTGGTTTCGACCAGTCAATTTATACCATCGTGAATCAAAAGCAATTTGAAAAGTGTCAAACAACAGATTTCCCATCTTAGAGTTACTATTTGATCCAAAAAGGAGAAAGCCTAAGGTGAAAGTTGGCCTGACAAAGTTGTTATGCTGCAAGTCAACTCAACTTACAGTATAACTAAGTCACTAAGGAAAATTTTTACTCAATCGCTTGGTGGTAGACTACTCCCCGCGGTTAAGTGAATAATTACAACTTTTGTTGTCCTTAAGGCCTCGCTACATCTTTCCTTGGTACCTTATAAATGTTTTACCCAAGAGGTTGCATCTGATTCAACCCAGATAACTGTTGTCTTGGATAGAAGAATCTTCTTAGGTAACATTTGACAGAAATACGAAGCCGACAGAGTCAGCCATCACATTCACTAATCCCTCATTAAACTCAGATAATACAGTGTTGTCATCAGAGAAAGAGAACTGCACACATGGAACCTTAAGTAGTTTTCCATTAGTTGATGCCTAAATGCATGAACATTTACGACCAACAGAGACCTTGTCTATTGGTTAGTCAGTATCCTATAGCCTCAGAGTATATTTGTCGTCTATGGTCTCACACTTTTGGAAGGTTGTGCTCAAGCCATTTTGGTAGAGGACTGCTTTTCAAACTTTATGAACATAGAGTCATTTCAACGAGTATACTTCTGATAATTCTGGTCTAGTGTGGGGTCCATACGGCCCATACTATGTTCACTAGAAAAGAAGAGATACTTGTGTATGGTTAGCTTATGGACCAATTGATCTCTGTATAATGAGAACGAAGTACTGCGTTGTCTTGGATTCCTCCCAAAGTAACAATGCTTCATTAAAGTTAATGAAGGAAATTCTTCAGACAAATTTTACCATGAAGAGTACGTATCAGAAAGTGCCTTTGACCGAACTGTTCATCGATGTTGAAGCTTTGTAGCTGCATGCTATAGCAAATGTTGGAAACTTGATAACGTATCTCTCTTCCTTAAAAGGTCTTCCATTCCGAATCTCGGGACGCGATTCTTTTAAGGGGGGAAGGCTGTAACACCCTAGGTGTTTATCACCAATTAGGCAGTGGGTTTGAGCTCAAACATGATAGATTAAGTGGAGATGATGATGGCAAGGTCAACCTACAGAGATGAGCCTAATCTAAACTTGGATGTTACTCCTTTGCTTTGCATATAGGTCCTTTTCAAGATATATGCTTGGATGGTGTTATTGCAATATCTTCACATGTCTCACATCAATAACTATCTATATTGATCCCTGGAAAAGTTTCATGAAGTTTGGAATCAAAAAGTCACATGAAATGATGAGTTATATGCTTGTTTGGATTATAACTAAAACCTACACTTTTGTGCAACCTATGCATGGTGAGTATGTTTAGCCTCTACAACACCTTAACTACACTTAGGACACTTAATGGAACAATGTCCATGTTGATCATTTCGCCTAAATATGCTTCTAAGTGATGGTTGACCATGTATGGACCCTAGGACCCTTTCGTTTGACCATTCCAAAAGTCTGACCTAGAAGCTTTGCATGACTGTGCACCCTTTTACAAAGTTCTAGAGAATTTTATAAGGAACAAACTTTGTTTAAGAGTCAAGTCATGAAAATGTGTGGAACATGACCAAAAAGGGCCCACAAGTCAGTTTTAGAGCTGATTTCAGCACTTGGCCATTTTTAAGCCCTAATTCCGGTAACATCGACGTTGGCATCCCGCGTTCTCGTGATTTTGCTAACCAACATGATTTGACCCCTTAACAAAAGTTGGGGTTTATGTTATGGAGAACAACATGTAAAAAAAGTTGGGATCAATTCGACCAAGTAAATGGAGTCCAAACCGAGCAAAGCTTAATCTTCGTTAAGCCACTGACACTGTCATTTTGGAGGTTAATTAACCACTGTTACAGAGCCCTAATGACTATGACCCCTTAAGCAATATTGTAGAGTAGCCCATGGCCCACAACTTTGCTTCAAGGCCTGAGGCCCAATTCGAACCCTAGACAGCACAAAAATGGAACCCAAGGTGGTCTCGTCGACGCCCACCACGTGTTCGGGAGAAGGTCTCCAAGGGCGACGCGCGTCCGAACGTGGCGACCATGCCCGACGCCGCGCCCCACCATTGCTGCTCCTCTCTGCCATATGTCCGCGCCCCCGCCCTCAGCGTGGTGGAGCATCTGAGTGACCAGTCCACGCTCCGCCCTTCTCCTCACTCACCTTGCCTTCCCGCTTCCATCCTCTCGGCACGCGCGCGCAGAGCACGGCCGCGCCATGGCCAGCCGAGCGGAGTTCGCTGCCGTGGGTGCTCCTACTCCTTCACGCGTTCTCCTCGCTCAAAGCAGTCCTTCTCGGTCACGTGCAGGCCGGGCTGTTCATGCCGAGGCCATTCGGTCGGCGGAGCCGCCTTGTGAGGCCGCAAAGCTCTCTGACGCCACCGCGTCTTCTGCCACGAGCCGCCCTCCGTCGAAGCCGAGCCCCTCCTCGGAACCACGTGAGCCCGGGGGCCCTCCAGCGCCCCTTCTCCGCTCGCAGCGTCGCCGTCAACGCCATCGCCGCCTACAACAGCCACCATGGCCACACGTGCGCGTGGTCACGCCACTGTGGGCCGCCCCTGGGCGAGCTGCGCCCCTGCTCGGGTGCGCGCGTGGCCCAGGCTGGCCGCGCCGCAGCCAATTGCCGCCGGCACCGCCGCACTGGCCGGCCGAATAACCTCCCCGGCGTGCTCTGCTCCATGAAGAAGGGGGACCTCGGGTCCAAATAGTGGAGAAAGGAGGGGGCTAGATGAAAAGACACTAACTCATATGAATAGTATTGATAGGACTTATTTGTTTGGTTCAATTAAAATTTATTGCAGGGGCCTAAATGAAGAAGGTCGTTTCCCCCCCTCTCTGTGTCTCTGTTTGAGTAACTGACGTGCGGGCCCGGCTGAGCAGCGGGTCCCGCATGTCGGTTAAGTAATGACAGATCTGGGGTGGGAAACCGGGTGCGCCTAGCGAATTATGTTGGGGTTGTTTTAATTCCGATTTTGAATTCCAATTTCATATTAATCTTTAAAAATCTATATCTCATGATAGCAAAGTCCAAAAATAGTAAATGGGGACTTTTTGGAAACCTTGAGAGGAGATCTTTGCAGTAGAGGCATAAAATGTTACATGTTTGTAGATGTTTTCTGATGTTTTATTTAAGCTTTAAAAATACTCCCAAAAATGCTTATAAACTTGACCAGAGCAAGATCTGGAGTTTTAGAACCCCAAAAATAGTGATTCTTGCTTTGTTAATTTTGTGATGAAATGTAATTGCTAGGAAAAATATCAAACACACTAGTTGTTCACTGTTTTCTTAAGGTTTTGATTGGACCTTGATAAATAAGGAATTTACATTATATTGCTTGTTATTTTTATATCTTGAGTTGTGATGCTCCAATTGGTGTGAAATTTTTATGGTAGGCTTGTCATGCTATGGATGTACTGTTGTATAAATTTCATAGCCATTGTTTACTGTATGCTCAAGTTATTGAGTTAACTTGTTTATGGCTTAATAAATAGCTTATAAATAATATATAAATGATAAAATAGAAAATGTTGTTCCATTACCTTAGTATGATGTTTCTCTATCATATTGATTCATAATATGGCCTTGTGTTCACAGAAAATATTGAGTTTTAGGTTTAATTTACTTTCACATAAATCCTTGCTTTAGCAACTTGTCTTTTTCATAGAGGTTGCTATACATGTCCAATTGGAGTGAAATTTGTACAGTAGACTATTGAGAGGATATGTGAGCCACTGTAATTTTTGTAGAATTTATTGTGCACTTTTGATAGGTGTTCATAATTCCACCTAATTATCTAAAGAAATTATTTAGTATTGGGCACTATGTTTTCTGGTGTTCATTAGTCTTGTGTGACATGTTGGTAAAGTTGGTTTTGTCTAATTATATGTTTGCAACATAAGTTAATAATTATTTCTTGCAAAATGAGGTTTCTGAACAGATTTGAGGATATTGTTAATTACCCTATGTAAATGATGTTTTCATGTCTTGTGTGCTATAACAAAGTTGTTGTGAATTTCATGATCTAACTGCTGTTAAAAATTTGGTGGCATTTGGCCATATGGTTTAGGAGTTATAGCTATTTAAAGTTGGGTTACAGAATTGCTTGCTCTCTGTCTTGCTAGACCAGTTTCTGTGTTTGTGTAAATTCGACATGTGAAACTTTGGAATCATGCTGTGATGATTGTAAATGAAATGTAGATAATTTCCTAAGCTTTCCATAATGTCTTCTTGCAAGTCATTTGGATTTAGAGATCTCCAGTTATGATTGATTTACTGAGCTACTGTATGTATGTCCAGAAAGTAGCAGATTCTTGTTCTAGTGCTTTGATTAACTTTGTCATGCTTGGGTATTGAAGGGTGACTCATATCTTTGATGATACTTGGGTGGTACCCTGTGATCTTGTGAGACTTATTTCTTGATTGATGTGCTTGCCCTCTTCTATGTTATGTCTTAATGAGGATTAAGTTAATTAGCTCTAGGGTTTATGTGAACTTTGGTATTCTTGTTTGATTACTTTGTTTATTGCACTTCTATGCATTCATACATATGCATTGTTGCACCTCATTTAGGTACGTTAGCTGAAGCACGTGAAGGACCTAAGGTGGAGCCAAACCCGAAGATGGAGTTGGTGGATCCATCCCGAAGATCAAAGGACCGGACAAGTGGTAGATTGGAAGATACTCGCCAAGCGAACTCATCTGACATACTCTAACTTGAGTCGGATCCCAGGCAAGCCCCGGAGCATTATAAGCCTCCTACCTTCAAAACAATTAATTCTATATATGTTATAAGTATTGTTGCATTAAGTGGTAGGAGTTGGTTGAAAACCTTGCTGCATTATATCACTCCTTGTCCAGATATATGAATCCTTGAATCCTACATAGACTAGGATCGAGTAGATGCTTAGCCCTGCTTTAAGCGGTAGAAGTCAGGTGATTTCCTGTCACCTGCGAGATATAGGGATATTCATATATGGCACGGTTGGCTATATTTGCTATCGTGGAAAGGAACCATGTGTTAATAAAATAAAATGAGACCGGGCGGGATGATGATAGTGAAGCGACAAGACATGGAGGTCTTGGGTGTGAATCTATCCCCGTCTGAGTCGTTTAAGGACCGATTCGCTGTACGTCCTTGAGTCATGTTGAACGCAGTCTAACACTTAGTTGGCCGGATAAGTCGTTCCGACCGCGAAGCCGAGTAATGTGATTCAGGCCGGGAATCGAATGGTAGGTTGCTTCTTGGAGGAGAGAAAGGATGTGCTTGGGGACATTGGCGTGAGACCAAGGGGGGGTTAGAGTCCCTATCACCTGGCAGAGTGTCGCCCTTGGGGTCGCGACATCATTCGGACCCGCGATTCCTGAATCATATGAAAAGGTGGCTTGTGCGACCCTGGCAGGGGCCTGCGCGGTGAGTGTTAGAAATACCCCTCCAGCTGGATAGGAATTCGATTCGAATCGCCGTCGCTCCCGGTTAGTGAGCACTTGACTTGAGCAGCGGCAACGTAGATTCAATTAAATTGAACGAATGGTTAATTGGATCACGATGGAAAGGTTGCCTCAATTTATACCTGCTATGGTTAATATTGTTTGCTCCTAATAAAGTGAGTGCTCTAGTACAGGTTCTAATATAGATGATAGGTTAATGATAATTAACTTGATGCTTAAGCATTAATGATTGATCATCTATATTAAGCTTTTATGCAAAATGTTGTCAAGCTAGCCCCACTTTATATCAGCCTTGCATGATCCTTGGTGTCACCTTATTTCTGGTTTCTGACGGGTAAGTCTAGCTGAGTACCTTCTCGTACTCAGGGTTTTATCCCCACTTGTTGCAGGTTGTGATGTATCATGGCGACTGCAAGAGTTGGTTGGCTCCTGCCTTGTGGTGGAGTGTGATCATGGGCATGATCCTTCTGAGTTACCTTATCTCTAATGCTTTTGTTGGAAGTCGACCGTTGTACTGGCATGTATTTGAAATAAGATTTATGTTAGTTTTAAATTACTTTGCTTCCGCTACTTTTGAACTTAAGTTGTAATAACTATGTTGAACTCCGATGTATATTGAATTACTTACGAAATGGTTGTAACATGTGACTTGTTATGTTGAATCACTACGATCTTGGCTTGTATGTTGGTTGGTTTGAAATCCCTCGTGATTTCATTGGACTACCGGAGTTATATGGGCTCAAGTGTGAGAATTTGATCACTTCGGTGATTGTTTTTATACTTGTGCTCTTATAATTTGGACGGTTCTATTACAATGAGGAACCCAAATAAAGTATTTGGAGCTCATAATAAGATAATTTGGAGCATCTAAAAATTAGACTATGCTCACAGACAAGTGGAAACAAGCTACAGAAAAGTCAGAAAAATTCTCGAAAAATTTGTAGAGGTTGATTGACGGATGAGAAACAAGGAATTTGATTGTAGAAAAATGATATATGTATATCGGGAAAGGAAAATCGACCTAAACACATTTTGAAAGAACAACTTAAATTTATTTTGATCTTTGGTCAAAACCAAGCAATACAAAAACATAAATACATCAGCATGAATGCATCAACAAGTTGCTAAACCTTATAATAAATTTCAATTTAGTGAAAAATATTATTTCCCTATGTTTTCATGAGCGCAAAAATTCAAAATTAACTCATTTTAGCTCTATTTCCAAAGAAGCAAATTTTAGGGTGTTACACATTATCTTAAGAATTTCCCCATGATGGCCTTTGTCTTAAAGGGGCTTGATGGAGATTTGTTCACCCTCTTTCATGGAGTGAGTGCTTGATTGTAGATCTTGTCTTGTGGCACTCGTCTTCTTGTTTCATGGATCCTTCCATGATGCGTGAGCTGTGTTACTCTTGTGCAAGGTTGTTCAGGTTTATGTATTGCTTTTATCTCCGTGTGAGTTTATCTCTGGACTTCCCAGTTTGACTTTTGAAAGTTTTTCCTATAGGAGTTAGTCCAACAAAAATATACAATGTGTACACAAGCAGTTTTTAGTTCAATAATCAAACTAGACTCCATGTCTAGTTGGATTAAGGAAGGTTGTTTAACCTAAACACCACGCTTACGTTAAAAGCCAATAGAAGTATGTCCAGTACTTCTAAACCAACACTTACTTATGATGGACAAAGATAGCATGAAGGCATTATAGAGATTTACTCAAATGGTGATGGAGGAGAACATAACTGGTGTATAGCAAATTGAGCATGTCTTAAAGGTAGGGACAACCAGAATAGCAACATGACAGGGGATGTTCTTAGAAAGTTATCCCCCAAGCTTGATTTTTTGTAAAATCAAGATTGGATGAATTTAATTCAATGTTGCATGATGATTGGTTGGACATACCTTGTGCTTGTTATTCCTTTGATCTTTTTGCTCCAATCCTAGAAAGGTTAGTGACAAGAATACCTAAAGAAATATTTTCATAATTAAATTCCTAAGCTCGTTTCACAAGGACAATGTAGCAGAAAGGTGAACACTCGTGTTTTAGGATCTAAAAAATGCTTGTTTTAGGACACTGAGCTTGTCCATGGAAAACCTTCAAGATGTGTTTTGGTGAAGTTGTTTCCCCTCCAGCACCAACTTATGCGTACCCATCTCAGGATTCAACACAATAAGATCTGCAATATTTATGATAAACATATGCATCGACAACCACCCTTTTGAAGTTTTTGTAAATAGAAAGAATAAGGGGGTTGAAAATCTCGAATGTGGAGAGGTTGAAGAGACCAATTGAATTAAGAGATGTCTCATATGAGCATGGCTTTAATGAGATGGTTATGGAGTAATTCCCATGCTCATTGATGTCATCTTTACCCCTAATTTGGATGTTTAGAATTTTACTTGGATTGGTGACCCTTGAGTTGGTCTCATCTAGGGCCTCTTTCATAGATGGATGAGTCTCATCTTCAAAGAGAGTTAAAAACTCACCATTTAAAGCAAAGTCAAGGTTGGATTCCTTTAAGGCTTCTTCCTTGTCCATCCATTCTACACATTCTAGCCACTGTTGTAGCCTTTCTTGGTCATCCTCATGGTCTTCATGACTCCTATGGTTTGGTTGTATTTGTGGATTTCTAGGATCATCATAAGACTAGGAAGAACAATCATAAAAGGGATTTTCAAAGTCAAGGATGGGTTTAGAGATAGGTCAAGAATTTGTGTCGTCTATGAACATAATAGGACAACAGATAGGATTTTTCATATGGCAAGGCTCTCCTTCTATGGCATCATTCGACATGCCATCCTCGAATTCTTCCCATTAGGAATAAGGACATTTTATAAGAGATCCCTTCTGGAGAGGATCTGAATTATATTCGCTTGAAGGTCTCTTATTAAACTGGAAGTCTAAACCATCAGTATCAGAAAGATCAGAGATTTTCAAAGGTGAAATTTCTTCTTCCCTTGGAGGATTTTGGGGTGATGGTTTAGAATTGATAGATAAATCTTGGGATTGGAGTGATTGTGATTTGGCTATCAAAACTTTCTTTTCTTGTCCAGGAATTGATTCCTTATCTTTTGGTTTAGGGCTGGGCTCGATTTCTTTCTCTTCTTTGGGAAACTCATCAAAAATGCTAGTGTAAGGGGTGTTTTCAAGGATTTTATCTAGAATGGCTTTTCCTTCACTAATGAGTTTATGTGAGAATGAACCTCTTGAAGCGATGTCCAGATGTAGAGCAGCTTCCTTGCTATGACCACAATAAAAGTGATAGTGTAGGACATGATCAGACAAGGCAATGTTTGGACTAGAATTTATAAGGCTTGTGAACCTAGCCCAAGCTGCTCCTAGAGTCTCCTTCTCTTTTTGTTTAAATGTAAGAACTTCTATTCTAAGATCAGCGATTCAAAAACGAGGGAAGAACACAGGACAAAATTTGTCTCGAAGTTCATCCCAATTTCCATTTATGTCTCTTACGGAATGAGCATACCACTTTTTCGCTCTTCCCAATAGGGAGAATGGAAATAATTTCCATTTAAGGGTCTCTTATGTCATGCTAGCTATAGACCGGCAAGAACACAGCTGCTCAAATTTCCTAAGGTGGGTGTATGGATCTTCATTTGCTAACCCAGATAAGGATTTCTCCTGAACCATGGCTATGAAAGCAGGGCGAAGCTCATAACCATATGTAAGAATGGGGTGTGATGATGGTAGAGGCTCCAACAAGTCGCCCTTTGGAGCAAAGAATTTATAAATAGGCATGAAATCAATGTGGTATGATGGTGGTTTTACAAAGGTGGTAAAAATAAAAAGAAAAAAACAAACTTTGGCTCAAAACTAGCACAGCTACCGTTCCCCAGCAACAGCGCCAGAAAGCTTGTTGGGTATTTTAAACGCAAACAGAAAAATCCGCAAGCGCACGGATACCGATGTAGCTTTCACCCGGGAGTATTCTAAGGTATCGATTTTCCATGGGGAACGCGAAGTGCACTAGTTGAGGTTTAGATCACCCAGGGATAACTATATATTTTTGTGGGGAGAGAGAAATTTTCCTAAGAGTTCTATAGATAGATCTAGGAATCAGGGTTTACTTTAGGGTTACTTATTTCGGGACATCAGAACACTAACCACAGAAAGGGATGAGAAGGGGGATAGGAAGCTCTTACTATGGTCCTACAAACACCGATCCAAACATGGTGGAATACGTCGGCCGTTAGGGCTGTCACTACCCTAGGGCTACCACAATAATCCGCTCGACTAGGTGTAATTCTAGGTAATCGCAAGACTAAGCGCCACACCTAATCTATTAATTACTACTCTAGCATTGCAAAGACTAGAGCACTTGATGCAAGTGGGAATCCAATAAATAACTAAAAAAATAAATATGGAAATTAAGTAAAGAACTCAGGAATTATAAATTGAAGAACCTAGAGTTTGCTCAAAGATGAACTGGTTGCTGCAAATGTACAATGTTGAGGAAGATCCGATAGATCCAGCTTCACCTTGGCTTTCTCCTCTTCTCTCTTCCTCTTCTCTAGTTTACAACTTCATGAACTAGAACAACTAGAACTAGAAAATCTAGAGGGACCTCTACTTCTTCTACTTGGATGGAGGAAAGAAACCCTAGCTTTTGCTCTGGAGGTAGCTAATGAAGGAGATGCCTAAGGGAGGGGGTCTACCCCTGCTTATATAGCCTAGTGGGGTGAACCGCAGCCCTTAGATCAAACCGACTTGAAACAATGGCATAGATTGGACCTCAAAGGCGGTGGAAGGCCGTGAGATGAAGCGCGTTGATAGGTGGGCCCAGAGCAGGCTGGCCAGCCTAGAATAATGCTAGGTGGGCCACTCTTTTAGTGGGCCAATAGATCTCTTCATTAGCTTTCCAAAAAGTCCTAGATCATTGAAAACGGAGTCCAGATGATGGAGATATGCCCAATTTACTTCGGACTGCTCTAGAAGCCCATTTGCAATCTTCCGAAAGGCATAACTTTGTCGTCTGGACTCCGATTTGGGTGAACCAAAACTCTATTTCATGTGTCTCGATGAGCTCTTCGCAATGGTGTACTCCAATTCATCACTTGAGATACTTCTATTTAGTGATTCTGGTCCTTTTCTAGTTTAACCCCTGTAAAACATAGATTCACCAAAACTCGTGGAACTCATTAGTTTCAACCCCTACAACTTTGCTTGGTAGTTCATTTCATGCTATTTCATGCAATAGTTGATAGTTAAAAATAAGCATTAGTGACCATCAACAGGATCTCAAACGACATAGCTCATAGAGCAGCTAAGGACCGTTTATTGGGATACGTGAGTCTGAGTAATCACCCGTACAAACCACATGTCACGGATGGAGTCGACAAGTCAAGTAACTAATTACAACCAGTTTATCCATGAAACTAGCAAGGGGTTGGCATCGATCAGGAATGTTCGGGACATTGACCAGGCGTGAGCCAAACCTTTCGTCGGACACTCGGGCCAGATTAGGGAAAGGTTGGAGAACGAGGCAACCCTTACCTGGGTACAAGTATGGTGGTTTGTCCCGGTCTCTATGTGGGTACAATTGTACACCTCTGTAGAGTTTGAAAGCCTAAAGTCCCTCGGGGTGGAACCATTTGGTTGTTCCTACTTTCTATACCCATGGTAGCGTAATGATGGAACATGAAGATATGACTTATATATGTTTAATATCCCTATGGACATCGTTCTTGATTATACTAATTCTTTAAAATGGGTCATAGCATGTCATCTAAGAAATGCCATGCACTTTTCTACAAATATACAAATGCCTATTAAATTACCTTTTGCATCCACCAAATATCTATGTGTTGGAATTAAGTCCTGCGAGTACGAAATGTTCTCACGGCATTGCCGTTAAGTTATTTTGCATGTTGTTGAGGTTTCCCTCCAAGATTAACTATGATGAGTGTGATGGTTAGTAGACTTGGAAGTCCTCCAAGATGAACTGCGTGTTTTCGATGAGTAGAAGAGTGGAATGAGGTGTAACCTAGATAGAGGGTAATAGGTAGATGGAAAGGCAGTGTTAGTAGTAATTTCTTGTCTTAATCTTATGTTATCATCAATAATGTTTCAACTTAAGTGTTGGAGACTTAAGCGTGTAATTGATTGAGTTGTTCAGTATGCCTTGCATAGGGAATGTGTGTGTAACTCAATGCAAAGATCCTAAAGAGGAGTTGCTACGTGCGCTCCTGAGGGCCTCGTGGTGGTAAAGTTAGCGATGACCCCTGACAGGAAGGCATCAAAAGTTTGAGAACCCAGGGTGCATTTTATTCATCTCTCTATATATATAGCACACACACAATCAAGATAAGTCTCTACTACTACAACTAGTGAGCTAGCAAAAAGACTAGTTACAACTAATTACAACTAGACTACTCAACTAGCAAGATAAGCAAGCACTACCACTAGACAAGTATATCAACGAAACTAATGCAAGTGATAGAGGGTGATACCGAACTGGCCAAGTGTCCAATGAGAAATCCAAGGAGACAATGAGACACAAGATTTATCCCATGGTTTGGTTGCATGCCGACAACTTAGTCCATGTTGTGACGACGCACTCACTTGGTGGTTCACACGCTAATAGACATCACACGCCTAGCCCTACACAAGGGCGCCATAAGAATCAACCACAAGAGAGGGTACACAAGCCACGAGCAATTTACTAGAGTTGCCTTTCACGGATCCCACGGGGAATAGGCAAAAGAACCTCCCATAAATCACCGATCAGAGCCGGGGACAATCACCACCCTCTGCTCAATGATCACCGCTGCTCTAAGCCATCTAGGTGGCAGCGACCACCAAGAGTAACAAGAGAATCCGTAGCTGATGTAGCCACAAGTGCCACTAGATGTGATAATGCGATACAAATGCACTTTGGATACTCTCCCAACTCACTAGATGATAAAAAAATCAAGAGAGATGAGTGTGAGACCTGATTCTCAACTCTAGGGGTGTATAAGGTCTCAAATGGCCAAGAGAGCCACCCCAAGCGAAACAACTCACTTAAATAGGCGTTCACACCTCGAGCTAGCCGTTACTCAGAAACCAGCCAACCGTTGGACCAGTTTGCAGTGGCGTCAGACCGGTCTGACTCCTAGTCCAACCCACAGATTGCTACCACATGCCCGTGCCTTTGAACCCATGCCATTTGATCCCAATAGCTAAGAGCCACACTCATAGAGCTCGGTCAGATTGGTGGTCGAACTGTGATAGTAGTCAGTCAGATCACTTCGTGCCTGTAGTCTGAGCCACTCTAGTAAAGTCCATAGAGCGCCTATTGAGTCAGACGCCGATCAGACCCATCCTCATTTGACCAGTTGTGGTTTGACTCTCACGGTGCCACGCATCGCTCACTTACTCACTTCCTACGCCAGCCATCGGTCAGACTACTGCGCAGTGATCTAGTGTGGTCTGACTGATGACGCCAACTAGTCGGATGCCTGCGCTGCAGCCAGAACAACGGGTCGGGCTAGTCTGACCCAACCAGTTTAACTGCCCCTGCTGCAGTCCAAGAGCAAACCCTTGCTCTCTATCTCTCGCGCATGGTTAGGGGACGGTCAGACTGGTCCGACCTAGTCGTGAACTAGTCCGACCACCCTGTTTCTTCTTTTAAGTTTGATTCTCACCACCATTGTGCATGTGTGACAACTCCAAGTATTCCAACACTTGTGTACGTGAGTTAGCAACATTCTTAGCCACTCTCCAAGGGTATATTAGCCCACTAGGTTCCAAATGCATATGCAACGAGTTAGATCACCTAGTGGCGCTTGATAACCGCATCAACCATGAATTATCCCCTCATCATAGTACGGCTATCTATCCTAAACCTGATCACTCACTCTATTGCGTCTTGACTAGCAAAAGAAAAGCCTGGCTTATACCTTTACCCTGTCTCCTTGGTGAGTTTAGCTTTTCTCCTTCTCTTTTCCAAGTTGGAGCACTTTATCACCATCTTTTGGCCATCTCCATCACATGAGTGCCATCTAGCTCCATCACTTGGACTTGGACCAACCTATCTCATTTATACACTTATAGCATAAGGTTAGTCTAATAGGTTTCATCAATTATCCAAAACCAAACTAGGGCTTTCACCGGCGCAGGCTCCTCGGCTTCCTCCTCTCCGCCGGCGGTGGGGGCAGTCGCGCCCTCGATCTCTCCTATGTCGACCTCAACGCCATCAGCGCCGAGTATGCTCTCCTCAGTCCTCTCGTTGTCGTGCCCCTACAGCTGCTCCCCTTCTATCGTAAGCATGAAGACGATGACCGGGTCCTCGTGGGTTTTAGATGCCCGCCGGGTTCAGGACCGGGGCTGCTTTTTTCACCCGTAAGTCATTTTGCGTTCGAGGTGGGTTCTACACTCAGGTTTTGGGTGTGGGTACACGAATGCTTCACCCGTCCCTAACCCGCCCTATTGCCATCTCTGCCCACTGGGACAATCCAATGCTTCCAAGACTTCTCTAGTTGCTCTCTGCATAGCATCGGAATGGTAGGCATTGCTCCTATGCCTCTCTCACTCTGATGGTTCTCTCACTTGGATGCTCTATTTTTAGCAACCCTAGATGAAGACCTCGAGCACATAGCATATGCTCCAAAGGTTAGCACCTTTACAATCCGATGCTACTACAATCACACCATTCACTTCCAATTCAAGCACTTTTGTGATTGAGATTGCTTCTAGCTGATTTTTGGGTCTTCTCCGAGCTACCTAGTGCTAAGTTTGACAAGTGTGCACCACACCTAAAATATTATACTCACCTATGTCAAGCTACTAGTTCATACCCCCTTTATAGTACGGCCAAAGAAAAAGTCATAAACTACTCTAAATATCTCCCAACTCCAAACGACACTTACAACTAGTCTGTCCTTAAACTTGTCGTCCATCCTTTGAAAACTGAAACAAATTATGTCGATAGGGGCATGAAAACCATTGATTGCCCAAACAATCATCATTATCGTGATCTAACACATAATGCCTCTACAAAAACACATTAGTTACAATAATCTTGTGTAGTCATTAATCACCAAAACCCAACTCAGCCTAGATGCTTTTAGGCTTAACCGCTTAAGAGAATGGGATATGGGAGAAATCTCGGAAGCACTCACCAAGACGGGGCACGGCGATGGCAGACCATGGACTTTGAGTCTCGGATAGGACAGTATGGGCACTTGGCAGATGGGGCAGCCTACTAGCTACTAGGCATGCCTGACGTCAGTGGACTAAAGGAGCGAGTGCATGTGGCCACGCGGGGGCGGTGCCACGGTGGGGGTGGGACGACCACACTAGGGTGGGGGGATAGCCGGAGGAGGACCCACTTGGGTCTCGCAGCTCACACAAAACGCGTAGTCGCCCTAGAAGTGTCAAGGTCGCGGGGGTCGCGGTCACGCCCGCATGGCCTAGGCGAGATGGCAAGCGAATTATGGGCACCTGGGCCAAACTTCTCATGGGTTGCTGATTACTAAAAATGTTTGGGCCAGATTCCACGGTAGTCTTGGGCCTACCTGGACTATCCACTAGGCCCACCTCTGTTCATGACTTGATTCGAATCGATCTGCACATTATCTCACACAAGTGTATATATCATGCAACAATATCAAATCATCATGCTATAGAAAGCATATATAAACAATAAATGCATATTATTGATGTCAAAATTTAATTATTTTGCAATGTTAGTTTCATATTAAATCAAATTTTGACCATGTGATCTCACAACAATTAGTTATTGTATATCTTTTCGGGCAGTGACGGAGGGCCCAGTGCAATGAAGAGCCTTCTACCTTGGTTTTGCCATGGATATCCTTTGCAAGTCGCACCTGCCGTCCCTGCTAGCAATCTGCCATGGATGCCAAACTCAACAACACTGAAGAGGGCGAAAGGGTCCTGGTGGCTATAAGAGCCTTAGTAGCACCTCAGGTTTTGTATTCGACTCCCCGTGGGAGCGAATTTTCTAGAATTTAACAGCGTTGGTGCTTTCAATGGTAGGCGATGTTCCCGTCGACAACGATGTATTTTGGTGACTCCATCAATCTCGATGAGGGTTTGCGTACGTGCGTTGATATGGGTTAAGTGTGCATTCATTGTGAGTAGTGTAATCGAAAAAAACTACAAGAAGAAGAGACTACATTTTGGTGGTTGGGCCTTTTGTGGGCCGAGCCCCCGAGCGATTAGCAATTAGGCAGCCCATGCGTATCTGCTATTCGGCTGTGTGGTCCGACCCTGATGCACGACGCTAGCGCACCACTGGCTACCGGAACACGCCGGGAGCCCACGAAGACGACGCTGCGCACGGGCGGAGGCGCCACCGGTCGACCGTCGGCGTCCGCTGTGCCGCTGCCGTCGCGGTCTCGTGAACGCTACGCGGGGACTGCGGGGACTAGTGACCAACTGGCCATGCATCGGTGAACTGTCGGTGCATGATTGCCCTGCACACGGCACACGGTCCGACTGCGAGAGACCGAGCGGGAGCAGGCATGCACGATCAGGCAAGGAGCATATTAATTGTTTATTAATTCATTTGTTCAATTGTTTTGTTTAGCTGATTGTTTCATTATTAGTTGATTAATTACTTAATTTAGTTGGTGGGTTTTGGTAGCACGGCTATAACAAAAGATATTGATCGGAAAAAAAAGGACAATGGCAACATCAGAATTGAATTCGTGGGGCCACTGTGTTTAGTGTTGATGCCCCAGTGATGGTCCAGGGGAGAATAAGACAGTGATTTCAACGTGTCAGAGTAGCCGTTGTGAAAGCGATTAAGAAAAGGGTCAACAAGATTTTTCTTTATCCACAACGGAGCTACAGTAACAAAGGTGCTAACAAATGGATTTGTTACAACCAAGAGCTTCCGGATGCAGAAAAAGAGGCCTCAAATCTTCAGGAAAACAAAAGGCTTCTATATGCAGCTTGACACAACACCAGCTTAGTTACACACATAAAACCTAGAAATAATTCACTGCAAAGTAAAATAATACAAGATCAAAAATAATATATCAGAAAAACTGGACAGTGAAGCCGCCTGTCTGTTCAAATACACGAATATACCTTTTTCATGCTTTCTGAATTTTTACAACTGTCCTTACGAGTGCCAGCGTTGCTCAAATCTATCTCCTGTCACAGAATTAGAGCAAATGTGAAGCTCTTTTAGATGACATAATTATAAAGTATTGATTTGGCTAGATTGCTGGAAACATTTCAGTCACATCCACAATACTGAACATAAAGAAAATAGTACAGAATATTCTGAATACAAAACAAAAGTGATAATAACCATACTGCCACTATCGTTCTGCATTTGAAAAATGAATTTATGCATAATTGAGGTATGAGTGGCCAAACGGTGAAAAGATGTACCTTTTAACTGGAATCTAAGGCATAGCAAGTGCCGAACATTCCCACCCATGTTGGTGTCTAGGGAAGGGAATTTATACACAGCCTAGTGCTCACATACATTTTGCAATCAGGTTTTTTCAAACCCACAGGACTTCAGGACACAAGTGGAGAGACTCTAAACTGCACCAGGCCTCCCCTTCAGTCTAGGAATTGACAATGCCACACAAAAAAAGAACAATTTTGAATGATTTTAGCATTGCCAAATCCTTGGGCAACAACAATGGCATCAAGTGGCACTCTAATGGAATGTTTGGTTTAGTGAATCAACCCATTCTAGATGGGGTGATGCATCATGAGTCCATTTACTAGTTTTTTCTTGAATACGTAGGGGAGCTGCGTATCATTGTATTAAGAAGAACTCAACACACCCTAAACTCCCAAAGGAGCCAAGACGCCACAAGAAATACCTGAAAAGAAAACAGAAGAACAAAAACGACGACAATGGCGACCCAGCTAAACACAAACCACCGTATTATCTATAAGGATGAAAACGGTCGGAAACGGTCGAAAACGGACTTACGATATAGAAAAACGAAAGCGGTCGGTTCGGGATATTTCTACATTTAGCAATTAAAGAGTACAGAAAAAATGGTTAAAAATGGTTGTGAAACCAATTGAAACTGACAATTTTTCATGTTAAAAAACGGTTCATAATATAGAAAACGAAAACAATCAATTCGGAATATTTATGTTCCGTTTTCATCCCTAATTATCTAGCAGCGACCTCTACTAGTAAGATAACCCACTAGCACCAGCTAGGCACCAGAGATTAGCCTCTTCACAAATCTGCTTATCTAACCTACTAATGCACCAACATATTCATTGCTAAATCCACCCCATAAAAACTCCCCCATTGAGATAGCCTTCCTTTACTCACCCAAAACATTATACCTAGAAAAATAACATTGTACAAACGAACCATCCAGATTGCTTGAATGTCTTTTCTCTCCTTGCTCACTCAAATCGAATGGACAAGATCGTGTGTATCATCCTCCTCATCCCGCAACTTTCAAAGAATACCCACCTGCCACCGGTCATGAAAGAAAACGATTCCATTTTTTCATTGTGTCGCATCCGTGCCTTTTCTTCCCGTCCGGAGTCGTGAGGAAACGCAGAGGCGCGCGGCTAGGGTTCCTCCGCCGGCGCAGAGCAGCAGAGGCCTCGCAGGGCGAGGACGCGGCGAGGCCGGTGAGCAGCCCCAGTTCCTCAGGTGAGCACGGCCCCTGCCCTGGCAGGCGCGCATGGATGGGTCACCCTGCCTTCCCATCGGCCTGACGCAGCCCCGGCACTTCCGGCCCGGCGTGGTGCAGCCTCACCCCCTCCGGCGTGGAATGGCCCTCCTCCGGCAGATGCGTGCGACCCTGCCACTACCGGCCAAGCGTGGTGCGGCCCTGTCGCCTCTAGCGTGGCACAACCCCTCGGCGGCGTGCGACCCTCTTCATAATCGGACCCTGCTAGGTAAGACGGCACCTAGATTCTATTTTTTAATTATATACTCTTTCTTTTTTGCTGTCCCCCTGTTATTGTGTTCTTGAATCGTCGTCTGAATCGTGTCAAAAAAAAACTTTTCTGTGTTCATTCGATAGGGTTGGATTGGATTGTGGTAGTGCAGTCAGTGTCTGCAGGAGTTGTTGTAGGAGCAACAGAGAAGCACGGGTCAGGTGCTCCCAGTCTACGCCTGGCTGTTGAATAAAGGTGAGAGATAATTCAGCTTTATTTGTAGCACTCTTCAGATTTATTAGTTCATACGCCTGTTCCTATACGAGCTCTGTCTCGTCTGATAAAAGAGCAGGCTTTTCATTCATTTGTTCATATAAAAGAGCAGCATTTGTTTATAGTCTATTTGTCTTGGTACAACATAAAATTGTTTGGATGCTGAAAATGTTGGGCATTTTATCCATAATAAATGATAGATATTTAGTCCTATGTCAATCTTTTGCTGATTGCGAACCATTCTGTGCAGAGATAATGAGAATTTCAAACTTGTGGTCCACACCTGGAGGCTGGAGTTAGGGGAAACGACAGTTTGCCATCAATTGCAACTTCAAATAATCACATGCATCCATTGCCCTAGGTGCCTAATTTCTATGGAAACAGTTTCAGTCGGTGGAATGGGATATGACTGCGAGATCCCAGCCAGGACACCGGTGTTGGTGAACGCGAGGAGCATTGGCCAGGACCACGACCAATAATCGCCGTCGAGGATCATTCTCTGGTGAGTTCATCCGCTTGCAAATATATATGCATCTTGTTTGTGCCCCATGGATTGCCTGTCCACTCACTTTGTCATGTAAGATTCCTATGCCGTTGGAACAAACAGTGCTTAATATTCATCTGATCCCCGGGCCATGTCAAGGTTCGATCTTCCTATTGGTGTCATCTGTGTTTAATCCTTTTTAATTTTTTATTTTAAGATGTTGCCTGATGGTTTTTTTCCTTATGTCTTTTTTTTTGCATGCTATAGTTTAATAGACAATTTCAGTTTATTTTTGGCTAATGTTAATTCTTTATCTTTGACGTTGGTAAAACATGATAGGAAACTATCACTCTGATCACCGGTGTCACTTGTCGAGGTTTAGTTATGTCAGAAAGTGCAATTTTGATTGTCACGTGCTTTATAGCAAAATCTAAAGCACCACCAAGGTTGCCTGTCAGTCAGGCTGTAACATGTAAATTCTCGGTGTTTGCCAAACTATTTTTGGTGTATGTAAAAAACTGAAAGGTTGTGTATGTATTCACTATATTCTGATATCATTGTTGTCATGCAAGTAATCTTTATTCGCTATATATATCAAGTTGTCATCAGAATCATGTTTCTTATTATGATATTATAATATGTGATCGATGATTTTTCAAAATCACTAAAGCATGTACACCATTTTGGCTGTTTAATTTATGTTGTCCTAAATATCACCGTAGTGGTAGCACGGGCAATATACTAGTAAGAATAAGTTGCACATTGAGAGCAGCTCCATTAAACACTATCATTACGGCGCTTCCACACGGACCAGGCAACCAAAATAATTAGCGAATTCAGCCCTCTTGTAGTTGTTAGGGAACAAATCCAGAATACGCATCCATTAGACATGGAGGACCTTGTGATCAGGGAGTGGAGAGAAATCCTGTAGCCCATAGCGGCAGAGGACAAGGGACCAGGTTTGCCCTGCAACCACGCACCCACAAAGGATATGATGGATGGTATCATCTTCCTTGTCACATAGGGGACACTGAGCAGGATAAGGTAAACCTCTCTTGGCCTGTCTATTTGCAATCCAGCATCTATTAGGGAAAGCAAGCCAGAGGAAAAATTGACACTTCTTCAGCGCCCAAGTATTCCAAATGAGTTTCCAAGGTTCAAACTGCACTGAGCCAAAGAAGAGAGCATAATAGGCAGACTTGGCTGAGTACTGTCTAGAGGCAGTGCTAAGTCAGGTTGCAGCTGCATATTCAAAACAAGATCCCAGACATCAATATATTCTGACATAGCAGCCACAGTGAGGGCACCTCATAAGTCCTTGGTCGAGAACTTGAGCAACAGAGCATCAAAAACTGTGCATCTTTTTGCTGAACTCTTGGAGACCAGAGCAAAAAGGTGAGGATCAAGTTGCTCAATGGACTGGCCATGCAGCCACTTATCAGTCCAAAAAGAGTAGATTTTCCATCACCGACAACAGTGAACACTGCCCTGGAGAAGAAGGCATGTACAGAAGGGTGTAACATGATCTTAAACTCTGCTCATGGCCTGTTTGGTTGGGTCTTTGCAAGCCACAACCATCTCATTCTCAAGCAACAGCCAAGGGATTTTAGACCATGTATACCAAGTCCACCCAGCTCTTTAGGCCAGCTAACTCTAGGCCAGGTGAGTAAACAATGACCCCCATTAGTTTCTCTTCCTCTCCATAGAAAACTCCTAATCTTGACGATTTCCTTGAGACGGACTCTTAACTTGAGAGCCCAAGGGGGAAGATCCGAAGATATAGCCAGATAAATCACCATAGATGTCATCACAAATTGGACCATTACCAACCTCCCAGCTCTGTTCAGTAGATCAGATTTCCAACCTGGCAATTGGGCAGCAATGCGGTCTATGATGGGCTGAACTTGCGCTTTGTTCAATTTCTTAAACGAAAGCGGGAGGCCCAAGTACTTGTAAGGGAAATCATTCCTAATACTAGTACTAATTATTAGCTTCTAAGGAATTAGGTGGTGATGGATCAGCTCATTCTATTCCACAATCCAAACAAAAAACTAAAGAATGAGATGATTATGGACCACTTTATTCCACAAACCAAACACCCCCTAAATCATCTCTGTGTATAGCAAATATGCATCGCTAGAAATGATTTAATACAGCCATAGTCCAATACCTACAGTGCAACTACATGTTTGGTGAGAGCTCAGTCAGCTCCAATGTTTTCTGATCGTCCGATTAATCGCGATTAATCGTCCTGATCGGTTCTTAGCACTCGATTAGGCCCTTCGATTAGATCAGAGCGATCAGAAACCTGATCGTCCGATTAATCGTCGATTAATCGCGATTAATCGTCTGATCAGGTCTATGGCTCGATCAGCAGTAAATAGATAGATGGGCTGCTTCAGTTACTGGGCTTTATTTATTTGGGCCAAGCCCATTAGGGTTTCTCTTATATACTCACCCCCACTCTCTCTCTCTCCTCAGTCTCACTCCCACTCCAGCCGTCACCTATGCAGCTGTTGAGCTGCTGAGCTCTCTTCCCTGCTGCCTGCGTGCATCTCACTCCCTCCTCCCTCCCTTCCAGTGCCAATCCAAACAGCCCATCGGTGGATCTTGCCCCCTGCTGCTTCCTCCTCCCCCCTGCTGCTTGCTGCTTCCTCACAGGTAAATCAGCAAACATATGGAGGCTGGGACATCAATATGGAGTCAGATCTCACAGGTAAGTAACCAACTAACTAAAAATATGGTCTTGATGCTCGATGTCTACTATAAAAATATATAGTATATGGTATATATACCATACATATATGATATATAGTCCTACTATATGTTGGACGATTATATGGACGATTAGACCGATCAGAGGTCGATTAATCGTCCTGATCGACGATTAATCGTCCTGATCGTCCTAATCGGTACCAGACCGATCAAGAACGATAAGCCGATCAGAAAACATTGGTCAGCTCACAAAAAGAAAATATTATTGTTGGCGGACGGTGACCCAGCTTGACCCCCGCCTGTCTCCTGACCCACGTTGCGAACCTTGTGACCTACCTCGTATCGGGGCCGTAACCCCCGCGACGAAGGTTTTTTCCTCCCGTTCTCCCCTTTTTCAGGTGCTTCGCACGAGGCTCGTCTAAGGTCGAGAGGGAGCCCAGGACTGCCTGAGAGGGGGAGGGCCTCTAGGCGGAAGTGGCGAAGGTCCATCAGGAAGCGCGGGTACGCCAACGCCTGGAAGCGGCAGCTGCACAGTGTGTCCGGTTGGGGTTAGGAGTGGTTGGAAAGGGATACAGAGGATTACCTCACTACCCTTGGCCTCTGTATTGCAGTTGACGGTCTTACGTCAACCCTTTTGTAATTTCATCGCGCCCCCAGGTATGAGCTATAAATACCTGGGGGTGCTCATGTATAGAAGGAGATTTTTGGGCAATTTAATGTGCAATTAATCCACATTCATTTCTTGTTCTCCCTACGGGATACCCTCGCTCATACGCTTGTGCTCTTTCCATTCCCTATGGGAAACCCTCGGCCTCCCCCCACATAATCCCTAGCGAGGGTGGGAGGTTAGGAGTGACCCCACAATTATTAACTGATTCAACCACAAAAGGAGAGGGGGGTATTTAAAACCACTACATATAGTGACCTCGAAATCACAGATTTGCGAAACTACAAAAAAAAGTAGTAGGATGCTTTCTCTCCAGTAGCTTAATATTTTCATGAACTCCTAAGGTGAACTTCAAAGAAGAGTTCCATTAGCAAACATATAAAGTTTCACAATTTCTCGCTAAGCTTCATGATCTAGCTAATTAGTTTCTGCTGCTCCCTAAACTTGCATCTGGTTGCAGCACTGGACAGATTACAAAGTAAAGTAAAATAACTAGAAAAGTTAAGATGGCTCCAGTGCATTATACTCTGAGAAAACCTAAATCAGATGTATGCAACTCACCCCTTATAAATAAAGATAGCTATGAAGAGCCAAGGTTGCAGGATTTGAATGTTTCACCTTAGAAAAACATCCAAGAAACGGTGAGCATGTTGGCTATTTTTATGTTAAGAACTTAAGATGCATTCACAAAGTATTTTTCAAATTAAATAATACAGAGTGGAGAAAGAAGCAGCATTTATCATGAAGAAACTTTGTTAAATCTGAGAGTTTTCAGTTAAACCTTTGGACATTCTCTAATATAATGAGTAACAGCATATCTCAGTAACCGATGCACTCAGACAAGACAGTTCATTAAAAATACAGCAAATATTTCATAATAATTTGGTAAATATAATGGGTTAACCATACAGTGCCAATGAACGTGCCTGAACCGTGACTAGGGGCTCATGTTGGGTTTCAACTCTAGCCTAGCCCAACTTGCTTGGGACTAAAAGGCTTTGATGTTGTTGTTGTTGTTGAACCATACAGTGCCAACAAAACACAGTTCCATTCCAGTTCTGACCATGCATTCAGGCATTATCTCATTAAAAGTTTAAAACCATACATGGCAGGACTCAAAAGAATCACAAGAGATGCAAAGAGGAATAGTTGCACACAAATTGCAAAACAGCATGGACTGCAAACACGAGTTTAAAGTGAATCACAAGTGGCTCGTGGTAGTAGTCTGAATCTGAACTAATAGGGCGTTAGACCTACACATGCTGCCCGATTTAGCAGGGCTTCAAGCCTTCAGCTCCTTGTTACAGTGTCACGAGGAATCAGAGCCAATGAAGCCAAAAAGACTGGCTTCACCGGCTCCCAGTTCATTTGCGGCAGGGAGAGAAAAATAGCTTCTATGAACAATGGGGCGAGGACAGAAAAATAGCTTCTATGAACAATGGGGCAACAAGAGAAAAATAGCTTCTATGAACAGTGAGGTCAGGGGTGGAGGAGCTGGAGCCTTTTGATCCCTTTGAAGCCCTGCCAAACAAGGCAATCATACAAAAACTTTGCAGATATTGCCCACACGAGATTAGGGACCAAACAGCACATCAAACAGATACAATATTGCTGTCACGACCATCCTAGCTATCATCATAAATAAATTGCACGAAACCACACCTTGGGTCAAAATCAATGACATCAGTACAACTACCGCCACCAACTATACATCAAAAGATTACTGTAGGCAACATCACTAGAATTCCTAAAGTAGGGAACCCAAACTAGATGCATTCCATTTGTTTCAAAAAAAACTAGATGCATTCCACCACCCAACACCGACACACAACTTTTCTTTTTCTCAATTTGCGCCCAACTCATGCCGACTGATAGGAATCAAAGACATTGATCCAACCAAAACAAACAAGAATGGCCAACTACAAACAGAAGAAGAAGAAGAAACTAAAGTAAGAATGACCAACAACAAACAAAAGAACAAGAAACTAAAGTGTGGGATAACCTGTCCGGTCCTCTCATAATAGTCGTTGAGCGCCCACTGGTACTTGGACTGGTCCAGCCCGAACCATCTCGAGATGTGCTCGTCCAAACTCGCGTGTGCTAAACCAGGAAAATATTTTGCTCACAGATCAAAATTCAAAGTCACAAACGTTAAAATAAAAATAAATCAGAGCAATTAAACACGAAGGATTCTCTTCCAAATCACCTTCTTGCACGCGTGCAACCGCGTCCCAGAAGAACGCGAGCAGCGATCCGTCCGACCCTTCCGACGCCTTCGCGAACTGCAACGGCGGCACCTGGACCGGTGGCAAGGAGCGGGAAGAGAGCTTTGGTGCCTGCAGCGGCGTTGAGACCAACTTTACGGGCGGCGGCGGTACCTGGACTAGCGGGGGTCGGGAGAGCTTCTCCGCGAGAAGCGGTGGAGAGACCGTCTTGATAAGCGGCGGCGGTACCTGGAGCAGCGAGGGTCGGGAGAGCTTCTCCGCGGGAAGCGGCGGAGAGACCGTCTTGACAAGCGGCGGCGTGGAGACCGAATAAACAGGTGCGGGCGGAGGGGCCGCCTGCGCCGGCGGCGATTCAGGGGAGTCCTCGGCGCGGGGACTCGTCGGGGGCGTAGAGAACTCGGACCTCGGGCTCTCCGGCTCCGCCGGTGGCGTGACGAACACCGTGAGGTTGCCCGACTTACCGATCACCGGCGGCGGGTGCGGGATGGAGGCCATCGCTGGAGCTGAGGGGGTCGGAGGACGGAGGAGCTAGGGTATGGGAGGAGAAGCGGGCGCTAGTGCGAGAGTGAGAAGGCCGCGAGTGTGAGACACCATTGCCGACGGGGTATGGGGAGTGAACATTTTGTTGGATCAACTCCAACAGCTCTTGCTCCCCATCCTTCTTCTTCTTTTTTTTTTCAGTCACAAAAATCAATCTCCAACAATTACCCATCTCACATCTCCATATTTACCAAATGTGGAAAAACTCTCCCCCAGCGCGGATAAATGTGCGCTCGGCCTCGACTCCGCATCGGGAAACTCGCGCACCGCCGGCCCTTCCCGCGCGCGCCCAGGCTTCTCCCCTCGCCGCCCACCATGCAGGAGAGGAAAAAAAGAGAGGAAACAACGAACCTGTTGCACAGCCGCTGCCACCACGTTGCCATGTCGTGGATCTGGCCGGAGGAGAAGAAGGGCAGCCGACTCGTCGTGGATCCGGTTAGAGGAGAAGGGCGGCCACCTGTAAGGTCCAAATGGCTAGAGGAGGTGAATAGCCTATTTAAAAATCTACAAGCTTCACTAAACAATCACGTTAGTATAAAAGATGGCTAAGCTAATTCTAGCACTAGCTCAACTACACTATGCAAGCCACCTATACAATTCTAGTAAAGCAAGGCTATGATCTCTAATACACACCAACAAGACTAAGTCACTAAGCTATTTACTTCTATGTGATAAAAGCTACACTAAGAATAGTACAAGAAAGTAAAGAGCAAGTGACTTGATTCTTATACCAACGATATAGAGAAGTAATGCACTCAAAGAATCAATCACAATGATCAACCACAAGAGAAATCCTCGGCAAAGAGATGACACAAGATTTTTACCGAGGTTCACTTGCTTTCTGGCAAGCTACTTCTCGTTGTGGCGATACACCCACTTGTCGGTTCGCGAGCTAATCGACTATCAACAGTCGAGCCCTCGGCGGGCGCCGCACAACCGCACACAAGATGGGGATCCTCCTAGCCACGAGCTCCACTAGAGTATCCAATTTACGAACTCCCGCGGGGAAAGATCAAGAACCCCTTACAACACTTGGTGAGGGTTCCAACAATATTCAATTGTGAGCTCAATTACCTCCGCTGCTCCAAGCCGTCTACCGTGTCGAGAAACACAGAAGAGTAACAAGAAATCCGGAGCAACTCGAAGATCAAGTGTCTCTAGAATACAACTCTCAAGCAATGCACTTGAATCTCACTCAAAATGTGCAACTAAGCAAAGAGATGAGTGGAAGGGTTATTCTCTTGCTCAAAGGATGTCTCTAGGTCTCAAAATGTGCAAGAGTTTCCCTCAAACCCCGGACATCTTCCATTTATAGCGAAGGGGTACGCAGCTAGCCGTTACCGGACGACGCAGTGAAAAACATACTGACCGTATGCTCCGGTCAGGGTGACCGGACGCATCCGGTCAGTACAGGACAAGCGTGAACAGTGCGCGTCAGAAGTTACCGTTGCCGTGACCGGACGCGCTCTAGCGTTTGACCAGACGCGCTACACCTAGTGTCCGTTCGGAGTCCAGTAAGCTCCCACCGCGACCGAACGCGTCCAATCGCACGTGACCGGACGCGCCGAGCGTTCAGTCGGCTCTAAGAACAGCTCTGTCGGACGCTCCGGTTTTGTGAGGGACCGGACGCGTCGGTTGGAAACCCTAGCACCCGCGCGCCTGACTGCTGCGAGAACTAACCGAACGCATCCGGTCAGACCATGACCGCGTCCGGTGCAGCGTCCGTTCGCCACAGTGACTGTTATTCACCTCCGTTTCTTTTTTTGACTTCTGGCGCAGTAGAAAATAGGCATTTCACTTCCCCAAAAAGCGCCGAATCCCGCCTCGCAAGCTTGGCGAGAGGGAGAGAGGAACCCAAACCCCTCTCTACCGCTTAAACTTCACTGCCTTCGTAAATGTGCTAACACCACCAAGTGTACACCACCATGTGCATGTGTGTTAGCATTTCATAAACATTTTTCAAGGCGTTATGTTACCTCTCTACTAGATTCTAATGCATATGCTCAAGACATTAATCTAGTGGCATTTGATTTCCAAGCTAACCGTGATTGCCCCTCTTGATAGTCGGTTATGTATCCTAAACCTGGTCAATCACTTCTCTACTCATCTTAGACCGGCAAAAGGAAAACTATATGGTTATACCTTTGCCTAGCGCTCTTAGAACCTTCTCCACTTGAACACCATGTCCATCATTTTATGTGCATCACCACCATGATCATCATTTCTTGTCCATGCACCATCTCTTTATGATCTTGTGGCCACCACTTCTTGCCACATACACCTTCATCACATGTGTTGCTTATGCCTAACTCAAAACACTTAACACATGGCATTAGCAACTTGGTGTCATTAATTACCAAAACCAAACTTGAGCTTTCAATCTTCCCCTTTTTAGTAATTGATGACAACTATCACAAAGATATGAAATGAAATCAATTTTCAATTTCGATAGTATTAGCTCCCCCTACATATGTGCTTCCATGAGTTTGGTTCCATTGTGCACATATGTATGGATTTGAATTTTGGGAGAGTTACTACTATCAAATTGATGCTAAGGTATATAGAATGAACCTTTAAAGCGTGATACCAATCGGAGTTGCCAATATATACCATCCTTAGCACCAATGTAGCTAGACACCACTTGTAATTCATCACTTGTAAAGATCACAAACACTAAAAATACCCCGTGAGATCAACATTATAAGCAAAGGTGTCTAGATACCACTTGTAAAGCTACTCTCAACAAATCATCATTCAAGTTCTATTTCTAGCATTCACCACACAATCATGAATATGAATTTAAGCTTTGCAATGCAACAATTCATCATGTTAGTGCACATACAAATGCAACAAGTGATTCATGAGCTTGCTCTCCCTACTTGTGTGCTCAATTTTAATTGATCCCTTTCTAATGTCATATCTTTTGCTTTCTCTTCCCCTTACTATATCTTTCTCCCCCTTTGCAACTTAACTTTTTATCTTTGTGACTTTTCTCTCCTCCTTTATCAATAATCACCAAAAAGGTGTCAATTTTAGTGAGATATAAGTCAATCAATATGAGGGAGTCTAAATTATGGTTCAATCTAGATCACTTGCCTAGAATATATAATTCAGTTTGATCCAAGGACAAGCTTCTTCACACCTCGTAAAGTATAAGGGTTATCTTGACCATGTTGAATTACACATCATGAGCTCATTTTCTAGATTCAACACTAGGTTTGCAAGCCCACAAACATGTCATATGCTACCACTAGATCAAACAAATATAGAAGCAATAGTGGTACCATACATACATCAAAATCATTTGATTTTCATGAATGAGCCTATTTGTCATGCAAATATGTCTATATGTTCTAACCATGTCCTTAGCAAAGTATGAATGATATGACAAACAACTTTACCTTGCTATGTTAGAGGAGAGGCATGTCATATAAGAATGTGGGGTTACACTCATTTTAAGTTGGAGAAGTCAAGTATGTTCAATTCATTCTTCAACTTGTAAAATCTCTTTTCATCAAGTGGCTTTGTGAATATGTCGACTAGTTGATCTTCGGTGCCAATGCTCTCAATGCTAATATCACTCTTTTGTTGATGGTCTCTTATGAAGTGATGCCTAATATCAATGTGCTTGGTTCTTGAATGTTGAACCGGATTTTGAGTCATCTTGATTGCACTTTCATTGTCACAAAACAATGGCACATTCTTGAATTTGATTCCAAAGTCATTCAAGGTGGCCTTCATCCAAAGCAATTATGCACAACAACTACCGACACTAATGTATTTGGCCTCGGCGGTAGATAGTGCAACACTATTTTGTTTTTTTGATGACCATGAAACAAGAGACCTTCTAAGCAATTAACAAGTGCCACTTGTGCTCATTCGATCAATCTTGCATCCACCATAGTCAGAGTCCGAATATCCAATCAACTCAAAATTAGACCCCTTTGGAAACCATAATCCAACATCATGAGTGCCCTTAAGATATCTCAATATCCTCTTAGTTGCTTTCAAGTGACTTTCTCTAGGTGAAGCTTGATATCTTGCACACTTGCACACACTAAACATCACATCCGGTCTAGAAGCGGTGATATAGAGTAAACTTCCAATCATAGACCGGTATTGCTTTTGATCTACCTTGTTTCCACTAGCATCAATACCCAATTGATCATTAGTGCCCATTGGTGTACTCATTGGCTTAGCATCTTGCAATCCAAACTTCTTGATCATGTCCTTGATGTACTTCCCTTGACTTACAAAAGTGTTATTCTTCATTTGCTTGATTTGAAGTCCAAGAAAGTAACTAAGCTCTCCAATCATAGACATCTCAAACTCATTTGCCATCATTTTTCCAAACTTTTCATAAAAGTCTTGATTTGTTGATCCAAAAATAATATCATCAACATAGATTTGTAACACAAACAAGTCAATACCTATCTTCTTGGTGAAGAAAGTGGTGTCAACCTTTCCCATCTTGAACCCTTTAGAGAGAAGAAAGTCCCTCAACCTCTCATACCATGCTCTAGGCGCTTGCTTCAAACCATATAATGTCTTCTTGAGCTTGTAAACATGGTCGGGCTTCTTGTCATCTTCAAAACCGGGAGGTTGCTCAACATAAACTTCTTTATTGATGTAGCCATTTAGAAATGCACTCTTGACATCCATTTGATGGAGCTTGATGTTGTGTGTACAAGCATATGCTAATAAGATTCTAATTGCCTCCAATCTTGCAACCGGTGCATATGTCTCTCCAAAGTCAAGACCCTCAACTTGAGTGTATCCTTGTGCTACTAATCTTGCTTTGTTCCTCACAACCATACCATCTTGATCTTTCTTGTTTCTAAAGACCCACTTAGTACCAATCACATTGTAGTTCTTTGACCTCTCAACAAGTTTCCAAACTTGATTTCTAGCAAAGTTGTTTAGTTCTTCATGCATGACATTTACCCAATCGGAATCCTTCAAAGCATCTTCTAATTTCTTAGGTTCTTCAAGTAACACAAATGAGTAATGCTCACAAAAGGATGCTAGCCTTGATCTAGTTTGAACACCACTTTGAATTCTACCAATGATTTGATCCAATGGATGATCTCTTGCAATGCTAGTAGGTTAGAGTATTGGGAGTTGATTGCTTCCACTTGCTTGACCTTGATCTTGCACTTCATCATGAGAACCACTAGAGCTTGCTTGGTTTGTATCAATTTGCATATTTTGGTTGATCACATGAGTATCATCATCATCAACTTGCTTTGGCCTAACATCACCAATGTCCATGTTTCTCATTGCATTTGCCAATTTGTCTTCTCTCACATAATCAAGGTTTTGAGCTTCATTTTGAGGCCCTTGGGTTTCATCAAACTCAACATCATAAACTTCTTCCAAGGTGACACTAGTGAGATTCCAAACTCTATATGTCTTGCTTGTGGTAGAATAACCAAGTAAGAACCTTTCATCATATTTCTTGTCAAACTTGCTCAATCTAGTGCCTTTCTTGAGAATATAGCATTTGCAACCAAACACTCTAAAGTATGCAATGTTGGGCTTTCTTCCATTCAATAGCTCATATGGTGTCTTCCCAAGCTCCCTATGGCAATAGAGACGGTTGCTACAATAGCAAGCCGTGTTGATGGCTTCACTCCAAAATGAATGACTCACATTGTATTCACTAAGCATTGATCTAGCCATATCAATCAAGGTTCTATTTTTTCTTTCAACTACACCATTAGATTGAGGAGTGTATGTTGGTGAGAATTGATGTCTAATACCAAGATCATCACACAAATCTTCAATTCTTGTGTTCTTGAACTCACTACCATTGTCACTTCTAATCTTCTTGATATTAGTTTCAAATTCATTTTGCACTGACAAAAGACTTGAATAGATCATAAATATCACTCTTGTTATAGAGAAAGAACACCCAAGTGTATCTTGTGTAGTCGTTCACTATCATAAAACCATACTTATTGCCACCAATGCTAGTGTATGTTGTTGGCCCAAACAAGTCCATGTGCAATAGCTCAAATGCCTTTGATGTGCTCATTTCACTTTTACTAGAATGTGCATTTCCAACTTGTTTGCCGGCTTGACAAGCACTACAAGGTTTATCCTTCTCAAAGGTGACATCCTTCAATCCTCTAACTAAGTCATGCTTCAAAAATTTATTCAATTATTTCATTCTGACATGACCAAGCCTTCTATGCCACAACCATCCCATACTAGATTTATTAAGCAAGCATGATGTCAATTGTGTCTCGCTATTATTGAAGTCAACCAAGTATAAGCTACCATGTCTAAGACGCTGTTGTGGCTGGACGACCTGCTCCAGTATATTGCATAGCTCGAGAGAAGAGTTCAGTCCTTACAGGTAATCCTTTTTTCCCGAAACCAACCATATTAGTCGTTTGTTGCATGAGTTAGAAACCTTAAACATCCTATAAAATTCTTAAATTTTTATGATTGCAGACAGATGGGATAGAAGTAACTGCTTAAATTGATTTTCTCGGACAGCAAAATATCATGTTAGACTTAGAAAATAAAGCCTTGAAGCAACCGCTTGAGAGTCCGTCTCACGAGCATTTCATTAAACAGCGTAAATATTCCTCTTTCTTTCCCCCGGAGTTTCTTCGGCGACATATGTCTTCTATACTTAGGAATTATGGTAGCAGTCAGGTTTCTGATCTTTGAGTTTGGTGAATGGATGTTATATGTTAGAATTTTATTTTGAAAATGATTCTTGTGATGGAGCCGTAGATATGTTAGGAACCTGTAAAAAATGTTTTTTGTTGTAAACTAAGTGCCAACTATATGCCTACAGTTCACATGTTCTTATAATGTTTTAGTTCTAGCTAAAAATAGAGGAGATTACCATATTTCATCATTTTCATGTTTCTGTCATAGATTGTCAATCTTTTTTAATCTTCTGAAGTTATGATAAAATATACAGGGGACCTATTCAAACAATATAGCTGTTAACTACCTAATATTTTTAATGACAAATTACAGTAGAGATGTAGCATATAAAAAGAGAATATATTCAGCAGGTGTAGCATCAATGAGATTATCTAGACCGTTCCCTTTAAATTATCTACACTATAAAGGACCAATTGAAATTATCTGGAATGCATTGGTTGATGACAATTCTGTAATCAGTGACTCTTACGCGATAGCTTTACCCAGAATCAAGATTTTTGTTTTATTGTCTCAGTATCGGTTATCCGTTATCACTTGAGTTATTTGTTCCTTTGTGGCTATGCAGTATTTAGAGGACAAGTACCTAGAGCCTCCTCTTCTACCTCAAGACCTTCAAAAGAAGGCTTTAAATCACCAGGTAATTGTAGGTTCTGCAATCCCTTTTTTCATGATTGCGACCACATATTGTTGAAGGTGATGTTGATGGACACAAATCACAGGTTTGGAGCTGAATTTTCTATTTCATTAGCCTTACCATAACTATGGCAGGTTGAGGATACATATATGGTAACTTGCTTGCAACTTAAGAAAGCTATAACATATTCTAGAGATGCTAAAGTAGATGCTAGGGATAAAGATAAGGGCTGACACAACAACCAACTACTCTATATAAGTATCAATAAGGACAAGACTTATAGTTGTCATTCTCCCCCTAAGTCTTGTATGGCGTCTTTTGGGGAATTTGAATCATCCCAATCCTGACGTGAAGCTCCTGAATCTTGACCCGCCCAAGGGACTTGGTGAGAAGGTCGGCGATCTGATCCTGGGTGTTGATGTAGGTGGCCTTGATGCTCCCCTCATCCAAGCAGCTCCTAATGAAGTGGTACTTAATGCGGATATGCTTGCTGTGCTCATAGAAGACGGGGTTCTTCGCTACGGCCAAGGCGGACTTGCTGTCCACCCTGAGCTCCACTACTTCTACATCTCTTCCTAGGAGATCACCCAGTAGCCTAGCCAACCAGAGAGCTTGAGTCGAAGCGGTCGTGGCAGCAATGTACTTCTCCTCACAACTGGATAGAGCCACCATTTGCTGCTTGACTGACTGCCTTGATCAGGCACTTGCCGAGGAAGAATAGCATCCCGCTGGTGCTCTTGCTTGTGTCGATGTCACCGGCGAGGTCATTGTTGCTGTACCTGATGAAGTGCTCCGCACCGAGACACCTCGGTAGGCAAGCCGTAGTCAGTGGTGCCCTCGACATAGCGGAGGATCCTCTTGATAGCCTGCTGATGCTGCGTCATCGGTCACTGCATGAACCGACTAACATAGCCAACAGCGAACGCCAGGTCTAGCCACGTGTGGATGAGGTAGCGAAGGCTGCCCACAATGTGCCGGTACTGTGTGGCATCGACCTCCTTGACCGTGCTGTCATGGCTCAGCTTCAACCTCTCCTCCATGGGAGTGTACGCTGGGTTGTAGCCGGTGAGCTCGCCCAACTCGACGATGCCCTTGGCGTAGATGGTCTGGCGAAGGAAGATGCCGGAGCTGTCCTAGTGGACCTCGATCCCTATGTAGAAGGAGAGAAGTCCCAAGTCACTCATCTGGAAGGCGGCCTTCATCTCCTCCTTGAACACCTCTACCTCGACCTCCTTGGTGTCGGTGATCACCAAGTGATTGACATAGATGCCTACCAATAGGGCATTGCCATCCTTGCCCCACCGGTAGACAGTAGCCTTGTAAGGACTTTGCTCAAACCCAATTTGCTTGAGAGTGGAGTCCAGCTTGGCATTCCAAGCTTCTAGCTCCTGCCACAAGCCGTAGAGGGCCTTGCACAGGTGAGAACCTTATTCTCCTTGCCGGGGATGATGAATCCTGATAGCTGGTGGATGAAGACCTCCTCCTTCAGGTCACCGTTGAGGAAGGCGGACTTGATGTCCATGTGGTGCACACACCATCCCTCCTAGGCTACCAGCGCAAGGAGGAGACGAATAGACTCCATCCGCATGACGGGCATGAAGGCATCGTCGAAGTTGACTCCCTCCTGCTGGACGAACCCGCTCGCCACCAGATGCGCCTTGTGCTTGATCACCGCCCTGGCCTCATCCATCTTGAGCTTGTAGACCCACTTAAGGGTGATGGCGCGGTGGCTAGTAGGAAGATCCGCTAGCTCTCATGTTCGGTTCCACTGGACCACATCCATCTCCTGCTACATCGCGGCGCGCCATGCCGCGTCTCCCTCTGCCTCAGCGAAGGAGCGAGGCTCGTCGTCCTCATGCACCAGGTGTAGCTCCGCCTCGAAGTTGTGCATCGCCAGTCTAGGAATGGGCTGATTGCCAAAGATGTTGTCTAAGGTACGGTAGTGTAGAGGCTCTTCGTCGTGGTAGGCATCGACACGATCTTCATCGTCGAACAGCGGAGTGGTGACCTCCACTGTGCGCTGCTCATCACAGACCAAAGTTGCTAGTGCCGATCTCAGAGGTGTAGGCGTCGATGCAGGAGATTGGGGAGCTGGTGTAGGAGAGTGGGGTATAGCTGGTGGTGGAGGACTTGCCGGAGCTAATGGCAAGCCGGGTGCTGAGGTAGACGAGCTCGGTGAAGTTGAGCTGCTAGCTCCCCCAGCTCCCTCGAAGTGGACATAGTCAACAACGAAGTCTCTAAGAGTCAAAGTCGAGCCATCGTCCATCGCCTTGTCCTAAGCCTAGCTTCGCCCTTCATCAAGCACGACATCACGGGAGATGCAAACGCGCTGTGTCATAGGGTCGAGGATGCGGTAGGCCTTGACGCCCTCTGCGTAGTTGATGAAGACCTCGATCATGCTTCGGTTGTCGAGCTTGCCGATGTGGTTGAGCTCCTTGGCGAAGGCGAGATAGCCAAAGACGTGGAGGTGGATCACCACTAGCTTGCGTCTGTGCTAGGCCTCCTATGGCATCTTGCCATCAAGGGCCTTAGTGGGCGAGTGGTTGAGGAGATGGACGGTAGTCATCACCGCCTCCCCTAGTAGATGGCCACCAATGTCTGGTTGCAGCGCTCAACGATGATGTTCTACTATGGGGTGTACGGTGTGGAGAAGAGGCGCTGGATCCCCTCATTGGCACAGTACACCATGAACTCAGTCACCGTGAATTCGCCACCGTTGTCGGTGCATAGCACCCGAAGCTTGTAGCCGCACTCCTTCTCTACAGCAGCTTGATGGCGCTTGATGACGTCCGTAGCTGCCACCTTGGTGTCGAGCAGGACTGCCCACATGTAGCGGGACATGTCATTGACAAGGAGCAGGAAGAAGCACTGGCCTCTAGGTGTGGCCGATGTCATGGGGCCATAGAGGTCACCATGCACGAGCTCTAGTTTCTCCTTGGCACGGAAGCTCGCCTAGCGGGGGAAAGGGAGCCATCGCTGCTTGGTGAGGACGCAGGTGTCGTAGAACTGCTCCATGTGCTTGACTCGTGGCATGCCCTGCACCATCTCCTTGTTGCCGACCTGCTTGAGGTCCTCGAAGTTGAGGTTCCCAAAGCGCTCGTGCTACTGTCAGGCGTCGTCGTCGTGGTGGGCTACAAGACACACGGGTTGTGCCACTTGCACGTGGAGAATGTCGAGGCAGTTGGCACCTCTGTTCACCTTAGCAAGAAGGCGATGATGGTGATCCTAGATCCGTAGGACCCCATGCTTGATCTCCATGCGTGAGCCATTCTCATCTAGTTGTCCTAAGCTAATGATGGAGTTCCTCAGCGTGGGGATGTAGTAGACGCCTGTGAGCAGCTAGTGCTCGCCGGTCTTGGCGGTGAAGATGATAGAGCCAATGCCCTTGATCTCCATGGTAGAGGTATCCCCAAACATGACGGAGCCTCGAACACTAGAGTCGAGCTTAGAGAAGAACTCCTGCTGCTTAGTCATGTGGTGAGTGGCACCGGTGTCGAGGCACCACCCGTCGATCTTGTTGCCGTCGGACCCATTGCCGAGGAAGACGTGGGCCCATGGCTTGTCGAGGTGGAGGAGCATGGCGGCGGCCGGTGTGGGAGAGGAGTGCAGCTCGATGCTCCCGTGTACGAAGAATAGAGTTGCCTCGTCACCCTCCTAAGCTTACATGATGTGTGCCTGACCGCCGCGCTTCGCCTGCTGGTAGTCCTTGGCCCAGTGACCGGTCCTCCCATAGTTGTTGTAGGTGTTATCGTGGTGTTGACGATGGTTATCTACCATAATAAAGGGTTAAAATAAATATATAAAGGGCTAATAAATGATCACCAACATAGGTTTAGGGTGTCAACTAACAAAATTCCATGAGTTTTGGTGAATCTATATTTTGCAGCGGGTTATCAGAATAATTCAGAAATTGATATCTTCCACGAGAAGGAACCCACGTCAATCGGCCTAATCTCCACATCACGAATACACAAGAGGCTTCCAGAGGACACCAGAGGACTCCATGAGGAGGGCCACCATGAGGCGCCGCCAGGTGGGGCCGACCGGCCTCAACCCTAGGCCGATCGGGCCCTGGCCGCCGCCCCTCGGCTCTTTCCTTTGCAAGCTACTTCAACCACCTCCAAAGATGCATCCTAACCCTACGTGAAGGTTGGTTTGATCCAAGGGCCAAGGTTCCATGATCTGGGCTATATAAATGAGGCCTCAGACCCCCTCCAAAGGGGGAATTCATTCAATCAATCATCAACCAAAAAGCAGAAGACCAACCAGCAACTCTCATCTCCTTAGAGCTCCATCAGATCTAGGCATAGCTAGATTAGAATTAGAAGTAGAGGAGTCAAGCAGCCTTGGGCTCCAGATCTAGTCAAGAGGAGCTTGGTAAATCTAGTTCTTCTCTCTTGTATCAACATTGTTCTTCAGATATTCATCTAGTTCATCAGTTCTTCTAGTTCTTGATCTAGTTCATGTTCTAGTTCTTCATGTTCTAATTGTTTATGTTCTAGTTCGTAATTGTTCTAGTTCATCATTGTCTAGTTCTAGTTCATTGTTCTTGATCATTATTCTTGATACATTAGATATGATTTTGTTCTTAATCTATATTATATCCTTGATTATTATGAGATTAGTCTGCTTTGATTATATATTTGGCATAGATAGTTTATCATTATGTTTATACACATGTTTGCAAAGCACTCACCTTATTAAGTCATGGGTGGGTGGTCAACATTATGTAAGTGTGGTACTTATACACTGTTTACCTGCAAATGCACTCTATACTCCGAGCCATGTGGTAGATCGCGGGTGTGACATTCCTGTTGAGTCCTTTGTAGTCCACTCCCTGAGTGTAGAACTTAGTAGAACGCGGTCTCATTACTTAGTTGTTACTCTTTTTTTCAGCTTCGTAATGGAGATGTTCCTTGTTTATGGATATGAGATAACCTAGCCAATGATTGCCTGATATAATTGCACTAATCAATGTAGATTATGACTAATAGTTAACGGATTACTTAGGAGTTATTCTCTTACTTTATATTCTGATCAATGACTTGCCATAGTAGTACTTCTCTAAGGAATATCATCTGAATGGTCTGATTATCATATATTTTATCTCTTTTTATTTGATTGATTCCTGTTTGAGAGTAAAGGATAGTGATTTCGAATATTCATATCACATGTGTAGAGTAGCCTTTAATTAATATGTGCCCCTCTGTTTGTTCTCCTTTGATTAAATATAAATAACGATACCTAGGATAAACTTGGGTGAAATGCTGCAACGGGTGTATTTATCTGTGCGCTTGCAGATATATACTTTAATATCTTTATATAGTTAAGTTGCATGAGTACAATACAACCACACTCTAGGTGTCATGTTGGAGATGACAACCTAACGCGAGTGATGCTAAGAAGTGTCAACAAGCATTTCTGGTGCCGTTGCCGGGGAGGCAACGGAATGGCACACTAAGTTAGAAAACATTCATAAGAGCATAAACACACTTCCACATCTAGGAACACTCTTACACATGTGATATTCAAATTACATCACTTGATCCTTTACTTTAACAGGCTCACCCTATCTTTTGTCTATTTTTTTGATCTTATGCAGGGTGATGTATGACTGGTTTTGAACTCCCAACAAACTACGTTGAGAACCCGAAGTTCTAATAAGAAGAACAAGAGCAAAGCTAAAGAAGGCTCCAACCACTTCGTCTGAGATCAACCAATTGAGAAGAAGCTTAACACTAGACTTTGAAGCCATGGCCGACCGATCACTCTGTGAATTCTCCGCTCCAACCACTGCTAACATCAGGACTGGACCGATAGTAAATGTGGGAGATAACGGATTTGAGCTCAAGCCTGCTTTGATCAACATGGTGCAAGCAAACCAGTTTTGTGGAAAAGCACATGAAGATGCGAGTGCTCATCTCCAACACTTTTTGGAGATTTGTAGCACCTTCACCACCAAGGGAGTCGCAAGAGATGTCATACTGCTCCGCTTGTTCCCTTTCTCACTCCTAGGAAAAGCAAAGCAATGGTTCTACGCCAATAAGGACAAGAATACCACATGGTCGATCTGTGCTACTACTTTTCTAGCAAAATTCTTTCCAATGGGGAAGACAAATGCTCTACGTGCGAAGATTTCAACCTTCCCGCAATAACACGATGAATCAATCCCTGAATCCTAGGAACACTTTCAAGATTACATATCAGAATGCCCTCACCATGGGATGGAGAATTGGCTACTCATGCAGACATTCTACCATGGACTCACTTCTAGTATCCGTGAGAATGTGGATGCAGCTGCTAGAGGATCATTCTTATCGCTCAACATCACTGAAGCAACCACTCTGATTGAGAAGATGGCCTCTAACTAGGGATGGAACAAGGAACGCACTCAACCTCTCAAGAGAGGAGGATGAATGCATCAACTAAAGGAAGTAGACATGCTGTCTGCCAAGATAGACCTGCTCATGAAGAAGTTCGATGAACGCACCACTGAGAAGAACGAAGTCACGCACATCCACGATTATCGCATGACCTGTGAAGAGTGTGGAGGCACTGGCCACTCAGGGAGCAACTGCCCTAAGATTCAAGAGGATGTGAACTACATCAACAACAACTTCAACAATCGTCCTCAACAAAATCAAGGATGGAATCAACAATCAAGGCCTAACTACTCAGGCAACTACCAAGGTAATAATCTAAATAATAACTTTAATCAACCACCCTTGAGAGAAATGATTTCTAATCAGAATAAAGTTATTGATACTATGTCTAGAAAGATAGCTTCCAATGATAAATTGCTTGAAAATATTAATACTAGAATGTATAGCTTTACTTCTGCCATAAGGAATCAACATAGCTTTAATAAAATGATAGAATCACAAATATCTCAGCTAGCAGCTTCTGTACTAGTGACCGAAAGAGGTAAGATTCCGGGGAAGTCGGAGGATTTAGAAACTGCAAATCTTGTAGACATTTGTAATGCAGGGCAATACCTCACAACACCTCCAAAGCAATGGGGAACATGGGTAGATGACACTCTACCGGTGAAGAAAGGAGACCCAGGGAGACCTATCATCCCTACACACATTGGACCCCACAGCTTTGAAGAAGCTATCTGTGACCTTAGAGCAAGCATCAACATCATGCCTAGGTTAATCTATGAGAAAATTCATGGTGATCCTTTATTGTATACAACTATGTGTTTACAGCTTGCAGATCAAACACTGTGCTACCCTAAGGGAATTCTTGAAGATGTCTAGATCATAGTTGGACACTCGTATGTGCTGGTAGACTTTATGATTGTAGAAATAGGTGGAGACGAAAAAGCACCTATAATCTTAGGGTGACCATTCTTGAGTACCACCAAAGCCATCATCTACGCAGATAGCGCCAAGATCTGTTTCACAATCAATGGGAGAAAAGAAAGATTCAATTTTAAGAAGCGTACCCTCAATATTTGAGTTCACCCACAGACACCGTACCTCTACGAGGATACAACCGCTGCCCCAACAAAGAAGAAAAACAAGAATAGGAGAAGGTGGAACAAAGCTAAGCATCAGGCAAAAGAAACAGTATGGATGGTCAACACTATTGATTCAGAACTTGACCACCTCCTTCCATCACCATACCTCACTAAGCTTGGAGATCCTAGAGTACCCACCATCGATTGTATGATCGAGGGAAGTACTTTCTATAAGACGTTCTGTGACATCGGCTCTAGCACCAACATAATGTCTAAGGTAACATATAAACATTTGTATAATACTAGACCCATGTATCGTACATTTGTGCAGCTGCAAATGGCGGACCAATCATTCCGACGTCCAGAGAGAGTAGTGAAAGATGTTATGGTCAAAATAAGAGATCACTACGTTCCTACCAACTTCATGGTTCTTGACATGGGAGAAGAAGACAATGTCCACCTTATTTTAGGACCACTGGCGCAATCACATCTACATAAGAACTAGGGAAATCCACTTCCAATTCCCTAAAGAGAAGGTACGTTGTTACTTTAATAGTTACACTATTTGTGAGTAGCCTAGAAAGAACAAGAGGAGACACCGCTGTCAACACCAAAAGAAACAAGCCATCAAAGAGAAAGAAGCTACCCAAGAAGAAGCTATTCCAAAGAAAGAAGAAGAGAAGCCAAAAAAGAGTGAACCACAAGAAGAGACTCCTCAGTCTAAGAAAGTATGGAAAAGAAAAGAAACATCAACATCATCATCAAGTTCTCTAACACTTGACGAGCAACCATCCAGCTCCTCAGTTAAGCTAGAACAAACTTCTGAAGACTGAATCAGACGTAAGGTCCGGGTCGATGGACCTAAATCTCTGAACCTTCTTCGAAAGGTAAATCAGTATTTATTCGCACATTTAAATTAAGCATATCTACTTTGTTTACATTCCCTTAGCATATCATTGCATTGAAAATAAAAAATACTTTTTCCATTAATAACATGCATACTATTTAGAATTAAATACATATTTAAATTCTACATTGCATTTGAAAAAGAAAATAAAAATAGCTTTTATATTTTGAATCATCTCATTGCATCTGGAATATATAAACTCTAAGCCCCATGTGAGTAATAGTGTGGTGTATATATATATATATATATATATATATATATATATATATATATATATATATATATATATATATATATATATATAGTACGGATTTAGGGATGAAAACAGTACGGATATTTTCCGACCATATTCGAGACCGAATCCGTTTAGAGGGGTTTTAATCCGTCCGTATCTGAGTCTGGATATTTAACATCCGATACCGTATTCATATCCAAATATTTAAATCACATATTTATGATGTCGATATCCAATCATACCCTATCCGGCATTTTTTATACTATCCATATTTGAATCCGAATCCGGACATAAATATGAAAACAAATACGATATCAGTGATATCCGTCCATATCCGATCCGTTTTCATCCCTATATATATATATATATATCTAAAAATGAAGAAAAATAAGTTGAATAATAAAAGATAATTCAAGACTCCAAAATAATTAGGGAATAGTTTTCCACTAACCCTTAATATGTTCCACGAGTTTTGTTGTCTATTTGAAATTCAATAGGAAAAAGAGAAATTCCCTATAAAGCCCATGATGTCTACACTCACTCAAGAGACCTTGAACAATTATCAAAGAAAGAGTGATGAGCATCTACGCAATCGAGGACTCAAGATGAACGACTACGTCAAAATCTAGCTTGGGAGAGAGCGTCCCCCGTATATCTCGATAAGTTTTCCTTTTCGAGTGATTTATCTTTTATTCTGAAAAGTATAAAAAGATGCATAACTTAAGAAAACCAAATAGAAAGAGTGCTGTGTGATAATATTAGCTAGATAATATATTAGTTAAAATAAAAGATACAAGAGAGTATTAGAACTTAATTACCGTAAAACTCAATTTTAAACATAATAGAAATGATGAATAGTTGCGCTATCATAATTCCTTTTAAGTGCCTAGTTTTCAAACACGAATTCTCCCGAGTTTTGGGTAGAACTGTCTTGATCTAAAGATAAACTCTAAGCCTAAAACTTGTGGGTTGTAAATGTTGGATCTAAATGTAGGTAGTTGAGGAGTATGATATGAGAAAGTCTGAGCTGCTATTTATCTTGCTCCTACTGATGCTAGAGTTCTGGAGATTTTATCTTTTGAAAATCTTAAAATACCATGATGAGTACTTGTATGACAAAGCTTAAAATTCCTACCACAACCATACATAGGATAGAAAACTCCATTCATATTGTTTACTACTTGTACTTGTATTGAGCATTATCAAGCTCTGTTGACCCTTAGAGGCTTGTCATACTTTTAAAATCAAGATCACGTACACTCCACTCAAATATGCTGCTTCTACACTTGAAGTACGCAACAACATGACTTTTCATTTAGATCCACCAAATATATTTTCCTCCTACACTGGGAGAGAACACCACTCACATGTCTTATAGGATTTTTGTCACCTATCCATACATTTCATAAGCCCCAGTTATTATTGCTCCAGGTTATTATTATCTCTCAATCTTTCATTATAGACAAGAATGTTCTGGGCTTATATATTTAAAAAAAGAGAAGAAACATAAATATATGGAGAGTAAAACATGGACAAGTGTCTTACCAAAACAATGGGTACTTAGATGCCCACCTCTCTAAAAAAACTATAGCCCAAAATATCTCTTAGTCTAAGTTCTTCAATTATTCAAAGAGAGATCAAAATCCCTTTCAAAGGAGCAAGAGTAGAATTAGATCCACTATCACCTTCATCATAAATAAGCCACTCCTTGATCCATACACATGCACTTCTTGATTTGATCGTATGCCTCGTTTCTCTGGATCCACTGTTTGACTTTACAAAATATGTTTTGCAAGTATGAACACGCTGTCTCCATATCTATAAGCTCCAGATAAAGCATTAGATGTAGGATGAGAGAAGACAAATCTCAGTTTGCCTTGAAGAGGATCCAGAAATACCACATATATTGAGAGATTTGAGAGAGTCATACAAAAAGATACTCTGAGTTTTATTTTAAAAATCTTGCAAAACTCCGAAATAATAGTTGAATAAAGAGCTTGAGACATAGTGCTTGATTTGATTGTTTTACTTTTCGACTGCTCAAGACACAAGTGAAGGCTAATAAGCTCCATAGTTAAAGGTAATATGGGTAAGTCTGAAGGTTAGAATGGTTAGACCTAATCTGGAGGAAAATTCTTGTTTGAACACATGTGTACTTTTGAGGCGTGAAAGCATTGTAGCAACTCCTGATCCATTATGAATATTTGCTATGGGACTAGCAAAAGGTAAGCTTGGGGGAGTTGTTGATGATGGTTATCTACTATAATAAAGGGTTAAAATAAATATATAAAGGGCTAATAAATGATCACCAACATAGGTTTAGGGTGTCAACTAACGAAAGTCCATGAGTTTTGGTGAATCTATATTTTGCAGAGGGTTATCAGAATAATTCAGGAATTGATATCTTCCACGAGAAGGAACCCACGTCAATCGGCCTAATCTCTATGTCACGAATACGCAAGAGGCTTCTAGACGACACCAGAGGACTCCATGAGGAGGGCCACCATGAGGCGCCGCCAGGTGGGGCCGGTCGGCCTCAACCCTAGGCCGACCAGCCCCTGGCCACCGCCCCTTGGCTCCTTCCTTTGCAAGCTACTTCAACCGCCTCCAAGGATGCATCCTAACCCTACGTGAAGGTCGATTTCATCCAAGGGCCACGGTTCCATGCTCTGGGCTATATAAACAAGGCCCCAGACCCCCACCAAAGGGGGAATTCATTCAATCAATCATCAACCAGAAAGCAGAAGACCAACCAGCAACTCTCATCTCCTTAGAGCTCCATCAGATCTAGGCATAGCTAGATTAGAATTAGAAGTAGAGGAGTCAAGCAGCCTTGGGCTCCAGATCTAGTCAAGAGGAGCTTGGTAAATCTAGTTCTTCTCTCTTGTATTAACATTGTTCTTTAGATATTCATCTAGTTCATCAGTTCTTCTAGTTCTTGATCTAGTTCATGTTCTAGTTCTTCATGTTTTAATTGTTTATGTTCTAGTTCGTAATTGTTCTAGTTCATCATTGTCTAGTTCTAGTTCATTGTTCTTGACCATTATTCTTGATACATTAGATATGATTTTGTTCTTAATCTATATTATATCCTTGATTATTATGAGATTAGTCTACTTTGATTATATATTTGGCATAGATAGTTTATCATTATGTTTATACACATGTTTGCAAAGCACTCACCTTATTGAGTCATGGGTGGGTGGTCAACATTGTGTATGTGTGGTACTTATACACTGTTTACCTACAAATGCACTCTATACTCTGGGCCATGTGGTAGATCGCGGGTGTGACATTCCTGTTGAGTCCTTTGTAGTCCACTCCCCGAGTGTAGAACTTAGTAGAACGCGGTCTCTGTAACAGAACCGACCAAATTATAAGAGCACAAGTACAAAAACAAGCACCGAAGCGCTCAAATTTTCGAACTTGAGCCCATATAATCCCGGTAGTCAATCGAAATCACGAAGGATTTCAAACCAAACTGCTTACAACCAGGATCGCATCATTCAACATACAACATCGTACGTTACATTTCACAAGTAGTTCTGAAATAAGTTTACACACACGGAGTAGCAAATATTACAAACCAAGTTTGAAAGTAGCGGAAGCATAACACACTCTAGTTAATTAAGTACTGCCAGTCTAGATGATCGACAACCCGCAAAAGCAAGAGGAAAGTACATAAAGATGATCACGCCCAAGTGATCTAGTCATCATCACCCGCAGGGTGGAGACACGTCTTGCAGAATCCCTGATAAAGCATGTCATCTGCAACAGGAGGGAATAAACCCTGAGTACTGGAATGTACTCAGCTAGACTTACCCGTCGAAAACCAGAAATAAGGTGACACCAAGGATTATGCAAGGCTTACACAAGAGGCTAGCTGACATAACATTTTGCATAAAGGCATAAGTAATTGAAACTCTTATAACCTGTACTAGCAGTTATTTTTAGCATTTACCTGTCATCTATCTTAGCACCTGTACTAAACATGCACTTGATTATAATCAAACAACAGTATTATTATATCCATAGCAGGTATATCATTATGGCAACATTGTATCATTCCCTTAACCACCAGTTCATTTAATGAGTTCTACGTTGCCGCTGCTCAAGTCAAGTGCTCACTAACCGGGAGCGACGGCGATTCGAATCGAATTCCTATCCAGCTGGAGGGGTATTTCTAACACTCACCGCGCAGGCCCCTGCCAGGGTCGCACAAGCCACCGTTTCATATGATTCAGGAATCGCGGGTCCGAATGATGTCGCGACCCCAAGGGCGACACTCTGCCAGGTGATAGGGACTCTAACCCCCCCTTGGTCTCACGCCAATGTCCCCAAGCACATCCTTTCTCTCCTCTAAGAAGCAACCTACCATTCGATTCCCGGCCTGAACCACATTACTCGGCTTCGCGGTCGGAACGACTTATCTGGCCAACTAAGTGTTAGACTGCGTTCAACATGACTCAAGGACGTACAACGAATCGGTCCTTAAACGACTCAGACGGGCATAGCTCCACACCCAAGACGTGAAGTGTCTTGCGGCTGTACTATCGAACTCCCGCCCGGTCTCAAATTTCATTTTTAAGCATGGTTCCATCCACGATAGCCATAAAGCCACTCGTGACTCCTTCCTATCGCGGATGACCGGAAATCACCCGACTTCTACCGTACTAAGCAGGGCTAAGCATTGACACGTGCCTAAACCTAATATAGGATTAAGTACGATATCTGGACAAGGACAGGTATAATGCAACAAGTGTTTTCATATAACTCCTACAACTTAATGCAGTAAACAATTAAGAGTACTCAAGATATATTTATAAAACGATGGGTTCAGCATGCACCGGGGCTTGCCTTTCAGAAAAGTCGAGGGCCGGTGGTCTGGACACTCAGGAAGGTCGTCTGCGGGCACTCCTTCGCCTGCTGGATCCTCGGGCTCCTGCTGCTCCTGGTCCTCCTCCGGAATCACAGGCTCGAATTCGAGGAGTGTTACCCCCTCCGGTGCACCTATTGCATGAATGCACAATAAATATAATGGATGCATAAATGGGTGCAACATGCTCGGAATGAAATGCATTTCAGAATAAAATACTCTATTCAAGTTATTTTACTAGTACGTGCAAATCTCTTCTCTAGTAGAGAAGTACTCACCTAATCTACTTAACCTAAGATAAAGCTGCTCATCCTCAGTTAAGGCCCTAACACCTAACAATTACAAAAGTAGCATGTCTTACGATATTACACCATATCAATCAGCAAAACACCACAGTAAGCATTCTGGACAGCAGCTACTTGTTTTTATCACAACTGAAGATTTACAATTCCAAAAGATATGATCTAAGACAATCTGGAAAGCCTAAGAAATGCACTACAATTCATTTTCAGACCTCAACTCCAAACTCCTAAGTTTTTCCATGTTAAACTTCACAAGTTCCAGAATCTGTCTTCTCCAACACAGAGAATAGCAGATTTTGAACTGCCACTTTAAACAATAGTAACTCTCAAACTACTAAGCCAAATGCTTCCAAAATTTGACACAAGCTAGTTCATCAAGTTTACTCCAACTTTGGTATTTACAAGTTTTCCAGCAACCAATTTTATCAAAGCCAATTTTAGAATTACTACTAGCTGTCCAGAAAACCTAAATTACCAAGGTTAAATATTTATTGATGTGACCAACATTCTCTAAGACCAAACCAATACTACTACAAGTTCACAAAAGTCACAAAAACACCAGAAAGTAAGGTGTGCCCACCTAGAATATTTATTTAAACCCATTTCTTAATTTACTTAAGTAATTAAGTGAAATTTCAAACATATATATAAACTGCTCCTAAAATTCTACAAAAATTACAGGGGACTCTCTGACCCAAAAAGAGACCACAGTAAAAATTTGAACAAGTTTTATTCACAGAAACTCCCTACACAAAATTCACAAGCTAATAAGGCTGATTTTTGCATAAATAGGAAACCCTATTGAAAAGTGTCAAACAACAGATTTCATATTTTTCTTAGACAGTCTAGGGTACCAAGACATTCTCCAAAAAGTTATATGAACATTGCACATGTAGAAAAATTACAAAAATTCATTTAAGTATTTCCTAGAATAACAAGATAGCATTATAACTTGGAAATTACTTAAGCACTGATGCCCAAATTTTTACCAGAGCTAGGGCTAGCATAGAATAACCTACCCATCAAATTTCATGATTTATGGAACACTACAGCTCCAGTTAGAAATTTAACAAATTTGCATGCATTCCAAAACACATTTAAAGGATCTATTAAATTCTTACAGAATTTAAACATCTCATGTCAGATCCATATTTTTCTAAAATACTACACATCATGTAGATCCTAACAAAATTTATCTCATGATTTTTGGATCAATAAACCCTAGATCTATATTTTTCCAACTTGTACAAAAATCAGTGACAAAATAATAAAAATAAATTTCCTTTCGGATGACTGGGCCGGCCCGGGAAAAACGCGGCCCAAAACTCGTGGTGTGGCCCGCTCCCGCGCGCGGCCTGCTACGGCTCCCGCCCGCGCGCGCGTGCGACTGACCAGGTGGCCCCACCGGTCAGAGAGAGAGAGGCGGAGGGCGGAGCTGTGGTCGCCGAAGCTCGCCGTCGGTGAGCCGGCCGACGAAATTGGACGTATGAGCATGACCACGTCATCGAACTACATCGGTTGGTGGCAAGAACGGGGCGGCAGAGCCACGACAAGGTGCTCGCCGTCGGGCATGGCGGACCACCGGCACGGTGGTGGCGAAATCTCGCCGCCGGTGAGCCTGACATCCCAACCCTAACCCCCGATGAGCATCCCCATTCTACCTCGACCCTAACGCAACTACAAGGGGACGACAGAGACGCCCAGAAACCTCTAGCCACGGAGAGCCGTCGCGCAGAGGAACTCCGGCGAGGTACCGCGGCGGAGGAAAACAAAAATGTGACCCTACCAAAGCGCGATTGGCTGCGAGGAGTGGACGGTGAGGTAGCGGGCTTCAAGGCGGAGCGAGAGACGCAGTTTGGCCGGTGGTGATGCGGTGGCGAGCGCTTGCGAGCACGTCGGAGCGGGTGGCGGCAATGGCGGCTCGGTTTCTCCGCTCTGCCGACGAGAGAGGAAAAGAGGGGGGGGGAATGGATGGGTAAGGCCGGGACGACAGCAGAGGCGCCCTTCTATGCGCTCGGCAGCTGGCCAAGGCGCCAGGTCGCGCGCGGCGCGTGGAGGACACGCGGCGGCGACGGTCTGCGGCCGGTCGGCCACGCTGTCTGACAGACTGAAACGAACCGGCATTCAGCGACTGACAGAGCAAGTTTGATGCAGATTATCTCCTAATCCATCTCGAGTTAGCAGAAGATGACAATACCAAAATTGTGGAGCTACATGAGGGCTACAAGTTTGTCAATTGGAGTTTGGACTGGTTCGGCCTAGATTTGAAACTACAAGGCTCCAAAGTGGGTCACCCGAAAACTGAAACTTAGTTTCAGTCACTATGCCGACTGAAACCCTAACTTCAAGACATTATATCTCCTAAACTATTGAGAACCAGGTGATGGTGATATTGACAATGTTGTAGAGCTATGTGTGGACAACAACTTTGTCAATTGGCTCAAAGGCTGGTTTGGCCTGGTTTGTGAGTTACAAGTTGCTAAAGTGAGGTACAGTGAAACAGTTTTCAGCTCAACACTTAGCAAAATTTGCTAAGTCCCCAAACAGCCCCTAATACTGACTTGTGGGCCATTTTTGAGCATGATCTAATCATTTTCATGAGATGGCCATATTAGAACTTTTGTTCCTTATGAAATTCTCTACAACTTTGCTTAAGGTTGCTCCTCCATGCAAAATTTCTAAGCTGGACTTTTTAATTGGTCAAACCAGATCACTCTAGGGTTCCAAACTTGGTCAACAACATTTGGAAGGGCAATTTGGTAATTTTGGTCAACATGAACATTGCTCCACTACTTACCCTAAATGTAATTAAGGTGTTATAAGACCTAATTAACCACTCTACATATTGGTTGCACAAAGTTCCTAGTGTCACATTCTTTGGAACAAGTATTTCAATACTTTCACCCAAATGTTGCAAGCCCATGTTGCACATGTTGCATGAGTGTGTTGCACAACACTTGCTAGTTATGTTACACTAAAGTGGTTGACATGTCTCACAAGGACATTGCACATAAGGTATTTATGTTTTGCACACTACTCACTTCTTACTTCACATGAAATATAAACATATCATAAGCTTATGCATGAAATGAATGATGCTTGCTTATGCTCATGCAAATGCAATGCCATTAAGGAGCTAAACACCTGGGGTGTTACAGCCCTCCCCCCTTATAAAAATCTCGTCCCGAGATTTGGAAAGCGTACCATTTTTCATAGAATTCTTTATAACCATCTCGCAAATAATCCTCCCGTTCCCACGTAGCATCACTCTCACTTCCCTGATTACTCCACATCACTTTGTACCACTTAACCACTTTACTTCTAGTTACTCGTTCCTGAGTATCGATCACTCGGACTGGCTTTTCTTCATAGGTTAGGTCGGATTCCAGTCTGATATCACCTAAAGGAACTTGTTCCTCAGGAACTCGAAGACACTTTTTAAGCTGAGATACATGGAAAACGTTGAATATGGCTCTCATCTCAGGAGGCAACTGGATTTTGTACGCAACAGCTCCACTCTTGCCTATGATCTAGAAAGGACCCACGTATCTTGGTGCAAGTTTCCGCTTAACACCAAAACGTTGGACACTCTTCATTGGAGAAACTTTCAAATAAACGAAGTCTCCAACTTCAAATTCGAGTGGTTTTCTACGACGATCCGCATAGCTTTTCTGTCTCGCTTGCGCTGCAGCCATGTGTTTCTGAATGGTACGGACTTGTTCCTCGGCTTCCTGGACAAAATCAATGCCATAATACCTTCTTTCCCCAGCTTCTACCCAGTTCAGTGGAGTTCGACACTTTCGACCGTACAAGGCTTCGAATGGGGCCATCTTAATACTCTCTTGATAACTATTATTGTACGAAAACTCGGCTAGAGGTAACCATTTTTCCCAAGAACCCTTGGATGAAATCACGCATGCTCGCAACAGATCTTCCAAGATTTGGTTAACTCGTTCTGTCTGACCCGATGTCTGAGGGTGATAAGCCGAGCTTCTCACTAACTTGGTTCCCAGAAGGTGATGCAAATGCTCCCAAAAGCGAGCAGTGAACTGGGGACCACGGTCAGATATGATAGTACGAGGTATCCCATGAAGCCGGACTATCTGATTGAAGTACAACTCAGCATAGTCAGTAGGACGATAGTCCACTCTAACTGGAATGAAGTGAGCTGATTTGGTCAAACGATCCACAATTACCCAGATGGAGTTATGATTTTTGACAGTAGGAGGAAGACCGACAATGAAATCCATACTTATCTCTTCCCATTTCCAGCCTGGAATGGAAAGTGGCTGAAGTAGCCCAGCTTTCATGTGCACAGCTTTAACTCTGCAACAGGTGTCACATCTAGCGACATATGCAGCTATCTCTTTCCGCATCTTGGTCCACCAATAAAGGGGTTTCAAATCATAATACATCTTATTACTACCCGGATGGATGGACAACTTGGACAAATGTGCTTCGGACAGGATCTGATCTCTAAGCTCTCGGTCCTTAGGTACCACTAACCTATCCTTAAACCACAGCACACCTTCGTCATCTAACCTGAAATGCTTAGTCTCTCCTTTATTCATCTTCCGTTTTATGTGAAAGATACCCGGATCAGTCTTTTGGAGCTCAATGATTCTATTTCTGAGAGTACCACTGACGGTGATGTTGTACAGGACTGCCGGATGTAACAGGCGAGATTGGTAAAAATCAGTTTCAATTAAGGAATGGCAATGAGACTTACGGCTTAAAGCGTCCGCAACCACATTTGCCTTGCCTGGATGATAGTGTACTTGAAGATTATAATCTTTAATCAACTCGAGCCATCTTCTCTGACGCATATTTAGCTCGGGTTGAGTGAAGATGTATTTGAGGCTTTTATGATCGGTGTAGATATTGCAGACATTTCCCAGCAGATAATGCCGCCATACTTTCAAAGCATGAACAACTGCAGCCAGTTCTAAGTCATGCGTTGGATAATTCACCTCATGCTTCCGAAGTTGTCGCGAGGTATATGCAATTACTCGGCCTTCCTGCATCAAAACGCCTCCCAAACCTATGCCTGAGGCATCACAATAAACATCAAATGGTTTCTCGATATTCGGTTGTGCCAAAACCGGAGCCGAGGTTAGGAGGGTTCGCAGTTGGTGAAAAGCCGCATCACACTCAGGAGTCCAGACAAACCTGGTGTCTTTCTGCAGCAACCGAGTCATTGGCTTGGCTATTTTGGAGAAATCCGGGATGAAGCGACGATAATAGCCAGCCAACCCAAGGAAACTCCGAACCTCGTGAACCGAGATAGGAGCCTTCCAGTTCAGTACTTCCTGTACCTTGGCGGGGTCCACCATAATTCCTCCATCGGACAACACATGCCCAAGGAAAGGTACTTCTCGAAGCCAGAATTCGCACTTACTGAACTTTGCATAGAGTTGGTGTTCACGCAGTCTTGTGAGGACTATACGCAGATGTTCAGCGTGATCCTCCTCATTCACAGAATATACCAAGATGTCATCAATAAATACCACCACAAACTTGTCCAATTCAGGCATAAACACCGAATTCATCAAGTACATGAAGTGTGCGGGGGCATTTGTCAAGCCGAAAGACATAACAAGATACTCATAAAGACCATATCTGGTAGAAAAGGCTGTCTTTGGAATATCTTCCGGGCGGATTTTAATTTGATGGTAGCCAGACCTTAGATCGATCTTGGAAAAGACTTTAGCCTTGGACAACTGATCGAACAAGATGTCGATACGCGGTAGAGGGTACTTATTTTTGACAGTGACTGCATTGAGAGGTCTATAATCCACGCACATCCGCAACGACTGATCCTTCTTCTTTACAAAGATAGCAGGACATCCCCACGGCGATGAACTAGGACGAATCAACCCCTTCTTCAAAAGTTCATTCAATTGCGCCTTAAGTTCAGCGAGTTCATTTGGAGGCATCCTATAGGGTCTCCTAGAGATGGGTGCCGTGCCAGGCAACAACTCAATTTTAAACTCCACATCCCGATCCGGAGGGAGTCCCGGCAATTCATCGGGAAAAACGTCCGAAAACTCATTTACTACTGGAATTTCGGCCAACGCCTTTGCTTGCACAGCATGAATTTCCCCCGACAATTCAACCTTTCTGGGAAGTTGTACTAGAAAACCTTTTTGATCTGTAGGATCTCTGAGCATAACTACCCGAGCGGATGTGTCAATGAGTACCCCGTTCTGACTCATCCAATTCATGCCCAAGATAACATCTATGTCTAAACCAGGTAAAACCAATAGGGCAAGCGAATAACTTCGCCCTTCTATCTCAAACTTAAGGTTCCCCACTACTTTGTTTGTGGAAATATTCCCACTTGCAGCGCTAATACAATAACCCACACCTTCAACAGTATGCAACTTGTGTGCAAATTTAGATGCAAACTTAGGACTGATAAAGGAATGCGAAGCACCTGAATCAAAAAGTACCACTGCGGGGTGTTGGTCAACTAGAAACTTACCAGCGGTGACCACCTCACCAGATGGAATTTCCTCAATGCTGTTATAGTGGGCGTGTCCCTGACGACTACCTTGGTTGACATTTTTCTTCGGGTACGGACAATTCCTGGACCAATGACCTGGCTTGTTGCAGTTCCAGCAAGGCATATTGCTAGGAGGAACACTAGAGCTGCTCTGTCCAGAAGTCCCCTTTGGCAGAGCGACGGTATAAGCCTTTCGGAACCCCGTTTTTGCAGCAGGTTTCTTCTGCGGCGGACGGAACTTTGTATTCTGAGCAGGTGGGCGAGGGGAAGACCTCGGTGCCGCTGAGGCCCTTGACTGAGAAGCACTTGCCTCAAGGGCCCTTTTACGGCTCTTAGAGGCAGAATAAATAGTATTGTTGTTCTCCTGGGTCAAAGCATCGCTGATGAAATCATTGAAAGTAGTACATTTGCTAGTGCCCATAGTTTTCATCAGTTTTGGGCCGAGGCCCCTTTTGAAGCTAGCAATCTTTTTGGCATCGGTATCCACAAACTCAGTGGCATACCTTGCCAGGTTGTTGAAGGACTGCAAGTATTCAGTCAGGCTTTTGTTTCCTTGCGACAGCCTCATAAACTCTGTGTGCTTGATTGCCATAAGACCGGGAGGGATATAATTTCCTCGGAATGCCGCCTTAAACTGATCCCAAGCAATTGGGACATTGGCAGGCAGTGTGGAACGATAGTGGCTCCACCAAATGCCCGCAGGACCATGCAACTGATGGGAAGCATACTCAGTTTTCAGCTCATCAGTCAGGCGTAGCAGACGAAACTTTTGTTCAATGGTATTCAACCACTCGTCAGCCTGCAGTGGTTCTTCCGCTTCCTTAAAGAGCGGGGGCTTTGTATCCAGAAAGTCCTTGAAATCGCTGTACTGATTTGGCTCTGGGCCCTGGCGGCCAGGACGAGCCTCTTGGTTAGCCAGCTGGCGCATAGCATCCGCCAACATGCGCTGCCCTTCGACCACTGTCTGCATCAACTCGGCCGGAGTAGGTGGCGGCGGAGGGGGTGGCTGTTCCTCCTCCTCATTTCCACGACCCCGACGTAGATTGTACGACATCTGCAAAAATGCATAGCCAATGAGCACTGACGATGTGGGAAATTTGTAGATGAATTATTGCGAAATGTCAATCTGACTGTATGAATAGATTTCTCATAATGATTAAGGCACAATAATTCATCACAACCGCACAATCCATTCTAGCGCATCATTTGACGAGATCATACTTGGCAATCCAACAAGATGCTCATTGATAAAGGCTCACTCACAGGGAGCACAACGGTTACCGAACCGTTTACGTTGCTATCTACGTGATTTTTGATCTTTTGCACGGTACTTGGATTCGATCTCAAGATTTTTAGTTGACTGGGAAAGGCTACTTCAAACTGACCACAAAGAGACTTCTCAATGAAGAGTTCCATGGTGGATCATGACTAGCTACCTCGATACCTGCGCGTGCCAAGCAGCACAACCTTATGTCGCGCGCCATAGGAGGCCCTCGGTTTCGTCGCGGCACCGAAGGGTGCTAATCGTGACACCATCATCGAACGCAACATAATAAGACATCAAGTTGTGATCGAAATTAACGGGTTCAAACTACATTCAGGAAACATACGGTTCAACCTTACATCCCAAAGTCAAGTTATTACAAGGCCTCACTCCTTCACAGGGAGGGCATAAAAGACGATCCTAACATTATGGGCATGTGATGACTACTCTAAGCATCATCCTCCGAGTCAGTGTCAAGGATCTCCCCGCCGTCCTCATCACTGACAGGCTCTAACTCCTCGTCTTCTTCTTCTTCTGGCTCTTCCTCTGGTGCTTCTGCAGGTGGGGCATCCTGTGGTCCATCAACCTCCACTTCATCATCATCCTCAGCCATGAAGATTCCAGAACCCATGTCCTCATCGACGTTGTTGTTTTGAGGCAGCAGGGGATTAAGCTCGTTGTTCAGGCGGTGCACTTCTTCATGAAGGTTGTCATTGTATTCTTCAGCATTTTCTAACTGTTGCTCGAGCTCAAACTGACGAGTTCTCAGAACGTTCTCCTCGTGCCAGGCTTCATCCCTCTGTTCCATCACACGGACTAACATGCGTTGACAGTTGTGGTTTGCCACTGTCAACCTCTAGACTGCAAGCGTTTCTTGATCACGATCATGAATCACTTGTTCCAGTTGCTGCCGTGCTGCATTCCTGGCGGCAGTCACTTCAGCCAACTCTGCCCTCAGCCTTTCCACCTCAGTAGGCTCAGGGCGGGGCTCACGTGGAGCGAGCTGGTGACGCGGTGCCCTGCCCCCAGTGGACTTACGAGCGGTCCTCTTGGTACGGGCCATCTGTAGCAACAAGATAAGATACGACTTAAAGTGAGGATCATTTAGGGGATACGAAATTTACTTTAGTCGGGAGTACAGAAATTTTTAAGGAGGGAGTAAATGATATGTATGATATATTTAAACATGATGCATGCACGTTCCGTACGCCCTCTCACCTTAGTAGAAACCTAAAGTTTTAACGCTAGGCGGTGGCATACATACGTTCTCTCATATAAGCGAAACTATCGGTCTACTCGTTACGCTGTTAGTGTACCTGCAGAAAATTTCATTGCAGCCCAACAGTTTCCCAATATTAGCACACAAGAAAGCAGTACTTTAAATACTTTCCATATACACATCCCCAGATGTATATACTTCAGTATCAAAGCTACCCGATATAAAGGTTCCCACAATTAAGTGCTTACATAATTACATGGTTTAAACACGTAAGTATGCAAGTCACCAAAACTACTCTCCCCTAGATCGCCGCTTGGACGATCATGCTCTCACAACTCACACTTACCAGAGCGTCGAGGCACTTGATCCATACATTACCACCCAAGTGGATGGCATCCATACAATTTCACGCCGTATGGACGACGAAACAGAAACAAACAAGGCCCCCAAGTTAGTCTTTATAATAAGCCACCTAAGAGTCCTTATTTGGGCTAAGGGTTGTGATCACTGGCATACCTATAAAATAATTTTTAGAGTTCAACCCTTTTTGCAAACAAATACTTTTTGTTTTAATTACCCGTAAGATGTGTTTAATGTTGAATTATGCTTCGGTACCAGCTGTAACAGAACCGACCAAATTATAAGAGCACAAGTACAAAAACAAGCACCGAAGCGCTCAAATTTTCGAACTTGAGCCCATATAATCCCGGTAGTCAATCGAAATCACGAAGGATTTCAAACCAAACTGCTTACAACCAGGATCGCATCATTCAACATACAACATCGTACGTTACATTTCACAAGTAGTTCTGAAATAAGTTTACACACACGGAGTAGCAAATATTACAAACCAAGTTTGAAAGTAGCGGAAGCATAACACACTCTAGTTAATTAAGTACTGCCAGTCTGGATGATCGACAACCCGCAAAAGCAAGAGGAAAGTACATAAAGATGATCACGCCCAAGTGATCTAGTCATCATCACCCGCAGGGTGGAGACACGTCTTGCAGAATCCCTGATAAAGCATGTCATCTGCAACAGGAGGGAATAAACCCTGAGTACTGGAATGTACTCAGCTAGACTTACCCGTCGAAAACCAGAAATAAGGTGACACCAAGGATTATGCAAGGCTTACACAAGAGGCTAGCTGACATAACATTTTGCATAAAGGCATAAGTAATTGAAACTCTTATAACCTGTACTAGCAGTTATTTTTAGCATTTACCTGTCATCTATCTTAGCACCTGTACTAAACATGCACTTGATTATAATCAAACAACAGTATTATTATATCCATAGCAGGTATATCATTATGGCAACATTGTATCATTCCCTTAACCACCAGTTCATTTAATGAGTTCTACGTTGCCGCTGCTCAAGTCAAGTGCTCACTAACCGGGAGCGACGGCGATTCGAATCGAATTCCTATCCAGCTGGAGGGGTATTTCTAACACTCACCGCGCAGGCCCCTGCCAGGGTCGCACAAGCCACCGTTTCATATGATTCAGGAATCGCGGGTCCGAATGATGTCGCGACCCCAAGGGCGACACTCTGCCAGGTGATAGGGACTCTAACCCCCCCTTGGTCTCACGCCAATGTCCCCAAGCACATCCTTTCTCTCCTCCAAGAAGCAACCTACCATTCGATTCCCGGCCTGAACCACATTACTCGGCTTCGCGGTCGGAACGACTTATCCGGCCAACTAAGTGTTAGACTGCGTTCAACATGACTCAAGGACGTACAGCGAATCGGTCCTTAAACGACTCAGACGGGCATAGCTCCACACCCAAGACGTGAAGTGTCTTGCGGCTGTACTATCGAACTCCCGCCCGGTCTCAAATTTCATTTTTAAGCATGGTTCCATCCACGATAGCCATAAAGCCACTCGTGACTCCTTCCTACATCTCGCGGATGACCGGAAATCACCCGACTTCTACCGTACTAAGCAGGGCTAAGCATTGACACGTGCCTAAACCTAATATAGGATTAAGTACGATATCTGGACAAGGACAGGTATAATGCAACAAGTGTTTTCATATAACTCCTACAACTTAATGCAGTAAACAATTAAGAGTACTCAAGATATATTTATAAAACGATGGGTTCAGCATGCACCGGGGCTTGCCTTTCAGAAAAGTCGAGGGCCGGTGGTCTGGACACTCAGGAAGGTCGTCTGCGGGCACTCCTTCGCCTGCTGGATCCTCGGGCTCCTGCTGCTCCTGGTCCTCCTCCGGAATCACAGGCTCGAATTCGAGGAGTGTTACCCCCTCCGGTGCACCTATTGCATGAATGCACAATAAATATAATGGATGCATAAATGGGTGCAACATGCTCGGAATGAAATGCATTTCAGAATAAAATACTCTATTCAAGTTATTTTACTAGTACGTGCAAATCTCTTCTCTAGTAGAGAAGTACTCACCTAATCTACTTAACCTAAGATAAAGCTGCTCATCCTCAGTTAAGGCCCTAACACCTAACAATTACAAAAGTAGCATGTCTTAGGATATTACACCATATCAATCAGCAAAACACCACAGTAAGCATTCTGGACAGCAGCTACTTGTTTTTATCACAACTGAAGATTTACAATTCCAAAAGATATGATCTAAGACAATCTGGAAAGCCTAAGAAATGCACTACAATTCATTTTCAGACCTCAACTCCAAACTCCTAAGTTTTTCCATGTTAAACTTCACAAGTTCCAGAATCTGTCTTCTCCAACACAGAGAATAGCAGATTTTGAACTGCCACTTTAAACAATAGTAACTCTCAAACTACTAAGCCAAATGCTTCCAAAATTTGACACAAGCTAGTTCATCAAGTTTACTCCAACTTTGGTATTTACAAGTTTTCCAGCAACCAATTTTATCAAAGCCAATTTTAGAATTACTACTAGCTGTCCAGAAAACCTAAATTACCAAGGTTAAATATTTATTGATGTGACCAACATTCTCTAAGACCAAACCAATACTACTACAAGTTCACAAAAGTCACAAAAACACCAGAAAGTAAGGTGTGCCCACCTAGAATATTTATTTAAACCCATTTCTTAATTTACTTAAGTAATTAAGTGAAATTTCAAACATATATATAAACTGCTCCTAAAATTCTACAAAAATTACAGGGGACTCTCTGACCCAAAAAGAGACCACAGTAAAAATTTGAACAAGTTTTATTCACAGAAACTCCCTACACAAAATTCACAAGCTAATAAGGCTGATTTTTGCATAAATAGGAAACCCTATTGAAAAGTGTCAAACAACAGATTTCATATTTTTCTTAGACAGTCTAGGGTACCAAGACATTCTCCAAAAAGTTATATGAACATTGCACATGTAGAAAAATTACAAAAATTCATTTAAGTATTTCCTAGAATAACAAGATAGCATTATAACTTGGAAATTACTTAAGCACTGATGCCCAAATTTTTACCAGAGCTAGGGCTAGCATAGAATAACCTACCCACCAAATTTCATGATTTATGGAACACTACAGCTCCAGTTAGAAATTTAACAAATTTGCATGCATTCCAAAACACATTTAAAGGATCTATTAAATTCTTACAGAATTTAAACATCTCATGTCAGATCCATATTTTTCTAAAATACTACACATCATGTAGATCCTAACAAAATTTATCTCATGATTTTTGGATCAATAAACCCTAGATCTATATTTTTCCAACTTGTACAAAAATCAGTGACAAAATAATAAAAATAAATTTCCTTTCGGATGACTGGGCCGGCCCGGGAAAAACGCGGCCCAAAACTCGTGGTGTGGCCCGCTCCCGCGCGCGGCCTGCTACGGCTCCCGCCCGCGCGCGCGTGCGACTGACCAGGTGGCCCCACCGGTCAGAGAGAGAGAGGCGGAGGGCGGAGCTGTGGTCGCCGAAGCTCGCCGTCGGTGAGCCGGCCGACGAAATTGGACGTATGAGCATGACCACGTCATCGAACTACATCGGTTGGTGGCAAGAACGGGGCGGCAGAGCCACGACAAGGTGCTCGCCGTCGGGCATGGCGGACCACCGGCACGGTGGTGGCGAAATCTCGCCGCCGGTGAGCCTGACATCCCAACCCTAACCCCCGATGAGCATCCCCATTCTACCTCGACCCTAACGCAACTACAAGGGGACGACAGAGACGCCCAGAAACCTCTAGCCACGGAGAGCCGTCGCGCAGAGGAACTCCGGCGAGGTACCGCGGCGGAGGAAAACGAAAATGTGACCCTACCAAAGCGCGATTGGCTGCGAGGAGTGGACGGTGAGGTAGCGGGCTTCAAGGCGGAGCGAGAGACGCAGTTTGGCCGGTGGTGATGCGGTGGCGAGCGCTTGCGAGCACGTCGGAGCGGGTGGCGGCAATGGCGGCTCGGTTTCTCCGCTCTGCCGACGAGAGAGGAAAAGAGGGGGGGGAATGGATGGGTAAGGCCGGGACGACAGCAGAGGCGCCCTTCTATGCGCTCGGCAGCTGGCCAAGGCGCCAGGTCGCGCGCGGCGCGTGGAGGACACGCGGCGGCGACGGTCTGCGGCCGGTCGGCCACGCTGTCTGACAGACTGAAACGAACCGGCATTCAGCGACTGACAGAGCAAGTTTGATGCAGATTATCTCCTAATCCATCTCGAGTTAGCAGAAGATGACAATACCAAAATTGTGGAGCTACATGAGGGCTACAAGTTTGTCAATTGGAGTTTGGACTGGTTCGGCCTAGATTTGAAACTACAAGGCTCCAAAGTGGGTCACCCGAAAACTGAAACTTAGTTTCAGTCACTATGCCGACTGAAACCCTAACTTCAAGACATTATATCTCCTAAACTATTGAGAACCAGGTGATGGTGATATTGACAATGTTGTAGAGCTATGTGTGGACAACAACTTTGTCAATTGGCTCAAAGGCTGGTTTGGCCTGGTTTGTGAGTTACAAGTTGCTAAAGTGAGGTACAGTGAAACGGTTTTCAGCTCAACACTTAGCAAAATTTGCTATGTCCCCAAACAGCCCCTAATACTGACTTGTGGGCCATTTTTGAGCATGATCTAATCATTTTCATGAGATGGCCATATTAGAACTTTTGTTCCTTATGAAATTCTCTACAACTTTGCTTAAGGTTGCTCCTCCATGCAAGATTTCTAAGCTGGACTTTTTAATTTGTCAAACCAGATCACTCTAGGGTTCCAAACTTGGTCAACAACATTTGGAAGGGCAATTTGGTAATTTTGGTCAACATGAACATTGCTCCACTACTTACCCTAAATGTAATTAAGGTGTTATAAGACCTAATTAACCACTCTACATATTGGTTGCACAAAGTTCCTAGTGTCACATTCTTTGGAACAAGTATTTCAATACTTTCACCCAAATGTTGCAAGCCCATGTTGCACATGTTGCATGAGTGTGTTGCACAACACTTGCTAGTTATGTTACACTAAAGTGGTTGACATGTCTCACAAGGACATTGCACATAAGGTATTTATGTTTTGCACACTACTCACTTCTTACTTCACATGAAATATAAACATATCATAAGCTTATGCATGAAATGAATGATGCTTGCTTATGCTCATGCAAATGCAATGCCATTAAGGAGCTAAACACCTGGGGTGTTACAGTCTCATTACTTAGTTGTTACTCTATTTTTAGCTTCGTAATGGAGATGTTCCTTATTTATGGATATGAGATAACCTAGCCAATGATTGCCTGATATAATTTCACTAATCAATGTAGATTATGACTAATAGTTAATGGATTACTTAGGAGTTATTCTCTTACTTTATATTCTGATCAATGACATGCCATAGTAGTACTACTCTAAGGAATATCATCTGAATGGTCTGATTATCATATATTTTATCTCTTTTTATTTGATTGATTCCTGTTTGAGAGTAAATGATAGTGATTTCGAATATTCATATCACATGTGTAGAGTAGCCTTTAATTAATATGTGCCCCTCTATTTATTCTGCTTTGGTTAAATATAAATAACGATACCTAGGATAAACTTGGGTGAAATGCTGTAGCGGGTGTATATATCTGTGCACTTGCGGATATATACTTCAATATCTTTATATAGTTAAGTGGCATTGAAAGGATCAAGATGCCCAAGAGGGGGGGGGGGTGAATTGGGCTTTTCTAAAAATTAAATGCAAGAATTAAATCCTACAAGCCGGAATTCACCCTTAGTGTCTACTTGTGTTCCTAGAGAGTCTACCGATACAAAGTTTTGTACCCTAGTTTCCAATCCTAGTCTAGCATGGCAAATCTAGGAATGTAAAACAAGCAATGAAAGTAAATACGAGAATGTAAATGCTTGAATGTAAAGGGGCAAGGAACACGGCAATGTTTTTCCGAGGTATCGGAGAGTCGCCACTCCCCACTAGTCCTCGTTGGAGCACCCGCGCAAGGGTGTAGCTCCCCCTTGATCCGCGCAAGGATCAAGTGCTCTCTACGGGTTGATTCTTCGACACTCCGTCGCGGTGAATCACCCAAAACCGCTCACAAGATGAGTTGGGTCATCCACAAGCTCCACCGGATGATCACCGAACTCCCAATCACCACCACGCCGTCTAGGTGATGGCGATCACCAAGAGTAACAGGCTAGAACTCTCACTTGACCACTACGAGCCCAAATGAGAAGGTGGATGCACACTTGCTACTCTCTAATCGCTAGTGAGGAACTCTCAAGCTTTGATTCTCAAATCTCTATCCTCACTAGTGCTCTTGCACTCCCTTGCACTCCAAAGGTGTTTTTCAGTTGATCAAATGAGCAAGAGACCTCTAAAAGAGGTGGTGGGGATGTATTTATACACCCCACAGACAAAACGAACCGTTACCTGCTGACTCAGCAAAACACGGGCTGACCGGACGCGCCGGTTGAACTGACCGGACGCGCCGGTCGCTCGTAACGGTCGAAATCTGAAAATCAACTGGGTGACCGGACACACCGGTCAGGGGCGACCGGACGCGTCCGATCGTGCAGGGAGCATACTGTACTCGCACCGGACGCGTGACCGCGTCCGATCGGTGATGACTGGACGCGTCCGGTCGTCTCTGGACCTTACTGGACTGTGACCGGACGCGCCGATCACACCCAGGTCGCGTCCGATCGGGTGTTTCCCTCAAGTGACACGTGTCGACTTCTGACCACCGCGTCCGGTCCTCGCGAGGACCGCGTCCGGTCGTCAGAGCTGAAACCTTAGCCGCGGAACTATACTGACCGGACGCGTCGGGTCATGCCGAGGACCGCGTCCGGTCATGAGAAAACGACCCAAAACTCTCCGAAACGCGTCACAACTTGAACCAAGTTGCTTCCAACTGAACTTTGAGCTATTCTAGAGCTGCCTAGCGCCAAGTTTAACAAGTGTGCACCACACCTAAATGTAGGACTCGCCTAGGTCAAGCTACCCGCTCATGCCCCCCCTTTATAGTACGGCCAAAAGAGAAAAACGAAGATCCTAACGATTATTCCAAATGTATCTCAACACCTCGACATCCAGAACTAACCGTCCTTAATCTTGACGTCACTCTTTTGAAAACCGAAACGATTTCCATCAAGGGGCATGAATACCATGGTGCCCAAAGCAGTTAAAACCTCCATAACCTAACTTACCAAAGTTTCTGCAAAACACACGTTAGTCATGGTAATAAAGCGTTGCCATCAATTGCCGAAACCAAACCTCGGGGCCTAGATGCTTTCAATCTCCCCCTTTTTGGTGATTGATGACAACACTAAGATATAAAAGATTTGAGTTAAGGTTTTCGAGCATGCATGGTTCACATAAGCAAAAAGCAATAAGCACAAGGGGTTAGGAATTGCTTATGTGCCCCAAGCCAAAAGAGTGTACTCATAAGATAAGACAAAGAACATTAGTACACATACAGATATAGCTCATAAGAAATCGGAGTAAGACACGGAAGCACAACCTTAGAGCTATAATTAAAAACGGTGACAAGTGTTAACACTGCGACTGGATAAAACATTAAGACTCAAGGTTTATCACACGACGACATGCCACATGAATGCAATGACTGAAAAGTAAACATGATGCATGAATGTAGCACACAAGAAAAAACGAAAACCCTCTCTCAAAACTCCCCCTGAAACTACTCTCTCTCCCCCTTTGGCATCAAGCGCCAAAAAACTAATCTAAGGATCTGACGGGGGGACAGACGGAGTCGTGTCGGGTGCCGAGGTGCGCAGAGTAATCACGAAGTGTAGAGAATCTCCCTCGGAATTTGAGCTATCTGGCTGACCCTCTGAAGAAACACGTGGCTGTGAAGCGGTCTGGGTCTGAGCGGCAGGAACAGGTACTGACGTAGTAGCAATAAGAGGATCCGTCTGAGTGACCTGAGCCTGTAGCGAGCCAATAGCAGGAGGATCTGTCGAGGCAACTGACAAAGGAAAAGTCTCTGTAGTACCGGTCCCTGTCACTAGAGGAATAGCTGCCTCTGAAGCTGACAACCCTGAAGAAGTAGCAAAGGTAGTGTGCGATGGCGTCGGCTGACCAGTCAACTCGCTGAAGGTAGCACTGTAATCACCGAAGGGTGTGCCTGTCAGGAGGTGAGGGCGAGGCTGGTCTGAAGGTGTAAACCCCGTGTGAATAGGCGTGAAGCTTGGGGACTAGAATGATTGGAGAACCTGCTGCTGTGGAGATGTGAACTGGAAGCTCGGCTGTCCCTGACTCGATGGATCACTGGATTGTAAAGCAGAAGTCAGGACAGAAGCAGGCGGAGGAACCCCAACAGTGACTAGGTGGCGCAGGAGATCCAAGTACTGCTGCTGACTAGCTGCACTCTGTTGCTGAATCTTATACTGCTGTCGCTGCATTTCAACCTGCTGCCTCTGGATCTCAAGCTGCTGACGCTGAAACTCGTCCTGACGAGCCTGAATCTGTGCAAGTGCTGCAGCTGTGTCCTGAGCCTGTCGCTGTATCTGCTGTTGCTGCTGCTCCTGTGCCTGGGTCAACCTCTCAAGTATAGCCACCATGGCTGGGTCTGTGCGGGAGGCTGAACCAGAGCCACCGGCCTCGTGGTCGTGAGACCGAGGAGACCGGTACCTGGGGATGGGCTGGTAGTCCTCATCAGTGCTGTCAGATGTCACATCCTCAGAAAGATCAGCAGGCTGAGCATCAAGATCGGCAAGCTCTGCCTCTGCAAGCTCATCAACTGTGGCATCCTGCTCAGCCGCTGTCTCAGGAACCTCAGGTCGCTCACGCTGTCCTAGCACTGGGGCCTGATCTCTAGTGACTGAAGCCCAAAGCTGACGGATATCATACTCAGGGAAAGCAGTAGTAGTATCTGATATCTCAGCTCGGATCTCTGCTGGTAGCTGAATGGATGATCTAATGATGAAGCAGATCCAGTGTGCATAGGGCAGCTGACGATTACCCTTGAAGCCCTCAGCTATGGTGTCCTCCATCTCACTAAGTATGAGATCCCAAATGTCAAACTGTGTCTGTGAGAGGAGGTGGTGAACAACCCATAGCTGCATCCGAGTCAGTCCCTCTCTGTAGCCAAGTCTGGGAAGTAGAGTGCGTCTGACTATAGCATCAAGAACTCTGGCAAGTGGTGTCAAACTGGCAGGCGTGCGACGAGACCCTTCGCCAAAAGGCTCACGGAAGCAGGGTCGAATCAAGTCTGTAGGTGGCACTGCCCCGCCGTGAGGGCGTCTCGGTGGAGGAGTCTGACCAAAACACAGCTGATGTATCTTCGTGTTGGAAGTTGGGAGTCTGAGAATCTCCCGCACTCTGGTGCTGTATAGACGGTGATCGCGACCTCGGAATGCAAAGTGAATGAAATCATGGGCAGGATCAATCCATAGTGAAGCATAAAACTCTCTGACCCATGTGCCGCAGTATGCACCTGTCCGTCCAAGAAGATCTGACAAGCCTGACAGAAAGGACAGGTGCGGACGTAGCTGTTCTCCCACAACCTCAACCAGTGACTCAAGTCGACAGACCCTCTGTGGTCGGAAAGCAATACCGCTGTCAACTAGAGCCCTGTAGAAATCCTCCTGAAGTGGGGTATAGAAGCCTTCTGAAGCTCTGTGATCCCTCACAGGTGGAAACCACCGACTGACCTCCACGAACCTCAACCCCTGCACCTGACGTGCTGTAGCACCCCTCAAGTCAAAGTGCTCGACCGGGGGTGAACCTCAAGCTCTGGGAGGAGGACGTGCTCCACGACGCTGGCCCTCTGGCCTAGGAGTCACCTGAGTACGTGCGCGTGTGGAGCGGCGACGTGGTGGAGACTGAGCTGGCTGCTCCTCTATGTCCTCTGTAGCCTCTGGAGCCTCTGTGGCCTCTAGAGCCTCTGTGGCCTCTGGAGGTGGATCAACTGACATACCCTCTGTAGCTCCAGTATCCTTAGTACCCTCAGTGTCCTCTGTGGCGAGCTGTCGACCTTCTAGATGAAAGCGACGCTCGCCTATGCGTATGCCACTGCTCCTGCCACCTCTCTCTGCCTGCTCTGCTGCATCTGCCACGCCCTGAGCAATCTCTGCCTCTGTAAGTGTCTTCTTCTTCTTTCTGGCCATGATCTTGATACGCTTCCCACATGCAATCTCAGACCGACGAGGAGGACTGTCGTCCCCGTCACCAGGAGCACCACCGGCGTTCTTGCAACGCACCATGCTGAAAAACTGACCGAAAAACCTCTGAAAGATGGTGAACTGTCACTCGAGAGGCTTGGCCTCAATCCGTATCCACAGGCTTGGCCTCGGATTCAGCAAACTGATCTCACCCTGACACACGAACAGACTCGCTGCAATGACGGAATAGAGAGATCTACTATAAGCACATATATAACACGTGGCTCACCGGCGGCGGAGGTGCGAGCGGACGGCGGTGGCGCGGCTGCTCGACTGGCGTGGGAAGGCGCGGGCAGGGACGGGCTGGCGCGCGCGCGAGCGAGGGCCGGCGCGGGCAGGAGACTCGGCAGGGCTTGCCGGAGGCGAGGAAGACGGCAAAGGCGCGGCGGCTCCGGTGGATTTGGCAAGATAGGGCAGGCGGCGGCGGAAGAGGCTCGGGCGGATGAGAAAACACGGCCGAGGACGAACCGTTATATGAAGGGGTTAGATCCGCTCGACGCGTGATGACCGGACGCGGTGGTCGTTATGACCGGACGCGGTGGTGCAGCGTCCGGTCACACTCCAGTAAGCTCCTGGAGTGACCGGACGCGTCCGGTGAGGACTGACCGGACACGGTCAGAGTCCGGTCGAGGGGAGCTCGGGAATTCATCGCGAATGACCGGACGCGGTGGTGGTAACCGGGACCGGACGCGGTGGTCAACAGCGGCGCGTCCGGTGCAGCGTCCGGTCACTAGATCTGGAGTTGGTCTTCTGGATGACCGGACGCGCTGGTGGACGCCGGGACCGGACGCGGTGGTGAAGCATCACTGCATCCGGTGCAGCGTCCGGTCCAGCGTCCGGTCACTGTTCTTCGCCCTTCTTCGTTCCGAACTACGACGTGACTTCTCCCAATCAGGTTCCAATTCAAAAAGACACAAATAAACACCAATTGGAACACGATATGAGTGACCTCACTCAAACCCTCAAATTTTTTAAAATAGATTGCCTTAGGCTAGTATTATTTTTAAGAAAATAGGCAATAAACACCCAAGGAGCAACGTATGACCATGCAATAGAGTTTTTGAACCTTTAGGAGCGTCAAAATGCTCTCTTTATCCATGGACGAACACAGAGGTTGCTCAAAGCGAAACCGAAAAGAAACGCCAAACAAACAACCATGCATATGCAATGCAATACAAGAAGGTAAAGCTAGGATGCTTGTCAAGTTTGATCCACGGTTAGGCTTCTTCACTCCTCCAAAGAAGGGTTATCATAACCGTGTTAGCCAAGCCCTAAAAGCATTGCGATAAAAAAACATGGCATATTATACAATGCAATGCAAGGGACAACACACGCTCATTTTTTAAAGTTGCTAGAATCAAGCACATTGAGTTCACTTCTTAACCTACAAAAGGTTGGCTCATCCAAAGGTTTAGTGAAGATATCCGCTAATTGATTTTCACTTCTTACACCTTCTAGTGATATGTCATTTTTAGCAACGTGATCTCTTAGAAAGTGATGGCGGATATCAATGTGCTTGGTGCGAGAGTGTTGTACCGGATTGTTAGCAATTTTAACGGCACTTTCATTATCACATAAAAGTGGCACCTTTTCAAGAACAATTCCATAGTCTAGGAGGGTTTGTTTCATATATAAGATTTGTGCACAACAAGCCCCCGCGGCAATGTATTCCGCCTCGGCGGTGGACAAAGCCACACTATTTTGCTTTTTAGATGACCAAGATACTAAAGATCTTCCAAGCAAATGGCATCCTCCGGATGTGCTTTTTCTATCAATTTTGCAACTGGCATAGTCCGAATCGGAATAGCCAACTAGTTGGAATCTAGCTCCTTTGGGATACCAAAGACCAATGCTTGGGGTGAGCTTAAGATATCTTAGGATTCTTTTTACGGCACTTAAGTGAGGTTCTTTAGGGCACGCTTGAAAGCGGGCACACATGCACACACTAAACATGATATCGGGCCTAGATGCGGTAAGGTACAACAAGCTACCAATCATAGAACGGTAGAGAGTTTGATCAACCGGTTTACCTCCCTCATCTAGGTCGAGATGTCCATTTGATGGCATTGGGGTCTTGATTGGTTTGCATTCTTCCATCTTGAATCTTTTGAGAAGATCCTTGGTATACTTTTCTTGAGAGATGAAAATCCCTTCTCTCATTTGCTTTACTTGAAATCCAAGGAAGAATGTGAGCTCACCAATCATTGACATCTCGAATTCCTTCGACATCAATTCACCAAATTCCTTGCAATAATCTTCATTTGTTGATCCGAAGATGATATCATCAACATATACTTGACAAATAAAGATCTCCCCATTAAACTTCTTGGTGAATAGTGTGGTGTCGACCTTCCCAATGGTGAAGCCCTTCTCAATGAGGAAGTCCCGGAGGCGCTCATACCACGCTCTAGGGGCTTGCTTGAGCCCATATAACGCCTTGGACAACCTATAAACATGATTAGGATATCTAGGGTCTTCAAACCCTGGAGGTTGATTAACATAGACTAGTTCATTTATAAAGCCATTTAAGAATGCACTTTTCACATCCATTTGATATTGATGCATATGCAAGGAGGATACGAATGGCTTCAAGTCTTGCAACGGGTGCAAAGGTCTCTCCAAAATCAAGACCTTCAACTTGAGAGAACCCCTTTGCAACTAGTCTTGCATTGTTCCTTACCACTATGCCTTGGTCATCTTGCTTGTTTCGGAACACCCACTTGGTTCCAATGACTCTTGCACCTTTAGGATGCTCTTTAAGTGTCCATACTTGATTGCGGGTGAAGTTGTTCAATTCTTCATGCATTGCATTCACCCAATCCGGATCTTGAAGAGCTTCTTCTACATTCTTAGGTTCAACGCAAGAGACAAAAGAGTGATGTTCAACAAAAGAAGCTAGCTTTTGAGATCGAGTCATTACTCCCTTTGTAGGACTCCCTATGATGAGATCTTGTGGATGTGCTTGAAGTAGTGGCGAGTTTCTTCTATCAACCACTTGAGGAGGTGGATGGGGAGCATCAACATCTTGAGCTTGTGCCTCGGCTTGTTCATGAGAGACATAAGTGTCTTCATTTTCAACTCTCTCATTCTTGTCATCATCTTGAGGCACACGTGACGAAGATGGTGGATCAACAATTTGTACATCGTCATCATCATCTTTTGGCTTGATGTCTCCCACCGGCATGTTCTTCATGGCCTCCCTCAAGGGTTCATCACCTACATCATCACAATTCTCAATTGCTCCTTGGGAGCCGTTAGATTCATCAAATTCCACATCATATGTTTCTTCAACCAAACCGGTGGCATGGTTAAATACTCTATATGCTTTGGACTTTGATGAGTAACCAACAAGAAAACCAGTATCACAACGTCTTTGAAACTTCCCTAGGTGTTGACGCTTCTTGTAGATGTAACATTTGCAACCAAACACCCGGAAGAAAGAGACGTCCGGCTTCTTCCCATTAAGCAACTCATAGGGGGTCTTGCCAAGAAACTTTTGTAGGAAGAGGCGATTTGAAGCATAGCATGCGGTGTTGATTGCCTCGGCCCACAACTTCTCCGGAGTGTTGTACTCATCTAGCATTGTTCTTGCAAGGGTGATCAAAGTTCGGTTCTTTCTCTCAACTACACCATTTTGTTGAGGAGTGTAGGTTGAAGAGACCTCATGCTTGATTCCAATTTCATCATAATAAGCTTCAATGTTGGTGTTGTCAAACTCTTTGCCATTGTCACTTCTAATCTTCTTTATCTTGACTTCAAATTCATTTTGAGCTCTCTTTGCAAACTTCTTGAAGCAATTTGCCACTTTGGATTTGTCATGAAGGAAGAAAGTCCATGTATACCTTGAGTAGTCATCCACTATCACAAGACAATAGAGATTACCACCCAAGCTCTTGTATGTTGTAGGCCCAAACAAATCCATGTGTAGAAGTTCTAGCACTCTTGAAGTTGACATGAAAGCTTTGGTTGGATGAGTGTTTGCAACTTGTTTGCCCGCTTGACATGCACTACAAGGTTTGTCCTTTTCAAACTTCACATCCTTCAATCCTCTCACTAGTTCTTTCTTCAATAGCTTGTTGAGAGTGTTCATTCCAACATGAGCAAGCCTCCTATGCCAAAGCCAACCAAGTGAGGTCTTGGTGAACAAACATGTCATCAAATTTGCATCTTCGGAGGTGAAGTCAACAAGATAAAGATTGTTGTATCTAAAGCCTTTGAATATCACTTGCTTGTCATCTATCTTTGAAACTTTCACTTCATTTGGTGTGAACAAGCATTAGAAGCCAAGGTCACAAAGTTGCCCAACGGATAACAAGTTGAAACTCAATGAAGCAACATAGAGCACATTTGAGAGTGAGTGATCATGTGATATTGCAATCTTGCCTATACCCTTGACTTTGCTCTTTGAATTATCCCCAAATGTGATCTTCTCTTGACATATTCCATTATCTTCAATGGTGGTGAACATACGAGGATCACCGGTCATATGTTGAGTGCAACCACTATCAATAACCCAATGAGATCCACCGGTCTTGTAGTTCACCTACACACAAGAGATCAAGCTTTTTGTTTAGGGACCCAAACTTGAGAGGGGCCCTTGACTTTCTCCACTAGTGACTTGGCAACCTATATTTTCTTTGGCCTATTCTTGTTTGGGGGACCCAAAAACATGACTTTTATCTTTCCATTTGAATCTTTTCTTAGCATATAATGAGCATTGAAGGCGAAAGGTCTAGCATGCTTGGGCAAGGGTTGTGGTGGTGGAGTTTTGCATTCATGAGCAAAGTGACCTTCTTGACCACACTCAACACATCTCTTTGGCTTGGGCTTTGACTTGCTTTGTTGTTGTTGAGCTTTTGCTTTCTTATCTTGATTTGCCAAGTACCCAATACCACTTCTATCCATCTTCATTACGGTGTTCATGAGGAGCTCACTTTGCAAATGTTGGCCTCTTGTGAACTTGCTTAGGCCGGTCTTGAGATGCTCTTTTTCTTGCTTGAGATTTTTGTTTTCTTCAATGAGTGACTCATTTGTTGGTTGCTTCTCAAGAGCCATCAAACCTTTTAGCTTCTTGTTCTCATTTGCAAGCTTCTCATTCTCACACTTGATCTTGGCATAATCATCATAGTTGCTTGACTCAACCACACTCTTGCCTTTGCTACTAGAACCTTGCTCAATGCTTTCAATGATCAAATCATCACATGATGTAGCTATATCACACTTAACAACATAGTTAGTAGCATCATGTGTCTCAAGAGCAAGTTCATTAGCAACCACAAGACTATCATAGTCAATTTTTAATGTGGTGTATTTGTCCTTTAGAGAATTATGTCTAGTGATGAGCTCATCATGCTTCTTCTCAAGTTTATCATGTTGATCTTTAAGCTCTTTATAAGAGGTTTTGAGCTCCTTGAGAGTGGAAGACATCACTTCATTTTGAACTCTAAGCTCACCACTAGTCTTTTGAATATTTTCAAGCTTGGATGAGAGTGATTCATTTTCATTTTGAAGATCATCATTTTCATTTCTAGTCCTTCTTATGATTTTAGTGTATTTGTTTAGCAATTTTACAAGTTCATCATAAGAAGGTGCGTCATATTCATCATCACTATCACTATCATCATTATCATCACTATCATGGTTTTGTACCTTTCGTTCACCCTTGGCCATAAGGCATAGGTGAGTAGTGGACGATGATGGTGAAGGAGGCGGTGAAGGTGGTGATGAAGATATCGGTGAAGATGATGGCCCCATCACAAATGCGGCAACCTTCTCTTTCTCATCATCGCTCTCATCTTCGGAGGACTTACAAGATGATTCAATGTCGGTGAGCCAATCACCAACAATGTATGCCTTTCCTCCCTTCTTCTTCTTGTGGAACTCCTTCTTCTTGCCATCCTTCTTCTTGTATGGCTTGTTCTTCTTCTTCTCTTCTTCTTCATCACTTGAATCATTTTTCTTGCCCTTGTTCTTGTTCTTGTACTTGTCTTTAGGTGGTCTAGGGCATTGACGAGCTAGGTGGCCAAGTTCACCACAATTGTAGCAATCCATCTCCAAGATTGGCTTTCTCTTGCTACTTGTGAAGAATTTCTTCTTCTTGCCATCGAACTTGATGCCACTCTTGTTGAGCTTCTTTAGCATCTTGGTGGTCTTTCTCACCATGAGTGCAAGTGATTCATCATCAACATCACTTTCACTTGAGCTTTCTTGCACCATCATGGCTTGGCCCTTCTTCTTCTTCTTGTCATGACTAGCTTTGAAGGCCAAGTCTCTCTTCTTGGAAGATGATGAGCCCTCTTCCGGAGTGATATGCATGTACATCTCATGAGCATTGATTTTCCCTAATACTTGAGTCGGTGTTGCGGTGGAAAGATCACTTTGGTGAAGCACCATGACAATGTGACCATACTTCTCAACGGGAAGCACACTCAAGATCTTCCTTGCAACATCCGATTGGCTCATTTTAGTGAGCCCAAGAGCATTGAGGTCCAATACAAGAACATTCAAGCGAGTGTACATGTCATTAGCACTTTCTTTGGGAAGCATCTCAAAAGAATTAATTTTCTTTAAAGCTATGTGATAGCGTTCCTCACGCTCACTCTTAGTTCCCTCATGGAGAGCACAAAGATTTTCCCACAATTCATGAGCGTTCTTTGCATTACGCACACGATTGAAGATATCTTTGCCTAAGCCCCGGTAGAGTGCATTTTTGGCCTTTGCATTCCACCGGTCGTACTTCTCCTCGTCACCAATGGGGTTTGCGGGATCCTTGATAGCGGGAAGCCCTTGGGTTGCGGCTCTAAGACATCCAACATCTATGGCTTCGAGATACGCCTCCATGCGGATTTTCCAATATGGAAAATCATCCCCCTCAAAGGTGGGAGGTGGTCCTTCCCCGTTAGACATCTTGCTCTAGGCGGTAAAGCCTAAAAAAGGAGCAACACGGCTCCGATACCAATTGAAAGGATCAAGATGCCCAAGAGGGGGGGTGAATTGGGCTTTTCTAAAAATTAAATGCAAGAATTAAATCCTACAAGCCGGAATTCACCCCTAGTGTCTACTTGTGTTCCTAGAGAGTCTACCGATACAAAGTTTTGCACCCTAGTTTCCAATCCTAGTCTAGCATGGCAAATCTAGGAATGTAAAACAAGCAATGAAAGTAAATACGAGAATGTAAATGCTTGAATGTAAAGGGGCAAGGAACACGGCAATGTTTTTCCGAGGTATCGGAGAGTCGCCACTCCCCACTAGTCCTCGTTGGAGCACCCGCGCAAGGGTGTAGCTCCCCCTTGATCCGCGCAAGGATCAAGTGCTCTCTACGGGTTGATTCTTCGACACTCCGTCACGGTGAATCACCCAAAACCGCTCACAAGATGAGTTGGGTCATCCACAAGCTCCGCCGGATGATCATCGAACTCCCAATCACCACCACGCCGTCTAGGTGATGGCGATCACCAAGAGTAACAAGCTAGAACTCTCACTTGACCACTACGAGCCCAAATGAGAAGGTGGATGCACACTTGCTACTCTCTAATCGCTAGTGAGGAACTCTCAAGCTTTGATTCTCAAATCTCTATCCTCACTAGTGCTCTTGCACTCCCTTGCACTCCAAAGGTGTTTTTCAGTTGATCAAATGAGCAAGAGACCTCTAAAAGAGGTGGTGGGGATGTATTTATACACCCCACAGACAAAACGAACCGTTACCCGCGGACTCAGCAAAACACGGGCTGACCGGACGCGCCGGTTGAACAGACCGGACGCGCCGGTCGCTCGTAACGGTCGAAATCCGAAAATCAACTGAGTGACCGGACGCACCGGTCAGGGGCGACCGGACGCGTCCGATCGTGCAGGGAGCATACTGTACTCGCACCGGACGCGTGACCGCGTCCGATCGGTGATGACCGGACGCGTCCGGTCGTCTCTGGACCTTACTGGACTGTGACCGGACGCGCCGATCACACCCAGGTCGCGTCCGATCGGGTGTTTCCCTCAAGTGACACGTGTCGACTTCTGACTACCGCGTCCAGTCCTCGCGAGGACCGCGTCCGGTCGTCAGAGCTAAAACCTTAGCCACGGAACTGTACTGACCGGACGCGTCGGGTCATGCCGAGGACCGCGTCCGGTCATGAGAAAACGACCCGAAACTCTCTGAAACGCGTCACAACTTGAACCAAGTTGCTTCCAACTGAACTTTGAGCTATTCTAGAGCTTCCTAGCGCCAAGTTTAACAAGTGTGCACCACACCTAAATGTAGGACTCGCCTAGGTCAAGCTACCTGCTCATGCCCCCCTTTATAGTACGGCCAAAAGAGAAAAACGAAGATCCTAACGATTATTCCAAATGTATCTCAACACCTCGACATCCGGAACTAACCGTCCTTAATCTTGACGTCACTCTTTTGAAAACCAAAACGATTTCCATCAAGGGGCATGAATACCATGGTGCCCAAAGCAGTTAAAACCTCCATGACCTAACTTACCAAAGTTTCTGCAAAACACACGTTAGTCATGGTAATAAAGTGTTGTCATCAATTGCCGAAACCAAACCTCGGGGCCTAGATGCTTTCAGGCATGAGTACAATACAACCACACTCTTGGTGTCATGTTGGGGATGACAACCTAACGCGAGTGATGCTAAGAAGTGTCAACATGCGGGTAGCCTTGCGCTCGCCATCGGTGCCGCCAGGAGCACCCCCACGTGCCTTGTCCCACTTGCGCGGTGTAACAACCCAGAAATTTCCACAAATAAAAAAATCACAACTACAAAAGTTTTTCTAAAGTAACCAATGTTTGGTGAGGTGTCATGGAAGAAAACTACCCTAGTTGCACAAGCAGTACCTATTATAGATGTTTACATCCTTGCATTTAATTAAATATGCATGAGTTGCTTCTTATGCTCTTTTGTATTGATTAATAAAAGCGACAACATTTATTTAAATGCTTAAATAAATGCAAGAGTGTGTGTGTGTAGATGCTAACCCTTGGCTTGGAGGCTTAAACCCTAAATAACCTCTAGTGGACCCCACTAGGACATACTTGTGCAGGCAACACATGTGTATGCACGTAGAAACTATGGAGTAGCTAGAATAGTGAAGAACTAGCTTAGAAGAGCTCATTCAATTAAGCTAAAATGGAGGAACCCATTCTAGCCCTAGAGCTCAAGCCGGCCTGGCTCCACAGCCCGCAAACAGTCTCCAGCCCAGCAGGCCGTGCACCAACACCCGCGGGCCAACCCAACTCCCGAACCAGCCTAGCCTTTCAGCTACACCACTCCCACCACGATGGGCCACGGAGTCAACATGGCCCAGTAGGGAGCCCACTCTTCGTTCATGTCACGATAGAAAGACACTCGCCCTCCCTTCGGATGCTGATGAACGGGACCCATCTGTCATTGTTCTCCTCTCACCTCTTTTTCCCTTTTCGCGCCCGCAATAGAGCAGAGGAGGGGGAATCTCCGTCGCCGACCATCCAATCCAAGGTGATTAGCCGTGGATGCTAGGATGCATGCCATATCTGTAGTACCCGGGCCCATGCCCAAAGCCGCGCGCCTTGCCTTGGCCATCAAGAAGCACGCGTGATGCCGCCATGGCCCACAGGAGCCCTGCCACCACCGTACCCTCTCCAACCGCCTGAGATTCAAAATTGGCTTCACCAATTCGATCGCCAGCCGCACTACTACACCCTAACCCTAGCTCAGGGCACATCACAACCCTTCACGTACCCCTTCTTGCCTCCCCACCTTCACCGCCCAAACCATGGCCGCGCTCGACTATAAAAGCTCCAAGCCGCAGCCTTAGCCTTTTCCCATCGCCTTGCCGCCGCCCTGGTGACTGCCACCTCATGCCAGAAGGAGAGAAGGGAGGAAGGGAAGGAAGGGAGGAAGGGAAGAAAGGGAGGAGGATCGAGGAGGAGCCGGACGCACCACCGCCGGAGCCTAGAGCGCCGCCCCGATCGGCTATGATGACGTAGCTGCCCGGCATGACACTGTAATGACTCCTGGCTGCATCAACTCACCCTGCACCACTATCCTCTCACCACCACACCCTCTCGTGAGCCTATGACACCCCCCTTTTGCTGCCATACGTAGTCGCCATGTCTGTTGCTACCGCAAGACAAGGGCATCACCGCGATGCCTATGTACCGGGGTGATCAAGGTGAAGCCCCGAACATTGTGGAACATCACGCGCACCCAAGCACATGAGCACAAGCCGAGCTGGTGCTCTATCGCGCCTCGAAAGCACGGGAGTGCCAGAACACAGCACGCCACTGCACGCGCTCGCCATGGCAAGGCGTCGATCGGAGGAGCCAGGCCCGGTAGCGGTGGAAAGAGCACTCGGTTTACTTCGCCTTGACAAGGGACGCGAGCCGCGACAGGTGATGGAGGTGATCATGCCGTCCCTCTCTAATTCACCAGAGCAGAGGAGGCATCGAAGCGCCGCCCGCCGCTGCAGGAGACACCGCTGGAGATTCCCAAAACCCTGCCCAGATTCCATCTTTGGAATTTTGGTGTACCTATGAGGCCGTAGAGCCCACTAGTAGCCGTCCCGAGCCGTCACCGTGCGCTAGCGCGTGAGCTGGCCACCGACGTAGCACTGCCATGAGGAGTAGGGGAGAAGGGTGCACTCGTGGTGCTGGTTCGTGCACCTGGTGTACCATGGACCAAAAAGGAGAGAGGGCAGGGTGAGCTTGATCCACCATGGACCAAGTCTGCGGTTCATAGTCCCCACCGCTCTATTCACCGTGAGCCACGCCCACGTGGGCCAGAGCCCGTTTTGAACCCAAGCTGCCACATGGACATAGCCACCACTTGACATGTGTCCGGGCTGGCCCGGCCCAGACCGGCCCAACCTGACCCATATCTGGCCCTGGCCCGACCCACCAAAGCCCGATCTCAGCCCGATCAAAGTTGACCATTGACCGTTGACCAGTTAATGGACCCACCTATCAGTGACTCATACCTCTCGGCCAATCGGATGTTGCCACATGTCACGTCCTTATTAAATCTGTCTTTTTCTTTTTCCAGAAATTCATTTAATCTTTGAAAATTCATAACTAATTCATTTTAACTCAGAAAAATACTAAACCAGTGTCTACTTTTTTTCTAAAAATGAGCTCTACGTCATAGGCCTATGTTTGAGTGCATTTGGATCTTTTGAAATTCAGTTGCTTCTTTGTGCACCTCTATAGGAGTTGCACACGTGACTATATGTTACGTTTAATAGAGATGGAGGACCTACCGACTGAGGAGTATGACCCCGACTACAGCGAGGACTTGGGTGATGACCTGCCAGGTGCCACGCCCCACCCAATCTCATAGATCCTATTACACATGCTATAACTAGAATTGCTAGTGTTTTATCTTTTATGCAATAATATGATGTTAGGTTGCATGGTAGTTTTACTTTAAGCCTTATACTGTCGACAAAACCCAGTCAGCAGTCTACCGAGGGGTATGCCCAAGGTAGTAGATTGTCAACAGACAGGTGTGCAAGCCACGAACGAGATGGTGATGCAGAACAACATGCGAGTTTACCCAGGTTCAGGCCGCCATGTGGGCGTAACACCTTATGTCCTGCTCTACTTTGTTATTGCTATCTCGAACAATGTATTACAAGCTAGATTGCCCTAGAGTATGTTTCAATGTTTTTAAGGGGGGTCCCCTGCCCTCCTTATATAGTCTGGGAGGCAGAGTTACGGATCTAGAAACTAATCTTAGCCGGTTACAATTGCCATATGGAGCCGGATAAGGATTCCTAACCTAACCGACCAAGACCTTGCTTGATCCCCAAGTCTGGTTTGATGCCTTGCGCGAGACTCCATCTTGATGATCTGGATCGCGCGTCGTCATGTAATGGGCCAGACCGTCTGGTCTGGGCTTGCCCATGTCTAGCCGTAGGGGTATAGGGATTTATACTCCCACAGCTAGTCCCCAAGCACTATGTATTCTGTATCGACACACTGTCTTAGTCTTCTTCAACTTGCGAGGTTCGTCTTCACATCACCTTGAAATGTTAGCCGAGCATGCGCTAGTGTTCCATCTGGATCAGGAATTAGTAAACCATGATTGATGATGAAGATTACAGTTGTTGGTGAAGATTACATAGTGGTCCAAAAAGAAAAATTTTCTTTCCTGGTGAAGTGTACCCACTTGTATTTCTGAAAAGAAATGTAAGTGTGCATACTTGATGGAAGTAACTTACAAAAAATTCTAGAGCATAGGGGTCAAAAAATAGAAACAATTCACCGTCAGGTGAAGTGTACCTACTTAGTCCCCAAGCCTAGTAGTAGGTGACATAGGCACGTGATGCCAGGGTCTAAAAAAGAATCCTCAAGAACCAATGATCATTATGCACCGTCAGGTGCATCATATATGATGTAGTCCCTGAGCTTGCTGGAAGGCAAAAAATAAGCCTTGTAGCAATGTCTAAGAATATCAAGCATCCATCGACTGTATGCAAGCATAGTACATGTAGTCGAGCAAGACGAATCCTGTGGCAGGAAGTGTAACAAGTCCTCGAGCTCAAAGGCCTAACAACAAGTCCCCGAGCTCGGAGTTCTGGCGACGAATCCCCGAGCTCAAAGGTCTGGTAAAGAGTCCCCGAGCTCGGAGGTCCGATGATGAGTCCCCAAGCTCAGAGGTCTAGCAACGAGTCCATGAGCTCGGAAGTCTAGCGACGAGTCCCCGAGCTCAGAGGTCTAGCGATGAGTCCCCAAGCTCGGAGGTCTGGCTGTAGGTTCTAGAGCCCAGAGCTCTGGCTACAGGTTCTAGAGCACGCTAGTCTAGTGAGTCCCCAAGCTTGGAGGTCTGGCTGCAGGTTCCAGAGCTTAGAGCTCTGACTATAGGTTCCAGAGCACGCTGGTCTAGCGAGTTCCCGAGCTTGGAGGTCTGGCTGCAAGTTCCAGAGCTCAGAGCTCTGGCTACAGGTTCCAGAGCACGCGGGCTAGCGAGTCCATCACCACGCTGTCTTTGTATCTCTCTTGCTTTTTTTTCGTGTTTAACTGGTCTAGTCTGACGCACTGATGACGTGGGCGGCACCGCAGTTGCTTTCTATCGCATCGTTTGAATAGTGACTCAGTGCCTGTAACAAGACATATTTGGGTCGCGGACCAAACAGTGCCAAAATCAAAGGGATGCAATTAATGCAGAAGAAATCTATCAGTTACCACAAATCTCATGCCACGTGCCCCATTCTTTCGGAAACTAAATTGACGATGCCTCTTAATGATTGGGAAGGGGAATGATTCCAATCTACTCACACTCGCATATTCGCAATCAACCATCTTCTTGCTCCCGCGTGCCGCGCCATTGTCGTCACAGAGCCCTCTCGAGGCCCAATGCCACCACCATAGTTCAAACCACAATCGCCACCATAGGCATCAACGAAGTTGCCCCAAGTTCCTCACGCGCCGCCGCCGCCACCAAACCCTAGCCACTTGGAAGAGCAGCGCCCTCCTTTTCCTTCGTCGAAAGGAGGAGTCAAAAGAGTCGGGGAATGGCCGTGAGGAAGACGAAGACGGAGGCCATAGTGCGCAAGGAGATCATTATGCACCTCAGCCTTGAGCGACTGGTGTGGATGGGTGTGCTTCATGCCCAAGAGCTGGCGGGATGGCGTGCACCCGATCTGGAGCCATACACGGATCCCAAAGGAGGTGAAATTGTTGTTTTTGAAGAATACTTCACTCATGGATTTGGTGTTCCTGTACATCCATTCTTGCAAGGTCTCTGCAATTATTATGAAATCAGTATTTGTAATCTGCATTTGAATTCCGTGTTGCTTGTTGCTTGCTTCATCCATCTCTACGAAGCATACGGTTGTTTCCAACCCCACTTCGACTATTTTTGCCACTTGTTTTGGTTGAAGAAGAAAGGAGGTCGAGGCAACTCCAATGTAGCTGGTGGGTGCTATCTAAACATGTGGGAAGGGATCAGGTCAGGGTATCTATACTGCCCTTGGAAGACCACATTAGAGGACTGGTACAGGCATTGGTTTTACATCCGTGAAGAACCAAGCCAGGCCTCATATTGCGACGTATCCTTGGTCCTAGAAAAAACTAACAGTTGGAAAGAGTTTTCGCAGAACACAGTCCAGATTGAGGTAATCATGCAGTTGCTACCTTGGTCAAGGCTGGATGGACCAAGTGTAGTCGGTAATTTTATTAGTCGTCGGATCCAACCATGTCAGGCCAGAGTGCACCTGGCGTATGAGTACCAGGGTCGCATGGACCTGACCAGGATGAGGAATGAAGATCTCGAACCAAAAGAAGTGAAGAGCAGGGTCTGAGACCTATTGAATCTTAAGGATCCCAACTTCAAGAAGCTAACAATCATCAAACCAGCGTTCAAGCTTACTTGCCCACCACCACTGGTAAGTCAATTGTTGTCTGCTAGTTTATCCTTTTTGATTGAAACTCTGCATAATAACTGCTTTTTTGATGTGCTGTCTCTCTGATATTCGTGTTGCTCTCTGTTACCCAGTTTAATGGATAGGAGAGAGCGCAAATATTCGTATCTTGTCCTCTAAGCGTGGAGTGGCCTGAGGTCATGCCGCGGGCCCATGATGCACAACCGCCGCCTATGGACGACGATCCTTCCGAAGTTGGTTGGCTTGCAATTGAAGATGAATCAGAGCAAGCCAGCCGACTTGCAGGCAAGAAACCAATTGTTGCCCCAACGAAGAAAAGGGGCCAGACCTCATAAGGAATCTCCTCGAATGAAAGTCAAGAAGGGGTAATTGACCTGAAAGAAGCAGAGGACCCAGCAAGCAAGCGTCGATGCCTTATTGCTAACTGGCCAGAAGAGGAAGATGAGGAGGTCGAGGAGGTCTCTGGTATCGTAGCACGCAGTCGGAGGGAGTGGCTCGCTAGAAGGCAGGAGCCGACACCGCTGTTGCCAACAACTGAGCCAACACCTCGACCACCGCAACCATAGGAGCAGGCCTCAGGAATCCCAAAGCCTGCTGCCGCTGTTAGAAGCGACGTGGCTAAGCCAGTCCCGACCACTGGCCCAGTGGCAGAGAAGGGTGCTGGGCCGGAGAAGGCGAAGAAATCTTAGTTCACCACCATATTCCGCTGTACAAACCTGTAAGTCATCGTGAACTTGTATGAGTATAAAATAATTGGTTAATATCATCACCTTTGTTACTTGTTATGGATTTGTATAGCTCTGCATCGACCCAAAGGCCAGAAGAACTGTCTGGCGGTGCAACACTGCCACCACCAAATACTGCCATCACTGAGCAGCAGGTCCTGGAGTAGACCATAGCAGAGAGGGTAGTCCCCGAGTTGCAAGCGCCATCAGCATCTGCTCCTGGTCCGCAAACTAAAGTTTTGGGGCATGCAGGAGATGATGGGGCCCTAGAGCTGCCGAAACAACCACGGGAGGCCCCAAAACCAGAAGGACAGTACTAGCCAGCCCAAGAAAACCAAGAATAGCCCTAGCCGGCCTCAGAAAAACAAGAACAACCCCAGCCGGCCTCAAAGCAGTAATTCCCAAAATCTGCAGAGGTTGTTGGGACCACCAAGGAGACAACTGGAAGTGCTAGACCAGGGGAAAAAATTGAGTCTTCAGCCCCATCCATGGAAGAAATCCTCGGGCATTATGAAGAAGAAAGCGGGTTTTGTGGTACCTGCTCCTATACTGTGGAAATCCCAATAGGAGATGAGGTCGAGGTCATGGAAGCGATTAGTAAAATATTCCTGGAGGAAGTGAGGGTAAGCCTCTTGCAACTGTATAACTTGTTATTGTATAATCCATAAGAAATGCTTTGTGATCCTATGTACTGTAGACTATGGTCGAGAAAAACAAACAGCTTAGTGCAGAATAGAAGAAACTACAGTAGTAGTTAGAGGGTTATGCGAGACAAAACATCGAGCACGAAGAAAAAATGCGCACGATACTTCAACAGCTGGAAGTGGTCAAGAAACAAAGATCAGGTAGGAGACCCTTCTGTTGTTAGGTACTCGAGATCTATAGGATGTTATAATATTGTATTGTTCATAATCAGAGTATTGACATAGGTATGGACGTCAAAGTCAGCCGGCTTCGCGAAGAAAATGCTCAGATAACTGCTGAGCGTGACCGGCTGTCCGAAGAGAAGAACAAATGGCTGCAAACACAGCAGGCCATGAAGGAGGAGAATGCTAAATTAGCAAAGGATCTGGAGAGTAAGTATTCCTCATCATTGTCGCAGTTTTCATTGAAGTTTGTGGCAGTGAATTCTTATCATCATGATGCCTTGCAGTTGTAAAGAAAAATGCCAAAGTGCACCTTGAGAAGATGAAGAAAGATCGTGATGACCTGGAGCTTCAAAACTAGGTTGGTGCAAAAAAGATCGAGGCGTGGTCCCAGAAGTGCAACAAGCTCATGAAGGAGCAAGAAGCCCTTAATGGCAAATGCAACATACTCATCAAGGAGTGGGAGACTTGGAAGCACGCCTACGCTGAAATGGCGAAGGGGATCGCACTAGTGCTCGACATCATTGGTGCCGACTTCACCGAAGCTGGAGTGGAGGCACCAAAAATAGGCCTAGTCGAGAAATCCCAAAAAGCCTGGGGATGGCTCCAACAATGGACGAAGGGCATCAGGAAGTATGTGGGTGCACATATACTTAGCTCGGTATGTGCCCACTACCCCTTGTTGGATATTGCTCGCCTAGAAGCTGGTTATCCTCGGGAGGTCAGGGTGGAGCGAGCTAACGAGCTACGGTTAGAGGAGATGAAGCATGCTGCCGCGATCACCAAGGATATCATCTTATGCCCGGCTGCAGCCCCACCAACTGGAGGGACGATTTAGTTGTACATGGGTCAGATACCAGTGCCACCATCTCTGGCTACCAGCGAAGCATGATCAGCTCCATCCATGACCACACCAAAGGTCTCTGAGCTACCAAAAAGTCAGCATGTTAGGTGAAGCCAACAGTAGTAGGAACCTACAAATAGTTCGTAGGAGAAGTTGATTTTCATAAGCTTATTGTAAACTTGTGCCTGCAAAGAGGCGAGCTTGTAAAAGGTGATGAGTAGTACAATGTAAAGCTGTTTATGTTTTTGTATGAAAAAACATTGAAGCTTTGTATTGCGTGTGGATTTAACTAAGTTAGAACAACAGAATGTTCTATTTTAGTTGTTCCAGCGTAATCGATGAGAACTAAGTTAGAACAGTGGAATGTTCTGTTTTTAGTTGTTCTAGCATAATCGATGAGAACTAAGTTAGAACAGCGGAATGTTCTGTTTTTAGTTGTTCCAGTGTAATCGATGTCATCCTATAGGTCTGTACGACTTTGGAGAGGCCAGTGATCCGAGTGTAAGGCTGTCAGAGCCTGTATACACGTAAGAGTACAATTGGTTTGGCCAAAGGGCATCTGCCAACCACCCAAAACGCAGAGGGCGGATCTCGTGCACGCTATGAGTGAGGTCGAGGACAGAGCTGCTCCGAGAACCCAAGAGGATTGGTGATCGATGTACTGGTTTATCAAAAAGTTATTGTAGTTATAGAATCAACAATGTAAACAAGTGTAGTCAACTATAGTCGAGTATATATGTATATATATCATAATTCAAAGTACAAAAGTAGTACAGAAAAAGGTACATATCTGTATTTGAGAATTAGGGGTAAAAACACCTAAGCTTGTCGATATGGACGGAGTTGGGCACGTCAGTGCCGTCAAGTCTTGCAAGGCTGTACGAAGTGGGTCGTGTAACAGCCTTGATGATGTATGGCCCTTCCCATAGAGTTGCCAACTTGTGGACGCCATCTTGGCTAGTCTTCCATTCAATACCGTGTCGCCAACCACAAAGAAACGTTCCTAAACATTTTTGTTGTAGTACCTTCGTAACACGGCGAGGTACTTGGCCGTGCATATACAGGAATCAAGGCGTCGTTCCTCTGCACTATTCACCTCAAGCTCGCGTTGTTCAGTAACTTGGTCTTCGTTGTAGTTCTCAACCCGAGGTGACCGGAATTCAATGTCTGCTGGGAGCATAGCCTCGGCACCGTAAACCATGAATAAGGTGAGACACCAGTATTGTGACTAGGTTGTGTCCGAAGTCCCCAGACCACGGCTGGTAACTCCTTGATCCACCGGCTAGGGGCTTTGTCATTCTCTCTATACATCCTTTTCTTCAATGCATCCAGAATCATTCCATTAGCCCGCTCGACCTGTCCATTAGCTCTGGGATGTGCCACCGAGATGTATTTCACTACAATGCTCCGTTCATCACAGAAGTCCCAAAACATGTTCCCGATAAACTGAGTCCCTAGGTCTGTAATGATGTTGTTGGGTATACCAAAGCGGTGGATGACCTAGTCGAGAAACTCGACTGCTTTTTTGGAAGATGCCTTGACCAAGGGCATGTACTCTATCCATTTGGAAAATTTATCAATCAGCACGAATACAAACTTGAAGTTACCTGGTGCTGGTTTGAAGGGTCCAATCATATCTAGGCCCTAGCACGCAAAAGGCCAGGAGGCTGGTATGGTCTAGATCTCGTGGGCTGGCACATGAACTCTTTTGGAGAAAAACTGACAGTTGGCGCAATGTCTAACAAGCTTCTCTGCATCAGCTACTATGGATGACCAGTAAAAACCTACACGAAACGCTTTACCAACCAGTGTTCGAGATGTGACATGATTACCACAGGTGCCAGAATGTATTTCTTCCAAGAGTTTAATACCGTCTTCTTGCTCGATGCACTTCATCAATACTTCTGCTTTCGCATTTTTGCGCCACAACTTACCCTCGACCACCAGGTATTGTCTGCTGTGGCGTATAAGACATTCATTTTCATTTCGATTAGAGTACCCAGTGCCATCTGTTAGGTACTTAATGAATGGAACGTGCTAGTCTACTATCTTAGTCAGGGTCTGAGATGGTCCCGCTATGGTCGGGGATGGTTCCATAGTGGTCGATGATGGAACCATAGCTACCAGAGGCTGGTCCGGGGCTTCTCGACCATGGGGTCGCCTTCTTACTTAATTGATGGTTTTAAAAGGTCTTGAACAAAAATGCCATGCGGTACTTGAGCTCTAGATGATCCTAACTTCGACAGCGCATCTGCTGCTTGATTTTTGTCTCGGACCACATGGGAGTATTCAATGTCGTAAAATTTGCCTTCAAGCTTCCTAATTTCTTTGCAATATGCATCCATCTTCTTGCTAGTTGTATCCCAATCCTTGTTGAGATGGTTAATAACTAGGGCCGAGTCGCTATGGACATAGAGGCGTTTGATACCAAGGTCGATTGCAATGCGCAAACCATGAAAGCATGCCTCGTATTCTGCAGCATTGTTAGATTCCAGGAAGTGAATCCTGTGGACGTAGCGCAATTGCTCATTGGTTGGTGATATGAATAATATGCCCGCTCCCGCACCATCAATAGTCAGTGAGCCGTCAAAATACATTTTCCAATAGTCAACGGGTCCTTGAAAGGTCAGGATACTTAAGTCTGTCCACTCGACCATGAAGTCAGCAAGTGTTTGGGATTTTGTAGTATCACGACGCGCAAACTCTAGGTCAAAAGGACATATCTCCATTGCCCATTTGGCGATGCGCCCGTTTGCATCTTTGTTGCGTATAATGGTACCAAGAGGAAACTCAGTTTTGATCACCACGTGGAACCCGTCAAACTAATGTTTCAACTTTCGGGTTGTAATGAGTATGGCATAGATCAATTTTTGAATCTGTGTGTACCTGGTTTTGGACTCATTGAGCACCTCACTGATGAAATAGATTGGGTGCTGAACACCATAAGCGTGGCCGGGCTCCTCGCGTCGACCACAAGGATAGTGGAGACGACTCAATCAGTCGTAGCAATGTAGAGTTGAAGGACTTCCCCTGACTTGGGGGCAGTAAGGACCAGAGGTGATGCATGGTACTGCTTTAGCTATGTAAAGGCAATATCTGCTTCCTTCGACCACTCAAACTTCTCGCCTGCCTTGAGTAACTTGATAAAGGGTAAGCCCTTGTCACCAAATGGAGATAGAAATTGGCTTAGAGCGGCCATACACCCTATAAGTTTCTGGACATCCTTGACATTTGCTGGTCGCTTCATATTGAGGACAGCTTGCACCTTCTCTGGATTAGGTCATATGCCATCATGACTGATGACATTGCCTAGTAATATACCAAAGGGAATGCCAAACATGCACTTTTTAGGGTTCAACTTCCATTGATATTGATTGAGCGCTGCAAAAGTACATGTCAGATCGTCAATCAAGGAGTGGGATTCCTTGGTTTTGACAACTACGTCGTCTACATAGGCTTTGACCAGGTCATCTTGTATCTCCTTTTCGAGGCACTCTTGTATTGCACACTGATAAGTAGCTTTGGCGTTTTTTAGCCCAAACGACATGGTCATGTAGCAATAAGCGTTGAAGGGTGTAATAAAGGACGTCTTGATCTAATCGTCCTTGTTGAGAGTGATCTGGTGATAACCAGAGTAACAGTCGAGAAAAGATAGCAGCTCATAGCCGGCCGTGGAATCCATTACTATGTCAATGCGAGGTAAACCGAAGGGGTCTTTAGGACAGTGTTTGTTGAGATTGGTGTAGTCAACGCACATTCTCCATTGATTATTCTTTTTGCATACAAGAATCGGATTGGCTAACCAGTCCAAGTGATACACCTCTTTGATAAAACCGGCTGCAAGAAGCCATGTAACTTCTACCCTAATAGCCTCCTTTTTGTCCTTCCCGAACCGCTGCAGCTTTTGCTTGATGGGCTTTGCCTTGGGGTCGACGTTCAAGGAGTGCTCGATATGGTCTCGAGATACACTAGGCATGTCTGATGGTTTCCAAGCAAACATGCTTATGTTCTCTCTCAAGAACCGGACGAGCGCGTCTTCCTATTTGGGATCGAGGTTTGACCCGATCAGTGCCGTCTTGTCAGCATTTTCTAAAGCTTGTTTGCGACGATAGATCTCCTTGAGGACCTTGCAGTTTTCCAATGTATGGTTGGACTTAGGATGAGCTGGGCAAGGCCCCTTCAAGGCTTTAGCGTATTCTTCTTCATAATTGTGATGCCCACCAAATTTTTTCACGGTGTTGACCTCACCGTCGTCATCGCGAGCACGCTTGCCCTTGAAGTTGTCACGGCGATCGCCGTGCTGATTTCTGTTGTCGCGCCAATCGTGATTGTTGTTACGGCGGTCCCTGATGTTGCTGTGACCTCTAAAGTCATCGTGGCAGCGGTTGTCATGGTAGTCGTCGCGTCATGGAGAGTACGGTGCTTTACCAGTGCCCTCGTATAGCAGCTTCTTGACGTCGCTGGCATCCGCATACTTCTTGGCGGTGGTGAGGAGGTCAAGCACCGTTAAGGGCCATTTACGAAGGAGCTTGTCCCTGAGGTCGTTGTGGTAGCGCATACCTGTGATGAAGGCTTCGATAGCCTCATTGTCGGTGATCCTAGGAATCCTGATGCGCATATCTGAGAAGCATCGGATGTACTCACGCAATGGTTCATCCTAGGTGTCGCGGATGCGCTGAAGGTCGTACTTGTTGCCTGGCTGTTCATAGCTAGCAATGAAGTTTTTGACAAAGGCTCGATGCAAAGCATACCAGGAGTCGAAGTGGTTCTCTGGGAGACTGACAAGCCATTGGTGCCCCACCGGGCCGACCACCATGGGAAAGTAGTTGGCCATGACATGCTCATCGCCCATAGCGGATCTACAAGCGGTCTCATAAAGTTGGACCCATAGCTCGGGATTGACCTTGCCATCGTAATGGTTAAGCTTTTCAAGCTTAAAACCTCTAGGCCAGATGACCTGTTGGAGGTGGTTGGTGAATTGCTTGGGGCCCAGGGGACCGTGGACCGTATCATACTCCATGCGATGACTGGTTTCATAGGACGCATGGTCCTGAGCTCTCTGTTCAATGCGAGGACGTAGGTCACGGTTGTTGACGTCGTGACAAAGATTGTAATTGCCATCATGGCGATCTCGTTCGTCACCGTATTGTTGTCCTTGATGACGATGGTCCCAGTGGTCATTACGCCGGTTGACGCTGTGCCGATCGTCATCGTTGTTATTGCGACGGTGGCCGAGGTGGCGGTTATCATCGCAAGGAGGGTTTCCGCGATTGCCGTCGTTGCCTCCGTCAGCTCCTGGATTGACACCAGGAGCTATGTTGTCCATAACGCGGTTGTCTGTGCCAGCGGGTGCACGTAGGCCATGTTGACTAGACCTGAAAGGTCGACTGGAGTGCTGGCGGCTCCTGCTAGTCGTGCCAGACACGGATGGCCCCATGGCTCGTTCATTGGTCTAAACCATGGCTGCCTGGAGATAAGCTGGCAAATCCTCCCGGATGTTTTGGATTTCCGAGGTATCTGGTAACCGCTTCAAGCTTTCAATGGTGACAGCCACGTTGGCGCTTTGGGTTTTGAATACTTGTCTGTTCCCCACCATGTCGAAAGCATCATTGAGGTTGCACCCTTGCAATCGATTATGCCTAGCTGCAGCGTCAACTTCTTGCTGGTCGTGGTCTGCTTGCTGTTGTGCTAGGCATGCATCTTCATCTATGCGACATTGAGCTCGGTCGGTATTGCGCTGTTGTCACTGTTGTCGCTGTTGATCGGTCTCGCCCCCAGTAGGTGGATCTTCATCTTGGCTAACCACGTTGATCATGGCGCCACGCTTTGGAGGGAAGGCCAGGATTCGAGGAAAGCCTAGAGGATATAGCCTCTCCTCATCACTGTTACTCACATGGTGTAATACCATGGTTTGAGTAGTCTCATCAGACGCAGTGCTCGATTCGAAGCTCACATGGCTATCTGTCTAGGTGGTATGGATTGAAACTTGATCAGAACCCACCATATTGACGAAGTTGCATGGTTGAGGTCGAGGTCGAGCGGAGCGCCCTTTAGGAGTTGAAGTGACAACTAGATCTGTACCCAACCGTTGAAAATGGGTGGCTCAAGCAGGTCGAGTAGATCTGTTGTAGCCGTTCGAGTTCTACTCGGTAAACTACTCTTGGAGCGAATCGACCAGAGCTAGGGTAAACGAGAGTTTTCCACCGAGCCGGTCGATGGAGTCGATCAGGTCGGTGTTGTCGAGTTTCCTCCCTGGTAGCGAGGAAGGAGTCGATGAGTTGTTGGCGTGATCGGTGACGGTGCTAGTGCAGGCAGAGCCGGAGCCAGCGTAGTTGTAGTCGATGCTGGTGTCGGGGAAGTAGTCGATGCAGATCGGATCTGCACCTCCTCCATGGTTGTGGTGATGAAGTCGTTGGAACCGGTGGTCCAGGTGATCTGGCCGATCGTGAACGTGAGGCCCGCCGTCGTGGCCATGGAATCGGGGAAGATGACCATCTCGCATGCCTAAAAAGCAGTACACACACCCCCTACCTAGCGCACCACTATCGATAAAACCTGGTTGGCAGTCTACTGAGGGGTATGCCCAAGGTAGTAGATTGTCAGCAGACAGGTGTGCAAGCCACGAACGAGATGGTGATGCAGAACAACACGCGAGTTTACCCAGATTCAGGCTGCCATGTGGGCGTAACACCTTATGTCCTGCTCTGCTTTGTTATTGCTGTCTCGAACAACGTATTACAAGCTAGATTTCCCTAGAGTATGTTTCGATGTTTTTTAAGGAGGGTTCCCTGCCCTCCTTATATAGTCTGGGAGGCAGGGTTACAGATATGGAAACTAATCTTATCCAGTTACAATTGTCATATGGAGCCGAATAAGGATTCCTAACCTAACCGACCAAGACCTTGCTTGATCCCCAAGTCTGGTTTGATGCCTTACGCGAGACTCCATCTCGATGACCTGGATCACACGTCGTCATGTAATGGGCCGGACCGTCTGGTCTAGGCTTGCCCATGTCTAGCCATAAGTGTATAGGGATTTGTACCCCCACATATACCTTGTTACAACCTTACTCCTGCACACCCGCTAATAGGCTAGATTCTCGCTTGTTACATACTTACTACTTTACTCTTACTCGCATTATATCTGTGATGTGATGCTGGTGAGGGAGAGACGTATGTCGTAAGGCATGAGGTGTCGTAAACTTGATAAAACTGGATAATGAACATGGGGAGGTCTTGGCGTGTGTTTTGGGTGTGTGGTAAGGGTTGAGTCGATCGGATAGGATCCTCCAACGAGTCTTTGGGGCAAGTCTTGCTAGAGGGGTGCGACCTGGGCATCCCTTGCGAGAGTTACATGTGGCGGGTATATGTGAGAGGTGGACCGGGGTGTTGGTTATCCCTGGTGGAGGTGCTGTCATGGCACGGGGAGTTGGTGATCCCCTTTTGAGAAGATATCCTGTCCTGTCCCCCTAAGGACTGGTATGTCTTGAGAACCGGAACCATGGGACCTTCGTGTACACCACTCGCTCCTGATGGGCGGGGGACGATTACCTGACTAACTAGGGTGGTACCACTACTACTAGGTTGGAAGGTGATAGTGTAGGGAGGTATGGGCATGGGGACCCACACCCTCCTAAGATAGCGTAGTGACCTTGGGGCCCGTTACTACATCTCACAGTCTCAGCGTTTCGGTGGACTCTAGGGTGGCCTAGGGCTAAGTGGTAGGGTGGTATTGTACCGGTTGGGAGGCAGTTGGAATCAGCCTAGACAAGCCAGATCATTGAGGATGGTGATCTTGTGGATTTCCAGGTGTACACGCTCTGCAGAGTTGATCGATCTATATGTATAGCCATGTCCGCGGATATGGACATTCCCATAACCTACGCTTCACTTGATTAGAGAGAGGAGTCCTTCTACTTTTCCCCTGAGTTTCGTGTTGGATTCTGGCTTTGGCCGTTGAGGCGAGATCTGAGCGGGAGTCGATCTCGTCGCCTAGAGAGAGAGAGTGAGATGAGAGATGATGTGTGCGATGGGATGGGAAAGATGTGTGGATGAGATGGGTTAAAACATGATAAAAATTAATATTATTAAAACATTGACTACTTGTATAGGAAAACCCACAACCTAAATAGGTCTCCTTCTACTTCCCTCAATGCACTCCACTTTTCATAAAGCAATGCAAGCATAGGGTGGGCGATGTGTGGCTAGTACCAAGTGTACTGATATATTTTTGGCAGGTTCGGAGCCCGAGTACGACTACGAGGGCGATGACTGGGAGGAAAAGAGGGTCTGTTTCGCGCTCGAGCTGGTTCTAGGAGATCGTTTTCCGCTGCTGTCTTCGTCAGATGCTGTTCAGGATGCTGTGTGTGAGTGTGTTCTGCCCTGCGAGGCGAAGAGAATAATTTATGTAAAACTCTCTATTGTACTCTAATAATCATGTATGACTTTGTGTATCACTGAGATTTAGGTAAATTGATGGATTGTTTTGTCATTTTACACTCCATTTTTGTGGATTTCCCTTCGTGGAAATCAAGGACGTTTCACCCGGCCGATGCCAACTCCAAGTTTTCTACAATCTCGAGAAAGCCCTAGGTGAGCTTTGTGATCATCGTTCTTCCTCCCTGTACTTCCCTCGACACGCATGCAAGAAACGCAGCTGCGTCGTCCAAGCACTGGCCGTGCACCGTGCGTGCTGCGCTGCCCAATTCCGATTGCTAGCTTGATGACATCGCAATGATGTCATGATGATGTCACAAGCACATTATTGTCGTTTTCTATTAGAAAAATAAATGCCAAAATACAATGGAAGTGCACACCTACACACATTCATCCTGAGCTATGCGTGAGCAAGCAGAGAGCAGCCTGGCCGTGCGTTCCTAGTTTTGCTATTGTTAGCTTGATGACGCCATCACCACGTCACGTACACATTATGCCGGTTTTCATTTTAGAAAATAAATGCATAAATATCGTAGAAATTCACCACCTATAATCAGTAATTGATCTGTCACGGTTCTTTCGTTTTAACTCCGTTTCACTTGGTTGAAGTTGCGTTAGATTTGTGTCGTCACGCTCTACGCACTAGTGCTAACCTTTGTCAAGTCATTCATTTATGAATTTATTAATTAAAATGCAATTTGATTAACATTTATTTAATACATTTCTAAGTAAAAGCCACCTAGTGTACTAACTCGTTCTTGTTATTTTGAGATCGTGCCGGCCAAAGCTAATTGTTGGCGGCAACATTTACTATGTCATATGTTTATGAAATTGATCCTATTAATTCAATTAATGATTATACAAACTTGTTTCTAAATAAAAGCAACATAGGACAATATTGATCTTTTATAATTACCTTTCAACTTAGATACGTATTTATTAATTATAAGTTGCATAGTTAAACATGCTTCATATAAATTCAATTTAGATGCCCTTTTGTTAATAAGTATTCAATGCCTCTTTGAATTAAAATTAATTTAGGTTTATCTTCGGTCTTTTATAAACAATAAAATGTTAACTTGGTAAATAACAACTTAAATGTTTATTTGTTAATTATAATTCATTTAGTCTAAAAATGAAACATTAGATGGCTTGATTAGTTGCTTCCACATGTTTTATGTCTTATATGAATTATAAATGTTTAAATAAATTAATTAATAATATGGATTATTTATAAATAAAATATGAGTAAGGTTTAACCTCGTTCTCTCTAAATAAAGTATAATCTGAACCAATTCAACTATTAGGGTATTTCTCTCAAATGTCCATCACTTTCTCTCAATAACTAAAATAGATCAAGCATATAGTTCGTTTTCTCTGTTTTGTTGTAAACTTCGATAGATGTGTCCTCATAAACGATAGCTCTATTCTTCGTCGTTCATACACCCATGTGACCATAGCTCCGATTAGAGTGATTTTCACGTCTATGTGTTTGTAGCCATGCGTAGATTAGTTTTCAAGTATTTTATTGGTTGGTGTATTATTCTAATTTAGTCCTATTGTTTGCTTCGTGTGTGATTGCATGGAGGCTTGTGTGGTGCTTTATTGATCAAGTCCAGTCAGTGAGATTTACGTGGAGATTTAAGAAGCTATTAATTGAAGATTTGGATCAGAGAAAGACTATCCGTGAGCACCGAAGATCCGAAGGTGAAGACCAGAAGCTAAGTGCTAGAAATTACAAATGAAATATTAAGTTGAGTCTTTTCTGAGCAAATTGCTTTGGGTGTAAAGCAAGTAAAAGGCAAGTATAGCCTGGGTTTTCTTTTTGTGACCATGATCTTGTGACTTGATTAATGTTTAAGCAACAAATGATAAAAATGACTTTTTAGCAACTTGAGGATTTATCCGTAAGAGAATCTCTAGGATTTATAGTACAACTGTGAGGGCTATATGGCTCTGGCTTTAGCTCAGTATGAGGACCTTTTTTAGCTTGTTAGAGGTTACCCTTGTGGCGCAAATGGGGAAAAGTAGACTGTGGATTCCTGGGACTGGTTGTATCACACAGACTGACTTTGAAAACCTAGTGGCCCTAACTTGTTAGACGAACCTTTGAAAGGCTTCATAGTGAACCCTGCCTGCTCAGCTTGGGAGTGTTTTGGGGATTGGCCGCCCTGGACATATGGGTAATCACGACTCACAGTGAAAGTATACACCTCTGTGCAAAGTTTATTAAACTGGTATACTAGCCTTGCTCAAAGACACGAGCGGCCTTGGAATCCTTACATTTAAGATGACGACTTTTGATTGCTAACATGCTCATTGTTTACCGTTTTATGCTCTATACATTATTTATGTTACATTGATCATGAGTTTATGGGATCTATACTACCTTGTTGCTATACTTGCGGAGTTCGACATGGACTCACTCTTGCTATTTCCCCCTACACCTCAGGAGAAGTTTAGACTTGTGATCAACCAATCAGTTTGTTCCTGGAGTGAAGTCTACACCCAGTGTTAGGAGTTTTCTTTCCGCTGTATTGCTCTCTAAGGTATATTTTATACTATTGAGTTATGTATATTAAGCATTTGTCTCTTGGTATTACACTTATCTGCGGCTATATATGAGATTTGACTCCTTTATTTCACATATAGTGCATATCTGGTTTTGTTCTTAAAAGCGGGTGTGATAGGAGTGGTATCGGAGCAATGCTGACTGTAGAACGCAAGCCTAGTAGAAATTGGTCGTTATAAGGTTTAAAAGTTGCTACAAAAATCCTTGTTCTGTAAAACCTTGTGATTTCCTTCTTTACTATATCCTTACCTTGTTATTCACCTCTACCTTGTTGCTTATTTTAAAGTCTTGTGCCCACCTTATTCCTTGATTTGAGATGCTCTTAGAATCTTTCCCTACCACGATCTTGCAAAATCTCAAGACTAGGATGTGAACCCATGGTATAATGAGAATGGTAGTACCGTAAATTGAGTCATTTGTTTGCTTTGTGCACTTTTGATGTCTTGTGAATTATTATGATGATTATGTATGATTTGAAGTTTTGTAATGATTGTAGTGAAGTTGTGTAGCTCACAATTTTATCAGAAAAAGTCTACTTGACCCCCCAACTATGGGGGTGGTCTAGTTTACCCCCTCAACTATGAAACGGTCTAATTTACCCCCTAAACTTTGCAAAACTGGCCAAATCACCCTCGAGCGGTTTTGGACGGTGGTTTTGCTGCAGTAACAACGGTTTGCTATAGTAACAGTGGTTTTGTCCTTTTCTTTTTTATTTATTTCGTCTAAATCTTTGAAAAATCATAGTAAATCACAAAAAAAAATCATAAAATAGAAAATTCAATTTTATTGGACTCCACATGAGTATATCTATACAGTGAATATATAATATAGTATGCTTTAGTACAAAGTTTTTGTTGTATGAATTATTCAAATTAGTTACAGAAAAAATATATCAAAATTTACAGCAAAAACTTTGTACTAAAGCATACTATATTATATGTTCACTGTGTAGATCTACTTATGTGAAGTCCAACAAAATTGGATTTTTCATTTTATGATTTTTTTATGATTTACTATGATTTTTCAAAGATTCAGATGAAATAAATAAAAAAGAAAAGGACAAAACCACTATTACTGTAGGAAAACCGTTGTTACTGTAGCAAAACCACCGTCCAAAACCGCTCGAGGGGGTTAGTTGGCCGGTTTTGCAAAGTTCAGAGGATAAATTAGACCGTTTCATAGTTGAGAGGGTAAACTAGACCACCCCCAATAGTTGGGGGGTCAAGTAGACTTTTTCCCAATTTCATCTATAGGTAGTTTTAAGGCATAAGGATTAATGATTAGATAGTTAGGGTGGTTTATCTTGTTTCTGCCTTTGCTGATTTCTGGAGCAGTCTGTAGTTTTTCTGTTATATCTCAAAATCTGTTCATTCAAAGTTCATGAAATTTTACTAGAAATAAATAGACTTTTTTATCTTTCCAACCCCACTAGAATAACCTTTTTATCTATTTTGAGCTAAGAGATATACCTGTTCTAAGTTGAGGTTACTGCACAGCCTGAATTCTGAAACAGTTTCTGTTGGGCACTATTTTCGACCAAGTTAACTGCAGAATTAGGAAAAGTGTTCTATGCAAAAGTTGTGGAGAATTTTATAAGCTTTCCAACGGTATAATCTGCAACCCCATTGGATTAACGGAGCAAGAGTTATAGCTGTGTTTACTATACTGCTGTTTTTCCACTCACGAGGAAATGCATGTTACTTGTTCTTACCTATGCACATGAGTCTTGCTGAGATATCAGATGGTCCTTGTGAGAGTTATCTTGTTTAGGAGATTATAGAAGCTACCCTTTTGAGTGCCCTTGTTTCTCTTTTCTTAAGGGGTAGCAAAGTTTTAGATGTTGCAAGATGAAGGTTTCGTATCTTCTAGTGCTTCACATGGAAATATAGATTAACCCTCTGGTTGAGAAGGAACTATGAAGGGCTAGTACCATTCCTCCGGTTCAGAGACTTGTTGGATCATTGCACCAAGCATGGCTAGAGAGTTTTGAGTGAAGGAAGTTCACTACTTGAATTATTAGAGGTATTATGGTCCTAGACTTAAGAGTGACATCTACATGCATCACAAAAATCTAAAGGACATCTTCACTATGTGTTGTTTTGAATGTGTGGTTTCATCGTCGGTTTGATCCTGATCAAGATTTTTATGACTTGCGAAAGTGCTATCACTTGGAGAAGCAAAGGTCATTGCCGATGCTCACAGCGGTAAGAGTATGCTAGGAAAGTCTAAACGACACTATGGACTAAGAGTTGTTCGGAGTACCCGTTGATGTCTTGAAAATAGTTGAGCAAGCTACTCAGAGTAAGATGATCAAAGTATGTTGAAACATTGGAGTGAAACTGAGAGGATGAGGCTTCTTGAATCAAGTGGAGCAGATCTATAGACAGAGTTTTCATCTCTTCAATCACCGTCTTCAAAATCTCGAGGACGAGATTCATCTTAAGGGGGTAGAATTGTAACACCCTAAAATGTATCTCTTTTGAAATATGGCTAAAATGATTTAATTATGTATTTTTTGTGCTCATGAAAACATAAGGAAAATAATAGTTTTCATTAAATTAAAATTCATCATAGGGTTAGCAAAACGTTTTAAGCATTCATGCTGGTGCATTGTTTTTATTGTAATGATTGGTCCTTGCCAAAACTCAAATTTATTTAAAACCCATTTAGAAAATACTAGCTTTGAAAATCTCTCTTTTTGGACCAGGGCAAACAGCCAGCCTGCTTGCTTCCTTTTGCAAAGCCCAGCTGCTCCCTGTCTCACCGACATCTCGGCCCCGTGTCAGTGACTTCTCCTACCTTGCGTCGTGTTCAGACTAGACTTGGGCGAGTAGAAATCCCGATTTGTGCGGGATTTGCTATGTGGAGATCAAGCCTAGTGCTGGTCGTGAGTTTTTCAGGACGTGGAGCCCAATTTAAACTCAGGGCCAGCTCTGATCAAGCCATCGGATCCCTATAAAACCTAGAGCCCTTCTGACGTGCTCCTGTTTCGTAACTAGGTGCCCCCTTAAGCCCTAGCTAGTCTGGTGCCTGCGTTTTGGATCTCGTCGTGCTGCAAGCCACCACTATAGCCGAGCCTGTCCACCGAAGCCACCGCGAACGCCGTCTCCTGCTTCACCATCGTGCCTAGACCGTTGTCGAGTCCTGCATCTAGGGAAGCCTACTGCGTGCGTGTTTTGGATCTCACCGGAGAAGAGCCAAAGCCCGTCGTGTTGTTGACGCCATTCGCTGTTTCCCGACGTTCGTGGCCTGTTGCCGCGCTCAGCGCCAAGGGAGCCACCATCTACCGGACCAAGTGACATGCCAACTCCAAGTTTTCTACGATCTCGAGAAAGCCCTAGGTGAGCTTTGTGATCATCGTTCTTCCTCCCTGTACTTCCCTCGGCACGCATGCAAGAAACGCAGCTGCGTCTTCCAAGCACCGGCCGTGCACCGTGCGTGCTGCGCTGCCCAATTCCGATTGCAAGTTTGATGACATCACAATGATGTCATGATGATGTCACACACACATTATTGCTGTTTTCTATTAGAAAAATAAATGCCAAAATACAATGTAAGTACACACCTACACACATTCATCCTGAGCTACGCGTGAGCAAGCAGAGAGCAGCCCGGCTGTGCGTTCCTAGTTTTGTTATTGTTAGCTTGATGACGCCATCACCACATCACGTACACATTATGTCGGTTTTCATTTTAGAAAATAAATCCATAAATATCATAGAAATACACCACCTATAATCGGTAATTGATTTGTCACGGTTCTTACATTTTAACTCCGTTTCGCCTGGTTGAAGTTGCGTTAGATTTGTGTCGTCACGCTCTACGCACTAGTGCTAACCTTTGTCAAGTCATTCATTTATGAATTTATTAATTAAAATGCAATTTGATTAACATTTATTTAATACATTTCTAAGTAAAATCCACCTAGTGTACTAACTCGTTCTTGTTATTTTGAGATCGTGCCGACCAAAGTGTAACAGAACCGACCAAATTATAAGAGCACAAGTACAAAAACAAGCACCGAAGCGCTCAAATTTTCGAACTTGAGCCCATATAATCCCGGTAGTCAATCAAAACCACGAAGGATTTCAAACCAACTCGCTTACAACCAGGATCGCATCATTCAACATACAACATCATACGTTACATTTCACAAGTAGTTCCGAAATAAGTTTACACACACACGGAGTCGCAATTATTACAAACCAAGTTTATAAAGTAGCGGAAGCATAACACACCCCAGTTGTTAACTACTGCCAGTCTTGATGATCAACAACCCGCAAAAGCATGAGGAAAGTACATAAAAGACGATCACGCCCAAGTGATCTAGTCTTCTTCACCCGCAGGGTGGAGACAAGTTTTGCAGAAGCCTTGATAGAGCATATCATCTGCAACAGGAGGGAATAAACCCTGAGTACTAGAATGTACTCAGCTAGACTTACCCGTCGAAAACCAGAAATAAGATGACACCAAGGATTATGCAAGGCTTTCATAAGAGGCTAGCTGACATAACATTTTGCATAAAGGCATAAGTAATTGAAACTCTTATAGCCTGTACTAGCAGTTATTTTTAGCATTTACCTGTCATCTATCTTAGCACCTGTACTAAACATGCACTTGATTAATAATCAAACAATTATCATTATTATATCCAGAGCAGGTATGAATTGTGGCAACATTGTATCATTCCCTTAACCACCGGTTCATTTAATGAGATCTACGTTGCCGCTGCTCAAGTCAAGTGCTCACTAACCGGGAGCGACGGTGATTCGAATCGAATTCCTATCTAGCTGGAGGGGTATTTCTAACACTCACCGCGCAGGCCCCTGCCAGGGTCGCACAAGCCACCTTTTCATATGATTCAGGAATCGCGGGTCTGAATGATGTCATGACCCCAAGGGCGACACTCTGCCAGGTGATAGGGACTCTAACCCCCCTTGGTCTCACGCCAATGTCCCCAAGCACATTCTTTCTCTCCTCCAAGAAGCAACCTACCATTCGATTCCCGGCCTGAACCACATTACTCGGCTTCGCGGTCGGAACGGCTTATCCGGCCAACTAAGTGTTAGACTGCGTTCAACATGACTCAAGGACGTACAGCGAATCGGTCCTTAAACGACTCAGACGGGCATAGCTCCACACCCAAGATGTGAAGTGTCTTGCGGCTGTACTATCGAACTCCCGCCCGGTCTCAATTTCATTTTTAAGCATGGTTCCATCCACGATAGCCATAAAGCCACTCGTGACTCCTTTCTACATCTCGCGGATGACCGGAAATCACCCGACTTCTACCGTACTAAGCAGGGCTAAGCATTGACACGTGCCTAAACCTAATATAGGATTAAATACGATATCTGGACAAGGACAGGTATAATGCAACAAGTGTTCTCATATAACTCCTATAACTTAATGCAGTAAACAAGTAAAAGTACTCAAGATTAAATTTAGAAAACAGTGGGTTCAGCATGCACCGGGGCTTGCCTTTCAGAAAGGTCGAGGGTCGGTGGTCTGGACACTCAGGAAGGTCGTCTGCGGGCACTCCTTCACCTGCTGGATCCTCGGGCTCCTGCTGCTCCTGGTCCTCCTCTGGAATTACAGGCTCGAATTCGAGGAGAGTTACCCCCTCCGGTACACCTATTGCATGAATGCCCAATAAATATCATGGATGCATAAAGGTGCAACATGCTCGGAATGAAATGCATTTCAGAAATAAAAACAATAATCTAATCAAGTTACTTTATTAGTACGTGCAAATCTCTTCTCCGGTGGAGAAGTACTTACCTAATCTACCCAACCTAAGATATAGTTGTTCCTCTTCGGTTAAGGCCCTAACACCTAACACACAAGAGTAATATTACTTAGGTTACCACAGTAAGTTATTCTGGACAGCAGCTCAAAGATTCTAACATAACTGAGGATTCCTAACTCCAAAAGATATGATCTAAGACAATCTGGAAAGCTTATGAAATGCACCACAAAATGTTTTCAGACCACAGCACTTAATTCTAAAGTTTACCTAATCGAAACTCCAAAGTTCTAGAATCTGTTCTCTCTAAACAGAGAGCAGTCAATTCTGGACTGGCACTTTAAACAGCAATAACTCCCAAACTACTAAGCCAAATGCTCCCAAATTTTGACACAAGCTCATTTACAAATTTTACTACAACTTTGGTATTTATAAGTTTTCCAGCAACCACCTTTATCCAAGGTCAAACCTAGAAATACTATCAGCTGTCCAGAAACCTAAAATTGCAAAGATTAAATATTTAATGATGTGGCAAACATTCTCTAAGACCAAACTAATACTACTACAAGTTCACCAATGCCACAAAAACACCAGAAAGTAAGGTGTGCCCACCTAGAATTTTTATTTAAACCCATTTCTTAATTTACTTAAGTAATTAAGTGGAATTTTAAACATATACGAAAACTGCTCCTAAAATTCTACAAAAATTACAGGGGACTCTCTGACTCAAGAAAAGGCTACTGTAAAAATTTGAACTAAATTTATTCACAGGAGCTTCCTACACAAAATTCCCAAGCCAAAAAGGCTGATTTTTGTATAAATAACAAAGCACAGTAAAAAGTGTCAAACAACAGATTTCTTAATTTTCTTAGACACTCTAGGGTACCAAGACATTCTCCAAAAATTTATATGAACATTGCACATGTAGAAAAATTACAAACAATCATTTAAGTATTTCCTAGAATAACAAGATAGCATTATAACTTGAAAAGTACTTAAGCACTACTGCCCAAATTTTTACCAAAGCTAGAGCAAGTACAAATTAGCCTACTCACCAAATTTTATAATTTTTGGAATACTGAAACTCAAGATGTAATTTAAACAAGTTTGCATGTGATTTAAAACACATTTCAAGGACCTATTTAAATATCCCAGAAAACAAACATCACCTAGCAAACTCATATTTTTTTAAAATACTACACATCCTGTAGATCCCAACAAAATTTATCTCATGATTTTTGAGCAAGTAAAACCCTAGATCTACATTTTCTAAACCACCACAAAAATCTGTGACAAAAATGAAAAGAAAACAAAAAAAACCGAACCCAACTTGCTACTGGGCCGGCCCGGCTTGCTAGCGTGGCCCAGCCAGCGCGCGGCCTGCACCGGACTCCCGCCCGCGCGCGCGTGGCGCTGACAACGCGGGCCCGCAGGCCAGAGAGAGAAGAGCGAAGGGGAAGACGGCCGCGACTCCGGCGAGCTCAAGCTCGCCGACGACGGCGCCTCCGGCAACGGGAAGAGCACCAACGGCTTCCTCGTGCCCTCCGCAACGACCAAACCTAGCTTGGCTGATCCTATCCCAACCTAACTACGATGGCCATGGCGACCGCGGCTCGGAGGCGGCACCCGGTGGCGGTCCGGCGAGCTCCGGGAGCCAGGGACCTAGGTTGGGCGTGCTACGGCTTCCAGAGGGGATGGCGGACCTATCCAAGCTAAGGATAAGGACAGAGGTGGGGCGAATGCGGCTGACCGCGTGAGCACCGCGTCGGTGATCATGGCGCGGCAGCGCACGACCGTGTTCCGGCGTGTACCATCCACCCTCGCCGGTAACATCATCGCCTAAGCTTCTCTACCCGATCCGGAACCTAGAACAGGAACTAGCAAGAATGGAGGGCGACAGTAGGGAGCTGGCCACGGTGAGCCGCCGCGCGGACAGTGCGCCGGCGAGGACTTACGGTGGCGGAAACCGAAATTCACCCTCACCTCGACATAATCCGGTCAAGCCACGGGTGGAGGAGGTGGAGGGGATTCAGGTGGAGCGGTGGACGGGATTTGGAGGATGGGGGTGCGACGGTGAGCTTGCACGAGCACAGAGCGGGCTGCGGCGGCAATGGCGCCTCCGTTTTCCGCCTCGGTGAACCCGGCCAGAGCGAGAGGGAGGAGGAAGGAGAGTGAGCGCGAGTGATGGGGACTGAGGTGTCGACTCCCACTTCACTCACGCACGCGAGCTTGCGACGTGGAGGCGATGGCAGGGCGCGAGCTCCACGCGGCCCCCTTGCTCTGCACGGCCGCCACGACAGCGTAGCTGTCTGTCCGACTGAATGGAGCCCGACGTGGTGGTCTGACAGCGGTATTTTGTCGTTGATTATCTCCCAAACCAGTGAGAACCAGGCGTGGTTGATGTTAGCAATGTTGTAGAGCTACATGAGGACTACAAGTTTGTCAATTGGAGTTTGGACTGGTTCGGCCTGGATTTGAAACTACAAGGCTCCAAAGTGGCATACTTGGAAACTGAAACTTAGTTTCAGTCAATGAACCCGACTGAAACCCTATTTTCAAGACACCACATCTCCTAAACCATTTAGAACTAGGTGATGGTGATATTGACAATGTTGTAGAGCTATGTGTGGACAACAACTTTGTCAATTGGCTCAAGGACTGGTTCGGCCTAGTTTGTGAGTTACCAGTTGCCAAAGTGAGGTACAGTGAAACGGTTTTCAGCTTCACACTTAGCCAAAAATTGCTAAGTCCCAAAACAGCCTCTAATACTGACTTGTGGGCCATTTTTGAGCATGTTCTGATCATTTTCATGAGATGGCCATATTAGAACTTTTGTTCCTTATGAAATTCTCTACAACTTTGCTTAAGGTTGCTCCTCCATGCAAGATTTCTAAGCTGGACTTTTTAATTGGTCAAACCAGATCACTCTAGGGGTCCAAACTTGGTCAACAACATTTGGAAGGGCAATTTGGTAATTTTGGTCAACATGAACATTGCTCCACTACTTACCCTAAATGTAATTAAGGTGTTTTAAGACCTAATTAGCCACTCTACACATTGGTTACACAAAATTTCTAATGTCACATACTTTGAAACAAGCAAAATAACAATTCCACCAAAATGTTGCAAGCTCATGTTGAACATGTTGCATGAGTGTGTTGCATAACCCTTGCTAATTATGTTACACTAAAGTGGTTGACATACCTCACAAAGGAAATTGCACATAAGGTACTTGTGTGTTGCACCTTACTCACTTTTACTTCACATGAAATATAAACATATTATAAGCTTATGCATGAAATGAATGATGCTTGCTTATGCTCATGCAAATGTAATGCAATTAAGGAGCTAAACACCTGGGGTGTTACAGCCCTCCCCCCTTATAAAAATCTCGTCCCGAGATTTGGAAAGCGTACCATTTTTCATAGAATTCCTTATAACCATCCCGCAGATAGTCCTCCCGTTCCCATGTAGCGTCACTTTCACTACCCTGATTACTCCACATTACTTTATACCACTTAACCACTTTGCTTCTAGTCACTCGTTCCTGAGTATCGATCACTCGGACTGGCTTTTCTTCGTAAGTTAGATCGGATTCCAGCCTGATGTCTCCTAAAGGGACTCTTTCCTCAGGAACTCGAAGACACTTTTTGAGCTGAGATACATGGAAGACGTTGAATATGGCACTCATTTCTGGAGGTAACTGGATTTTATACGCAACAGCTCCACTCTTGCCTATGATCCGGAAAGGACCCACGTATCTCGGCGCAAGTTTCCGCTTAACACCAAAATGTTGGACACTTTTCATTGGAGAAACTTTCAGATACACGAAGTCTCCAACTTCAAACTCGAGTGGTTTTCTACGACGATCAGCATAACTTTTCTGTCTAGCTTGGGCTGCAGCCATATGTTTTTGGATGGTACGGACTTGTTCCTCAGCTTCCTCAATAAAAGCAATACCATAAAATCTCCTTTCACCAGCTTCTACCCAGTTTAGTGGAGTTCTACACTTACGACCGTACAAAGCTTCGAATGGAGCCATCTTAATACTCTCTTGATAACTATTACTATACGAAAACTTGGCTAGAGGTAACCATTTTTCCTAAGAACCTTTGGATGAAATGACACATGCCCGCAACAGATCTTCCAAGATTTGGTTAACCCGTTCCATCTGTCCTGATGTCTGGGGGTGACAAGTAGAGCTTCTCACTAACTTGGTTCCCAGAAGATGATGCAAGTGCTCCCAAAAGCGAGCAGTGAACTGGGGACCACAGTCAGATATGATAGTACGAGGTATCCCATGGAGCCGGACTATCTGATTGAAATACAACTCAGCATAGTCAGTGGGACGATAGTCCACTCTAACTGGAATGAAGTGAGCTGATTTGGTCAAACGATCCACAATTACCCAGATGGAGTTATGATTTTTGATAGTAGGAGGAAGACCGACAATGAAATCCATACTTATCTCTTCCCATTTCCAACCTGGGATAGAAAGTGGTTGAAGTAACCCAGCTTTCATATGCACAGCCTTAACTCTACAGCAGGTGTCACACGTAGCCACATACGCAGCTATCTCTTTCCGCATCTTGGTCCACCAATAGTATGGCTTCAAATCATAATACATCTTATTGCTACCAGGATGGATGGACAACTTAGAGGAGTGTGCTTCAGACATAATATCATTTCGAAGTTCCCGGTCCTTAGGCACAAATAACCTATCCTTGAACCATAGTACACCCTCTTCATCTACCCTGAACTGTGTAGTTTCTTGCTCTTTCATCTTACGCTTGATGTGGAATATACCAGTGTCAGTCTTTTGGAGCTTAATAATTCTGCTTTTGAGAGTACAACTGACAGTGATGTTGTACAAGACTGCTGGATGTAGAAGGCGAGATCGATGAAAATAAGTTTCAACTAAGGAATGGCAATGAGACTTATGGCTTAAAGCATCCGCAACCACATTTGCCTTGCTAGGATGATAGTGCACTTGAAGGTTATAATCTTTAATCAACTCGAGCCATCTTCTTTGACGCATATTTAACTCGGGTTGGGTGAAGATGTATTTGAGGCTTTTATGGTCTGTGTAGATATTGCAAACATTGCCCAGCAGATAGTGCCGCCTGGCTTTCAAAGCATGCACAACCGCAGCGAGTTCTAAGTCATGTGTTGGATAATTCGCCTCATGCTTCCGAAGTTGTTGAGAGGTATATGCAATTACTCGGCCTTCCTGCATCAGAACACCTCCCAAACCTATGCCTGAGGCATCACAATAAACATCAAATGGTTTCTCGATATCCGGTTGTGCCAAAACCGGAGCTGAGGTTAGGAGGGTTCGCAGTTGGTGAAAAGCCGCATCACACTCAGGAGTCCAGACAAACCTGGTGTCTTTCTGCAGCAACCGAGTCATTGGCTTGGCTATTTTGGAGAAATCCGGGATGAAGCGACGATAATAGCCAGCCAAACCAAGAAAACTTCGGACCTCGTGAACCGAGATAGGAGCCTTCCAGTTCAGTACTTCCTGTACCTTGGCGGGGTCTACCATAATTCCTCCATCGGAGAACACATGCCCAAGGAAAGGTACTTCATGAAGCCAGAATTCGCACTTACTGAACTTTGCATAAAGTTGATGTTCACGCAGTCTTGTGAGGACTATACGCAGATGTTCAGTGTGATCTTCCTCATTTACAGAATATATCAGGATGTCATCAATAAATACCACCACAAACTTGTCCAATTCAGGCATAAACACCGAATTCATCAAGTACATGAAGTGTGCGGGGGCATTTGTCAAGCCGAAAGACATAACAAGATACTCATAAAGACCGTATCTGGTAGAAAAGGCTGTCTTTGGAACATCTTCCGGGCGGATTTTAATTTGATGGTAGCCAGATCTTAGATCAATCTTGGAGAAAACTTTAGCTTTAGACAACTGATCGAACAAGATGTCGATGCGCGGTAGAGGGTACTTATTTTTGACAGTGACTGCATTGAGAGGTCTATAATCTACGCACATCCGCAACGACTGATCCTTCTTCTTTACAAAGATAGCAGGACATCCCCACGGCGACGAACTAGGACGAATCAACCCCTTCTTCAAAAGTTCATTCAATTGCACCTTAAGTTCAGCTAGTTCATTCGGAGGCATCCTATAGGGTCTCCTAGAGATGGGAGCCGTGCCAGGCAACAACTCAATTTTAAACTCCACATCCTGATCCGGAGGGAGCCCCGGCAAATCATCGGGAAAAACGTCCGGAAACTCACTTACTACTGGAATTTCGGCCAACGCCTTTGCTTGCACAGCATGAACTTCCCCAGACAAATCAACTTTTCTGGGAAGTTGTACCAGAAAACCTTTTTGATCTGTAGGATCTCTGAGCATAACTACCCGAGTGGATGTATCAATGAGTACCCCATTCTGACTCATCTAATTCATGCCCAAAATAACATCGATGCCTAAGCCCGGCAAAACCACTAAGGCAAGCGAGTACTTTCGCCCTTCTATCTTAAGCTCAAGATTCCCCACTACTTTATTTGTGGAAATATTCCCACTTGCTGCGCTAATACAATAACCCCCACCTTCAATAGTATGCAATTTGTGTGCAAACTCTGATGCAAACTTAGGACTGATAAAGGAATGCGAAGCACCCAAATCAAAAAGTACCACTGCAGGATGTTGGTCAACTAGGAACTTACCAGTAGTGACAACCTCACCAGATGGGATTTCCTCAATACTGTTATAATGAGCGTACCCTTGACGGCCACCTGGGTTGACATTCTTCTTGGGGTAAGGACAGTTCCTGGACCAATGGCCTGGCTTGTTGCAGTTCCAGCAAGGCATGTTGCTAGGAGGGACACTGGAGCTGCCTTGGCTCGAACTACTTTTTGGCAGAGCCACTGTATATGCCTTACGAAACCCAGTCTTCACTGGCGCCTTCTTTTGCGGAGGACGGAACTTAGCATTTATGGCAGGAGGGCGAGGAGGAGCTCTCGGGGCAGCTGGAGCTCGAGACTGTGAAGCACTCGCCTCAATGGCCCTTTTGCGGCTCTTAGAGGCAGAATAGATAGCATTGTTGTTCTCTTGAGTCAGAGCATCACTGATAAATTCATTGAAAGTAGTGCACTTGCTAGTGCCCATAGTCTTCATCAGCTTTGGACCTAGGCCTCTTTTAAAGCTAGCAATTTTCTTGGAATCGGTATCCACAAACTCAGTGGCATACCTTGCCAGGTTGTTGAAAGATTGTAGATATTCGGTCAAGCTTTTATTTCCCTGTGACAGCCTCATGAATTCTGTGTGCTTGATTGCCATAAGACCTGGAGGAATATAGTTTCCATAGAATGCAGCCTTGAACTGGTCCCAAGCAATCGGGACATTTGCAGGCAGTGTGGAACGATAGTGGCTCCACCAAATACCCGCTAGACCATGCAACTGGTGAGAAGCATATTCAGTCTTTAGCTCATCAGTCAGGCGAAGCAGACGAAACTTTTGCTCAATAGTATTCAACCACTCATCAGCTTGCAGTGGTTCCTCCGCCTCCTTAAAGAGCGGGGGCTTAGTATCAAGAAAGTCCTTGAAATCACTGTATTGATTGGGTTCTAGGCCCTGGCGGCCAGGACGAGCTTCCCGGTTAGCCAGCTGGCGCATAGCATCTGCCAACATGCGCTGCCCTTCGACCACTGTCTGCATCAGCTCAGCCGGGGTAGGTGGTGGCAGAGGGGGTGGCTGTTCCTCATCCTCATTGCCACGACCCCGACGAAGATTGTACGACATCTGCAAAATGCATAGCCAATGAGCACTGACGATGTGGGAAATTTGTAGCTGAATTATTGTAAATTTGTCAAACTGACTTCATGAAATGGACTCCTCAAATACTCATGGCACAATAATTCATCACAACCGCACAATCCATTCAAGCGGATCAATTGGCGCAATCATGCGAGAGAATCCAAAAAGATGTACTTTGATAAAGGCTCACACACAAGGAGCACAGCAGTTACTGAACCGTTTACGTAAAAATCTATGTGATTTTTGATCTTTTGCCCGGTACTTGGATTTGATTTCAAAGTTTTTAGTTGACTGAGAAAGCTACTTCAAACTGATCACAAAGAGACTTCTCAGCGGTAGAGCTCCATGGTGGATCATGACTAGCCACCTCGATACCAGCGCGTGCCAAGTAGCACAACCTTATGTCGCGCGCCATAGGAGGCCCTTGGTTTTATCGCGGCACCGAAGGGTGCTAATCGTGACACCATCATTGAACGCCACACAACAAGACATCCAATTGCGATCGAAATTAACAGGTTCCACTAAACATCCAGGAAACATAGGGTTCGACCTTACATCTGAAAAGTCAAGTTATTACAAAGCCTCACTCCAACACAGGGAGGGCACAAAGGATGATCCTAACATCATAGCTACGTGATAACTACTCTAAGCATCGTCCTTAGAGTCGGTGTCAAGGATCTCCTCTTCATCCTCATCACTAACAGGCTCTAACTCCTCGTCTTCTTCTTCTTCTGGCGCTTCCTCTGGTGCGGCATCTTGGGGTCCGTTGACCTCCACTTCATCATCATTTTCAGCCATAACGATTTCCGAACCCATGTCCTCATCGACGTTGTTGTTTCGAGGCAGCAGGGGATTAAGCTCGTTGTTCAGGCGGTGCACTTCTTCATGAAGATTATCATTGTATTCTTCAGCATTCTCCAACTGTTGCTCGAGCTCAAACTGACGAGCTCTCAGAACGTTCTCCTCGTGCCAGGCTTCATCCCTCTGGTTCATGACACGGACCAACATGCGTTGACAGTTGCGGTTTGCTACTGTCAATCTCTGGACTGCAAGGGTTTCCTGGTCACGATCACGGATCACTTGCTCCAGTTGCTGACGCGCTGCATTCCTGGCAGCAGTCACTTCAGCCAAGTCTGCCCTCAGCCTTTCCACCTCAGTAGGCTCAGGGCGGGGCTCACGTGGAGCGAGCTGGTGACGCGGTGCCCTGCCCCCAGTGGATTTGCGAGCGGTCCTCTTGGTACGTGCCATCTGAAGCAACAAGATACGACTTAAGTGAGGATCATTTAGGGGATACGAAATTTAATTTAGTCGGGAGTACTGAAATTTTTAAGGAGGGAGTAAATGATATGTATGATATAATTAAACATGATGCATGCACGTTCCATACGCCCTCTCACCTTAGTAGAAACCTAAAGTTCTAACGCTAGGCGGTGGCATACATACGTTCTCTCATATAAGCGAAACTATCGGTCTACTCGTTACGCTGTTAGTGTACTTGCAGAAAACCTCATTTCAGCCCAACAGTTTCCCAATATATGCACACAAGAAAGAAGTAATTTAAATACTTTCCATATACACATCCCCAGATGTATATACTTCAGTACCAAAGCTACCCGATATAAAGGTTCCCACAATTAAGTGCTTACGTAATTACATGGTTTAAACATGTAAGTATGCAAGTCACCAAAACTACTCTCCCCTAGATCGCCGGTTGGACGATCATGCTCTCACAACTCACACTTACCAGAGCGTCGAGGCAATTGATCCATACATTACCACCCAAGTGGATGGCATCCATACAATATCACGCCGTATGGACGACGAAACAAAAACAAACAAGGCCCCCAAGTTAGTCTTTATAATAAGCCACCTAAGAGTCCTTATTTGGGCTAAGGGATGTGATCACTGGCATACCTAAAAATAATTTTTAGTGTTTTAACCCTTTTTCATAATCAAATACTTTTGTTTTTAAATACTCGTACGATCTGTTTAATGTTGAATTATGCTCCGGTACCAGCTGTAACAGAACCGACCAAATTATAAGAGCACAAGTACAAAAACAAGCACCGAAGCGCTCAAATTTTCGAACTTGAGCCCATATAATCCCGGTAGTCAATCGAAACCACGAAGGATTTCAAACCAACTCGCTTACAACCAGGATCGCATCATTCAACATACAACATCATACGTTACATTTCACAAGTAGTTCCGAAATAAGTTTACACACACACGGAGTCGCAATTATTACAAACCAAGTTTATAAAGTAGCAGAAGCATAACACACCCAGTTGTTAACTACTGCCAGTCTTGATGATCAACAACCCGCAAAAGCATGAGGAAAGTACATAAAAGACGATCACGCCCAAGTGATCTAGTCTTCTTCACCCGCAGGGTGGAGACAAGTTTTGCAGAAGCCTTGATAGAGCATATCATCTGCAACAGGAGGGAATAAACCCTGAGTACTGGAATGTACTCAGCTAGACTTACCCGTCGAAAACCAGAAATAAGATGACACCAAGGATTATGCAAGGCTTTCACAAGAGGCTAGCTGACATAACATTTTGCATAAAGGCATAAGTAATTGAAACTCTTATAGCCTGTACTAGCAGTTATTTTTAGCATTTACCTGTCATCTATCTTAGCACCTATACTAAACATGCACTTGATTAATAATCAAACAATTATCAGTATTATATCCAGAGCAGGTATGAATTGTGGCAACATTGTATCATTCCCTTAACCACCGGTTCATTTAATGAGATCTACGTTGCCGCTGCTCAAGTCAAGTGCTCACTAACCGGGAGCGACGGCGATTCGAATCGAATTCCTATCCAGCTGGAGGGGTATTTCTAACACTCACCACGTAGGCCCCTGCCAGGGTCGCACAAGCCACCTTTTCATATGATTCAGGAATCGCGGGTCCGAATGATGTCGCGACCCCAAGGGCGACACTCTGCCAGGTGATAGGGACTCTAACCCCCCCTTGGTCTCACGCCAATGTCCCCAAGCACATCCTTTCTCTCCTCCAAGAAGCAACCTACCATTTGATTCCCGACCTGAACCACATTACTCGGCTTCGCGGTCAGAACGGCTCATCCGGCCAACTAAGTGTTAGACTGCGTTCAACATGACTCAAGGACGTATAGCGAATCGGTCCTTAAACGACTCAGACGGGCATAGCTCCACACCCAAGACGTGAAGTGTCTTGCGGCTGTACTATCGAACTCCCGCCCGGTCTCAATTTCATTTTTAGGCATGGTTCCATCCACGATAGCCATAAAGCCACTCGTGACTCCTTCCTACATCTCGTGGATGACCGGAAATCACCCGACTTCTACCGTACTAAGCAGGGCTAAGCATTGACACGTGCCTAAACCTAATATAGGATTAAGTACGATATCTGGACAAGGACAGGTATAATGCAACAAGTGTTTTCATATAACTCCTACAACTTAATGCAGTAAACAAGTAAAAGTACTCAAGATTAAATTTAGAAAACAGTGGGTTCAGCATGCACCGGGGCTTGCCTTTCAGAAAGGTCGAGGGCCGGTGGTCTGGACACTCAGGAAGGTCGTCTGCGGGCACTCCTTCGCCTGCTGGATCCTCGGGCTCCTGCTGCTCCTGGTCCTCCTCCGGAATTACAGGCTCGAATTCGAGGAGAGTTACCCCCTCTGGTACACCTATTGCATGAATGTCCAATAAATATCATGGATACATAAAGGTGCAACATGCTCGGAATGAAATGCATTTCAGAAATAAAAACAATAATCTAATCAAGTTACTTTATTAGTACGTGCAAATCTCTTCTCTGGTGGAGAAGTACTTACCTAATCTACCCAACCTAAGATATAGTTGTTCCTCTTCGGTTAAGGCCCTAACACCTAACACACAAGAGTAATATTACTTAGGTTACCACAGTAAGTTATTCTGGACAGCAGCTCAAAGATTCTAACATAACTGAGGATTCCTAACTCCAAAAGATATGATCTAAGACAATCTGGAAAGCTTATGAAATTCACCACAAAATGTTTTCAGACCACAGCACTTAATTCCAAAGTTTACCTAATCGAAACTCCAAAGTTCCAGAATCTGTTCTCTCTAAACAGAGAGCAGGCAATTCTGGACTGGCAATTTAAACAGCAATAACTCCCAAACTACTAAGCCAAATGCTCCCAAATTTTGACACAAACTCATTTAAAAATTTTAATACAACTTTGGTATTTATAAGTTTTCCAGCAACCACCTTTATCCAAGGTCAAACCTAGAAATATTATCAGCTGTCCAGAAACCTAAAATTGCAAAGATTAAATATTTAATGATGTGGCAAACATTCTCTAAGACCAAACTAATACTACTACAAGTTCACCAATGCCACAAAACACCAGAAAGTAAGGTGTGCCCACCTAGAATTTTTATTTAAACCCATTTCTTAATTTACTTAAGTAATTAAGTGGAATTTTAAACATATATGACAACTGCTCCTAAAATTCTACAAAAATTACAGGGGACTCTCTGACCCAAGAAAAGGCTACTGTAAAAATTTGAACTAAATTTATTCACAGGAGCTTCCTACACAAAATTCCCAAGCCAAAAAGGCTGATTTTTGTATAAATAACAAAGCACAGTAAAAAGTGTCAAACAACAGATTTCTTAATTTTCTTAGACACTCTAGGGTACCAAGACATTCTCCAAAAATTTATATGAACATTGCACATGTAGAAAAATTACAAAAATTCATTTAATTATTTCCTAGAATAACAAGATAGCATTATAACTTGAAAACTACTTAAGCACTACTGCCCAAATTTTTACCAAAGCTAGAGCAAGTATAAATTAGCCTACTCACCAAATTTTATAATTTTTGGAACAATGAAACTCAAGATGTAATTTAAACAATTTTGCATGTGATTTAAAACACATTTCAAGGACCTATTTAAATATCCCAGAAAACAAACATCACCTAGCAAACTCATATTTTTCTAAAATACTACACATCCTGTAGATCCCAACAAAATTTATCTCATGATTTTTGAGCAAGTAAAACCCTAGATCTACATTTTCTAAACCACCACAAAAATCTGTGACAAAAATGAAAAGAAAAACAAAAAAACCGAACCCAACTTGCTACTGGGCCGGCCCGGCTTGCTAGCGTGGCCCAGCCAGCGCGCGGCCTGCACCGGACTCCCGCCCGCGCGCGCGTGGCGCTGACAACGCGGGCCCGCAGGCCAGAGAGAGAAGAGCGAAGGGGAAGACGGCCGCGACTCCGGCGAGCTCAAGCTCGCCGACGACGGCGCCTCCGGCGACGGGAAGAGCACCAACGGCTTCCCCGTGCCCTCCGCAACGACCAAACCTAGCTTGGCTGATCCTATCCCAACCTAACAACGACGGCCATGGCGACCGCGGCTCGGAGGCGGCACCCGGTGGCGGTCTGGCGAGCTCCGGGAGCCAGGGACCTAGGTTGGGCGTGCTACGGCTTCTAGAGGGGATGGCGGACCTATCCAAGCTAAGGATAAGGACAGAGGTGGGGCGAATGCGGCTGACCGCGTGAGCACCGCGTCGGTGATCATGGCGCGGCAGCGCACGACCGTGTTCCGGCGTGTACCGTCCACCCTCGCCGGTAACATCATCGCCTAAGCTTCTCTACCCGATCCGGAACCCAGAACAGGAACTAGCAAGAATGGAGGGCGACAGTAAGGAGCTGGCCACGGTGAGCCGCCGCGCGGACAGTGCGCCGGCGAGGACTTACGGTGGCGGAAACCGAAATTCGCCCTCACCTCGACACAATCCGGTCAAGCCACGGGTGGAGGAGGTGGAGGGGATTCAGGTGGAGCGGTGGACGGGATTTGGAGGACGGGGGTGCGACGGTGAGCTTGCACGAGCACAGAGCGGGCTACGGCGGCAATGGCGCCTCCGTTTTCTGCCTCGGTGAACCCGGCCAGAGCGAGAGGGAGGAGGAAGGAGAGTGAGCGCGAGTGATGGGGACTAAGGTGTCGACTCCCACTTCACTCACGCGCGCGAGCTTGCGACGTGGAGGCGATGGCAGGGCGCGAGCTCCACGCGGCCCCCTTGCTCTGCACGGTCGCCACGACAGCGTAGCTGTCTGTCCGACTGAATGGAGCCCGACGTGGTGGTCTGACAGCGGTATTTTGTCGTTGATTATCTCCCAAACCAGTGAGAACCAGGCGTGGTTGATGTTAGCAATGTTGTAGAGCTACATGAGGACTACAAGTTTGTCAATTGGAGTTTGGACTGGTTCGGCCTGGATTTGAAACTACAAGGCTCCAAAGTGGCATACTTGGAAACTGAAACTTAGTTTCAGTCAATGAACCCGACTGAAACCCTATTTTCAAGACACCACATCTCCTAAACCATTTAGAACTAGGTGATGGTGATATTGACAATGTTGTAGAGCTATGTGTGGACAACAACTTTGTCAATTGGCTCAAGGACTGGTTCGGCCTAGTTTGTGAGTTACCAGTTGCCAAAGTGAGGTACAGTGAAACGGTTTTCAGCTTCACACTTAGCCAAAAATTGCTAAGTCCCAAAACAGCCTCTAATACTGACTTGTGGGCCATTTTTGAGCATGTTCTGATCATTTTCATGAGATGGCCATATTAGAACTTTTGTTCCTTATGAAATTCTCTACAACTTTGCTTAAGGTTGCTCCTCCATGCAAGATTTCTAAGCTAGACTTTTTAATTGGTCAAACCAGATCACTCTAGGGGTCCAAACTTGGTCAACAACATTTGGAAGGGCAATTTGGTAATTTTGGTCAACATGAACATTGCTCCACTACTTACCCTAAATGTAATTAAGGTGTTTTAAGACCTAATTAGCCACTCTACACATTGGTTACACAAAATTTCTAATGTCACATACTTTGAAACAAGCAAAATAACAATTCCACCAAAATGTTGCAAGCTCATGTTGCACATGTTGCATGAGTGTGTTGCATAACCCTTGCTAATTATGTTACACTAAAGTGGTTGACATACCTCACAAAGGAAATTGCACATAAGGTACTTGTGTGTTGCACCTTACTCACTTTTACTTCACATGAAATATAAACATATTATAAGCTTATGCATGAAATGAATGATGCTTGCTTATGCTCATGCAAATGTAATGCAATTAAGGAGCTAAACACCTGGGGTGTTACACAAAGCTACTTGTTGGCGGCAACATTTACTATGTCATATGTTTATGAAATTGATCCTATTAATTTGATTAATGATTATACAAACTTGTTTCTAAATAAAAGCAACATAGGACAATATTGATCTTTTATAATTACCTTTCAACTTAGATACATATTTATTAATTATAAGTTGCATAGTTAAACATGCTTAATATAAATTCAATTTAGATGCACTTTTATTAATAAGTATTCAATGCCTCTTTGAATTAAAATTAATTTAGGTTTATCTTCGGTCTTTTATAAACAATAAAATGTTAACTTGGTAAATAACAACTTAAATGTTTCTTTATTAATTATAATTCATTTAGTCTAAAAATGAAAATTAGATGGCTCGATTAGTTGCTTCCACATGTTTTTATGTCTTATATGAATTATAAATGTTTAAATAAATTAATTAATAATATGGATTATTTATAAATAAAATGTGAGTAAGGTTTAACCTCGTTCTCTCTAAATAAAGTATAATCTGAACCAATTCAACTATTAGGGTATTTCTCTCAAATGTCCATCACTTTCTCTCAATAACTAAAATAGATCAAGCATATAGTTCGTTTTCTCTGTTTTGTTGTAAACTTCGATAGACGTGTCCTCATAAACGATAGCTCTATTCTTCGTCGTTCATACACCCATGTGACCATAGCTCCGATTAGAGTGATTTTCACGTCTATGTGTTTGTAGCCATGCGTAGATTAGTTTTCAAGTATTTTATTGGTTGGTGTATTGTTCTAATTTAGTCCTATTGTTTGCTTCGTGTGTGATTGCATGGAGGCTTGTGTGGTGCTTTATTGATCAAGTCCAGTCGGTGAGATTTACGTGGAGATTCAAGAAGCTATTAATTGAAGATTTGGATCCGAGAAAGACTATCCGTGAGCGCCGAAGATCCGAAGGTGAAGACCAGAAGCTGAGTGCCAGAAATTGCAAATGAAAGATTAAGTTGAGGCTTTTCTGAGAAAATTGCTTTGGGCGTAAAGCAAGTAAAAGGCAAGTATAGCTTGGGTTTTCTTTTTGTGACCATGATCTTGTGACTTGATTAATGTTTAAGCAACAAACGATAAAAATGATTTTTTAGCAACTTGAGGATTTATCCGTAAGAGAATCTCTGGGATTGTTACTAGGCCCCCAGTGGTCACCTGTAGAAGTGTCAGCATCAAATGGAATTTGGTCCTCCCAAGGCTGATGGTGTGCATGTGGTGGTCTCGGACGGTCGAAATCGAAGTAGCTAGTGAAGGCTGGCTCCAGCGGAGTAGCATCTTCTCCTTGATACCTCGGATTTGGGTTCCTTGTGATCCGAGCAGAAGGACTCCTTCCTACTGCTTGTCCTAGTTTTTGCAAACAAGTGCAAAATTCTCCACGAAATATAGACCGAGGGTTCGGTCTGACAGTTCTATCTCATTTGTATATCCTTTGTACATCATAATTATTTTTCTGTTTCTCTTTCTAAGAATATGAGATTGACTAAAGAATGAATAATCAATGATGCAGTGTGGAGTGTCAGAAGCCCCAACCCATTGGTAATTCTAGTGACCCATGAAGTACATGTAACTGCCCCTCTCTTCAATCCAGGAATGGTTAACCAGTAATGAGCCATTAATTTTATAGGTGAAAAATTTTCCTTTTTAGTCATGGCATACATTATAGTGAGTTCTTCCACTCTTGCAATTCTAAATTCTTCTCTATAGAACATAGTGACTCCTAACCATTTATTGATAAATCAAAGGGTAGGATTATGGATTTCATCTGTGCAGGGTCTAAAATAAACGGTCTCTCTAGAAATGTCTTGCCTAGATCAGGTTCTATCAAAGTCTGGTAAAGCATCTTCTACATCAATTTTACATAACTCATGAAAATTGAACATGTTGCTAAAATTCTTCCAACTAAGTGAGAATGATTGATTAAATAGTATAAATGAAATTTTATCCTCTCCTAGTTGTAAGGTGCACATAAATTCTATGGTGAGCAATCTACTTCCATTCTCATTCAAGTGTCAAGCTTCCTCCCAACCTAAATTATGGAAAATGAGTTCAAATTCAGAATCCATACCTATCTTTTGTAGGAGATCGGCGTCTATGAGCAGAGTCGATGTAAATTCCTTGTCCTTCAATAACTTGAAAACTTCCTTCTCATGATCATCTAAAAATTTTATTTGGTTCTCTCGGAGATGGGTGTAGCTCTTGGATTTACGACATGAAGATGATCTCTGAATAGCAGGGGATGGTGGATCAACCTCTATCTAAGAGTCAACTCGGGAAGAGCCTGCCTGAGACGAAGTGTGGCTTCTTGTAGAACATAATGAAACTAAGAGGAGAGCGCTCTTGGCCTTGCTCACGAACTTGATCATGGTACGAGTTACCTCCCGACGAAGGTTTGGGATTTTTAAGTCCGCCGAACCGGACCCTTCCAAATGCTATTTATTTTGACGGGGTGTTAGACGGTCCCGAAGATGGTGATCCTAGTGACTGTTTATCTCCCTCTTCACTTATCATATTTCAGCGGTACTTAACTCAGGCTTTGGCTTGAATGGAAAACGCTCTTCTCGTCCGTTGATATTGAATTTGACTTCTCCAATTCCGACGTCAATGTGGGTATTTGTTGTGCTCAGAAAGGGTCTCCCAAGGATGAGTGATAGTTTTGAATCTGGTTGCATGTCCAATACCAGAAAGTCGTTGGCATGAAGAATTTTCTTATCTTTACTGGTATATCCTCAGCAATTCCTATAGGATAGTGGATTGATTAATTGGCTAGCTATAGGCACATTGATGTTGGGATGAGTTTTGAATGATGAAGCTTATCAAACACTGCCTTAGGCATCACACTGACACTTGCTCCTAGGTCACAAAGTGCATTGTTGAAATGTTGATCTCTAATTGAACAATCAATAGTGGGGCATCCTGGATTTTTCTTGGCTGGTGAAATATTGAGGATGGCTGCACTACACTCTTTTGTTAGCTTGATCACCTCAGTGAGGGCAGTGGTCGTTTGTTGTTGAGGATATCTCTTAGATACTTTGCATAGGTGGGTACTTGTATAGCATTTAACAATAGAATATTGATATACTTTGTTGTTGAGGATATCTCTTGGATAGCATTTGTTGATATACTTTGTTGTTGGGTACTTGTATAGCATTTGTTGAGGATATCTAATGGTCGTTTGTTGTTGAGGATATCTCTTAGATACTCTGCACAGAGGTGTACACTTTCAATGTGAGTCATGATTTCCACATGCTAAGGTGTCATGAATCCCTAAACACAAGAAACCATATAAAGCCATTCAAGAGTTCGTATAACAAGTTAGGGCCATTAGATTCACTCGGCAGGCAGATGTAGGAACCCCCCTTTTCAAATGGCACACTTCCTTCTCGGCTATACTCATAGACTAGAGGTTGTCCTACACCCAACGTGGCAAGCCATTCTTATGCCATTTAAGTTAACCACTAACAAGCTAGAAAAGGTCTCTTGAACAACTAGAGCCAGAGCCATATAGCCCTCACAGCTGTACTGTATGTTCTGGATGATCACGTATAGATAAGTCCTTATGGAGAGAAACTAGAGCATCAAAATAACCCACATGCTCTAGCCCCCTTTTCAATAGTAAATAAAATCATCATTAAAGGTTGATTGCTTAATCCATTAATCAAATTACAAGATCATTGTTCATAATTAAGCACTAGCAATAGTTACCCAAATGCATCCCCAAGGTTTTCGTTCTCTCTGAATAATCCCTGTAGAAAGTAGTAATTTACCAAAACTCATGAAAATTGTCAGTAATAACCTCCTATGTTTCTATTGGTGATCATTTTCTTTTACAAAGTTGACGGTTTGTGATAGGTGATAACTGCCATCAACATGGTGTTAAGGAACGGTCTCCCTAGGATGATGGGTGTATCATCTTCTTCTCCAATGTCTAGGACCATGAAGTTAGCAGGAGTGTAGTGATCTTGTATCTTGACCATGATGTCCTTTGCTATGCCCTCTGAGAATCAGATTGATTGGTCCGCCATCTGTAGCTGCATATATGTAGGATACAAGGGTTCGTTACCAAATAAATATCCATATGTTACCTTGGACATTATGTTGACACCCGATCTAATATCGTAGAAGGTCTTATGGAAGATTCTTTGCCCAATAGTACACTCGATCATCGGTACACCAGGATCATCCTTCTTAGCAAGGAATGGTGGAGCGAGGAGGTGGTCGAACTCTGATCGAATCATGTTGGTCATGTTGACTGTCTCTTCTGGTGACTGTCTAGCCTTGTTCTTCCTCCGTCTTTGGTTGTTCTTCTTCTTGGTCACTTCTGGCTCTTCGGGCATGTATGCCTTTTGTGGATGAGTAGGAGAATATAGCATGCAATCCTTGAATGAGAATTTCTCCTTCTTGTCCTTGATCGTGAAATAGATCTTGGTGTTGTCCGCGTAGATGATGGACTTTGTAGTGCTCAAGAAAGGTCGGCCCAAAATGATGGGTGCCCTCTCATCTCCACCTATTTCCAAGACCACAAAGTCTACGGGAACATATGATTGTCCCACTCGAATGATGGCATCTTCAAGTAGTTCCTTGGGGTAGCAGAGTGACTGATCTGCAAGCTGCAACCGCATATTTGTATACAACAAGGATCTCCTAGAATCTTATTATAGATTACCTTAGGCATGATGTTGACACTTGCTCCAAAGTCACAAATAGCTTGTTAGAAGATGTGAGGTCCAATGGCGATAGGGATGATGGGTCTCCCTAGATCACCTTTCTTGTCAGGGAGTGAATAATCTATCCACCTTCCCTCTGATGGTTGAGTGTAGTAGAAAGCTGCATTATGAATACCAACAAGATTTACAGTTTCTAAATCTTCCGGCTGCTCTGGAATCTTACCATTGTTAGCTGGAGGAACGATAGCTGCCAGCTGAGCTATTTGTGATCCTATCATTTTATTAAAGCTATGCTGGTTCTTAATGGCAGAAGCAAAGCTATCTATGCTAGTACTTATGTTCTCTAGGATTTTATCATTGGAAGCTATCTTCTTAGACATTTGATCCATAAGTCTAAATTGACTAGCAATTAACTCTCTCAAAGGTGGTTGATTGAAATTATTGTAATTATTACCTTGGAAATTACCTTGGTAGTTTGGCCTCTGTTGTTGATTCCATCCTTGATTCTGTTGAGGACAATAATTGTTATTGTTGATGTAGTTCACATCCTCTTGAGTTTTAGGGTAGTTGCTCCCTGATTACCCAATGTTGCCACACACTTCACATGTCATGCGAGAGTCATGAATGTACATGACTTCTTTCTTCTCATTAGCTCGGTCTTCGAGCTTCTTCATCAGCAAGTCCATCCTGGCAGATAGCATGTCTATCTCCTTGAGTTGATGCATACCTCCACCTTTCTTGTGAGTTTGAGTACGTTATTCATTCCAGCTTTGGTTGGAGGCCATCTTCTCTACAAGAGCTGTTGCATCTCTGATGGTGAGTGATAGGAAAGCACCTCTAGTAGCAGCATCCATTGTCTCACGGGTGCTAGTGGTCAACCCATGGTAGAAAGTCTACATGAGTAGCCAATTCTCCATCCCATGATGAGGACATTTTGCTATATAGTCTTGAAAGCGTTCCCATGCCTCAGGGACAGATTCATCATTATATTGCTGAAAACTTGAGATTCTCCCACACAGAGCATTGGTTTTGCCTATGAAAAAGAACTTGGCTAGGAAGGCAGTGGAGCAGTTATTCCATGTGGTGTTTCTCTCTTTGTTAGCATAGAACCACTGCTTTGCCTTCCCCAAGAGTGAGAATGAGAAAAGACAGAGTAGAATGGTGTCCTTGGGTACTCCCTTGTTAGTGAAAGTGCTACAGATCTCTAGAAAGTGTTGGAGATGCGCACTAGCATCTTCATGTGCCTTTCCACAAAACTGGCTGGCTTGCACTATGTTGATGAGAGCAGGCTTAAGCTCAAATCCATTGTTTCCAACATCAACTATAGGTCCAGTGCGGATGTTGGATGTAGTTGGAGCAGAGAACTCATGGAGAGTCTTGTTAGCCATGGCTTCAAATTCTAGTGTTAAGCTTCGCCTTATACGGTTGTCCTCCGACTCTAAAACTGATACTCTCTTGAGTTTAGCCTTAGTTCTCTTGAGTAATGCTTCTAGATCATCAATGTAGTTTGTCTGAAGGTCAAAATAGGTCATACATTACCCTGCATAAGATATAAAAGTAGACAAAACAAGGACAATCCTGCTTGAGCAGAGGTCAATGGTTATCTTGATCACATCAATAAGTATAAGTTTATCAATACTTCCTGTGCTAGCTACCTTCTCTGGCAATGGCGCCGGAAACGCTTGTTGGTATTTATTAACTTGTCACTTGTTTTAGTAGCCACCTATTATTTTTCTACATCTCTTAGCATTACTTGTTCTAGCTTGTCATCCCTAGTGATGGTGCCAGAGATACTTGTTGGTACTACCTAGCATTACTACTAAGTAGATATCTTATTATTTCATGTGACTAGAAAGAGTATAAAGATATGAATGAAAGGATTTTGCAAGTGGATAGATAATTATACCATTGTAGCACTTCCTCGAGAGTATTCCAGATGGAGAAATAAACCACAACCAATCACTCTACTCATAATAGGAGTAAGTCACAAGATATATATATATATATATATATATATATATATATATATATATATATATATATATATATATATATATAAGCATTGATCAAGTATAATGATAAATCACTCAGAGCACTCCTATCTATAACATTAGCATGGTCAGGTAGAATATTAGAGGAATAATTCCTAAGTCATTCTTAATTACAAGTGAAAGCATACATTGATTAGTGCAATTACACCTAGTAGTCATTGCTAAGATCACCGTTATATCTATGCATAAGGGGCATTACTTAAGGAAGTTTAAGAACAAAGCTTGCCCTTCCTTCGTAATCGGGCCCTACTTCTATGACTTATATTTAGGGAGTGGACTACAAAGGACTCAACGATAATGTCACACCTATGATCTATCACATGACCCAGAATGTAGAGTGTATTCGCAGGTAAATAGTATATAAGCACCACGCTTACATGATCACAACCACCCACCCTGCGTACTTTGGAGTAAGCACTATATGAACTTATGCATAAACATAATAATAAACCAGTTATACTAAGTATATAATCAAAGTAGATGATGAACATTGCAACCTTGAACATGAATAAGATGAATACTAATATTGTTTGTCACACCCGGTTTTCTAAAGAACAAAACCAGGCTCGCCATATGTGTGCCCAGGAAGTCCACACATATGTCAGAATGAAAAAGTATTAGAAACAATGTTATTATATAACGTATACATAGCTATATTAACACTTACATCAGAGTATCGCGGAACGATGACTAAACTTCAGGCTCCATTCTTCTCAGGGACGACTGACTGGGTTAGGATAGCAAGGAAACAGTGGCGCTGTAGCAGTTAGCAACCGCAGATCATAAGCTTGAAGCAACGAGAGCAGAGCAAGTACAGTTGCAGATTAAAAGAATAGCAGAGACATCACACGAAGAGGCTCACCAATTCTCCGGTGACGATGACTAACTCCGTGCAAACGGCGGCGGCGTGTAGCCAGATGGAGCTAGGGCAAGGAACAATTCAGGCAGGTCGGCGATGCTTTATGGCGTCAGCGTGTCTTCACGGACAAAGAGCTCTAGCGATAAGTACAAGATCGATGACGTACATCTCGACTAGGCGGCGATGAGATTACCTTGATGCGAAGCTCATCAACAGTTTTCAGACGGTGACACGAAGCTCTAGACAGTGTCTACAGAATCGGCGGGTTCCTCGGCTCGACGGCAAGACGGCAGACGGCGTCCGCAGTGACTTCGGCAGACAGGCTCAGAAACTGCAGGTCGACGGAGCGGCGCTGGCGGCTAACAAAGGAAGCTAGGGCATAACGAACGGGCTTTAGATTGATATATATAGGCTAGCAATTCATGGGCCTGGATGTGATTTAGGATCGACATCAAGTTGAACTTGGCTTCCTAGTCTGCCTGATGTGGAGTCCGAGTAGGACAAGACATTGGACAACTGATATACGTTAAGGACGTCCTTTGGCTGGCTGCTGTCGCCGGGTGGTGGATTTGATCCCAATGCAACGACAAGCACTTTTGGAAAACCAACACTTGGACATGCAAACTTCCTTATTTAATTGTCTCTTCTTCCATGTATATACATGTATATACATGTATATGTTCGGCAGCCATATACGGAGTATGTACTTGCACAAATCTAAATTCACGTGCTGCTCTACTAGGTCTGGTGGGCCTTACGTAGCACATCATATTATTCAACGCAAGGAGGTAACGCAAGGAGGCAAATAACATGCGGCAGTCCATGACTTGACGTCTCGTTTTCATCTCCTGGATGATCAATCGGAGGATTAAATGTTTAATGAAATTGTATTTTATAATGTAAAATTGTAATTGGTTATCTTTTATGTATTATTTAATTTACATATATGAATATGTTCAGACGCATTACACGGAGTTACTTTCGATTTCTATTACATTTTCTAGTAACAAGCTAATATATGTGTATATATTATAATATTCCATTTTTCCATTGCATAGCTATATCATATATATTTGATCTTTATAAATTTTGCCACACTTAAAATTTATTTCTGCCTCCGCCACTGAGCGGCGCGACAACGATTTCGGTTGTAGACACGACGTTAAAGACAACATCCGCGGCGGCCTCAGCGGACGGGCTCAGCTTCTCGACGAGATCGGTTGTGTGCGGCAGCAGCGGTGGCTTGAGGTGTAGGGTCCGCATGGCAATGGAACAAAGAGAGGGAATGGGCCTTCGGGCTTAAAGGAAGAGAGGAGTAAGTTTCTTCATTTTTTTCTTTATTTTTTTCTTTTATCTAAAAGCCATTTCAAAAGCAATTCAAATTGTTTTGAAGTTTTGACCAAAACCACTCACTTCAATAAATTACATGCAAAGGCATGAATGCTCAAACATGTTTCTACTCCCTATGATAAATTTTAATTTAAAGAAACTATTGTTTTCCTATGTTTTCATGAGCAAAAAAATTCATATTTAATCATTTTAGCTCTATTTACAAAGAAACAAATTTTAGGGTGTTACATTGTTATAACAATTGCAGTAAGTGTTGGCAGTCCTTATTACATAATTTGTACCACCAACTGTCAAACAAAACACACACCAAACTTAGTGAATAGGGCTTAACACTAACATATTCCACAAGTTTTGGTGTTCCACTTGTTTTACAGGACATAAATGGAAATGGCACATATGTGGGCCAAATAGGGTAGAAAATACAAAGAAATAACAAAGAGCAAATTCGGCCCAAGCAGAGCCCAAGAGGAGAAGCCCATTTACTAGAGCATTCGGGCCCCCAACATGGACAAAAATATCCAAACATGAACCCAAGGAGTAGAGGCCCGAAACCTAGTCCAAATCAATCTTGGGCTGCAGGAGCAGGGTCCAGTAAAATGGGCGCCCCGGATGCATCCGGACTCGGAATCAGGCGTGCAAGTAGGCGTTGGAAAGGTAACTCTGAGCCCAATGCACTCACCAAGTTTCAGCCCATTTGGCCCAACTTTGGGCACAGCCGCGCCAGGGGCGCGGGCGCGCCTGTGTCGGCGTGTCCCAGGCTCATCTTTCTCTAGCAGTTTGTTGTTTAATGTCTGAAGACGGTGTGGGGGTGTGCTACCTGATTCTCTGTACCTGGACGCAGTATTCAGGTCGGTTTGGAGGAGTTAATGAGGAGAATTTGGCAAAGACCCCCCTCCTCTCCACCTATAAGTAGAGGGCCTCACCCCTCCTCATTCCACACACCAACACACTCAAGCATACACACTTGAGCAAGAGAGAGGAGGAGCCTCAAGTCCTAGCTTCTAGATAGATGTACTATAGGGAGTGAGTGAGGGCAAGAGGAGGAGAAGGGTAGAATTATCCACCCCTCCTTCTAGTGCATGACTCTTAGAGTCTGCCAAGTAGACGGAGTGTCGGGCATGTTGGGACCCGCTACACTTGTACCTCGACGACCGGATTACCACTTTGGGTAAGAAAGTCGTGATACTATTTTGGTATTACTTCCTTAAGTGATTTATCATTTATCATTATACTTTTTGGGTTCGTCATCTATCCTCGTGGCGGATGCTCTGGTAGAGGGCCCCTGATAAAGATGAGATAACCGTGTACGACACTAGAGCAGTAGACAATAGCGTAGACGTGGTGTCTAGGCTAGAGGCTACCTTCATTTGCCTCGTGCTCCATAGTCAAGGTGTAATACCCAAATTTTAGAGTTAATAAATTTTAAATAATTTAGATAACAATTAATGGGAAATTAAAATTTTAAAAATTATTTGGTGTTGCATTCATGCTGTTGCATTTATTTTCTTTTGTGTAGTGGATTTATTTTATTTTGTTTTGGTTTGAAAAATCGTATTTGGAATAGTTTATTAAATAAGCAAATAAAGTAGAAAAGAAAAAAAAAAAGAGAAAGAGCTTACCTGCTGCTAGGCGGCTTGGAGGCCCGCCCGAGCCAGCCTGCTCCTTCCTTCCCTCGCTATTGGGCTGCCTGAGCCGAGTCTGACTTTCTTTTCTTCCTCCCACGCCGCGTGGGCCGGCCCAGGAAACCGTGGTCACGCGCCCTCCCTTCCTTGCTTCGCTGATGAACAGACCCCGCTGTCAGCCGTTCCTCCTTCCTTCCATCGTGACCGAACCGGAGTCGAACGCCACCGCCAACAAATCCACCAAGGAAACCAGGATTTCCTATCCTTTAACGTCAGGTTGGAGGCTATAAAGGTGTAGCCGTGTTCCCCCTCATCTCTTTTTCCATCTTAACTCTGAGCCGAACCACGTGAACTCGAGCTTAGGGGGTTCAAAACCCTAGGTTTCACTGCCGCCGCCGTCGAAGCTTGCCGGTGAGCCTGCGCCTTTCTTCTTTGCATTGGTGAGCTCGCCATCTTCTTCTCTCCCTCCCCATGTTTTTCTTTTGGACTGTGGTGCCCTAAATTGCGAGAACGTAGAGCTCCGGTGAGTTTTGCTGAAGCTGGCAATGGCGCCGCCGCCTTCCCGAGCCGCATCTTGTCCTTGGTTCGTTCTTGCCTCCCTAACCTATGTAGAAGAGTTCGCGTTGAGCTCCGCACTTGATTGGTACCGACCGCGAGTCAAATGGTGATAAAAAACGCTAGAGCCAAAGTTCTCCGGCGAGCCGCTTGCGCCGGCCATGGCGGCCACCGGCTGGCGTTGAGGAGGATAGCCGGCGCCATCTCTCTCCTTTGCCTGGAAACGATTCCAGCCGTCCGTTCGCTGATCAACGGTTAGGATTAGAAGATACCCCTTCGTGGGGTAAAATTTATAAAGAGCCCCTATGTTTTTATGAAATAGAACTCGCGGTCCTTAGCGTAATATCCTGAATCCGTTTTCGTGTTTTGAAAGCGTATTTTCTCCCGGTTTAATCAAAAATACGTTTTCAGATATTTACAGTTTTGCCACTAGAATTGTTTTGGTCATAAAATCTTCGTTTTAACTCCGATTTGATCCGTTCAAATTGCGTTAGGTTCGTATTTGCGAGCTCTACATGTTAGTATAGTTGTACAGTCAGTTGAGATAATTTAATTTTAGAGTTTATAATTAAGTATTTATTTATCTACAGGAAATCTTAGAAAATTCATAACTTTCACGTTTTAACTCCGAATTTGGTGATCTTTGCGTCTGTGTGATCGTAGAAACGTGTAGAAGAGTTTTATAAACTTTTATTACTGTTTTGTTACTGTTGGTGTACTGTTCTAATTGTATCTCTTTGTTTGCTTCGTGTTTGTTTGATTGGATGCATGTGTGTTGTTGGTTGATGATCGAGTATAGAAGGTGAGCAGTATCTGGACGATTCGGAGTATTACTTTGAGCCAAGTCAGCAGTATCACTTGGAAAGCTTTGATCAAGGCAAGTATAACACAGGACTATCCTTGTTACCTATACATTGAATTGTCATACATATGCATGTGCTTACCTTGACAACCTTAGAGATTATAACTTAGTGATTGTTATCTTGATTCCTTGTCAACCTTGGGAATGCATATGGGTAGCTACTGCTAGTGCTTAAACTAAGAACAATGATCTTGTAATTTGATTAATGGATTAAGCAATCAACTATTAAGATGATTTTATTACTGTTAAAAGGGGGCTAGAGCATGTGTATTATTTTGATGCTCTGGTTTCTCTCCATAAGGACTTATCTATAAGTGATAACCGGGATATACAGTACAGCTGTGAGGGCTATATGGCTCTGGCTTTAGTTGTTCAAGAGACCTTTTCTAGCTTGTTAGAGGTTACCTTAAATGGCGTAAGAATGGCTTGCCACGTTGGGTGTAGTGCGAGCCCCTGGCCTAGTGTGTATAGGCTGCGGTTGTTGTGCCATAGGGAAGGGGGGTTCTACATCTGCCTGCCGAGTGAATCTAATGGCCCTAACTTGTTAGACGAACTTTTGAGTGGCTTTATATGGTTCTCGGGTGTTTGGGCTTGATCTCCCCACTCATTTGGAAATCATGACTTACAGTGAAAGTGTACACCTCTGCGCAGAGTTAAAAACTAGTATACTAGCCGTGCTCACGGATACGAGCGGCCTTGGGGATTCTTATGGAATAGTTGATCATAACTGCTATATCATGTTTAATTATTGTGGATTATTATTTGCTCATGTTAATGCTATTCATTATCCTTATTACAATTGATCATTGGTTCTTTAATGGGAAGTGGTTTATCTTGATGCTACTCAATTGCTAATATATGATTAAAAGCTAAACGCAGTTAAACAATGTCTAGCCTTTTTGAGCCTCATGAACCCTGTGTTATATTTGTTGAGTTCGACATGGACTCACTCTTGCTATTTCCACCATAACAGATGAAGATATAGAGGAAGATTATCGGAATGAGTACTAGTCTTGGTGTCAACCAGTCAACTGTGTCCCTGTGTGGAGTTTCCGCTGAAGAATTACTATTAGTTATTATTACCTGTCGTTCAAGACTATGTCTTAAATACTTATTCATTATGTAATAAGTACTGTGATGATACTTTGTAATTTGTCAACTTATGTGTGCGACTGTTTCCTAGGGCGCACATGAGTCTTTTATGCATCCTATTTTTGTCCTTAAAAATGGGTGTGACAGATTGGTATCAGAGCCGTGTTGACTGTAGGACGCGAGCCTAGTTAGAATGGTCGTTAATAGCATCCATACTTCACTTAATTCATGCTTCCTCTTTTCACCTTGTTAATTACTAAAGTTTTATGCTTCCTCTACTTTATTCTATTGCGAAAATACATTGATTCTATCTAATCTATGTCTAAATCTTGTAGATGTCTCCTTATCCCCATCTGTCAGCTGCACAGTACGTTGCCCGTTTCAAACCTCAGGAGCCGTATGAAGATGGTGATCAAGAGCTATCAGATGCTGAATCAAGAGTTGGTGATACACCAATGGAGAATGTAGTTATGGGGTGGACTACGAAGTTTCATATCATGGTTCCTAAAGCTGATGCTTTCTTCCATGACATGTTGACAAGAACCTTGGACAACTACTACTACGACTGGGAAGCTACGTTGGAGTATCGCAGTGTAGAGTATAGTCATCCATGGATGGATTCCTATTGGGAAACAGAGTTATGGGTTAAGAAAAGGGATCCTACCACTAAGGAACCTAAGGTGGAGTCAAAGTTCATTACCAGAGTGAGCCGGGCAACCGTGGAGATAAGCATGGAGGATGTTGCTTTCAATGCATTTGTTTACTACCATGGTCTACGCTCGGACAAGACGTTAAAGGGTGCACTCCGGCATTTTTCTTGTTTCTTACATGACAAGGGTATTTGGACCGTGCCGCCTGCAGATGAATCCTCCTTGACTTTACAAGCTACGGTGGGATTAGCTCGTGAATTGGCTCTCCATGAGGTGGATTTGAAGGATGAGTTGCTGAAGGAAAAAGAACTTAAGGAGCAAGCTTATAAGGAGATTGACCAATTAAGGGCGGAGTTAGGTCATCCCAAGATTTATGAGAAGCTTAATTAGGAAATAGGAAAAATCCCTATGTAATAGGAACGATAGTAGTTGCGAGTTAATTTTAAGTTTGGATTGTTTTAAGAGTCAGTTTGTGGTGTGAACAATTGTGTGATTGATGGATTGTTATTATGATAATGTGTGATTTGGATCTTTGTAATGTGTGCTGGAGTTTTGTAGACATGCCTACAAGTTCCATGGTTAAGAATATTAAGTTTGATCAAAATATATTAGTTGAATATGAGGTTAACTTAGTTCTGTCCTTTGCTGATTTTTGGATCAGTCTGGGATGTTTTAGAAATAACTTAAAATCCGTTCATGAGAAATTTAAGAAATTTTACTGGGAATAATTAGACTTCTATGTCTTTCCAACCCCAGAAGAATCACTTTAATATCTATTATGAGCTAAGAGATATATCTGTTCCAAGTTGGAGTTACTACACAGTCTGGAATTCTGAAACAGTTTCGGTTAAGTTCAGTTTTTGGCCAATTTATTGACAGAATCAGAAAAAGTGTTGTGAATAAAAGTTGTAGATAATTTTCTAAGCTTTCCAACCATGTAAAGATCATCTGAATTGGACGTCTGTAGCTCGAGATATGACAGTTTTACTGAGTTGCTGAAATTGGAGTTCGCCCAGAAAAATCAGATTTTGCTTATCTATTGAATACATCATCTCGGATCGTACTGAATTTCAATTTCTGTGTTTTTGGAAACATATGTCAGGCAGAGGACGTGGCAGAGGTCGTGGAGGTGCTAACCTACCCATTACTATGGAGGAACTCATGCAAACTCAGAACCAGATGATGCAGATGTTTATGCAGCACATGCAGAACAATCCCCCTGCAGGAGGACCACCGCCTGTGCAAGTGAGGGATAAGCATGGGGAATTTTTGAAGGGACGCCCTCCAGTGTTTTCTCATGCTGCTGATCCTTTAGAGGCAGATGATTGGGTGAGGGCAGTGGAGAAACAGCTGAATATAGCCCAATGCAATGATATAGAGAAGGTGTTATATGCATCTGGTCAGTTACAGGGGACAGCTCAGACTTGGTGGGAGTCGTATCAAGCTGCACGCCCTGACAATGCTCCTCCTATCACTTGGAATGAGTTTGTTAGAGATTTTCGAGCTCGTCATATTCCTGAAGGTATAATTGAGCTGAAGCAGGAAGAATTCAGAAACCTTAGGATGGGACAGATGAGCGTTAGTGAATATCATGACAGGTTCACCCAGTTGGCTCGCTATGCTCCTAATGAAGTGAGGGAAGATGCAGACAGACAGCGTCTTTTCTTGAAGGGAATTTATTATGATCTTCGCTTGCAGTTGAAGGGGAACAACTATGCTAGTTTTCAAGAGCTGGTAAATAAAGCTATTGTGCTTGATAATGAGCGCAGAGAGATGGACAGGAAGAGGAAGATGAAGGTACAAAGCTTAGGAAGCAACAACCGTCAGCGCACTAATTCTCAGCATGGTTTTCATCAGAAGTTTCAGGGACCGGTTAGCCAGTGGAATCGCAATCCGAATCAGAGGTGGTCCCAGAATTGGCAAAGTAATCAGTCACAACAGCGTTCATCATATCCACAGCGTCAACAGTATCAGCAGACTGGGCAACAGACTCCTCGCACTGGAAATTCCAATGTTACCCCCATGAAGAATAGTGCTCCCAGCACGCCTACTAGATGTTTTGTCTGTGGTAAAGAGGGGCATATGTCTTACCATTGTTCTGAGAAGCAGAACCAGCAGACTCCTCAGAGCCAGAAGAGCAACCAGAGGCAATCTGGTACTGGAAGGGTGAATCACGTGTCTTCTGATACAGCTCATGATGCACCAGAAGTTATGATTGGTACGTTCAATGTACATTCCACTCCTGCAACTGTTCTTTTTGACTCTAGAGCATCTCATACATTCATATCCAACATTTTTGTTAAAATGCATAGTATACCCATGCTAGCTATGAAAGAACCTCTCTTAGTAAATTCACCTGGAGGTACCATGCAAACCAGTAATCGTTGTCTTCCAATTAGTATGGTATTAAGGGGGGTAGAGTTTAAGATAACTCCTATAGTGTTGAGGACATCTGGTATTGATGTGATATTGGGTATGGACTGGATGAAGCAAAATCAGGCAGAGATTCAGTGTCAGCAGAAAGTGGTAGTTGTGACTGCACCTAATGGAGATAAAATCAATGTGGATGTAGCAGTGCAAAAGCAACCAACCGCTGTGGTGAATCAGCTTGAAAATACTATTAAGGAGAATTCAGTGATTGAGGAATTTCCGGATGTCTTCCCTGATGAATTGCCAGGTATGCCACCTGACCGAGACATTAAATTTCTTATTGAATTACTCCCTGGAACTGCACCTATAGCCAAACGACCATATAGGATGGGAGTAGATGAATTAGAAGAACTTAAGAAACAAATTAAAGAATTACAAGATAAAGGTTTTATTAGACCTAGTTCATCACCTTGGGGAGCACCAGTTATTTTTGTTGATAAGAAAGATGGCGGTCAGAGGATGTGTGTTGATTACCGGTCACTAAATGAGGTAACTATCAAGAATAAGTACCCTTTGCCCAGGATTGATGACTTGTTTGATCAGTTGAGAGGTGCTTGTGTGTTCTCTAAGATTGATTTACGTTCTGGTTATCATCAGTTGAAGATTCGTGTTTCTGATATTCCAAAGACAGCTTTTACTACAAGGTATGGATTGTATGAGTATACTGTTATGTCATTTGGATTGACCAATGCACCTGCATACTTTATGTACATGATGAATAAGGTGTTTATGGAATATTTGGATAAGTTTGTGGTAGTGTTTATTGATGATATACTGGTATTTTCCAAGACGAAGGAAGAGCATGCTGAACATTTGAGGTTGGTATTGCAAAAACTCAGAGAGCATAAACTGTATGCGAAGCGAAGTAAATGTGAGTTTTGGTTGAAGGAAGTTTCTTTCCTTGGTCATATTGTTTCTAATGGAGGGATATCAGTGGATCCAGGTAAAGTAAAGGATGTATTAAATTGGAAACCACCTATTGATGTTAGCGAGATTCGTAGTTTCTTGGGATTAGCTGGATATTACAGACGGTTCATTGAAGGGTTTTCTAAACTTGCTAAACCTATGACATCTCTGTTAGAGAAGAATGCCAAGTTTGTGTGGTCAGATAAATGTCAAGCTAGTTTTGAGGAACTGAAGAAGAGGTTGACTACAGCGCCTGTTTTGGTTTTGCCAGATTTGAGTAAGAAGTTTTCTATTTATTGTGATGCCTCTCATCAAGGTTTGGAATGTGTTCTTATGCAAGAAGGCAGAGTTGTGGCTTATGCATCTAGGCAGTTGAGAAAGCATGAGTTGAATTATCCTACACATGATTTGGAGTTAGCAGCTGTAGTTCATGCTTTAAAGATTTGGAGACATTATTTGATTGGACATAAGAGTGATATATACACTGATCATAAGAGTTTGAAGTATATTTTCACTCAGTCAGATCTGAATTTGAGGCAACACAGATGGTTAGAGTTGATTAAGGATTATGATATTGAGATACACTATCATCCTGGTAAGGCTAATGTAGTAGCTGATGCTCTTAGTAGGAAAATTTATGCCAATGAGATACGAACGTTGTCTATGACTAGTGAGTTATGTGCTGAATTTGAATATTTGAATTTGGGCATTGTTACTAATACAATGGAATTAGTGATAGAGCCTACCTTAGAGCAAGAAATCTATAAGGGTCAGTTGAAGGATGAGAAACTAAAGAAGATAGCGGAAGATATAGTGATTGGTAAGTCACCAGGCTTTCGAATGGATGATAATGGAATTTTGTGGTTTGGAAAGAGGCTGTGTGTACCTGAGGATCAAACTGTTAGACAGGCAATTCTTCGCGAAGCTCATGAGTCAGCTTATTCTATTCATCCTGGTAGTACTAAGATGTATTTGGATCTGAAACAGAAATATTGGTGGGTTGGATTAAAGCGAGATGTGGCTGAGTATGTGGCATTGTGTGACACTTGTCAGAGGGTGAAAGCAGAGCATCAGAGACCTGCTGGATTGTTGCAACCAATGAAGATTCCTGAATGGAAGTGGGAGGAAGTTGGTATGGATTTTATAGTAGGGTTACCTCGTACTCAGAAAGGTTATGACTCTATTTGGGTGATAGTAGATCGGTTAACTAAAGTTGCTCATTTTATACCAGTTAAGACTACTTACCATGGACCAAAATTGGCAGAGTTGTATATGGAGAGAATAGTCTGTTTGCATGGAGTACCAAAGAAGATTGTATCTGATCGAGGATCACAGTTTACGTCGCATTTTTGGAAAGCTGTGCATGAATCATTGGGAACAAAATTGAATTTTAGTACAGCATATCATCCACAGATAGATGGACAGACTGAAAGGACCAACCAGGTATTAGAGGATATGTTGAGAGCTTGTGCATTGCAATATGGAACTAGTTGGGATAAGAGTTTGCCTTATGCAGAATTTTCTTACAATAACAGTTATCAACAGAGTCTTAAGATGGCACCGTTTGAAGCTTTGTATGGACGTAAGTGTAGAACTCCATTGTTTTGGGATCAGACAGGTGAATCTCAAGTGTTTGGTACAGATGTTCTTAGAAACGCAGAAGATCAAGTGCGAGTGATTCGTGAGAATTTGAGAGTAGCACAGTCTTGTCAGAAGAGTTATGCTGACAATAGAAGAAGAGATTTAGTTTTTGAGGTAGGTGATTATGTTTATTTGAAGGTGTCACCTATGAAAAGTGTGAAGAGGTTTAACATGAAAGGTAAACTAGCACCAAGGTATGTTGGACCATTTAAAGTTATTACTAGATGTGGGGAAGTTGCTTATCAATTAGAGTTGCCTGAAAATTTATCTGGAGTACATGATGTGTTTCATGTTTCACAACTTAAGAAGTGTTTACGGGTGCCTGAGGAGCAGATACCTTTAGAAGAGTTGATTGTTAAAGAGGATCTTACATATGAAGAGTTTCCGATCAAGATTTTAGAGACTGCTGAGAGAGTTACTCGAAGTCGGGTTATTAAGATGTGCAAAGTACAGTGGAATCGATATTCAGAGGCAGAGGCAACTTGGGAAAGAGAGGATGAATTGAGGAAATCATATCCGCAGTTGTTTGAGTAAGCAGTTCAATCTCGAGGACGAGATTCTTTTAAGGGGGGTAGAATTTGTAATACCCAAATTTTAGAGTTAATAAATTTTAAATAATTTAGATAACAATTAATGGGAAATTAAAATTTTAAAAATTATTTGGTGTTGCATTCATGCTGTTGCATTTATTTTCTTTTGAGTAGTGGATTTATTTTATTTTGTTTTGGTTTGAAAAATCGTATTTGGAATAGTTTATTAAATAAGCAAATAAAGTAGAAAAGAAAAAAAAAGAGAAAGAGCTTACCTGCTGCTAGGCGGCTTGGAGGCCCGCCCGAGCCAGCCTGCTCCTTCCTTCCCTCGCTATTGGGCTGCCTGAGCTGAGTCTGACTTTCTTTTCTTCCTCCCACGCCGCGTGGGCCGGCCCAGGAAACCGTGGTCACGCGCCCTCCCTTCCTTGCTTCGCTGACGAACGGACCCCGCTGTCAGCCGTTCCTCCTTCCTTCCATCGTGACCGAACCGGAGTCGAACGCCACCGCCAACAAATCCACCAAGGAAACCGGGATTTCCTATCCTTTAACGTCAGGTTAGAGGCTATAAAGGTGTAGCCGTGTTCCCCCTCATCTCTTTTTCCATCTTAACTCTGAGCCAAACCACGTGAACTCGAGCTTAGGGGGTTCAAAACCCTAGGTTTCACTGCCGCCGCCGTCGAAGCTTGCCGGTGAGCCTGTGCCTTTCTTCTTTGCATTGGTGAGCTCGCCATCTTCTTCTCTCCCTCCCCATGTTTTTCTTTTGGACTGTGGTGCCCTAAATTGCGAGAACGTAGAGCTCCGGTGAGTTTTGCTGAAGCCGGCAATGGCGCCGCCGCCTTCCCGAGCCGCATCTTGTCCTTGGTTCGTTCTTGCCTCCCTAACCTATGTAGAAGAGTTCGCGTTGAGCTCCGCACTTGATTGGTACCGACCGCGAGTCGAATGGTGATAAAAAACGCTAGAGCCAAAGTTCTCCGGTGAGCCACTTGCGCTGGCCATGGCGGCCACCGGCCGGCGTTGAGGAGGATAGCCAGCGCTGTCTCTCTCCTTTGCCTGGAAACGATTCCAGCCGTCCGTTCGCTGATCAACGGTTAGGATTAGAAGATACCCCTTCGTGGGGTAAAATTTATAAAGAGCCCCTATGTTTTTATGAAATAGAACCCGCGGTCCTTAGCGTAATATCCTGAATCCATTTTCGTGTTTTGAAAGCGTATTTTCTCCCGGTTTAATCAAAAATACGTTTTCAGATATTTACAGTTTTGCCACTAGAACTGTTTTGGTCATAAAATCTTCGTTTTAACTCCGATTTGATCCGTTCAAATTGTGTTAGGTTCGTATTTGCGAGCTCTACATGTTAGTATAGTTGTACAGTCAGTTGAGATAATTTAATTTTAGAGTTTATAATTAAGTATTTATTTATCTATAGGAAATCTTAGAAAATTCATAACTTTCACGTTTTAACTCCGAATTTGGTGATCTTTGCGTTTGTGTGATCGTAGAAACGTGTAGAAGAGTTTTATAAACTTTTATTACTGTTTTGTTACTGTTGGTGTACTGTTCTAATTGTATCTCTTTGTTTGCTTCGTGTTTGTTTGATTGGATGCATGTGTGTTGTTGGTTGATGATCGAGTATAGAAGGTGAGCAGTATCTGGACGATTCGGAGTATTACTTTGAGCCAAGTCAGCAGTATCACTTGGAAAGCTTTGATCAAGGCAAGTATAACACAGGACTATCCTTGTTACCTATACATTGAATTGTCATACATATGCATGTGCTTACCTTGACAACCTTAGAGATTATAACTTAGTGATTGTTATCTTGATTCCTTGTCAACCTTGGGAATGCATATGGGTAGCTACTGCTAGTGCTTAAACTAAGAACAATGATCTTGTAATTTGATTAATGGATTAAGCAATCAACTATTAAGATGATTTTATTACTGTTAAAAGGGGGCTAGAGCATGTGTATTATTTTGATGCTCTGGTTTCTCTCCATAAGGACTTATCTATAAGTGATAACCGGGATATACAGTACAGCTGTGAGGGCTATATGGCTCTGGCTTTAGTTGTTCAAGAGACCTTTTCTAGCTTGTTAGAGGTTACCTTAAATGGCGTAAGAATGGCTTGCCACGTTGGGTGTAGTGCGAGCCCCTGGCCTAGTGTGTATAGGCTGCGGTTGTTGTGCCACAGGGAAGGGGGGTTCTACATCTGCCTGCCGAGTGAATCTAATGGCCCTAACTTGTTAGACGAACTTTTGAGTGGCTTTATATGGTTCTCGGGTGTTTGGGCTTGATCTCCCCACTCATTTGGAAATCATGACTTACAGTGAATGTGTACACCTCTGCGCAGAGTTAAAAACTGGTATACTAGCTGTGCTCACGGATACGAGCGGCCTTGGGGATTCTTATGGAATAGTTGATCATAACTGCTATATCATGTTTAATTATTGTGGATTATTATTTGCTCATGTTAATGCTATTCATTATCCTTATTACAATTGATCATTGGTTCTTTAATGGGAAGTGGTTTATCTTGATGCTACTCAATTGCTAATATATGATTAAAAGCTAAACGCAGTTAAACAATGTCTAGCCTTTTTGAGCCTCATGAACCCTGTGTTATATTTGTTGAGTTCGACATGGACTCACTCTTGCTATTTCCACCATAACAGATGAAGATATAGAGGAAGATTATCGGAATGAGTACTAGTCTTGGTGTCAACCAGTCAACCGTGTCCCTGTGTGGAGTTTCCGCTGAAGAATTACTATTAGTTATTATTACCTATCGTTCAAGACTATGTCTTAAATACTTATTCATTATGTAATAAGCACTGTGATGATACTTTGTAATTTGTCAACTTATGTGTGCGACTGTTTCCTGGGGCGCACATGAGTCTTTTATGCATCCTATTTTTGTCCTTAAAAATGGGTGTGACACGAGGGGTAGGCGGGCAGGTGGTGACGGCCTTGTTCTTCCCTTGCACTCCCCCACATTCGGGGACGGCATAGAGCTAGAAGCTAGCATAGCTTGGCAGGCCAAGTTATATCTGGTGCCCTAAGTGAAGTATAACGATAGCGGTATCTAACCTTAAGAAAGCTACCTAAGATATCCTCACTACCCAAGTTATCCTTCTCTTGTTCATAGGGTTAAACTAGAATTAGAGACTACCTATGTAAGGCATCCTTGGGAAAATACGATACCCTGAATACCACCGGGTGAAATGCTACAACGGTATTTCCGTGCGCTTGCGGACTTGTTCTGTAAATGTTGCAGAATACCACCCGACATTTTTGGACGGCGTTGCTAGGATACAACAATTCTTGTGATGATGTTAAGAAATGCCAACAAGCATTTCTGGTGCCGTTGCCGGGGATAGGTTTTATATCTATTTCTAGTAACGACGTTAAGAAGTGTCAACAAGTATTTCTAGCATCGTTGCCGGGGACGGTTGTCGTAGTTTTCTCTAAGCCTAGTTTGCCCGTGTATGTTTGAGTTTTATCCTCAAAAAGAAAAAAATGTATTTTACTTTTTTTCATTACTTATCATCTATTCATGAAACCTACCATCCAAAAAAAGAAAATCAGATATATTTTAAATTGCATGTTCAAATTTTTGCACATGCACCAAAAACTTTCAAAAATTCAAAATATCCACTTTTTATTTATTGAAACTCTTATCTAAAAACAAAACCTTGATAATAATTAAAAATTAACATTTTCAACTTTTTCCTAGAAAATCCCTAAAAAATAATAGAATACGTTTTTTGAAAAATAGAAACCTCTTTTCCATTTTAAGAAAACTACTTACATATCTAAAATATATATTCCCTGAATAAAAAAAAATTTAGTCTTCCTCGCTTGTTCTAGAAAATATTCAAAAAAATTAATTTTATTCTTTTTTTCCTATAAAACCCCTTAAAAAAGAAAAAAAAGGAAGAGTTCTCAAGGGCACTGCTCGAGATGGCTGTGGTACAAACCTGGAATCAGGTTTTGAGTTTCGAGTACCCATAGCCATAGCCATTGAAGCCAATCATAGCTTTCGGCTACGAGCTCTGTCCTACCTTTGGAGGTCAAGCTTATGACCATAAAGTAAGCACTACCAGGAAATACCCCGGCTATCTTAAAAAAAACAAACACATTTTTTCTTATCAATAAAAGCAAGAATATGTTTTCAAGTTTGTATGCACCTTCGGGTATTCTTGGTCACTAACCATTTTAGGTGGAGATTAAGAAGAACAAAGAACATATGATGCCGAAGGACATAAGAGCTGCATCAAATAAACATCATGATGCCTTTGGTGAGTAGATCAATCTGGACTCTACACACTTGACATTCACATAAAAGTTCAAGTGTGGGGGAGGACGGTGAGAATCTCACCACGAGGCCATCTTGGTTGAAAGAAAAAAATGATGATGTTAGCTCTACCTTGCTGAAAAAAGAAAAAAAAAGAAAAGAAAAGAAAGATGTTAAAAAAAGAAAGAAAAAAACAATATATTGGAAGTCTTGCTCAACGGACTTTAAAAGGTGAGCCCTCGCCGAAAGGTAATCGGTAGTTATCCTTTCATATATATTTTTTTATTAATAACCATTGCTAGTATAACTAATGATAAAAACAATAAAAACATTTTTATTTTCAAAACTCAAAACTTCACTTCTGTATAAATTATCTTAGCTTGGGGGAATGGTACGGAATCCATCATTACCCCATAGGCTTTATATTGCAAGTATGGTGCTTGGGTTATCTAGCCTGCTATGATCACATTAAGATTCTTAGTCTGGTCATTGAGCTAAACATTGTTTGTATATGAAGTGGAAAATAAAAATATTTCATAATTTGATAAAAATATTGGTTAATCTTTCATAGTTGATATGAAGCATGTTTAAGTTTGAAGCATGGTTTGTGCACAATCATGTCTTCATAGGCTTTTTAAACTAGCATGGTGCTATGGTTAATTTGCCTACCTTGATTAAATGCTACATTTGATCATTGTTCTAAAATTTGCCAAATATAAACTCTGAATGATAAACCAAAACAAAAATGTTTAGCTTTTGAATAAACTCCTGTCTATACTAGCATGCCTGGGTTTTGAAAATATGGTTGGTGCAATCATGTTTTCATAAGACTTTTCAAATTGAGCACGGTGCTTAGATTGACTAGTCTACTTTGATCAAATTGAACAACTTGCTTAATTTGGTCATTGTCCCAAAACTGCTAGTATAAAAAAATCCAAAAAAAACTAGCCTTAGAGTCTTCATCAAGCAACCTCAGACTACTGGCTTCGAGCTAGCTTGGGTGTCACACCCGGTTTTCTAAAGAACAAAACCAGGCTAATCATATGTGTGCCCAGGAAGTCCACACATATGCCAGAATGAAAAAGTATCAGAAACAATGTTATTATATAACGTATACATAGCTATATTAACACTTACATCAGAGTATCGCGGAACGGTGACTAAACTTTGGGCTCCATTCTTCTCAGGGACGGCTGACTGGGGGTAACATATGCCTAGCACTTCTACTAGTCTTCTGGAAACTCCACTACACCTTTGTCCTTTTTCCGAGTAGCATCTTTTTACACACTGGAGTGTGGGGGAAATAGCAAGAATGAGTCCATGTCGAACTCAACAAGTATAACACAGGGTTCATGAGGCTCAAAAAGGCTAGACACTGTTTGACTGCATTTAGCTTTTAATCATCATATAATTAGCAATTGAGTAGCATCAAGGTAATCCAAATCCCATTAATGAATCAATGATCAATTGCAATAAGGATAATGAATAGCATTAACATGAGCATAATAATAATCAACAATAATTAAGCATGATATAACAATGGTGATCAACTATTCTGTAAGAATCTCCAAGGCCGCTCGTATCCGTGAGCACGGCTAGTATACTAGTTTTTAACTCTGCGCAGAGGTGTACACTTTCACTGTGAGTCATGATTTCCAAATGCATGGGTTTGCAAGGCCCAAAACATCAGAGACCATATAAAGCCATTCAAAAGTTCGTCTAACAAGTTAGGGCCATTAGATTCACTCGGCAGGCAGATGTAGAACCCCCCTTCCCTGTGGCACAACAACCGCAGCCTATACACACTAGGCCAGGGGCTCGCACTACACCCAACATGGCAAGCCATTCTTACGCCATTTGAGGTAACCTCTAACAAGCTAGAAAAGGTCTCTTGAACAACTAGAGCCAGAGCCATATAGCCCTCACAGCTGTACTGTATGTCCTGGTTATCACTTACAGGTAAGTCCTTACGGAGAGTAACTAGAGCATCAAAATAACCCACATGCTCTAGCCCCCTTTCAACAGAAATAACATCATCTTAATTGGTTGATTGCATAATCCATTAGTCAAATTACAAGATCATTGTTCATAATTAAGAACTAGCAGTAGCTACCCAAATGCATAACCCATAGGTGACAAGGAAACAAGATATCAATAGCTAAGTTATAATCTCTATGGTTGTCAAGGAAGACACATGCATATGTATAATAATTTCAGTGAATAGGTAACAAGGATGGTCCCATGTTATACTTTCCTTAATCAAAGCTTTCCTGATGATACTGCTGGTCTGGCTCAAAATAATACTCCTGATCGTCAAGAAACTGCTCACCGTCTATACTCGATCATCAAGCACCAACACACAATCATCCGAGCAACCATACACTAAGCAAACAAATAGACATAATTAAAACAGTACACCAACAGTAGCAAACAATATAAAAAGTTTGTAAAACTCTTCTACACGTTACTACGATCACACAGATGTAAAGATCACGAAATTCAGATTTAAAACGTGAAAGTTATGAATTTTCTAAGATTTCCTATATATAAATAAATACTCAATTATAAACTCGAAAAATAAATTATCAAAACCAACTGTACAACTACACTAACATGTAGAGCTCGCAAATACGAACCTAACGCAACTTGAACGGATCAAATCGGAGTTAAAACGAAGTTTTTATGACCAAAACAATTCTAGTGGCAAAACTGTAATTTCCTGAAAACGTATTTTTGAATAAACCGGAAGAAAATACGCTTTCAAAACACGAAAACACATTTCGGATAATACGCTAAGGACAGTGGGTTCTATTATGAAAAAGTCTAGGGACTCTTTAGAAAGATTACCCCGCGAAGGGGTATCTTCTAATCTCAGTCGTTGATCTGAGATCGGGCGGCTCGCAATCATCTGCAATGCTACAGTAAGAAAACCGATCCTTCTTCCTCGGTTCCGGCCGGCGGCCCCCCATGACCGGCGGCTCCATCTCGCCGGAGATGGCGGCTCTCCTCACCTAGACCACCGTTCTAGTCCGCGTTCGATCCTACCGAACGAGAAGCTTCACGCGAACTCAATTGCGCTAAAGAAAACCTACCTCATGAACCACACCCGATGCACCGCAACAACGGGCGATGGCGCCATGGCCGCACCATCGGCGAGCTTCAAAACCACATCTAGGACCGCCTCCACCCAAAGAAATAGCCCAAAACGAAAGAGGAGAAGATTACAGTCTCACCAATGCAATGAAATCGGCTTCAAAAGCGCCTGCAGGCTTCACCCGCGCTCAACCGAAACCTCCAACTACCTCAAACCCTAAACCTCGATTTCTCACGGTGTAACTCATGGTTTAGATGAAAAACGGAAACTAGAAGACCTATGCGACCTATTTATAGCTTCTATTGGCCGTGTTCGGGTAGGATTTCCCGGAAATCGCGAGAAGGGCGGCGGTGGTACTCCGGTTCGGAGTCCAGCTCGAACACGGGAGGAGAAAGACACTTATGACATGCGGACCCCACCCATCAGCGAAAGGAAAAGGAGGGAGGCGGCTGCTGCTGGGCTCTGCCGAGCTGGCCACTGCGAGCTGGGCTGGCCCACACAGACGCGAGCGCGGAGAAGAACTCGGCCCATGCCGCGGTCCAGGCGCCCGCGTAGAAAAGCAGGCCGTCGGCCCGTCGGCTGCCAGATAAGTATTCTTTTTTTTATTTATTTACTTGTTTTCAAACTATTCCAAATAAAATTTTCCAAACTAAATCAAAATAAAATAAATCCACTACACAAAAGAAAATAAATGCAGCAGCATGAATGCAACACCAAATTAGTTTTAAAATTTTAATTTGCCATTAATTGTTATCTAAACTATTTGAAATTCATTATTCCTAAAGTTTAGAATTTTTGGGTGTTACAAATTCTACCCCCTTAAAAGAATCTCGTCCTCGAGATTGAACTGCTTACTCAAACAATTGCGGATATGATTTCCTTAATTCATCCTCTCTTTCCTAAGTTGCCTCTGCCTCTGAATATCGATTCCATTGTACTTTACACATCTTAATAATCTGACTTCGAGTAACTCTCTCAGCAGTCTCTAAAATCTTGATCGGAAACTCTTCATATGTAAGATCCTCCTTAACAGTCAATTCATCTAAAGGTATCTGCTCCTCGGGCACCCGTAAACACTTCTTAAGTTGTGAAACATGAAACACATCATGCACTCCAGATAAATTTTCAGGCAACTCTAATTGATAAGCAACTTCCCCACATCTAGTAATAACTTTAAATGGTCCAACATACCTTGGTGCTAGTTTACCTTTCATGTTAAACCTCTTCACACTTCTCATAGGTGACACCTTCAAATAGACATAATCACCTACCTAAAAAAACTAGATTTCTTCTCCTATTATCAGCATAACTCTTCTGACGAGACTGCGCTACTCTCAAATTCTCACGAATCACTCGCACTTGATCTTCTGTGTTTCTAAGAACATCTGTACCAAACACCTGAGATTCACCTGTCTGATCCAAAAACAATGGAGTTCTACACTTACGTCCAAACAAAGCTTCAAACGGTGCCATCTTAAGACTCTGTTGATAACTATTATTGTAAGAAAATTCTGCATAAGGCAAACTCTTATCCCAACTAGTTCCATATTGCAATGCACAAGCTCTCAACATATCCTCTAATACCTGGTTGGTCCTTTCAGTCTGTCCATCTGTCTGTGGATGATATGCTGTACTAAAATTCAATTTTGTTCCCAATGATTCATGTACAGTTTTTCAAAAGTGCGACGTAAACTGCGATCCTTGATCAGATACAATCTTCTTTGGAACTCCATGCAAACATACTATTCTTTCTATATACAAGGTAGCTAATTGTACTCCCGTGTAATTTAGTCTTGACTGGTATAAAATGAGCAACTTTAGTCAATCTATCCACTATCACCCAAATAGAATCATAACCTCTCTGAGTACGCGGTAACCCTACTATAAAGTCCATACCAACTTCCTCCCACTTCCATTCAGGAATCTTCATTGGTTGCACAATCCAGCAGGTCTTTGATGCTCTGCTTTCACCCTCTGACAAGTGTCACACAATGCCACATACTCAGCCACATCTCGCTTTAATCCTACCCACCAATATTTCTGTTTAAGATCCAAATACATCTTAGTACTACCAGGATGAATGGAATAAGCTGACTCATGAGCTTCGCTAAGAATTGCCTGTCGAACAGCTTGATCCTCAGATACACACAGCCTCTTTCCAAACCACAAAATCCCATTATCATCCATTCGAAAACCCTGGTGACTTACCAATCACTATATCTTCTGCTATCTTCTTCAGTTTCTCATCCTTCAAGTGACCCTTGTAAATTTCTTACTCTAAAGTAGGCTCTATCACTAATTCCATTGTATTAGTAACAATTCCTAAATTCAAATATTCAAATTCAGCACATAACTCACTAGTCATAGACAGCGTCCGTATCTCATTGGCATAACTTTTCCTACTAAGAGCATCAGCTACTTTATTAGCCTTACCAGGATGATAGTGTATCTCAATATCATAATCCTTAATCAACTCTAACCATCTGCATTGCCTCAAATTCAGATCTGACTGAGTGAAAATATACTTCAAACTCTTATGATCAGTGTATATATCACTCTTATGTCCAATCAAATAATGTCTCTAAATCTTTAAAGCATGAACCACAGCTGCTAACTCCAAATCATGTGTAGGATAATTCAACTCATGCTTTCTTGCATAAGAACACATCCCAAACCTTGACGAGAAGCATCACAATAAATAGAAAACTTCTTACTCAAATCTGGTAAAACCAAAACAGGCGCTGTAGTCAACCTCTTCTTCAATTCCTCAAAACTAGCTTGACATTTATCCGACCACACAAACTTGGCATTCTTCTCTAATAGAGATGTCATAGGTTTAGCAAGTTTAGAAAACCCTTCAATGAACCGTCTGTAATATCCAGCTAATCCCAAGAAACTACGAATCTCGCTAACATCAAAAGGTGGTTTCCAATTCAATAGATAAGCAAAATCTGATTTCTCTGTGCAAATTAAGGGTGGGCATTCGGGTTACCCGAAAAATTCGGGTCGGGTAATTCGGGTAGTTGGAAATTCGGGTATTAAAAATTGTTACCCGTTTTTTGCCCCGAAAAAGTATTACCCAAAATTTCGGGTACCTGATAATTCGGGTTTGGGTTCGGGTTTTACCCGATATACCCGAAATTGACAAAACCAACCATTTTGAAAAAATTCAAGTACCATTTTAAAGCAATAAACAATAGTCATATAAAATCACATCATGTCTTTATATCAATTACCAACAAATAAATTATCAAGTTAGCATAAATCTACATTAATTCATACCAAATAATATATTTATATGGCATTGAAATACTTCATGTCTTCATATTAGGAATAGAAGAGCAAATATTTGAGATATTTCGGGTAATTTGGGTAGTTCGGGTACCGGGAAACATTACCCGAATTACCCGAACTAATTTCGGGTTTTTACAATCACTATCCGAAATTGTGATCAGGTATTTCGGGTTCGGGTACTTCGGGTCTGGGTTCGGGTAATTCGGGTATGGGAATTGGGTATCGGGTATTTTGCCCACCCTTAGTGCAAATTCCAATTTCAGTAACTTAGTAAAACTGTCATATTTCGAGCTACAGACGTCCAATTCAGATGATCTTTACATGGTTGGAAAGCTTACAAAATTATCTACAACTTCCTTATAGAACACTTCTCCAAATTCTGTAGTTAAGGTAGTCGAAAACTGTGCACAACAGAAACTATTCCAGATTGCTGACAGCACAGATGCGTCGCCTTGTGATTTTCATAATTCCCAAACCATAATAGCTATCAGGGTGGTTCTTACGGTCAGAGAAAGATATTGAAGTCTACTATTGTCCAGAATTTATCCATGATTTTTGGGCATCCAAAAATATAGGTATAAACTAAGAAAGACAGACTGTTCTAAAAAAACAGGATAAGGCAGAAACGAGTTTAAGAGAGACTAGAGAGATAGATAACACTAATCTTCAAGTCTTCACACTTCTTTGATTTATGTTGATGAGATATAAGACATGGATCGAGGATAGCCAAAAGATGACAAGAAAGATAAGGTTTGATCTTTAGTTCTTCATGCCTCCTCATGCCTCGTCGCTTGAGATATTCAGGACTTGTTGTTGTTGATAACAGATGCTACCCCACTTAACAAAGATCTTGTTTCACCTGACGATGTCATTGAAGGCAACACTTTCTCTAAAGCTTGCTGCTAATGATAAGTCCTTCATGTGTTGATCATCCATTAAGATGAGATTAATAAGGTAGCATGACAACCAAGGGTAGATAAGAACGGTGTAAGAGAAAATGGCAAGAATTAGGATCGATTGAAAGATAAGTAAGATACAAGATGTCACTACCCCACTTAACATAGATCGAGCTACTTCTCAAGACTTATACCTTCCAGGCCTACCTTTGAAACACGAGAACAAGAACAACACACAAGCAACACATCAAGCAAAACAAGCACACATCACATCATCGGTACTACACGTGCTTCTTCAATAATGGTGGTCATCCTAAGAAAAAGTATGGATGATGAAAAGCCATCGAATCTTTGAACCAGGTAAGATCAGAAAACTTTTAGTAAAAACAACATGAAACAAAATTCAAGGGAGTAAGAGATAATAGGTCAAAGGAAGCTATCAAGGAGAGGATACAACAAGACAAGGAAGAGGAATAGTCAAAATCAATGAGTCAAGGGATGACAAAATAGTTTTATCGTAAAATAAGTTTTAGAATACGTCCAGTGCTACTTGGCATACGTCCTACAGTCAACACCGCTCTGATACCACTCTGTCACACCTGGTTTTCTAAAGAACAAAACCAGGCTAATCATATGTGTGCCCAGGAAGTCCACACATATGCCAGAATGAAAAAGTATCAGAAACAATGTTATTATATAACATATACATAGCTATATTAACACTTACATCAGAGTATCGCGGAACGGTGACTAAACTTCGGGCTCCATTCTTCTCAGGGACGGCTGACTGGGGGTAACATATGCCTAGCACTTCTACTAGTCTTCTGGAAAATCCACTACACCTTTGTCCTTTTTCCGAGTAGCATCTTTTTACACACTGGAGTGTGGGGGAAATAGCAAGAATGAGTCCATGTCGAACTCAACAACTATAACACAGGGTTCATGAGGCTCAAAAAGGCTATACACTATTTGACTGCGTTTAGCTTTTAATCATCATATAATTAGCAATTGAGTAGCATCAAGGTAATCCAAATCCCATTAATGAATCAATGATCAATTGTAATAAGGATAATGAATAGCATTAACATGAGCATAATAATAATCAACAATAATTAAGCATGATATAACAATGGTGATCAACTATTCTGTAAGAATCTCCAAGGCCGCTCGTATCCGTGAGCACGGCTAGTATACCAGTTTTTAACTCTACGCAGAGGTGTACACTTTCACTGTGAGTCATGATTTCCAAATGCATGGGTTTGCAAGGCCCAAAACATCAGAGACCATATAAAGCCATTCAAAAGTTCGTCTAACAAGTTAGGGCCATTAGATTCACTCGGCAGGCAGATGTAGAACCCCCCTTCCCTGTGGCACAACAACCGCAGCCTATACACACTAGGCCAGGGGCTCGCACTACACCCAACGTGGCAAGCCATTCTTACGCCATTTAAGGTAACCTCTAACAAGCTAGAAAAGGTCTCTTGAACAACTAGAGCCAGAGCCATATAGCCCTCACAGCTGTACTGTATGTCCCGGTTATCACTTACAGGTAAGTCCTTATGGAGAGTAACTAGAGCATCAAAATAACCCACATGCTCTAGCCCCCTTTCAACAGAAATAACATCATCTTAATTGGTTGATTGCATAATCCATTAGTCAAATTACAAGATCATTGTTCATAATTAAGCACTAGCAGTAGCTACCCAAATGCATAACCCATAGGTGACAAGGAAACAAGATATCAATAGCTAAGTTATAATCTCTAGGGTTGTCAAGGAAGACACATGCATATGTATAATAATTTCAGTGAATAGGTAACAAGGATGGTCCCATGTTATACTTGCCTTAATCAAAGCTTTCCTGATGATACTGCTGGTCAGGCTCAAAATAATACTCCTGATCGTCAAGAAACTGCTCACCGTCTATACTCGATCATCAAGCACCAACACACAATCATCCGAGCAACCATACACTAAGCAAACAAATAGACATAATTAAAACAGTACACCAACAGTAGCAAACAATATAAAAAGTTTGTAAAACTCTTCTACACGTTACTACGATCACACAGATGTAAAGATCATGAAATTCGGATTTAAAACGTGAAAGTTATGAATTTTCTAAGATTTCCTATATATAAATAAATACTCAATTATAAACTCGAAAAATAAATTATCAAAACCAACTGTACAACTACACTAACATGTATAGCTCGCAAATACGAACCTAACGCAACTTGAACGGATCAAATCGGAGTTAAAACGAAGTTTTTATGACCAAAACAATTCTTGTGGCAAAACTGTAATTTCCTGAAAACGTATTTTTGAATAAACCGGAAGAAAATACGCTTTCAAAACACGAAAACACATTTCGGATAATACGTTAAGGACGGTGGGTTCTATTATGAAAAAGTCTAGGGACTCTTTAGAAAGATTACCCCGCGAAGGGGTATCTTCTAATCTCAGCCGTTGATCTGAGATCGGGCGGCTCGCAATCATCTGCAATGCTACAGTAAGAAAACCGATCCTTCTTCCTCGGTTCCGACCAGCGGCCCCCCATGACCGGCGGCTCCATCTCGCCGGAGATGGCGGCTCTCCTCACCTAGACCACCGTTCTAGTCCACGTTCGATCCTACCGAACGAGAAGCTTCACGCGAACTCAATTGCGCTAAAGAAAACCTACCTCATGAACCACACCCGATGCACCGCAACAACGGGCGGCGGCGCCATGGCCGCACCATCGGCGAGCTTCAAAACCACATCTAGGACCGCCTCCACCCAAAGAAATAGCCCAAAACGAAAGAGGAGAAGATTACGGTCTCACCAATGCAATGAAATCGGCTTCAAAAGCGCCTGCAGGCTTCACTCGCGCTCAACCGAAACCTCCAACTACCTCAAACCCTAAACCTCGATTTCTCACGGTGGAACTCACGGTTTAGATGAAAAACGGAAACTAGAAGACCTATGCGACCTATTTATAGCTTCTATTGGCCGTGTTCGGGTAGGATTTCCCGGAAATCGCGAGAAGGGCAGCGATGGTACTCCGGTTCGGAGTCCAGCTCGAACACGGGAGGAGAAAGACACTTATGACATGCGGACCCCACTCATCAGCGAAAGGAAAAGGAGGGAGGCGGCTGCTGCTGGGCTCTGCCGAGCTGGCCACTACGAGCTGGGCCGGCCCACACAGACGCGAGCGCGGAGAAGAACTCGGCCCATGCCGCGGTCCAGGCGCCCGTGCAGAAAAGCAGGTCGTCGGCCCGTCGGCTGCCAGATAAGTATTCTTTTTTTCTTTATTTACTTGTTTTCAAACTATTCCAAATAAAATTTTCCAAACCAAATCAAAATAAAATAAATCCACTACACAAAAGAAAATAAATGCAGCAGCATGAATGCAACACCAAATTAGTTTTAAAATTTTAATTTGCCATTAATTGTTATCTAAACTATTTGAAATTCATTATTCCTAAAGTTTAGAATTTTTGGGTATTACATTGGGGAGGGCCCCACAGAAGTATGATGCATTGCATATTTACTTTATTGCATTTGTTTTTCTTTTGCATACTAACTTTACTATGCATAGAAAATAAAAAAATCATAATGAACAATAATAAGAATAAATAAAATGTTCACCAACTCCTTTACTCATATTTGTCTCCATGAAAATATAAATCATGCTTCCTTTGTTTAAGATATATCCTCTTGTTTGTATGTATTCATGAGTACATCCATAGGTCTTTCTAAATTAAGCATGGTGCTTAGGTTAGAAAAGACCTTCCTTAATCAAAATTTGACATGGTGTTGAAATTTGATTAATGAGCATTGAGTTGTTGTCATAAACAATAGGACTAATCTATAATGGAGATAAATCAAGGCTATGCTTCCATTTAATTTTTTTAGCCTTGCTCGAGTACTGTTTTAAAAATTTGGATGAGCAAATCAAATAAAACAAAACAAAACAAAACAAAAGTATTACATAAAAAATGAAAACAAAACAAATAATAACAAATACTGAAGTTTTAATAAAATGATTTAGGCTCCCCGATGTCAAATTGGCAGAGCCCATATTTGTTTCCACCTTTGTTTTCTTTTTGTTTGAATAAAAACAAGTACAAGAATAAGTGTGGAGGAGATCTCTCATACATAACGAACACACATTCAAGATCTCCCACCAACACGTTGCACAAACATCAACGGATTAGACTTGAAGAAGGGCCGGACAGAAAGCTCCAGAGAGGGTCGGTTGAACTTCTCATTCAGTTGAACCAACTCTGATTCATCTTAGCCCCTTCATCTTCAATGATGGTTTGTGCAACCTCTCACTCAACTCCCTATACATTTTGAGTTTAAACAAGCAAAATTCTGATCAATAAAACAAACTCGATGAAACATGAGTGCCCCATGTGACCCACACTTCATTTGAATTCCTACAAAGTGAGATGTTCATAACATCTTTAAGATAGAATCTTGCATGAAGATTGTTCCATATACATGTATTTATGCTAGTGGGAAGAATACTGTAATAGGACAATCATGTTGACTAAGTTGTTGTGGGGTGTGATATAGTTCTGACTTAGAAATCCTACCATTTCTATTCAAGGCACTTGGAGAATTCATTTTGATAAAAATGCTCTAAAAACAATAGTATCACATACTCCTCATTTGGTGAGAAATTCCTACCAAAGCCAAATGTAGCATCTTGCAAGTTGAAACCTTCCACATAGGCTACTTGTCATTTTATTGAGTTTTGTCAAGCCTTGTTGACCCTTGTTGAGAGATTTATCATGCTCCCAAGATCAAGATCATGTACACCCACATATACTTGCTGCTCCTACACTGGGAGTACGCAAAAACATGCCTCTGTCCACCAAAATACTATTCCTATACTGGGAGTAAAAAAATGTTAGGAAAATACTCCATGTTTTACAAAATAGTGATCTCTCTCTGTATGTGGTTCAAGAGACATAAGCTATGTAAAAGGATATAAAAAAACATTTGGACACATGAAGGTCCAAGAAAAACAATATATAGGGGCACATGAAGGTCCCAAGGTATTGAAAAAAGGATGAGCACATGAAGGCTCATATGTAAAAAAAGATAAATGATAATCATGTCTCAAAATAAAAGTTAGAGAGAGATCATATCAACAAAAGGAGTATAGTTTTAGTTCACATTATAGGTTTTAGTTCACAAATTTTCCACACACATGCACATCCTGATCTAAGAGTATGACACTTCTCTCCTTGGATCCTCGATTTGACTTTACAATATATGCAATGCAAGTATGCTACCTTGTTATCCCTACCTAAAGCTCCACATAAACCTTTTAGAAATAGGAGAAAGCAAAAGAAGGAAAAAACTTTGCTATGCTTTGGTGAGGAAATATACACCACTGAGTGATCCGAGAGTGCCATTTGAGAAGTATAAAAGTGAACTATGCTTTTGTTTAAAAAAACATGCAAAAACTCTAAAGTTGCTAAGATGAGAAATTAGGAAGATAACTTTGTTTCGAGAATTGTTCCACCTTTCAACAACCCAAGGAAACATGTTAGCTAAATGCCACATATACCACTTGCATAAAGAATGTGTTGGAATAAGCTTAATGTATAGCTGTAGATCTTAGGATTCTATGTTCATGATCGCTTTTATCTCCAAGCTTTGCTCGAGGACGAGCAAAGGAGCAAGTGTGGGGGAGCTTGTTGGCAGTCCTTATTACATAATTTATACCACCAACTATCAACAAAACACACACCAAACTTAGTGAATAGGGCTTAACACTAACATATTCCACAAGTTTTGGTGTTCCACTTGTTTTGCAGGGCATAAATGGAAATGGCACATATGTGGGCCAAATAGGGTAGAAAATACAAAGAAATAACAAAGAGCAAATTTGGCCCAAGAAGAGCCCAAGAGGAGAAGCCCATTTACTAGAGCATTCGAGCCCCCAACATGAACAAAAATATCAAAACATGAACCCAAGGAGTAGAGGCCCGAAACCCAGTCCAAATCAATCTCGGGCTGCAGGAGCAGGGTCTAGTAAAATGGGTGCCCTGGATGCATCCGGACTCAGAATCAGGCATGCGAGCAGGCGTTGGAAAGCTAACTCAGATCCCGATGCACTCACCAAGTTTCAGCCCATTTGGCCAAACTTTGGGCACAGCTGTGCCAGGGGCGCGGGCGCGCCTGTGTCGGCGCGTCCCAGGCCCATATTTCTCTGGCAGTTCGGTGTTTAATGCCTGAAGACGGTGCGGGGGTGCGCTACCTGATTCTCTATACCTGGACATGGTATTCAGGTCAGTTCGGAGGAGTTAATGAGGAGAATTTGGCAAAGGCCCCCCTCCTCTCCACCTATAAGTAGAGGGCCTCACCCCTCCTCATTCCACACACCAACACAGTCAAGCATACACATTTGAGCAAGAGAGAGGAGGAGCCTCGAGTCCTAGCTTCTAGCTAGATGTAGTATAGGGAGTGAGTGAGGGCAAGAGGAGGATAAGGGCGGAATTGTCCACCCCTCCTCCTAGTGCGTGACTCCTGGAGTCCGCCGAGTAAACGGAGTGCCGGGCATGTCGACACCCGCTACACTTGTACCTCGATGGCCGGATTACCACTTTGGGTAAGAAAGTCATGATACTCTTTTGGTATTACTTCCTTAAGTGATTTATCGTCTATCGTTATACTTTGCGGGTTCGTCGTCTATCCTCGTGGCGGATGCTCTGGTAGAGGGCCCCTGATAAAGACGGGATAACCCTATACGACACTAGAGCAGTAGTCGATAGCGTAGACATTGTGTCTAGGCTAGAGGCTACCTTCATTTGCCTCGTGCTCCATGGTCGAGGGGTAGGCGGGTAGGTGGTGATAGCCCTATTCGTCCCTTGCATTCCCCCATGTTTGGGGATGGCGTAGAGCTAGAAGCTGGCATAGCTTGGCAGACCAGGTTATATCCGATGCCCGAAGTGAAGTATAACGATGGTGGTATCTAACCTTAAGAAAGCTACCTACGATATCCTCACTACCCAAGTTATCCTTCTCTTGTTCATAGGGTAAACTAGAATTAGAGACTACCTACGAAAGCCGTCCTTGGGAAAATACGATACCCTAAATACCACCGGGTGAAATGCTACAACGGTATTTCCATGCGCTTGCGGACTTGTTCTATAAACGTTGCAGAATACCACACAATGTTTCTAGACGGCGTTGCTAGGATACACCAATTCTAGTGATGATGTTAAGAAACACTAACAAGCATTTCTAGCACCGTTGCCGGGGATAGGTTTTATATCTATTTCTAGTAACGACGTTAAGAAGTGTCAACAATAAGCATATAAAAGTAATGGAGATACAATGAGAGAGGGGTACAAAGATTATACCGAACCATGCTCTTTATAATGTCAGGAATCCAAGCAAAGATCTGCTTGCCTCCCTTTAGACCTAGCCTAACTAGCTATGCCCTAGAACCTAGAGGAGCTCTGAGGATGATTAGGGTTTCTATCTTCTCAAATGACTTATGCCTCAGGGGGCTAGGGTCTACTTATATAGCCTAGAGCTTGCAACGTGAGCCCTTGGATCAAGCTGACTTAAGGAACGGCGTAGATGCAACCTAAGAGTCGATAGGGAACCACCATAGCAATTGGGAGACTAACAGAGGGGCCCATAGGCTAGCCGGCCTATAGGTGTACCCGAACGTGGGGGATTACAAGGGACAGATAGGGTTGTCACCACCTGCCGCCTACCCCTCAACCATGGGGCACGAGGCAAATAAAGGTAGCCTCTAGCCTAGACACCACGTCTACACTATCGACTACTACTCTAGTATTATACAGGGTGATCCATCATTATCGGGAGCCCTCTACTAGAGTATCCGCCACCGGGACGGATGACGAACCCACAAACAAGTAAGAGTAAAGCTTAACTAATCAAAAGATTGAATTCCATAAGAAACACAAACACTTAGTGGGACAACTCATTGAGGTACAAGTGTTCGTCGAGGTACAAGTTGGGGAGACACTGACAAGTTTGGCGCTTCCCCGAGCTCTCCTTTACATCTCTCTCTTACTACTCTAGCTAGCTACTAGGGCCTAAGCCATTTAAAGTGGTGCTCTTGCTCAATTGAGGTGTGCACTTCTTCCTTGTGGTGTTGTGAAATGAGGAGGGGGAGTCCTTTTATAGGTGGAGAGTAGGGGGTTGATCCTTGGAATATTCCATGATGCTCCTCATTAATGAACCAAACCGATGTATAGGTTCATTGCTCTTGGATGAAACCACCTCATCGATGTTAGGCAAGGTGGTAAGCATCAACCGACCAAATTCTGGGCCAAACAGGGCTAGTAGGGGGTGCGGCCGCACCATGGCTTGGCCCAAATTAGCCCATCTTCATTGGGCTGCCTCCTGTGATCTTTTGGACTTGGCCCATGGTGGTTTTGCGCAGAGTTGAGTTGGTTTGGTTTGATTTTGGGCTTGTTCTCCATTTGTTTTGGGCCCTAATTTGCTTGGTTGTGGGCCTCCTTCCCCTTTGGCTCATGTCAGGGATTTGTATTGTTGTATTTCTTGTATACTTTAGGTATATTTCTTGTGTAATCCTGACATGTCCTCTTGCAAATGATCAAACACCAAAACTTGTGGCAAGTGTTAGTTCTAAAGCCCTATTTCTAGGTTTGGTGTCTGTATGCTAGGATTTTATGCAAGTGTTGGTAGTTAAAAGTGTGAGTTAAGGACCGCCAACAGGCACTAGAGCATACAGAATAGAAATGTAGAATCAAGCAAGCACTAGACAGAAAAACTAGTTTAAGGCAGAAGCATAGGGCCTATTTGTTTGCCTAGACAGATAGGTATAATCAAGCAAGCACTTGACAATTAATAGGCCTAGTTGCACACAGGCATTTATAGTTATAAGAACACTGAACATATGTAGAAAACCAAGACATCAGCAGAAAACCAACCAGTGCCACCTCCTAGTTCATTTCATCATCATTGGCCTAACCAGATCTCCAACACTAGAATGTTTCTTATATAGCTCATGTTGAGGCAAGGACCAAAACAATGAAGCGAATTGGAAAAGATGAGAAAGGGGACCTACGAATCAGATCTGTCACCTCTTCCACGATGCACAACAGACACGGATGCCAATGCCGCTGTGCTCCACTAGGAAGCCCCGCGTCTAGCCTCTAGAAGGACGCCTGAACCACCACAGCACACTAGGGATCCTCTGCTACCGCCGCCGTTGCCGCAAGTCCAATGGGCACAGATTTGTTTCCACTTGCAAGGGATATCCAATATATAGGTCAACCTATAGGGCATCCACACAGAGAATATATACTACTATAAGGACTCCAAAGACATGTCAACATAACTAGGCATCTAGCACAATGGTGAAGACAGTCCATTCCATGCTCTAGGTCCCGAGTTCAATTCTTAGGTCTCATGGTTTTTTGAATTTGGATTTATTTAACCCTGGTAGCAGAGAAGGGTCCACAAGTGACACGCAAGCCATCGGGTCCCATAGGTCAGATGGAGATGGAGAAAGGTCCCACAGGTACACGTGACATGTAAGTTGTTAGGTCCCACAGGTTAGATGGAGAAGGGTCCACAAGTGACACACAAGCCATCAGGTCCCATAGGTCGGATGGAGATGGAGAAAGGTGTAGTCGAGTCCCATAGGTTAGATGGAGAAGGATCCACAAGCACAAGTGACATGAAAGATGTCAGGTCCCATAGGTCAGATGGAGATGGAGAAAGGCCCCACATGTACACGTAACACGTAAGTCGTCAGGTCCCACAGGTTGGATGGAGAAGGGATCGAGCAGAGATTTTTATGATGAATTGCAAGCGTCACGGATGAGTAACTGCAGGTCCCATAGGTACAAGTCAGATGGAGAAAGGACCGTGTGAAGATTTATGATGAAGCGCTATTGGTTACAGATCAAATATTATTCGTCACAGATATGGAATTAGTTTAATGACAAAGCCCTGTTTATCACAGTATTAAAGATCATCACAGATGAGTCACGCTAGTGATCTGTGATGAAACCATGTGCTCTTCTATGATGTTTCTTGTGATGATATCTAATTTTGTCATAGATAGGGAGGGTTTGAGGATTGTCACCACTGATCTATGACGAAACAGAAATATTCATCATAAAAAGCGATCTTCTATGACAGTTTCAGAATCATCATTAAGATTTTTGTCATAGAAGTGGATATTTCTAGTAGTGTTTTGTTTTGAACAAAATCTAAAACCATGGATTCACAACTCCTCTATGGTATAAATGTCCTACTAGAGCCATATGCAATATCTTTACAAACCATAGATTCTTGCTTCTTAGATTTTGTTTTGATTTTTGTCAAATCGTGTGACCCTAGTGAGGGATGCACCATGCTTACATGATAAAGATCATGTACACTCCACCATATATGCTTTACTCTTACACTAAGAGTAAGCAAAACATGCTTTCCACACTTATGCTATGCTCTTACACTAAGAGCTAGCATAGATATGCCTTTTTACCTCTCCACAAGCATTCCTTTCCACCTCTCCACAACACATGCCTTTCCACCTTTCCACAAAATAAAGACTCCATATATCCAAGATCTCTCTCCATCCTCCATATAAGTTTTAAAAAGAGACATGGGCTATATGTTATGAAAGAGAGTTGAAAAAAGAAGAGTTGGAAAAGATGAAAAAGAGAGAGATGAGTGCAAAAAAAGAGCATCAAGGATAGCCCATGATCTCATGCATCTAGATTTGGAGAGAGAATCTTTAAGAAGTCAACCTTCCAGTAATATCCACACACTTGCACTCTTGATCATAGTTTGCATGTTGTTTTCCTCCATAGATCCTTGCTTTGACTTTACAATATAAACATTCTAAGTATGCCTATCAAGTTCTCCTACCCAAAACTCCACATAAGCCATAGTTGTAGGGCCTTATGGCAAAGAAAGATCTTGGTTAGGACATATACAGAAATACCATTGAGTGATCTGAGAGAACCATATGAGGAGTAACATGACCTATGATTTGTTTTGAAAAATGTTGTTAAAAACTCTAATCTTACTTGAGAAGGAGAAGTGATCTATGTCTTCAAGTCAGAACTGTCCCATTTCTCAACCACCCAAGCTAATGTTGTAGCCACTTCAAAATCCACATGTATGAGTATATGACTTGGAATATATTTTATGCTTGCATCATATCTTGAGAAAGTTGTGTATCAAATCCACCTGAATCTTTGCTTGATTCTCTTTCTTGCCCAGATCCTTTACTCAAGATGAGCAAACATTTGGTGTGGGGGAGCTTGATGATGGCTCTTAACACCATCTTTTGCCATCAACATAAAGCCATAAAATACATAAAATCAATCGAAAAGCAACAATTTATGTTTAGATTTCAATTGGTTCTACTTGTACTTGGAGAATTGTGCTTGCCGGGTCAAAATAGTAAGAATAAAGCAAAAGCAAGCCTTCTAGAAGCAATCCACATGGCTAGGGGGCCAGGGGCCACCAAGTGGTGTTGCTCGATGCCCTAGGTGCCCTACTATGTCACCAATCTGTGTGACTTGCAACGTGGCAACCCAAGAGTGCTGAAAGGTCCTAAATGGCTAGAGAGGGTGAATAGCCTATAAAAAACTCTATAAAAACACTAGAGCAAATGGTTAGTACCCTAAATGGTGAAATGCAATTTTGCTTTAGCTCTACAAAGGTTGCAAGCCACCTATATCACAATTCTAGTTCTTTAAAATCTCTAGGCACACCCAAAGGCTATTCACTATTCTAACTCTAGTTGAACTAGCTAACAACAAACAAGAGGTTAAACAAGTTACTCAACTAACTATCAAGAGAGATGAGTAGGGTGAAACAAGAGGTTAAACAAGTTACCCAAACTACAACAAGTATGAAACAATGTAGTACAAGGGAGATGAGTAGGGTGATTATACCGCTCATGGCAAGAGAAGATTAATCACAATATGAATACCAAGAGATGACACTATTGATACTTCTTAACAACTATTGAAGGAATTCCACAAGCGCATAGAACTATCACGCGTAGCACTTCACTCGGTGAGTACCGAGTGTCGAATTTATATTTTTCCTATAGGAAGGCAGAAGGCTAGAATTTATATTTAGGCTAGAAGGCAAGGCCTAAGTGTATCCTAGTTAGGTGAACGGTAGTGGAAGTTGAATGTGAACTACATAAACTAAACTACTAAACAAGCTAACCTAGAGATAGCTAGGTGGGAGAGCGAGCGATTTATCTTTCAAGTAACTAAGGGTAAACTAATGACTTGGAGAAATGTGCTAGTACTTTAGGGCACAACACGCCTACCAACTAGGAGAGTTAAATAGACAAGGTCTGCCACGAGCCCTACGATTTAATAACTAGACCTATCGTGGTGGAATATAGAGGATAGACAAGGCTATCACCACTTGCCACCTACCACAATCTATCTGGAGGCCTAGCCGTATCCACAGGTAATCTATAGCCTAAGCACCATGCTTAATCTATAAACTTACTACTTCGATCCAAGCTCTGATGAAATTAGATCAAAGTACCCTAACCAAACGGTGGAACCGGTACTAACGAGAAACTTGTAGAGCTTGGAAATGAATGGGGCGTCTTTCCACCAAGCTCTACACCCTCTATTAATAATGTAGAGAGGCATAGGGGCACTTGTAGGCAGCAGGGAGGTCGATGAATCACCTAGGGCGCCACGCGGCGCAAGGGGGTGCCAGCCGGCCCTTAGATCCAGTGTCTCTTGATCCTCCAACTCTTGTTGGCTCCCAATGGCGGTAACTAAGACAGCACATGTTGAAATTCAGGTAGGAAGTCGGTTGGTAAGTCGGTGGAGGGCTCCAATTGTATGGCAATGGGCCCATGAATCCACCGGCATCAAATTATGCCCATTGATCAAAGCAACTTGAATGGACGCTTGTCATTGGCTCTAGAGCAGCTCCCATGGATCGGTGACATGGCAAGGCCAATTGGGGTGTGGGGCCGAGCAGCGGGCCCAAGTGGGTCCAAGGCCTCTTGCCACGTCCACTTACTTCCATGTGTCCATATTTGTCACCTTTTTGCTTATTTTTGCTTAAATTTTCTGCATACAAATAATTCTACAAGCACAAGTGGAACTAGGTGAATTATAAACAAAATTCTTCACATGTGATGATGATTTACCTCACTTTGTCATGCTTTTGGGTGGAATGTTTATGGTCAAAATGGGTGTTAGTGACTGTCAACAAGCTCCCCCAAGCTACCCCTTTGCTATCCTCAGCAAAGATGCGGGTTTAGCATGGAATTGGTGTTGGATTAGGAGTTACTACTATGTAACGCCCTTTAGAAACTTATGTACAAACAAATACTATCTCTTGAGTTGAACATGTTATCACTTAGAAATTCACCATCAGTCTCAGCAATGTGGGACTCATAGCTTTCACCTTGACACAAGCAATTGCAAGAACGTGTAGCTAGATAGATACTTTTTGCCTACTTTTGTTTAGCTCAAACTTCCTAGAGGTTTTCAATAGATTTTGAAAAGAAAACTTGCCTACGTTCCTCAGATAGTACACTCGAGTCACTCAATGATGTTTGCAAATCTCACCAAGGCCATGGTTCCTAGCCTTAATTTCTATCCTAAAGCTTATGTGGAGCTTAAGGTAGTGGATAAAAGCATAGCCTACTTGAAATTGAATTTATTGCTAAGTCAAACACTTGGATCACAAGGAGCAACAAATCATACTAATTGATCAAGTTGTGCGTGTGTGGTATATTTGGTGGATGGTACTCTTTTGAGATGTTTCCCTTCTCTAGCTTATTTTTGAGAGGACTTGGCTACTTTTCTTTTTCTCACTCTCTCTCTCTCTTTTGAACACTAGAGCTTTTTTCTCTTTATTCTCTCTCACTTTTTTCTTTTTTCTGTAGCCCATGCCTCTCTTTTTGATGTAAGATAGCTAGAGAGGTAACTTTGATTCTCATAGAGCAATAATGAATGGGAAGCATATGTGGTTGCATATTCCCAGTGTAGGAATAACATAAGTATGTGGGTGTATGTGATCTTGATCAAAAGGCATGACAAGTTTCTCTACTCAGGTCAACAAGGCTTGAAAAAGCTCAAAACAAACTGTCGGGCCCCCAATTTAGGGCCCACTGTGCATCATGTATCAGTCCTGGGATCAGTAGCTGATACGCACAATTCGAACAAGATTGATATAAAAAACCATACTTTTATTGCTAATAGAGAAATATATTACATGGTTCGGGTTGCATAGCTTGGGCCACAGGCCTTACATTGTATATCAGAGATCTAAGACAGCGGTCCTATAACAACGTGGCTCCATTCCTACAGGCAACTTGGAGTGCGGACGTAACCCTAGACTTATTCCTCTAGCGTACTCCCAGACATCATAGTCCTAGCGCAGTTCCTTTGTGTAGTCACACGGCTTCATCTTCGGGTGTCCTCCTAATGTCCTTTCCTGGCGTAGTCCTTGGTAGCTCCATTCTTGGATATACTCCTACAGCTTCATTCCTAAAAACATAGAGTGGAGGAGGGGTGAGTACATACGTACTCAGCAAGCCCTAACTTTGGGTAGAGAGGTGGATGGAGGCTATATATATAGAGAGAGGTGGTTAGTGGTAAAGGTGGTAGAGTGAAGTAGTTATAAATATAGGTTGGGCCCTGGCAGGGTATTACCATCCTCACCAGTTCCCGAGTTGAGTATAGATTACCAAATTTATAAATACATCTTACTAGAGTATCACAGTTGTTGAAGTCTAATCATTTGGGACCTCATCCCAGCGGTTGCCCATTCCAAGGACGTGGCTATTCGAATAGATTCAGAAAACTCTACAGAGATTGTACAAATTTCCCCACATGATAGGCACAACCTCTAACCATGTACGGTGGTAGAAACAGGCCTAACGAGACCTCGTACCCGAGAGGGCGCTACCTTAGATTTCTATATAATTCCACCACGGACTACTCAGGGACCGGAACCCATAAGCATCAGGATGATCACACAGCATCCTAAAATATCAAGTGGTTGGATGATCACACAGCATCCGGTGGATGTTCACATAGTATCCATATTAAATAATAAAAGGGTGCTCGCACACGGCACAACAATAAATTTTACATGGAAGACCACAAAGCAACCATGCCGATCAGACCACGGTAGATCACACAGCAACCGTGTCCTCTCCTATTAGTCCATTGCTACTCCGGCCTCCTAGTGAAAATTATACTTCTATCTAACGGGGTGTGAGATCATGTCTACCCATATAGACATGTGGCTGTACGAAATTCTGGCTAGGCGAGATGACAAATGAGCCGGTCTTTATGTGACCGAGGCGAGTATCTCCCAACAGGAACCCTTACCAGGCGAACCTGCCAAAAGGGTAATCCACACCACGTGAAATACCCCTCACTCGCCCCATGTCAGGGTTAGTCCAATTTTACCAAATTAAGTTCCATAGTTATTATCCTCAAGTTCATATTTCTCATATCTCATCAAGGTAACCAATACCTTCTCATAAATCACATTATCATAAATAATCTCATAATTCATCATAAAATAATATTAATCCACGAATGAAGATTTAATAAGTAGTATATGTTAAGATTAGCAGTTGGTAGGGGCAGGTATGGTGGGTTATGGTGGAGGCTAGCAAAATGTAGAGGTAGTAGAAGGAAAGTAAACAAAGGAATGGAAATGTAGGAGATAGGTGGGAATTAGGACTTGCCTCCGTTCACTGATGAGTATATCCAAGGCTTCCGATCCTGCGTGCTCCTTGCTCCTGTCCTGGTGTAGCCGTGCTCCTAGGATCTATCGGGTCGTCTCCATATCTTCTACCCTACGCTATCTAGCGTTAACAAGCAAGAAAACACAAACAAGAAAAAAATAACAAGCAAGGCATGTAAAACAAGCATAAGCAATCAAAGTGAAAGAAATAATCCTAGACGGGTTGGTCCTAATGGGCGATGGGTCGTTAACTAGCCTATCATTATTATGTCAATTTAAAGTAAGATTTAGATAGAGGTATTTCATGCAATCAAAGTGGCTCCTACGGGCTAGGTTAGAGTGGGTGGTTGGTTACTACTAAGGCGACGATTTAATACTACGGGTTATTAATTAATTAATGCAACTACGGATTAATATTTCAATAAAGAAAAGAAAGGCAATTGTATCTAGAATTTAAATGGGCACCAAAATTAGTAAAATGCATTTTAATATGTAGGGTTTTATTTTAGAGAAATTATGGTGCAAGAATTACGAGATTCGGATTTACGGCGATGGAGTTATAAATTATTAAAGTCTACCGATTATACGCGAATGGAAACAAGCATGGAAATTAATTCTACAATTTTTTTATTTATGCAATATGAGTGGAAAGTATATAAATATGATCTAGAGGTATTCTAGTTTATTTAGAAAATTTTCGGAAATTTTTATGTAATTAATAATCTTACTGTTTAACATACTGTGTACGTTCCCGTGTGTGCCTAGCGTTTTACCCCTATGGCTGCAGCGTGGGTCCAGCCCGTGGTCAAACCGGCCGGTCACTGTGCTCGTGCACCTGTGAGCCGATCGGTGGACCAGCTGCTTTTCCCTCTCTGTTTCACGTGAACCAAGTTCACCCAAAAAAAAAGAGAGAGAGGGTGAGGTGGCATGCTTCTGTTGGTTACTGTGACGTGGCCTACGGTAGTGGCCGCGTCCGTTCCTTCTCCTTCCCTGTGCAGTCAACGAGCCGAGCGAGATAGAATAGAGAGCGAGAGAGAGAGAAAGAGAGACAGGGGAGAGTGAGAGGAAGAGCGGCTTGGCTTCGGCAGCACTCGGAAGAGAGCAGAGCAAGGGAGAGCGCGGCGACGTCCGTGGCCTCGACTCCGGCGAGGTGCTGGTGGCGCGACGCCGGTGTGCGCTGAGCAGGCGGAAGCGGCTCCGGCGGCGGCCTCGTCTCAGCGAGCAGAGGCGAGCGCGGCGGCGAGTCGCGGTTGACGACATCGGCTGCGGCGGCTCTGGATTCCCGTCGTGCTATCGGCAGCCGGCGGGACGAAGCGGAGCTACGGCGTGCCCGAGCTTCAGCTTCAACCTTCTGACTTGGCGAGGCGAGCGGCGAGCCGGCTCCGGCGAGGTGAACTGGAGTCAGGACGGCGGCGGTCTCGGCAATCCACGGCGAGCGCGGCGGCTTTGACAGCGACGTCCTTGGCACGGCAGCTCCGGTCGTGGTGGCCTTGGCTCCGGCGCGGCGGACGCGGGACGGCAGCGGTTTCGTCATCCTTAGCTGTGCCCGAGCTCGTATGGCGCCCACAGCAAGCTCGCCGGTGCCTTTTATAGGCGCGGCAAGGCGGTGGCGCACAGTACGTCGGTTGGGCACAGTGGAGATATTTCCCCGGCGACCACGGCAGCGTGCTTCACGTGCTCGGCGCGGCAGCGGCTTCGGAGCTCCCGGGTTGGATAAGAACGGCGCCGGAAACGACACTAGAGAAGGTCGGTTCGCAATAAAATATCTAGGCGGAGGCTGCAGCGACCTCATCCATCCGTGCGTGCGTGTCGACGGAAATCACGGAGTGGATGAGCTCGGTCGGAAGGCGACAGCGCAGAGAGGCGGTTGTGCACAGTGGCGATGGGGATATTTTTGGTCGGGGTGACGTCAGCGGTGCAGTGGGGGAGATGAAGCTGACTATCGGGCCCCGCGTGCAAGTGAGAGGAGAGGAAAGGGGCTGCAGCTGCTCTCGCTGTGCGCTTGTTGGGCTAGGCCATCGGCAAGAATGGGAGCATACACAGTAGTGCTCTTCTTTTCTATTTCTCTAACTAACAATGCATGTATATATAACCAGAGCATGTATGTGTATATGTAAACCTACTCGATGACGATGTATGCCTACTTAACCAATATATCAAGAAGTATTACTGATTAAAGAATGTCGTGTTACTAACTAAAGAATGCACAACTAGCATAAAATATATTCCAGTGTAACTAACCATTATCATTTTAGCCATGATGAGAATTAAGAAAGGGGAATTAATTAAATATAAGAAGATGGCATGTATCATTTAATATTGATGCATTTCCAATACTAGGAAATTAAAGGACGTGACCATGATGTGTATATATATCTAAGTATTATATTATTATAATTATAACTATGGAAATTAAAGGCAAGGGATGTCTGCAAATTAACTAAAAGTAAACCACTCTTAGGAGGAACAATTAACTATGCTTCTATTATAATTACGCAGAGGAGGTTATTAAATATCTATGTTGCATTTTCTACTATGATTATGTAGTGAGGGTTTAAAATAGTTTAAGGTTGCAATTTATAGTTAAGGGGAATTTATTTTGGTGCCGCAAGATAAATTCTAGAAGACAAACGTACACGCAAGCAATCAAGTATTCCAATCAAACGAGCATTCGATCAATCTCGCAAGCAAACAATTCAAACGTTCGATGCCAAATGCATATGATGAATTTTGATCCATGGTTTTGGAAATCATTTTATTTAAAAGTGGTTTTGTAGGAAATAAACTAATCAAGGTTTTAATTTGCTATAAAGTTTTAAAAAGTTCAATTTTTTAGTGGTTTTTAACATGATGCAAAAACACGGGTGTTACACAAACATAAAGCTTTTACAGTGGCTTTATCATGTATGAATGAATATGTATTTGGCTTTGGTAGAAATTTATCACCACTGAGGAACTTCTAGCAAGAGAGCTTTAGCACTTTGCAAAACAAAACTCCTGGTTGTTTTTACTATTCCTCAGATAGGTTCAAAGATTTACTCTAATCATGGCTACAACATTTCTCACGAAAGCCTATTCTTGGTTCTAGCATTTGCAACCCACAAAAGCATTCAACTTAAGATGAACTCTAAGTTATCATGCTCAAAACTTAAGAAATATAAGGTTGTATGACAAGCTTTTGCAAAGTATCATAGAGCAACTTTTCATCATCTCTAATTAAATTATCATCATTTTAATAGAGCAGAGTTTCTTTTAAAATAAATTTTAAGGCACTCCTCTCTACATTCTATGATCATGAATATTGACATGTAAAACAAACATGAATGTAAAAGAGGGTTTAAGATTTTCATACCTGAGTGGGGTGAGATGTCTCCCCCAAGCTTGCCTTTTGCATAACTAGTATTACTAGAATGCATAAATAACTAAATAACTAGACCTATTACTACAAGATAACTTGTTCAGTATGGATACTACTAAACATTTATTTTTATTCATTATTATTTAAATATTATATATATATATATATATATATATATTAAATGCAAATCTATCCTATCATGCATAGCTACTACAGAACTTTATTTATTAACATAGAGTAGCTAAATGCAACTAACCTATCATGCAATGCAAAGCAAATTTATTGGAAATTTAAATATGAGATGCAACTAATGAAATGCGGTAAACAAATGCAATAGATAGAGAACTTACCTTTTTGACAGGCTCAAGGCCATTCATCTTTGGGCGGATGCGTTTCCTCTTGTTCCACCTTGGAGGCCATGTCAGGATCAGGGGATGACGAGTTTGAGGATAGATCTTTCTTTTTACGCCATCTCTTTCTTTTTTTCTTCTTCTTAACAGGCTTCTCTGGTTCTTCAATCGGCTTTGGTTTCTTCATCTTGATTCTCTTTGGATGCTTCTTCTTTTCCTGTTTCTCATCAAAGAGGTGGTCTAGAGGTAAAAGCAAATATTTCTTTTTTTTCCAGCAAAGTGAAATTGGATTTGCCCACAAGCCACATATATGCAAGCATTTGCAGTATTAAGGAAAGGATGACCCAGGATTAAAGGTGTATCCTCGGCGTTGCCCTTGTCTTGGGGGTTTTTAAATTATGCATCTACGGCTATGGCCAAGGTGAGAAGTGTGATAACTTGACCGCACTATGTTACCCTGTGGTCTAATGGTGGAGGTAACCCTCATATATGAATTAGCCATATATGTTGCTAGTTTACTTTTATGCAACGTCGCACCTACGCCCAAGTAAGTGTGAGATGTGAGAGCATGATCGCATACACTGCTAATCTAAGAGAGTGCTTATTGGTCACAGGATTAGTTGCGTGTTTAACCATGTAACTATGAATAGTGTCCACATGTTGGGTAATTCCGTCCTTTGGGAGACGATGCCGTCATTAGGACGATGATTGGGTGTGGCCACCTTCGTATACATTGGGGTGTATGCGAAGTGTGTAGATTTACTACTTTCATGGAGTGATATATTGGGAACTGTTGGGCTAAAATGCAATTTTTCTACAGGTACACTAACAACATCTCCTGTAGAGTGACTAGTTATCGTTATTGAGAGAACGTGTATATGCCACCGAACTATACGCTAGAATTTTAAAATTCTTCCTAGGTTTGTGAGGACGTACGGTTCATGCATGCACCATGTTCGCATCATGCATTGCATTTTTCATTACTCCCTCCCTTATAAATGCTTACCCCACTCTTACAAAATTTTCTTTCCTCTAAATGATTTTCTCATAAGCAGTTGCATTCTTTCACAAAGGACTGAGGTAATCAACCAATCTAGTGGAGTTGTCATAAGTGTCAGCCTTGAAGCATGATTCATATCCAGTCAGTGGAAGTGAGCGGTACACCAAAAGTCTTGATGAGCCTCTCGAGATGCATCTTCTTGAGTTGTGATGTGTTTTGATCTACAACTCGCCCCCTGTTGACTCTAACCTTGTGATCACCCTTGTTTGCTACCCATTCATGTATGATGTTGTTCTACATACCTAATTCTTTACATGTGGGGATCCCTCATGGGTGTTGGTTCAGTAATGGTGTTACGATTAGTAATCTACGGTGCCAAGATGAAATCGAGGGCCTCCTGCGGGTGCGCACACAAGGTTGTGCTGCTCGGCACGCGCAGGTATCGAGGATTGCTAGTCATGATCCATTATGGAGCTACATCGATGTGTTGTCTTCCCGTGAACCTTTTTCCTGGCTATCTTTCCCTATCTTGTCAGAAGATCTTTGTCCCAAACCCAGATGTTTCTTTTGTCGAGATTTGGAACCTTGATAGTTGGATACAACCTCTTTGACATGCTTATATAATTCGTCAGCGACCTTCCAACACTGTCAATACTCACTGGCTTTCCGTAACTGCAGATGCCTCGTCAGCTTCACTCTGGTAGTAGGAGTCGTGACAATGTGGAACCTCCATCATCTCATCCTCCACAACCTACTTCTGCTGAGTTACTACAGATGATTGCTAAAAGTCAGCGTGCCTTGGTTGAAAGTTGTAATAGCAATGTCCATCAAGGACCTGAGCCTATTCAGTATAGCAACTATAAGGATTTCTTGGATACTAAGCCTCCTATCTTCTGAGAAGTAGAAGAGTCACTTCAAGCAGATGAATGGTTGAACTCTATTGAACAGAAGTTTCACTTGCTCAATGTGGTAGATGGTATGAAAACCGAGTATGCTTCGCAACAATTACAAGGGCCTGCAGGTATTTGGTGGTATCATTATAGGAGCACTCTATCTAAGAATGATGAGGTCATTTGGGATCAGTTCAAGGAAGCTTTTCGAGGATATTACATTCCTTCTAGTCTCATGGCTATCAAGCACACCGAATTCATGAAGCTCACTCAAGGTGACAAAAGTGTAACCGAATATTGGCATGATTTCATTCGCTTGTCAAGGTATGCTCCAGAGTTTGTCAACACCGATGCCAAGAGGACTGCTAGTTTCAAGAGAGGACATTGTCCCAAATTGATGAAGACCATATGTAATAGCAAGTGTGCAACGTTTAATGAGTTTGTCAGTGATACTCTCCTACAAGAAAACTGCAATGTTGTTCATGCTACCTCTAAGTGTCACAAGATAGCTTTTGAGGCTAGGGCTTCTCAATCTAACACTTTTATAATGGTTACTTCCCATCCTCAATTATTTGACATATCTGCTAGATATCATCCATATCAGAAAAAGGGTCAGGTCAAGAAGAGCAATGTTAAGAAAGGAAAGTCTAATGTCCCGCCAAGTAACCGACCATGCTAGAACTGCAATACGCCAGGTCATTGGGCCAAAGATTGTCCTCATCCTAAAAAGAGTATAGGTGAAAATGATGTAGATGTGTGTAAAGGATATGTAAAATACACCACGGTGGAACAAGTTCCTACTGGAGAAATCATTACGACTGGTGCATTTCTAGTCAACCAACAACCTGCCGTTGTGCTGTTTGATTCAGGTGCTTCTCATTCTTTCATCAGTTCAACCTTTGCAACCAAGCATGGTATGAATATGGTTACCTTAGAAAAAGGTGGTTACAATATAAGTGTGGCTAGAAATAATATCTCCACCAACCAGTTGGTCTTAGGCACAAAGATCGAGATAGAAGGACGTTTGTATGGTGTGGATCTTGTGGTATTACCAGGATTAGGCCTTGACATAATCTTAGGAATGAAATAGATGAGTGGAAACAATGTTCTAATTGATACCTCTACAAGAGTGATTATGCTGAGGGATCCAAATGATCAACAAGCCTTTCTAGTGTAGCTTCCTCGAGATGTCAGCCCTCAGAATACAGTCAATGCTACCATAGCAAAAGCGAAGGAAATAGCAGATGTTCCTGTGGTATGTGAGTTTCTAGATGTCTTTCCTGACGATTTGCCCGGATTTCCTCCGGATCATGATGTGGAATTCAAGATTGAGCTAATTCCTGGTACTGCACCGATCTCAAGAAGACCATATAGAATGCCGCCTAATGAGTTAGCTGAGCTCAAGATCCAACTTGGAGAACTCTTGCAAAAAGGTCTGATCCATCCTAGTTCATCTCCATGGGGTTGTCCCGCTATCTTTGTGAAGAAAAAAGATTAGTCTCTACGCATATGTGTAGACTATCAGCCGCTCAACACAGTCACTATCAAGAATAAGTATCCATTGCCTTGCATTGATATTTTGTTCGATCAGTTATCCAAAGCTAAGGTATTCTCGAAAATTGATCTAAGATCTGGGTATCATCAAATCAAGATTCGTCCTGAAGACATACCAAAAACAGCTTTCTCTACTAGATACGGGTTGTATGAGTATCTTGTAATGTCTTTCGGGTTGACAAATGCCCCTGCGCATTTCATGTACCTGATGAATTCTGTATTCATGCAAGAATTAGACAAATTCGTAGTTGTATTTATTGATGATATTCTCATCTATTCTGAAAATGAAGAAGAACATGCCAAGCATCTGAGAATTGTACTATCCAGATTGCGAGAACATCAACTCTACGCCAAGTTCAGCAAATGCGAATTCTGGTTGAAGAAAGTACCTTTTCTCGGTCATGTATTGTCGGGTGATGGAATCTCTGTAGATCCCACTAAAGTACAGGAAGTTTTGGACTAGAAGGCACCGACTACCGTTCAGGAAGTTAGGAGTTTTCTTGGACTAGCTGGCTACTATGATCATTTTATCCTGGATTTCTCCAAGATACCCAAGCCTATGACTCGATTTCTCAAGAAGGATAGAAAATTTGATTGGACTCCGGAGTGTGAGGAAGCTTTCCACACACTGCGGACTTTATTAACATCAGCTCCTATGTTAGCTCAACCGGATATTGAGAAACCGTTTGATATATATTGTGATGCCTCATGCACTGGTATAGGCTGTGTGCTCATGCAAGAAGGCCGAGTTATTGCCTACGCTTCGTGTCAGTTGCGAAAACATGAAGTCAACTATCCAACTCATGATTTAGAGTTAGCTACTATGGTTCATGCTTTAAAGATTTAGAGACACTATTTGCTTGGAAATGTGTGTAACACCTATATAGATCATAAGAGTCTCAAGTACATATTCACCCAGCCTGAGCTGAATATGCGACAAAGAAGATGATTGGAGTTAATCAAGGATTATAATCTTCAAGTGCACTATCATCCGGGCAAAGCAAATGTGGCTGCTGATGCTTTAAGTAGGAAATCTCATTGTAACTCTCTGATAGAAGAAGATTTTCATTTGTCTCATCTCTTACATTCCGCTGTACTCCACAATATCACGGTTGAGGGTTCTCTGAGAAGTCGAATCATCGAGTTACAGAAGATGGATGTAGGTGTATTTCACATCAAGAGAAAGATGAGAGAACAAGAAACTAAGCATTTTCGAGTCGATGAAAAGGGTATTCTATGGTTCAAGGATAGAGTCTTGGTGCCTAAGGATAGAGAGCTCAGGAATCAAATCCTATCTGAAGCCCATTCTTCTAAGTTGTCCATCCATCCTGGTAGTAGTAAGATGTACCAAGATTTAAAACCTCTCTATTGGTGGACTAAAATAAAGAAAGAGATCATAGCCTATGTTGCTAGGTGTGATAACTGTTGCAGAGTCAAAGCGATACACATGAAGCCTGCTGGATTACTTCAACCATTATCAATTCTAGGTTAGAAATGAGAAGAAATTAGTATGGATTTTATCTCTGGAATTCCTCGTTCTGAGAAGGGTCATGATTCCATTTGGGTTATTGTTGACCGATTGACCAAATCTGCACATTTTATCCCCGTTGGAATTGACTATCGTCCACATCAATATGCTCAGATATACGTAAATCAGATAGTTCGTCTTCATGGAGTACCAAGGACTATTATATCTGACCGTGGACCTTAGTTTACTACTCATTTTTGGGAATGTCTACACAAAGAATTAGGTACAAACTTAGTTAGAAGTTCTACTTACCATCCTCACACATCTGGGCAAACTGAGCGTGTAAACCAAATCTTAGAAGACATGCTAAGAGCTTGTGTAATTTCTTCAAAAGGATCATGGGAGAAATGGTTTCCCTTAGCTAAATTCTCGTACAATAATAGTTATCAAGAAAGTATCCAGATGGCTCCATTCGAAGCTCTTTATGGTCGTAAATGTAGAACTCCGTTGAACTGGGTTGAACCTGGAGAGCGAAGATACTATGGTATTGAGTTCATGAAAGAAGCTGAGAAATAAGTCCGAATCATACAACAACACATGACAGCTGCCCAAGCATGATAGAAAAGTTATGCCGACAAGCGAAGAAGACCCATTGAGTTTGAAGTTGGTGACCATGTATACCTGAAAGTATCACCTATGAAGGGAGTACAAAGATTTGGTGTTAAAAGAAAGCTTGCACCAAGATATGTAGGACCTTATCCAATAATTGAGAGATGTGGTAGGGTCGCCTATAAACTTCAGTTACCTCCCAAAATGCGTATGATATTTCTAATATTCCATGTATCGCAACTGAAGAAATGTCTTCGAGTGTCTGAAGAGGAAGTCAAAGTTAGGGATATCAAGATCAAGAAAACCTTGACTTATATAGAAGAGCCAATATATGTTTCGGATCGCAAGGACTGAGTGACACGAAATTGAATGGTGAAATTATACAAGATCATGTGGAGTAACCATAGTGAGAGATATGCAATGTGGGAACAGGAAGATTATTTGCGAGAAGTCTACCCCGCCTTTTATCAAAAATGGTACGCTTTTCAAATCTCGGGATGAGATTTTTATAAGGGGGAAGGGCTGTAACACCCCAGGTGTTTGCCTTGCATTTGGGCATCGTTTGAGCATGGTCATAGCATGGCATTAACATGAGCATCATCATTTCATGTGCATCTTGCTTGAAACATGACTTTGCAACACATGTAATAATCAAGTTAAACAACTGCAACATAAGTAGGCTATGTGTGCTAGTGATATGAACATATGTGTGAGCCATGTTAGTTCATGTACTAGGCTTGTTATGTTTGAAACATGTGAAACATGCTCATGAAACATGTGCAACTCCTAAAGTTAGCTTAGGTAACATGTAGTTGCAAAGCAATGTTGCATTAGTGCAAATAATGGTGTTTCAGTGTACTTTTGCTTGATTTTTACTTACATGTGATGCTACATGGTGAATTGTGCCTTGCTAGTGTTTCTAAAATGTTAGTTAAGCAATTTGACCTAGGGTTTATGTTTATGCCATGCCCTAATTCCATCTCGACTCATGTGTTGACCATGGGTGACCCTAGAACCTTCCTGGTTTGACCTAACCAAAAGTATAGCTTAGATTACTTGCATCGTTGTGCCACCTTAACAAAGTTTGTGCCAAATTTTATGAGGAACAAAAGTTGTTCAGTAGTCAACTCATGAAAATGCTTGGAACACACCCTAACATGGCCCACAAGTCTGGAATAGGGGCTGCTTCAGCACTTAGTCAATTTTGGCTAAGTCTTTAACTGAAACCGATTACTGAGTACCCTCCTTTAGGACCCTATAACTTGCTAACCATGCTAAACTAGCTCTTGTGCTAGTAGACTTTCTCCTAGATCTTAGCTCTAACTAAAAGTTTCTAGCACCTCCATCTAACTCAGGATAGTTTGTGTTGGAGATCAATGAAAGTGCGTTGTTAGACTTATCTTGACTGCACCGTTTCTAAGTACCCTACTTTGGCTCTTTCTATCTCTTTAACAGTGTTGTTATAGCTCAAGCTCTAGTAGAGTTGTAACAAGATCGTGCTTAGTTCTAACTAAGACCTTCTTACAGATTTCTCTAACTCGGCCTGGATAGAGAGTACTTGAGCCTCAATTATCAGCTGTCAGTCATCAACAAGGTTGAACCCGTTCATTTCAGAGTTTAGAAACACGATTTCGTGTTGTGGCCGACCGTTCTCAGGCCTTCACATGTCGATGCCACACCGTGCTCGCGCTCGTGAAGGCGCCACGCACCCGTAGTCACCCTCACTCGTCTGCTCACTCTTTCCTCTCCCCTGCCTCGCTCCACGCGGCTCCGCCGCATCGACATTGCCGCCGAGCACTACGCCAGCCGCAGCGCCTCCATTCCTCCACCGCAACCTAATCGGCTTGGCCATTCTCTCCGCCTTACCTTGCTCTACATCCTGCACCGCACGGTTGAGCCATACGCGCCTCAAGCACAGTGTGAAAAATCGTTTCCTCGCTGCCGCCATACTCGGAGCTCCGCCATGCCCACGGTCTGCCAAGGCTAGCACAATGCAGCGACTCGTGGGGCCGTCTGTTGCTTGTTCGCTGCTAGTGGTGTCGCGTAGAAGCTGTAGGCATAGTTGGTTGCCCGTGCGATGGTCGTTATCGTCGCCGTCGTTGAACGCCATGCACCGTCGTCCGCCATCATCGGCGTCGGGCAAGCGCCGCTACAGTAGGAATGGGAATATGGGTTGCCTAGGTGCAGGGTGACGTGGAGGGCACGTAGGAGCGCTCGGTTTCGCCAGAGGGGTCACCGGCGGCGAGCTAGCGCCGGCCGGACCTCCTCCCCTGCTCTGCTGTGGATGACGTGCGAGGCCCGCGTGTCAGCGCCGGCCTCCCCGCCTTGCCTAGTTGGGCCACTTAGCGGGCCGATCAGGGCAGTAGAGCGCGGGCCTGTTTAGTTTAGGCCCATTTCAGTTTTGATTTTGTTTCTTTTTTCCAGAAAGTAAAATGTTGTGTTGAATTTTAGAAATTCATAGAAAATAGTAGAAAAAATCATAAAAAGGAAAATGAGGACTTTCTGGAATCCTTGAGATGTGTACTTTGCAGTAGTGTAATAAAATATGGCATGTTAATTTATGTTTTCTGAAGTTGGTAATTACTTTTGTTAAGCACTTTATTTAATTAGGTGATTTAGATGACTTTGTATCTTACTATATATTGATCCTTTTGCTATGAAAATTTTGTGAGATGCTAAGAATGGTAAGATGTTACTCCAGTTAATTTTTTATGAATTTTGGAGGTCACATGCTTCATTTATAAATTCTCTTTTTGTATATGCTTTATAGTGCTTATACATTTGTTTATTATGATATCTCCAATTTTAATTGTCAAATTGAGATGAAATTTTTATGGTAGCCTCCTGGTACTATGTCTGTGCTTCTGTAATTTTATTAGAGTTTTCTAGGCACATTTTATAAGTAATGTTATTTGTGCCTATGCATTTAAATAAATAGAAAAGTCCAATTAAATAGATGTTTACATAAGTAACATGATTTGATCTGGTGTTCTTTAGACATGTCCTAAATGATGGTCAAGTTGGTTTGGCCATTTGCAATGTTTTTAGATTGTGTTATTATATAATTTTATAATTCAGTGATTTCTGGACAGTTTTGAAAGGATTACATTTTGAGTAAGACTAGGATGTTTTCATGCTCCATGTTGTATACAAAAGTTGTATCAAACTTTATGATGTAGTAGCTGTTCAAATTTGGTGACATTTAGCCCCATGGTTTAGAAATTATGCATGTCTTAAGTGGTCCAGTTGCAGTTTCCTCTCTGTTTGCCCAGAACAGATTCTGGGAATGTCTGAATTTGACCTGGTAAACTTGTGAATCATGCTTTGGTATCTGAAGATGAAATTTAGGCAATTTCATAAGCTTTTTAGAATGTCCTCATTCATGTCCATTGGAGTTATAGAACTCCAGTTATGAATTTTATAAGTTGCTGCTGTCAACATGTCAATGCGCTAAATTTCTGGAACTTATTATTTGGGTGCTAAGTATGAACTTTGTGATACTTAGTGGTTACTTATGGATGTTTAAACATGTTAATACCAAAGAGGAGATTTGCACCTAATCTTAAAGTGATTTGAATAGAGCATCACATGACTTGGTCTTGTGCTTATGATGTTGCTATGTCATTACACGCATCCCGCATCATTCATACATGTGCACACATCATCATGTCCCCCTTGGTGCATACATGAAATTTATTTGGTGCATATACATGCAATAGGTGTGCCGAGGATCATAGTACGAGTGAAGCTCTGCAAGGCGTGAACCCCAAAGCTGGAGTTCGTTCGGGAGCCGGAGGTCCAGTCCGACGAAACTGGAGGAGACGTGGGAGCCGTTCGTGAAGCCGAGCCCAAAGTCTTCCTCTGTCGGTTAAGGCAAGCCCCGAAGCATTATAAGCCTCCTACTTTCAAAGCAATTAATTATATATATGTTGTATGTATTGTTGCATTAAGTGGTAGGAGTAGGTTGGAAACCCTTGCTTCATTATATCATTCCTTGTCCAGATATATGAATCCATAAACCCTATGTAGACAGGATCGTCTATATGCTTAGCCCTGCTTAATTAGAATAGTAATGTCAGGTGATCTCCTATCACCTGCAAGTTAGGAAGTATTTGGTCACGGTTGGCTACATTTGCTATCGTAGAAAAGAACCAAGTGTTAATAATGAACTTAGACCGGGCGGGATGTCGATAGTGAAGCAACAAGGCATGGAGGTCTTGGGTGTGGAACTATCCCTATCTGTGTCTGTTAAGGACCGATCCACTGTACTTCCTTTGTCATTTTGAACGCAGCCTAACACTTAGCTGGCCGGCCTGAGGTTGCCGACCGCGAAGCCGAGTAGCTTAACTCAGGCTGCGAAGCCGAAGTGTAAGTCGCCTCGGAGGGGAGCCAGGTGGGACCAAGAGCAGGTGAGTTAAAAGTCCTGAGCTTCCTGGCCACTAGAATCCCTGAGAGCATGGCGCTGTTCGGGCCCATCCTGAGTTGTACCAAAGGTGACTGTTGATGACTCTTGCAAAATATGTCCGGTTGGTGTTAGGAATACCCCCTCAGCTGAGTTGAAATCGATTCGAATCGCCGTCTCTCCCGGATAGTAAGAAACTTGACAGAGCAGAGGCAACGTAGATTTCACTAAATCTACTAATGGTTCTGAAGATGGTGATGATATAATGATGGCCTTATAAACCTAATATGGTTACTATTGTTTGCTTAGCTGAATCAAGTGATTGCTATAGTACAGGTACTAATCTAGAGGACAGGTTAATAATGAGTAACTTGATGCTTTAAGCAATAATGATTACTTATCTATACTTAAGCTTTTACGCAAATGAGTCTAGCTAGCCCACTTATATCAAGCCTTGCATACTCCTTGGTGTCATCTTATTTCTGGTTTTTGACGGGTAAGTCTAGCTGAGTACATTCTCGTACTCAGGGTTTATTCCCACCTTGTTGCAGGTAGCGGATTCTTACTGGTTACCTGAAGTACTGTCTTCGCTGTTGAGTGTGAAGACTAGACCATTGGGCATGGTCTCTGTAGTATTCTCTTATAATATGCTTTTGCAGGATGTAACTACGCACTGGCAGTACTTGAACTAAATGTGGTTTCAAAACTATATTGCTTCCACTATTCCTAATTTGGTTTGTAATAACTTATTCGTACTCTGAGGTATGAGAACTATTTATGAACTGTTGTAACAGGTGGTGTGTTATGTTGAATCACTACGATCTTGGTTTGTTCTCGGTTTGGTTTGAAATCACTCATGATTTCGTGGACTACCGGAGTTATATGGGCTCAAGTTTGAGAATTTGATCGCTTCAGTGATTATTTTTGGACTTGTGCTCTTATAATTTGGATGGTTCCGTGACATGATCCATGCTCGCCTCACTCGCTTGGGAGGAGATGAGTCAAAGTCAGAGTCAGAGTCATCGCCATTGGAGTCAAAGTCATCATCGAAGTCGTCATCGTCGTCATCGGCGTCGTCCTCCTTGTCCTCGTCCTCGTCCTCTAGGTCCTCCTTCTCAAAGCTCCACAGAGGGCTATAATTAGAAGGCATCTAGTCATCAGAGGAGACGTCCTCCTCGGAGGACTGGTGGGCTAGCAAGTCGTCCTCGCTGGACGATGGGCTGCTTGGAAACTTGATGGGGCTGTCCGATATTTTCTTTGTAGATTGAAAGAGAAGGGGATGATGGATGAAGAAGAGGGGTGGTTCTAGAGGGCACCGGGCTTGAAGAATATGTAGAGTAGTGGGTACAACTCTTTGGCTTCAGGCAGCAGAAGTAATGATGATTTGATGACCTTGGAAGTTGAGAGCATTCAACATTCACGCTGAATTTTTACCACCGGTTGACCAAACGCTAGTTTTGGACTACCGACCAAAACACATATCCCAGTCGGCCCAGCTTTTCATGCAACGGAGGAAATGCAACCCCAATACCACTGCCGCATCTACCGTTAACTCGTCGGTAGTAGCAGTTTCAACTGTCTGTTTTCTTCCTTAGGAGGCCTCGCTATCGGTCAACCGATGGTGGAGGTATCACACCGTCGCTTCTATCGCTACAGCAGTGAAAGTGATGATAGTGATAAATCAATCTGTAGTAGTGATAGTAGCAAAGTGAAGCTCTACACCTCTACTACTTAGAAGTAGAAGATAGGATGAGAGTGAGGAGAAGCTTGGGGTGGAGCTGAGGTTGTCGGCATCCTCTCCCACTTGTGCTTCAGTGGACGAAGCTCTTCTTCAAGTGAAGTCCAGCATCTTCTATGGTAACTCTGATCTTTTGCATTACTTAAGTATGTTTATATTCCTATCGTTTACGAGTTTCACCGCTTGGTTATAGTGCTCTAATCTCATTTCATAATGTAAGGATTAGAGTAGTGAGTCTATAGATTAAGCGTGGTGCTTAGGTTATAGCTTGCCTGTGTTTACGGCTAAGTCTCCAGATAGATTGTGGTAGGTGGCAGGTGGTGACGGCCCTGTCCATCCTCTATATTCCACGTCCATCCTCTATATTCCACCACGTTGGGTCTAGTTATTAAATCATAGGGCTCATCATACTGTTGTGCCTAATCAACCCTCTAGGTGAGGTTAGGGCAGGTACGCCCCGAAGTAAACAACTGTGATATAGTCTTACTTAGTCTTGCCTTAGTTCATAGAAACCACAGATAACCTCTTTACCCATTATCACTACCCTTGCCCTATCTTTGGACACTCTTAGTTCTTACTCTAGTTCACTTCACGTTCCTTGTGGAAATTCGATACCTTGAAATACTCCCAGGTGACGGCTACATTGGCAGCCGTACGCTTGCGGATTTATCTGTTAGCTATATCTAGTGTCAACAATGAACATGAAGATTCTCCCCAAATAGGTGGTCAGCTTCAAGTGGTCCAAACCGTGGCGGATTCAAGGTTAGCTTGTTCTCTGAATTTGACAAAGGTGTTAGTTGCCACTGGATGGCATTTCATGATTATATGAACTTTCAGTTTTAGAATCATGCCAGACAAGTGCGATCTTTTGAAGGAGTCGTACAATAGCTGCAAGGTAAAAAGGGCACTGTACTTATCTTGCATTTTGGAGTATTTCATCAAAAATTGATTCAATCATACTTAGACAATGATAGTCTCACGTACCATTGGATAAATACTTGTACTCTACTTTGCAGTTTTGATTATGTCTATTTTGATTCCATATTCTAATCTAGGAGATGTTGGAGTTTCCGTGTGAGGTCCTTCAGTGTGTTTTTTTTATGAAGGAAGGATTTTATTAATTCACAATCATTCAAGTTGATACAATAAAAGTGAATTCACTTCCGGCTTCTGCCTAAACACAAAGCCTAAGAGAAAGAAACCTAACACTCTAATGACAATCAATTATAAGACTAGATCGTCGCCCATGTACTCAAGAGAAAAATGTCGTAACTACTTGGATCAATTATTGCGATGCCTTCAACACCAAAACCTGTGCGTAGGGCTTTTGGAGGATAACCCATGTACGTAGCCAATGGATTACTGAACAAACCACCTGCAAGGGAGAGTAAACAAGTTTTATTCAAATACCAAATCATTTTTGCATAGCCAAAGCGACTAACAAGTAGTTGCCGCACCAACAATATTATAGGTTTGAGATCCTTTTGAAACCCTCGAAGCCAACTCCCAAAAAGATGGGAAATGTTGCGGGGCCGAGGGAGATTTAACGCAGGCTGTTAATTTAGGTCTGATCAAATCATGTCTCCATGATAAATGCAATGGTGATGAACTAAAAACCTCTGCTACAGTTTGTTGCTTATGTCTAGTGATGTTATAAGCATGGATACTGTTTACTCAGAGGTGTATTTCTGAGCCATTTGTCCACCCAAAACCGCACATGAAACCGTCTTTAATTACAAAGGAGCCAAAATGAAGGAAATCTTGTTTCACCTTCATGAGACTTCCCTAGAAATGAGAGTCCCCACTTTTGCCACAAACTTGGGATAAAGGCTTTGAGCATAAGTACTTATTTTTTTATTATCAGTTGCCATATCCAATCATATGTCAACAACTTGAACAACCATTTGCTTAGGAGTGCAATATTCTTTAGCTCGAAATAATGGATTCCTAAACCCCCCTGTTCCTTAGGTTGGCATAGTATGCCCCACTTGGCAAGGCGATACTTCCTTCTTTGGTTATCACTTTGCCAAAAAAAAACCTGGATCTGAAATAATCTAGCTTCTTAAGCACCCCTCTTGGGATTGCAAAGAAAGACATCATATACATGGGTAGATTACTTAGAACTGAATTAATCAAGGTTAATCTTTCCCCGGTCGATAGATGTTTTCCTTTCCAGCTGCTCAATTTCTTTTCCTCAAAAATTTCTTCTCAAAACGTTCTTCCACCATATGCCAGTCTGCATTTCGTAGCTTTCTGAAATGAATCAGAATTCCTAAATAAGACATAGGAAAGTTTCCAGATTTACACCCAAAAAGCTCTGTGTATTTTTCCTCTTCTTCCTAGGCTTCTCCAAAGTAGTATATCTCACTCTTATGGAAATTTATCTTAGGACTAGATGCCTGCTCAAAAGCATAAAGTAGTAGCTTCATATTTTGCGCTTGGTCTAGATCAAGTTCCATAAAAAGTATGGCGTCGTCAGCATATTATAGTATTGATGAACTACTATCCACTAGATGGGGCACCACACCACTAATTCGACCCATTTCTTTTGCTCTTTTAATAGGTATGGCCCACATACTAGCAACAATATTAAACAGAAGAGGTGATAAAGGGTCTCCATGTTGACGTTTACATTGATTGCTGCACTACCGCCCGAGATGAAGGTTTCTACCCATTGGATCCATGTGGGCGAACAGCCTTTCATACGTAATGTTTGAATAAGAAAGGCCATCGAACCTTGTCATATGCTTTCTCAAAATCTATCTTGAAGATAACACCATTCAAATTCTTTCGATGAAGTCCGTGAATCGTCTCATGGAGAATAACAACTCCTTCAAGGATGTTCCGTCCTGCCATGAAGGCTGATTGGGTCAGGATTATAACTTGATCGGCCACAATATTGATTCGATTCTTAGCCACCTTGGTAAAGATTTTAAAGCTGACATTAAGGAGGCAAATAGGTCTATATTGTTGTATCGGATTTGCTTCTAAAACCTTTGAAATGAGGGTTATTATTATACCAAAGTTTAAGCTAAACAAAGGTAGATCCCGTGAAGGTTGTGGAACATTAGCATGAGGTCTCCTTTAATGGTTTCCTAGAACTTTTGATAAAACTCAGCCAGGTAACCATCTGGACTAGGTTAGGAAATCATTTTCTTCCATTTTAACTTGTGGTATATCTCCAAATCTTAAGCTATCTTGGGTGCACAGAGATTCCTCAGGTGGCCCAAAAAGCTCCTTATAAAAATTGGTAATACAATTTTTAAGATTTTGCTGACCTTCTGTCTTTCCTTCATCTCTTGTCTTTTGTGAAGATGAATCATTTTCAAAACTTTTAAAGTGTAGGGGTAAATTTATTACCTTATATTTTGTAAATACTTTTATCAAGATTTTTGAAAAAAATGACACACATCTTGAGTACTTGGATGTTCCGTCATGTCCTCAAGTTACAAGGGACAGCTGCGAGCAAGCTTAATGTGATCTCATCTACTGAGAATCTGATCCATTCGTTGAGAGGTTCTTCTAGAATAGACTGTGATCACGATAAAAAAAATAGACTGTGATCTTCAGTTGTAATTAAGCTTAATGTGAACTGCGAAATTAAGATTTGAAGAACTCTGTCATGTAAGCAACTGCTTGACATTGTTGTTTATATTTGCTTGCTATTAATCAGATCACTCACGCTGTCATATTTGCTTGCTATATAAGAGCTCTGTCATATTCAGTAATGAGAATTGGGAGACCGCAATGGATGCAAACCATGATCATATTCAGTAGCTATTCAAGATTTCTGTCATATTTGATTGCTATTACTCAGACCACTCACATTCTTCAGTTGATTGCAGGTTTGTTGTTCTTATCACTATGAAGCCTGAGGGTGTGGTGGTGAGGCCAATTTGCCCGGAGAGATAGCTTGCGGTGTTTTGTTATAATCAGTCAAACATTTTACAAACTTTAGCAAGTCTATCGATGACCTAAAAACTGTAATCCATTTTGAGTGAATCAGGTTCGGATGAATCTGATAAGGCATATCTACTTTAGGCTGATTCGGTTGCAGCCTACATTATAAACTCTTCTGATGCTGATAATTATGGGAAGAATAAAGTGTTGTGAGCAGCCTGGTGATACACAGTTTATCTACGAATGGAGACAGGCCCGGCTCTAGGGGAGGGGCAGGCAGTGCGACCGCCGGGGGCCCGTAGAGCTAGGGGGCCCATGATCATATTGGTAATTAGTACGTATAATTTCCTATTTGGTGTATAAGCCTCTGAAGGTCCATCAAACATCAGCGGTCAGCCCATGCCGTGCGTACCTCTTCCAGTCCTTCCTATTTCTATGTATCCATTGAGCGCAGGCCGTGGAGCGAGGAGCAGCCAGTGTTTCGTTTTCTGCCGGTGCCGACACTTTCTATTCTCTACCATCGAAGCATCGACGCGGACGCGGTATTCTGGATGAGTCGCGGAGGAGACACTGACTCGCCCCTAATCGGACGGCCGGTGCTAGTCACCATCGCGCGTCGCCGACTCAACGGCACACCACCACGGCACACCACCACGGCATCGCGACGGCACGATCGGTAAGGACGACGGACAACACACACCAACACCAATGATTGATTAGCATTTTCCGATTATTTTTCTTATTTGTTTTGTGTATGCGCTTTGCTTGTACAGTGCACAGTGGTAGGACTATAAATTTCTAATTCAATGTATTTATTTGAATATGTTAGATGTTGCTTAAGAAGCATTTGTCGGGTACCTATTGTTATATTTTATGAACCAAACATATACGGCAAAGTATTTTTTATTATTCATACTATATACTTTAATCTTAATATTAAAAGTTCAACGGGTCCTTATCTTCTTATTTGTCCAAGGGCCCTCAAAATTGTAGAGCTGGCCCTGAATGGAGAGCTTAGCAAAGATTATTTGAAATCCTACTAGGACTGAATGTTTGTATTTACTTGAGCCTATGTACATTACATTTAGTAATCTCAATGATTAATCCTTCGTACAAAAAATAGTGATCTTCTGATCTCAATGATTAATCCCATGTTTGTATTAGCTTTAGGAGAACTTGTGGCGATTTGCTAAATATTTGTTTAGATATTCAGGTGGGAGAATTCTGATGTTTCCCGCTAAACATACTGAGACAGGTGTCTAGCTTGAGTTCTAGAATCATATGGGAGATGTCATCTCAAGAACAATGTTCAGTAGGCGTAGACATGAGCACCTTATACAATCTATTCAAACAATATTTATTGTAGATTATAGGATATCGGTTTCCTTCCTCTAAATAAAAGCAACATTTAATTCATGAGAAGTTGCATAGCACGGAAGGATGGATACAGGAGGTGTATGCTAAAAATAGTGATCTGTGTATGCTAAAAATAGAGATCTTCTGATCTCAATGATTAATCCTTCGTACAAAAAAGTTTGACTCCCGTTACTACACAGGCACAAATCTAGTAGTAAATACCTCAAGCATCCGTTAGCGAATTAACATTTTAGTACTAACTAGGTGAGTGCCCGTGCTTTGCAACGGGGCAATGCAGAAAATCTCTTGGCATAGAGACACACGAATAGAACATATGTAAAATCTTAACAATTAATAACACCAAAACATATAATTCAAACTAATTTGTTTGAAATCAAAGAAAAACAAGTACAATGTTTTGCACTTGATAGACACATTTGAAAAAGATCATCAAAGTGTGCACAACCTCTGTTAGGTTCCAGGGCATGTCTGATAATACAAAAATAAATGTGAGATAGGAACTTTTCTAATCAATTTACCCACTGAAAATAGTTACCATTCATCCACTAATTATGTGTAGAGAATAAACATTCAATCCATTGCGTAGAAAGCCTGCAACACACAGTAGGACAAAGCATATTAAGCAGTTCAGCCCCGAAAAAATCAACATTTGTAACATGGTTGAATGGTTAGTTGTTAGAGAGGACATAGCAGCAAACATAGGAGGTGTGACTGCGGCTGTTAGACAGAATACTGATTGGTTGTTTTATGATCTGCAGACCCCCTTTTGTTAGTAACTTCTTTATGGAATGGAAGACGCAAGCACTGAGATGGATGGAGGTTCAGCTCGAACTTTGTAAAACTTTCTAGGATGTAAACAGCTCTGAATTTAGCTGAGCATGTCCAATTTGCAGTGTATTAACATATCACCACTGTTAGTATTAACATAAATTGTGCACCTATTTGAAGATTCCAACAAATTGCAAATGTGGCTAAATAGTCTAATTAATTGGATTTTTTTACAATACCGGACCATATTGGCAAATGCCATGCTAATTTCACCTTGATGCAAACTTTGAGCAACATGTAATGTTTGCATTTAAGTAAAGTTTAGCACCTCAACACATTCGTCCTTAATCAGAAAAGTCTATAGGTAAGGAGAGGTGCAACTATAGAAGAATATATGATAACAGAACCAAACGAAATCAAAGATATCAAAACAGTGAATTACCATGAAGGGATCTGAAAAGGCTGCCAACACTGAACAATTTTGCATTATGCCTAGAGAATCTCTCCTCTCTGGTGCAAGTCCTCAATCTGATTGCATGAATGGCACATTGACCTGTTCAGAGCCCTATTCAAAAATCGACATGAATCCTGAAACATACATTTAGTGTCAGTTATGAAGACAATGATACAACTGACAATTGCAGAAATAGTTCTTCACATGCAAGCAAAACACGCTCTCCATTCATGATTCATGCTAGGACAAACAACTATTTCTTCGAACCGGTAACAGTTCTGATTGATTAATATATGGCTAAAATTCATGGTTGCATAAAGGGATATTTGGATTGAGGCCATTGTAATTCTTCAACTTTTGACAAAGGCCATTACAATTCATCAAATAGGAGATACGCCATTACAATTCCATGTCTCCATCATCCAGGCCATTCTCTACATCAAATGCGTACATGGGTCCACTGTCAGGCGTATCTGCGTACAGGGACGCGTACTAGCATTAAGTGACTGCCTCCCTCCGTTACACAGGCGCTGTCGCTCTCTCTCTCTCTCTTTCGCTCTTTCTTCCCACCTCCGCTCCCTTTCGTCAGATAGCGACGAACCCTAGCTATCGCCGGCGATTCAAGGCGGCGGCGGCGGCGGCGGCGATTCGGAGGCGCCCGCAGCGGCGATTCAAGGTGGCGGCGCGTGGCCGTAGCGGACGCAACTGCCTCGCAGGCCTCAGCAATGGCGCGCGCGCCGAGCAGAGGCACGTCGCCGCCGTCGGAGCTGGAGCCGGCGAGGAGCACCGGGAGGCGCGCAGCGATGCCCGCGTGCGGGATGGCGAGGATGAAGTCCGGTCCGGACACGGTGAGCACGTCGCAGAGCGTGGCGAGCCCCGCGGCTGCCTCCCCCGCGCCCACGGACTCGTCGGCGATCGCCGCCAGCGCGTACTGCAGCTCCACGTCGTCGCCCGCGTCCATGGCGAGACGTACGGACGTGCGCGCGCTCGTGGGGTCAGGACTACAAGTCCGTAGTAGCTAGTGGTGGCACGACAGCAGCAGGGTGCAGGTGCCTATCCGCCGATGGCACTGTCTGGTGACCTTGGTGAGCCGAAGTTGGCGTTTGTTGAGCCAAAGCAGGATGTGGGCACCAAGAAAGTGCAAATTCTGCTCGATTCTGCAGCTGTAACACCTCTGATTGTATGGTTTTTAGATGTTCTCATTGGTGTCATTGTTGTTTTACTGTGGAAGTGAAGCTTGTAGTAATCTACATTTGTGTCAGTGTCCCTAATGTATGTGATGTATGGTAATCTACATTTGTGTCAGTATCATTGTTATTTGAACAGGCAATATCAACATTAAAATAGCACATTTGAACCCAAAAAAATAACAGAAACATGCTAATATATTTGACAGGCCATTCAGGCAATGTAACAGACAATAGTTCACACACACACTTGAACTCAAACAAGTTGACAGAAACAGGTTCACCATGGCCAATATTACAGGTTCAGGAAGGCCAATATTACAAGTTCAGGCCATTACTACATCACACACAGGAGCTAACAAGTTCACAGGTTGCTACATCACAGCCAAAATGACAGCACCAAGCACAGAAGGCCATCGAATTCCGATTGCTACCAAAATGACAGCGCCAAGTTCAGATTACTACATCACAGCGCCAAAATGAAATGACAGGGCAACAGACAACCATTTGACACGCCGCCAAAATGACCAAGCCCCAACAAGGTTATTCCACTCAGGACAGCAAATCCTTGAGGCTTTTAACCACTTTAGGCGATGGAGCAGCTGCATCTTTCTTCTACTTTTTCTTCAGTGGCGTCTTCTTCTTCTTAGGTGACTTCTTCTTAGTTGCCTTCTTCTTTGGTGCCTTCTTGGATGGGCCAGCAGTGCCCACTTCATCTTGCCTCTTCCTGTTACAATAGCTACAATTAGTACAGATTCAAATGGAAATGAAATGCAAAAATTAGTAAATATTTAAATGAAAATGGAATCCAAAAATTAGTATAGATTTAAATGGAAATGATTGCTGACCTTTTGTTTGTTCTAGCAGTTTCACCATCTTCACCTACCATCTCCAGCTTGCATGTATTCTATCCTTAGCCCTACAATACGCATTGATTATCGTATTATATGTCACTGTGTCTGGGGTTAGACCATTACTGCACATGCCCAATAAAAGGTTGTCCACCATCTCCAGCTTTCCTTCTCTGCACAAACCATCGATTAGAATGTTGCTTGTGTAAATGTCAGGAACAAGGCCACTCTGCCTCATACTCTGCTGTAACTTCAAGGCTTCAGTCATATTGCCTGCTCTACAGAGTGCAGATATGATGGAGTTGTAAGTAAAATTGTTCGGTACAATTCCTCTGGCTGTCATCTCAGCAAATGCCTGATAAGCCTCATTCACGTAATCTAATCTGCACAGGCCATTGATATATGCTGAGAAAGCAATAAAATCAGGCTGTAAACCAATTTTGCCCATATCATCCCAGCATTTCAATGCGCAGACTGCTGAAAGATGCATCCAAGCAGATAGTAAATGATGTACTCAGACAATATCCTTTACTAACCATGTGCTCTAAAAGAGGCTGTGCTTCATCAAGCCTTCCTTGATTGCACAGCCCCATTATCAAGTAATTAAAAGTAGACGATGACGGTGCGAGCCCTAACTTGTTCATAATTCTATACAGTTCAAAAGCTTCTTCATGGAGTCCCTCCTTGCTATAAGCAGCGATCAATGCATTAAATCCAGCAACACTCAATGGAACACCCTACTCAATAGCACCATGCAGAAGCACCCAGGCATCATACAATCGACGATCCCAACAAAGCCTACAGACCAACATATCCAACCCATCAGCCGACATATGTGAACCAAACATGCCATGATCATGGACCAACTGGGCAGCATGCCCAAACTTGTAAGCTCCAGCCGCCAGCGCATGCTTCCTTGCCCTGCCACCTCCTCTGGTTCTCCCGCCGCCTTTAGTCGTCGCCGTCGCCGTCGCCGCCGCCGCCAAATCACCGAGCTAGGTTTCGTGGATGGGATGGGGAACGGGAGAAAGAGAATGAGACCGACGCGGCGCCGACTAACGGAGGAGGCCGATACTTCACGAACGTTTGCGTCCCTGTATACCTACGGTGCTGACAGTGGGGCCCATACAGTTCGAGCGTAGAAAATGGCATGGTTCAGCGAAGCTGCGAATTATAATGGCCTATCTCCAAATAGACGATTTCCAACGGCGTTTCTCGGAAGTTGAAGAATTGTAATGGCCTCTTTCAAAAAAACCCTTGCATAAAATGCAAGCAATAGAGTCAAACAAGAGACCGAATACAGTATATGTTTTTGTACTGCTAAATTACCCCAACTGACTCTCAAACTCAAAGGATAACCTCAAGTTTGCTATTGTTGAACATCCGAAACATATTCTTTCTAGAGAATCATGAGTAGGATTTGCTCTACCAAACAAGCATCAATTGTGTAATTTGTTGGATGCCCAGAGTAAAATTCAAATACTAATGAGTAAACTATATCACTGTACCAATAAATGCTTTTGTTTTAAAGAAAGGAAAAGATCTTGAAAGCTAAATCGTACGCACGTGCAAGTGAGACAAGAATAATCAAAATTTCAATTCCATGACATAATACAAATAGTACGGGATCAATCGAAAATTGGAAATACAGCAAAATTAATCATTTTCCTAACACCAACCAAAGTTTCAACAACCATGTCGCTGTATACTGATGTACAAAGGAGGTGAAGAGCACTACAAACAGCAACATGACTGAAAGTAGCATGCACCATGCAGATGAGATGATCAAACTTCTGAAAATTATAGACATGCCAAGATCTTCCCTTGCGGCACTTTGTCCTCCTGCACTGCATACACCACTCATATCCCAAGTTGCGACAAATTAAAATTCAACCAAGTTGGAAGAACACGGTGCAGCAACTGCAGAATCATCTGGCTTCCTCGCTCCACCCCGGCTTGACCTGCTGCATCATGGAGGACACTGCAAATCTGGAAGAGTGATAGACAGTGAGGAGAGGGACGACAGGGAGAGGAGGATAGTGAGTCACCTAGGCCTGGGGTTGGGTGCGGTGACCAACGGATGATCCCAGCCGCATCTTGCGCGGATCCTGCCTGCCTGCTTTACGCCTGGACTCGCGGCGGGGCATGCGCGACCGGAGCCATGGGCAACAGTGGGGCAGAGCCAGCGCGGCCGTGTCATGGGAGAGGGTGGCAGCGGCTGCGATCCGGTAGAGAGGAGGGGTAGATCTAGCAGCGCCGTTGCGTACTCACCCCTTTCCCGGTCTTCACGGAGCGATAGGGCGGCGTGGTCGTGTGACTGGGCAAGGGCGGGCCGGCGAAGTCAGTGGGAGATGGGCGGCCGGGCGGGCGGCGGCACGCGGCAACAGGGGAGGCGTCGGGAGCAGGGCAGGGTGGGCACAACTGGATCCGTCGGCAAGGGAGGCGGCGGTGTCCTCGCCGGGTAGAGGCGGCGGACTCGGATGCGACAGTGCAGGGGCGGTGAGGCAGGCTCGGCAACGGCGTTACGGGAGAGAGGCAGGGGATGGACTCGGCGACGGCCTTACGGATGGGAAAGTGGCAGGTTCAGGGCCGGTGGTTTCGTGAATCGCTTTTTCTTCGGCGGAGTGAAGGTTCGTGGGCGAACAAAAACTGCTTGCGCACGCGCGGGTCATCAGGAGCGAAGCGAAGCGACTAATCAGACCATGACCTCCAGGTCTTTTTAGGTGTAGAGATAAGTGGTAGAGATAAGTAACCGATTAGGCTACTACTACTAATAACTATACGATGGCACCCCCTCAACCCGTAACAATGCACTATGTGTCTATCTTTTACTACTTTCTGCGTTCTAAATTATAATTTGTTTACCTTTTTTTTCTAAGTTTGACCACTCGTCTTATTCAAAAAATATATGCAAATATAGTTAAATTTAAGTCATTCTTAAAGAACTTTTGTTAATAAAGCAAGTCACAACAAAAAAAAGGTGATATTTAGCACAAATTTTTGAATAAGACAAGTGGTCAAACTTCAGATAAAAAAAAGTCAAATGAACTATAATTTGAAACAGATTTAATAGTATGCTACCATTACTCTCAACAAGGAAACCAAATGATTCCATGGTTTTTGTCACAACTACCTCGACTGAGCTTTAAATGTAACGCATTCTTACTGCATCTAATAATCTTCCACCAGCGAAGATATGGAAAAAAAAAGTGATTTTAATATAACGTTCCAGTTCAGACTGCCGCGTCTAATAATCTTCCACCAGGGAAGAAATTGACAAAAAAAAAAGAAAAAAAAAGCTTTAATGACAATAGCACGGCATTCTAGCAACCAGCGCTTGTAGACGTCTCATGGAAACCATATCCTTAAGTCGCAACAGGCTTTTGACGTGGTATTTCATGTAAAATTCAGTTAAAATAGAAACTCCAAACGTTGAATCATTACACTCACACCAGACGAGAACAGGAAAAAAAAAACACGGTAGTGTAAAAGCAAATCCAGACAATTCCATTCCCCTGTGTAACTTCTTGCATCATCGACCGCTTGTAAGGATAGGTAAAGTATACAACAAAAAATAACTTTGACTTCAAAAGGATTAGCACCGTCAACTTTCTGAAATACAACAGCAAACGAGTTAAGCTGATCGGAATATACATGTACAAAGGTATAATTACAGCATCGTGATGGCAGCCACGACGATGGCCATGTAGATTTACATCTCCTACCGCCTCTGCACAGACCTAAATCAAGTTGCAAACAGCAAGGCATTAGAATCATTCTTCTGCCAAAAAATATATATTCTTTTTTAACAAAAGAAAATATATTCTAGAGGCTATGATAAAACATTCTTTTGCTGGATTCTGTTTACACCTGTAGATCAAATGTAATTTTAGTGTCCATACAACATGCACTAAATGCAGAACATTTTATGAAGCAAGGCACTAGAATCATTTCCCCAAGGTTAGAAAAACAATTTTCCATTAGAAATGCACACAAGATTATGTCCATATCCATTTTTACAAAAAAAAAATGATTAATCTAGACAGGCTTAGCCATAAATAGTACGGTTAGCACAAAATATTCAAGGCTCCTGAACCAAGAAGAAATTTGAAGAGCAGCTTGCTCAAGCAAGTTGTTAAAATAACCCAATCCTTTTCGTAAGTGCTTTTCAAAGGTGCACAGAAACCAGGAAGAGGATTAAGAAAGTGAAACTGATCGCCACTTTGAGTAAGAGCTGACAGTGCTTGTAAAGACAGGTTTGCAATCAGTAAATTGGATATCAATGTTTCCTACAGCATTAATTACTTGGATTATCCTACTGTATATAAAAACGGCTTAAGATACTCACATCCCTTGTAGCTAGAAGCCGAGAAAAAGGATATTACATCCATACCAGGAATATTAGTTAATCCTAAAGTGCAAACAGTCACATACCAATCCCCAAGGCACTTGAAATAAACTCATTGAGAATTATCTGTCATAATCTAGTTGGAGATGGATCTAATGTTTTCCCTTGGATGGATCACACAGATGAAGCCTGCAGAGAAAACTTCCTGTAATGGCAAACAATCATGCTTTCAGATCAACAACCAAGTCCATTACTTTCCACTATAAGTTTAATTTATAGAAATCATTGAGCTTCTTGCCAACAAAAGTAATGAACAGCTAATGACAAATCCAACCAGAATGTTTGAGGCCAATAATGCAGCCATGACAGCATAAAAGATAATAGAGATTAAAAAATTAGGGCTCAGTAATTACCATGGAAGTAAGCCTAAAAATCACATGATGTGGTCAAGCTTCTTCAGCATTCCAATGCATACCTCTGGATCTGAAAACAAAGAACATAAGAAACATATTACATACTTCCATATCACATTTGCAAAAGTGGATATGAATGTGCTTAAATGCATCCCTGGTGATTGAAACTGAACCAGGTAAGGAGAAGGTGATTGAAACTGAACCAGGTAAGGAGAAAAAAAGAAGAGAATATTTCCAGAAACGAAGTTAAACAACAACAGCAGCAAAGCCATTATCCACAACCCAGAATCAGAGGCAGACTAGAGATGAAACACAGCAAGAGGCAGATAAACCCAAGAGCAGCAAGGCCATTAGTCAACTCCCAAGCAGAGGAAGGCCAGAGATGAATCCCAACAAGAGGCAGGCTATAGAGAGTATAAATACAGTAAAAATATAAATATATACTGGTACTGGTAATAAATTAGTAGTAATGGTACTGCTAATAATGTAGTTGAAGAAACTGAATTACATGGCATTATTCTTGCACATGTGCTTCTATCCAATGGCATTTCTTGGGATAAGATCTCTAAATCTAATTTGACAACTGCCTCCCATGTCAATTTTGGCCAATCCCTCTCATCACAGGTCTAATCACCATTACAAGAAGGTGTGGATGTTAAGCCCAAGACTGAAACAAGAGTAGTTGTATCTAGCATTTGCTTCGCTCGAGTCAACAGAAGGTAGAACTATAATTCTCAGGGTTTGTCAAAACCATTAGTATAAGGTTGTTAAGAGCTTGGACATGAAAGCATAAGTCTTGTGTTTATCTATCTAGGATGCATCTTAGGAGTAGTTGGTGCATATGTCAGCACCTTATCTTGCTTTAGCATCTATTTAGCACCTACTTTGCAATATGCTGTAATCTTTTCTTAAGAACCAAGTATGCTATTCTATATCTTCCCCAACCTGCCATAGTTTGTGGTAAGGCTAATGAAATCTGAATCTAGCCCCAAACTTGTGCTTTGGTTCCAACAAATGGTATCTAGAGCCTAAGTTCATCTGGGTACTACCCCTACCACCCCTACCTCTACCCCTACACATCCGAATCCCGTCGCCATGTCTTATACCCACCCCCGCTCCCGCTCCCAATCCACTGCCGTCTACACCCGGTGTGGCCGGTCGGCTGACGCAGGCGATGCTACAGCTGCTGAACCTTCACGGGCAGCAAACGGGCATGCAGCAGCCCAGGCCGCGGCAGATCGGCAAGAGGAGGTGGCGGTGCGGGCCCAGGTGGCTGCTTTGGGCGGCGCGGCTGGCGGCAGTGGAGCTCGCAGCGGCGCGCGCTGCCGAGGCGGCCACGGAAGCGGCGGCGGCGAGGATGCGCGGGGCTTGGCTTGGGCGGCGAGGATACACGGGAGCTGCAGGGCGCGGACTGGCACGGCTTCGACGGACGCGGCGTGGGCGGCTTCGAAGGGGATGCGCGAATGGAAGCAGGCACGTGGGCAACACGGGAGCCGCGGAAAGCAGTCGCACGGGCCACACGAGCGGATGAGGCGGACAGGACGCAGGCCACCTGGATGGGCTCGGCAGACGCGACCACTGGAGGGATCCGCGAGTCGACCGTGCACTTGAGGCGCAGCGACTGCGGGAGCTGGCGGCACGACTAGAGGTGGAGCAGGACTTCAACCGGGAGCAGGGTGGACGGGAGCCCTCGCAGAGCGCGCCTCCCCTCCTAGGACCGATGCCACGGCTGCCATGGCCGGCGTGGTTCTCCTCCCGTCGTCCAGACCGCCTTCAAGGACGTGAAGGTGAAGATGCAGGCGTGAAAGATGTGGGAGGCGGTGCGGTACGGCAACGTCGACTACACTGAGGATCAGCGGGCGCTGGAGGCCCTTCCTGTTGCCGTTCCACAGGAGATGCAGTCCTCCCTCACGGACAAGGAGATTGTCAAGGACGCCTGGGACTCCATCGCCGACTCACGCATCGGCAGCGACCGCGCCTGCAGAGCCACACTGCAGAGCTGCGTTAGGAGTGGGAACACCGGGCTTTCAAGACGGGCGAGGATGTCGACGACTTCGCTCCGTCTCAGCACCCTCATGCAGCAGTTGACACGATACGCCGACGACGACATCGACGAGGAGAGAGCCGTGAAGTTCCTCCGCATCGTCCCCAAGAAGTACACACAGCTAGCTCTGTCGATCGAGACGCTGCTGGACTTCTCCGAGCTGATGGTCAAGGTGACGGGCTGCCTCAAGGCAGTCGACCACCGCGAGTAGCTAACCTCAGAGCCGGTCACCATCGGTGGCAAGCTTCTCTTCACCAAGGAGCAGTGGCTCGCCCACCAGCGGGAGCGGAAGAAGGGGGAGGTTTCGGGTTCGTCGAGCAGCCGCAAGCGTTGCCCGCGCAAGCGGGACAAGGCGCGTGGTGGCGCTCCCGACGGCGAGCGCAAAGCTACCTGCGACGACACCTGCAAAAACTGCGGCAGGCCCGGCCACTGGGGCAAGGTTTGCCGGCAGGCGAAGCGTGGCGGTCAGGTACACGTCGCGCAAGCGTAGAGGGTGACGAGCCGACTCTATTCCTCGTACACAGGATCGAGCTGCACTCCTCTCCCACGCCGACCGCCACCGCACTCCACCTCGACGAGCCGCGCACCCACGTCTTCCTCAACAACAGGTCCGACAACAAGATCGACGGCTACTACCTCGACACCGGTGCCACCCACCACATGATTGGGTGGTGAGAGTACTCCGACTTGGACTCCAACGTGTGTGGCTCCGTCAAGTTTGGGGACGCCTCCGCCATGGAGATCAATGGCGTCAGCTCCGTTGTCTTCACCGCCAAGACCGGTGAGCACCAGCTGCTCACCAACGTCTACTATATCCTCGTGCTGAGGAACTCCATCATCAGTTTGGGACAGCTGGATGAGAACGGCTCGCGCGTGGAAATCGAGCACGGGGTCCTGCGCATGTAGGATCACCGTCGCCACCTTCTCGCCAAGGTGAACAGGGGGAGCAACCGCCTCTACGTCCTTCACGTGCAGGTGGCGCAACCCCTTTGTCTTGCAGCTTGCCGCAACGACAATAATGCTTGGCGGTGGCACGAGCGATTTGGGCACCTCAACTTCGAGACCCTGAAGCAGCTCGGCAACAAGGAGATAGTGCAGGGCATGCCACACGTCGACCACGTTGAGCAATTCTGCGACACCTGTGTCCTCACCAAGCGGCGGCGGCTCCCCTTTCCGCGCCAAGGAGAAGCTGGAGCTCGTGCACGGCAACCTTTGTGGCCCCGTGACACCAGCTACACCTGGAGGTCGGCGTTTCCTCCTCATCAACGACGTGTCCCGCTACATGTGGGCGGTCCTGCTCGACACCAAGGCAGCAGCTGCGGATGCCATCAAGCTGCTGCGGAGGAGTGCGGCCGCAAGCTTCGGGTGTTGCGCACCAACAACGACAGCGGCAGCGAGTTCACGGCGGCTGAGTTCGCGGCGTACTGCGCCAACGAGGGGATCCAATGCCGCTTCTCCGCGCCGTACACCCCGCAGTAGAACGGCTCGTCGAGTGCCGCAACCAGATAGTGGTGGCCACCGCCCGCACCCTCCTCAAGCAGAGAGGGATGCCGGCAATCTACTAGGGTGAGGCGATGATGAGCGCCGTTCACCTGCTCAACCGCTCGCCCACCAAGGCCCTCGATGGCAAGACATCATACGAGGCCTGGCACGGGCGCAAGCCAATGCTAAGCCACCTTCGCGTCTTCGGTTGTCTCACGTTCATCAAGGAGCTCAACCACGTCGGCAAGCTCGACGACCGGAACACGCCAGGGGCCTTCATCTCTACGTGGAGGGCGTCAAGGCCTACCGCATCCTCTACCCTATGACAGCGCGTCCACATATCCTGTGACGTCGTGTTTGATGAAGGGCGAGGCTAGACCTGGGACAAGGGAGTGGACAACGACTCGACTTCGACCCTTAGAGACTACGTCCACTTCGAGGGAGCGAGGGGAGCTAGCAGCTCGTCTTCACCGAGCTCGTCTACCTCAGCACCCGGATCATCAATAGCTTCGGCGAGTCCTCCACCGCCTACACCACCGAGTCCTCTACCTGCACCGTCGGCTACGCCCCGCTCTCCTACACCAGTTGTGCCCTGCTCTCCTACACCGGCACCCACACCTCCGAGATCGGTACCAGTAGCTTCGGTCCGTGACGAGCAACACACAGTGGAGTTCGTCACTCCGCTGTCCAACGACGAGGACCATGTTGATGCCTACCACGACGACAAGCCTCTGCACTACCGCACCATGGACAACATCCTCGGCGATCGGCCCATCCCTGGACTAGCGATGCACAACTTCAAGGGAGGGGCTGCACCTAGCGCACGAAGACGGCGAGCCCTGCTCCTTCGCTGAGGCAGAGGGAGACGTGGCATGGCATGCCTCGATGCAGCAGGAGATGAACGCGGTCGAGCGAAACCGGACATGGGAGCTGGTGGATCTTCCTGCCGGCCACCGCACCATCACCCTTAAGTGGGTCTTCAAGCTTAAGAAGGATGAGGCTGGGGCGGTGATCAAGCACAAGGCGCGCCTCATCGCGCGCGGGTTCATTCAGTAGGAGGGAGTCGACTTCGACGACGCTTTCGCGCCCGTTGCGTGCATGGAGTCCGTCCGTCTCCTCCTCAGCCTCCTCAGCCCAAGAGGGCTAACGTGAGCACCACATGGACATCAAGTCCGCCTTCCTCAACGGTGACTTGAAGGAGGTCTACGTCCACCAGCCGCCAGGATTCGTCATCCCCGGCAAGGAGAACAAGGTTGTCTGCTTGCACAAGGCCCTCTAAGCTTGCGGCAGGCGCCACAAGCTTGGAATGCCAAGCTAGACTCCACTTTCAAGCAAATGGGGTTCCAGCAGAGTCCTCACGAGGCTGCTGTCTACCGGCGGGGTAAGGAAGGTAATGCCCTATTGATAGGCGTCTATGTCGACGACTTGGTGATCACCGGCACCAAGGAGGACGAGGTGGAGGCGTTCAAGGAGATGAAGGCCACCTTCCAGATGAACGACTTGGGCCTTCTCTCCTTCTACCTTGGGATCGAGGTCCACCAGGACAGCTCCGACATCTCCCTTCGCTAGACTGCCTACGCCAAGCGCATCGTCAGAGCTGGGCGAACTCACCGGCTGCAACCCAACCCGCACTCCCATGGAGGAAAGGCTGAGGCTGAGGCTAAGCCGCAACAGCATGGCGAAGGAGGTTGACACCACGTAGTACCGGCGCATTGTGGGCAGCCTTCGCTACCTCGTCCACACGCAGCCGGACCTAGCATTCGCCATTGGCTACATCAGTCAGTTCATGCAGCGACCGACGACGGAGCATCAGCAAGCCATCAATAGGATCCTCCACTACATCGCGAGCACCTCCAACTACGGCTTGCACTACCCGAGGTGTCTCGGCGCGGAGCACTTCATCGGGTACAACGACAGCGACCTCGCCGGGAACATCGACACAAGCAAGAGCACCAGAGGGACGCTGTTCTGCCTCGACAAGTGTCTGATCAGCTAGCATTCGGTCAAGCAACAGGTGGTGGCTCTGTAAAGTTGCGAGGCAGAGTACATCGCTGCCACTACCGCTTCGACTCAGGCTCTCTGGTTGGCTCGGCTCCTGGGCGATCTCCTAGGCAGAAACACAGAAGCAGTGGAGCTCAGGGTAGACAACAAGTCCGCCTTAGCCTTGGCGAAGAACCCCGTCTTCCATGAGCGCAGCAAGCATATCCACATCAAGTACCACTTAATCAGGAGCTGCTTGGATAAGGGGAGCATCAAGGCCGGCTACATCAACACCGAGGACTAGCTCGCCGACTTTCTCACCAAGTCCCTTGGACGGATCAAGTTCCACGTGCTCAAATTGGGATGGTTCAAATTCCCCACAAGGCGCCACACAAGACTTAGGGGGAGAATGAAAGCATAAGTCTTGTGCTTATTTATCTAGGATGCTTATATTAGGAGTAATTGGAGCATATGTCAGCACCTTATCTTCTTATCTTGCTTTAGCATCTATTTAGCACCTACTTTGGAATATGCTGTAATCATTTCTTAAGGACCAAGTATACTATTCTATATCTACCCCAACCTGCCATAGTTTGTGGTAAGGCTAATGAAATCTGAATCTAGCCCCAAACCTGTGCTTTGGTTCCAACAGGACATATCCCAAGGAAACATGTAATACTATAGCCCAAGCACCTTTGACCACCGAGCACAGTTGGACAAAATCAATAAAACATCACTAAAACCTTGACTCACATTTATTTTAATGTTTCTATAATCCAAGTCAAGCTCAAGAAACAAATTAGATCTGGCACCAGGATGTCTAAAAAAGGGGGAAACGCTCCAGCTTGCTCCAAACATACAGAGCAGGGCTGAAAAGATGATTAAAGCAATCAGTGGCATTACCGCATTACTAAAATTCTGCAGATGGGCAGACAGGTAGATATGTCCTGTTGATGTATGGCAAAATTTGCACTTCCAAAATCTGCCCTGGATGCTGATGGGAAGTCTTGCTTGGAAGTAAATCAAACGCAGACCAAATCCAGGCATCTGGTCACTTGAGATTTGAGAAAATATTTTTAGTATTGAACACCGTGGCTTCCATGTCACATCTTATAGCTCAAACCTCCCTCTCCCTCACAAAGTACAACCAACTGAACCAAGGCACCAAACTCTTCAATTACTGCCTAAACACAAAAAGAACGAACCATGCGGTAATACCGCTCATCAAACACCTAACCAATACATGACTGATCAAGACGCAGGTGCCAATCAGTTGGCTGTGGAATGGTTCCACAACATGTGCACATAAGCTGATATGCATAATGTATGGTGTATTTTTTAGAGTTATTAATGGTTTTATTTTGACCACTGGCACACCAGATACATTCGAATTCAAAGAGGAAAACAGAAACGACCTTGGGGGCAAGGTTATTAAATCGGCTAGTCATCGCTAGTTGCCCTGGTACCAACCAGGACAACTAGTCGACCCTGGTCTGTCTAGTCGCCTAGGCATCCAAGCGGTTTTCGAACCAGGGCATCGGGCTCGCCGCAACATTGCTGCGTATGGCGTCGCTTCAGGGACCAAGGCGTCGCCTAGGCGTTGGGTGGACTCCGCACGCACCAGAGGAAAAGGTGCTGCATGTGGGAAAGAGAGGAGGCGATGACGCGCATGTAGGGAAAAAGAGGAGACGAGCGGGAATCTTGCGCATCACGCGGGAAAGAAAGGGGGCGCACGGGAATCTTGCGAATCACGCGGGAAGAGAGTAAATCGCGCCCACGGGGAAAGAGAGCGCGGGAAAGAGAGGGAGTCGCGCGACTTTACGTCCCACTCCCGCAAGCACACGCGCATCTGGAATCCATACGAGTTGAAAGAGGAGAGGGGGAGGGAAAGAGAGGAGAGATGTAGAGGGAAGAGGGTGGCAGGAGATCCTGGAAGCCAAGCGGCGGGCAAACCAGAAGCTAGCAGCGGTGCCCTGCTTGCCCCAATCGACGCCCACTGCCCCTTCTATTCTTTGATTCGCGACTCCTCCACCATTAGCGACTCCTCTGCTCTGCCTCCCTGCCAGTGGTATGAGCGGTTCACAGCACAAGTATGCCTTTTCTCTTCCTCCCCCTCTTTGCTCTGTTTTGTTGTTTGCTCCTTCGCTTGGATAGTTGGATTGGACTGTATATACTGGGTTGTCTGCTGACTTGCTACTTTGTGCTAGATTGCTAGGTGGTTGACTGGTTGTGCTTGGCTGTTCTCTTCTCTGCAGAGAACAAGGCAACAACATAATGGAGAGTCCAGCTGCATATGATCCCAAGAATGATCCAAAATGAAGACCACTGAACTCGAATGATCTAGGATGGGATTATGGCTATTGGGCAGACCTTGAGGAGCGAGATAAGGTCACATGTAAGCTTTGTGACAAGAGGATTATAGGTGGAATTATAAGGTTCAAGAAACATCTAGCTGGTGGCTATGGAGATGTGATTCCATGTCCAGAGGCTGGCACTGAACTATGGAAAAAGATTCAACAATGCTTGGACGCTGCTAACAATGCCAATGAGTTTGCTGATGATGGATATTGAGAGATGAGAGCTAAGGGTTGGGTGTTATGTCATTAGTAATTAAGTTGTTATGTATACTTTGCTTCTATAAATTATAGTGGCATTATATATTAAGATGTTCGTATGGCGTCGCCTTGCCACACGCCGCCATAAACGCCTAGGCGTCTGGAAGGGGTAGCTCGCCACACCTCGCCTTACCGCCTTAATAACCTTGTTTCACGGTGTGAGGAGGTGAGGGAAAGTGTCGGATAGATACAACAACAACAACAACATAGCCTTTTGTCCCAAGCAAGTTGGGGTAGGCTAGAGATAAAACCCAAAAGAGACGAGATAGATATAGGAAAGAAACCCTAATGGGCTTGGCCCAAACAGAGCTAGCCCAGTAAGCTGAAGCACCCCATCTGCCTATTTAATGTCTAGTCGGTCAGGGTACGCAGTCAGAAAACTAATCGCGACTAGTCAATGATTAATCGGACAACCAGGTTTCTGATCACTCTAATCGAGTCGGAGTGCCTAATCGAGTGCTGGGTACCGATCAGGATGATTAATTGCGATTCAGATGACCTGATAACACTGCTTGGGGGTAGGACTGCGAAGGTAAAGGGGGCGAGGGTGCAGGCCTGCAGAGTTTGTAGATGGAAGATACGCTTGAGGCCCCACTCAACTGAAGTGTCTCAAAAATCGGCTTAATAAACATGGAAATGTCTTGACGTAGCAAAGAAAGCAGGTTGAGTAATAAATGGCAATGAATAAACAAGGAAAAAACTCGCTACCTCAACCATATTTTCCTCAATGAAGCAACCCACCCCCATGTTTGTCATGTCTGCGCCATTGTGCTGAAGGATCCTGAGCTTCCCTTCCTATATAGTTCACCACAATGAAAGAATTAGCAATCTGCCATACCTTTTTTGTTTATTGAATAATTTTCTGCCCACCTTAGTCCCATAAACAAGGCCACCTCCTGGTGAAGGATGAAAGCATGCAACATTGACTTCATCTTCAGCGCTAGGAAGCACTCTCACAAGCTCCATATCTGAAACTCTATATACCTAAAGTAATAAATGAAAAAAAAAAGATTGATAATTTGGCTTACATTGTACACAAAGTATGAGCAATATTAGTAGCTGTGGAGGATAATAAGCAAGCCATTTTGAATCCCAAGTATCAGAGAGTAAGTATCATGCAACTGCAGAACCAGCACTGTCACCATCCCCCATACAATAATTAATATGATATCAGTTACCAATCAAACTATGATTTGGAAATTGGAATATGATTGTCATATCTACCTCCAAAATAGTATATACAGGAATCCCATTTTCTCCTTCCACGACTATGCTCCTAAGGAGCGAGCTATGACGACGACCATATGCCAAAAGTATGTGTTCGGATGTAGGTGAGAACTGCATCAAAAGAGAGACAAACAGGATCCAATTCAATGATGAGAACTGCAGAAATGTAAGATCCGTCTTTCATCAGACTCAGGTCCTAAATGCTTTTTGCAACAAAAACAAAACTGTTACAGAGTGAGTCCCAAACAAGTGACAGGTTATAAAACATGATAAAAGGTTGCTATCGAAATATAAAAATGCAAAGAAACACAAATAACTGAAGAAAACCTGAATGGAAGTTAAGCAATGTGCTGCCCTTATTGCTCTGGAAGCAAGAATATCCCCAAATCTGCAAAGGTATAACCAGTTTTGAGATATGTGGGACGCTCACAAACAGTAACCTAGTATATAAAAAATAGTAAAAAGAAAATCAAGAGAAAAAGTACGTCTCCTCCTCAAGCGAATAAACCCGAAGCTCATAAATAACTCGGTGAGAGGGAAGCGGGTGACGAGTTGGTGATGATCCAGCCCCTTCATAAGGCACAGGCAATTGGCTACCATGGTCGCCTTCTGTTTGAGGCAACAAACATGCAACGCAGGCTACCAGAAATCGTCCACATGGGGAAAAATGGGCACCCATTTCACTGTAAAATTCGTAAGTTCAGAGTAAGTAATGAAGTCACAATTCCCTGCTGAAGCTCAAGATGCAACAAATGTACAGGTACAATTCACATATGACAAAACATATACGCAAATGCAACAGAGCAATTTATTCACAATTGTTTTACAGTGTAAACAGGCCTGGAGCTTGTGCTTATTACGATTGGTTACATTGCAATATTAGAAAAACAGTAAACTAATATTACTAATAGAAATAACAGTTTTGATATTACCAAAATGGAATTAAGAAGAAATGATATCACAGTGAAGCACCTGCAAAGAACGGCATGAGAAATCGTCAGACGGCATGCCTCAGGTTCTAAAGGAACACATGGTTCCTTGATATCATGCCGCCATATTCTGAGCTTCACTGTACAAGGCAATTCAGTACCAGAAGCAAGCATTGACGCAGTGATTTCTGAACCAGCACCTAGTGAAGCAGCATGAGCTTCAGCTTCGTCAATTTGAGGACCTAGGAGCAAACTCCTAACCCCAGGTACAGAGCGTGAGGCATAGCGTCGATTTGGTCCCCTAGAACTGCCAGCGGTAAGGGGAATCGATGATGAAGCACCTGGACATCCAAAGTTATGCATGTGTGGTGATTCCCTAGTCAAGTTATTAGTCCCTGCAGTACCAGCAATAGATAGGTCTACAAGGACATTATTGTTCACAAGTGCAGGGTGCAAACCTGTATGGTTTTGGGCCATCAAAAAACCCTGCACAAATGGCACCTCCCAGTTATGTGATTCGCCGAAGAGAGAATGATCCTGTTGTCCACTTCCTATATTTCTTAGGAACATTTGAACATCTAATCCACCAGTGAGGAGCATATTCAGTGGCATAGCACGGCGTAAAACAGATCCTGAAGGCCCAGCTGTTGATGGGATTGGCTCAGTGCTGCTCAGGGAAGACACTTGCAAATCATCTCTAGCACTGAACCTCTCAATATTACTAATAGAGCTGCCGCCCTGCAGTCTTGAGTTAGACTGGCCGCCAGCACCATGCATTTCAATTCCATTTGAAGTAGGCACAGTGACTGCATCTGATATGTCATTAGATGAAGTTGGTTCTCCAGGACATACATCCATAGGGGTAGCAAACTGTTCAAGCTGTACATTTGCAGTATCTGATGTGGAAAGTTGAACTAATGATGATCTCTGCTGCACAATGGTTGAACTACTGTCATTGCCAAGCACATGCAAAATTCCATCATCTCTGAGGTACGCAGGCCACAGTAAGCAAGGTGACATCACATTGGACTCAGGAAGTGGACAGAACCTAGAATTAGTGTTTGTCACCAGCAGGGCTGAAGGGTAATTTGAATATCCAGAGGATCTTGCCAGAGTCAGGGGTGAGTCTGCAGACTCTATATTATTAACCTGAAATTGAAGTTATGCGTAAGTTCATACAGCAAACATGAAAAATTGAAGGGAAAGCATAAGTGCAGACCTCAGGGTATTCTATATTTCTACCTCTGCTGTCAGAAGATATGGAGCCCCATGCGGGTGAAAATGCACAGCTCTCAACGAACGGCGGGTTTTTAGTATGATGGCAGGGAAAGAAGAGTCATCTCTCTTATTGTAGTTCCATATGTACAACTGACACAGAAACATATAAATTGATTTGGGCATTAGTGTATGGTATGTTACTGACTCTATTAAACAGTACAGAAAAACTTTGTTTTTCTTCTTGCTTTTCAAGGTCAACACAGCAAGTCTCACTTTGTGACCTGATGCAACTGCCAGAATCTCCCCTCTTCCATGAAATGCAATGGACGCAATTGGCCGATCTGCCACAGGAACATCAAATATAAGTCATATTGTTCTCCAAATTGGTTATGAATAGAATGCAAGGAGTCTTCTGAGAGAAATTACGGAAGTCTTGTGATCCAATACAGTCTGATGTATTAGCATCCCATAGACGAACTTCATGATCCAAACTTCCGCTAGCCAGGATGTCAGAATGTAATGGATGGTACCTGACCTGCAATAAGTTAGCAGCTTAAATTTCTGATGTAATATTGGGATGCAAAGAAAGTTCAAAAAGATCATTTAGTCTATTCTTGATTTCTTTTAATAAAAAAAAAAGCTGTCAACTAGCAAGATTTTCACCAAGTAACAAATATAATATGGAAAGAGAAATTATAAAATTAATGTTCTAGCCAGACCATTATTGAAAAATCAAAAAACACACTATAACTAGACTCCTTTCATTGCAAGAGCTTGAAGCACATGGTGCTAATCTAAATACACTAGAAAAAAAATATATGCCGGTATGATAGACATACCACCCAAGGAGTGCGTCGATGTCCACTCAAAACCTTCAAACATTTCCCTGTATGGCAGTCAATTATTTTCACAGTATGGTCACCACTGAGAAAACAGATTGAGTTAGTTGGCATGTCTTTCAGTTCAGTTTGTTATACAGTGAGTCAATAAACTTACTGTGTGGACGCAAGTGTTTTTCCATCTGGACTGAAAGCAGCTGCAATAGTTGACCTAGGAGGCGGTAAAAGAGGGCAATACTTGGCAGTCCAGCGATGCAGGGACTTTGATTCTGCCCTGTACACAGTGAGGTTTAAACGAATCAACCAATAAAAAGACAGATGTGAACAGACTCACATGTGACTCAGTATTGATATATTATGGACTTGTTCTTAAACATCAATAAACAAACTTTCCTTACCAAGAAAAAATATCAAGTTTAGCATCTGCATCGGCAAACCTTAACTCAATTAAATCAGGATCATATTTTGGAGACTTATTCCATATTCTTTTGGCGTGGTGTTTCGTTCGAGGTGAGACCTCTCGTTGAGTTAATAGATGAAAGATGTTCCTGATCAAGCCAAAAAAACGACAGAAGTTAATTTTAACAAATGAACATATTTGAAACAATACAGCTATCAATATTAATTAACTTTTTTTTCTCTACGCGCAAGAGAATTGTGCATCATTTCGTTAAGAGAGAACAGTGTTATCAATTCGTCTGACTACTCGCAATTAATCGCGACTAGTCGTCCTAATCGGTAGCCCAAACTCAACTAGGGGGTACGACTTCGGCGACTAGTTTTCTGGTCGCCCGATTAGTCATTGACTAATCACAATTAGTCAGACGACTAGGTGCTTGACGACCAGAAACTGAATTGAATTACTGGGCAGCTAAGACATGGGTTGTATCTGGAACCCTGTTTTCAGGACGTCCGATTAATCGCGATTTAATCGTCCTGGACGGTTTTAGCAACTCGACCAGGGCCTCCGTCCAGGCCAGACCGTCTAGGAACCTGGACGTCCGATTAATCGTCGTCCAGCTGCGATTAATCGTCCGTCCAGGCTGTGCGGTCGTCCAGCCAGAGGTGGGCTGCATCTCAGAGTTGGGCCCAGTAAGCTATCTTATGTTTTGGCCCAAGACCATTAGGGTTTCTCTTATAACACCCAACCCCTCAGCCCTCACTCCCTCAGCCTCCACTCACTCACAGACACACTCACTCCTCTAACCACTCCCATCCAGCTGCAGCAGCCGCCTCCTCCATTGTTGTACTACTGCAGATCCCTCACTCTTCTCCCTTCCCTGCTCCTCCCTCCCTTCCAGCTGCCCTCCCTCTCTTCCTTGCGGCCACTGCTGCTGTGCTGCAGGCGCAGGCCTGCAGATCCAGCTGGTGTGCAGGCCAAACTGTGCAAGGGAGGAAGACTGCACGACGAAGATGAGCTCCTCCTCCTCAGGTCAGTCATTACTCATTAGTCATTAGTCATCACCTCCTCCTTTAAGCTTGGTGCTTTGCCTGTGCTTGAAGCATGAAGCTCTGTTTCACCTGATTGCCTTGTTAATGTGCTTTATTTTTCTATATTTTCAGTTTGGCAGCAGCAGCCATCAAGACAAGAAAGGGCTCTACAGCAGCCAGGTAAGTGGCCAATTGACCTATCTAGAGCCTAGAACATGTAGTATATTAGTGTGTGTATATATGGTATAATGTATAGTGTGTGTGTGTGTGTGTGTGTGTATATATATATATATATATATATATATATATATATCAGTCCCCCATACAGGGGACGACCAGGACGACCAGGGGACTCGTCCAGGGTCGATTAATCGACCTGGACGACGACTAATCGTCCTGGACGGTCCCCAGGCGTCCAGACTCGTCCAGCCGTCCTGAAATCAGGGATCTGGAACAGCTTGGGTTGCTTTGGCTTAAGTTTTTCAACCAACTAACTTACTTGTGTTTGATTGTGTTCCAAGCTTATTCACTTCTTTAATCAGTCATAAAGCATGAAGTATTGTTTCATTGCCTAGAAAAAAAAACCTAGAGGCAAGGATCTTTACATAAGGTCTCTCTGTTCTGACTAAACCTTATATACACATAAAAGCTCTCTCAAACTGCACAGCTCAATGTCTATGTCCATTACTCCTCCTTGTGACTGGATGGACTAATTTAACTGGTAACTGTTGGACATAAAAGCTGAGCTCTGAAATTGATTTATGCATGTTCATTCTTCTTCTCAAAGCATTTATGCACGGGTTATAGTTATAGGATATGGAGATGGTTAACATATATAGTTGAGACGCAATACACAGTAGTATCATCATTTTCATATATTTGAATTTGGACAGATCCAGTATAAGTGAAGTACAGGGATGTGGTGACGTTTGTCCGAACATGTGATGGCGACACCAGTGACTTTCCAATTAAAATAGGACTACATCAGGGGTCAGCTTTGAGCCCTTATTTATTTGTTTTAGTGATGGATGAGGTCACAAGGGACATACAAGGTGATATCCCTTGGTGTATGCTCTTTGCTGATGATGTGGTGCTAGTTGACGACAGTAGGGCAGGGGTTAATAGAAAGTTAAAACTACGGAGGCACACGTTAGAGTTGAAAGGGTTCAGACTTAGTAGGACTAAGACCGAGTACATGAGGTGCGATTTCAGCGCGACTAGGCATGAGGAGGGAGACGTTAGCCTCGATGGGCAAGTGGTGGCCAAGAAGGATACTTTTCGGTATTTAGGGTCGATGCTACAAAAGGATGGAGACATTGATGAAGATGTTAGGCATAGAATTTCAGCCGGCTGGTTGAAATGGCGTCAAGCTTCTGGCGTCCTCTGTGACAAAAGAGTGCCTCAGAAGCTGAAAGGTAAGTTCTATAGGACGGCGATCCGCCCGGCGATGTTATACGGTGCTGAGTGTTGGCCTACAAAAAGGCGACATGTCCAGCAATTGAGTGTAGCAGAGATGCGTATGTTGCGTTGGTGTTGTGGGCACACAAGGAGGGATAGAGTCCGGAACGACGATATTCGGGATAGGGTTGGGGTGGCACTAATTGAGGAGAAATTGATTCAACATCAGTTGAGATGGTTTGGATATGTCCAACGGAGGCCTCCTGAGGCGCCGGTGCGTAGTGGGGTTCTAAAGCGGGCCGATAATGTAAAGAGCAGTAAAGGTCGACCTAAACTAACTTGGGACGAGTCCGTTAAGAGAGACCTTAAGGAGTGGAATATCTCCAAGGATTTAGCTATGGACAGGAGTGCTTGGACCGGCAATCAACGTGCATGAACCGTGACCTCTTTCTGTCTGTGCCTTTTATGTCCCTTTATGTATCTCTCTATTTCTCGTCTCTTTTGGGTTTCATCTCTAGCCTACCCCAACTTGCTTGGAACAAAAGGCTATGTTGTTGTTGTTGTTGTTGCTGCTAGTATAAGTGAAGTATATAAATGGAAGAAAGCACATATATATTATCCTGATACCAAAAACGATGCTTGTGCTAAAAACATGTATTATTCAGGAGCTCATAAATGGCAGGCACTTGCTGAACATATGTTTAGTTTCTGGTATGCGGGAGAAGTTTTTGGAAAAAAGGATATCAGCCAACAGTATTAATGAACCAAGGCATTGCAGGGTGTTCTATGCCTTGCTTGTGCCAAGCTACAGAGAGAGACAATCAAGAAGCATGACATGTCTTATCTAAAGAGGATGTTGAGTTGATCTTTAAATTTCATGCTTAAGGGCTTAAGGCTACAGACGGAGAGGAACAAATGGAGTTTTTAGAGACACATTAGATTGTCAAAACATTATATTTCTGACATATATCACCATTTGGTCAACTGTTTTAAAAAAATGGAAGATATATATGTGGCTAATGATAGCAAGTTTTATATATATATATATATACAGTCTCACTCTAGCTAGCTAGGGTTATAGAAATGGTTTGTCAGCTACTTGACAAAGCACAGAATAGTCATCAAACCAAAACAGAGAAATTAGCTGAGCTAGGTCGGCCTTTAAAAAAAAAGAAAAAAGAATCTGCTGGCTAGCTAGGAATTGAAGAATGCAGCCACGATTCCATGTCCTGAGCCAATGGATTCAGTTTGGGTAATTAAAGAGGATGGCGATGGCATCACATGCATGTATATATGTTAATAGGAGTAATTAACCCTGGATATCCCAATCTGTAGAAGCAAACTAACCTATGAACACTCATCAGCAGCCATTCAAGACTTCCTTTCAGATGTTCAGTTACCGAGATTTCTTTGAGCGAGTAATTGAAATGTGCAGAAAGCTACTAAAATGATGAAAGCACCTATGAAATGGAGGCTCGCATTCAAACCTGAAAGATATCACACATCTAGGTACAGGACGCAAGAAGCAAAGAAATCCTCTCTATCCCAAGGACAATTCGAGGAGGTTGGTTCCTCCGACGGGATCTGAATGGACTAGCAGAACATCGACATGGACATACTAGATCTATCGATGCGCTAGAAGAACAACTGCAGAAAAAATAAAGAACAAAATACAAGAAGATAGAGATAGAAGAAGGCGAGTAGAGGATACCTGAATGGATTCGACCTCTGTCGCTGAGGCTCTAGGATTCGCGGATCGAGGACGTGGATTCGCTCGCCCTCCTGTCGATGCCTTCTCGCGGCCCTCAGCTCGGGGCCTCCGTCGCCGCAAGGAACCCTCGGCTCCATCGGTTCTAGCCAGCGAAGGGAGATCGAGTTGTCCCCGCCTTCTCGCTGCCCTCAGCTCGAGATCGCCGCCGCCGCAAGGAACCGTCGGTCGGCTCCGTTGGGTCTGCAGAACGAGATCCTCTAACTTCACCTCAGCGATGGCAGAGAGCAGTCGAAGACAGATCGCCATCCGCTACGGATCCTACGTCCGCGCGTTACCTGGCAGTTTCCAACATGTTCCATGCGCCACAACCCTCCATGCGTTGGGCCTCGGCCCAACAAGAATGCCGTCTGTTTCATTGTAATAGCTGGTGCTTAATTCCAATTTCCCCGTCTCTAGGGAACTCTCCCAAAGCCTCTCTCTTTCTCTCCACGACTGCGAAGGCGGCGAGAGAAACTCGTGCTTCCGCCGGTGAGGCCGCCATTCTTCTTCGCCTTTGATGGCCGGGGAACGGCTGGCTCTCTCCTCGGCGGTGTAGCTTAGGTTCCTTTAGGTTTAGGGTTGTGTTTCCCGCCGATGGTCGCAAGATGGAGGCGTCGTTGGTTATGTGGAATAAGATCCTTCGGCCCTCTCTCCGCCTCGTCGTCTACCGTTCTGATGCCAGTGATGGGCTTGTGAGGTTGGGGTTCGTCGGATTCGAAGACCAAGTTGGAGCTCCGGATCTGGGCGGATCTTGTACATGAGTATGTACTCTCCTATCTGGCGACGACGGGTCGCCGATCTTCTTCTACCAAGGTACGGAGGAATCTTTAGGTGTTGCGGAAGCAGCTCGAGCTTCACGTGGCGGTGCTTGTCATCCACGACGAGTCTCGATCCAGGTTTGAGGGTGCTTGGGGCGCCGCCCCGGCCGACGGGCGACCAACGGTGTTTTCATCTCGTCCTCAACGGCGAGTGTCTTCTGCGTCTCTCTTCAAAGTGTTTGTGCAATGGAGCTCCCCCGGATCTGGAGTTGTATGGTGGCAGTCGGCGTCGGCGGTCCCCGGCGGCGGGGATTTCCGGCGTCTTCGGCCAGTAAGGGGTCCAGGGACCTGAGTGTATTTTCTTCTTTTCTTGAGACCCTTTGTGTAAGATGGGTGGTATAGTTGTCTTCCGTATCCTTGTACGGTGTACCTGTATTTCATCATGTCTTTGTACGTCTTCCTTAACTCAGTAATATAGGTATGTTTGATAAAAAAAAGCTGGCGCTTGCTTTTTCTGTTGCGCCTCTGCTATTTTTTTGGGTGTGAGGACTGAGGATGATGAGGCAGCTGCCATCGCTGGTGCTCGTGCTCGGCCGCTAAGAACAGTTACCCTACTCTGCACTCTGTTTCCTCGTATGTATGAGAAGATTGAAGTAATGTTTTCCTAATTTGGTTGCCCTCCCTCTCAATCACCATGTTACCGTACCCGATAGATTCAGCACATAGATTCGTGGAACTCAAGGTTCTCGACACTCTGGCAACCGTCAAAGCTCGCTGTCAACGCCAAACGGCTCAGTTCGGTAGTATCATGTTCAAGTTCACGTTCTCTAGGAGAAGATAGGCATTACATACCATCCCATTTCATGCTATGCATGCGAAAGTAGAAAAGTACTTCTATAATTCTAAACCCAATCCGGGCCAGTAACTCTGCTGTTGGCGCGCCTAGTGCGCCTAGCTCGCCTTCTCGCCCGCTAGTCGCTCCTTCACTGCTGCTTCTTCAGTAGTTTTAGCGCTCATATCTTCAAGCCCTTCATGTTCTTTAGGCCCCTGCTCTCCATTATTGGTGACATCTCCTCCTCCTTTACAAACGGCTTGTCCCTAAGCCGGTGCACGAGGAAAGTCTTGACGGAGCACTTGCTCATCCTCCCAGGTAGCAAGAGTTAAAGATAGCAGGGACCACTGGATCAACACCTAAGAAACGATCTTGTTCTCGTGCTACTGAAGACGTCGGTCCAGTATAGCCAGGGATACCTGAAACTGAATTGTAGGATCTGGTAACTCAATACTTATAGATTGAGTAGAAGCCACCGCCTGCTTCAATTGTGAGACATGAAAAACTAGGTGAATGTTGCAGTCAGTAGGGAATTGAAGCTTGTAGGCCACTTCTCCAATCTTGTCAGTGATCATGAAAGGGCCAAAGAACTTAAAGGAGAGTTTGTTGGAAGATCTATTGGCCAATGATGTTTGGACATATGGCTAGATCTTGACATAAACAGAATCACCAATTTGAAAGCTGCGAAATGAACATTTCTTATTTGCCTGCAGCTTCATCTTATGTTGAGCACGAAGGAGATGTTGGTGAATCAGTGATCCTTGTCCTGTAGCCAAGTATTTTTTTAAGATCAGAAGAATCACTAGCAGATGGAGCATTAATGCCCAAGTGATGAGGTTCATGACCATAGAGAACAAAGAAGGGGGTCTGTCCTAGAGCAGAGCAAAAAGAGGTGTTGTACCATAATTCTATCAATGACAACCAGGAGGACCACTTGTTTGGGTAGGCATGAACAAAGCATCTCAGATAGGTTTCCAGGCACTGATTAACCATCTTAGTTTGGCCATTAGATTGGGTGATAAGCACTGCTCATGTGCAGCTATGTACCCAACTACTTAAATAACTCTCTCAGAAACTATGGCTTGGGGAAGGCCATGAAGTTTAAAGATGTTATTCATGAATAGCACAATAACTTGGAGAGCAGTGAAAGGGTGGGGATAGGGAAAGGAAATGGGCATACTTGAAAAACTTGTCAACTAATGCTAGGATACAGTTGAAAGTATGAGAACGAGGGAATCCTTCAATGAAATCCATAGTAATCACTTTTCAGCAACCTTCAGGAATAGGCGGTGGAGAAAGAAGTCCAGGGTAGGCCACTCTCTCTGTCTTGGCCTATTGGTAGACTGAACACTGAGCCACACATTCCTTCACAATTTGTTTGAGGTGAGGCCAAGCAAAAAGTTTCTTCACTATATGATAAGTTGATTCATAACCTGAGTGTCCCCCAACTGCACTAGTATGAAATACAAATAGAATTTGTTGGTAGATATTAGTTGCATTGCTAATCTGTCACGCACTTAGGTCAGAGCCCCCACGTTAGGCCAAACAGGCCAAGAGGAGCCTGCAACCTAGCACCTAGTTGGCCTTAGGCATCTCTTGCGCATAGCCAGGGGAGGACGTGGCCAGGGGGTGGGCCACCATCGCCCGTAGAATCTCTCGATATTCGGGCAGATCTAGAATAAATATAAGTGAAAAAAGTAGGAAAATAAATAGAGATTTGCTTAGAAGAAATAGATCAAGTTTTATCAGGAAACAAGTAGTTTTTGCTTGTAAAAGTAGTCCAAATCTATAGGGACTCTTCCCTTGGTTTCTTGGAGGCTAAGTTTAGGTTGCTTAAGGGTCAAGTCTCCTAGGACTGTAAATAGAGGGGCGATGTAACCTTTCAATCTTAAGTAGAAAGTTGGGCTTTGGCTCTTTATCTCCGCCTCTCCCTTATAAGCCTAAGTCTTCTCCCCTACCTCTCTCCTTGCCCTAGTCGACACCACCGCCCTCACTACCTGCAATTGGCATAGCCCCGCTGCCACCCCCTATAGCCCATGCCACTACCCTAGCTACCCCCTCAGTCGACCCTCCCAGAAAAGATCCTAACACCTGGTATCCGGATAATAGATTGATCCAATGGGGGCAGATGATCATACAAATACATGGTTAAGACTTAGTCCTAACCATATAGGTGGACGAGAAGACCAAACGAGCACTAGTGCAAGCGCGTAAGGCAATTTAGACTCCTACACCATACCCGAACATGGGGGATTACGAGTGACAGATAGGGCTATCACCACCTATTGTCTACCCCTCAACCGTGGAGCATAGTTATAATCGTCGGTTCCTGTGTACCCGAGCACCACGCTCGTGTACATAGAAACTACCCAAGTCCCCCTAGGACTCCGACCCTATGGATTGACAAGCATAGGACAAGGCATACCCAAAGGCACAACGAACCGCCACCTCAACTTAGATCTTATAGTCTAATCATATATGTTGTATGAATGATTAAACATAAAGATTCATATGTTAAACTAATAACATAAGAACTTTGCTCTAGTTCATAAGCATAACTACATTGATAAATGAGAGCAAGGCCATAAGGAAGCTTCGGATATTTCTCATACCAAGTATCTCCTGGATGTCCAAGCTCTCCACAAAGCTTTGCCTAGCTCCAAAATACTAATAAAAGTAAAAGAGTACAAGTGTAGAGGGAGAGAGGCTCAATTGCGTGGTGTGTGAGTGAGGGGGGAACCTATCCCTCTTTATACTAGTCTAAGGGCAGTTTTTGAAGAATATTCCTCAGAGATTCACCCTAAATAGCTATCTAGGAGCGCCTAGGAGCTACCACGTGGAAGGAGGGGGAGGACGGTGCGCTGGGGGTGAGGTCACCCCCTCGGTCCGGCCGCCCCCGGGCAGAGCCTCCCCCCAACCGTCCTTCTCAGGTCGGTTGGTTGCTGGGCATGGGCCATGTCCGCGTGCACTTGAGGCTCAGATTGTTTAGGTAGGTGGGCTTCTCCCTTAGTGCTTTGCATGAGTCTGCTTTACGATTTGTCTGGTTGCGCACTTTGACCACATTTTCCACGTTTTTTGTCTATGTATCCTGCAAAACACTTATTCTCCAATACATATGAAAATGTGTCAATACAAATAATATTGTTGGTATTTCTTAGCATCACTACTAATAATGATACTTAAGAAATACTTATGGTACTTTATTGTGACTTAGAAAGAATATATAAATGAAGAGTTCTGCAAGCGCACAGATAATATATCATTATAGCACTTCACCCAGGAGTATTCCAGGTATCATTATTTATATTTTTACCTTAAGGAAGGACTGGCAAAGGAAACATATTTTATACTCATGACGGAGAAATAAACCAACCAACCTTCTACTCTAAATAGGGGTAAATCAAGAGATAGGATAATATATATAAATGATAAATGATCAATGAATACTTAGAGTACTCCTTATGTAGCATTAGCAAGACTAAGTAGATACAATAGAGAAACTAATTCCTAAGTCATTCTTAATTATAAGTCAAAGCATACATTGATTGTGCAATTATACTTAATAATCATGGCTAAAGATTAACTTCATATCTATACATAAGGGACATTACTGTAACACCTCAGGTGTTTGGCTTCCATGTTTGCACTTGCATTTCATCAGCATGAGCATCATTCATTCATGCATGAGCTTATAATGTGTGAAACATGCTTTTGAAACATTGCAACATGTGCTTATATTTCATGTGTGTTTATGAAATGAGTAGTGTGCAACACCCAAGTGCAACATGTGCAACTTCTTTTGGGACATGTCACCCACATTAGTGAAACATGATTAGCAAGTGCTATGCAACACAATCATGAAACATATGGAACATGGCTTGAAAACAAAAGTAGCAACTCACTTGTTTTTCCTTGTTTTAATGTATGTGATGCTTGATTTTGGTGTGATCAATGTGTGGTGTGGGTAATTAGTCCCTACAACATCTTAATTACACTTAGGATCATTAGTGGAACAATGTTCATGTTGACCAAATTGACCAAAATGCCCTCCTATGTGATGTTGACCAAGCCCTTAGCCCTAAAATGCTCTAGTTTGACTGTTTAAAAAGTCTAGCTTAGAGATCTTGCATGGAGAAGCAACCTTAATCAAAGTTGTAGCGAATTTCATAAGGAACAAAAGTTCTAATATGGCCATCTCATGAAAATGACCAGAACATGCTCAAAAGTGTCCCACAATTCAGTTTGAGGGGCTGCCCAACACTTAGAAAATTTCTAAGTCTGAAATTTGGAGTTACAGTTTCAAAGTACCCCACTTTGACACCATGTAACTCACAAACCAGGCCGAACCAGTCCAAGCTCCAATTGGCAAAGTTGTAGTCCTCACATAGCTCTACAACTTTTCTGTTATCACCTCTTGCTAAATCAGGCCTGTTTAGGAGATAATCAACGACGAAATCACTCTGTCAGTCATCGTTTTCGGGCTTCCATTCAGTTTCTTCAGTCAATCGTGGCTGACCGGCCTCAGGCTGTTGCTGCCACGTGGACATGCCGTGGCGGCCGTATGCCAACCGTGGCCCCACCGGTCAGGTCTGAGTGGGTCTCTTGAGCGCCACGACGCTGCCTCCACCCTCACTCCCGTCTCTGCTCCTCTCTCTCGCTCTCTCCACGCCCAGGCAGACGAATCGAGCCGCCATCGCCGCCGCACGCTTCCCCATGGCCGTGTGCGCTCGCCATCGCACCACCGGTAGCTACACCACGTCCACAGCCCCGCCACCACCTCACGCACCTTGTCGACCTCCCCTTTGGAGTAACCGAGCCAGGGTAAGGGCGCATTGCCGACTTCTCCCCGCGCGAAGCTCATCGGCGCACCGCTGCCCTCACGGTCCTCGTGGCCAGCGCTGCTGAGCACTCTTCCCTCTCATCTGACTCTTGTCCCACCTTCCCCCTCCCATGTTGATGCTTATGTGATGACGCTACCGGGCAATGTGTTCCCATCACGCCGGAACACGGCCGCGCACCATCGCGCCATGGCCGCCGCTGATGCTTGCACGCATCCACGCTCCTCCACTTCACCCCAGTCTGCATTAGTAGCCTCGTTAGGTCCACCAAGGCTCCAGGGAGCTGATGCACCCCTCGACTGGCCATCTAGTGGTCGGAGCTCGCCAGCGCACCACCGCGCGCCACCACCGAACCACCGCCGCCGCCATGGTCGTTGTAGCTAGGGTTTGGTAGAGTTCACAGTTTGGGGGTTAGGCGATGCGGGAGGTCGAGAGGAACCCATTGGTGCCCTTCCCTTCGTCGGAGACGCCGTCATCGACGAGCTGGAGCTCACCGGAGCTCGTGGCTCTTCCTCCCTTGTTTCCTCTCTCTCTGACCGAGAGGCCCACCCTATCAGCGGCCACGCGCGGGCGGGAGCAGGAGCAGGCCGCGGTCGTGGGCCACGCGTGAGTTAGTGGGCCGCGCGTTGGGCGAGCCGGCACAATAGCAGTAGAGCTTTAGGGTTTTGAATTTTGTTTTTTCTTTATTTATTTCACAGATTTTCTTGCTATATTATAAATTCCATATCTCATGCAATATAGATCCAATTGGGGTGATTCCAATTATGTTTAGTTCTATATAAAGTGTAGTATTTATGAAAAATATAAAATGGATATGTGTTGTTCCAATTCTAGAAGATTTAAATAGGTCTTTGAAGTGTGTTTTAAAGTAGATGTAAACTTGTTAAATGGATAACTTGAGTTGTAGTGCTCTAAAAATTACGAAATTTGGTGGGTATGCTATTTCATGTCTATATTAGCTCTGGTAAAAATTTAGGTACTAGTGCTTGAGTACTTTTCAAGTTATGATGTTGTCATGTTATATTAGAAGATACTTGAATGAATTTTAATAATTTTTCTGTATGTGTAATGCTCATGAAATTTTATGGAGAGTGTCCTGGTACCCTAAGGTTGCTAAGAAAAATATTGTTTCTATTGTTTAACACTTTTCATTATGATTTGTTAATTATGTAAAAATCAGTCTTTCTGGCTTGTGAATTTTGTGTAGGGAGTTTCTGTGAATAACTTTGTCTCAAATTTTTACAGTAGCCTCTTGGTAGGGTAGGAAGTCTTTTGTAATTTTTGTAGAATTTGCTTAGTAGTTTGCATATAAGTTTATTTTCTCACTTAATTAATTGGGTGACCATATCTTACTTTCTGGTGGTTTCATGCCATATCTGACCTAGTTGTGTCATTAGTTGGGTCATAAGGGTGGTTTGACACATGAATAAATATTTAATTTTCATATTTCTAGGTTCTCTGGACAGCTGGTAGCATTTTTGGGTTGGTACCTTGATACATGTGTTTGCTGGGAAACTTGTAAATACCAAAGTGGTAGTAAACTTGTTAAACTAGCTTGTGTCAAAATTTAGTTTCATTTGGCCTAGTAGTTTAGGAGTTGTGGCTGTTTAAAGTGGCGGTCCAGAAATAGCTGCTCTCTGTTGGAGAGAACAGATTTCTGGAACTTTAGAATTTCGACTAGGTAAACTTTGGAATTAAGTGTTGAGGTCTGAAAGTGAATTGTAGAGAATTTTATAAGCTTTCCAGATTGTCTTGTATCATGCCATTTCGATTTTTTAATCTACAGTTATGGTAAAAATACTTAGCTGTTGTCTAGAATTTGTCATTGTGTTATGTTATGCTTAGGTTGGTGATAACCTTAAGTAATGTTGTTCTTGTTGATTGTTAGGTGTTAGGACCTTAACTGAGGAGGAACAATTTTACATTAGATTGTGTAGATTAGGTAAGTGCTTCTCTACCGGAGAAGAGATTTACACTTATTGTGAAGTAATTTGAATAGAGCACTAGAATTGCTGTAGTTACATTTCATTCCGAGCATGTTGCATTCCTTCTTATGCATCCATTAGATTTATTGTGCATTCATGTAATTGGTGTACTGGAGGGAGTAACACTCCTAGAGTTCGAGGGAGCAATTCCAGAGGAGGATCAGGAGCAGCCGAGGGAGCCAGAGGAACCAGCCGGCGAAGGAGTTCCCGCAGACGAGCTACCTGAGTGCCCGGACCATCGCTCTTCCTCTTTCTTGAAAGGCAAGCCCCGGTGCATGCTGACCTAGTTATATATATATAATATATATCTTGAGTACTTTTACCTGTTTACTGTATTAAGTTGTAGGAGTTGGGTGAAAACACTTGTTGCATTATATCTATCCTTGTCTAGATATAGAACTTGAATCCCAATTTAAGTTTAGGCACGTGTCAATGCTTAGCCCTGCTTAGTGCGGTAGAAGTCGGATGATTTCTGGTCATCCGCGAGATGTAGGTGCAGTGGGTCACGAGTGGCTATGTTGGTTATCGTGGATGGAACCATGGCTTAAAATGAATTTGAGACCGGGCGGGAGTCCGATAGTGCAGCCGCAAGACACTTCATGTCTTGGGTGCGAAGCTATGCCCGTCTGAGTCGTTTAAGGACTGATTCACTGTACGTCCTTGAGTCATGTTGAACGCAGTCTAACACTTAGTTGGTCGGATAAGTCATTCCGACCGCGAATCTGAGTAATACAGTTCAGGCCAGGAATTGAAGGGTAGGTCGCATCTTGGTGGAAGTAAGGATGTGCTTGGGGACATTAGCATAAGACCAGGGGTTAGAGTCCCTATCACCTAGCAGAGTGTTGCCCTTGGGGATGCGGCATCAGTCGAACCCGCGACTCCTAAATTGTACCAAAGGTGACCTAAGCAGCCCTCGCCAGGCGTGTCTCGGTGAGTGTTAGAAGTACCCCTCCAGCTGGATAGGAATTCGATTCGAATCGCTGTCGCTCCCGGTTAGTGAGCACTTGACTTGAGCAGCGGCAACGTAGATTCCATTAGTTGAACAGATGGTTAAGTGGATAATGATATAATGATGCCTCAATTTATACCTGCTATGGTTATTACTGTTAGCTTATAATCAAGTGAATGTTTAGTACATGTGCTAAGATAGATGACAGGTTAATGCTAAAAATAACTGCAAGCACAGGTTAAAGGAGTTCTAATTACTTATGCTTTTATGCAAAATATGATGTCAGCCAGCTCCACTTGAGAAAAGTCTTGCATGATCCTTGGTGTCTTTTATTTTCTATTTCGACGGGTAAGTCTAGCTGAGTACATTCCCGTACTCAGGGTTATTCCCTCCTGTTGCAGATGACATGCTTTATCAAGGCTTCTGCAAGACTTGCCTCCACCTAGCGGGTGATGAGGACTAGATCACTCGGGCGTGATCGTCTGTTAGTTTACTTTCCTTAATGCTTTTGTGGGATGTTGATCTATAAGACTGGCAGTGGTATTTGAACTAAGTGTGTGTGTGTGTTATACTTCCGCTACTTTATAAACTCGGTTTGTAATAATTGCGACTCCGTGGTGTTGTAAGTGAATTTCTGAACTACTTGTGAAATGTAATGTGTGATGTGTATGTTGAATGATGTGATCTGGGTTGTAAGTGAGTTGGTTTGAAATCCTTCGTGGTTTCGATTGACTACCGGGATTATATGGGCTCAAGTTCAAAAATTTGAGCATTTCGGTGCTTGTTTTTGTACTTGTGCTATTATAATTTGGTCGGTTCTGTTACAGCTACTAAGGAAGATCAAGAACAAAGCCTGACTCCCATCGTAATGACATCCTACTTGCCCTATAGACAGGAGGTGGACTACAAAGGACTCAACGAGGCTGTCACCCTCGTGATCTACCACACGATCTGGAATGTAGGGTGCATCCGCAGATAAATAATGTATAAGCACCACGCTTACACAATGTCGACCACTGAAAGTCCTATATTTGGTGTTGGTAATTAGTGATAATGCCTAAGTACTAATCCTATGCCTAAGTTGTATGTAGCATATGAGGATTAGTACATTCCAAGGTTGGTGGCAAGATGGACATGGTGATCATGATGGCCACACTTGGATTTGGACGCAACCCTACGTGATCAAGGCAAAGGTATATGCTTAAGGGTTGTGTTTTAGTAACCAAGACACCTAGTGGGTGTGGTTACATTATAGGATAGATAGCCGTACTGTAAAGAGGGGAATGACGCGGCTATTGAACTCCTAAGTGCCTCTAGGTGTGCATTTCATGATCATATGCATTTGGATAGAACTAATAACGCCTCGAAAAATGATTGTGAAAATGCTAACACACTCGCACATGACGTGATCACTTGGTGGAGTTAGCACATTTGCGTTGGCGTTGGAGTTTGAGAGGTAGAGAGGGTTTGGGGTCCTCTCTCCCTCCCGCCTCGCAAGCTCGGCGGGATTCAGGCGTTTTCGAGGAGTTGAAACACCTATTTTCCACTACGCCGGAAGTCAGAAAAGAAACGGAGGCGAACGGAGGTCATAGGAGTGACCGGACGCTGGACCGGACGCAGTCACTGTTTGACCGGACGCGTCCGGTCAGCGTTCAGCGTCTGCGTGAGTTTTAGTTTGTTGATCGGACGCGCGGCGCGTCCGGTCGTTTAGGGAGCTTACTGGACTCCAACCGGATGCTGGCACTATGGCGTCCGGTCAGTTCTTCAGCGCATCCGGTCACTGTTTCGTTGGAGCGGCTCAGACTTGACCAGCGCGTCCAGTCCGTCTCGGGACCAGCGCGTCCGGTCAAGCCCGGCGCGTCCGGTCGTTGCGACCAGCGCGTCCGGTCGGTGTTTCGCGAAAGAGCCGTTGCGTGATCGGCGCGTCCGGTCAGCGCGACTGCGACTGTTTCAAGTTCCTAACGGCTATATTCGAAGGGGTACGTCTATAAATACTCGTTGGCCGGCTCAAGGCTCCCTCTCTTGGACATTTGACATACTTGTGAGCACTTTAAGCTAAGCAACTCCCCTCCCACTCATCTCTCTTGCTTCTTTGCATATTCGAAGTGAGATTGAGTGATCCAAGTACATTTGTATTGTGAGATTGCATCTAGTTGGCACTTGGTGGTTGATTTGCTGCGGGATTCTTGTTTCTCTTGGTGGTTGCCGCCACCTAGACGGCTTGGAGCAGCTTGGAGGCGTTGGCAAGAGTTGGTGATTGTTCTTGGCCACCTCCGGTGATTGTGAGGGGTTTATGCCTACCTCAGCGAAGCGCCAAAGGCAACATTAGTAAATTGCTCGTGTCATTGCAACCTTTTGCCATTTGGTAGGTTCTTGTGGAGCCTTTTGAGAGGCTCGGTGTGAGACCGATTAGCCACCGAACCACGTGGTCAAGAGAGACACAACGGGGACTAGCGTGCCGGCAAGCACGTGAACCTTGGGATAAATCTTTATGTCATCATTCTTATTGTGATTGATCGACCCCGGTGGTTGTGTATTATGGAATTAATCTCTTGATCATATTGTTTGGTTGGCTCAACACTTCGCCCCTCGGTGATACCCTTCTAACTCTCTCTTGTATTAATTTCTTAGTTACTTTGCTAAGAGTAGCTCTTTTGTGTAGCTTGCTAGTTGTAGTTTCCTTCTCGGTTTGACTTGTGCGGTTGAATGCCAATATACTAGAATTGTGAATTGGATAGGTGGCTTGCAAACACCCCATAGGCTAAGCAAAACTCGCATCACGCTATTTGTTGTATTAATAAACTTGTTTAGCTTGTCATTGTAGAAAAATTTAAAAGGCTATTCACCCCCTCTAGCCATCAAGACCTTTCAAGTGGTATCGGAGCTGTGGTCACCGTTTGCAAGGCTTAACAACCTCGGTGCAAGATGGCTCAAGTTATGTTCAACCATGTTAATGGCAAGCCTCCATTCTTTGATGGCGTCTCTTTCTTTGATCATTGGAAAAGGAAGATGAAGCAATATCTAGGCAATATACACGAGAAGGTTTGGGATGTGACCAAAGAAGGATACATCATTCTTGATGAAGAAAATCTCACTCCAAATGACCGCATCAACAAACAATGCAACACAGCGGCACTTGACACAATCTACCGTGCCATTGATGACAAAGTATTTGAGCAAATCAAAGATCTTGAAAAGGCAAATGACCTTTGGATAAGGCTTGAAGAAACATATGAAGTCACTTCAATGGTAAAAAGTGCCAAGCTATATATGCTCAAGGACAAGTTCTCCACTTTCAAGATGAAGGATGATGAATCTATCCCGGAGATGTTCTATAGGCTCCAAGTCATTGTCAATGATCTCAAGGGGCTTGGAGAGAAGGTTGAGGACAAGGACTTCTCACACAAGTTCTTGATGTGCTTACCCAAGAAGTTTGCCACCTTGAGAAGAATGATCTTTAGAGAGGGATTGGACAAGGTCAAACCAACCGATGTACTTGGAGATATAATGACCGATGCCCAATACAATGATGATGAAGATGAGGTAGAAGAGAAGAAAGAGATCAAGGTCAAGCAAGAGAAGTCCATTGAATTTAAGGCTTCATCTTCTAAGGGCAAGAGCAAGGTGGAGAGTGATGATGATGATCCATTCGATGATGAGACCATGGCCCTCCTAGTGCACAAGATGGAGAGGTTTATGAAGAAGAAAGGATATGGTGCAAGGAAGAGAAGGGACTTCATGAAGGCAAAGGAGGTGCTTTGCTATAATTGCAAAAGCCCCAATCATATAGTGGCAAAGTGCCCCTATGAAGACAAAAGATATCATGATGGGGAGTTGAAGTTGAAGAAGAACAAGAAGGACAAGAAGGAGAAGAAAGAGAAGAAGAGCTTCACTATCAATAAGAAGAAGAAGGGTGGTGGTTATGTGGTCACTTGGGATAGTGACAACTCCGATAGTGATGATGATGAAAGCTCTAGTGATGATGAGAGGACCACTCGGCGAGCCATTGCAAGCATCGCCCTCTCCAACAAGTCATCCATCTTCGACACTACATCGACATGCCTTATGGCCAAGCCTACCAAGGTAAAATATGATGATAGTGATGATGATTCTTGTGCTAGTGATGGTTGTAGGAGTGATGATAAGGAGGATGAGGACTACTCCAAGGATGATCTATTGGGCATAATAGATCAAATGAGCAAGGGCTACAAGAAGACCACCAAGAAATACAAAATCTTGGAACAAGAACTCATTGCCAAGAGCAATGAAAATGATGCCCTGATGGATGAGCTTGTTGCTCTCAAAAAGAGTAAGGAGTGCAAAGGAATTGAACAAGAGCTCAAAGCTCTTAGGAAATCCTTTGATGAGCTAGAGGCCTCTCGTGAGTGTCTAAAGGAAGACCATGAGGACCTTGAAGTTGCTCACACTAGGCTTAAGGAAGCTCACTCCACTCTACTTGAGCTCATCAAGGAGAAGGACCTCAAGTTGGAGAAGCTCATGAAGGAAGCTAAGGAGAAGCAAGTGATTGTCACTTGTGATATTAGACTAACATGTGATATTATTGATGATTCTTTATTTGTTGGTCCTACTAATGCTTTATGTAGCTCATCATCATGCACCACAACCAACTCTATCTCCACTACTAGTGATTCATCACTTGTGGTTGAGAATGAGACTCTCAAGAGAGAGGTGGATGATCTCACCCGCGCATTAGGCAATGCCTATGGTGGGGATGCCCGCTTGCTAAAATGCTTGGGTAGCCAAAGGTTCTCTCTTAACAAAGAGGGTTTGGGCTATACTCCCAAGAAGGGAAGGCGGCCTTTGCTACTCCAAAGTCTTGCTTTGTGAAGGGCAATGGTCGTTATTGCAATAGATGCAAGCAAGTTGGGCATCTAGAGATTAATTGTAATAAAATAAACAAGAACAACAACAAGTTTCATGCTAAAATGGATTACATTCCTTTTGATTCTTGTTATGTGCTTACCAAGGGTGAGAAAGGTGTGCATGCTAGGTTTGTTGGTACACTAATTGTGGGTCCAAAGAAGAAGACCATTTGGGTACCAAAGAGCTTAGTTACTAACCTCCAAGGACCCAAACAAGTATGGGTACCTAAGAAACATTAATTTATTTTGTAGGTAAATTACAAGGCCGGAGGAAGGCATTGAGTGCTTGATAGTGGGTGCTCTCAACATATGACCGGTGATTCAAGAATGTTCAACTCTCTCAAATCAAATGATAGTGGCATTGATAGTATCACATTTGGTGACAATAGCAAGGGTGATGTGAAGGCTCTTGGAAGGATTGCAATCTCAAATGATCATAGCAGTTCCAATGTGCTCTTAGTTGAAAAGTTGAACTTCAATCTTCTCTCAGTTGCTCAATTGTGTGATCTTGGTTTCAAGTGCATATTTGGTGTTGATGATGTGGAGATAGTTAGTGTTGATGGCTCCAATTTGATCTTCAAGGGCTTTAGATATGAGAATCTATACTTGGTTGATTTCAATGCTAGTGACACTCAACTTTCAATATGCTTGCTCACCAAATCAAGTATGGGTTGGTTATGGCATAGAAGACTTGGTCATGTTGGCATGAAGCAATTGAACAAGTTAGTGAAGCATGACTTAGTTAGAGGCTTGAAGGATGTCACATTTGAGAAAGATAAGCTATGTAGTGCATGTCAAGCCGGAAAGCAAGTAGGCAACACTCATCCATTAAAGAGCATTATGAGTACTTCCAAGGCATTTGAGTTGTTGCACATGGATCTATTTGGACCAACTACATACACAAGCATTGGTGGCAACAAGTATGGTTTTGTGATTGTGGATGATTTTACTAGATACACATGGGTATTCTTTCTTGTGGACAAGAGTGATGTATTTGACATATTCAATAAGTTCATCAAGAGGGTACAAAATGAGTTTGAGACCACAATCAAGAGAGTGAGAAGTGACAATAGAAGTGAGTTTAGAAACACAAGAGTTGATGAGCTATGTGATGAGCTTGGAATCAAGCATCAATTTTCGGCTAAGTATACACCTCAATCTAATGGCTTAGTTGAAAGAAAGAATAGAACCTTGATTGATATGGCAAGATCAATGTTGAATGAGTATAATGTGAGTCATTTTTTTTGGGCCAAAGCAATCAACACGACTTGCTTCTATAGCAACCGCCTCTATTGCCACAAGTTTCTAGAGAAGACACCATATGAGATCTTAAATGGAAGAAAGCCCAACATTGCATACTTTCGGGTATTTGGTTGCAAATGCTACATCTTGAAGAAGGGCACTAGATTGAGCAAGTTTGAGAAGAAATGTGATGAAGGATTCTTACTTGGTTACTCCACTACTAGCAAAGCTTATAGTGTTTGGAATTTGGCTAGTGGTCTACTTGAGGAAGTTCATGATGCTGAGTTTGATGAAACAAATGGCTCTCAAGATGAGGAAAATAACTTAGATGATGTGAGAGGAACTCAATTGACCAATGCTATGAAAGAAATGGATATTGATGATATTAGGCCAAAGCAAGTGATTGATGTGGATGATAACAAAGATCAAGTGCTCCAAAGTCTAATTACACAAGCTAGTGGGTCTCTAATACAAAATCAAGCTAGTACATCATCTCAAGTGCAACAAGATTAACAAGTGTCTAGTTCATCATCTCCAACTCATGATCAACATCAACATCCAAGCAATCAAGTCCAAGTGCTTCAACCAACTAACATTGCAAGAGACCATCCATTGGATTCCATCATTGGTGACATACAAAGGGGAGTTCAAACTAGATCAAGATTAGCATCATTTTGTGCTCACTCTTCTTTTGTGTCAATGGAAGAACCCAAGGACATTGATAAAGCATTGAGAGATCTGGATTGGGTAAATGCAATGCATGAAGAGCTCAACAACTTCAAGAGAAATGAAGTATGGGAACTAGTTGAGAGGCCTAAGGATCACAATGTCGTTGGAACAAGATGGGTCTTTCGCAACAAGCAAGATCAAGATGGGATAGTAGTAAGGAACAAAGCAAGACTAGTGGCTCAAGGTTACACACAAATAGAGGGTCTTGACTTTGGTGAAACTTATGCCCCGGTTGCAAGATTGGAAGCAATTAGGATCTTACTTGCCTATGCTTGTGCTCATAATATCAAGTTATATCAAATGGATGTGAAGAGTGCATTTCTCAATGGGTACATTCAAGAAGAGGTGTATGTGGAGCAACCTCCCGGTTTTGAAGATGACAAGAAACCCAACCATGTGTGCAAGTTAAGGAAAGCTTTGTATGGATTGAAGCAAGCACCAAGAGCATGGTATGAAAGATTGAGGGACTTCTTGCTATCCAAAGGATTTGTCATGGGCAAAGTGGATACTACTCTTTTCACCAAGAAGATTGGGAAAGACTTGTTTGTGTTGCAAATATATGTTGATGATATCTTATTCGGTTCAACCAATCAAGATTATTGTGATGAGTTTGGGAAAATGATGGCAAAGGAATTTGAAATGTCAATGATCGGTGAACTTAGTTTCTTTCTTGGACTTCAAATCAAACAAATGAAGGAAGGAACATTGGTGAGCCAAACCAAGTACATCAAAGATATGCTCAAGAAGTTTGGCATGGAAGATGCAAAGGGCATTACAACCCCAATGGGCACTAGTGGAAGTTTGGATAGTGACAAGAGTGGCAACATAGTGGATCAAAAGCTTTATAGATCAATGATTGGTAGCCTACTCTATGTGACGGCATCAAGGCCCGATGTGATGTTTAGTGTATGCATGTGTGCAAGATTTCAAGCCTCACCAAGAGAAAGTCATTTGAAGGCAACAAAGAGAATATTAAGGTATTTGAAGCATACACAAGATGTTGGATTATGGTATCCCAAAGGTGCAAGCTTTGAGCTAGTTGGATATTTGGATTCCGACTATGCCGGTGACAAAGTGGAGAGAAAGAGCACTTCTGGGACTTGTCAATTGTTGGGAAGATCACTTGTGTCATGGTCATCCAAGAAGCAAAATAGTATTGCACTATCTACCGCCGAGGCCGAATACATCGCCGCGGGTAGTTGGTGTGCACAAATCTTGTGGATGAAGGCAACATTGAAGGATTTTGGAATCAATTTCAAGAATGTGCCATTGCTATGTGACAATGAAAGTGCCGTGAAGCTAACCAACAATCCGGTTCAACATCAAAGAACAAAGCATATTGATGTTCGTCATCATTTTATTCGAGATCATCAACAAAAGGGTGACATTGCTATTGAGAGTGTGGGCACAGAAGATCAATTAGCCGATCTATTCACCAAGCCACTTGATGAGAAGAGATTTCACAAGCTAAAGAATGAGTTGAACATACTTGACTTCTCCAACATGAGTTGATGCACCTCCATGATATGACATGCCTCTCCTTCGAGCCCCAAGGTACAATTGGTTGACATGTCATACATTCTATACTAAGGACTTGTTTAGTGCATCTAGTCATAATTTACATGTTCTAGGCTCATTCATGAAAAACAAATGACTTTGAAGTTTATGTGGAGCCACTATTGTTTCCATGACTTGTATGATCTAGTGGTAGCATATAACTTGTTTGAGTAGCTTGTGATCCTAAGTGTTTAATCTAGATCACTTGTCTAAATACTTGCTTCAACATGGTGCATGATAACCCTTCTAGTGAGGTGTGAAGAAGCTTGCCCTTGGATCAAACCGAAGCATTTTATTTATGCAAGCAATCTAGGTTGAATCACAAACTTGATCCTCACCCCATAATTCAACATGATATTCTATCTAAAATTAGTCCCTTGTGGTCATTGGTGCCAAAGGGGGAGAAAATATTTTTCACAAAGATAGAACTCAAAGGGGGAGAAAATGTTGTTCACAAGATAGATTCTAAAAGGGGAGAAAACCTAAAGGGGAGATTTGATAAAAGAAGGGGATCAACTAAAATTTTGAGCACACAAGTAGGGGGAGCAAGCTCTTAAACATGAATGTTGCATTTCCTGGCGCACTTCATATGTATGATGCATAGTTATGCATTTCTTTTTCTCCGATACTTTGCTTGTGTGGTATTTTTGCTAGTATACAATTGAATGGTGTATTGAAGTACTAGCATGAATAGGAAGTAGTTAGATTTCTCTTGCTTCATGTTTTTCAAAGTGGTACTAGAATCTTGCTTATAATGTTGATCTCACGAGGTTTCTAGTTTTGTTTTTGCTTTTCCAAGTGGTATCTAACTACACAAGGTGCTAAGATGGTGTTTATCGCAACTCCGATGGTATCACGCTTCAAAGGTCTATAATCTAAAACACTTAGCACCTATTGGTAGTCAATGCTCCTATATTTACCTATCTAAACATGTATGTTTCCAAAATCCAAACATATAGCATACATGTAGGGGGAGCCATTGCTATCAATTTGAATTCATGATCACATGTCCATAATTCTTACACATGGTAATATACTTGGACAATGTGACATGGGTTCAATAAAATTTTTATCATAACATCTTTGTGAAAGGGTTGTCACCAATTACCAACAAGGGGGAGATTGAAAGTCCTATGTTTGGTGTTGGTAATTAGTGATAATGCCTAAGTACTAATCCTATGCCTAAGTTGTATGTAGCATATGAGGATTAGTACATTCCAAGGTTGGTGGCAAGATGGACATGGTGATCATGATGGCCACACTTGGATTTGGATGCAACCCTACGTGATCAAGGCAAAGGTATATGCTTAAGGGTTGTGTTTTAGTAACCAAGACACCTAGTGGGTGTGGTTACATTATAGGATAGATAGCCGTACTATAAAGAGGGGAATGACGCGGCTATTGAACTCCTAAGTGCCTCTAGGTGTGCATTTCATGATCATATGCATTTGGATAGAACTAATAACGCCTCGAAAAATGATTGTGAAAATGCTAACACACTCGCACATGACATGATCACTTGGTGGTGTTAGCACATTTGCGTTGGCGTTGGAGTTTGAGCGGTAGAGAGGGTTTGGGGGTCCTCTCTCCCTCCCGCCGAGCTTGCGAGGTGGGATTCAGGCGTTTTCGAGGAGTTGAAACGCCTATTTTCCACTATGCCGGAAGTCGGAAAAGAAACGGAGGCGAACGGAGGTCACAGGAGTGACCGGACGCTGGACCGGACGCGGTCACTGTTTGACCGGACGCGTCCAGTCAGCGTTCAGCGTCTGTGCGAGTTTCAGTTTGTTGATCGGACGCGCGGCGCGTTCGGTCACGACCGACCGAACGCGTCCGGTCGTTCATGGAGCTTATTGGACTCCAACCGGACGCTGGCACTGTGGCGTCCGGTCAGTTCTTCAGCGCGTCCGGTCACTGTTTCATTGGAGCGCTGCTCAGACTTAACCAGCGCGTCCGGTCCATCTCGGGACCAGCGCGTCCGGTCAAGCCCGGCGCGTCCGGTCGTTGCGACCAGCGCGTCCGGTCGGTGTTTCGCGAAAGAGCCGTTGCGTGATCGGCGCGTCCGGTCAGTTGGACCAGCGCGTCCGGTCAGCGCGACTGCGGCTGTTTCAAGTTCCTAACAGCTATATTAGAAGGGGTACGTCTATAAATACTCGTTGGCCGGCACAAGGCTCCCTCTCTTGGACATTTGACATACTTGTGAGCACTTTGAGCTAAGCAACTCCCCTCTCACTCATCTCTCTTGCTTCTTTGCATATTCGAAGTGAGATTGAGTGATCCAAGTGCATTTGCATTGTGAGATTGCATCTAGTTGGCACTTGGTGGTTGATTTGCTGTGGGATTCTTGTTTCTCTTGGTGGTTGCCGCCACCTAGACGGCTTGGAGCAGCTTGGAGGCGTTGGCAAGAGTTGGTGATTGTTCTTGGCCACCTCCGGTGTGAGGGGTTTGTGCCTACCTCGGCGAAGCGCTAAAGGCAACATTAGTAAATTGCTCGTGTCATTGCAACCTTTTGCCATTTGGTAGGTTCTTGTGGTGCCTTTTGAGAGGCTCGGTGCGAGACCGATTAGCCACCGAACCACGTGGTCAAGAGGGACACAACGGGGACTAGCGTGCCGGCAAGCACGTGAACCTCGGGATAAATCTTTGTGTCATCATTCTTATTGTGATTGATCGATCCCGGTGGTTGTGTATTATGGAATTAATCTCTTGATCATATTGTTTGGTTGGCTCAACACTTCGCCCCTCGGTGATACCCTTCTAACTCTCTCTTGTATTAATTTCTTAGTTACTTTGCTAAGAGTAGCACTTTTGTGTAGCTTGCTAGTTGTAGTTTCCTTCTCGGTTTGACTTGTGCGGTTGAATGCCATTATACTAGAATTGTGAATTGGATAGGTGGCTTGCAAACACCCCATAGGCTAAGCAAAACTCGCATCACGCTATTTGTTGTATTGATAAACTTGTTTAGCTTGTCATTGTAGAAAAATTTAAAAGGCTATTCACCCCCCTCTAGCTATCAAGACCTTTCAACCACTCATCCTATATATACATAAGAGTGAGCGCTTTGTGAACTTATGCATAAACATAACGATAATTCTAGCTATACCAAGTATATAATCAAAGCAAACTATGAACATAATAACTAGGAACATAAATAATATTAAGAACAATGTCATAGCAAATGTAGCAAATATGTGAATAATAGAGGATATAAAAAAGAGAGGATACAAAAGGGCTTTACCAAGCCAAGCTCTTGACAAGATCAGGAATCCAAGCAAGGAGCTTGCCTCTCTCTAGATCTAACTTAGCTAGTGTTGACATTTCTTAGCGTCACTACCAGGTTTTGTATTCCTCGGCAACGGTGCCTGCTTGTTGATATTTCTTATGCTCAAGTAGATAATTTCGCAAGCGCATAGAATATCATTGTAGCATTTCACCCAGGAGTATTCCAAGGTATCATATTTATCCACAGGAAAGCAATGGTTAAAGATGGTGATAGTTAACCATCACGTATCCACAAACTAGTATACCGACTAGACTAAAGTGGGGGTGAGTGATATACAATAAAGTGGGGTGACACACAAAGATCTCGTCATGAAATGGTAAAGTGGAAGCATGAATAAGTAGAACAATAAGAAAGAGAACATGAACCATAAGTTACTTCTATTCAAGCACTACTCTAGTTAATGACTGTGGATATATAGATAAACTAAGATAATGCAAGGTAGGATGCAATAACAATTCGAACGTACCTGCCCCAAACTCATATAGAGGGTTGATTGGGCACAAAGCACCTCTGTCCTGTGATTTAACAACTAGACCTATCGTGGGGGAATACATAGGATGGACAGGGGTGTCACCACCTACCAACTACCCCAATCTATCCGGAGACCTAGCCACGTTGCAAGGTACTCGATAGTATAAGCACCACGCTTACACTATTTGATACTACCCTAGCCTCACGTTAAGACTAAGCATCAACTAGTGACAAACAACCCATGCTATTGAGAGCCCACTTATCGTAAGACTATAAGCATAACCAAAGTATAACTAGAGAACAAGACTAGTACTTAAAGTAAAAGATTTGAAATAGTACTTGCATAGAAAGTAACATAATGAAATAAATAAAGTATTTACAAAAGAAAGATAAAGCTATACTAGACACCTGAAGACTGCTCCAGAGCTCCCACCAAGACTAACTACTAGAGCTACATCTTGAGAGAGTAGAAAGAGAGCTTCTCTTTGGTGTGTAAGTGTGTTACAAATGTGGGAGAGGGGTCCTATTTATAGTGCTAGGTGGAGTAGGGGCTACTCCAATGCCACATCATCGATCCATGTGACACCATCTCCTTGCCTTTGGATCAAACTGACCTTGAACAACCTTAAATCAATGTATAGGATTGCTCCCAAGTCCCAAGTGTGTTTCCTTGCATGTGTCCGAAGGAAAGGCGATAGAGTGAAAGTGGCACTCCAGGCAGCATGATAGGGCATCGGCTGGACCCCTACTGACAAGTGGGCCCTTGTCCTTTGGTGTGGGGCCCTGAGGGGTGTAGTAGAGTGTGGGTATGGACATATGTTGTCCATTTGAGCACCGACATACCGCATGGTGAGTGAGCAATCAATGTGATGCCTCTTTTCGGTCCTTCATCTTGAACCGACTTTGAATCAATGGTGGAGAAGGCTTGGAGGTGTGCTTCTGGCCACTTCCCACAGATTGGTGAGGTGGCTCTGGTTGTGCCACGTCAACCGGTGGCATGGTAGGGTCGGTCAGGCCCACCAAGTGGCCCATGGTGGCCCTCCTTGCTCCAATTGCTTCTAATTGCTTAATCTTTGATATTTTTGTATAGTTTTCCTGTATGACCAATGATCTCCAAGTACAAGTGAAAATAGATGAATTATAAATATAAATCACTACTTATGGTGTTGTAGAGACCCATTTTTGGTGCAATATTGATGGTCAAAATAGGCATTTAGTGACTGTCAACAAGCTCCTCCACACTAAACCTTTGCTCGTCCCGAGCAAAGTGGGAAAACAAAGATTCAGGTGCAACCATATTTGAAACAAGACTTCAAAAGATATGATGCTAACATAAAAGTTATACCAAATCATACCTCATACCTTGTGGTTTTTGAAGTGTCTACCTTGTCGCCTTGAGTGGTTGAAAAGTGGAGTAGCTTTGACACCAAGTCATCAGTATCCCCTATGAAGCATACTTGGAGTTTTTATAACTTTTGCAATTGAAAACTCAGCTCATACTTCTCCTCAAATGGTACTCTCAAGTCACTCAATGGTGTTTGTATCCTCACCAAGGCATTGATGTTTTACCTTCCTTCCTACTTCTAATAGGCTTATGTGGAGTTTGGGTAGGATAAAAGTAAAGCTCACTTGCATTGCATATATTGCTAAGTCAAACAATGGATCCATGGAGAAAAATATCATACACTCAGATCAAGGTGTGCATGTGTGTGGAAATAGGATAGTCATGATTACTATAGGTATTTCTTAACGCCAACAGAAATAATCCGCAAGCGTATGAAAGTACCATTGTAGTACTTCACCCGAAAGTATTTAGGATATCTGTTGACGATGGTTATCTACCATAATAAAGGGTTAAAATAAATATATAAAGGGCTAATAAATGATCACTAACATAGGTTTAGGGTGTCAACTAATGAAATTCCACGAGTTTTGGTGAATCTATATTTTGCAGGGGGTTATCAGAATAATTCAGGAATTGATATCTTCCCCGAGAAACGTCAATCGGCCTAATCTCCATGTCACGAATACGCAAGAGGCTTCTAGAGGACACCAGAGGACTCCATGAGGAGGGCCACCACGAGGCACCGCCAGGTGGGGCCGACCGGCCTCAACCCTAGGCCGACTGGCCCCTGGACGTCGCCCCTCGGCTCCTTCCTTTGCAAGCTACTTCAATCGCCCCCAAGGATGCATCCTAACCCTACGTGAAGGTCAGTTTGATCCAAGGGCCATGGTTCCATGCTCTGGGCTATATAAACGAGGCCCTAGACCCCCCTCTAGAGGGGAATTCATTCAATCAATCATCAACCAGAAAGCAGAAGACTAACCAGCAACTCTCATCTCCTTAGAGCTCCATCAGATCTAGGCATAGCTAGATTAGAATTAGAAGTAGAGGAGTCAAGCAGCCTTGGGCTCCAGATCTAGTCAAGAGGAGCTTGGTAAATCCAGTTCTTCTCTCTTGTATCAACATTGTTCTTCAGATATTCATCTAGTTCATCAGTTCTTCTAGTTCTTGATCTAGTTCATGTTCTAGTTCTTCATGTTCTAATTGTTTATGTTCTAGTTTGTAATTGTTCTACTTCATCATTGTCTAGTTCTAGTTCATTGTTCTTAATCATTATTCTTGATACATTAGATATGATCTTGTTCTTAATCTATATTATATCCTTGATTACTATGAGATTAGTCTGCTTTGATTATATATTTGGCATAGATAGTTTATCATTATGTTTATACTCATGTTTGCAAAGCACTCACCTTATTGAGTCATGGGTGGGTGGTCAACATTGTGTAAGTGTGGTACTTATACACTGTTTACATGCAAATGCACTCTATACTCCGGGCCATGTGGTAGATTGCAGGTGTGACATTCCTGTTGAGTCCTTTGTAGTCCACTCCCCGAGTGTAGAACTTAGTAGAACATGGTCTCATTACTTAGTTGTTACTCTGTTTCTCAGCTTCATAATGGAGATGTTCCTTGTTTATGGATATGAGATAACCTAGCCAATGATTGCCTGATATAATTGCACTATTCAATGTAGATTACGACTAATAGTCAATGGATTACTTAGGAGTTATTCTCTTACTTTATATTCTGATCAATGACTTGCCATAGTAGTACTGCTCTAAGGAATATCATTTGAATGGTCTGATTATCATATATTTTATCTCTTTTTATTTGATTGATTCCTGTTTGAGAGTAAAGGATAGTGATTTTGAATATTCATATCACATGTGTAGAGTAGCCTTTAATTAATATGTGCCCCTCTATTTGTTCTCCTTTGGTTAAATATAAATAATGATACCTAAGATAAACTTGGGTGAAATGCTGCAACAGGTGTATTTATCTGTGCGCTTGCGAATATATACTTTAATATCTTTATATAGTTAAGTGGCATGAGTACAATACAACCACACTCTTGGTGTCATGTTGGGGATGATAACCTAACGTGAGTGATGCTAAGAAGTGTCAACAGTATCGTATTTTCCATAGGAAATGGAGGTACTCCTCTAGCTAGTTCGTCTAAGGACAACACAAGGGTAGAATTGGTAAAGGTTGAGATGGATTCCTATGGTTTTAGAGTCTATGGATTGATAAACTCTACTTCTACTTGTTTACTTCGGGCACTAGAGATCACCTGGTCTGCCAAGTGTTGCTAGCCTGTAGCTCTACGTCGCACCCGAACATGGGGGATTACGAGGGACAGACAACGCTGTCACCACCTGCCGCCTACCCCTCAACCGTGGAGTACGAGGCAAACAAAGGTAGCCTTTAGCCTAGATACCACGTCTACGCTATTGACTACTACTCTAGTGCATTAACAAGGGTCAGTTGTCTTTATCAGGGCCCTTCTACTAGAGCATTCACTACAAGGGCGAACGATGATCCTGCAAACAAGTAAGGATAAAGATTAACTAATCAATAGACTTTATACCAAAGGAATCATGAACATTCACTTAGCAGAAAACTTCGTTGAGGCACAGATGTTCATCAAGGTACAAACTCGGGAGACACCAACAAGTTCGGCTCTTCCCCTATTCTCCCTCACATCTCTCTTGACTAAGTCTACTAGCTATCTGGAGCCTAAGCCCTTGGAATGAAACTCAAGTGTGGTGCTCTTGATCCTTGGTGTGGTGTTGTGTCTTGAGAGTGAGGGGTGCCCCTCTATTTATGCTAGGGGTGGAGTAATAGGAGCCACTAGAAGCGCCACGTCAGCAATCCTCGTGATGGAGCTTGTGAGCCATTGATCCAAACTGCCATTTGATGGAGGGTTGTGATGCTCCCAAAGTGTGTTTCCATGCATGGGAGCATGCAAGAGGCGGTGGAGGAAAAATGGAGCATCCAAGATGGTTGGTTCAGTGCCAGGCATGCACGCCTATGCTTCTTCAACTTGTGCATGCTGCTGGTAGAGTTGTCTTCTTTTCTTGGATAATTAATATCCTCTCGTTCCGAGCTCTAAATATAGCAAATAACGCAATGGTGTGCTTCAAATGTTCATTTGAGACTATATTGCAGCATTTAATATTTGAATATATTTTCTTTTCCAATTCCCATCGAGCTGTATATGTACTATTTAATATCCTTTTAACGCGCATTTTGAGTATATCCTGCAAAACAAGTGATAGCACCAAAACTTGTGGAACTTGTTATATAAAATATATTTTGCTATGAAGTAGCATGGAATGTTGACATTTTAAATTAATTTGATAGTTAAAAATAGGAGTTAAGCACTGCCAACAAGCTCCCCCACACTTATCCCTTTGCTCGTCCTTGAGCAAAGCTTAGAGATAAAAGTTATCCATTTTAGTATTTATATCCTCTAGAATTTTATCATTAGAAGCAAGTTTCTTAACAATAGTATCATTAATTCTATCTTGTTCCAAAATTAAATTTCGTAGAGGGGGTTGCTTAAAATTGGAAGGATTATTAAAATTGCCTGAGTACTTAACTGGATATGTAGTATGATGCTTTTGATTCCACCTTTGCTTTTGCAGTTTGGAAGAGTTGTTGATGATGTTCGCATCTTCTTGATTCTCTGAAATTTCCATTCCTAGGTACTCTTCACATCTGGTCTGAGCATCGAATGCATCTTGAATTGCTTGACGATCTTTCTTGAAATTGGCTCTTTGGTCAAGCCAGTTCAACAGTGTATCCATCTTTGTTGATAGTGCACACACTTCTTCTAGAACTTTAATCTGGCGACAACGTTGAGTGTTGTCTTGTTTCTAGCTCTGGTTCTATGCTATCTTCTCCATCAGATATTCTGCTTTTCCAAGAGTGAGTGACATGAATGAACCTCCAGCAGTAGCATCTAGTTGCTCACGCGATCTTTGGGTTAATCCATAGTAGAATCTGTGCATGTGTAACCAATCTTCCATTCCATGGTGTGGGCATTCCAAGATGTTCTCTTGAAAATGTTCCCATGCCTCTAAAATGGTTTCTCCTTTTTGCTGCTAAAAATTGTAAATCTTTCCTCTTAAGGCATGAGTTTTGCCTATAGGGAAAAACTTTGACAGAAAGGCCTTTGAACATCTATCCCATGTGTTGATGTCTTCTTTGTTGGTGTAGAACCACTGGTTCGCTCTCCCTTCTAGTGAGAATGGAAAGAGACAAAGGAGTATGATGTCTTGGGCGATGTCCTTGATGATGGTGCTTCCAATCTCCAGAAAATTTTACAGATGTTTAGTGGCATCTTCTTCTTCCTTTCCACCAAATATAGTAGCTTGCACTAGGTTGATTAGACTTGGCTTGAGCTCGAATTCAAGGTTGTCCGTCTGGAGTGTTGGTCTGGTATGAATGTTCCTTACACTTGGAGCTAAACATTCAAGTAAAGTCTTATTAGCCATAGCTTCACTACTGGTGTTGATCTTCCTCTAGATTTGGTTGACTCTTGGATTAGAAATTGATAAGTCACAACCAAACCTGTATTACCCTGCATAAGATATGAACAAAGATGAAACAAGGGTAAACCTGTCAAGACAGAGGTACTAGTTGTGATTTTTATTATGAGTAAGTGGTATTGATTAATCTCTTATTGCCATAAAGGTAATTCCCTTGAAAAGTAAATCCCTATGACATCCCATGTCGGAAAGTGAAGTTTTCCATCTCCCCGGCAACGGCGCCAGAAATGCTTATTGACACTTCTTAACGTCACTCGTGTTAGGTTGTCATCCCCAACATGACACCAAGAGTGTGGTTGTATTATACTTATGCCATTTAACTAAATAAAGATATTATAGTATATATCTGCAAGAGCACAGATAAATACACCCATTGTAATATTTCACCTAGGTTTTCCTAAGTATCGTTATTTATAATTTTACCAAGGAAAGGAAAATTGAAATGGGACTATATAAATAGTTACAATGGCAGTAGAGATAATCATTTGCACTTACTCAATAATAAATATCAAAAAACTAATCACTTGTCATGAAAGGGGTAAGACAAATAAGATAAATGGTAAATGATAATCATGGGTATTCCAGAGATAAGAGGGAGTTAACATTATTCAAGTCAAGTAGTCATGGAGATTAATTTAGAGATGTAAATTATAAGTATTTCTTATTCAATCAGTCTATTAATCAATCTAGCTATACACAATCATCTATGATATAATCAACATGTCATATGTGAATTAGGAACATTACTGAGAGAAAAGTCAAGAACAGAGTAATGATCTCTTCCCTGTAACCGTGTTCTACTAAGTTCTATACTCGAGGAGTGGACTACAAAGGACTCAATAGGAATGTCACACCTGTGATCTACCACATGGCCCGGAGCATAGAGTGCATTCGCAGACAAGCATAATCTAAGAACCACACCTACAATATGCCAGCCACTCAATCCTATCTAGAATTGGATAAAGATTTCTACGAACATATTCATAAACTCTCTACTAATCATATTCATATCAAGATGTAGAACAAGAACAATCTTAAGAACAGATTAAAGTTGAAATATAGAAATATATTGAAGTAGCATAAAGTCGAATGATGATTACAATGAAATTACCAAGTCTCCGACGAACGATCCTGATCCCAAGCAGTTGCTTGCCTCTACTTGAATCAATCTAGACTAAACTCTAAACTTGAACTAGAACTCTAACTCTCTTTCTCTTTGGAAACCCTAACTTCTGGCCTTGCCTTCACAAATGAGGAAGAGATGATCTAATTCTTCAACTGATTTCTTGAGAGGAGATCCTAGGGGCTATTTATATAGCCCAGGGCGTGGAACCACAGCCCTTGGATCAAACCGACCTTAGCTAGGGTTTAGATGCATCCTTAGAGGCGGTATAGGTAGCTTGTAGGAGAAGGAGCCAAGGCGGCACAAGGGAGGGCCGGTCGGCCCCACCTGGCGGCGGGTTGGCTCGTCTCGCCTTGTGGAGTCGGTTTAGGTCTTCTAGAATCCCTATCTGTATCCGTGATGTGGAGATTAGGCCGATTGCTTTGGTTTCTTCTCTTGGAAGAAGATTAGTTTTGTATTATGCAGCTTAGCCCCTGAAAAACACAGAATCACCAAAACTCGTGGAATTTATTAGTTTAAACATCTAAACCTACTGTGGTGATCCTTTTTATCATTTATTCCTCTTATGTTGACGGTTTAAAATGATAGTTAATTACCATCAACACCATGTCTCTTTTTCTAAACCATATATTTAGAGAGAGATCTTTTATTGTTTTAGAGTATGGAGTATTTGCCTAACAAATATTTTTGTCTACTCCTAGTTTAGGAGCAGAATTTTTAGTGGATCTAGATGAAAGCATGTTTTTGCATACTCCCAGTGTAGGAGCAGCATGTGTATGTGGAGTGTACGCGATCTTGATCTTGGGAGCATGATAAATCTCTTAACAAGGGTCAACAAAACTTGACCTAACTCAACATAATAACAAGCAACTTATGTAGAAGGTTTGAATTATACAAGATATCATATTTGGCTTTGGTAGGAATTGCTCACCAATTGAGAAGTATGTGATATTATGGTTTTATATTTTTATCAAAATAAATTCTCCAAGTACTTTGAATAGAAACGGTAGGGTTTCTAAGTCAGAACTATATCAAACCTCACAACAACTTAGTCAACATGATTGTCCTATTAGAATGTTTTCCCACAAGCATAAGTGTATGTATATAGAACAAACTTTATGCAAGCTTCTATCTTAGAGATGTTATGAACATGTCACTTTTCACAAATTATTTAAAATGAAGTATGGTTTGTCAAATTGCATAGGGGCATTGAGTTTAATTTTAGTGATCAGAATTATGTTTCTTTTAAACTTGAAATTGTAGGGAGTTGAGGGTAGTGTTGCACAAACCATCATTGAAGACGAAGGAGCTACGAGGAAATTGGTTTGTCTAACCATAGGTTCAGCCAATCCTCTCTAGGGCCATCTATCCTATCCTTCTGCATGTTGGATCATCCGATGTTTGTGCAACATGATGGTGGGAGATCTCGAATGTGCACATGTCGTGCTTGAGAGATCTACCCCACACTTATTTTTGTACCTGTTTTATTCAAACAAAAAAGAAACAAAGATGGAAACAACAAGGGCTCTACCCGTTTAAACACCGGGGAGCCTAAATCATTTTATTACTATTATTATTTTCTTTACTACTTTTATTATTATTGTTATTTCAATAGCAATTTTATTATTATTCGCCCAACTTTTATCTTTTTAGCATAACACAAACAAGGCTAAAATAAAGTTTGCAAAATAAACATAGCCTTGATTCATCTCCATATTAGATTACTTCCATTATTTATGAAAATAATAACTCAAAGTTCATTAACCAAGATTAAACACCATGTCTAATTTTGATTAACGGAGGCCATTTTAACCTAAGCACCATGCTTAATTTAAAAGGAACTATGAATGTACCATATGAATACATCCAAACCAGAGCATATGACATAAATAACTGAAACTCCAACTTGTATGAGCAAAATCATATGGAGACAAACATAAGTTAAAGGAGTTGGTGAATTTTTTTCTACAAAGATCATCATTTTTTATGTAATTTTTTTTATAGCAAGCTAGAGCTAACTTCATCATTTTTAAGCATGATGATCTTTGGTGTGTATGGAACTCTGGACTCTCACTATCTTTCCCCACACTTGAACTTTTGTGTGAAAGTCAAGTGTGCAGGATTGGGGTCTCTTTTTGAGTGTGTTCCATTACCAAAGATCATCACCGTATGTAGTTGATGTAGCTCCCATGATTTCAAGCATCGTATGTCCCCTGTTCATCTTGATCTTTAACCTAAAATGGTTAGAATACCCAAAGGTGCATACTATCCTGATAACACATTCTTGCTTTTTATTGAAAAGGAAGTTGTGCTTTATTTTTTTCATATATTCATTTTTATGATAATCCAGGGTATCTCCAAGCAGTACTTTGTTTATGGTCATAAGATTGACCTATGGGAACTTCATCCTGCAACTATCAATGGTGGCATAGTTCCCAGCTTCACCACAAAGCATTGAGCATTTTCGTTCAAGCTTCAAGGTTAGTACCATAGTGCATCCATGAGATTTGCAATATTTGTAATAAACATAAGCATCCACAACCATCCTCTTAAATAGTTTTTAAACGAGGACCAAGAGGTGGTTGTGACCCTCGTAGAAACACATGATGCTAAGTGAAATGACCTCTGGATTCTTCAAAATTGAGCATGAAACATGCAGGGTCTCAAAAGTAAAACTTTCATGCTCGTCTGTGGAATCCCTCCTTTGGACTCTGGAGTCAATGTTTCACAAATGTCCATGCATGGGAGTTTTTGTTCTCAAGGGATGCATCGATTGAATCTAGTCCATGTTTGATATTTTCAACGCACACAGAGAAATCCGCAAGCGCACTGATACCGATGTAGCTTTCACCTAGGAGTATTCTAGAGTATCGATTTCCACGGGGAACGTGAAGTGTACTAGAGAATCAAGGCCGTCTAAGGATAAAGATAAGAGAAGGAAGATATATATATTTTTAGCGGGAAGAGAGGAACTTTCTAGGGTTTTCTAAGTTGTTTGGGTGATCAAGATCAGGCTTACTATACTTTACTTACTATGGAGCAACAGTACCTTTCTGACTCTCGAAATAGACTGGGAAGAAAGTAGTTAGGAGAAGGCTACCAAAAGCTCTACGAAACACCAACCCGAACGGGGTGGATTGCAATGGCCTGACAAAGCTGTCACCTCTGAGGGCTACCACAACTAACCGTGAGATTGGGCACAAACTCAGGTAAACTATAGCCTAGACACCACTCTACACTAGGGTTTACTACTCTAGCCAAATATTATAACTAGAGCACTCAAATACAAGCGGAGTTCAAGTAAATAGAATAAAGTAAGAATTAAATAAGAACTTAGAACTTAGAAATAATAATTGAAGAACCTAGAGATTGCTGAATGATGAACTAGATGCTGCAAAAGTACAATGTTGAGGAAGATTTGATAGATCCAGCTCCTCCTCAGCTCTCTCCACCTCTCTCTCCCTATTTTCTAGATACAACTAGATGAACTAGAACTATATCTAGATGAACTAGAACTAGAACTAGATGAACTAGAGGGACCCTCTTCTACTTGGATGAAGAATTGAAACCCTAACTTTTGATCTGTAGAAGAGATATGGTACCAAACCCTAGGGGGAGCCTTGCTTATATAGCCCTCTAGGAAGCACCACAGCCCTCGGATCAAACCGACCTTGATCTACGATTATTATTGATCCTCAAAGGCGATGGAGGCAGGATCCAAGAGGTCGCTCCTGATTGGCTCTGTAGCCTAGGCGAGCGCCCAAGGAGGGGGGGGGTGGGCGCCCCACTTCTGGGACTGTTTCGCCTCCCGTTTGTTTCTAGAGTCTTCTCGTATCTTCTAGATTCTAGAAAAGTTGTTCGTACCCCTTTTGTCTCTATGTAAATCTGATATGTGGGTCTTCCTTGGTTCTTTTCAGCTGACACCCTGCAGAAACAGACATTCACCAAAACTCGTGGAATTCTGTCAGTAAACCCCCTATATCTATGTAGTAATTATGTTTAGGTCTTTTTTCATGTTTCATTGACGGTTAAAATTGACACTTATCTACCGTCAACAAACTCCCCCAAGCTTACCCTTTGCTCATCTCTGAGCAAAGATAAACTCAGTGATGGATCAGGAGTTGCTACAATGCTTTCACACCTCAAAAGTACACATGCGTTCAAACAAGAACTCTTCTCCGATTTAGAGTGAACTATCCTGACTTTCAAACTTACCCATATTACCTTCCACCATGGGGCTTGTAGCCGTCACTTGGGTCTTGAGCAGTTGAAAGACAGAACGGTCAAGTCAAGCACTATGTCTCTAGCTCTTTGATCAACCTTTATTCTGGAGTTTTGCAAGATTTTCATATAAAACTCAGAGATTCCTATGTATGACCTTCTCAAGTCTCTCCTTTGTGGAATTTCTGGATCCTTACCAAGGCATTAAGAGTGTATGCCTTCTCTCTTCTCTCAAAATATGTGGTATTTTTGGCATAAGACATAATAGCATTGTCTTCTCTCTCTCACCCTACAACTTAACAGGCTTATGTGGAGCTCATAGGTGGGGAGACAGCGCATACATACTTGCAAACATATATTGCACAGTCAAACCATGGATCTAGAGGAATGAGTCCAGCCATATAGTCAAATCAAGATGTGCATGTGTGTGGTTCTAGATATATGGGTTGAGTGGATATATGGTGATAGTGACAAATAGCGATGATGGTGAGTAGAAACAAAAGGGTAAAGAAATGATAATGGTGAACACCTAATTCTACTTTTGCTCCTTGAAGAAATTTATACCTCTTGACTTTGAAGAATTTGGGGAGAACTTAGGCTGCTCAAGACCTTTCTTATGTTGGGACATTTGTCCTCTTCCTTTCTTCTCTTCTTTTTTTTCAGAGCACCCAAGCCTCTTTTGGAAATATTGATGGAGGTAGTAATAGGAATATTTGAAGCTTTATTGGATAACAAAAGGTGCTAGCAATTGATGATGGGATTTTTTTCATGCTCACTCCTAGTGTAGGAGTAGAACAATTTTGGGATGTGTCTAAATGGAAAGTATGTGGATGCGTACTTCTAGGGTAGAAGCAGCATATATGGGTGGAGTGTATGTGATCTTGATTTTAACCGCATGACCAATCCCTAAGGGTCAACACAACTTGACCATACTCAATGCTCACAAGTAGTAAATATAAGTGAAAGTTTTCCTAATCTAACAAGCATGATATATGGCTGTGGTAGGAATTTAAACTCTCATCATACATGAACTCATCATGCAGTAGTTTAATTTTTCAAAAGATAAATTCTCCAGAACTCTAGTATCACTTAGAACAAGATAAATAGCATCTCAGACCTTCCCATATCATACCCGTCAACTACCTAGACTTAGATCAAGCATTTGCCACCCACAAGTTTCAGGTTCAGAGTAAATCTTAGATCAAAACAGTGTATCCAAAACTTGGAAGGGTTCTAGGTTGAAAACAGACACTTGAAAGGAATTACAGTAGAGCAACTATTCATCATTTCCATAAGAGTTTATCATAGGGATTTATTTTAGCAAGATGAAACTTAGCACACTCTCCTATATTTATTTAGCAAGCTTAAAGATCATACATAAATATATAGAAAGGGAAACATTTATTTGGCTTTCTAAAGGTTATGCATCTTTTTATTTGTTTCATATATCAAAGAATAAATATATAAGTAAATAGATAGGTAAGAAAACACTCAGCTGGATACATGGGGAATGCTCTCCCCCAAGCTGGATGTTGACATAGTCATTCTGTTTGTAGATAGATGTAGGTCTCACTCTTCTCAAACTTCCCAAATCCAGTAGAACTCAAATAGACAACAAAACTTGTGGAACTAATTAAGTGTTTAGGTGTTTGAGCCTTAGTTGTCTAGAGCCTTTACAAAGGAGTTTTTTAAATTGGATCTTTAAATTGCAAAAATTCAATTACATCAATTTCTTCTAAGTTTTTAGATTCAAGGAAAACTTTCAAACGTTGACCATTTACCTTGAATATGTTACCTGAATCATCCCGAAGTGTGACATCACCATGGGATGCAACTTCAATCACCTTGAATGGTCCTTCCCATTTGCTTCTAAGTTTTCCATGACCGAAGAGCTTCACTCTTGAGTTGAACAGTAGAACTCTATCTCCAGGCTTGAATTCCTTATGCTTGATTCTCTTATCATGCCATCATTTGGTTCTCTCCTTGTAAATCTTGGAGTTATGATAAGCCTTTTCTCTCCATTCCTCCAGCTCAGATATTTTCATCTGACGATTCTTACTAGCTAGATGGAGATCCATGTTCCATTTCTTGATTGCCCAATGAGCTTTAAATTCCAATTCAATAGGCAAGTGGCATGTTTTCCCATATACAAGCTGATAAGGTGACATTCCTATGGGTGTTTTGTATGCAGTCCGGTATGCCCATAGTGCATCATAAAGCTGGTGCTTCTATTTCTTTCCCATCTCATCCACGGTCTTCTGCAAAATATTCTTGATTTGCTTATTTGACATTTCTGCTTGACCACTTGTTTGGGGATGGTATGGAGTTGCAACATCATGTTTGACTCCATATCAAGCAAGGAGCTGTATAAAAGACTTATCAATGAAGTGTGATCCTCCATAACTTATGACCATTCTCGGCATTCCAAACCTTGGAAATATCACTTTATGAAACATCTTCTTAGCATGCTTGGAATCGGCAACTCGACATGGTAAATCTTCTACCCACTTGGATACATAGTCAACTGCCACCAAGATGTATTCAGCATCTCCTGACTTCTAGAATGGTCCCATGTAATCAATTCCCCAAACATCAAACAACTCTATTTGGAGGTTGTTTTGAAGTGGCATTACATCCCAAGTATTTTTGTTTCCATGTTTTTGACATCTGGCACATCTTCTAACAAACTCCTTTGTATCTTGATACATCGTTGGCCAGAAAAATCCACTTTGCTAGATCTTTGCATTTGTGCGAAATGCTCCATAATGTCCTCCATAGGGTGATGCGTGACATCTCTCTATGATTTTCATGGCTTCAACCATTGGGACACATTTCCGTAACAATCCATCAGCACATACCCGATAGAGATACGGATCCTCCCACAAGTGGCAACGAGCTTCATATTTGAGGTTTCTCTTGTCTCCTCCCGGTGGAACATAGCCTGCAACCATATAGTTCACAATATCCGCATACCAAGGGTCCAAGTGTGTTTCCATGAGGAGTGTGTCGTCCCTTAGATAGTCATTGATAGGTAACTCATGTGTTTCCTTATATTGAAGCCTAGACAAGTGATCGGCTACTGAATTCTCTACTCCTTTCTTATCTTTTATATCAATGTCAAATTCTTGGAGCAAAAGAATCCATCTTATAAGATGGGGTTTAGCATCTTTCTTAGTAAGCAGGTATTTAAGGGCAGCATGGTATGAATAGATGATTATTTTTGCTCCAACTAAGTAAGATCTAAACTTGTCTATTTCAAAGACAACTGCCAACAACTCTTTTTCAGTGGTAGAATAATTGAGTTGTGGTCCAGTCATGGTTTTGCTAGCGTAGGATATAGCATAATGCTTCGTATCCTTTGTTTGGCCAAGAACGGCACCAACAGCAAAGTCGCTAGCATCACACATGATCTCAAAAGGCAGCATCCAATCAGGTGGTTGGATGATTGGAGCTAAAATGAGTGCCTGCTTAAGAGTTTGGAAGGCTTCATGGCACTCATTATTGAAGATGAAAGGGGCATCCTTAGCTAATAGGCTAGTGAGGGGTCTAGCAATTTGAGAAAAGTTTTTGATAAAACGTCTATAGAACCCCGCATGGCCTAGAAAGCTTCGGATTCCTTTCACATTCGTGGGAGGTGGAAGTTGTTCAATGACTTCAATCTTTGCTCTATCCACTTCTATCCCACATTCGGACACTTTGTGTCCTAGCACTATTCCTTCCCGAACTATAAAATGACATTTTTCCTAGTTTAGGACTAAGTGCTCCTCTTCACATCGTTGTAAGACTCTGTCTAAATTCTCTAAATAGTCATTGAAGGTTTTGCCACAGACGGTAAAGTCATCCATGAACACCTCCATGATTTTCTCGATCATCTCAGAGAAGATAGACATCATGCAGCGTTGGAAAGAAGCTAGAGCATTAGACAATCAGAACGACATTCGTCGGTATGCCTAAGTTCCATACGGGCATGTGAAAGTGGTCTTACTTTGGTCATCAGGGTGGATTAGGATTTGGTGATATCCGGAATACCCATCAAGGAAACAAAAGAAAGAGTGCTTTGCAAGCCGTTCCAACATTTCATCAATGAAGGGTAACGGGAAGTGATCTTTCCTTATAGCCTTGTTGAGTTTTCAATAGTCTATGCACATTCTCCACCCAGTGATAGTTTGTTGAGGAATGAGTTCATTCTTTTCATTTGTAACAACTGTCATCCCTCCTTTCTTTGGTACCACTTGGACTGGGCTAACCCATTCACTATGTGGCACATGATAAATAATCCCAGCTTGGTAAAGTTTTAAGACTTCTTTCTTAACAACCTCTCACATAGCGTTGTTAAGTCTCCATTGTGGTTCTCTTGTCGGTGAGATGTCAGGATCTGTAGGGATATGATGCATGCAGAGAATGGGACTAATTCCTATGAGGTCATGGATTGAGTAGCCTATAGCTGATCTATGTCTTTCTAGGACAGTGACAAGCCTATAGGTTTCTTCTTAGGAAAGCTTGTCACTTATGATGACAGGAGTTTCTAGATTATTATTGAGAAAGACATATTTCAAGCCAAGAGGAAGAGGTTTTAGGTCAATTAAGGGTTGTGGAGGCACCTCCAAAGGGTCTAGCTCGACAGGTTCTGCTAGATCTTCCTCTTCTTCGATGAAGTGTTCATTATCGAAAAGAGGTTGGGCCATGTCTTCTAGAGATACCATTAAAACTTCCTCAATAGGATCTTGTTCGAGCTTGGGTTCTACTATTGCGTTGTGTGAGCGTGCAAGCGAGACATTGATAGTAGAGTTTCCCAACTTTAAATTCAAGAGACTTTGTTTTGGTCGCTCTAGAAAGAGTGTCCCCAAAGGTACACCAATGAAAATGGACCTGTCCGAGATGTCATAGATGTGAAAGTCTAGACGATACTTAGAACCTCTTATGTGCAAGGGAATAGACCTCACGACCCCATAACTTTCTAGAGTAACTCCAAAAGGAGTTCTTAAAAGCTCGTTGGGGCAAAGTTCTTCAGCCAAAGCCTTAGAAATAATGTTCATCCCAACGGTAGGACTATAATGAGCCTCTATGGTTGTCTTCTTTAGGATGCAAGTTAGAACATCAGAGGGGCAATGATTCGGGCTACCTCACTAGATAACTCCATTTCTACCAACCACTCATGGCTCATGATGGCCGAGAGTCCCTTGATGTGTTCCATTAAGAAGGGATCATTGCATGGAATATCATCATCCTTAAATGGTGTAGAGTGTTCTAGAGGCTTTACTTGAACTAGAAAGTTTGAAGCATTCCCAAAATCTTCAAAAAGATCATCCTCAATTTCAGAGAGGAATGTGGAAGGATGGGGCTCATCGTCTTCCAACATATTTTGTGTTTTCGTAGTAGGAGATTCTTTAACAACCAAATCATTAGAAGAATCTAAAGGAATTTCGGATTCAATTGCATGTATCTCCTCTTGTTGGTCAGGGCTTGGCTCGACTTCTTTTTCTTCTTTAGGAAACTCATAAAAAATGCCAGTGTAGGGAGTGTTTTCAAGGATTTTCCCAAGGATAGCTTCCCCCTCACTAAAGGACATGTGTGTGAATGAGCCTCCAGAAGATATGTCGAGGTGCAGAGCAGCTTCTTTGCTAAGACCATGGTAGAAGTGATTTAGAAGGACGTGGTCAGGCAAAGACAGGTCTGGACCAGTGTTTTTAAGGCTTGTGAACCTAGCCCAGGCTGCTCCTAGAGTCTCCTTCTCCTTCTGTTCGAATTTAAGAATTTCTATTCGAAGGGCATTAACTTTAGAAATAGGGAAGAAAGCGAGACCAAATTTGACTCGAAGGTCATCCCAGTTTCCATTTACTCCTCCTACAGTATGAGCATACCATTGCTTCGCTATTCCTAAAAGGGAGAATGGAAACAATTTCCATTTAAGGGTCTCTTGTGTCATGCTAGTGATAACGAGGCAAGAACACAAGTGCTCAAATTCCCGAAGGTGGGTATAAGGATTTTCATCTTTTAACACAGAGAAGGATTGCGCCTAAACCATGGCTATAAATCTAGGTTTGAGTTCATAGCTAGATGCTGTAATTGGCTTTGATGATTGTGGTGGCTCTAAGAACTCGCCCTTTGGTGCAGAGAATTTATGAATAGGAGTGGAATCCATATGGTAAGGTGGTTGTGGTAAAAAGGTGGTAAAAGGAAAAGGGTACACGGACAAACTTGGTTCTAAACTAGCATGGCTACCATTCCCTGGCAACGGCGCCAGAAAGCTTGTTGGGTATTTATAACGCACACAGAGAAATCCGCAAGCGCACGGATACCGATGTAGCTTTCACCCGGGAGTATTCCAGAGTATCGATTTCCACGGGGAACGTGTGTACTAGAGAATCAAGGCCATCCAAGGATAAAGATAAGAGAAGGAAGATATATATATTTTTGGCGGGAAGAGAGGAACTTTCTAGGGTTTTCTAAGTTGATTGGGTGATCAAGATTAGGCTTACTATACTTTACTTTGGAGCAACAGCATCTTTCTGACTCTCGAAAGAGACTGGAAAGAAAGTAGTCAGGAGAAGGCTGCCAAAAGCTCTACGAAACACCAACCCGAACGAGGTGGATTGCAATGGCCTGATAAAGCTGTCACCTCTGAGGGCTACCACAACTAACCGTGAGATTGGGCACAAACTCAGGTAAACTATAGCCTAGACACCACATCTACACTAGGGTTTACTACTCTAGCCAAATATTATAACTAGAGCACTCAAATACAAGCGGAGTTCAAGTAAATAGAATAAAGTAAGAATTAAATAAGAACTTAGAACTTAGAAATAATAATTGAAGAACCTGGAGATTGTTGAATGACGAACCAGATGTTGCAAAAGTACAATGTTGAGGAAGATCTGACAGATCCAGCTCCTCCTCAGCTCTCTCCTCTCTCTCTCTCCCTATTTTCTAGATACAACTAGATGAACTAGAACTATATCTAGATGAACTAGAACTAGAACTAGATGAACTAGAGGGACCCTCTTCTACTTGGATGAAGAATTGAAATCCTAACTTTTGATAGATATGGTACCAAACCCTAGGGGGAGCCTTGTTTATATAGCCCTCTAGGAAGCACCACAGCTCTCGGATCAAACCGACCTTGATCTACGATTATTATTGATCCTCAAAGGCGGTGGAGGCAGGATCCAGGAGGTTGCTCCTAATTGGCTCTGTAGCCTAGGTGGGCGCCCAAGGAGGGGGGCGGGTGCCCCACTTCTAGGCCCGTTTTGCCTCCCGTTTGTTTTCAGAGTCTTCTCATATCTTCTAGATTCTAGAAAAGTTGTTCGTACCCCTTTTGTCTCTATGTAAATCTGACATGTGGGCCTTCCTTGGTTCTTTTCAGCTGACACCCTACAGAAACAGACATTCACCAAAACTCATGGAATTCTATCAGTAAACCCCCTATATCTATATAGTAATTACACTACAGGAATTGTGGGCTTCTGTGACAATCAGATTATGACGATAACAGCCTGTTTCCTGTCACTACCTACCTATAGTGATGAAGTGGCGGTCGTCATAGAAGGTGGGTCACTAAAGGGCTTCTGTGACCACTAGAAGACATCGTCATTGATACAGTGATAATAGTTCTCCTGTCATTGATGCAATGACGAAACTAAACTCGTCATAACAAATTGAACCAAATAACGCCACATGTATAATGACATGGCACATGTGACATGGCAGATGACATGACGGGTGATGTGTCAAATGACATGTCAATTCACATTTGGCCCATATGGCATGGGCTTTTTTTCTTTTTTATTTTCAATTACAATCAGCCTAATTGTTCCAAATGTTTTTTTTGGCCCAGCCACAAATTAGCTTTTACTTTTTTTTTCATTATAGCCCAATATTACAATTCAAGCCTATATTATAGGCCAGCCCAATAAAATAATCACATATTATAAACCACAAAAGCAATTGCATAATTGTAATAACCAGCTCGTACAAAAAAATATATTGCAGCCATAAATAATATTCCAACCTACAAAAGCGCATGTTCTAGAATACATGTTACATACACCAAAAACATTCCAGCCACCAATCTACACAAAAGTACCCAGCCAGTAGCCAACACCCAACAACCACATTCCAGCAACCAAAACTTCACTGCTGCACGCATTCAAGCAGCACAGCCCAAGTTCCTGCACAAGCAATGATAACCTCAATGAAACATCCGCTGAATATTCACGACAGGTTCAGTATTAAAGCAAAAACTTGGAGTCAAAATAAGATTATCATTTCAACAAGTCTTCACAAATCAAATGAGCAGGTAGAAAATAATTCCTAAAATAATTTGTGCATGTCCATCTCTATTTTTAAGAATTAACACTTCTGCAAATCAGATTGTTTATTAAATCTGACATATACTGAGTTATAGTCCGACTCAGAATGACAACTCATGGTATAGAATATGTAAATGACACTCTGCAGAACAATATTAAAAATAAGCTACTGCTAGAGAATCTGAAATCTGTGGTTACTTGAGCAGTTGAGCTACCCTCAAACCTTTAAATGATGAACCTAAAAGCTGCACCTGTGTGCAGTGCTAACTGTGTTCAGATTTGAAATCATTTCCCTACTTGATCACAGCACACATTGCAGCAAATAAAACGGCCTAACACCGTTGCAGCATGATTGAATTCACTACATATGTACAAACCTACTAATCTAAATTGCAAACCCATAGGGACATCCAACCTGTAGTACTCGAACTACTGCAAGCAAATATATGGGCATCTCAATGTATAGGACCAAGGCAGTAGATGTGAAATTAATAGCATACATTACAGAGCACATCAGATTTCGATCTGAACTAAAGATGGTAAACGAGAGAGACACCTTGGATGACACAAAAGCTGGCATCCATGCCCAGGTGCTTTTGTCTTGACTCATAATTACATAAGGGCTTTCAACTTCAATCTGAAAAGTCACGCAATTATCAACAGTCCAGCAAGATAATAATTCTTGCAAAGAATGGAAATCAGGCTCTACGTTCTAAACTCTACTTTATGTAACTGCTCTACCAACTGCAAACACATAACAATTCCATTACTAACACTAAAAAATTATGACTAGAAACTTGTAATTTTTTCACTATAAAAAACATTCACATGATTTAAAATATTTCAGATATTAAGAGACTAAGTAGATTCAAATCTCTATACTATAGCTATCCCATGCATGGACCATATGTAGAATCACATCATGTAAGCGTGTATGCATATGTATGGCCAGAGCTACTAAGTCTGCAGCAGGACATGTCGCATTTATTGGCAATTGCCAAATAACTCACTAAGATAATTGCATAGTGTATTTTAAAGTCACCAGTGCCTATCATTTTTTTCTAAATATACTAATCAATACTATGTATATGGGAAGCCAAAACATATATAACAAAACACCAGCCCACGAGGAAAAAAATGGCATCATAGGCATGTGACACTTGCTCAAGATTAAATGCATCATAAGCAGAGGCACTTGCTCAGTATCAATATATATGTAGATCTCCTACCTACATATCCTCAGCTACTAATAATAATATTGCCTAAATAAAAATATCTTCTTTCTTCTTATTCTTTAGTGCTCAATACACTAGTGAACTGTTATATCTGAACTGCTATATTACTGCAATATCTGAACTGCAGTTCACTAGTGAATTGCTTTTACATAAACTAAAATTTAATATTTCATAGCAGTAACAAATGCTTTTAATATTTCATATAGTAGTAACAAATGCATATATCTGAACTCGCTTATTACATACTCACATTTATTTTTTAAATGGATCACAGCAGTAACAAATATATTTGGACTAGCATAAAGGCAGAGCATACGGTAGCTAGGACTAGGACTGCATGAGGCAAGATGCATCACATAACTAAGCATCCATGACTAACCTAAAACTTTTACCCAAACCAGATCTCAAATCGTGAACTAGATATACCTGCAAGGATAAGGATCCAAATAGGACTAAAGTTACACGCTGGTTGACTACTAGCTTCTTCCTGTCTGCTAGTTCATGCGTGTTGATTTCTTCACTCAGCCCAAACATCCTCCTCTCCTGTAGAAGCTGCACACGCTTCTTCGGATAAGCGATAAGGAGGGGATTCAAATCGATTACAAATCGTAAGTCCCAAAATCCCCAAAACCGAACCCTAAGGAGGATGGGCTGAGAAGTACCTAGGATCTCCATGGCGGCCGCGTGATCTGGAAGGACCGTAGGAGGGCGGGAAGGCGTGTTCTTGCCGCCGAGCGTCTTCTTCCCTGGCGTCATCGTCTTACTCCTGGGAGGGAGGCAAGGGGTGGCCGTGGTTCTGGAAACCGAGAGAGTGAGGGAGGCAAGGGGCGGCCGGCGGCTGTGGAGATGTGGGAGTGGGGAATGACTTTAGGGTTAGCTTCGCCTATGTATATGTGTGGCACTCAGTTGAGTTAAAGTTCGAAACTGGCCTCACATGAGATAAGTTAGTTGTACAGTTGGTATGGGTAGAAATGACTTTTTATGAAAACAGTGGCGCGGCAACCATTTTGCTTTCGCGGGCGCATGTGGGATCTGAAATTTGGTGCAGCGGGAAGGAAGTTTGTGCAAGGGTGGGCTGCAGCCGCTACGGCTGTTGCTACAGTAAATTTTGAGGAAGAAAAAGCTGCAGCCACAGCCGCTGCTGCGATAGCTTTTTCTCCCCTCACATGTTACTGTAGCCACAGCTGCTGCGGCTTTTTCTTTATATCATTTAGAAAATCTTTATACCATTATTTGAGACCCTAAACAAATTCAAATTGAAAAGTTATAAACTACAAAATTTTATAATTTTTCGAGATCTACAACTTTGATTTTGAACATTTCTTCATCCAAGGCCGTTTAAAAATTTTAAATTTTAAATGTGAAAAAATGCCGACATAATTTTCCTTGGACAAATGATTTCAAATGAAAAAGTTATCAACTACAAAGTTGCATAACTTTTTGATATCTACAACTTTTATTTTGGTCATTTCTTCATCTAAGATACTTTAAAAAATCGAATTTCAAATGTGAGAATTCAAACATAATTTTCGTTGTATACACGATTCCAAAAGAAAAGGTTGTCAGCTACAATGTTGCATAAATTTTCGATATCTACAAGTTTTGTTTTGGTCGCTTTTTCATCCAAGATACTTAATTACAACTACACACTCACTTGTGACTATAGAACATATGGACTCATTTAGTATTAACTTCTATGAAATCTTGTGAAACGAATATATCAGCATCAAAACGATTTTAAATAAAAAAAATTGTGAACTACAAAGTTGCATAACCTTTTGAGATCAACAACTTTTTATTTTGGTTGTTTTTTCATCCAAGATCCTTTTATACTACTACACACTCACTTATGACTTTAGCATATGGACTTTGGCGCAAGGATGAATGTGGACTATGTTTCAATGGTGACACCGGCACATGGAGGCATCGGGTGTGGTCATCAGTCACTCTGGGCACAAAACCCGATACCCAAACCCCAAACCCAAAATATCTGGACCCGGATCCGAAATACCCGAACCCGTACTAACCGATGTCTAGTTCGGATAGTGAATTCTATTACCCGAATTCGAGTACACCCGGTACCCGAACAACCCGAAATAAGAATACGTCTCAGCGAAACGCGAAGTCGCGAACTGAAGCATCCCCGATTTCCCGTGGCCCAAGCCTAGGATGCCTCCTTGGCTTTGGTGCCTCATTAACTCACGTCTTAACTTGCCATCTTAAATGAGTAGCACAGAAGAGGTTGAGGTCATGGCATTTGGTAGTCTGTATTGAGCAGATTATTGCTCAGAATTTTAATAACTCTTCTGAGTAATGAAAAACCTCTCTTTTTTCTCAAAAAATAGGGCGGGCTAAACATCCAATGCAATAATCTTGTGATTTGGCTAAATTACAAATAAATAAGTTATTTTGTAGCCACCTCTATTTACGATAATTTTATATACTAATTTACCATAACGTTATAGTAAATCACATAGTAAGGAGTTACTATAATCTCATAAATTAACATACTAATTATCATAACTCAAATAGCTATAGAATAAGTTATTTTGTAGCCAACTACAGGGTAGTAGTTCTAATTTTTATATAATATATAATATGTATATAAAAAACATATAAAAATTTTGGTTATTTTTTTAATATGTATATGCTAATTTGGACCTTAGTGGCCAGTTATGATACTTGGTGTTCTGGATGCCCATGCATTATATATCTATAATATATATGTATGACTTGGCAGAACATGTGTGATCTCAATTTACTCTGCATCTGCAGCACATATGTGATCTCAATTTACTTGCTTGCTTTTGTTGTGGCACTGAGCCACTGAACTTATCCTCAGTTGGCCTGATCGGTTAACTAAGCTCCTCAATTTGGATTTTCCCTAAGAAAATGCAGTTGAGATGGACAGTTGAATCAAGCATAATGTATGCTTCATTACTTTAGATGGCAGCACAGCTATAGATGGATAGTTGAATCAAGCATACTGTACATACTGCACAACTACAGATGGCAGCACAGCTATATATAATGTGTTTCATCAGATAAAAATACATCTCCCATTTTGACTTTCTGAGCTGTGCCAATAAAATAAACTACAAAATAGCAACTATTGCACTGAAAGCACATCATATAGCCATACACAAATATTTAGAGAATACAACACACAAATATTTTCAAGTCCTCAGATTACACATACATCAAGTTCTCAGATCACAATTTAAACTAACATAGCCATGTTCTAACATCACAGACCACAGTTGAATGAACTAACAACATACAATTTTCAAGTCCTCAGACCACAACGTTTTCAGCACAAATGACATCACAGACCACAATTATTTTACTCACAATCACTATATTCACCATCATCGTCAGGGATTGTCATTGGCCCTTTCCTAGAGTTTTGTCAACATCATCTTCATAGTCATTTTCTTCGACTTCCAATTCCCTTTCCCTCCGGATCTGATCCACTAGGGAAGCCTGAACAATTTCACCTTAGACCTGAACAAGCAAGCTGTTGGCAAGGTATTGATCTTACATCTTGTTGCGCTACCTAATTAAGAAATTACATCTAGTCAGTTTGAATCTGAATCTAGAAAAAACAAACTAGGAAAGAAATAGGGGAAAAGATCAGAGATTGAAGAAATAACCTGCAGGCGGCTGGCAGTGCTCCTGCAGGTTGCAATCATGCTGCTAATGCTAGCATTGCTGGCTTGCTGTAGAGTGCGTGCTGTGCCGCTGCGGCCAGCGTCTGCGGCGTGGGGAGAGCAGAGAGAAGCGTGGCGACGACGACGAGACGGCCATGACCGCTGCTAGACTGCAGGAGTCAGGACGATGGCGATGATGTCACAGCGAGTCACGAGCAGAGCGGCTGCCGTCTGCTGTCTCTGCTCGGCAGCCTCGGTTGGCACCTAGCGGGCAGCAGCGGAGCGACGCCATGGCGAGGGGCATGAAACAGCTGGAGACGGCGACGACCGGCGGCGTGGATCTGCAGCCTAATGCGGGCAGCAGACTAAGATTGCTCATTTTTGCTCTTTTTGCCTGCATCCAGACTTCAGCGTACAAAATGAGTCAAACACTCTTCCCACCATTAGTGGCAATTTGTCTACACTGGTTAGCGCAGTTGGTATAGTACCCCGAGGTCGTAGGTTCGAACATGCAAGGTGCACCTTTTTTCTCCTTTAATTCTGAAATTGAAATGATTAAAAAAACTTGAACACTTTCTAGTCACCAACCGAAGCTTGTCTTAACTGGTTAGTTCAGGTGGTTTAGGATTAGGAGGTCCTAGGTTCAAACCATGCACTGGCCATATTTTAGTGGCTTTTGGAAAAAAATTCCCCTCCAATCCGACATGAGACTAGGAGCTGACGTGGACGGGAAGACGCCACCTAGGACATGATTGTGTGGACCAGCGGCCAGGTAGGATAACAAGACATTTTAAAAACAATTACAATAGATTTATATTTTATGACAATTAACTATTGTCACGATCTATCCTCACAAATCCCATGCATACTGATATTATGACGATGTTTATGACAAAGACATAGCTTGGTCATAAACAGTTGTCATCGTGTGAATAGTCGTCATAAACAGAGGCTGTTTATGACAGATAGGTGTTCTGTCATCTAGCAATCATCACAGAAGCCCAGATTTCTTATAGTGTTATGTTTGGGTCCTTTTTCATGTTTCGTTGATGGTTAAAATTGACACTTATCTACCGTCAACAGTCCACTATTGAAAATGATGTTTGGATGGATAGAGGGACATATTTTAAGTTCGAGTGAGGGTGAGAACGGGGTTACGAATTACACCTCTCCGAATGGGTCATTGTTGGGATGAAGGTCCACCTTTGGGATATCTGAGTGAGTGGCAGAAGCAGTTTCTCCTAACTTTCATTTAGGCTCCCTTGGGAGGGGTTTTGTTGGAAAAGATGGTCCAAGGGTTGTCCTTTGAGGAGCTCAAACTAGAGGATGGCAAATATATGGAAATCTATGTGAACCTCATTTTTGTCTATTTCAATGGGCATGACCCAGGTAATTCCACAACATTCAAAGATAAGTCCCGAGGGACTTTTGAAAAGTTTGTTGGTTGGGACTAGTGGCATGTTACCCAAAAGATTTTTTGCTAGAAATTCTGATATGATGCTAGTCCCAACTGTGGGGTTGTATAGGGCTTCTACAACAGTTCCCCTTAAGGAACAAGGCATGGTCGTCTAAGGTGAAAGAATCTGAATTGCTTCAAAAGAACGTTTTACTTCCATTAACCATTCCTTCGATGTTCTATCTTGGGGGAAACTTATTTTGTGTTCTTTTCATGCCGTAAGTGTTTTGGGTACTGCCACAATCCTTGAATTCGATGGGGAACTCCAAAGGATGAATTAATCTTTCCTTCGGTGTTCGTGGTTCGGGTAAGGGTTCATGAGTCAAATCTAAGGATGGTACGTGTTTGGATTTGACTAATGAGGACTCCTCAACACTTGACATAACTTTTGCCTAGAGGGATTTAGTTCTTATGTAGGAAGAAGAATGTTTGTGTAAGAAGTGCTCAAGGAATTCTACTTGTTCCGTCATAGTTTTGTGTGTAAAACGACCTCCGATAGTCACGTCTAGGCATAGGTTAGCATCCATGTCAATACCCAAACAAAAGAGTCACAACAATTGTTGGTATTAATTAACATGTCACTTGTTCTAACTACTTAGCCACCTTTATAAACCTATACCCCCTACCTTAACTAGGTTGTCATCCCTAGTATAGATGCAAGAGATATGTATGAATACTACCTAGCATTACTACTAGAATAATACTAAGCAGTTAATATTAATGCAAGTGACTAGAATGAATGTATATCTAAGAATATCAAGTATCTGCAAGCGCACAAATAATTATATCATTGTAGCTTTTACCCGAGAGTATTCCAGAGTATCATATTTATCCACAGGGAAACAATGTTAAAGAGGTTGATAGTTCGTAATCATGTATCTACTAACTAATATACCAACTAGACCTAGATAGGGGTGAGTGATAAGTGATAGGAGTTATGCATAATGACACACACATTAGAGAATCCTATGATAAATGAGTAGCATAGCTAAGTTGAGAGGACAACGGGAGAGTTCAAGGTTCCTATATTCTTCTCTACTACTTTGGTTCTATGATAACTGAAGCATAGGTAAATATAGCAATCACACAATAACACTTTGGAGCAGCAGTATCTTTTTGATCCTCGAAAAAGACTGGGAAAAAGGGTGATCGGGGAAAGGCTACCAAAAAGCTCTATAAAACACCAACCCTAATATGGTGGATTATAATAATCTACATAGTTGCTGTAACAGAACCGACCAAATTATAAGAGCACAAGTACAAAAACAAGCACCGAAGCGCTCAAATTTTCGAACTTGAGCCCATATAATCCCGGTAGTCAATCGAAATCACGAAGGATTTCAAACCAAACTGCTTACAACCAGGATCGCATCATTCAACATACAACATCGTACGTTACATTTCACAAGTAGTTCTGAAATAAGTTTACACACACGGAGTAGCAAATATTACAAACCAAGTTTGAAAGTAGCGGAAGCATAACACACACTAGTTAATTAAATACTGCCAGTCTGGATGATCGACAATCCGCAAAAGCATGAGGAAAGTACATAAAGATGATCACGCCCAAGTGATCTAGTCATCATCACCCGCAGGGTGGAGACACGTCTTGCAGAATCCCTGATAAAGCATGTCATCTGCAACAGGAGGGAATAAACCCTGAGTACTGGAATGTACTCAGCTAGACTTACCCGTCGAAAACCAGAAATAAAGTGACACCAAGGATTATGCAAGGCTTACACAAGAGGCTAGCTGACATAACATTTTGCATAAAGGCATAAGTAATTGAAACTCTTATAACCTGTACTAGCAGTTATTTTTAGCATTTACCTGTCATCTATCTTAGCACCTGTACTAAACATGCACTTGATTATAATCAAACAACAGTATTATTAGATCCATAGCAGGTATATCATTATGGCAACATTGTATCATTCCCTTAACCACCAGTTCATTTAATGAGTTCTACGTTGCCGCTGCTCAAGTCAAGTGCTCACTAACCGGGAGCGACGGCAATTCGAATCGAATTCCTATCCAGCTGGAGGGGTATTTCTAACACTCACCGTGCAGGCCCCTGCCAGGGTCGCACAAGCCACCGTTTCATATGATTCAGGAATCGCGGGTCCGAATGATGTCGCGACCCCAAGGGCGACACTCTGCCAGGTGATAGGGACTCTAACCCCCCCTTGGTCTCACGCCAATGTCCCCAAGCACATCCTTTCTCTCCTCCAAGAAGCAACCTACCATTCGATTCCCGGCCTGAACCACATTACTCGGCTTCGCGGTCGGAACGACTTATCCGGGCAACTAAGTGTTAGACTGCGTTCAACATGACTCAAGGACGTACAGCGAATCGGTCCTTAAACGACTCAGACGGGCATAGCTCCACACCCAAGACGTGAAGTGTCTTGCGGCTGTACTATCGAACTCCCGCCCGGTCTCAAATTTCATTTTTAAGCATGGTTCCATCCACGATAGCCATAAAGCCACTCGTGACTCCTTCCTACATCTCGCGGATGACCGGAAATCACCCGACTTCTACCGTACTAAGCAGGGCTAAGCATTGACACGTGCCTAAACCTAATATAGGATTAAGTACGATATCTGGACAAGGACAGGTATAATGCAACAAGTGTTTTCATATAACTCCTACAACTTAATGCAGTAAACAATTAAAAGTACTCAAGATATATTTATAAAACGATGGGTTCAGCATGCACCGGGGCTTGCCTTTCAGAAAAGTCGAGGGCCGGTGGTCTGGACACTCAGGAAGGTCGTCTGCGGGCACTCCTTCGCCTGCTGGATCCTCGGGCTCCTGCTGCTCCTGGTCCTCCTCCGGAATCACAGGCTCGAATTCGAGGAGAGTTACCCCCTCCGGTGCACCTATTGCATGAATGCACAATAAATATAATGGATGCATAAATGGGTGCAACATGCTCGGAATGAAATGCATTTCAGAATAAAATACTCTATTCAAGTTATTTTATTAGTACGTGCAAATCTCTTCTCCAGTAGAGAAGTACTCACCTAATCTACTTAACCTAAGATAAAGCTGCTCATCCTCAGTTAAGGCCCTAACACCTAACAATTACAAAAGTAGCATGTCTTAGGATATTACACCATATCAATCAGCAAAACACCACAGTAAGCATTATGGACAGCAGCCACTTGTTTTTATCACAACTGGAGATTTACAATTCCAGAAGATATGATTTAAGACAATCTGGAAAGCCTAAGAAATGCACTACAATTCATTTTCAGACCTCAACTCCAAACTCCTAAGTTTTCCATGTCAAACTTCACAAGTTCCAGAATCTGTCTTCTCCAACACAGAGAGTAGCAGATTTTGAACTGCCACTTTAAACAACAGTAACTCTCAAACTACTAAGCTAAATGCTTCCAAATTTTAACACAATCTAGTTCATCAAGTTTACTCCAACTTTGGTATTTACAAGTTGTCCAGCAACCAATTTTATCAAAGCCAAATTTAGAATTACTACTAGCTGTCCAGAAAACCTAAAATTACAAAGGTTAAATATTTATTGATGTGACCAACATTCTCTAAGACCAAACTAATACTACTACAAGTTCACAATGTCACAAAAACACCAGAAAGTAAGGTGTGCCCACCTAGAATATTTATTTAAACCCATTTCTTAATTTACTTAAGTAATTAAGTGAAATTTCAAACATATATATAAACTGCTCCTAAAATTCTACAAAAATTACAGGGGACTCTTTGACCCAAAAAGAGACCACAGTAAAAATTTGAACAAGTTTTATTCACAGAAACTCCCTACACAAAATTCACAAGCTCATAAGGCTGATTTTTGCATAAATAGGAAACCCTATTGAAAAGTGTCAAACAACAGATTTCTTAATTTTCTTGGACACTCTAGGGTACCAAGACATTCTCCAAAAAGTTATATGAACATTGCACATGTAGAAAAATTACAAAAATTCATTTAAATATTTCCTAGAATAACAAGATAGCATAATAACTTGAAAAGTAATTAAGCACTGATGCCCAAATTTTTACCAGAGCTAGGGCTAGCATAGAGTAACCTACCCACCAAATTTCATGATTTCTGGAATACCACAGCTCAAGTTATAAATTTAACAAATTTGCATGCATTCCAAAACACATTTAAAGGATCTATTAAATTCTGCTAGAAATTAAACACCACATTCCATATTTATATTTTTCTAAAATACTACACATCATGTAGACCCTAACAAACTTTATCTCATGATTTTTGGATCATTAAAACCCTAGATCTATCTTTTTCCAACTTGTACAAAAATCAGTGACAAAATAATAAAAACGAATTTCATTTCGGATGAGCTGGGCCGGCCCGGAAGAACTCGGCCCACACTCGCGCGCGCGCGGCCCGCTCAGCGCTCCCGCCCGCGCTTGGCAACTGACAGGCGGGCCCCCGCAGTCAGGGACAGAGGGACAGGGGAGGCGGAGACCCGCGAGCTCCGACGAGCTCGAGCTCGCCGGAGAAGAGCTCGCTCGGCCAAGTGAGCACCACCTCATGTTCTCCGTCACCCGGTGCGTCAATTGGTGCTCGTGGAATGGATGGGGATGGGATGGAAGGGGCTTGTCACCGCGAGCGGCGGCCGGTGGTGTCCGGTGGCGGCGCGCCGTCGCCGGTGAAGATGCACGGTGCGGTCTAGGCTCGGTACGAGCTTCACCGAAACTAGGCAGATCCATTTTGCTAGGAAGGGAGGATGGAGAGAGACCCGAAGCACCCCGACCACGGTGAGGTCCCATGGCGGGCTCCGGCGACCTCTCGGAGACAGGGAAGAAAGCAATGCGGCTCACCTTGAGTCAAATCGCTGGCTTCGGTGGGTCAGGGAGATGGAGGGTGGTGAGGCGGAGGGATTGGCGAGGTCTAGCGGCCGGGGACGCGGTGTGGCTCGCGCTTGAGCTCGCCGGAGAAGAACGGCAGCGGCGGCTCGGTTTCGGTGTTCTTGGCAACTGGAAGAGAGGGGGCGGAGGAATGGAGGCCGGCTCGCGCGTCGTGGCGTCTTGAAGGCGTCGCGGCCTGACTGGTGGGGCCAGGGCCGGCGTACGGGTGCCACCGCGCGTCCACGCGTCGACGACGGCCTGCGGCCGGTCGGCCACTCTGACGCTGACGAACTGAATCGGCGACATCAATGACCGACTGACAGAGCGATTTCCACGATAATTATCTCCCAAACCGGTTCGAATTAGTCGAAGATGATTACACCAATTTTGTAGAGCTACATGAGGTCTACAAATTTGTCAATTTGGGTTTGGGCTGGTTCGGCCTAGATTTGAAACTACAAGGCTCCAAAGTGGGTCACCCGAAAACTGAAACTTAGTTTCAGTCACTATGCCGACTGAAACCCTAACTTCAAGACATTATATCTCCTAAACTATTGAGAACCAGGTGATGGTGATATTGACAATGTTGTAGAGCTATGTGTGGACAACAACTTTGTCAATTGACTCAAAGGCTGGTTTGGCCTAGTTTGTGAGTTACAAGTTGCTAAAGTGAGGTACAGTGAAACTGAAAAGTCCAATTTCCAGACTTAGAATTTTTCTAAGTGTTGATCACCACTCAAGCTGACTTGTGGGCCATTTTTGAGCATGCTCTGCTCATTTTCATGAGATGGCCATATTAGAACTTTTGTTCCTCATGAAATTCTCTACAACTTTACTTAAGGGTGCTCTTCCATGCAAGGTCTCTAAATTAGACTTTTTAATTAGTCAAACTAGAGCCTTCTAGGGTCAAATGGTGGTCAAACTTTTCTTGGAGGGCAATTTTGTAATTTTGGTCAACATGAACCTTGTTCCAAATGTTACCCTAAGTATAACTAAGGTGTTGTAGGTCATGATTGGCTACCTTACCTTTTTGTTACACCAACTATCAAATACTTCATGAAATAAATCAAACAAACCCTAGAATAATTACATGTGTTGCATCACATAAAATAACAACATGAATAATGCATGCTTATGCTTATGCTTATGCAATACAATTATGGAGCTAAACACTTGAGGTGTTATAGTTGTCACCTATGTAGCTACCACAACTAACAGGAGGATTGGGCGCAATCTCAGGTAACCTCAAGTCTAGACACCACGTCTACACTATTAATTACTACTCTAATCACTATAGATAACTAGAGCACTCAATACGAGCGGAGATCCCATGCCAAGGTATAAAAACTATACTAACCAATCACATGAAAGGCATAAAAGTAGATAGAGAAGAAAAATATATTAAAGCATAAGTCTTGCACAGGTAAGATACACAAACATACCAGACCTTCGAAGAATTCTCCAAAACCTGAGCGTAGCTCGACTCTCCCTAACTCTCAACTAGAACTAATCTACTACATTGGAGAGAGAGGTAGATCCATTTAAGGGACCCATCTCAATCCAAGCCCTAGCTAGAGAATATCAATTTGGGTTTTAGGGATGCTCTCAATCCAGAGGGTACAAGGCTGCTTATATAGGCGAGTGGGATGAACCAGAGCCCTCGAATCAAACTGACATTGATCTACGGTGGATATGCAACCCTTAAGGCGGTGGAGAACCGATGTGTGAAGGCAACTGCCAAGTGGGACCAGGCTGGGTCACCGACCTAGGGGTGGGGCTGGCCGGCCCTGCCCTATGCCAGGTGGGCCCCTCCTTCAGGTGGCTGTCTCTCTCATGTCTTCTAGAGTCTTCTTGAGTTGGAGTCGGTTTATAATTCGATATTTTTCCCTCATCCTTCATATCTCTCTCCCTTTTCCTGATAACCCCCTGTAGAAATATAGATTCACCAAAACTATGGAATTCTGTCAGTATAAACCCAAATTCTATGTTGGAAGTTGATATATGCCCTTATTCATGTTTGGTTGACAGTTTAAAATGAACAATAACTACTGTCAACAGTGAAATGATCAAGATGCCCAAGAGGGAGGGTGAATTGGGCTTTTCTAAAATTTATTTCAAGAATTAAATCCTACTAAGCCATAATTCACCCCTAGTGCCTACAAGTGTTCCTAGTGATTCTACCGATATAAGTTTTGCACCCTAAGTTCCAATCCTAGTCTAGCATGACAATTCTAGGAATGTAAACCAAGCAACAAAAGTAATGCGTGAAAGTAAATTGCTTGAATGTAAAGGGTTAGGAACACGGCGATGTTTTCCCGAGGTATCAGAGAGTCGCCACTCCCCACTAGTCCTCGTTGGAGCACCCGTGCAAGGGTGTAGCTCCCCCTTGATCCACGCGAGGTTCAAGTGCTCTCTACGGGCTGATTCTTTGACACTCTGTCGTGGTGAATCGCCCACAACCGCTCACAAGATGAGTTGGGTCATCCACAAGCTCCGCCGGATGATCACCAAGCTCCCAATCACCACCAAGCCATCTAGGTGATGGCGATCACCAAGAGTAACAAGAAAGAACTCTCACTTAACAACAACAAGCCTAATGAGAAGGTGGATGCACACTTGCTACTCCCTAATCACTAGTGAGGACTCTCAAACTTGAAATCTCAAGACTCAATTCTCACTAGGGCTCTTGCACTTCCTTGCACATGAAAGGAGTTTCTCAGCTGACCAAATGAGCAAGAGTACCTCAAATGGAGGGGTAGAGGAAGTATTTATACACCCCCTCGACTCTCCAACCGTTATCTTTGAAATCAGCAACTTTCGTGATAGACAGACGCGATGACACCCACCGACAGACGTGTCTATTGCTCTGGAGGGACGCGTCTGACGCCTCTGAGGAGTGCGTCTGTCACATGTAACGAATCAAACTAGTTCACTAGCCGTTAGGGCTCGATAGACGCTGGCCAACGTCTGTCGCCCTAGCAACGGACGCATCTAACACGATCAAAAAGTTCAGAGCATTCTAGACCATGTCTGTTGACCACCAGACACGTCTGACGCTCAACCCTTACTGCGTTTGTTGCTCGTAAACGCGTAGGGCACTTCTGTCGCCTTTCATCCTCGCGTCTGATGCTTCTCGGCAGTAAGAAACCACGTGACAGACGCTGACATCAGCGTCTGTTGCCCTTTGTCCTCAGCGTCTGTCGCCCGTTTGAGGGCCAAACCGACTTCCGATTCAAATGCTTCTTGAACGACTTTTATTCCAAACAATCTCAGGGCCACCTTGGAGCCACCTAGTGCTAAGTTTGACAAGTGTGCACCACACCTAACCATTAGACTCACCTAGGTCAAGCTACCCATCCATGCCCCCTTAATAGTATGGCCAAAGGAGAAAAACAAAAGTCCTAACGACTATTTCGAACGTAACTCAACTCCTCGACGTCCGGAACTAACCATCCTTAACCTTGTCGATCATCCTTTGAAAACCAAAAATGATTTCCATCGATAAGGGGCATGATCACCATATCACCCACGATAACACTCTATTGTTTCTGCAAAACACATGTTAGTCATGATACTTAATCGTTGTCATCAGTCATCGAAACCCACTCTAGGGGCCTAGATGCTTTCAATCTCCCCCTTTTTGGTGATTGATGACAACCCCTGAGTATGAAGATAAGATTTGAGGTTTTCATACATGCTTGTTTCACATAAGCAATTTTTAAAGATACCAAGAGATTAGGATTGCTTATGTGCTCCAAGCCAACATGGCAAACTCATAAGATAAGACATGAAATGTTAGAACACAATGACATAGCTCATAAGAGATCGGAGTAAAAACATGGAAGCAAGACATTATGAGCTAGAAACAATCAAGTGACATGATATAATAGAGACAAGATAACCAACATATCACTAAAGTAACTCACAAGCACATATGTCACATAATGCAAGAAGTACGAAAAAAAGACATGACGATGCAAGAAGATGCATGAAAGTACGACACACATAAGAATCAAAACCCTCTCACAAAGCTCCCCCTATCTACATACTCTCTCTCTCCCCCTTTGGCATCGAGGACCAAAAACTAAGGATCGGAGGAAGGAGAAGCAAACGAGCCGGCCACAGGAGTGCGGTGAGAAACAATAAACTGATCTAGGGCATCATCTGGACTGCTCTCAGGAGACGGCTGTGGCTGAGCTGCGGAGCCTATCGGACCCTTATAGGCTGGAAGTGTGGGTGAAGTAGTCCGGGTCTGCTTAGCTATCTTGGTATCTGACTGTGGAGGAGGTAGAGGACCAATAGGCTGTCCCTGTGACCCTGAAGTAGTAGGAATTTGAGTAGTGGTCACCAGGGCACGGTTTGTGTGACAGGGACCAAAAGTGGATCCGTCGAAGCAACAGATGATGGGATCGACTCAGTAGTGCCTGTCCCTGTCACTCCCTTAGGAGCTGAAGATGGAACTAGAGCTGGTGGTGGTGCTGACACATCTGACACTGAGGTGTCTACTGTAGAATATGTTGGTGTCGGCTGCCCGGTGATATGACTGTAAGTGGCATGGAACTGACTAGTATCAGGCATAAGTAGCTGTGACTATGTCAAAGGTGCAAACCCTGTCTGAATAGGAGTGAATCCTGGGGACACAAACAACTGAAGCACCTGGTGAACAGGAGAAGTGAACAACTGTGCCTGACTACCAAGCTAAGACTAACTCTGAAGCCCACTGGGCTGTGATGCTGGAGTCGTTTGAAGAAGGCTCTGAGGTAGCAGAATACCTATAGCCTAAACCAACTAGGTGATCAAACCTAAGTACTGTTGCTGGCTCTGCTGTTGCTATCTTTGTAGCTCATGAACCTGCCTCTAGAACTCGTCCTGGTGGGCCTGCACCTGTGCAAAAGCAGCGGCAGTCTCCTGTTGGTCCTGCTAATGGTGTCGCTCAGCCCACTCCTGGTTCTCTATCAGTCTAGAGAGAATGGAAACCAGAGCGGGGTTGGTGGCTGACCTTGAGCCGCTAGCCTCTCTGTCGTGCGGGCAAGAAGAATGATATGTAGGCAACGACTGGTAGTCATTGTCTGAGCTGTCTGTGGGGTCTGAGTCTAACTCAACCTGCTCTGCCTCGGCTCCCTAGGTCTCTAGCTGCTCTAACTCGGCCTCTGCTAGGCCCTGCTGGTAGCATCCTACTATGTAGCTGTCTCTGGAACCACTAGCCTGCGACTCGCTCTCACAGGTGTAGCTGTAACTGTGCGGACAAGCTGTGAGAAGTCGTAGATAGGGTACTCGAAGGTAGTGGTGCTCCACTCCTGAACACTGGCTGCCGGCATAGGCTCAACTCCCATGTAGATAAGAAAAGAGATCCAATGGGCATAGTTCATGTGCCTCTTAGCACTGAAGCTCTCATATATAGTTTCTTCCACCTCACATAGCATCAAGTCCCATATATCAAATGCGATCCCCCTCACAAGGTGTGACAAGAGCCACTGCTGCAGTCGAGTGGTCCCATCCCTAAAGTTCGGATAAGGAAGGATCGTCTGCCTGATGATAGCATCAAGCAAGCGAACTGGTGGCAGCATGTCAACAGGTCTCCTGCTAGAACCCACCCCGAAGTCACTGCCAAACAAGCACCTAATAGCATCGATAGGTGGCACAATCCCGCCGTGACCGTGCCTAGGGGGTTAACTCCTGGATAGCATAGCTGATGGAGACGTATAGTCTGGAGTGGAATCCTTAGTAGCTCTCTAGCTCTGGCACTAGAAATCTCTCGCTACTCACCCAAGAAGCTGAAGGAAATCCTAGTGTGATCTGGATGGATCCAAAGTGTAGCAAAGAACTCCCTCACCCAAGACAACACATACGAGCCACTTCGCTGAACTAGGTCAGTCAAACCAGGCACTGTCTGAAGGTATGTGCGAACCTCTTCTCCAACTAAGTCAACTATACTCTGAAGTGGAATAACTCTGTGAGCTGTGACTGATACATTGGTGTTTACATATGCCATGTGAAAATCCTCCTAGAGAGCTGTGTAGAAGTGATCAACTCTTGGCTGCCTCTGAAGTGGGAACCACTCGTGAAGCTGAACTTTGTGGAAAGTCTGAATCTGACGAGCTGAAGCCTTCCGCAGGTCGTAGTGAATGACCTAAGACCTATGAGCTAGATGACCTCCACGTCTCGGTCTCTCTGGAGGGGCTGCTGGTGTCGTTTGAGAACACGTGGTGCGTCGAGAACGACGTTTGGGTGGTGTTTGTTGCTCCTGCTCTGCTAGCACCTCAGGCTGGTCCTCTATCGCTGTGGCCTCGGTACCAAGTACATGTCCAGAGAGTGGGACTCGAGTATGAGACTCACCAATAAGAATACCACTGCCCCTACCACCACTCTCTGCTCTGTCTGCCGCTCAGGCAACTGCTAGGGCTTCCTCTGCCTCTCTGTCTTCTCTGGTGCGCTTCTTCCTACTGATAAGCTTACGTTTTCCTCGAGCCACCTCTGTAAGACGGGGAGGACTATCACCCCTGTCACCTCCGTCACCTCTAGGAGGAGAGCCTCCAACATTCTTGCACCTAGCCATGGTGACAAGAACAGAGATACACTGTCACACTCACAACTGAAACTCCCCCTGTCTCTCTGGCACTGTCAGAACTGACTGTCAATCTCTGGAGAAACAACTGACACTCTGAGAGATGGTGTGCTGACGTCTTGTGAGGCTTGGCCTCAATCCATATCCACAGGCTTGGCCCCGGATTCAACTGCCATTGACAACGGTGCCCAAACCACACAACATAAAGAACCGACTCACTGCACAAGATAGAATAGAGAGTTTTACAATAAGCACTATAATTTCTAGGGTTACGAGATCCTATCGGAAGCAGAGAATTGAGGTATGAAATGAGTGAAGTGAAACATTTTCTACCTTGACAGGAGGAAGAACAATGAATTAGAGACGAGTGTCGACGATGTAGGGCACCACACACTAAGGAATTGCCACTGCAAGAAAATGCAAGATCAACGGAATATGGTGGGTGAGGCATTTCATCGAGCACCTAACGAACATAGTGCCATGAAACCAGAAGGAGGAAGGGCTTACACTAGGACTTGACTCTGGGTCACAAAAGGGGAAAAGCCACACCAGTTGTAGAGAACAACAAGGTCAGGCGAGGTGGTGCGCTGGACAGCGACAAGTGTGGGTGGTGCCAAGGTTTTGCAGTTGCGGCGCTAAGGATTGGTGGAGAGGGTGGCACACCGTGGGTGAGCATGGAGTGGCGGTGGCAAGATGGGGTCGGTGGTGATGGTGGTGCAGGCGCGTGAGGAAGGGGTGGCGCTGAGGAGCAAGACAGCAGCGGTGGAAGGGAGGAACGACGGCGAGGTCAGGCGGCGGCGGACTGGAGACATAGGAGGAACACAAGCCGTGAGATGATAGAGAGAGATGAGGTGGTGGCCCTACATATCGAGCAGATTTTGGATCGAAACCGTTCCAGATCCAAGTGATAGACGCGATGACGGTAGGCATCGGACACAGCACAGTGATGATGGACGCTCCATAGAAAGCATTTTTTCTCAAAAGACCCGACAGACGCGTCCGTTGAACTAGCGTCTAACGCTGGTCAGCGTCTGTTGCTCGTAGTAAAAAAAACACCTCCACGGTCGACAGACGCGATGCTGGTTTTGCGACAGACGCGTCCGATGACACTGTTGCAGCGTCTGTCGGTTCCCCACGGCAGACTCCTTCATTTGCATGTGACAAACACGTCTAACGCTAAAACCCAGCGTCTGTCGCAGCGTCTGATGCCCTGAAAACATTATTTCAACCAACTTTCTTCGTGACGCTTTCTCCCAACCAGGTTCCAAGCCAAATAAGAACCAAATAAACACTAAATGGAACCTAATATGAGTGACCTCTCTCAAGCCCTCAAAATTTTCAAATTATTTCGCCTTAGGCTAGTATTATTATTAAGAAACTAAGTAATAAACACCCGAGGAGCAATGTATGGCCATGCAATAGAGTTTGTAAACCCTTGGGAGCATCAAATGCTCTCTCCATTCATGGGCGAACACAGAGGTTGCTCAAAACTTAACCGAAAAGAAACAACAAAGCAACAATCATGCATATGCAATGCAAGAAAGTAAAACTAGGTTGCTTGTCAAGTTTGATCCATGATTAGGCTTCTTCACTCCTCCAAAAAGGGTTATCGTAACCGTGTTAGACAAGTCCTAGATGCATTACAGAAATTTAAACATGACATATATTACAATGCAATGCAAGGGACAACACAAGCTCATTTCTTAAAATTACTTGAGTCAAGCACATTGAGCTCACTTCTCAACCTACAAAAGGTAGCCTCATCCAAAGGTTTGTTGAAGATATCCACCAATTGATTTTCACTTCTTACACCTTCTAGTGATATATCATTTTTAGCAACATGATCCCTTAGAAAGTGATGATGGATATCAATGTGCTTGGTGCGTGAGTGTTGTACCGGATTATTAGCAATTTTAACGACACTTTCATTATCATATAAAAGTGGCACCTTATCAAGAACAACATCATAGTCTAGAAGGGTTTGCTTCATATATAATATTTGTGCACAACAAGCCCCCGCGGCAATGTATTCCGCCTTAGCGGTGGACAAAGCCACACTATTTTACTTTTTAGATGACCAAGATACAAGTGACCTCCCAAGCAAATGGCACCCTCTAGATGTGCTTTTTCTATCAATTTTGCAACCAGCATAATCCGAGTCGGAATAGCCAACTAGTTGGAATCTAGCTCCTTTGGGATACCAAAGACCAATGCTTGGGGTGTGCTTAAGATATCTTAAGATTCTTTTCACGGCACTTAGGTGAGGTTCTTTAGGACAAGCTTGAAAGCGAGCACACATGCACACACTAAACATGATATTGGGCCTAGATGTGGTAAGGTACAATAAGCTACCAATCATAGAACGGTAGAGAGTTTGATCAACTGGTTTACCTCCCTCATCTAGGTCAAGATGTCCATTTGATGGCATTGGGGTCTTGATTGGCTTACAATCATCCATCTTGAACCTCTTGAGAAGATCCTTGGTATACTTCTCTTGAGAGATAAAAATCCCTTCTCTCATTTGCTTGACTTGAAAAAAAAGAATGTAAGTTCACCAATCATGGACATCTCGAACTCCTTCGACATCAATTCACCAAATTCCTTGCAATAATCTTCATTTGTTAGCCGAAGATAATATCATCAACATAGACTTGACAAATGAAGATCTCCCCATTAAGCTTCTTGGTGAATAGTGTGGTGTCGATCTTCCCAATAGTGAAGCCCTTCTCAATGAGGAAGTCCCGGAGGCACTCATACCATGCTCTAGGGGCTTGCTTGAGCCCATATAGCGCCTTGGACAACCTATAAACATGATTAGGATATCTAGGGTCTTCAAACCCAAGAGGTTGATCAACATAGACTAGTTCATTTATGAAGCCATTTAAGAATGCACTTTTAACATCAATTTGATATAATTTCATTTCATGATGCGATGCATATGCAAGAAGGATACGGATGGCTTCAAGTCTTGCAACAGGTGTAAAGGTCTCTCCAAAGTCAAGGCCTTCAACTTGAGAGAACCCCTTTGTAACTAGTCTTGCCTTGTTCCTCACAACTATGCCTTGGTCATCTTGCTTGTTGCGGAACACCCACTTGGTTCCAATGACCCTTGCACCTTTTGGATGCTCCTCAAGTGTCCAAACTTGATTGCGGGTGAAGTTGTTCAATTCTTCGTGCGTTGCATTCACCCAATCCGGATCTTGAAGAGCTTCATCTATATTCTTAGGCTCAAGACAAGAGACAAAGGAGTGATGCTCAACAAAAGAAGCAAGCTTTTGAGATCGAGTCATTACACCCTTTGTAGGACTCCCTATGATGAGATTTTGTGGATGCGCTTGAAGTATGGATGAGTGTCTTCTATCAACCACTTGAGGAGGAGAATGGGGAGCATCAATATCTTGAGCTTGTGCCTCGGCTTGTTAATGAGAGACATGAGTGTCTTTATTTTCAACTCTCTCATTTTTGTTATCATCTTGAGGCACACGTGATGAAGATGGTGGATTGATCATTTGAGTATCATCTTCATTATCTTTAGGCTTGATGTCTCCCACTAGCATGTTCATCATTGCCTCCCTTAATGGTTCATCACCTACATCATCATAATTCTCAATTACTCCTTGGAAGCCATTAGATCAAATTCCACATCATATGTTTCTTCAACCAAATCGGTGGCATGGTTAAATACTCTATATGCTTTGGATTTTGATGAGTAGCCAACAAGAAAGCCAATATCACAATGTCTTTGGAACTTCCCTAGGTGTTCCCGCTTCTTGTAGATATAGCATTTGCAACCAAACACCCGAAAGAATGAGGCGTCTGGCTTCTTCCCATGTAGCAACTCATAGGGGGTCTTGCCAAGAAACTTTTGTAGGAAAAGGCGATTTGATGCATAACATGCGATATTAATTGCCTCGGCCCACAATTTTTCTAGTGTGTTGTACTCATCTAGCATTGTTCTTGCAAGGGTGATCAAGGTCCAGTTCTTTCTCTCAACTACACCATTTTATTGAGGAGTGTAGGTTGATGAAACCTCATGCTTGATCCCAATATCATCACAATAAGCTTCAATGTGTGTGTTATCAAATTCTTTGCCATTGTCACTTCTTATCTTCTTGATCTTGACTTCAAATTCATTTTGAGCTCTCTTAGAAAACTTCTTGAAACAAGTAGCCACTTTAGATTTGTCATGAAGAAAGAATGTCCAAGTATATCTTGAGCAGTCATCAACAATCACAAGACAATAAAGATTTCCACCCAAGCTCTTGTACGTTGTAGGGCCAAACAAATCCATATGTAGAAGCTCTAGCACTCTTGATGTTGACATGTAGGCTTTTGTTGGATGAGTATTTGCAACTTGTTTATCGGCTTGGCATGCACTACAAGGTTTGTCCTTCTCAAACTTGACATCTTTCAAGCCTCTCACTAACTCTTTCTTCAATAACTTGTTGAGAGTGTTCATTCCAACATGGCAAGCCTCCTATGCCAAAGCTACCCAAGTGAAGTCTTGGTGAACAAGCATGTCATCAAATTTACATCTTCGGAGGTGAAATCAACAAGATAGAGATTGTTGTATCCAAAACCCTTGAAAATCACTTGCTTGTCATCTATCTTTGATACTACCACTTCATTTGGAGTGAATGAACATTGATAGCCAAGATCACAAAGTTGCCCAACGGATAGTAGATTGAAACTCAAAGAAGCAACATAGAGCACATTTGAAAGAGAGTGATCATTTGATATTGCAATCTTGCCTACACCCTTGACTTTGCTCTTTGAATTGCCCCCAAATGTGATCTTCTCTTGACATTCCCCATTTTCTTCATGTGAGGTGAACATACAAGGATCACCGGTCATATGTTGAGTGCAACCACTATCAGTAACCCAATGAATTCCACCGGTCTTGTAGTTCACCTACACATAAGAGATAAAGCTTTTTGTTTAGGGACCCAAACTTGAGAGGGACCCTTGACTTTCTCAACTAGTGAGTTGGCAACCCAAATTTTTCTAGGCCTATTCTTGTTTGGGGGACCCAAGAACATGACTTTCATCTTTCCACTCGAATCTTTTCTTAGCATGTAGTGAGCATTGAAAGCAAAGGGTCTAGCATGCTTGGACAAGGGTTATGGTGGTGGAGTTTCACACTCATGAGCAAAGTGGCCCTCTTATCCACACTCAACACATCTCTTAGGCTTGGGCTTTGATTTGTTTTGTTGTTGTTAGGTTTTGGCCTTCTTCTCTTGATTTGCCAAGTACACAATACCACTTCTATCCATCTTCATGATGGTGTTCATGAGTAGCTCACTTTGTAAGTATTGACCTCTTGTAAACTTGCTCAATCCGGTCTTGAGATGCTCTTTCTCTTGCTTTAGCTTCTTGTTCTCCTCAATGAGTGACTCATTTGATGTTTGCTTTTCAAGAGCCATCAACCCTTTTTGCTTCTTGTTCTCATCTCTAAGCATTTTATTTTCACTCTTGAGCTTGACATAATCATCATAATTGTCGGACTCAACCACTTTCTTGCCTTTACCACTAGAGCCTTGCTCCATGCTCTCAATAATCAAGTCATCACATGATGTGGCTATATCAATCTTAACAACTTGGTTAGTAGCATCATGTGTCTTAAGAGAAAGCTCATTAGCAAAAACAAGATTGTCATAGTTGATTTTCAATGAAGTATAGTTATCTTTTAGCAAGTTGTGCCTAGTGTTGAGCTCATCATGCTTCTTCTCAAGTTTATCATGTTCATCTCTAAGCTCTTTGTTGAAGGTTTTGAGCTCCTTGAGAGTAGAAGTCACAATTTTATTTTGATCTCTAAGCTCATCACTAGTCTTTTGTGCAATCTCAAGCTTTGATGAAAGTGATTCATTTTCATTTTGAAGCTCATCATTTTCATTTCTAGTCTTTCTTATGACCTTAGAGTTTTTGTTGAGCAATTTTACAAGTTCATCATAAGAAGGTGCATCAAATTCATTATCACTATCACTATCATCATCATCACTTTCATTATTTTGTACCTTACGTTCACCCTTGGCCATGAGGCATAGGTGAGTATTGGATGATGATGGTGAAGATGGCGGTGAAGGTGGTGGTGAAGATGTTGATGAAGATAATGATGGCCCAATCACAAATGCGGCAACCTTTTCTTTCTCGTCGTCGCTCTCATCGCCGGAGGACTCACATGATGACTCAATGTCGGTGAGCCAATCACCAACAATGTAAGCTTTGCCTCCCTTCTTCTTTTTGTGATATTCTTTCTTATTGCCATCCTTCTTCTTGTATGGCTTGTTCTTCTTCTTTTCATCTTCTTCATCACTAGATTCATCTTTCTTGCCCTTATTCTTGTTCTTGTATTTGTCTTTTGGAGGCTTAGGGAATTGATGAGCTAGATGTCTGAGTTCACCACAATTGTAGCAATCCATTTCGGATATAGGCTTTCTTTTGCTACTTGTGAAGAACTTCTTCTTCTTGCCATCGAACTTGATGCCACTCTTATTAAGCTTCTTTAGCATCTTGGTGGTCTTTTTCACCATGAGAGCAAGTGATGCATCATCAATGTCACTCTCACTTGAGATTTCATGCACAATCATGGCTTGGCTCTTCTTCTTTTTCTTGTCATGGCTAGCTTTGAAAGCCAAGTCTTTCTTCTTGGAAGATGATGAACCCTCTTCCGAAGTGATATGCATGTACATCTCATGAGCATTGATATATTTCCCAATACTTGTGTCGGTGTTGCGGTGGAGAGATCGCTTTGGTGAAGCACGGTGACAATATGGCCATACCTCTCAATGGGAAGAACACTCAAGATCCTCCTTGCAACATCTGATAGACTCATTTGAGTGAGCCCGAGAGCATTGAGATCCTCTACAAGAATATTCAAGCGAGTGTACATGTCATTAGCACTTTCTTTGGGAAGCATCTCAAACGAATTAATCTTCTTTAAAGCAATATGGTAGCATTCCTCACGCTCACTCTTAGTTCCCTCATGGAGAGCACAAAGGTTTTCCCACAATTCATGAGTGTTTTTTGCATTACGCACACGATTGAAGATATCCTGGCCAAGGCCCCTGTAGAGTGCATTTCTTGCCTTTGCATTCCACCGGTCATACTTCTCCTTATCACCAACGGGGTTAGCAGGATCCTTAACTTCTAGAAGCCCTTCGGTGGCGGCTCTAAGACACCCGACATCTATGGCTTCGAGGAATGCCTCCATGCGAATTTTCCAATATGGAAATTCATCTCCCTCAAAGATGGGAGGTGGTTCTTCCCCATTAGACATCTTGCTCTAGGCGGTTAAGCCTAATTTGGGAGCAACTTGGCTCTAATACTAATTGAAAGGATCAAGATGCCCAAGAGGGGGGGGGTGAATTGGGCTTTTCTAAAATTTATTTCAAGAATTAAATCCTACTAAGCCATAATTCACCCCTAGTGCCTACAAGTGTTCCTAGTGATTCTACCAATAAAAGTTTTGCACCCTAAGTTCCAATCCTAGTCTAGCATAACAATTCTAGGAATGTAAACCAAGCAACAAAAGTAATGCGTGAAAGTAAATTGCTTGAATGTAAAGGGTTAGAAACACGACGATGTTTTCCCAAGGTATCGAAGAGTCACCACTCCCCACTAGTCCCCGTTGGAGCACCTGCACAAGGGTGTAGCTCCCCCTTGATCCACGCGAGGATCAAGTGCTCTCTACGGGCTGATTCTTTGACACTCCATCGCGGTGAATCGCACACAACCGCTCAAAAGATGAGTTGGGTCATCCACAAGCTCCACTGGATGATCACCAAGCTCCCAATCACCACCAAGTCGTCTAGGTGATGGCGATCACCAAGAGTAACAAGCAAGAACTCTCACTTGACCACAACAAGCCTAATGAGAAGGTGGATACACACTTGCTACTCCCTAATCACTAGTGAGGACTCTCAAACTTGAAATCTCAAGACTCAATTCTCACTAGGGCTCTTGCACTTCCTTGCACATGAAAGGAGTTTCTCAACTGACCAAATGAGCAACAGTACCTCAAATGGAGGGGTAGAGGAAGTATTTATACTCCCCTCAACTCCCCCAACCGTTATCTTCGAAATCAGCAACTTTCGTGACTGACAGACACGATGACGCCCACCGACAGACACATATGTCGCTCTGGAGGGATGCGTCTGACGCCTCTGAGGAGCGCGTCTGTCGCATGTAATGAATCAAACCGGTTCACTAGCCATTAGGGCTCGATAGACGCTGGCCAGCGTCTGTCGCCCTAACAACAGATGTGTCTGACACTATCAAAACTTTAGAGCATTCTGGACCGTGTTTGTTGACCACCAGACGCGTCTGACGCTCAACCCTTACTGCGTCTGTCGCTCGTAAACGTGTAGGGTGCGTCTGTCACCTTTCATCCTCGTGTTTGATGCTTCTCGGTAGTAAGAAACCACGTGATAGACACTGACATCATCATCTGTCGCCCTTTGTCCTCAGCGTCTATCACCCGTTTCAGGGCCGAAACGACTTTTGATTCAAACGCTTCTTGAATGACTTTTGTTCCAAACAATCTCAGGGCCACCATGGAGCCACCTAGTGTAGGGGCGGATCCAATGGGGGGTTGGGTGGGCTCCAGCCCCCCTATAATCCTGATTTCTTCATTAAATATGTGTTCATTAGTCTTAAATCTCCATTAATCTCTAGCTTTAGTCCTAAATTTTCACTATTTAGCCCCCCTTTGTGTTCATCCAAGATCTGCCACTAACCTAGTGCTAAGTTTGAGAAGTGTGCACCACACCTAACCATTAGACTCACCTAGGTCAAGCTACCCATCCATGCCCCCCTTAATAGTATGGCCAAAGGAGAAAAACGAAAGTCCTAACAACTATTCCAAACATAACTCAACTCCTCGACGCCCGGAACTAACCGTCCTTAACTTGTCGATCATCCTTTGAAAACCAAAAACAATTTCCATCGATAAGGGGCATGATCACCATATCGCCCATGATTGTCATTACCATGACCCAACACTCTATTGTTTCTGCAAAACACACGTTAGTCATGATACTTAACCATTTTCATCAATCATCAAAACCCACTCTAGGGGCCTAGATGCTTTCAAACAACAATATACTTTCGGGTAAAGAGAAGTCTAGGTCGGCATGTATTAACGCTGAAAATTTGGCCTAGGTTGCATGACTCCTTCTCATATTGCTCAAAATCGAGGATCACCCTTGGTAGAGAGTCGATACGGGAGATAGGGAAGAATGCAAGTTGAAACTTGTCTTTCAATTCATCCCACTCCCCATTTGTACTTTCTACGGGAGATTTGTACCATTGCTTTGCCTTTTCTATGGGAGAAAAGGGGAACAATTTCCACTTTAGTGTTTCCTGTGTCATACCAAAAATGCTTAGGCATGAACACATCTCCTCAAATTCTTGCAGGTGTTGGCAAGGGTTTTCATTATCATGCCCTGAGAAGGGTTGTGCCCGAACCTTGGCAATTAAACTAGGGTGGAGTTTATAGCCGGATGAAATTGGTTTTGAACATGGCTCGCGGAACTCGCCCTTATTCATGTTTGGTTGACGGTTTAAAATGAACAATAACTATCGTCAACAGCAATATACTATCGAGTAAAAATAAAATATACATATTTATGTAGGTAAAAATAAAATTTGCTAGAACCCATACATATTTACACATGTAAAAATCAAATATTCTATCAAATAATCTTGTTGGAAGAAATCTAAATCCCACAACACTTCATATAATTACAATGTTAATTAGTTTCATGTTGATTGTGATAGATGTAGTCCTTTAATTCACTTAATTATGGATTCAATGGTTGTTTAGCTCATTTAATCACGTTTAATCTGATTTTGTTTAGACCATTTAAATGAGATTGAATGGTTTAAACGGGTTTAAACGGCATAACCATTTAATTCACCATTTAGGGCCTAAACAACATGGCTAACTTCTGTTTACCATTTAAACACTAAATGACCGTTTAGGTGAACAGTGGCCAAAGAAAATATGGGCTATGCTAAAAAAGAAAAAAAGAGGAAAATAAAAAAAATCCTTGCCAAAGAGCATGAATAATCCCATGTTAAAAAGCATGAAGAAAAAAAGAGAAAAAAAAGAAAGAAAGAGAGAAAGATAGCCCATACTTTCAAATAAAAGACAATCATCAAAGAGAGAGAGTCATGATTAAAGGAGTACAAAAAATATTTAGAATTAGGAAAAAAAATTAAAATTCCACACACTTGCACAATCTTGATCAAAGTATATGACTTGCATCTCATTGGATCCGATTTTTGACTTAGCAATATTATGTGATGCAAGTATGCCTCTCTTTCATACCTACCCAGAACTCCAAAACAAAAACCTTCAGAGGTAGGATGAAAAGAAGGAAAATATCAAAAACCTTTGGTGAGGACTAGACACATTGAGTGATCGAGTGAATCATTTTGAGGAGCAAAGCTAAATTTCTTATTTTCAAAATCAAACAAAACCTAAGTTTCTGAGCAAAGTGTAGTAAGGGGATTTGAATCCAAACTGTTTCATTATTCAATTACCCAAGATGATGTGGTAGACACTTAAAAGGTTCATAAGTGCAGGTGAAGCTTGGAAAAACTTGTATGCAGATTATATATCAAGGAGAAGACCCATCTTAGTCCCTTGAACTTTACTCGAGGATGAGCAAAGGGCTAAGTGTGGGGGAGCTTGTTGGCGGTCCTTAACTCTAATTTTTAACTGCCAATTAAGATATAAAAAGAGGAGAAATAAGCAATCTTAAACACATATGCATTTACTATTAACCAAGTTCTACATGTATTTGGAAACATTATTTTGCAGGTCACAAACACAAATACATGAAATAATCCACCAAAAGGCGCTTCCCAAAGCTAATTTCTGCAAAGGAACAAAGGAGACACCTATCATATCAATGCAAATGGGGCAAAGCACCACGGGAAGCCATCCTGGTCCAACCCACGGCCTGCCATGCAAAGGCAGTGGCCAAAGGCGATGGTCAAGGGTCGGCTGCTCCTAGGGGGCGGCCACTCCCCTCTAGGTACCTCCCTACCTCTCCTTGCTGTGGTGGTGGCATGGAAGCATGCTAAGGCGGTGGGAGCTAGGGACATGCCAAGAATAGCCTCCGAGCACTACCTTCCTCCTGTATAAATAGAGGGGTACACCCTCTCTAAACACACCATCACACACTTGGAAAAGTAGACACAAGAGTGACACAATGTAGCAAGAAGAGAGAAGTGTTCCATTCATATCTTAGCTCTCTAGCTAGTCTTGTTTAGGGAGTGAGTGAGGATGAGAAAGAGATGGAGAAGTACCAGGAGTGTTGGCTACCTCCATTTGTATCAAAAGGAATGCCAGGAATGTCGGCTCCCTCTTCACTCGTACCTCGACGTACTTAGTACTACTTGGAGTACAAAGGTTCGTGTTCTTCTATAGTGGTGAGCTCTTACTTTAAGCTAGTCTTCTTTACTATTTACTCGCGGGTTTGTCATTCGTCCTTGTGATGGATACTTTAGTAGAGGGCCCCGATAAAGACGGATAACCCTGATCGACGCTAGAGTAGTAGTCGATAGTGTAGACGTGGTGTCTAGGCTCGAGACTACCTTCGTTTGCCTTGTTCCCCATAGTTGAGGGGTAGGTTGTAGGTTGTGATAGCCTTGTCTATCCTTTATAATTCCCCATGTCTGGGTTTGATGCTGGCTATAGGACGGAGGTACCTGGTTGATCAGGTATAAGCCGGTGCCCGAAGCAAGTCTATAGTGACAAAGCTATCTTAACTTAGGATCTCTATCCTTAGAAAACCTCACTACTTGAGCTATCTTTCTTCTTGTTATCTTAGGTGAGCTAGCTAAGAGACATTTACACATCTATTCCTCGTGGAAACACAATATCCTAAATACTTCTAGGTGAAATGCTACAACGGTAATTCCATGCACTTGCAGATTATTTCTGTATGTGTTAAGAAATACCAAGAGGGATATTACTAAGGAAGATCAAGAACAAAGTATGACTTCCTTCGTAATTAGATCCTATTTGACCTATATTTGGGGAGTGGACTACAAAGGACTTAATGGGAGTGTCACATCCGCGATCTACCACATGGCTGGAATATATGGTGCATCCATAGGTAAACAACGTATAGGCACCATGCTTACACAATATCAACCACTCACCCCTTGTACTTTAGAGCAAGAGCTATATGAACTTATGCTTCAACATGATGATAATCTATCTACAACCAATTCTACATGAGTGCAATGATTTGTTGGTTGGTTCACTTATGTTTGACCTACAGACTACATGCTTCCCACATCTGCAGGAAAAATATTAAAAAGTTTGCATTTTTGGTTTCTCAAAATCCTGGGATGTTATAGGTAGGGCTGGCCAACTTGTGGTATGCTAGGGTAGCTGAGCTTGTCGGGCAATGTGCCCTTCAACTCGTCAAAGCGGAGTCATAGGTTGGCCGCTGGCTCGGAGAAGCTGGCGGGCTTACCGATCGGTGGAAGGAGGTCGAGGTCATAGCCCTCTCCGACGATGATGAACTCAAGGCTCCCAAACTAGATGTGGGATCCTAGAGAAAAGTTGATGTCGTTTCTATCCATCGGAGACTTGGTGGAGTAGAACGTGACGCGCAGATGCCCCTACCTAGTGTGCCAACTATCGGTGTTCTAGAACCGGGGGTGTCTAGAGGCAGGACAAGTGAACGATGCTGCGCAACAGAGCCTCTAATGGTGTGCAAGGCGGACACAAGATGTATACTGGTTAGGGCCAAATGTCCCTATGTCCAGTGCTCGCTCCTGCTCGTGTTGCTTTGCACCGAAGTGCTTGTAGTAGGGGGATACAAGCTGGTCGAGAGAGGGATGGCTCCCCGGTCTCTGTCAGTGGGTGTGTTCGAGTGTTTGGGTGTGTGCTTAGTACATTGCCATTACTGGGCACTGTCTTTCGTCTCACCACTTTGTCAAGGGTCCCTCCCTCCCTTTTTATAGTATGCAAAGGGAGAGGTCGGGTTACAGTATCTAGATGTACGAAAATAGAAAGAAAAGGCCCTAAGGTGCTCCCTATTGATAGCTTTCCTCTTAGTTCATGCATTCGCACAGTCATAGTTGTGGCGATGGCATGCCGTGGCTATAGATGACGCGGCGAAGTCATACCCTGACACGGTGTCATGATGAAGAAGATTTCGTGGCCCTAAAGCTGTGCCGGCAAAAAGGTGGGGGCCTGGGTGGCCGTTGCTCCCCGTCCCATTGAGGTGGACATGGTAGGGTGCAGCGTAGCGTAGCTTCTCCCTATTACTGCTTTGGGGGTGAGAATGAACCATGGAAGCCTTGACTGGATCATGAATCACGTGTTACAAGTTCCTAGGCAATCCTGCATGACACGGCGAGCTCCTGTTCCTCAGTAGGAAAAGGTAGGGGCCCATGCGTACCCATGGTAGTGTGTTACAGTGGGAGGGTCATGCAAAGCAGTAGCTGTGCAAAGGGGTCGAGCGCCTCGATGATGTCACAGGGCTCGGGCACCTAGATGACGTCACGGGGGTCGCACTAGAAGGAGAGTGGTCGGACGAAGTAGAGGAGCGCTGGGGGGCTTGGGCACTTGTTCTTTGGCTTTGGTTTTGAGCAGAGTAAGGCCTGGGCCGGCTGTGATGGGCCATGGGCCGTAATTTTGTCTTGGTGGATGGTTTTGAGGTGAAAATGGGGTACCCATTTTAATGGTGCCCGACATAACTATCGGTGTTCTAGAACCGGGGGGTGTATAGATACAGGACAAGTGAACGATGCTGCGTGTCAGAGCCTCCGATGGTGTGTAAGGCAGACACAAGATGTATACTGGTTTGGGCCAAACGTCCCTACGTCCACTGCTCGCTGCTGCTCGTGTTGCTTTGCACCGAAGTGCTTGTAGTAGGGGGATACAAGCTGGTCGAGAGAGAGATGGCTCCCAGATCTCTATGAGTGAGTGTGTTCGGGTGTTTGGGTGTGTGCTTAGTACATTGCCATTGGTGGGCATTGTCTTTCGTCTCGCCTCTTTATCGAGGGTCCCTTCCTCCCCTTTTATAGTATGCAAAGGGAGGGGTCAGGTTACAGTATCTAGATGTGTGAAAATAGAAAGAAAAAGGCCCTAAGGTGCTCCCTATTGCTAGCTTTCCTCTCAGTTCATGCATTCGCATAGTCGTAGTTGTGGCGGTGGCGTGCTGTGGCTGTAGATGACGTAGCGAAGCCATACCCTAACACGGTTTCATGATGAAGAAGATTTCATGGCCCTGAAGCTGTGCCGACGAAAAGGTGGCAACCTTTTCAGAGACGGTCACCATGGCAGCGTCATCATCGTGGTGGTGGCGTCCTCCTTGGGATGGAGCAGGGCGATGGGAAAGCTTGCCACAGTTATTGATGGCTCTACCTGATCATGGTCCTCCAAGTTCATTGCGGTGAGGGTTGACGAGGTGAGGGCAATGGTGAAGCAGGGGCACTGGAGTGCCATCATGGACGCGCTGACGAGCACGGCGCACATGCCATCGGTGCCTTGGACGCGCTGGCCAGGGTGCACGGTGGGTGCGGGTGATGTTGCGGCTTGGAGGTATGATGGCGAGGCGAGGAGGCGAATGCAGCTTGGAGTAGGGCATCGGTGGTCGGAGTAGTCGACGGTGCGGTCATGGTGGAGGCAAGTGGTACCATGGCGAGCCAGGTGCTCGATGAGGCGAAGACGAGGTGGCGTAGCCCGGTGGTGTGCTGCCATCGGGAAGGCAAGCTCAGCACCGATTGCAGAGCTTGGACACGTCCGCGCAGCGCAACGTCGCTGATGGCATGGTCAGGGAAGCTCAGCTGGAGGAGCTCCCGGTGACAAGGCTTGGAGCAGAGGTGACCAGGCGGCGGCGGCCGTAGAGCGGAGCAGAGAGATGCGGAGGAGGAAATGGCAGTGGCTTGGAGGGAGAAGCAGAGGAGCGGTGGCTTGGTATTTATAGCGCGGCACCCTAGGGCTTGAGGTGGCTCCGTCCATCCTCGGTGTCTGTGCCTAGGGAGGGACACGCGGCACGAATCGAGGAGCGGGAGCAGGTGAGGCACGGGTGCAAGGGCGCTGGCATGCACGTCGCGCAGCGTGCTAGCGGCGGCGGCGCTGGGAGAGCGTGTGCTCCCCACTAGGGTTCAGGTAGGGGCGGCTTGGGCTAGCTAGGCCGCACGCGCGCGTGGTCTGGTGCAAGAGAAAGTGGGCGAGCCAGGCCAGAATTGGGAAATGGGAAAGGAGACTAGGCCGGCTAGGAGAGGAGGCCGGATGGGCCTGTGGTGCTGCTACTATGGATTGGCCAAATGGGCCGGTGGAAGGCACAAGGCGGCCTAGGCAAGCTGGACAGTGGGGAAGATGAGCAGGGCTTGGTGGGCTACTCGGCAGCGGGCCAGGAGAAGGGAAAAGAGAGGAAGCAGGATTTTTTCCTTTTTCAATTTAAAAACTTTTGAAAGGTGATCAAAGGAAATTTGAAGGAGATTTAGGAGAGATTTGGGAAGGGGGTTCAAACAAGGATCAGAGAAGAATTCCAAAATAGATTTGGGAAGATCTCAAAAGGGAGTTTTGAGATGAAACTCAAGAGTGGTTTTAGAGAAATTTGAAAAGAGATTTGGAAAGTGAAATTTTGGGGAAACTGGGAAGGCCTTCAAAAGAGTTTGGATGTGTAGCTAAAAAGGATCCGAGAGGAGATTCGCTACGAATTTGTGCACCCCAACACAAAACCCTAAGCCAACTAAAGAACCCCCGACACACTCCGATAACCAATTCTACATGAGTGCAACGATTTGTTGGTCGGTTGACTTATGTTTGACCTACAGACTACATGCTTCCCACATCTATAGGAAAATTTTTAAAAAGTTTGCTTTTTGGTTTCTCAAAAGCCCAGGATGTTATAGGCAGGGCTGGCCAACTCATGGTATGCTGGGGTAGCTGAGCTTGTCGGGCAATGTGCCCTTCAACTCATCGGAGAGGAGTCGTGGGTTGGCCGCTAGCTCGAAGAAGCTAGCGGGCTTGCCGGTCGATGGAAGGAAGTCGAGGTCGTAGCCCTCCCCGATCATGATGAACTCAGAGCTCCCAAACTAGATGTGGGATCCCGGAGCAAAGTTAACGTCATTTCTGGCCATCAGAGACTTGGTGGAGTAGAACGTGACGCGTAGAGGCCCCTACCTGGTGCGCCAACTGTCGGTGTTCTAGAACCGGGGGGTGTCTAGAGACGGGACAAGAGAACGATGCTGCGCGTCAGAGCATCTGATTGTGTGCAAGGTGGACACAAGATGTATACTGGTTCGGGCCAAACGTCCCTATGTCCAGTGCTCGCTGCTGCTCGTGTTGTTTTGCACCAAAGTGCTTGTGGTAGGGGGATACAAGCTGTGCCGACAAAAAGGTGGGGTGCCTGGGCGGCCATTGCTCCCTGCCCCATTGAGGTGGATACGGTAGGGTATAGCGTAGCGTAGCTTCTCCCTGTTACTGTCGTGGGGGCAAGCAAGAACCATGGAAGCCTTGACTGGATCATGAATCAGGTGTTACAAGTTCCCAAGCAATCCTACATGACGCGGCGAGCTCTTATTCCTCAGCAGGAAAAGGTAGGGTCCCATGCGTACCCATGGCAGTGTGTTACAGTGGGGGGGTCATGCGAAGCAGTAGCTGTGCAAAGGGGTCGAGCGCCTCGATGACGTCATAGGGCTCGGGCACCTGGATGACATCACGGGGGTCAGACGGGAAGGAGAGAGGTCAGATGAAGTGGAGGAGCACTAGGGGCTTGGGCGCTTGTTCTTTGGCTTTGGTTTTGAGTAGAGTAAGGCCTAGGCCAGCTATGATGGGCCGTGGGCCATAATTTTGTCTTGGTGGATGGGTTTGAGGTGAAAATGGGGTACCCATTTTACTGGTGCCCGACAGTAACTATCGGTGTTCTAGAACCGCAGGGTGTCTAGAGATGGGACAAGTGAACGATGATGCGCGTCGGAGCCTCCGATGGTGTGCAAGGCGGACACAAGATGTATACTGGTTTGGGCCGAACGTCCCTACGTCCAGTGCTCGCTACTACTCATGTTGCTTTGCACCGAAGTGCTTATAGTAGGGGGATACAAGTTAGTCGAGAGAGGGATGGCTCCCAGGTCTCTATGAGCGGGTGTGTTCGAGTGTTTGGTTGTGTGCCTAGTACATTGCCATTACTGGGCGTTGTCTTTTGTCTCGCCTCTTTATCGAGGGTCTTCCCTCCTATTTTATAGTATGCAAAGGGAGGGGTCGGGTTATAGTATCTAGATGTACGAAAATAGAAAGAAAAAGGCCCTAAGGTGCTCCCTATTGCTAGCTTTCCTCTTAGTTCATGCATTCGCCTAGTCGTAGTTGTGGCGGTGGCGTGCCGTGGCTGTAGATGACGCGGCGAAGCCATACCCTAACATGGTGTCATGATGAAGAAGATTTCATGGCCCTGAAGCTGTGCTGACGAAAAGGTGGGGGCCTAGGCGGCCGTTGCTCCTTGTCCCGTTGAGGTGGACATGGTAGGGTGTGGTGTAGCGTAGCTTCTCCCTGTTATTGCCATGGGGGGTGAGAAAGAACCATGGAAGCCTTGATCGGATTATGAATCAAGTGTTACAACTTCATAGGAAATCCTGCATGACGCGGCGAGCTCCTATTCCTCAGTAGGAAAAGGATAGGGGCATGTGCGTACCCGTGGCAGTGTGTTATAGTGGGGGCGTCAATCGAAGCAGTCGCTATGCAAAGGGGTCGAGCGCCTCGATGACGTCACAGGGCTCGGGCGCCTAGATGACGATAGGGGTCAGACGAGATAGAGAGAGGTCGGACAAAGCGGAGGAGCGCTGGGGGGGCTCGGGTGCTTGTCCTTTGGCTTTGGTTTTGAGCAGAGTAAGGCCTGGGCTAGCTGTGATAGGCCGTGGGCCATAATTTTGTCTTGGTGGATGGTTTTGCGGTGAAAATGGGTACCCGTTTTATCGGTACCCGACAGTAGCCCCCGAGCCTTTGGTGGAATAAGTTTTTATTCCTCTAGAGGCTTAGAGATGAGCGAGTGATTTGTTTTGTGTTCTCGAGAATTTTTCCGGTGGGTGCACACGAGCGCACCCGCTGGGTGTAGCCCCCGAGGCCTTGGTGGGGTAGTGTACCCCTTCAAGGGCTGAGATTCGAGTGCGTGATCATAGAGTTGTGGGCAACCTTGGTCGTTCGTTAGGCTGACAAGGTGGGGTCAGCCCCCGAGCCCTTGCTCTATGAAAGTTGGAATGCTTCAGAGAATGGGCGTCCTTGACTAGCCGTTGGCTGGTCATGGTAGGGTTCACCCCCAAGCCTCTTCTCTTTGCAATGGTTCTTCATGCCAAGTCCTTCGATTTCCTCCGTGGGCCTCTGAAACTTGGCTTGAAGTATGTGGGTCATCCCAATCACCGTTCGTTGGCTCCTGGTATAGTTTTCGTTTATTCTGTTCGGCCCAAAGAAGGCCTTTCTAGGTGAGTTTTGGTGAAAGGTGTTTTCCTTTTACCGCGGCCCATGGTCATCCCACGGGCACACTGGTGATCAGTTGGGTGGAAAGGAAGGTGAAACGGTGCAACTGCGGTTTTTATTAGAGGTAATTGAGTGCGGTTTTGATGCATCATGGTTGGGTTCTTTGCGAGAAAGGAACCGCTCATGGGTGCGCGTATCATATTAGGGTCGATGGGACTACTACCACTGCCACGTCCCAAGACGGGGACAGTGTCCCTTAATGTCGACGCATCGAAGGGACAGCCATCAGCTGCACTTTTTTGCCCTCGGATGCTTCCAGACTCTGGACGATGGCCAGGGTAGACATCGTACCTACACACAGGCCTCGATGGGCCTTTGAAATAAGAAAGTAGTTATGCGTATGAATCTAGGTCTCCAAAAATCTTTGCCCGTGTGTTGATCCGGTCAGGAGGCCCAATGCATTCCCCTCACTCTTCTTTTCCACAAAGAAGGAGGAGTTGGACAGCGGCACGTCATGCCTCTCGCCTAGGGTCGAAACGTGGTGCCCGTTTGAGTTGCTAACGGGTTTCTTAGTTCGAGCGGGGCCCTGGTTCCCATTCGATAGGGATCCAATGGGGGTAGCTAGTGACCGACCCCTAATTCTTAATGACTGGTTCAGCAGGGTAACCAGGGTCATTCGACCGTCCCTGGTGGCTCGTTGCCTTTTTTTGATAAAATACCCTGGACCAGTGTTCTTCAAGACTTGAACATGGATCAAAGAGTCCCATATGGTGCTCGGTGCAACCGGGTACTGGCCGCTAGTGTGCCACTCCTCAGTTCATCCCTCACTCTATTGGCTTGGAGCGATTGTCAAAACCCCTCCGCAGGGCCAGCCTATGAACTCTAGAGCTGGATTCGAACCACATGCAAATGATGTAGCATGATGCATGTATGTCCATGATGCATATGATGACTTTGTATATACAGCATTGTAAGGGATATGAAGAGCAACTTAAAGGAAGATTGTAAGGGTAGCTTAACAGTAGTATTAATAATGAAAACAATGGGAGGTGGGTTCGGCGATGGTTTTACCAACTTCTGTCTAGGGACCCAGTTGTTCCCTTTATGGCCATGAAAGCTCATAGCCATCGAAGCGATCAACGAAGTCATCATTGCAAGGCTCGTCATCGAGGAGGTAGTTGCTGATGCACAAAAAATGTTGCATCTCTCAAAGCCTAGTGAAGCTAGTGCCGCCTTTGTTGTCATTGTCGTCATTGTCGGAATCGAGAAAGTTAGAGTTGGAGCTTGTCTCGGCCGACGCCAGGACATCGATGATGGAGCGCATGAGCTGTTGGGGTAGATCCTCCGGTACCTCTCCTTCCTCTAAATTGAGATGATAGATGTTTGTTGATGATTTACGAACCTTCTTGTTGCGACAGGGCTGGCCAACTCATGGTATGCTAGGGTAGCTGAACTTGTCGGGCCATGTGCCCTTTAACTCGTCGGAGCGGAGTCGTAGGTTGGCCACCGGCTCGAAGAAGCTGGCGGGCTCACTAGTGGGTGAAAGGAGGTCAAGGTCATGGACCTCCCCGATGATGACAAACTCAAGGCTCTCAAACCAGATGTGGGATCCTGGAGCAAAGTTGATGTCATTTCTGGCCATCGAAGACTTGGTGGAGTAGAACGTGACGCGGAGAGGCCCCTACCTGGTGCACCAACTATCAGTGTTCTAGAACCAGTGAGTGTCTAGAGATGGCACAAGTAAATGATGCTGCGCATCAGAGCCTCTGATGGTGTGCATGATGGACACAAGATGTATACTAGTTCGGGCCGAGTGTCCCTACATCTAGTGCTCGCTACTGCTCGTGTTGCTTTGCACCGTAGTGCTTGTAGTAGGGGGATACAAGCTGGTCGAGAGAGGGATGGCTCCTAGGTCTCTGTGAGTGGGTGTGTCCGAGTGTTTGGGTGTGTGCTTAGTACATTGCCATTGCTAGATGTAGTCTTTGGTCTTGCCTCTTTGTCGAGGGTCCCTCCCTCCCCTTTTATAGTATGCAAAGGGAGGGGTCGGGTTACAGTATCTAGATGTACGAAAATAGAAAGAAAAGGCCCTAAGGTGCTCCCTATTTCTAGCTTTCCTCTCAGTTCATGCATTCACATAGTCATAGTTGTGGTGGTGGCGTGTCATGGCTATAGATGACGCAGCGAAGCCATACCCTGACACGGTGTCATGATGAAGAAGATTTCATGGCCTTGAGCTATGTTGGCGAAAAGGTGGGGGCCTAGGCGGCTGTTGCTCCCTGTCCCATTGAGGTGGACATGGTAGGGTGCGGCGTATCGTAGTTTCTCCCTGTTACTACCATGGGAGCGAGAAAGAACCATGGAAGCCTTGACCAGATTACGAATCAGGTGTTACAAGTTCCCAGGCAATCTTGCACGACATGGCTAGCTCCTGTTCCTCAGTAGGAAAAGGTAGGGGCCTGTGTGTACCGTGGTAGTGCGTTATAGTGGGGAGGGTCGAGCGAAGTAGTAGCTGTGCAAAGGGGTCGAGCGCCTCAATGACGTCACAGGGCTCGGGCGCCTGGATGATGTCACGGGGGTCGAACGAGACGGAGGGAGGTTGGACGAAGTGGAGGAGCACTAGGGGGGCTCGGGCGCTTGTCTTTTGGCTTTGGTTTTGAGTAGAGTAAGGCCTAGGCCAGCTATGATGGGCCGTGGGCCATAATTTTGTCTTGGTGGATGGTTTTGCGGTACGGGTACCTGACAAATATCTTGACAAATCAAGTATTTAAGGATGTGCGAATCGAGATCGGTGATCAAGAGTTTGTAGTAGATCTAGTAGTTTTATCAGGCGTGGGGATTGATGTAATCCTAGGAATGAAGTGGATGAGTGGTAATGGAGTTCTAATTGATACCTCTACCTAGGTTGTTGTGTTGAGGGATCCCGTAGATAAAAAAAAGCCTTTCTAGTTCAACTCCCTCATGATTTTGCCCTCCACAATATGGCCAATGCTGCTGTAACCAAGGCCATTGCGGATGTTCTTGTTGTGTGTGAGTATCTAGATGTCTTTCCTGATGACTTGCTCGGATTACCTCTGGATCGTGATGTAGAATTCAAGATCGAGCTAATCCTGGGTACAGCTCCTATCTCTAGAAGACCTTATCGTATGCCACCCAATAAATTAGCTGAGCTCAAGACCCACTTGAATGAACTTTTGAATAAGGGCTTGATTCATCCTAGTTCTTCTCCATGGGGTTGTCCTGCTATCTTTGTGAAGAAGAAGGATCAATCTTTGCGCATGTGCGTGGATTATCGTCCACTCAATGTTGTCACCATCAAGAACAAATACCCTCTTCCCCGCATTGATATCTTGTTTGATTAGTTGTCTAAAGCTAAGGTATTCTCCAAGATTGATTTGAGATCTGGCTATCATCAGATCAAGATTCATCCTGAAGATATACCTAAGACTGCTTTCTCTACCAGATACGGGCTATATGAGTATCTTGTCATGTCCTTTGGGTTGACAAATGCTCCTGCACACTTCATGTATCTGATGAACTCAGTATTCATGCCTAAGTTAGACAAGTTTATGGTGGTTTTCATCGATGATATCCTCATTTATTCTCAGAATGAAGAAGAGCATGCCGAGCATCTGAGAGTTGTCTTAACTGGATTGCGTGACCATCAACTTTATGCCAAGTTCAGCAAATATGAGTTCTGGTTGAAGAGAGTACCTTTCCTTGGTCATGTGTTGTCTGAGGATGGCATTTCTATTGATCCTACCAAAGTGCAAGAAGTGTTGGATTGGAAGGCACTGACTTTGGTTCATGAAGTTCGAAGTTTTCTTGGTTTGGCTAGCTATTATCGTCGCTTCATCCTAGATTTCTCTAAAATAGCCAAGCTTATGACGCGATTGCTTCAAAAGGAAGAGAAGTTTGTCTAGACTCCGAAGTGTGAAGAGGCTTTCCACACTTTGTGGAGTTTGTTGACTTCTGCTCCTGTCCTAGCATAACCTGACATCAAGAACCCTTTTGATATATATTGTGATGCATCAGGCATCGGTTTAGGATGTGTTCTTATGCAAGAAGGCCGGGTCATTACTTATGCCTCGTGCCAGCTTCAGAAGCATGAAGTCAACTATCTCACTCATGATTTAGAGTTAGCCACAGTTGTTCATGCTCTGAAGATTTGGAGACATTACTTGCTTGGTAATGTGTGCAATATATTTATAGATCATAAAAGTCTCAAATACATCTTCACTCAACCCGAGTTGAACATACGTCAACGAAGATAGTTAGAGTTGATCAAGGACTACAATCTTCAAGTGCACTATCATCCTGGCAAGGCAAACGTTGTTGCTGATGCCTTAAGTAGAAAATCTCATTGCAATTCTCTGGTTGCCGAAGATTTTCATCTGTCCCATCTTTTACATCCAGTTGTGCTCCACAGTATCACTGTGGATTGCTCTCTTAGAAGTTGAATCATCAAGCTTTAAAAGACTGATGTAGGTGTGTTTCACATCAAACAAAAGATGAAAGAGCAAGAGACCAAGCACTTTTGAGTTGATAACAAAGGAATTCTTTGGTTCAAAGATCGACTTGTAGTGCTCAAGGACAAGGAACTTAGGAACCAAATCATGGCTGAAGCCCATTCTTCTAAATTGTCTATTCATCCAGGTAGTAGTAAAATGTATCAAGATCTAAAACCTTACTTTTGGTGGACCAAAATGAAGAAGGAGATCACAACCTACGTTGCTAGGTGTGGTAATTGTTGTAGAGTCAAGGCTATTCACATGAAACCTGGTTTGCTTCAACCTCTATCTATCCCAGGTTGGAAGTGGGAAGAGATAGTTATGGACTTTATTGTTAGCTTACCAACTATCGAGAGGGGTTTTGATTCCATTTGGGTGACCGTAGATCGCTTGACGAAGTCTGCTCATTTCATTCCTATGAAGACCAATTATCATTTGTATCATTACACGAACATTTATTTCCAACAAGTTGTACGTCTTCATGGTGTGCCCAAGTCTATTGTCTCTGATAGAGGACCTTAGTTCACAGCTCGTTTCTAGGAACGCTTACATTAGAATCTAGGCACCCATTTAATCCGTAGTTCTGTTTATCATCCGCAAACATCAGGGCAAACCGAGCGTGTTAATCAAATTCTTGAGGACATGCTTAGGTCTTGCCTTATCTCTTGTAAAGGCTCTTGGGAGAAATGGTTGCCGCTAGCTGAATTCTCTTATAACAATAGCTATTAAGAGAGTATCCAGATGGCTCCTTTCAAAGCTTTGTATGGACGTAAGTGTAGAACTCCTTTAAACTAGGTGAAACCTAGGGAAAGGAGGTACTACAACATCGACTTTGTAGAAGAGGCCGAGGAGCAGGTCCATGCTATTCAGAAACATATGACAGCTACTCAGGCTAGGCAAAAGAGTTATGCGGACAAAAGAAGGAAACCTATTGAGTTCAAGGTGGGTGACCACGTCTATCTGAAGGTATCACCTATGAAAGGAGTAAGCCATTTTGGAGTAAAGAGAAAGCTTGCACCTTAATATGTAAGCTCGTATCAAATCTTAGAAAAGAGTGGAAGGGTAGCTTACAAGCTTTAGTTACCTCCTGAGTTGGGATCTATCTTTCCAGTCTTCCATGTTTCTTAGTTGAAGAAATGTCTTTGTGTGCCTGAGGAAAGAGTAGAAGTGAGGGGTGTCAAATTGAAATCTGATCTCACTTATGAAGAAGGGCCTATGGATATTTTGGAAGTCCAAGAATGGGTAACTCGAAGCTGAGTGGTTAAGCTATATAAGGTGCTTTGGAATAATCATAGTGAGTGTGATGCAATGTGGGAGAGGGAGGATTATTTGCAAGACACTTATCCTATCTTCTTTGCTAAACGGTACGCTTTCCAAATCTTGGGATGAGATTTGTATAAGGGGGGAGGGTTGTAACACCCAACTTGTCTCTTTGTACTTGCATTACATGAGCATAAGCATCATTCATCCATGCATGAGCTTTACTTATGAAACATCCTTATGAAACCCTTGAAACATTGCTTTGAAACATGTGAAACATTGTCTTATTCTTGTATGTTTCATTGTGTGTATGCTTATGATCATGTGTAGTTAATACAAGAGTGGGTCAATTAGACTCATTAGCACCTTGACTATGCTTAGGACACTTAATGGAACATTGTTCATGTTGATCTTGTTGCCCAATTAAGTCCCTAGGTGATGATTTGACTTTAGTTGACTCTAGAACCTTTTTGTTTGACTGTTTAAAAAGTACAGCTAGAAGTGTTTGTCTAACTATGCACACTTAAGCAAAGTTGTAGTAAATTTCATGAGGAACAAATGTTGTTTAATGACCATCTCATGAAAATGACCAGAACACCCTCTAACAGGACCCTCAAGTTGAAGTTGCATGTTGTTTGAGACTTAGAAATATTCTAAGTATAGAACTGCAATGCAGTTTCATTCTACCCCAGTTCAGAGCCCTGTAGTTCCCAATCCATGCTGAATTAGACCAAGTGCCTATTGACAATGTTGGAGGTCTCATGTAGCTCTACAACTTTGCTAATTATGGCATTAACTGATTCGAGTTAGATCAGGAGATAGAGGTTAAAGAAGGGGGCGGTTTCAGTCGGCATCAGGCTCTGATTCAGAGCCGAGCTAGGCTCAATGGCCGACCGACCACAGGCCACTACAGTCGTGTGGCCACCCCGTGGTGTCCGTACGCCAGCCGCACACCCACCGGTCAGGCCGAGGTGGTCTCTAGGATGCCACGACACCTCTGCCTTGCTCCCACGCGCTCACTTCGCCCATCTGCCTCGCGCAGCAACAACAGCGGCAATAGAGCATCGCCGAGGACTTTGCTGCCACGTAGCTCCACCGTCGCTGCTCCTCCTACCGAACCAGCTAGTCCATCACCTCACCTCAGTCTCCTCTAGCTCATCATCCTCTCCATTGAGTCATTCGCACATCGGTGAGGCTACATTGTTGACTCCACCATTGCGGGAAACTCGCCGGAGCTCCGCCATGCTTGCACTCGTTGCGGCCGAGCTCTCCGGTGCCCTTCCTTCCTCTTCTCCGTAGCGTAGCAGGCGCCCTAGGTAACCTCGATGCTCATGCCGAGCTTAGAACAGGCCGCCATGCCTGGAGATGGCCGGCGTACTGCCAAACTACCCCGTCTTGCCACCCGACGGCGTGCTAGCTCCAGTGCTTCCGCGCCTCCATCTTCACTACCCTCTGGTGCGGCTCGTCGCGTAGATCACGTAGGTGCCATCCCCCTCACCGGAGACCTCACCGCTGTTGAGGAATCGATGGTCAAAGCTTTGCTCTACCTCTGCACTGGCTGCCATATGGGGTCCGTTGACCCGCGGGTCCCACCCATCAGCGAGAGCAGTTAGGGTTAGGTTTAATTCAAAATCCATATTTGAATGTATTCTTCAAAAAATCATATCTGGAGATTTAGAGCTCTGATTTGAGTGGTTCAAATTTTTTGGTGCTCCTTGTATAGTCTAGTTTTTAATAAAAAATATGAAATATACAATGTTCTGTAGAAAAATAAATAGTTATTATTTATCTCTTTTATTCATGGATAAAAAGGGGAAATTCATATCTCTTATTGTACAGCTCCAAATGCTATGAAAATTTTATGAGGTGCTATTCATGCTATGTATAGGCTGTAGTTTAAGTTTCATGATTTTTGGATAATGTATGATTAAGTTATGAATTTCACTTATTTAATTGGGTGATTCTTGTGCTAATTTTCATAATTAACCTATGAATCCAATAAAGGTGAAATTTGGTGAGTAGTGTTCTTATGTTAGTATGAAGCTAGGAAAAATATGAAATCCATTGTTCGACACTTTCAATAAGATTTCCTATTTATGCTAAAATCAGCCCTGCTGTTTTGTACTTTTGGCATAGCATGATATATATGTTCAAGTTCTTTGAAATTTTTATGGTTACCCACTAGGAGCATATAATAGCTGTTGTAATTTTTGTAAAATTTACTGTGCACTTTTGATGTATGTTCATAATTACACCTTGCTATCCAAATAAATTAAGAAACATATTAAATAAATTTATTTGGTGGTAGACACTATGTTTTCTGGTGTTCATGAGTCATGTGTAATATGTTGGTAAAGTTGGTTTGGTCCATAAGTGAGTTTTCCACATCATTAAATAATTATTTTCTTGAATCTGGCAATTCTGGACAGTTCTGGGAACTTTGTAAAGTTCACCTTGTTAATTTGGTTTACTGGGAAACTTGTGAATAGAAAAGTTATAGATAATTCATGTATCTAGTTGCTGTTAAAATTTGGTGGCATTTGACCAAGTAGTTTCGGAGTTACAGCTGTTCAAAGTTGGGTCACAGTTTTCGTTGCTCTCTGTCTTGTTTATACCAATTTCTGCAAATGCATGTTTTCAGTCTACTAAACTTGGGAATCGTGCTTTGATGATTAAAGATGAAGTGTAGATAACTTCATAAGATTTCCAGATTGTCTTATTGCAAGTCATTTTGATTTGTGGATCTCTAGTTATGAGTTATTTACTGAGCTACTGCTTGTATGCCAGAAATCCTGAGTTGGGTCTGAATGTGCTTTTGCTTTACTTAAGCTTGCTTGTAATGTTTTAGGTGCTTAAGCTTGTTGATATAGTTGTTAGGTGCAGGTGTTAGGCCTCTAATTGAGTACGAACAACTGTATCTTAGGTTGCACAAGTTTGGTAAGTGTATTCTTGCTCTTTAGAGAGGAGATATGCACCTACTCTTTAAAGTGATTTGAATAGAGCGTTGCACCTACTCGGTCAACAAATGTCTAGTGATGCTATGTTCATTAATTGTTCTTCATTCATGATCATCATGTCATCATATCATGCCATCTCCTATGTATCCATGATATTTATCTTATGCATGTGCATGCAATAGGTGTGCCGGAGGGAGTAACCCTGCTTGAGTTCGAGGGAACCTGTCCGGAGGAACAACCACCACTGGTACCGAAGCCGCAAGTGCAGGTCCCCGAAGGAGTGCCCGAAGAAGAAGTGGTTGACTTCCCTGATCACCAACCTTGCAACTTTGTCAAAGGCAACCCCAAGAGCATTATAAGCCTCCTAATTTCTGAAATCAATTGAGTATATTATGTTATATGTATTGATGCATTAAGTTATAGGAGTTGGTTGGAAACACTTGCTACATATATATCATATCTTTTTCTAGAAAGTATACTTTGAATCCTATTTAGGTTCAAGATCAAGTAATTGCTTAGCCCTGCTTTAACTGATAAAAGTCAGGTGATCTCCTGTTACCTGCGAGCTTTAGGGATATATCTAGACACGATTGGCTATATTTGCTATCGTGGAAAAGAACCTTGGATAAAATGAATGAAGACCGGGCGAAGGCTTATAGGGGGTTGTTTTGCTTATAGTGACTCCGCCTGTGTCTATTAAGGACCAAAACTTGGAGCCTTTCCTAGTCATATTGAACGCATGCCTCTCTCTTAGCTGGCTGGACCAGAGCCTTTGACCGCGAATCCGAGTAGTTCAACTTAGGCCGGGACCCGGCAAGTATAAAGTGCACCTCGAAAGGAAGCCATAAGCGTGAGTCCAAGGGTAGGTGTTTAAAAGTTTTGAATGTCCTGGCAGAAGGGTAATCCTTGAGAGTGTTGGCGCTGATCGGACCCACGAAGTTGGTTCCTGAGTTGTACCCAAGGTGACCTAAGGCTACCATTGCAAAGTATGCCTGGGTGAGGATTAGGAATATCTCCCCAGCTGGGTAGTAATCGATTCGAGTCACCGTCTCTCCCGGTTAGTGAGAACTTGACGGGCATATCTCCATTGTAGATTCACTAAATGATTTAATGATTCAAGAATGATGATGATGATGATAGCCTTTTTATACCTGATATGGTTATTAATGTTTGTTCTTTAATTAAGTGATTGCTATAGTGCAAGTGCTAATCTAGATGACAGGTAAATGGTGATTAATTCGATGCTTAAGTAATAATTGATTTCTCATGTTATTAAGCTTTTATGCAAAATGTTGTCAAGTGAGCTCCACTTATATATTAGCCTTGCATAGTCCTTGGTGTCATTTATTTCTGGTTTTTGATGGGTAGGTCTAGCTGAGTACCTTCTCGTACTCAGGGTTTATTCCCTCTTGTTGCAAATGACCTTCTCTACTCTAGTTGTTGCAAGTATTGCCTTCTCCCTGCCGGGGACGAAGACTAGACCGTTGGACACGGTCTCTGTTAGAGTTCTCTCCTAAAATGCTTTTGTGGGGAATTGACTATGAGCTGGCTATGTATCTGAACAACTGGTGTTGTGATTTTGAAACTATGCTGCTTCTGCTACTTTAAAATTGGTTTGTAATAACTTATTTTAACTCCAATGTATATGAGCTACTATAAGCTACTTGTGAAATGTGTGTAATAGATGGTATGTTGTGTTGAATCATGTACGATCTTGGTTGGTTGTTGGTTTGTTTGAAATCCTTCTAGATTTTATTGGACTACCGGAGTTATATGGGCTCAAGTGCGGGAATTTGATCACTCCGGCGATTGTTTTTGTACTTGTACTCTTATAATTTGGATGGTTCCATGAAACAGGGAGCGACGAACGTTCTCTTTGGAGGACTAACTCACTGCCTGCACACTTTGATGACCCACGACAGGAGAGCAAACCTTTCCCTGATCAACGGCCCTTACAGTTACCTATGCCACTCAGGCACGGGTTAAACCAAGCCCGAATGATCACGGAGCCAACCTCCACGGCATCTTATCCTCCCCTACTCATAAGATCCCTTCTAACACCAGCTATTGGAAAGGATAATTGTGTCTCCCTCTCTCTTATTTCTGCACTCACCCAACGGGAGGAAGGGAGCAATCCATAGTTACAGATACAAGTGCTTCAAACTGGAGAAGGTCCCCACTTATAAAGTTTAGAAGTATTCTGAGCAGCCCGAGACTCCCTCGCCACGAGGCAAACCAAGAGAGGTCACAAATAGTGACGAATACCTACCTAGGGTCGAGAGAATTGGGATTCTCGCAAAGACAGGATAGCATAGAATCGATGAGACCATTCGGCCCCGCCTAGGTCGCAAACCTTGATGCACAATGCACTGACGCGAAGAGGGACAGTGGTCATGTACCTCAACACTAGGACGCCCTGATGAAATGGAACACAACGACCACCCACCGCATCAGACACGCTAGCCCACAGGGGGTCAAGTGATGAAGCTCAAACATACCGCATCTACAAGCCCATGATCCGAATGAACACGCCTCTTAGCACCTTCACGATCACTTCATGGTCGCAAAGACGCTTGGGGGCTACTGTCAGAGTTGTAACCCCGGGGTGTCTTAAGGTGCCAACTAGTTAGCGGGCCACATAGCTCGCAATTCATTAGATTAACGATGGCCCGAATGACTGAGGCCCAGCTAGGACGATCTTGCTAGGCCAACGACTAGGCTAGGGTCGGCCATGACCCCTTCTCTTGCCTTAGCCACACGGAAGATGCGACCTCTCCCCCGTTACGACCCCTGGGCAGGACAGGGAGAGGTCGACCATAGCTCAGTGTGCTTGCTCTGACAAGAGCAGGTGCTCCACACTAACCTCACAAAGATTGATGTGATAGCAATCACCTCTGTTTGGTCAGACGCCAATCCTATGTCACGCAGCACCAATAAGACAACACCTCATAGTGGTGGCAATAGGTACGAAACCCACTAGATATGGACCGACGGGATGCGTGTACGATCCTACCCACTACGGGATGGGATCCACGACAAGGGTCTCAACCTAGAGGCCTTCTTGGCTGGCGGAGCACCCTGACCCCGATGATCAGGGTCGTGGCCCTCAGCCCCATGAGATGACCAAGCAAACAACGACCCAGGGCTACTACCCACTGCGGGTACGATGCCCTGGGAAACCTGGAGATGACAGCGAAGACCAAGATGAATGTCGCGTTGCACAGGACAACTGATGAACCATCACCATGGCTACAGTGCTACCACGGCCAGCACAGTAGCACCATGTCAACCCCTGCTACAACATGGCCATAAGACCATGATGAGAGACACGTCCCGACAAACACCAGAAGATGACATAGCTTGCAAGCTAAGTTAGTTAGGACCTCCCTTAGGCTCTCGACCCCTCGATCGGGGGAATCTCCTCTTTGTAACAGGCTCTGGCCTTGAACTCTACATAAGGGCGGCCAGGGCTCCCATCTAGGGACATTCCATTCTTCATCCTCTACCACTCCATGCACCCACCTTAGTAGTAGGGCTCCCGGAGCTTCTCTTCAGGCCACCCCTCATCTAGCATAGGTTCTACCATCTCTTCCATCATTCTTGCACCCCCATTGTAAAAACTTCAGAGCATTCAAGCAAGGAAAACACATTTGATCTTCTCTAAGACTAGACGTAGGGCTCCGACCCGAACCAGTATAAATCCTCGTGTTTATTGGATGCTACCACCGTCTTCCTAGAGCAGCGCGCTGTTGGTATTTATTAATTTGACACTTGTTTTAGTAGCCACCTATTAATTACCTGCACCTCTAGCTTACTTGTACTAGGTTGTCATCCCTAGTGTTGAGCTAAAAGTGATTGTAGGCACTACCTATATTCGGGAACAGAGCAAGTCTTCCTTCATAACCGGGTCCTACTTATCCTATATTCGGGGAGTGGACTACAAAGGACTCAACGGGAGTATCACATCCGCGATCTTCCACATGGCCCAGAATATAGGGTGCATTCATAGTTAAACAACGTATAATCACCATGCTTACACAATGTTGACCACTCACCCATTGTACTTCTAGGTGAGTGCTATACGATCTTATGCTTGATTGTAAAGATAATCTAACTATACTAAGCATATAATCAAAGTAGATGATGAACAATATAACTGAGAACATAAACAATATATAGAGCAATGTCAAATCATTATAGCTAGCAAATGAATACAAAAAGATACAAGAGAGAGGTTACAGAAGGCTTTACCAAGCCACGCTCTTGACACGATCCGAAATCCAAGCGAAGCTTGCCTCCCTCTACTTCTAGCCTAGTTAGCTATGCCCTAGAATATGATGGAGCTCTAAGGAGATTAAGGTTTCTATCCCTAATGACTTGATCAAATGACTTGAATGCTTTGAACCCAGGGGGTAGGGTCTTGCTTATATAGGCCAGTGGGATAAACCAGAGCCCTTGGAACAAACTGACCTTGATCAACGGTGAAGATGCAACCCATAAGGTGGTGGAGGAACAGATGCAGAAGACCGAGGCTGATAGGTAGGCCCCTAGGTCGGCCGACATAGGGGTGGGTCGGCCGACTTGGCTCAATGCCAGGTGGGCCCCTTCGGCGGGTCGTCTTCTAGTGTCTTCTAAATCCTTCTCAACTTGGTTCCTGCATAGGATATGCTTTTTACCCCGACATGTGGGTCCTCTTTGGCTCTTTTTCTGAGTAACCCTTGCAGAAACACAGATTTACCAAAACCTATGAAATTTTGTCAGTTTAACCCCTAATTCTATGTTGGAGATTGATTTATATCCTTATTCATGTTTCGTTGATGGTTTATAATAGTAGCTATTGACCATCAACAACTCCCCCAAGCTATTATTATAAACCATCAGTGGAATGGATATATAGTGGGAGTGGTTATGAATGGTGTCAGTGGTGGTAATGGTGGAAAACCTAATTCTACTTTTGCTCCTTGAAAACATACCTCTCTTTTGAAATTTGGAAACAACCTTGCAAGAAAACATGTGGCTATCTTATTCATTTCTTCTTTTTTTAGGCGGGCATCAGAGTACCCATTGTTTTAATATTTTGGACACTTGTCCATTTTTTCTAATACTTTTCTTTTTTATGAATTAACTTTTGTATAGCCACATGCCTTAGAGACATGTCGTTCGTACTTCTAGTGTAGAAGCAGCATATTTGGGTGGAGTGTGCATGATCTTAATTTTAAAAGCATGACAAATCTCTAAGGCATCAACAAAGCTTGATAACACTCAATGCAAAGCAAGTAGCATATATATGTGGAGGTTTTCCTAGTCTAACATTCATGTATGGCTATGGTAGGAATTCAAGCTCTGTCATACAAGGAACTCATCATGTAGCATTTAAGATTTTCAAACGATAAATCTACGAAACTCAAGTATCACTAGGAACAAGATAAACAGTAGCTCAGGCCTTCTCATATCATATCCGTCAATTACCTAGACTTAAATCAAGCATTTGCTACCCACAAGTTTCAGGCTCAGAGTAAATCTTTAGGTCAAAACAATTGTATCTAAAACTTGAGAGAATTAGAGGCTGAAAACTAGGTACTTGAAAAGAATTATGGCAAAGCAACTATTCATCATTTCCATAAAAAGATTATCTTAGAGTCCATTTTATTTAAGCAGAAAAGCAAACTTATGTACACACTCTCTTTTTATTTTATTTCAAACTTAAAGATCACACCAATCTACTATGTATATAGAGCTAAAAAGGAAATCTTTATTTTGTTTTATGGTTATGCTATTTTTATTGTTTGTAATGAATAGCACACTTAAAAGTAGTAAAATAAAAAGAGGAAAGGAATACTTAGCTAGATACATGGGGGATGCTTTTCCCCCAAGCTGGATGATGACGTAGTCGTTCATTCTTGCTGTGTAGCAAACCGACAGTGGAAATGTACTCATTCCTCTATCGGAGTATTGATTGATGATGATGATGGTTAAAGCAATGCTCCAATAGTGGATAGAACATCCACTCGCCTGTCGGTTCTTCTAGATCCTTCAAATCTTGCAAAGCTTAAATAGACAACAAAACTTGTGGAACAGATTAAGCGTTAGTGGTTAACCACCTAAGCCTCAGTTGCCTAGAGCCTTCTATGTTTGATTATGTTTCTTTTAAGCATAATTGAAATAGGATCTTTTTCTCAATATTATTTTTGTATTTTATATTTTATATGAAGCAATAGAAAATGTAACAAGATGAATGAATATTTATTTTTATTTTTATGCCACTATGGTGAATATTCCTGCAGATTTTATGCCGCAAAATTATTCACATGGGGCATAGGATTATTGGTGCATTGGTGCAATGCAACAAGCAAATATTTTTATTCTCTTTTTCTAATACAGACGTAGTAAAGCAAATATGCAACATAAATTAATTATGCTAATGTAGGAAAATAAATATGCTAAAGGAAAAATTATGCAATGCTAAAAAGGGAAATATGGATAACTACCAAGTTTACCTCCCGACGAGGGTTCGATGATTTAAGTCTTCCGAATAGGACTTCCTATCTGGTTCATTCTTCCTAGGGTGCATCACTGGGTCTAAATGGCGACCCTGGTTGCACCTCTTCTGATGGTGAACTGGACAATGATCCCTGCTCCTTCCATACCTATTTAGTTGGTGAAGTTAACTTTGATGTTAGGGACTTGTCCTTCACAGGTTCTTCTTCATCATTCTTTTCTTCTTCATTCTTTAGGAGATGATTCTTATGACGTTGGGCTAAACGGCGCCTCCTCCTCAATCTGTTCTTCTTTGCCTGTTCATAAGTTGTATAACTATTGAAATAGCAGTGTACCTTCTCGGTAGGGAACTAGAAGTGGACTTCCCCTGATCTCATGTAGATGATTGCTCGAGTAGTGTTGAGGAACAGTCTTCCTACTATAATCGGTGGAACATATTCTTCTTCTTCCATGTCTAGGACCATAAAGTCAGTGGGGATGTAGTGATCTCAGATTTGCACCATGACATCCTTTGCTATCCCCTCTAGGAATCGAAATGTTTGGTCTACCATCTGCAGCTGCACATAGGTGGGGTACAAGGCTTCCTTACCAAATAAGTACTCATAAGTTACCTTGGCCATTATGTTGACTCCCAACCCAGTGTCATAGAAGGTCTTGTGGAAGATTCTCTGATTGATCGTGCACTCGATCATTGGTACACCTAGATCATCTTGTTTAAGGAGGTACGTGTTAGGAATATGCCCTAGAGGTAATCATAGAGATGATGATATTGCGATTGTATCCATGATATATTATGTGTTCATTGAATATCCATTAAAGACAACTTGTATCGATTGGCAATTATGTGAATTGTTTGTGAAACTCTTTTACTTGTATGGTTATTCTAAAGTTGTCCCCGATTGTAGTTCGTGTGAGGACACACATGAATAATAGATCAGCACATATGTTGGTTGATGACTATGTTTCACAAGTCATGGACATAGAGATGTCAAACTAATAGTGTGGGCACATGTATGACATGGGGCTGGACTGACCAATGTGAGATGTTGTAATTGTCTCTATACATATCATGTACATTATGTCCTTAGACCTAAGATTGTTGTATGTATTCAAGATGTGAAATGACCTACTCAGGGACTATCAAACGCTACTCCGTAACAGGGTAGTTATAAAGGTAGTTTTCGGGTTTGTTGGGAAACATGTTGTGAGACATAGACAATCAAGATGGAATTTGCCCCTCTCTATGTGAGAGAGATATCACTAGATCACTCTAATGATTAGATCAAGAAATGCATGGTCGTGCTTGGGTTAAGTGTTAACCTATGAGTTGGACCAAATATCATGAGGCAAGGGAATAACAAGTATGTGGTTTTGTGGTGGTTCATCTGATATGATCTTTGCGTATGCATAGGAGTTGACACGCCTTGCTAGAGGCCGCTATCAACTAATGGATGAGTAGGAGTACTCAGGCCATGTCTATGTATGTGTGAACCCATAGGGTCGCACGCTTAAGGGGCTGGAAGCCTAATTCGGGTTGGACCCAAATTAGACATAGATTAGGGTTACTAATGGGCCTCCAACTCTGGAGCTCATGAGGATGCCTATATAAGCAAGGGGTGGGCAATGGGGCTAGGTTAAGCCATGCCACTTGGTAGCCACCGCCGCCCATCCCACGCCCGCGCCTGCTGCTCCTCGCGGACCTAGCAGTCCGGAGGTGCAACACTTCCTCCCTGTACGTGTGGATACCTCAGAGGTGCTGCATCTAGAGCACAAGGATGAACTGCACGATGGGGATGGATAGACGGATGACCTCACAACTACACGGCACTGCTACAACTCATACGACTACTCTGCTACACCTGCGCGTCTGGTGGTAATCCCGTGATCTATAACTAGCAGTTGATCCTAGTTTATGGGATTGAAATTTTTGTTTTTTCGGCTAGCGTAGCATCCTTATAACCCTACAGTGGTATCAGAGCCGTAGCTACCACGTTATAGGTTCTCTTGTACACATATGGAGATATGCATGATTGTAGATGAGTCTCCGATCATGGTTTGTGATCTTGCTATGTTGGTCTTGTAACGATCTACTCGTATCGGTCAGAATTCCGCCATTCGAGTTAAGTGATACATGTAAACCCAGTCATGGTCAGATGGAGATCAATCAGATTGATTGAATCGAACCTAGGTCAAGTGCCGAGCACATATGATGCACGGTGGTGGTAGATTGGATCTACTGCCAGGCTCCGGGGTGCAAGAAAAAGTGTTGTTCGGTAAAACAGTCATAACTTTTGCATACGACCACGGATTGAGATGCATTATACATGAAAATTGATCTACAAAAATTTTTACATCCGATTCTCCCCCACTTCGTCGGGTTTGCCAAAATTAGATTTGCAAAAAATTGCTAGGAAGATGGTGTTTTCGGTGTTTTAAGATTAGACGTCGGAATCGGTTAGCTCTGTTTTGCAGGATTTTATGACTAGTATAGCCCTTATGTGTATGTGATGCATGTATGTAATTAATTCATGGCTTGCATGTCATGAGTATGACAATATGGCTGGAGCCACATAGATATTGTCAATTTGATGTAATGGCTTGCGTGCCAAACTGTGATGATCCTATCTGCGACTATGTAATATTACTTCACTGCCTTGCGTTAGTGATAGCTAATCTTGGTGGACTCATCATGGGAGGATGGCATACATGGATCATGGAGATGGAGATCATCATGATGAATAGTTCGATGGAGATCTCCAAAGGAACAATGGGCTGTACCAAGTCAATATCTGTGTTAATGCCATTCTTACTATGTTCTACTTTCACGTGCGATAATGTTTTTGTCTACATGCGATTGTGAAGTAGAACGATCCCTCAGCAATGTTTAAGTTAAAATGCTCCCCTAAACCTTGCACTGTCATGTGTCTTGTACAATCGGTGGTGGGTCTATGAAATTAGGGTGCCACTGGTTTTCCTTGACTAGGCAGGTTCATATCGGATACTTAGTGCAGAAGGGTTGGTAACTTGAACAAGGTCATCCTAGCGGTTAGGGACCTTGGAGCATAAGGAGTTGGGCACCATAGCATAGAGATGCTACCCAACAACAAGATTCATATGTGACATGATTAGCAAAGAGTTGCTTACTGATCTACCATGTCTTCTAGCGGTGATGCCAAAGCTCACTAGTAGACTTGTTAGTTGTGGGTCTTGAATCACTAAGTTTCAATAGAGGGATATTGATTTTAGTGGGAGTAGATTCTATTAAAGGTTTAATATTGTTTACTCTATCATGGATACATTGTCTTAGTATTTTGCATTACTTTTGTTGTAGATAAATAGCGCCTAGCAATCAACCATTTACTTTGCGTTCAATCCTTGAGAAAGATAAGTTGAATGGAACAAACTATGTGGATTGGATCCGCAACCTGAGAATTGTTCTCAAGGTTGAGAAAAAGGAAGAAATTCTAGACACCCCATTACCAAATGAACCTGCTGATAATGCACCTGCTGCAGAGAAAACCGCTTATAAGAGAGCATGTGATGCTGATCTTGAAGTGAGTTGCCTTATTCTTGCTTGTATGGAACCAGATTTGCAGATGCAATTTGACAATAACCATGCAGCGTACGATATGATCGTGGCACTCAATGATATGTTCCAGACTCAAGCCAGGACTGAAAGGTTCAATGTCTCAAAGGCTTTTGCTGAAACCAAGCTAGCAGAGGGCGCAGTAGTTGGGCCACATGTGATCAAAATGGTTGGTTACACTCAGAGGTTGGAGAAGCTAGGCTTCCAAATTGGCCAAGAGTTGGCTACTGATTTCATTCTCGCGTCTCTTTCACCTAGTTATGGGAACTTCATTTCAAACTACCATATGCATGGGGCGGAGAAGGGCTTGAATGAATTGTGTGGCATGCTTAAAACAGCAGAGGCTGACATCAAGAAAGGTGCTGGCAGCAGCCATGTGATGGCGATCCAAAACAAGCCTAACTTTAAGAAGAAGGGCAATTCCTAGAAGAAGAAGAAGGGCAAGGCTAAAGATGAGATCTCTAAGCCAAACTCATCTGCACCCAAGGCTGGACCATCTTCTGATGAAGAGTGCTTTCATTGTAAGGGGAAAGGTCACTGGAAGAGGAACTGCAAGCTGTACTTGGCGTCCTTAAAGAAGGAGGACGACAGTAAAGGTACTCCCACTGCTCATACACTTGTTGTTTATGTTACAGACATTTTCCTTGTTAACTCTTATATTAATTCTTAGGTATTTGATACCAGATCAGTTGCTCATATTTGTAATATGATGCAGGGAATGATAAGAAGTAGAAGAATGGAAAAAGGAGAAGTTGATTTCCGTGTGGGCAATAATGCAAGAGTTGCTGCGTTGAACGTTAGGACAATGCAACTCCACCTCCCGTCAGGATTTATTATGGAGTTGAATAATTGTTATTTTGTTCCTAGTTTAAGTTGAAACATTGTGTCACCTTCATGTTTGATGAAGGATGGTTATTCATTTGCGAGTAAAGACAATGGTTGTGTGATCTCTAAGAATGACATGTTTGTGGCTTTTGCATCCATTGTGAATGGGATATTTATTTTAAATCTTGATGATGCACCTATTTGTAATATTAGTGCTAAAAGGCCTTGACTTAATGAGTTAAGTCCTACTTATATGTGGCATTGTCATTTAGGTCATATAAGTGAGAGTCACATGAAGAGGCTCCATTCTGATGGGCTTTAACTTCATTTGATTTCGAATCATACGAGACATGTGAGGCTTGCTTGCTGGGAAAGATGACCAAGGCACCTTTAACAGGTTTTCCTAAGAGGGTGTCTAACTTGTTGGAACTTGTACATACTGATGTATGTGGACCAATGAGTACGACAGCTAGAGGCAGATTCTAATACTTCATAACCTTCACTGATGATTTTAGTAGATATGGCTATGTCTACTTAATGAAACATAAATCTGAGACATTTGAAAAGTTCAAAGAATTTCAGAATGAAGTAGAGAATCAATGTGACAAGAAAATTAAGGCCTTGCGATCTGATCATGGAGGCGAATATTTGAGCCACGAGTTTAGCAATCATCTAAAGAGTTGCGGAATTGTTCCACAGCTTATGCCACCTAGAACGCCTCAGAGAAACGGCGTGTCTGAGCGACGTAATCGGACTTTGTTGGACATGGTTCGGTCAATGATGAGCCAGTCAGACCTACCTTTTATCGTTTTGGGGATATGCTTTAGAAACAGCCGCTTTCACATTAAATAGGGTACCATCTAAGTCCTTAGTTAAGACACCATATGAGATGTGGACTGGTAAGAGTCCTAGTTTATCTTTTTTGATAATTTGGGGTTGTGAAGTTTATGTCAAGCGACTTATGTCAGATAAACTAACACCCAAGTCAGACAAATGCTTTTTCGTGGGATATCCAAAGGAAACTTTAGGGTATTACTTCTACAACTGATCAGAGGGCAAAGTGTTTGTTGCTCGGAATAGTGTTTTCTTAGAGAAAGAGTTTCTCAAAAGAGAGAAAAGTGGACATAAGGTGTATCTTGAAGAAGTTCAAGATGAGCCAGTTGGGAAGGACTCTACGAGTGATGCTAATGTAGCAGAACAAGTTGAGATACCCGTGGCAATAGAAACACCGCCGCAACCACGAAGGTCACCAAGAATCCATGAGTTGTGTGGGGATTTGTTATTGTTAGACGATGACGAACCTATGACTTATGCGAAAGCAATGATGGACCCAGATTCCAAGAAATGGCAAAGTGCCATGAGATTTGAGATAGATTCCATGGGAAACAATCAAGTTTGGAACTTGGTTGACCCACCTGATGGGGTTAGACACATAGAGTGCAAATGGATCTATAAAAAGAAAAAGGATATGGATGGAAATGTTCACATCTATAAAGCTCGACTTGTTGCAAAGGGTTTTCGGCAAGTTCAAGGAATTGACTACGACGAGACTTTCTCGCCGGTAGCGATGCTTAAATCTATTCGGATCATTCTAGCAATAGCTGCTTATTTCAATTATGATATATGGTAGATGGATGTTAAAACAACCTTTCTAAATGGAAATTTGGATGAGGACATGTATATGATATAGCCCGAAGGTTTTGTTGATCTAAACAATGTTGGAAAAATATGCAAGCTTCAAAAATCCATTTATGGGTTAAAGCAAGCATCTCGGAGTTGGAACATTCATTTTAATGAAGTGGTCAAAGGGTTTGGCTTCTATCAGAATGAAGAGGAACCTTGTGTTTACAAGAAGGAAAGTGGGAGCACTGTTGTATTTCTGATCTTGTATGTGGATGACATATTATTGATTGGGAATGACATTCCAATGTTGTAATCCGTAAAGACTTCACTGAATAATACTTTTTCTATGAAGGATTTAGGAGAAGCAGCATACATTTTGGGTATCAAAATCTATAGAGATAGATCAAAGAGGCTTATAGGATTAAGCCAAGATATGTACATTGACAAGGTGTTGAAACGGTTCAACATGGAACAGTCCAAGAAAGGGTTCTTGCCTATGTCACATGGTATGCGCTTTAGCGATAAACAGTGTCCTTCAACAACTGATGAGCGAAAGCGCATGAGTAAGGTTCCATACGCTTCGTCAGTTGGTTCCATCATGTACGCCATGATATGTACTCGCCCAGATGTCTCATATGCTCTAAGTGTTGCGAGCAGGTACCAAGCTGATCCAAGTGAGAGTCACTGGACACTTGTTAAAAACATTCTTAAGTACTTGAGAAGGACTAAAGATGTGTTCCTAATCTATGGAGGTGAGAAGGAGCTCATTATAAATGGTTACACCAATGCTAGCTGTAACACCCCAGGTGTTTGGCTTCCTTAATTGCATTGCATTTCATAAGCATTAACATTAATCATCTCATTCATGAGTGTGAGCATCATTCATTTCATGCATAAGCTTATAATATGTGAAACATGCTTTTGAAACATGGCAACATGTGTTTATATTTCATGTGTGTTTATGAAATGAGTAGTGTGCAACACCCAAGTGCAACATGTGCAACTTCCATTTTAGACATGCCACCTACTTTAGTGTAACATAATTAGCTAGTGCTATGCAACAAAGTATTGAAACATGTGCAACATGATCTTGCAACATTTGGGTGGAATATTGATTTGCTTGTTTCAAAGTGTGTGACCCTAGGAATTTCGTGTAACCAATGTACAGAGTGGCTAATTAGGTCTCATAACACCTTAATTACATTTAGGGTAAGTAGTGGAGCAATGTTCATGTTGACCAAAATTTCCAAATTGCCCTTCTAAATGTTGTTGACTAAGTGTGGACCCCTAGAGTGATCTGGTTTGACCAATTAAAAAGTCTAGCTTAGAGATCTTGCATGGAGGAGCAACCTTAAGCAAAGTTGTAGAGAATTTCATAAGGAACAAAAGTTCTAATATGGCCATCTCATGAAAATGACCAGAACATACTCAAAAATGGCCCACAAGTCAGTATTAGAGGCTGTTTTGGGACTTAGCAAATTTTGGCTAAGTGTGAAGCTGAAAACCGTTTCACTGTACCCCACTTTGGCACCTTATAACTCACAAACCAGGCCGAATCAGTCCTTGAGCCAATTGACAAAGTTGTAGTCCACATGTAGCTCTACCATTTTTGTATTATCACTTTCTGCTAATTCAGGCCTGATTAGGAGTAAAATGGAATCAAAATCGTGCTGTCAGTTGACGCCATCGAGCTCTGAAACGAACCTTCAGTCACCGACAGTCGCAGGCCATCGCCGCCGCATGTCCTCCACGCGCCGCGCGCGACCTAGCGCCTTGGCCAGCTGCCGAGCACATAGAAGGGCGCCTCTGCTGTCGTTCTGACCTCACCCATCCATTCCCTCCTCCTCCTTCCCTCTCTCGTCTGCTTAGGGGAGAAACCGAGCCGCCATTGCCGCTCTTGCTCCGACGAGCTCGCGCGCGTATTCCACTGCACCACCGCACCTCAAGTCCGGCCAACAGCTACGCCTTGAGCCCCTCTACCCACTCGTCCCGTCCCTGCCCTCAGACGCACCTTGGTAAGGACGAATCGTCAGTTCCGCCACCGCCAGACCTCGTCGGCATTCTCCCGCGCGGCGGCTCACCGTGGCTAGGGTCTTCGGTGCTTCCACTGCGAGCGCTAGTAGGTGCTTTAGGACCGGGGTAGTACGGGGATGCTCACCATGGGTCTAGGAGAGGATCCCGAGGTCACCGCCGGCAAGGAGCACCACCACCGCCTCGCCGGTCCGCCATGCCCGCCACCATCCCCCATAGCCGCAGCCATTGCTCCAATTAGTAGCACCCCTAGGTTCGCATGGAAGAGGCGAACATGCCTGTGCCCTTGGTCTCGCCGGAGCTGCCGCCGGCGGCGAGTTTGCCGTCGACCGTTTTCCTCCCCCGCCTTCGTCTCGCTGACAAGTGGGGCCCGCTCGTCAAAGCGCGCGCGCTGGCGGGATGGCCGAGCAGGCCGCGCGTGCGTCGCGGGCCGCGCGCGGAGGAATGGGCCGCGCGAGAAATCTGGGCCGCGCGCGCGTGTTGAGCCGGCCCAGTCTTAGATAAAATCCATTTCATTTATTTATTTTGTCACAGATTTAGTTGATGTTTGGAAAATGTAGATCTAGGGTTTTACTTGCCCAAAAATTAGGAGATAAATTTTGTTAGGATCTACATGATGTGTAGTATTTTAGAAAAATATAAATCTGGTATGTGATGTTTAGTTTCTGGGAGATTTAAATAGGTCTTTGAAATATGTTTTAAATTACATGCAAACTTGTTTAAATCATATCTTGAGTTTCAGTGTTCCAAAAATTATGAAATTTGGTGAGTAGGCTAATTTATACTTGCTCTAGCTCTGGTAAAAATTTGGGTAGTAGTGCTTAAGTACTTTTCAAGTTATAATGCTATCTTGTTATTTTAGGAAATACTTAAATAAATTTTTGTAATTTTTCTACATGTGCAATGTTCTTATAAATTTTTGGAGAATGTCTTGGTACCTTAAAGTGTGTAAGAAAAATAAGAAATCTGTTGTTTGACACTTTTTAATATGATTTGTTAATGATACAAAAATCAGCCTTTTGGGCTTGTGAATTTTGTTTAGGGAGTTTCTGTAAATAAATTTAGTTTAAATTTTTACAGTGGTCTCTTTTTGGTTCATAGAGTCTCCTGTAATTTTTGTAGAATTTTAGGAGCAGTTTACATATATGTTTAAAATTCCAATTAATTACTTAAGTAAATTAAGAAATGAGTTTAAATAAATATTTTAGGTGGGCCAACCTAACTTTCTGGTGTCTTTGTGACCTATGTGAACTTGTGGTAACATTAGTTTGGTCTTATGGGATGTTTGCCACATAAATAAATATTTAACCTTTGCGATTCTAGGTTTTCTGGATAGCTGGTAGTATTTCTAGGTTTGATCCTTGATAAAAGTGTTTGCTGGAAAACTTGTAAATACCAAAGTTGTAGTAAACTTGATAAACTAGCTTGTGTAAAAATTTGAGAGCATTTGGCTTAATAGTTTGGGAGTTATTGCTGTTTAAAGTGCCAGTCCAGAATTTGCTACTCTCTGTTTAGAGAGGACAGATTCTGGAACTTGGGAAATTCGACATGGAAAACTTAGGAATTTAAGGTTGAGGTCTGAAAATGATTTGTAGTGCATTTCTTAAGCTTTTCAGATTGTCTTAGATCATATCTTTTGGAGTTGGGAATCTCCAGTTATGTTAGAATCCTTGAGCTGCTGTCCAGAATGTCTTACTGTGGTAACCTAAGTAATATTACTCTTGTATTGTTAGGTGCTAGGGCCTTAACCGAAGAAGAACATCTATATCTTAGGTTGGGTAGATTAGGAAAGTACTTCTCCACCGGAGAAGAGATTTGCACGTACTGATAAAGTAACTTGATTAGATTATTGTTTTTAGTTCTGAAATGCATTTCATTCCGAGCATGTTGCACCTTTATGCATCCATGATATTTATTGTGCATTCATGCAATAGGTGTACCAGAGGGGGTAACTCTCCTCGAATTCGAGCCTATGATTCCGGAGGAAGTCCAGGACCTGCCGGAGCAGCCAGAGGAACCAACCGGCGACGAAGCTCCTGTCGAAGATCTACCCGAGTGTCCTGACCACCAGCCCTCGACCTTTCTGAAAGGCAAGCCCCGGTGCATGCTGAACCCATCACCTGGCAGAGTGTCGCCCTTGGGGTCGCGACATTATTCGGACCCGTGATTCTTGAATCATATGAAACGGTGGCCTGTGCGACCCTGGCAGGGGTCTGCACGGTGAGTGTTAGAAATACCCCTCCAGCTAGATAGGAATTCGATTCGAATCGCCTTCGCTCCCGGTTAGTGAGCACTTGACTTGAGCAGCGGCAACGTAGATCTCATTAAATGAACCGGTGGTTAAGGGAATGATACAATGTTGCCACAATGATATACCTGCTATGGATATAATAATAATGTTGTTTGATTATACTCAAGTGAATGTTTAGTACAGGTGCTAAGATAGATGATAGGTAAATGCTAAAAGAACTGCTAGTACAAGTTATAAGAGTTTCAATTACTTATGCCTTTATGCAAAATGTTATGTCAGCTAGCCTCTTGTGTAAGCCTTGCATAATCCTTGGTGTCATCTTATTTCTGGTTTTCGACGGGTAAGTCTAGCTGAGTACATTCCAGTACTCAGGGTTTATTCCCTCCTGTTGCAGATGATATGCTCTACCAAGGCTTCTGCAAAAATTGTCTCCACCCTGCGGGTGACGAAGACTAGATCACTAGGGCGTGATCATCTTTTATGTACTTTCCTGATGCTTTTGCGGGTTGTTGATCAACAAGACTGGCAGTAGTTAAACAACTGGTGTGTGTTTGCTTCCGCTACTTTTATAAACTTGGTTTGTAATAATTTGCGACTCCGTGTGTGTAAACTTATTTCGGAACTACTTGCGAAATGTAACGTATGATGTTGTATGTTGAATGATGCGATCTTGGTTGTAAGCAAGTTGGTTTGAAATCCCTCTTGGTTTCGATTGACTACCGGGATTATATGGGCTCAAGTTCGAAAATTTGAGCGCTTTGGTGCTTGTTTTTGTACTTGTGCTCTTATAATTTGGTCGGTTCTGTTACAGCCGGTACCGGAGCATAATTCAACATTAAACACATCGTACGTGTATTTAAAAACAAAAGTATTTGATTATGAAAAGGGGTTAAAACATTAAAATTTATTTTTATAGGTATGCCAGTGATCACATCCCTTAGCCCAAATAAGGACTCTTAGGTGGCTTATTATAAAGACTAACTTGGGGGCCTTGTTTGTTTTCATTTCGTCGTCCATATGGCGTGATATTGTATGGATGCCATCCACTTGGGTGGTAATGTATGGATCAATTGCCTCGACACTCTGGTAAGTGTGAGTTGTGAGAGCATGATCGCCCAACCGGCAATCTAGGGGAGAGTAGTTTTGGTGACTTGCATACTTACATGTTTAAACCGTGTACTTATGTAAGCACTTAATTGTGGGAACCTTTATATCGGGTAGCCTTGATACTGAAGTATATACATCAGGGGATGTGTATATGGAACGTATTTAAATTACTGCTTTCTTGTGTGTTTATATTGGGAAACTGTTGGGCTGAAATGAGATTTTTTGCAGGTACACTAACAGCGCAAACGAGTAGACCGATAGTTTCGTCTATATGAGAGAACGTATGTATGCCACCGCCTAGCGTTAGAAATTTATGATTCTACTAGGATGAGAGGGCGTACGGAACGGGCATGCATCATGTTTAATTATATCATACATATCATTTACTCCCTCCTTAAAAATTTCAATAGTCCTGACTAAATTAAATTTCGTATCCCCTAAATGATCCTCACTTTCAGTCGTATCTTGTTGCTACAGATGGCACGTACCAAGAGGACCGCTCACAAGTCCACTGGAGGCAGGGCACCTCGTCACCAGCTCGCTCCACGTGAGCCTCGCCCTGAGCCCACTGAGGTGGAAAGGCTGAGGGCTGAGTTGGCTGAAGTGACTGCTGCCCGGAATACAGCGCGTCAGCAACTAGAGCAAGTGATCCGTGATCGTGACCAGGAAACCCTTGCAGTCCAGAGATTGACAGTAGCAAACCGCAACTGTCAACGCATGCTGGTCTATGTCATGAATCAGAGGGATGAAGCCTGGCACGAGGAGAACATTCTGAGAGCTCGTCAGTTTGAGCTCGAGCAACAATTGGAGAATGCTGAAGAATACAATGACAATCTTCATGAAGAAGTGCACCGCCTGAACAACCAGCTAAATCCTCTGCTACCTCGAAATATCAACGCAGATGAGGACATGGGTTCGGGAATCATCATGGCTAAAGAGGATGATGAAGTGGAGGTCAATGGGCCCCAAGATGCCGCACCAGAAGAAGCACCAGAAGAAGAAGAAGAAAATGATGAGGAGTTAGAGCCTGTTAGTGATGAGGACGGCGGGGAGATCCTTGACACCGACTCTGAGGACGATGCTTAGAGTAGTGACCACGTAGCTATGATGTAGGATTGTCTTTTGTGCCCTCCCGGTGTTGGAGTGAGGCTTTGTAATAACTTGACTTTGGGATGTAAGGTCGAACCCTATGTTTCCTAGATGTTTAGTTGGAACCTGTTAATTTCGATCGCAATTGGATGACTTATTGTGTTGCGTTCGATGATGGTGTCACGATTAGCACCCTTCGGTGCCGCGACGAAACCAAGGGCCTCCTATGGCGCGCGACATAAGGCTGTGCTGCTTGGCACGCGCTGGTATCGAGGTGGCTAGTCATGATCCACCATGGAACTCTACCGTTGAGCAGTCTCTTTGTGGTCAGTTTAAAGTAGCCTTTCTCAGTCAACTAGAAACTTTGAAATCGAATCCAAGTACTGGGAGAAAGATCAAAAAAATCACGTAGATTTTAACGTAAACGATTCAGTAACTGTTGTGCTCCTTGTGAGTAAGCCTTTATCAAAGTACATCTTGTTGGATTCCCTCGCATGATTGTGTCAATTGATGCGCTTGAATGGATTGTGCGGTTGTGATGAATTATTGTTCCATGAGTATTTTGAGAAGTCTATTTCATGAAGTCAGTTTGACATATTTACAATAATTCATCTACAAATTTCCCACATCGTCAGTGCTCATTGGCTATGCATTTTGCAGATGTCGTACAATCTCCGTTGGGGTCGTGGCAATGAGGATGAGGAACAGCCACCCCCTCCGCCACCACCTACCCCGGCTGAGCTGATGCAGACAGTGGTCGAAGGGCAGCGCATGCTGGCAGATGCTATGCGCCAGCTTGCCAACCGGGAGGCTCGTCATGGCCGCCAGGGCCCAGAACCCAATCAGTACAGTGATTTCAAGGATTTTCTTGATACTAAGCCCCCGCTCTTTAAGGAGGCGGAGGAACCACTGCAAGCCGATGAGTGGTTGAACACTATTGAACAAAAGTTTCGTCTGCTTCGCTTGACCGATGAGCTAAAAACTGAATATGCTTCTCACCAACTACATGGTCCAGCGGGTATTTGGTGGAGCCACTATCGTTCCACACTGCCTGCAAATGTCCCAATTGCTTGGGACCAGTTCAAGGCCGCATTCCGTGGGAACTATATTCCTCCAGGTCTTATGGCTATCAAGCACACATAATTTATGAGGCTGTCGCAGGGCAATAAAAGCTTGACTGAATATCTGTAATCTTTCAACAACCTGGCAAGGTATGCCACGGAGTTTGTGGACATCGATGCCAAGAAAATTGCTAGCTTTAAAAGAGGCCTCGGCCCAAAGCTGATGAAGACTATGGGCACTAGCAAGTGCACTACCTTCAATGAATTTATCAGTGATGCTCTGACTCAAGAGAATAATAACTCTATCTATGCTGCTTCTAAGAGCCGCAAGAGGGCACTTGAGGCAGGTGCTTCACAGTCTTGAGCTCCAGCTGCCCCGAGGGCTCCTCCTCGCCCTCCTGCCACAAGTGCTAAGTTTCGTCCTTCGCAAAAGAAGGCGTCAGTGAAGACTGGGTTTCGCAAGGCATATACAGTGGCCCTGCCAAAGGGTAATTCAGGCCAAGGCAGCTCCAGTGTTCCTCCTAGCAACATGCCTTGCTGGAACTGCAACAAGCCAGGCCATTGGTCCAGGAACTGCCCTTACCCTAAGAAGAATGTCAACCAAGGTGGCCATCAAAGGCACGCTCATTATAACAGTATTGAGGAAATCCCATCTAGTGAGGTTGTCACTGCTGGTAAGTTCCTAGTTGACCAACATCCTGCAGTGGTACTTTTTGATTTAGGTGCTTCGCATTCCTTTATCAGTCCTAAGTTTGCATCGGAGTTTGCACACAAATTGCATACTGTCGAAGGTAGGGGTTATTGTATTAGCGCAGCAAGTGGGAATATTTCCACAAATAAAGTAGTGGGGAATCTTGAGCTTGAGATAGAAGGGCGAAAGTACTCGCTTGCCTTAGTGGTTTTGCCGGGCTTAGGCATAGATGTTATTCTGGGCATGAATTGTATGAGTCAGAATGGGGTACTCATTGATACATCCACTCGGGTAGTTATGCTCAGAGATCCTACTGATCAAAAGGGTTTTCTGGTACAACTTCCCAGAAAAGTTGATTTGTCTGGGGAAGTTCATGCTGTGCAAGCAAAGGCGTTGGCTGAAATTCCTGTAGTGAATGAGTTTCCGGACGTTTTTCCCGATGATTTGCCGGGACTCCCTCCGGATCGGGATGTGGAATTTAAAATCGAGTTGTTGCCTGGCACAGCTCCCATCTCTAGGAGACCCTATAGGATGCCTCCGAATGAACTAGCTGAACTTAAGGTGCAATTGAATGAACTTTTGAAGAAGGGGTTGATTCGTCCGAGTTCGTCGCCGTGGGGATGTCCTGCTATCTTTGTAAAGAAGAAGGATCAGTCATTACGAATGTGCGTTGATTATAGACCTCTCAATGCAGTCATTGTCAAAAATAAGTACCCTCTACCACGCATCGACATCTTGTTCGATCAGTTGTCTAAAGCTAAAGTTTTCTCCAAGATTGATCTAAGATCTGGCTATCATCAAATTAAAATCCGTCCTGAAGATGTTCCAAAAACCGCCTTCTCTACCAGATACGGTCTTTATGAGTATCTTGTTATGTCCTTCGGCTTGACCAACGCCCTCGCACACTTTATGTACTTGATGAATTCGGTGTTTATGCCCGAATTGGACAAGTTTGTGGTGGTATTTATTGATGACATCCTGATATATTCTGTAAATGAGGAAGATCACGCTGAACATCTGCGTATAGTCCTCACAAGACTGTGTGAACATCAACTATATGCAAAGTTCAGTAAGTGCGAATTCTGGCTTCGAGAAGTACCTTTCCTTGGGCATGTGTTGTCCGATGGAGGAATTATGGTGGACCCCACCAAGGTACAAGAAGTACTGAACTGGAAGGCTCCTATCTCGGTTCATGAGGTTCGGAGTTTTCTTGGGTTGGCTGGCTATTATCGCCGCTTCATCCCGGATTTCTCCAAAATAGCCAAGCCAATGACTCGGTTGCTACAAAAAGACACCAGGTTTGTCTGGACTCCTGAGTGTGATGCGGCTTTTCACCAACTGCGAACCCTCCTAACCTCAGCTCCGGTTTTGGCACAACCGGATATCAAGAAACCATTTGATGTTTATTGTGATGCCTCAGGCATAGGTTTGGGAGGTGTTCTGATGCAGGAAGGCCGAGTGATTGCATATACCTCTCGACAACTTCGGAAACATGAGGTGAATTATCCAACGCATGACTTAGAACTGGCAGTAGTTGTTCACGCTTTGAAAGCCTGGCAGCACTACCTGTTGGGCAATGTTTGCAATATCTACACAGACCACAAAAGCCTCAAATACATCTTCACCCAACCCGAGTTAAATATGCGTCAAAGAAGATGGCTCGAGTTAATTAAGGATTATAACCTTCAAGTGCACTATCATCCTGGCAAGGCAAATGTGGTTGCGGATGCTTTAAGCCGTAAGTCTCATTGCCATTTCCTTGTTGAAACTGATTTTCATCGATCTCGCCTTCTACATCCAGCGGTCTTGTACAACATCACTATTAGTTGTACTCTCAAAAGCAGAATCATTGAGCTTCAAAAGACTGATCCTGGTGTATTCCACATAAAACGCAAGATGAAAGAGCAAGAAACTACATAGTTCAGGGTAGATGAAGAGGGTGTACTATGGTTCAAGGATAGGTTAGTTGTGCCTAAGGACCATGAGCTTAGAAATGATATTATGTCTGAAGCACACTCCTCTAAGTTGTCCATCCATCCTGGTAGCAATAAGATGTATTATGATTTGAAGCCATACTATTGGTGGACCAAGATGTGGAAGGAGATAGCTGCATATGTGGCTAGGTGTGACACCTGTTGTAGAGTTAAAGCGGTGCATATGAAAGCTGGGTTGCTTCAACCACTTTCTATTCCAGGATGGAAATGGGAAGAGATAAGTATGGATTTCATTGTCGGACTTCCTCCTACTGTCAAAAATCATAACTCCATCTGGGTAATTGTGGATCATTTGACCAAGTCAGCTCACTTCATTCCAGTTAGAGTGGACTATCGTCCCACTGACTATGCTGAGTTGTACTTCAATCAGATAGTCCGGCTCCACGGGGTACCTCGTACTATCGTTTCTGACCGTGGTCCCTAGTTCACTGCTCGCTTTTGGGAGCACTTGCATCACCTTCTGGGAACCAAGTTAGTGAGAAGCTCTGCTTATCACCCCCAGACGTCAGGACAGACGGAACGGGTTAACCAAATCTTGGAAGATCTGTTGTGGGCATGTGTAATATCATCCAAGGGTTCTTGGGAAAAATAGTTACCTCTAGCCGAGTTCTCATACAATAATAGTTACCAAGAGAGTATTAAGATGGCCCCTTTCGAAGCTTTGTACGGTCGTAAGTGTAGAACTCCCCTAAACTGGGTAGAAGCTGGTGAAAGAAGGTATTATGGTATTGATTTTGTTCAGGAAGCTGAGGAACAAGTCTGTACCATCCAAAAACATATGGCTGCAGCCCAAGCTAGACAGAAAAGTTATGCTGATCGTCGTAGAAAACCGCTCGAGTTTGAAGTTGGAGACTTCGTTTACCTGAAAGTTTCTCCAATGAAGAGTGTCTAACGTTTTGGTGTTAAGCGGAAACTTGCACCAAGATACGTGGGTCCTTTCCAGATCATAGGCAAGAGTGGTGCTGTTGCGTACAAAATCCAGTTATCTCAGCTCAAAAAGTGTCTTCGAGTTCCTGAGGAAAGAGTCCCGTTAGGAGATATCAGGCTTGAGTCTGATTTAACTTACGAAGAAAAGCCAGTCCAGGTGATAGATACTCAGGAACGAGTAACTAGAAGCAAAGTGGTTAAGTGGTATAAAGTAATGTGGAGTAATCAGGGTAGTGAAACTGACGCTACATGGGAACGGGAAGACTATTTGCGGGATGGTTATAAGGAATTCTATGAAAAATGGTACGCTTTCCAAATCTCGGGACAAGATTTTTATAAGGGGGGAGGGCTGTAACACCCTAGGTGTTTGGCTTCCTTAATTGCATTGCATTTCATAAGCATTAACATTAATCATCTCATTCATGAGTGTGAGCATCATTCATTTCATGCATAAGCTTATAATATGTGAAACATGCTTTTGAAACATGGCAACATGTGTTTATATTTCATGTGTGTTTATGAAATGAGTAGTGTGCAACACCCAAGTGCAACATGTGCAACTTCCATTTTAGACATGCCACCTACTTTAGTGTAACATAATTAGCTAGTGCTATGCAACAAAGTACTGAAACATGTGCAACATGATCTTGCAACATTTGGGTGGAATATTGATTTGCTTGTTTCAAAGTGTGTGACCCTAGGAATTTTGTGTAACCAATGTACAGAGTGGCTAATTAGGTCTCATAACACCTTAATTACATTTAGGGTAAGTAGTGGAGCAATGTTCATGTTGACCAAAATTTCCAAATTGCCCTTCTAAATGTTGTTGACTAAGTGTGGACCCCTAGAGTGATCAGGTTTGACCAATTAAAAAGTCCAGCTTAGATATCTTGCATGGAGGAGCAACCTTAAGCAAAGTTGTAGAGAATTTCATAAGGAACAAAAGTTCTAATATGGCCATCTCATGAAAATGACCAGAACATACTCAAAAATGGCCCACAAGTCAGTATTAGAGGCTATTTTGGGACTTAGCAAATTTTGGCTAAGTGTGAAGCTGAAAACCGTTTCACTGTACCCCACTTTGGCACCTTATAACTCACAAACCAGGCCGAATCAGTCCTTGAGCCAATTGACAAAGTTGTAGTCCTCATGTAGCTCTACGATTTTTGTATTATCACTTTCTGCTAATTCAGGCCTGATTAGGAGTAAAATGGAATCAAAATCGCGCTGTCAGTTGACGCCATCGAGCTCTGAAACGAACCTTCAGTCACCGACAGTCGCAGGCCATCGCCGCCGCGTGTCCTCTATGCGCCGCGCGCGACCTGGCGCCTTGGCCAGCTGCCGAGCACATAGAAGGGCGCCTCTGCTGTCGTTTCGACCTCACCCATCCATTCCCTCCTCCTCCTTCCCACTCTCGTCTGCTGAGGGGAGAAACCGAGCCGCCATTGCCGCTCTTGCTCCGATGAGCTCGCGCGCGTATTCCACCGCACCACCGCACCTCAAGTCCGGCCAACAGCTACGCCTTGAGCCCCTCTACCCACTCGTCCCGTCCCTGCCCTCAGACGCACCTTGGTAAGGACGAATCGTCAGTTCCGCCACCGCCAGACCTCGTCGGCATTCTCCCGCGCGGCGGCTCACCGTGGCTGGGGTCTTCGGTGCTTCCACTACGAGCGCTAGTAGGTGCTTTAGGACCGGGGTAGTACGGGGATGCTCACCATGGGTCTAGGAGAGGATCCCGAGGTCACCGCCGGCGAGGAGCACCACCACCGCCCCGCCGGTCCGCCATGCCCGCCACCATCCACCATAGCCGCAGCCATTGCTCCAATTAGTAGCACCCCTAGGTTCGCATGGAAGAGGCGAACGTGCCTGTGCCCTTGGTCTCGCCGGAGCTGCCACCGGCGGCGAGTTTGCCGTCGACCGTTTTCCTCCCCCGCCTTCGTCTCGCTGACAAGTGGGGCCCGCTCGTCAGAGCGTGTGCGCGGGCGGGATGGCCGAGCAAGCCGCGCGTGTGTCGCGGGTCGCGCGAGAAATCTGGGCCGTGCGCGCGTGTTGAGCCGGCCCAGTCTTAGATAAAATCCATTTCATTTATTTATTTTGTCACAGATTTAGTTGATGTTTGGAAAATGTAGATCTAGGGTTTTACTTGCCCAAAAATTAGACTACATGATGTATAGTATTTTAGAAAAATTTTGTTAGGATCTACATGATGTGTAGTATTTTAGAAAAATATAAATCTGGTATGTGATGTTTAGTTTCTGGGAGATTTAAATAGGTCTTTGAAATGTGTTTTAAATTACATGCAAACTTGTTTAAATCATATCTTGAGTTTCAGTGTTCCAAAAATTATGAAATTTGGTGGGTAGGCTAATTTATACTTGCTCTAGCTCTGGTAAAAATTTGGGTAGTAGTGCTTAAGTACTTTTCAAGTTATAATGCTATCTTGTTATTTTAGGAAATATTTAAATAAATTTTTGTAATTTTTCTACATGTGCAATGTTCTTATAAATTTTTGGAGAATGTCTTGGTACCTTAAAGTGTCTAAGAAAAATAAGAAATCTGTTGTTTGACACTTTTTAATATGATTTGTTAATGATACAAAAATCAGCCTTTTGGGCTTATGAATTTTATTTAGGCAGTTTCTGTAGATAAATTTAGTTCAAATTTTTACAGTGGTCTCTTTTTGGTTTATAGAGTCTCCTGTAATTTTTGTAGAATTTTAGGAGCAGTTTACATATATGTTTAAAATTCCAATTAATTACTTAAGTAAATTAAGAAATGAGTTTAAATAAATATTTTAGGTGGGCGAACCTTACTTTCTGGTGTCTTTGTGACCTATGTGAACTTGTGGTAACATTAGTTTGGTCTTATGGGATGTTTGCCACATAAATAAATATTTAACCTTTGCGATTCTAGGTTTTCTGGACAGCTGGTAGTATTTCTAGGTTTGATCCTTGATAAAAGTGTTTGCTGGAAAACTTGTAAATACCAAAGTTGTAGTAAACTTGATAAACTAGCTTGTGTAAAAATTTGGGAGCATTTGTCTTAATAGTTTGGGAGTTATTGCTGTTTAAAGTGTCAGTCCAGAATTTGCTACTCTCTGTTTAGAGAGGACAGATTCTGGAACTTGGGAAATTCGACATGGAAAACTTAGGAATTTAAGGTTGAGGTCTGAAAATGATTTGTAGTGTATTTCTTAAGCTTTTCAGATTGTCTTAGATCATATCTTTTGGAGTTGGGAATCTCCAGTTATGTTAGAATCCTTGAGCTGCTGTCCAGAATGTCTTACTGTGGTAACCTAAGTAATATTACTCTTGTATTGTTAGGTGCTAGGGCCTTAACTGAAGAAGAACATCTATATCTTAGGTTGGGTAGATTAGGTAAGTACTTCTCCACTGGAGAAGAGATTTGCACGTACTGATAAAGTAACTTGATTAGATTATTGTTTTTATTTCTGAAATGCATTTCATTCCGAGCATGTTGCACCTTTATGCATCCATGATATTTATTGTGCATTCATGCAATAGGTGTACCGGAGGGGGTAACTCTCCTCGAATTCGAGCCTGTGATTCCGGAGGAAGTCTAGGACCTGCCGGAGCAGCCAGAGGAACCAACCGGCGACGAAGCTCCTGTCGAAGATCTACCCGAGTGTCCTGACCACCAGCCCTCGACCTTTCTGAAAGGCAAGCCCCGGTGCATGCTGAACCCATCAATTTATAAATCTATCTTGAGTACTTTTAATTGTTTAATGCATTAAGTTGTAGGAGTTGTACGAAAACAATTGTTGCATTATACCTATCCTTGTCCAGATATCGTACTTAACCCTATATTAGGTTTAGGCACGTGTCAATGCTTAGCCCTGCTTAGTGCGGTAGAAGTCAGGTGATTTTCGGTCATCCGCGAGATGTAGGAAGGAATTACGAGTGGCTTTATGGCTATCGTGGATGGAACCATGCCTTAAAATGAAATTTAGACCGGGCGGGAGTTCGATAGTACAGCCGCAAGACACTTCACGTCTTGGGTGTGGAGCTATGCCCGTCTGAGTCGTTTAAGGACCGATTCGCTGTACGTCCTTGAGTCATGTTGAACGCAGTCTAACACTTAGTTGGCCGGATAAGTCGTTCCGACCGTGAAGCCGAGTAATGTGATTCAGGTCAGGAATCGAATGGTAGGTTGCTTCTTGGAGGAGAGAAAGGATGTGCTTGGGGACATTGGCGTGAGACCAAGGGGGGGTTAGAGTCCCTATCACCTAGCAGAGTGTCGCCCTTGGGGTCGCGACATTATTCGGACCCACGATTCCTAAATCATATGAAACGGTGGCCTGTGCGACCCTAGCAGGGGTCTGCACGGTGAGTGTTAGAAATACCCCTCCAGCTGGATAGGAATTCGATTCGAATCGCCGTCGCTCCCGGTTAGTGAGCACTTGACTTGAGCAGCGGCAACGTAGATCTCATTAAATGAACCGGTGGTTAAGGGAATGATACAATGTTGCCACAATGATATACCTGCTATGGATATAATAATAATGTTGTTTGATTATACTCAAGTGAATGTTTAGTACAGGTGCTAAGATAGATGACAGGTAAATGCTAAAAGAACTGCTAGTACAAGTTATAAGAGTTTCAATTACTTATGCCTTTATGCAAAATGTTATGTCAGCTAGCCTCTTGTGTAAGCCTTGCACAATCCTTGGTGTCATCTTATTTCTGGTTTTCGACGGGTAAGTCTAGCTGAGTACATTCCAGTACTCAGGGTTTATTCCCTCCTGTTGCAGATGATATGCTCTACCAAGGCTTCTGCAAAAATTGTCTCCACCCTACGGGTGACAAAGACTAGATCACTAGGGCGTGATCATCTTTTATGTACTTTCCTGATGCTTTTGCGGGTTGTTGATCAACAAGACTGGCAGTAGTTAAACAACTGGTGTGTGTTTGCTTCTGCTACTTTTATAAACTTGGTTTGTAATAATTTGTGACTCCGTGTGTGTAAACTTATTTCAGAACTACTTGCGAAATGTAACGTATGATGTTGTATGTTGAATGATGCGATCTTAGTTGTAAGCAAGTTGGTTTGAAATCCCTCGTGGTTTCGATTGACTACCGGGATTATATGGGCTCAAGTTTGAAAATTTGAGCGCTTCGGTGGTTGTTTTTGTACTTGTGCTCTTATAATTTGGTCGGTTCTGTTACACTAGCTTCCAAACTGACATGGATGATTCACAATCTCAATCAGATTTTTGTGTTCACAATAAATGGTGGTGTTGTAAGTTGGAAAAGTTCCAAGAAGGAGACGATGACTGATTCTACAGTAGAGGTTGAGTACATTGCAGCTTCTGGAGCTATGAAGGAAGGTGTTTGGATGAGGAGGTTCCTCATTGAACTTGGTGTGTTTTCGAATGCGTCCAACCCATTGAATTTACATTATGACAACAATGGGGCAATTGCGCAGGCTAAGGAGCCAAGGAATCACCAAAAGAACAAACATGTACTATGGAAATTTCACATCATTCGAGAGTTCGTTAGACGAGATGAGATCATGATGTGCAAAATACACATGTATTTGAATGTTGCAGATCCTTTGACAAAGGCTCTTCCACAGCCTAAGCATGAGGCGCACATGAGAGCTATGGGTATTAGATATCTTCAAGATTAACTCTAGTGCAAGTGGGAGATTGTTAGGAATATGCCCTAGAGGTAATCATAGAGATGATGATATTGCGATTGTATCCAAGATATATTATGTGTTCATTGAATATCCATTAAAGACAACTTGTATCGATTGGCAATTATGTGAATTATTTGTGAAACTCTTTTACTTGTATGGTTATTCTAAAGTTGTCCCTGATCGGAGTTCATGTGAGGACACACAGGAATAATAGATCAGCACATATATTGGTTGTTGACTATGTTTCACAAGTCAAGGACATAGAGATGTCAAACTAATAGTGTGGGTACATGTATGACATGGGGCTAGACTGACCCAACGTGAGGTGTTGTAATTGTCTCTATACATATCATGTACGTTATGTCCTTAGACCTAATATTGTTGTATGTATTCAAGATGTGAAATGACCTACTCAGGGACTATCAAACGCTACTCCATAACAGGGTAGTTATAAAGGTAGTTTTCGGGTTTGTTGGGAAACTGAAAGCTCTATGTTTGGTGTTGGTAATTAGTGACAATGCCTAAGTACTAATCCTATGCCTAAGTTGTATGTAGCATATGAGGATTAGTACATTCCAAGGTTGGTGGCAAGATGGACATGGTGATCATGTTGGCCACACTTGGATTTGGATGCAACCCTACGTGATCAAGGCAAAGGTATATGCTTAAGGGTTGTGTTTTAGTAACCAAGACACCTAGTGGGTGTGGTTACATTATAGGATAGATAGCCGTACTATAAAGAGGGGAATGACACGGCTATTGGACTCCTAAGTGCCTCTAGATGTGCATTTCATAATCATATGCATTTAGATAGAACTAATAACGCCTCTAAAAATGATTGTGAAAATGCTAACACACTCGCACATGACGTGATCACTTGGTGGTGTTAGCACATTTGCGATGGCGTTGGAGTTTGAGCGGTAGAGAGGGTTTTGGGGTCCTCTCTCCCTCCCGCCGAGCTTACGAGGCGGGATTTAGGCATTTTCGAGGAGTTGAAACGACTATTTTCTACTACACCGGAAGTCGGAAATCAAACGGAAGCGAACGGAGGTCACAGTGGTGACCGGACGCTGGACCGGACGCGGTCTCTGTTTGACCGAACGCGTCCGGTCAGTGTTCAGTGTCTTCGAGTGTTTCGTTTGTTGATCGGACGCAGTGGTGCATCCGGTCACAGTCGACCGGACGGGTCCGGTCGATCAGGGAGCTTACTGGACTCCAACCAAACGCTGGAATTGTGGCGTCCGGTCAGTTCTCCAGCGCGTCCGGTCGCTGTTTCGTTGTGCGCTACTCTGGTTTGACCAGCGCGTCCGGTCCCATACGGGACCAGCGCGTCCGATCGACCCCAGCGCGTCCAGTCTGTGCGACCAGCACGTCCGATCGGTGGTTCGTGAAATTAGCCGTTGTGTGATCGGCATGTCCGGTCAATTTGACCAGCGCGTCCGGTCAGCGCGACTTCGGCTGTTTCAAGTTCCTAACGGCTATATTTGTCCGGTCAGCGTGACTTCGGCTGTTTCAAGTTCCTAACGGCTATATTCGAAAGGGTACATCTATATATACTCGTTGGCCGGCTCAAGGCTCTCTCTCTTGGACATTTGACATACTTGTGAGCACTTTGAGCTAAGCAACTCCCCTCTCACTCATCTCTCTTGCTTCTTTGCATATTCGAAGTGAGATTGAGTGATCCAAGTGCATTTGCATTGTGAGATTGCATCTAGTTGGCACTTGGTGGTTGATTTGCTGCGGGATTCTTGTTTCTCTTGGTGGTTGCCACCACCTAGATGGCTTGGAGCAGCTTGGAGGCATTGGCAAGAGTTGGTGATTGTTCTTGGCCACCTTCGGTGATTGTGAGGGGTTTGTGCCTACCTCGGCGAAGCGCCAAAGGCAACCTTTTGCCATTTGGTAGGTTCTTGTGGTGCCTTTTGAGGGGCTCGGTGTGAGACCGATTAGCCACCGAACCACGTGGTGAAGAGGGACACAACGGGGACTAGCGTGCTGGCAAGCACGTGAACCTCAGGATAAATCTTGGTGTCATCACTTTCATATTGTGATTGATTGATCCCAGTATTCGGTTATCTTGGTATTCATTGTTGATCATCATTGGTTGGCTCAATTCTCCGCCCCTCGGTGAAACTCTCCTAACTCAACTCCGTATTACTTTCTTAGTTATCTTTGCTAGCTAGTTAGCTTTGCTAGAGTAGCTCTTTTGTGTAGCTTGCTAGTTGTAGTTGTAGTTACCTTCTCAGTTTGACTTGTGCGGTTGAGTGCCATTATACTAGAATTGTGAATTGGATAGGTGGCTTGCAAACACCCCGTAGGCTAAGCAAAACTCGCATCTCGCTATTTGTTGTATTGATAAACTTGTTTAGCTTATCTTTGTAGAAATTTTTAAAAGTCTATTCACCCCCCCTCTAGCCATCAAGACCTTTCAAGTGGTATCAGAGTCGTGGTCACCGTTTGCAAGGCTTAACAACCTTGGTGCAAGATGGCTCAAGTTATGTTCAATCATGTTAATGGCAAGCCTCCATTCTTTGATGGCGTCTCTTCCTTTGATCATTGGAAAAGGAAGATGAAGCAATATCTAGGCAATATACATGAGAAGGTTTGGGATGTGACCAAAGAAGGATACATCATTCTTGATGAAGAAAATCTCACTCCAAATGACCGTATCAACAAACAATGCAACACGGCGGCACTTGACACAATCTACCATGCCATTGATGACAAAGTATTTGAGCAAATCAAAGATCTTGAAAAGGCAAATGAGCTTTGGATAAGGCTTGAAGAAACATATGAAGGCACTTCAACGGTAAAGAGTGCCAAGCTATATATGCTCAAGGACAAGTTCTCCACTTTCAAGATGAAGGATGATGAATCCATCCCGTAGATGTTCTATAGGCTCCAAGTCATTGTCAATGATCTCAAGGGGCTTGGAGAGAAGGTTGAGGACAAAGACTTCTCACACAAGGTTTTGATGTGCTTACCCAAGAAGTTTGCCACCTTGAGAAGAATGATCTTTAGAGAGGGATTGGGACAAGGTCAAACCAACCGATGTGCTTGGAGATATAATGACCGATGCCCAATACAATGATGATGAAGATGAGGTAGAAGAGAAGAAGGAGACACTCGTGAGTGTCTAAAGGAAGACCATGAGGACCTTGAAGTTGCTCACACTAGGCTTAAGGAAGCCCACTCCTCTCTACTTGAGCTCATCAAGGAAAAGGACCTCAAGTTGGAGAAGTTCATGAAGGAAGCTAAGGAAGAGCAAGTGATTGTCACTTGTGATATTGGACTAACATGTGATATTATTGATGATTCTTTATTTGTTGGTCCTACTAATGCTTCATGTAGCTCATCATCATCCACCACAACCAACTCTATCTCTACTACTAGTGATTCATCACTTGCGGTTGAGAATGAGACTCTCAAGAGAGAGGTGGATGATCTCACCCGCGCATTAGGCAATGCCTATGGTGGGGATGCCCGCTTGCTAAAATGCTTGGGTAGCCAAAGGTTCTCTCTTAACAAAGAGGGTTTGGGCTATTCTCCCAAGAAGGGCAAGGCGGCCTTTGCTACTCCAAAGTCTCGCTTTGTGAAGAGCAATGGTCGTTATTGCAATAGATGCAAGCAAGTTGGGCATCTAGAGATTAATTGTAATAAAATGAATAAGAACAACAACAAGTTTCATGCTAAAATAGATTACATTCCTTTTGATTCTTGTTATGTGCTTACCAAGGGTGAGAAAGGTGTGCATGCTAGGTTTGTTGGTACACCAATTGTGGGTCCAAAGAAGAAGGCCATTTGGGTACCAAAGAGCTTAGTCACTAACCTCCAAGGACCCAAACAAGTATGGGTACCTAAGAAACATTAATTTATTTTGTAGGTAAATTATAAGGCCAGAGGAAGGCATTGGGTGCTTGATAGTGGGTGCTCTCAACATATGACCGGTGATTCAAGAATGTTCAACTCTCTCAAATCAAATGATAGTGGCATTGATAGTATCACATTTGGTGACAAATAGCAAGAGTGATGTATTTGACATATTCAAGAAGTTCATCAAGAGAGTGCAAAATAAGTTTGAGACCACAATCAAAAAAGTAAGAAGTGACAATGGAAGTGAGTTTAGAAACACAAGAGTTGACGAGCTATGTGATGAGCTTGGAATCAAACATCAATTTTCGGCCAAGTATACACCTCAATCTAATGGCCTAGTTGAGAGGAAGAATAGAACCTTAATTGATATGGCAAGATCAATGTTGAATGAGTATAATGTGAGTCATTCATTTTAGGCCGAAGCAATCAACACGGCTTGCTTCTATAGCAACCACCTCTATTGCCACAAGTTTCTAGAGAAGACACCATATGAGATCTTAAATGGAAGAAAGCCCAACATTGCATACTTTCAGGTATTTGGTTGCAAATGCTACATCTTGAAGAAGGGTACTAGATTGAGCAAGTTTGAGAAGAAATGTGATGAAAGATTCTTGCTTGGTTACTCTACTACTAGCAAAGCTTATAGAGTTTGGAATTTGGCTAGTGGTTTACTTGAGGAAGTTCATGATGTTGAGTTTGATGAAACAAATGGCTCTCAAGATACATTGCTTGTGTGGTGTTTTGCTAGTATACAATTGAATGGTGTATTGAAGTACTAGCATGAATAGGAAGTAGTTAGATTTTTCTTGCTTCATGTTTTTCAAAGTGGTACTAGAGCCTTGCTTATAATGTTGATCTCACGAGGTTTCTAGTTATGTTTGTGCTTTTCCAAGTGGTATCTAACTACACAAGGTGCTAAGATGGTGTTTATCGCTACTCCGATGGTATCACGCTTCAAAGGTCTATAATCTAAAACACTTAGCACCTATTGGTAGTCAATGCTCCTATATTTTCCTATCTAAGCGTGTATGCTTCCTAAATCCAAACATATAGCATACATGTAGGGGGAGCCATTGCTATCAATTTGAATTCATGATCACATGTCCATACTTCTTGTAACGGAACTGTCCAAATTATAAGAGCACAAGTACAAAAATAATCACCGAAGTGATCAAATTCTCGCACTTGAGCCCATATAACTCCGGTAGTCCAATGAAATCACGAGGGATTTCAAACCAACCAATCATACAAGCCAAGATCGTAGTGAATCAACATAACAAGTCGCATGTTACAACCATTTCATAAGTAATTCAATATACATCGGAGTTCAACATAGTTATTACAACTTAAGTTCAAAAGTAGCGGAAGCAAAGTAATTTGAAACTAACAATACCATTATTTAAAATACATGCCAGTACGAAGGTCGACTTCCTACAAAAGCATTAGAGAGAAGATAACTCAGAAGGATCATGCCCGTGATCACACTCCGCCTCTACGGCAGGAGCCAACCAACTCTTGCAGCCGCCATGATACATCACAACCTGCAACAAGTGGGGATAAAACTCTAAGTACAACAATGTACTCAGCTAGACTTACCCGTCATAAACCAGAAATAAAGTGACACCAAAGATCATGCAAGGCTGATATGAAGTGGGCTAGCTTGACAACATTTTGCACAAAAAGCTTAATATGGATAAGTAATCATTAATGCTTAAGCATCAAGTTAATTATCATTAACCTGTCCTCTATATTAGAACCTCTAGTAGAGCACTCACTTTATTAGGAGCAAACAATATTAACCATAGCAGGTATAAATTGAGGCAACCTTTCTATCGTTATCCAATTAACCATCTGTTCAATTTAATGGAATCTACGTTGCCGCTGCTCAAGTCAAGTGCTCACTAACTGGGAGCGACGGCGATTCGAATCGAATTCCTATCCAGCTGGAGGGGTATTTCTAACACTCACCGCATAGGCCCCTGCCAGGGTCGCACAAGCCACCTTTCGTACAATTCAGGAATCGCGGGTCCAAATGATGTTGCAACCCCAAGGGCGACACTCTGCCAGGTGATAGGGACTCTAACCCCCCCTTGGTCTCACGCCAATGTCCCCAAGCACATCCTTTCTCTCCTCCAAGATGCAACCTACCATTCGATTCCCGGCCTGAACCATATTACTCGGCTTCGCGGTCGGAATGACTTATCCGGCCAACTAAGTGTTAGACTGCGTTCAACATGACTCAAGGACGTACAGCGAATCGGTCCATAAATGACTCAGACAGGGATAGATCCACACCCAAGACCTCCATGCCTTGTTGCTTCACTATCGTCATCCCGCCTGATCTCATTTCATTTTATTAACACATGGTTCCATTCCACGATAGCAAATATAGCCAACCGTGCCATATATGAATATCCCTACATCTCGCAGGTGACAGGAAATCACCTGACTTCTACCACTTAAAGCAGGGCTAAGCATCTACTCGATCCTAGTCTATGTAGGATTCAAGGATTCATATATCTGGACAAGGAATGATATAATGCAGCAAGGTTTTCAACCAACTCCTACCACTTAATGCAACAATACTTATAACATATATATAATTAATTGCTTTGAAGATAGGAGGCTTATAATGCTTCGGGGCTTGTCTGGGATCTGACTCAAGTTAGAGTATGTCAGATGAAGTCACTTGGCGAGCAACCTCCAATCTCTCACTTGTCCGGTCCTTCTATCTTCGGGATGGATACACCAACTCCATCTTTGGGTTGGGCTCCACATCAGGTCCTTCATGTGCTTCAGCTAGCATACCTAAATGAGTGCAACAATGCATATGTATGAATACGTAGAAATGCAATAACACAAAGTAATCAAGTAAGCATATCAAAGTTCACGCAAGCACCTAGAGCTAATTAACTTAATCCTCATTAATGCATAACATAGAAGAGGGCAAGCACATCAATCCAGAAACAAGTCTCACAAGATCACAGGGTACCACCCAAGTATCATCAAAGATATGAGTCACACTTCAATACCCAAGCATGACAAAGTTAATCAAAGTACTAGAACTAGAAATTGCTACCTTCTGGACATCAGACCAACAGCTGAGTAATTTAATCATAACTGGAGATCTACAACTCCAAATGACTTGCAAGAAGACATTATGGAAAGCTTATGAAATTATCTAAATTTCATTTATAATTATCTAAACCTGATTCTAACATTTACCAGGTCGAAATACAGAAGGTACAGAATCTGTCCTGGAAGGACAGAGAGCAACATAAATCTGAACCCAACTTAGAACAGCTGTAGTTTCTAAACCATATGGCCAAATGCCACCAAATTTTAACAAAGGCTACATACATAAATTATCTACAACTTTTGTATAAACAAGTTTTACAACAAAGCAAATTATCATGAAGAACTTTGCTAAGTTTCCAGATCTGTCCAGAAACCTCATTTGCAAGAAATAATTATTAAATTTTATTGCAAACATATAATTGGACAAAACCAACTTTACCAACATTTCCCACATGACTAATGAACACCAGAAAACATATTGTCCATTCCTAAATAATTTCTTTTAATGCATTTTCTTAATTTATTTAGATAATTAGGTGGAATTATGAACACCTATCAAAAGTGCACAATAAATTCTACAAAAATTACAGTGGCCTAAATATGCTCTCAAAAGTCTAATGTACAAATTTCAATCCATTTGGGAAAGTATATCAACCTCGATGAAAAAGACAAATAGCTATTGCAATAATCATGTGAGAGCAAGTTAAACTTAACACTCAATATTTTCTGTGAACACAAGGCCATATTATGAATCAATATGATAGACAAATATCATACTAAGGTAATGGAACAACATTTTATATTTTATCATTTATATATTATTTATAAGCTATTTATCAAGCTATAAACAAGTTAAATCAATAACTTGAGCATACAGTAAGAAATGACTATGAAATTTATACCACAGTACATCCACAGCATGACAATCCTACCATAAAAATTTCACATCAGTTGGAGCACACAACTCAAGATATAAAAATAACAAGGAAAACAAGCATTTATTTTCCATTTAACAAGATCTAGGTAAAACATCCTGAAACCGGAAACAACCTATACAACAACAACAACAACATAGCCTTTTGTCCCAAGCAAGTTGGGGTAGGCTAGAGATGAAACCCAAAAGAGACGAGAAACAGGGAGACACATAAAGGGACATAAAGGACACAAGATAAAAGATGTCACGGTTCAGGCACGTTGATTGCTAATCTCCAAGCGCTCCTGTCCATAGCTAAATCCTTGGGGATATTCCACTCCTTAAGATCTCTCTTAACGGACTCGTCCCAAGTTAATTTAGGTCGACCTCTACCGCTCTTTACATTATCGGCCCGCTTTAGAACTCCACTACGCACCGGCGCCTCAGGAGGCCTCCGTTGGACATGTCCAAACCATCTCAACCGATGTTGAATCAATTTCTCCTCAATTGGTGCCACCCCAACCCTATCCCGAATATCGTCGTTCCGTACTCTATCCCTTCTTGTGTGCCCACAACACCAACGCAACATACGCATCTCCGCTACACTCAATTGCTGGACATGTCGCCTTTTTGTAGGCCAACACTCAGCACCATATAACATCGCCGGACGAATCGCCGTCCTATAGAACTTACCTTTCAGCTTCTGAGGCACCCTTTTGTCACAGAGAACGCCAGAAGCTTGACGCCATTTCAACCAGCCGGCTGAAATTCTATGCCTAACATCTTCATCAATGTCTCCATCCTTTTGTAGCATCGACCCTAAATACCGAAAAGTATCCTTCTTGGCCACCACTTGCCCATCGAGGCTAACGTCTCCCTCCTCGTGCCTAGTCGCGCTAAAATCGCACCTCATATACTCGGTCTTAGTCCTACTAAGTCTGAACCCTTTCGACTCTAACGTGTGCCTCCATAGTTCTAACTTCCTATTAACTCCCACCCTACTGTCGTCAACTAGCACCACATCATCAGCAAAGAGCATACACCAAGGGATATCACCTTGTATGTCCCTTGTGACCTCATCCATCACCAAAGCAAATAAATAAGGGCTCAAAGCTGACCCCTGATGCAGTCCTATTTTAATTGGAAAGTCACTGGTGTCGCCATCACATGTTCGGACAAACGTCACCACATCCCTGTACATATCCTTGATGAGGGTAACGTACTTAGTTGGGACTTTGTGCTTTTCCAAGACCCACCACATGACATTTCTCGGTACTTTGTCATATGCCTTCTCGAGGTCAATAAAGACCATGTGCAAGTCCTTCTTCTGCTCCCTATATCTCTCCATCAATTGTCGTAATAAGAAAATCGCCTCCATGGTCGACCTATAAGTTTTATATTTTTCTTAGACAGTGCATATTACTAGAAGACCAACAAAATTGGAATCACTAATTTTGGACTTCTAAAACTCCAGATATTGATGAAAGCAAGTTAATCCATTTCCAAAACCACCTTTCACTAATGAATTTCTACAACACAAACACATGCATGCATGGCACAACCGATTACCCTAACATGCAGAGCACTTCACAAGGATTCCAACAAAACAAATTGCACAATTTTTGGAGCTACCAAATATGAGATATAGATTTTACAAGATAAAAAAATCTGTAGATTTGATGTGGTATTGCTCTTTTAGGTGGGGCCCACTCGTCATAGGGACAGAACCATCTTCTTCTTCGCAGAGACAAAGCAGCGGGCGTCGTCTTCTTCTTCACAGAGACAAAGCAGAGGAGTGGGAGGGACGGCTCGGGGTCGACTTCGGCCGGCAAGGTAGCGAGGGAGGACGCAACGGAGGCCACACCCGCACACAGGGTGGCCACGTCCTGCCCCGGCATGGCCTGCAGGGGCGCGACCGCGCACAGCAGCGGCACAGCGGGAGCAGAGGAGACGGCGGCGGCGTGTGCATCAGCGGCTCCAGGCTCAAGACAACCTTGGAAACACGTGAGGCATACAGGGCAGTGGGCAGTGGCGGAGCTCTCGGTATGGCAAGGTAGGGCCACTGCCATACCTTAGCTTTTTGGAACCTACTGTAGCGTGTTGTTTTATTTGCTAAAGATGCTATAAACTATAATCCATTGTTCCATTAGACCGTATAAGCCCTACCTTAATTCTTCTCTGCCCTCCGCCACTGGCAGTGGGATGGAGATGGTGGTGGCGCTCACTCGGTGCGGTGGCCAGGGAGCACGGCGGCTGGGCTCAGCTCTCTAGCCAAGGCTACAGCCGGCCATGGCGAGCAGCGGTGCGAACTTCCGAAGCGAGGAAGGGCAAGAGCCAAAGGGTGGGAGACCGAGAGGAAGTGTGGGCGTGTAAGCTAGGGCAGCGGCCAGCCCTCCCCATCAAGCAGCAGGGCATGGGACACGCGCAGCAATGGTGGGGGCGCTCAGCTCGCATGAACGCCACGTCCAGGACGTGTGTCTCCACTGCGGCATTAAGTCGGACACCTGGCGTGCGTTGCTGTGGCCATCTTTGAGCGCCGTTTTGGGCTATCTACGGGCTGAACTGGGCCATGGGCCTTAAATCAAAATTGTTGCCCACGTAACACTCTACAAATTTCGTTTAAAGGGCCAAGCCATTAGACTAATGGATTTGGGGTTAATTAAGTTCCAAAATGACATTGTCAACGCAATGATGATAAATGGCAAACCTCTAAATTGGTGGTCAAAATGAAGTCAAACATGATGCCACTTTTCATATGCTCTTCTCCATCAGATAGACTCCAACTTTTATTTTTGGCTCAACTCAAGTTGTTTAGTAAATTTTGGAGAACGTGACATGCCAACGTCGATGACTATGAATTCTAGACTTAGAATATTTTCAAGTATGAAAACAGCAGTAAGTTCAAACTTGGGGCCTCAATTTGGAAAACTTATAAATGGAATTAGGGTTGGGCCTCTAAACAAAGCTTGCACAACCTAGACTAAACTACAACTTTTATTAAGGAATCAAGGTCTGGATCAGCTTGTGTTGCAAGATATAAAGCTCCAAAGTGGGGTACCCAAAACTAAAAACTGAATTCAGTTTCAAGCCGACTGAAATTGCAATCTTCTTCCATCTCCATCTCCCAAACCGAGCAAGCAAAGGCTAAACCAATTCCACAGCATTGTAGAGCTATATGAGGACTACAACTTTGCTTAAATGATCTAGGTTTGGTTCTACTTGGTTTGAGATAGATACTATCCTAAATGAGGGTACATCAAAACTGAAATCAGCTCCAACACTTAGCCAAATTTGCGAAGTCCAAAAACAGCAGCTGAATCAATCTTGTGAGCTCTATTTGACTAGGTTAGAGGCCAAACTAGCTCTTGACCATTAAACAAAGTTTGTTCTACACAAGATAAACTACAACTTTTGTTTAAGGTCAGACCTCATAACTGGTACAAAACTTAAACTTCCGCTTTGGTCAAAGTAGCAACTCGATAAAGCCTAAACTAGGGTTTTAGGCCAATCGGGGCATTTTCTTGACATTTGCTCAACATGAACCCCTCATGACTTTTGTTGTAGAGTTTGTCTAGAGTCATTTGGGTAAGTTTGCATGGTTTGGCTGATGATCTACAATTCCATTCACTCAATGGTGCAAGTTCCAATAGGAATATAACTTATCATTTCATGTGACTTTTTTATTCCAAACTTCATGAATCTTTTCTAAGGATCAATATAGATAGGTACCAAGGTGAGACACATGAACATATTGCAATAACACCACCCAAGTATATATCTTGAAAAGGGGCCTATATGTAAAGCAATGGTGCAACATCCAACTTTAGGGTAGGCTCATCTCCATAGGTTGACCTTGACATCGTCATCTCTACTAATTTATCGTGTTTGAGCTTAAACCCACTACTTAATTGGTGATCAACACCTGGGGTGTTGCAGCCCTCCCCCCTTAAAAGAATCGTGTCCCGAGATTCGGAATGGAAGACCTTTTAAGGAAGAGAGACACGTTATCAAGTTCCCAACATTTGCTATAGCATTCAGCTACAAAGCTTCAACATCGGTGAATAATTTAGCCAAAGGCACTTTCTGATACTTACTCTTTATGGTAAAATTTATCTAAAGAATTTCCTTCATTGACTTCCATGAATCATTGTTACTTTGGGAGGAATCCAAGATAGCCCGTATTGCATTCTCAATGTATGGAGATCATTTGGTCCATGAGTGAACCACTCACAAGTATCTGACTCTCTAATGAGCACAACATAGGTGATCTGAACTTGACACTAGACCGAAATATTCAGAAGTATACTCGTTGAAATGGCTCTATGTTCACACGGTTTTTGGAAAAGTAGTTCTCTACCAAAATGGCTTGAGTACAACTTTCCAAAAGGGTGAGATCATAGACGACAAACATACTCTGAGGCTATAGGATACTGACTAACCAATAGACAGGGTCTATGTTGGTCATAAATGTTCAGTCATTCATATATCAACTAATGGAAAGCTACTTACTATTCCATGCATGTAGTTCTCTTTATCTGATGACAACACTGTATTATCTGAGTCTGTCAAGGGGTTAGTGAATGTGATAGCGAACTCTGTCGGCTTCGTATTCCTGCCAATAGTTATCTAATAAGATTCTTTTATCCAAAGACAACAGTTATCTAGGTTGAATCAGATGCAACCTCTTGGGTAAAACATTTATAAGGTACCAAACTATGTCATCATTGGAAAATAATTCCCAAAGAAAGATGTAACGAGGCCTTAAGGACAACAAAAGTTATAAATATTCACTTAACCGCAGGGAGTAGTCAACCACCAAGCGATTGAGTAAAATTTTTCCTTCGTGACTTAGTTGCACTGTAAGTTGAGTTGACTTGCAGCATAACAACTTTGTCAGGCCAACTTTCACCTGAGGCTTCCTCTTTGGGATCAAACAGCAGCTCTAAGATAGGAATATGTTATTTGACACTTCTCAAATTGCTTTCGAATATTCCTCAACACTTTGTCCAATAAAGTTATGAACAAACTATTTGTGGCACCTAAGGGCACAAGGATGTTGATCGAAACTAGGGCATATTTTCTCTAATTCTTCACTTTAGTTGATAGAACACTTTGCACTATCTGTGTGATTGTCTAGGACGGAATTGACTTGATCACAATGGCTCTAGAAGATAGAATATCTCTCAAGTTGTTGGCTAGTTGATGAACTTCTTGTTGGTTATTGCTCTGTAAGACAGCCTTCGTAGCTACCAATGAGTCGTTACCTAATTGCAGATTAACCTTCCTATTGGTAACTAATCAGTTGTCTCTCAACACTAAAAAGTTCCAAATCTTCACTCTTTACCACAACAACTATGGTTGATGTAGAACAGATGGTTGCCATCGAAGTTAGCAAATACGAAGTTATTCTAGATATGGTTGATTTCGATTGTTTGGGCATTATGCACCCAAGATTGCGACTTGGATAGCTCCGGTCATATGCACAATGCGATAATCGATTCTCATCCCACAGATAACTTGTCCAACATTAAGTGTTGTGTGTCCTTTTTATCCAACAGAGATGAGATACTCTGCTCACTAGATGACATTCGTCAATACGGGGGCAACTAAATAGAGTCATTGGGCTACCACATATTACAGTCTGTTAATGTTTATGTCGGTGGCCTGTTCTTCAAAGATTATCCTTTATATAACTTCAAATGGAAGTTCTACTACTTTTGGTCTGAGATATGGGTCTTACGATAAGATATGGGAAGACAACCAAGGAAGAAGGTCACGTGAAAATCACCTTAGCATTGTTCTGCAATGGATTATGATTAGGAACCATGATACCAGCGCGTGCCGAGCAGCACAACCTTGTGTGTGCACCCACAGGAGGCTCTCGGTTTTGTCGCGGCACCATTAGTTGCTACACATAACACCATTACCGAACATACACCCGATGAGGAATTTCAAATGGCATAGATTGGGTTGTCCAAACAAGCACCATACCAAGGAGGGATAGCAAGTAAAGGTAGTCACAAGGTTAGAATCAACAGGGAAACTATTTGCAGATCAAAACACCTCACAAGAGAACATAGCTAAATTGTCGAATGTGATTAAGCGTGAGATTTTTGCTTAATTCCACGTACACCTAGCATTCACCACCGTGAGGACAAAACAAAAGATTACCACGAGATTTGGTCATGTTGGACCACAACATGAGATCAACACTGGTAAACATCTCGAAACTTGGGAAGGTTGAGGATGGATTAAGTAAACTTCAAGGGCGAAAACCGATATATCAATCAGAGATTGAGTCGATAAGGTAGATACATGAATTTGCAAGCAAACGATTTTGGGGCCGCAGCAAACAGATGTTGCGTCGTACTAGCTAACCTTTGGGAGAGACAACCGGAAGGTCCAACATGGATTTGGGTCCGGTCTCCACAACTGGCAACGTACGAACCATGGTCAAAGGCTAGCGTTGATGAAAGTTAACTTGGTGGGTCAGTCGACGAGGGTATTCACAAAGAGGGTTGCAAAACATCTATGGCTTATGCAAACATATAGGAGAACTAAACTTTGGGCTTTCGGCCAAGCAAAGGCATGGATACAAACATTCAAGGGCTAACCACCAAGTCTACAGGCTCAGGCTCCTAAGATAGAGAACCTAATGGAAGACAACAACCATACAATTACGTACGTGAACGTTGTTCTAGGATAAAGCTATGTGACCCTCGTATGCTCACCGAGGACAACCGAGGTGACAACTATGGTACTACCTAGATAACAAGCACACATACAACATCATAATCAAGCAGTCGTTTGAGAAAATTCAAATGAATAGGCTTAAGCAACCAATACAAAGCACAAGGCTCACTCAAACAAGCATTGATCTAAACAAGAACTAACTACAGGTTTAGTCCAAAACAAACGCTAGCTAAGGTGGGTAACTTAGCATATACATAGAATCTGGACAGCAGCGCAGTAGTTACTTGTTTCAACCATAACTGAGGTTGTAGACATCCCACAAAGGTGATCCTAGACTTTCTAGAAAGCTTAGGAAGATGACTACACTTTAGTTATTCATACCAAAAGCAAATTCATAGATTAACATGACCAAAAATGCTAATGTTTCAGATCTGTACCAATATAGATAGAAAACTAACATGAACTTCAAAAATGCGTAACTGGAGTTCTAGGGACCCAACAAGGTTGAGCCTTAACTTTATGTAAAGATTATTAAGTTGTCTATAACTTTACTATTATAAGATTAAGATGATTCTACAGCTAACAAGGCCAAACAAGACAAAGAAGACATCTCTGAAAAGATCAAGATGCCCAAGAGGGAGGGTGAATTGGGCTTTTCTAAAAATTAATTGCAAGAATTAAATCCTACAAGCCAAACTTCACCCCTAGTGTCTACTTGTGTTCCTTGTGATTCTATCGACAAAAGTTTTGCACCCTAAGTTCCAATCCTAGACTAGCAAGGCAATTCTAGAAAGTAAACAAGCAATGAAAGTAATGCAAGTAAGTAAATGCTTGAAAGTAGGAAATAGGAACACGGCGATGTTTTGCCGAGGTATCGGAGAGTCGCCACTCCCCACTAGTCCTCGTTGGAGCACCTGCGCAAGGGTGTAGCTCCCCCTTGATCCGCGCAAGGATCAAGTGCTCTCTACGGGTTGATTCTTCGACACTCCGTCGCGGTGAATCACCCAAAACCGCTCACAACTTGAGTTGGGTCACCCACAATCTCGTCGGATGATCACCAAACTTCCAATCACCACCGAACCATCTAGGTGATGGCGATCACCAAGAGTAACAAGCTAGAACTCTCACTTGACCACAACAAGCCTAATGAGAAGATTGATGCACACTTGCTTGACTCTTGTCACTAGAGAGGATTCTCAAACTTTGATTCGCAAATCACTATCCTCACTAGGGCTCTTGCACTCCCTTGCACTTCAAAGATGTTTCTCAGCTAAACAAATGAGCAAGAGAGCTCTAAAAGAGGTGGAGGGGGTGTATTTATAGACCCCTCAAACAAATCCAACCGTTACCTTTCAAAACAGCCAGACGCGTACTGACTAGACGCGCCTGTCAATATGACCGGACGCGCCGGTCAGTTGTAACGGTCGAATAACAGAAACCTGTGCTGAAAGACCGGACGCGCCGATCTGTGATGACCGGACGCGCCGGTCTGAGATGACCGAACGCACCGATCAGGGATGATCGGACGCGTCCGATCATGCAAGAGCTCTCTGGAAATCTGACCTGACGCATCACCGCGTCCGATCATAGGTGACCGGACGTGTTAGGTCACCATGGGACCTTACTGGAACATGACCGGATGCATGACCACGTCCGATCATAGGTGACCAGACGCGTCAGGTCTCCATGGGACCTTACTGGAACATGACCGGATGCGCCGGTCTTTTTCACAGCCGCGTCCGATCTTGCTATTTACCCTCTGGAACACGTGTCAGCCTGACCACCGTGTCCGGTCCTCTCAAGGACCGCGTCTGGTCAGTCAGCCGAAAACGCAGTGAAGATTTAGTACTGACCGGACGTGTCCGGTCATGACCAGGACCGCGTCCGGTCATAGGTAAACGGCTCAAACGTCTTCTAAACGTGATGCAAATTGAACCAAGTTGCTTCTAACTGAACTCTGAGCTTTTCTCGAGCTACCTAGTGCTAAGTTTGACAAGTGTGCATCACACCTAAACACAAGACTTACCTAGGTCAAGCTACTCGCTCATGCCCCTCTTCATAGTACGGTCAAAGGAAGAAACAAAGATCCTAACGACTATTCCAGATGTATCTCAACACCTTGACATCCGGAACTAACCGTCCTTAATCTTATCGTTGATCCTTTGAAAACCGAAATGATTTCCATCAAGGGACATGACTGCCATATTGCCCAAAGTAGTTATCATCTCCATGACCTAACTTACCAACGTTTCTGCAAAACACACGTTAGTCATGGTAATTATGTGTTGTCATTAATTGCCGAAACCAACACCGGGGCCTAGATGCTTTCAATCTCCCCCTTTTTGGTGATTGATGACAACACTTAGATTCAGAAGATATGAGTTGAGGTTTTCGATCATGCTTGGTTCACATAAGCATAAAGCTGTAAGCACAAGGGGTTAGTCAATGCTTATGTGTTCCAAGCCAACTGAGTGTACTCATAAGATAAAACATGAAGAGTTAGTACACATAAAACATAGCTCATATGAAATCGGAGTAAGGCACGGAAGCACAACCTTATGAGCTAAAAACAAACAAGTGACATGATTTAAAACTGTGATTAGATAAACCATAGAGACTCAAGGTACTTATAAGATCACATGTCACACGAATGCAATTACTATAAAGTAAACATGATGCATGAGTGTAGCACACAAGAAAAGAATGAAAACCCTCTAACAAAAGCTCCCCCTGAATACCCTCTAACAAAAGCTCCCCCTGAATCTACTCTCTCTCCCCCTTTGGCATCAACCGCCAAAAACTAATCTAAGGATCTGACGGGGGAACAGACGGAGTCGAGTCGGGTGCCGAGGAGCGCGTAGTAATCACAAACTGAGAAGTGTCTCCCTCAGACTTGGAGCTGTCTGGCTGACCCTCTGAAGAAGCACGCGGCTGTGAAGCGGTCTGGGTCTGATCAATAGGAACAGGTGCTGCCGAAGTAGCAATAAGTGGAGTAGTCTCTGTGACCTGAGCCTGAAGAGAGCCAAAAGCTGGGGGATCTGTCGAGGCAACGGACGAAGGAACTGTCTCTATAGTGCCTGTCCCTGTCACTGGAGGAAAAGCTGCCTCTGAAGCTGACAACCCTGATGAAGTAGCAAATGTGGTGTGCGAGGGCGTCGGCTGACCAGTCAACTCGCTATATGTGGCACTCAGATCAATGAAAGGTGTGCCGGTCAACATGTGAGGGCGAGGCTGGTCTGAAGGAGTAAACCCCGTCTGAATGGTCGTGTAGCTCGGGGACTGGAACAACTGAGGAACCTACAACTGTGGAGAGGTGAACTAAAAGCTTGGCTGATCCTGACTTGAAGGTCCACTGAAAGGTAAAGCGGAAGTCAGGATAGATGCAGGTGGAGGAACCCCAACTGTGACTAGGTGACGCAGGAGATCTAAGTACTGCTACTGGCTAGCTGCACTCTGTCACTGCATCTCATACTGCTGATGCTGCATCTCGACTTGTTGGCGCTGTATCTCAAGCTGCTGTCTCTGGAACTCGTCCTGTCGAGCCTGTATCTGTGCAAACGCAGTAGCTATATCCTGAGCCTATCTCTGCAGCTAAAGCTCCTGTCGCTCCTGTGCCTGGGTCAGCCTCTCAAGAATAGCCACCATGGCTGGGTCTGAGCGGGAGGCTGAACCAGAGCCACCGGCCTCGTGGTCGTGAGGCCGATGAGACCGATACCTGGGGATAGGCTGATAATCCTCGTCGATGCTGTCAGAGGCCTCATCCTCAGCTATATCAGTGGGCTGAGCATCTAGATCTGCAAGCTCTGCCTCAGCAAGACCCTGTACGATCATATCCTGCTCAGCCACTGTCTCAGGCACCTCAGGTCTCTCTCTCTCTGTCCTGGCACAGGGACCTGCTCTCTCGTAACTGAAGCCCATAACTGACGAATATCATACTCAGGAAAAACAGTAGTAGTTTCAGTTATCTTAGCACTAATCTCTGAAGGCAGCTTAAGTGCAGATCTGATGATGAAGCAAATCCAATGAGCATAGGGCAGCTGACGGTGTCCCTTGAAGCCTTCTGCTAGGGTGTCCTCCATCTCACTAACCATAAGATCCCAAATGTCAAAAGGTGTCTGTGAGAGAAGGTGGTGAACTACCCATAGCTGCATTCTGGTCAGTCCCTCTCTGTAACCAAGCCTGGGAAGAAGAGTACGCCTGACAATAGCATCCAGGACTCAGGCAAGCGGTGTCAAACTGGCAGGTGTGCGACGAGACCCTTCGCCAAAAGGCTCACGGAAGCAGGGTCAGATCAAATGTGTAGGTGGCACAGTACCGCCATGAGGGCGTCTAGGCGGAGCTGTCTGACCAAAACAGAGCTGGTGAATCTTCATGTCTGAAGCTGAGAGTCTGAGAATCTCCTACACTCTTGTGCTATACAGTCTGCGGTCGCGGCCTCTAAATGCAAAGTGTATGAACTCATGGGCTGGATCAATCCATAATGAAGCATAGAACTCCCTAACCCAAATGCCGCAGTATGCACCCGTCCGTCCAAGAAAATCTGACAAGCCTGGTAGATAGGACAGGTGCGGACGAAGCTGCTCACCCACTACCTCAACAAGTGACTCAATGCGACAGACCCTCTGTGGTCGAAAAGCAATGCCACTGTCAACAAGAGCTCTGTAAAAATCCTCCTGTAGAGGAGTATAAAAACCCTCTGAAGCCCTGGAGTCCCTCTGAGGTGGGAACCACCGACTGACCTCAACAAATCTCAAACTTTGCACCTGACGTGCAGTAGCACCTCTCAAGTCAAAGTGCTCAACTGGGGGTGTACCTCTAACTCTCGGAGGTGGACGTCCTCCACGACGCTGGCCCTCTGGCCTGGGAGTCACCTAAGCCCGTGTGCGTGTGGAGCGGCGATGTGATGGAGTCTGAGCTGGCTGTTCCTCTATCCCCACTGAAGGCGCTGCAGGTGGATCAACTGACATAGTATCTGCATCCATTTGCACCTCTGTGCCCTCAGTGGTCTCTGTACCAAGTTGTCGTCCTTCAAGATGAAAACGACTATCGCCAATGCATATGTCACTGCTCCTGCCACCTCTCTCAGCTGCATCAGCTACATCTGCTACTGCCTGAGCTATCTCTGCATCAGTAAGAGTCTTCTTCTTCTTTCTGGCCATAATCTTGATGCGCTTTCCACGCGCAACCTCAGACATACGAGGAGGACTGTTGTCCCCGTCACTGGGAGCACCACCAGCATTCTTGCAACGAACCATGCTATCACACTGTCGGAAAACCTCTGAAAGATGATGTACTGACACTCGAGAGGCTTGGCCTCAATCCGTATCTGCAGGCTTGGCCTCGGATTCAACAGCTGAACATCAGTCACCCTGACACACCGACAAACTCGCTGTAAAGACGGAATAGATGGATCTACTATAAGCAACATATATGATCTAAAAGGTACAAAACCCTAGAGATAGCAAGCATATAAGATAAGACGTGAAACGAAACGCGATGGCTACCTCGGATCGACGAGAAAGCGGTGATGAGATGAGATGACCCAGGTCGCGAGACTTCCCGACGCACCGGACGAGCACTGATTTGCCGAAACAGAAGTCGATTAGGGTTAACGAAAACAAAATTTTGACAAACCCTAACATGAAGATCAAGGATGGGCGAAACAACCTCGGAGCGAAGACATCGCGCGAAGAAATTTTCGACGTCGAACGAAGGAGACGCCGCAGCGCGAACCCTAGGGTTAGGGCGACGCGCGGTGGCCGAAAATCAAGGATGAACGCGAGGGCAGGGGCTGGCCAGAGGTCGTGCAGGGTGAAGGAGAACGCGGCTCACAGGCAGCAGCGGCTCACGGCGGCGGTGGTGGCATAGGCGTGGCGCGGTGGAGGTGGCAGCGCGGCAGATGGCGGCTGCGCGGGCACGGTGGAGGAGGCAGCGCGGGCGCGGGAGATGCGCGGCTGCAGGGCCGGGCGGTGGCGCAGGCGTGGCGGTGGACTCCAGCGAGTGGCGGCGGTGAAGTTCCGGCGAGCTAGGGCAAGGAGGCGGTGGAAACGAGAGTTGTATGGCGCGGATGAAGAAAAGGAAGGAGAACGTGAAAGTTTATATGAAGGATTAGATCCGCTCGTTACGCGATGACCGGACGCGGTGGTCGATATGACCGAACGCAGAGAGGCAGCGTCCAGTCACATTCCAGTAAGCTCCTGGAATGACCGGACGCGTCCGATTATCAACGATCGGACGCGGACAGCGTCCGGTTTTGATTTGCCCGGAAAGCTGAGACAGATGACCGGACGCGGTGGTGGTTACCGGGACCAGACGCGGTGGTCAACAGGGGCGCGTCCGGTGCAGCGTCCGGTCACTAGATCAAGAGATGGTCTTTAGGATGACCGGACGCGCTGGTGGTCGCTGGGACCGGACAAGGTGGTGAAGCATCACTGCGTCCGGTGCAGCGTCCGGTCACTGTTTTTCGCCCTTCTTCATTCTGAACTTCGACGCGACTTCTCCCAATCAAGTTCCAATTCAAGGAGATACAAATAAACACCAATTGGAACAAGATATGAGTGACCTCACTTAAACCCTCAAGTTTCTCAAAATAGTTTGCCTTAGGCTAATATTAATTTTAGGAAAATAGGCAACAAACACTCGAGGAGCAACGTATGGCCATGCAATAGAGTTTTTGAACCCTTGGGAGCGTCAAAATGCTCTCTCTATCCATGGACGAACATAGAGGTTGCTCAAAGCTTAACCGAAGAGAAACGACAAAGCAACAACCATGCATATGCAATGCAAAACAAGTAAGTAAAGCTAGGTTGCTTATCAAGTTTGATCCACGGTTAGGCTTTTTCACTCCCCCAAAGGAGGGTTATTGTAACCGTGTTAGCCAAGGCCTAGATGCATTGCGGGTAATTAAACATGACATATAATACAATGCAATGCAAGGGACAACACAAGCTCATTTTTTAAAGTTACTAGAGTCAAGCACGTTTAGTTCACTTCTCAACCTACAAAAGGTAGCTTCATCCAAAGGTTTAGTGAAGATATCCGCTAATTGATTTTCACTTCTTACACCTTCTAGTGATATGTCATTTTTAGCAACGTGATCTCTTAGAAAGTGGTGGCGGATATCAATGTGCTTGGTGCGAGAGTGTTGTACCGGATTATTAGCAATTTTAACCGCACTTTCATTGTCACATAAAAGCGGCACCTTTTCAAGAACAACCCCATAGTCTAGGAGGGTTTGTTTCATGTATAAGATTTGTGCACAACAAGCCCCCGCGGCAATGTATTCTGCCTCGGCGGTGGACAAAGCCACACTATTTTGCTTTTTAGATGACCATGATACTAAGGATCTCCCAAGCAAATGGCACCCTCCGGATGTGCTTTTTCTATCAATTTTGCAACCGGCATAATCCGAATCGGAGTAGCCAACTAGTTGGAATCTAGCTCCTTTGGGGTACCATAGTCCGATGCTTGGGTATACTTAAGATATCTTAGGATTCTTTTTACGGCACTTAGGTGAGGTTCTTTAGGGCACGCTTAAAAGCGGGCACACATGCACACACTAAACATGATGTTAGGCCTAGATGTGGTAAGGTATAACAAGCTACCAATCATTGAACGGTAAAGAGTTTGATCGATTGGTTTACCTCCCTCATCTAGGTCGAGATGTCCATTAGTTGGCATTGGGGTCTTGATTGGCTTGCATTCTTCCATCTTGAATCTTTTGAGAAGATCCTTGGTATACTTCTCTTGAGAGATAAAGATCCCTTCTCTCATTTGCTTGACTTGAAACCCAAGGAAGAATGTTAGCTCACCAATCATTGACATCTCGAACTCTTTTGACATCAATTCACCAAATTCTTTACAATAGTCTTCATTTGTTGACTCGAAGATGATATCATCAACATACACTTGACAAATGAAGATCTCTTCTTTGAATTTCTTGGTGAATAGTGTGGTGTCAACCTTCCCAATAGTGAAGCCCTTCTCTATGAGGAAGTCCCGAAGGCGCTCATACCACGCTCTAGGGGCTTGCTTGAGCCATATAGCGCCTTGGACAACCTATAAACATGATTAGGATATCTAGGGTCTTCAAACCCGGGAGGTTGTTCAACATAGACTAGTTCATTTATGAAGCCATTTAAGAATGCACTTTTCACATCCATTTGATATAGTTTCATATCATGATGTGATGCATATGCAAGAAGGATACGAATGGCTTCAAGTCTTGCAACGGGTGCAAAAGTCTCTCCAAAATCAAGACCTTCAACTTGAGAGAACCCTTTTGCCACTAGTCTTGCCTTGTTTCTTACGACAACTCCTTGATCATCTTGCTTGTTGCGGAACACCCACTTGGTTCCAATGACTCTTGCACCTTTTGGATGCTCTTCAAGTGTCCATACTTGATTGCGGGTGAAGTTGTTCAATTCTCCATGCATGGCATTCACCCAATCCGGATCTTGAAGAGCTTCTTCTACATTCTTAGGTTCAAGACAAGATACAAAGGAGTGATGTTCAACAAAAGAATTAAATTTTTGAGATCGAGTCATTACACCCTTTGTAGGACTCCCTATGATGAGATCTTGTGGATGTGCTTGAAGTAGAGGTGAGTTTCTTCGATCAACCATTTGTGAAGTGGGATGGGGAGCATCAACATCTTGTGCTTGTGCCTTGGCTTGATGATGAGAGGCATGGGTGTCTTCATTTTCAACTCTCTCATTCTTGTCATCATCTTGCGGCACATATGATGAAGATGGTGGATTGACAATTTGTACATCGTCTTCATCATCTTTAGGCTTGATGTCACCCACCGGCATGTTCTTCATGGCCTCCCTCAATGGTTCATCACCTACATCATCATAATTCTCAATTGCTCCTTGGGAGTCGTTAGATTCATCAAATTCCACATCATATGTTTCTTCAACCAAACCGGTGGCATGGTTAAATACTCTATATGCTTTGGACTTTGATGAGTAGCCAACAAGAAAACCAATATCACAACGTCTTTGGAACTTCCCTAGGTGTTGACACTTCTTGTAGATGTAGCATTTGCAACCAAACACCCAGAAGAATGAGACATCCGGCTTCTTCCCATTTAGCAACTCATAAGGGGTCTTGCAAAGGAACTTTTGTAGGAAGAGGCGATTTGAAGCATAGCATGCGGTGTTGATTGCCTCGGCCCACAATTTCTCCGGTGTGTTGTACTCATCTAGCATTGTTCTTGCAAGAGTGATCAAGGTCCGGTTCTTTCTCTCAACTACACCATTTTGTTGAGGAGTGTAGGTTGATGACACTTCATGCTTGATTCCAATTTCATCACAATAGGCTTCAATGTTGGTGTTGTCAAACTCTTTTCCATTGTCACTTCTAATCTTCTTTATCTTGACTTCAAATTCATTTTGAGCTCTCTTTGCAAACTTCTTGAAGCAACTTGCCACTTCAGATTGTCATGAAGGAAGAAGGTCTAAGTGTATCTTGAAAATTTGGGTTGCCAAGTCACTAGTTGAAAAAGTTAAGGCATAGATGGGTAGTAGAAGATGATGGTGAAGATGGCGGTGAAGGTGGTGATGACGATGTCGGTGAAGATGATGATGGCCCAATCACAAATGCGGCGACCTTCTCTCTTTCATTATCACTTTCATTGCCGGAGGACTCACATGATGATTCAATGTCGGTGAGCCAATCACCAACAATATAGGCCTTGCCTCCCTTCTTCTTCTTGTGGAATTCTCTTTTCTTGCCATCTTTCTTCTTGTATGGCTTGTTCTTTCTTTTGTCATCTTCTTCATCACTTGAATCATCTTTCTTGCCCTTGTACTTGTTCTTGTACTTGTCTTTTGGAGGCTTTGGGCATTTATGAGCTAGATGGCCAAGTTCTCCACAATTGAAGCAATCCATTTCGGAGATTGGCTTCCTTTTGCTACTTGTGAAGAATTTCTTCTTCTTGCCATCAAACTTGATGCCACTCTTATTGAGCTTCTTTAGCATCTTGGTGGTCTTCCTTACCATGAGTGCAAGTGATTCATCATCAATGTCACTTTCACTAGAGCTTTCTTGCACAATCATGGCTTGGGCCTTCTTCTTTTTCTTTTTATGACTAGCTTTGAAGGCCAAGTCTTTCTTCTTGGAAGATGATGAGCCCTCTTCTGGAGTGATGTGCATGTACATCTCATGTGCGTTGATCTTCCCCAATACTTGAGTTGGTGTTGCGGTGGAGAGATCACTTTGGTGAAGTACGGTGACAATGTGTCCATACTTCTCAACGGGAAGAACACTTAAGATCCTCCTTGCAACATCCGATTGACTCATTTTAGTAAGTCCAAGAGCATTTAGATCTTCTATAAGAACATTCAAACGAGTGTACATGTCATTAGCACTTTCTTTAGGAAGCATCTCAAAAGAATTAATTTTCTTTAAAGCAATATGATAGCGTTCCTCACGCTCACTCTTAGTTCCCTCATGGAGAGCACAAAGATTTTCCCACAATTCGTGAGCGTTTTTGGCATTTCGCACATGATTGAAAATATCTTTGCCTAGCGCCCGGTAGATTGCATTTTTTGCTTTTGCATTCCACCGGTCGTATTTCTCCTCGTCACCACTTGGGTTAGCGGGATCCCTTATGGGAGGAAGCCCTTCGGTTGCGGCTCTAAGGCACCCAACATCTATGGCTTCGAGGTACGCCTCCATACGAATTTTCCAATATGGAAAATCATCTCCCTCAAAAGTGGGAGGTGGTCCTTCCCCATTAGACATCTTGCTCTAGGCGGTAAAGCCTAAATTAAGAGCAACACGGCTCCGATACCAATTGAAAGGATCAAGATGCCCAAGAGGGAGGGTGAATTGGGCTTTTCTAAAAATTAATTGCAAGAATTAAATCCTACAAGCCAAACTTCACCCCCAGTGCCTACTTGTGTTCCTTGTGATTCTATCGACAAAAGTTTTGCACCCTAAGTTCCAATCCTAGACTAGCAAGGCAATTCTAGGAAAGTAAACAAGCAATGAAAGTAATGCAAGTAAGTAAATACTTGAAAGTAGGGAATAGGAACACGGCGATGTTTTGCTGAGGTATCGGAGAGTCGCCACTCCCCACTAGTCCTCGTTGGAGCACCCGCGCAAGGGTGTAGCTCCCCCTTGATCCGCGCAAGGATCAAGTGCTCTCTACAGGTTGATTCTTCGACACTCCATCGCGGCGAATCACCCAAAACCGCTCACAACTTGAGTTGGGTCACCCATAATCTCGTCGGATGATCACCAAACTTCCAATCACCACCGAACCGTCTAGGTGATGGCGATCACCAAGAGTAACAAGCTAGAACTCTCACTTGACCACAACAAGCCTAATGAGAAGATTGATGCACACTTGCTTGACTCTTGTCACTAGAGAGGATTCTCAAACTTTGATTCGCAAATCACTATCCTCACTAGGGCTCTTGCACTCCCTTGCACTTCAAAGATGTTTCTCAGCTAAACAAATGAGCAAGAGAGCTCTAAAAGAGGTGGAGGGGGTGTATTTATAGACCCCTCAAACAAATCCAATCGTTACCTTTCGAAACAGCCAGACGCGTACTGACCGAACGCGCCTGTCGATATGACCGGACACGCCGGTCAGTTGTAACGGTCGAATAACGGAAACCTGTGCTGAATGACCGGACGCGCCGATCTGTGATGACCGGATGCGCCGGTCTGAGATGACCGGACGCGCCGATCAGGGATGATCGGACGTGTCCGATCATGCAAGAGCTCTCTGGAAATCTGACCTGACACATCACCGCGTCCGATCATAGGTGACCGGACACGTCAGGTCACCACAGGACCTTACTGGAACATGACCGGACGCACGACCGCGTCCGATCATAGGTGACCGGACGCGTCAGGTCTCCACGGGACCTTACTGGAACATGACCGGACGCGCCGGTCTTTTTCACAGTCACGTCCGATCTTGCTGTTTACCCTCTGGAACACGTGTTAGCCTGACCACCGCGTCCGGTCCTCTCAAGGACCGCGTCTGGTCAGTCAGCCGAAAACACAGTGAAGATTTAGTACTAACCGGACGCGTCCGGTCATGACCAGGACCGCGTCCGGTCATAGGTAAACGGCTCAAATGTCTTCTAAATGTGATGCAACTTGAACCAAGTTGCTTCTAACTGAACTCTGAGCTTTTCTCGAGCTACCTAGTGCTAAGTTTGAGAAGTGTGCACCACACCTAAACACAAGACTTACCTAGGTCAAGCTACTCGCTCATGCCCCTCTTCAAAGTACGGTCAAAGGAAGAAACAAAGATCCTAATGACTATTCCAGATGTATCTCATCACCTTGACATCCGGAACTAACCGTCCTTAATCTTATCGTTGATCCTTTGAAAACCGAAATAATTTCCATCAAGGGACATGACTGCCATATTGCCCAAAGCAGTTATCATCTCCATGACCTAACTTACCAACATTTCTGCAAAACACACGTTAGTCATGGTAATTATGTGTTGTCATTAATTGCCGAAACCAACACCGGGGCCTAGATGCTTTCAATCTCTACCCAAATTTGGACAGATTCTGTCATTCCACTTTACAAGCTCATAAGTAGAGATTTAGACCACCCCAATTAGTGCTATAGGACATTTTGGAAAGCTTAGAAAAAGTACTACACTTCTTATATTACCTCCAAGACATGATTCCATACACACATAGGTCAAACAAACCAAACATTCAGATCTATTCAGAGCATTAGCAAAACCTGACTGTAAACTTTTAAAATTCATAACTCTCAAACCATAAGACCTAGGGTCATGAAATTTTAGGGCAAGCTAGAAAAGTAAGTTAGCTACAACTTTGGTATTCTCCATAAATACAGAAAACACCATGATGGCCACGAAAGCATCACTACAACAGAAACCGCTCTAGCAGCCAACGTTTAATAAGCAAAACAAAGTTTGTCTTTGTTCTACTTAACACGAGAGCACACAAACATATCATCCTAGTAGCTCTAAATATTGTTAACTTAGACCAACACCAATTTAATTCATTTATGAGAATCCATAATTACTTAAGTGAGGTCTAAAACATTTTCAAAAACTTGTATGACTGCATATCCACCACTTGGCTAAACTAGAGGGCACCTATAGTTTCAAGCATATAACCATAATTATTTCTAGCAAGGCTAAACACACACTTTTCTCAAGCACTTTCTATTCAAGTAACATTGAACAAGGTATTCATGTCTAACTCCACACAAGGAAGATAGTACATAACATAAATCACAAGTTACTTAATATAGAATAAGGGTGAGAGGAGCATAGCTATGCATAAGGCAACAATCCTGAAGATGCATGCTTCGTCCTATTCGTTCTCACAAGACTGCCAACCTAAGGTGGCGATCACGTTCTATGTCGGTGGCATAACACGCACTCTCTCGATATATAGCTAGTCGACAACTACATTCGACTTACGCATTCGTGGTTAGCGTACCTGTAGAAAAGTTTCATTGCAGCCCAACATTTCCCAATATAGCACAAAATGAAAGTAGAGAAGTAAAATTCTACGTACTCCCATGTACATATACCCCCGTATATATATATATGTAGCACCAAAACTACCCAAATCATTCGATCACCCACAATTAAGTACATTCATATATACATGTGTGTAACATGTAAACACTCCAGTAACCAAAACTAGCTCTCCCCTAGACCGTAGTTTGTACGGTCATGCTCTCACAACTCACACTTACCTGAGCGTAGGTGCGATGTTGCATAAAAGTAAACTAGCGACATATATGACTATCTCATATATGAAGGCTACCACCGATCTAACACACCGGGTAGCATAGTGTGGGAGAGTCATCACACATACATACCTTGGCCAGGGCGTAGATGCATAAATGAAAAACCCCCCAAGTTAGTACTTATATAAGCCACCTAATAATCCTTATATGGGTATAAGGAAATTGACCACTGGCATACTTAGATTTAGAATTCAGTTTTCACAAACCTATATATAGCTGTAACGGAAATTGACCACTGGCATACTTAACGGAATTCAGTTGATAAAACTAATTTTATAAAATAAATCCTTTGTTTTAAATACACATATGATAAGTTTAATGTTGAATCTTGCTCCGATACCAGCTGTAACGGAACCGTCCAAATTATAAGAGCACAAGTACAAAAACAATCACCAAAGTGATCAAATTCTCGCACTTGAGCCCATATAACTCCGGTAGTCCAATGAAATCACGAGGAATTTCAAACCAACCAATCATACAAGCCAAGATCATAGTGATTCAACATAACAAGTCGCATGTTACAACCATTTCATAAGTAATTCAATATACATCGGAGTTCAACATAGTTATTACAACTTAAGTTCAAAAGTAACGGAAGCAAAGTAATTTGAAACTAACAACACCATTATTTAAAATACATGCCAGTACGAAGGTCGACTTCCCACAAAAGCATTAGAGAGAAGATAACTCAGAAGGATCATGCCCGTGATCACACTCCGCCTCTACGGCAGGAGCCAACCAACTCTTGCAGCCGCCATGATACATCACAACCTGCAACAAGTGGGGATAAAACCCTGAGTACGACAATGTACTCAGCTAGATTTACCCGTCTTAAACCAGAAATAAAGTGACACCAAGGATCATGCAAGGCTGATATGAAGTGGGCTAGCTTGACAACATTTTACACAAAAGCTTAATATGGATAAGTAATCATTAATGCTTAAGCATCAAGTTAATTATCATTAACCTGTCCTCTATATTAGAACCTGTACTAGAGCACTCACTTTATTAGGAGCAAACAATATTAACCATAGCAGGTATAAATTGAGGCAACCTTTCCATCGTTATCTAATTAACCATCCGTTCAATTTAATGGAATCTACGTTGCCGCTGCTCAAGTCAAGTGCTCACTAACCGGGAGCGACGGCGATTCGAATCGAATTCCTATCCAGCTGGAGGGGTATTTCTAACACTCACCGCATAGGCCCCTGCCAGGGTCGCACAAGCCACCTTTCGTACAATTCAGGAATCGCGGGTCCAAATGATGTCGCAACCCCAAGGGCGACACTCTGCCAGGTGATAGGGACTCTAACCCCCCTTGGTCTCACGCCAATGTCCCCAAGCACATCCTTTCTCTCCTCCAAGATGCAACCTACCATTCGATTCCCGGCCTGAACCATATTACTCGGCTTCGTGGTCGAAACGACTTATCCGGCCAACTAAGTGTTAGACTGCGTTCAACATGACTCAAGGACGTACAGCGAATCGGTCCTTAAATGACTCAGACGGGGATAGATCCACACCCAAGACCTCCATGCCTTGTTGCTTCACTATCGTCATCCCGCCTGGTCTCATTTCATTTTATTAACACATGGTTCCATTCCACGATAGCAAATATAGCCAACCGTGCCATATATGAATATCCCTATATCTCACAGGTGACAGGAAATCACCTGACTTCTACCGCTTAAAGCAGGGCTAAGCATCTACTCGATCCTAGTCTATGTAGGATTCAAGGATTCATATATCTGGACAAGGAATGATATAATGCAGCAAGGTTTTCAACCAACTCCTACCACTAAATGCAACAATACTTATAACATATATATAATTAATTGCTTTGAAGATAGGAGGCTTATAATGCTCCGGGGCTTGCCTGGGATCCGACTCAAGTTAGAGTATGTCAGATGAAGTCACTTGGCGAGCAACCTCCAATCTCTCACTTGTCCGGTCCTTCTATCTTCAGGATGGATACACCAACTCCATCCTCGGGTTGGGCTCCACATCAGGTCCTTCACGTGCTTCAGCTAGCGTACCTAAATGAGTGCAACAATGCATATGTATGAATATGTAGAAATGCAATAACACAAAGTAATCAAGTAAGCATATCAAAGTTCACGCAAGCACCTAGAGCTAATTAACTTAATCCTCATTAATGCATAACATAGAAGAGGGCAAGCACATCAATCAAGAAACAAGTCTCACAAGATCACAGGGTACCACCCAAGTATCATCAAAGATATGAGTCACACTTCAATACCCAAGCATGACAAAGTTAATCAAAGTACTAGAACTAGAAATTGCTACCTTCTGGACATCAGACCAACAGCTAAGTAATTTAATCATAACTGGAGATCTACAACTCCAAATGACTTGCAAGAAGACATTATAGAAAGCTTATGAAATTATCTAAATTTCATTTATAATTATCTAAACCTGATTCTAATATTTACCAGGTCAAAATACAGAAGGTACAGAATCTGTCCTAGAAGGACAGAGAGCAACATAAATCTGAACCCAACTTAGAACAGCTGTAGTTTCTAAACTATATGGCCAAATGCCACCAAATTTTAACAAAGGCTAGATACATAAATTATCTACAACTTTTGTATAAACAAGTTTTACAACAAAGCAAATTATCATGAAGAACTTTGCTAAGTTTCCAGATCTGTCCAGAAACCTCATTTGCAAGAAATAATTATTAAATTTTGTTGCAAACATATAATTGGACCAAACCAACTTTACCAACATTTCACACATGACTAATGAACACCAGAAAACAAATTGTCCATTCCTAAATAATTTCTTTTAATGCATTTTCTTAATTTATTTAGATAATTAGGTGGAATTATGAACACCTATCAAAAGTGCACAATAAATTCTACAAACATTACAGTGGCCTAAATATGCTCTCAAAAGTCTAATGTACAAATTTCAATCCATTTGGGAAAGTATATCAACCTTGATGAAAAAGACAAATAGCTATTGCAATAATCATGTGAGAGCAAGTTAAACTTAACACTCAATATTTTCTGTGAACACAAGGCCATATTATGAATCAATATGATAGACAAACATCATACTAAGGTAATGGAACAACATTTTCTATTTTATCATTTATATATTATTTATAAGCTATTTATCAAGCTATAAACAAGTTAAATCAATAACTTGTGCATACAGTAAGCAATGACCATGAAATTTATACCACAGTACATCCACAGCATGGCAATCCTACCATAAAAATTTCACATCAATTGGAGCATCACAACTCAAGATATAAAAATAACAAGGAAAACAAGCATTTATTTTCCATTTAACAAGATCTAGGTAAAACATCCTGAAACCGGAAACAACCTATAAGTTTTATATTTTTCTTAGACAGTGCATATTACTAGAAGACCAACAAAATTGGAATCACTAATTTTGGACTTCTAAAACTCCAGATATTGATGAAAGCAAGTTAATCCATTTGCAAAACCACCTTTCACTAATGAATTTCTACAACACAAACACATGCATGCATGGCACAACCGATTACCCTAACATGCAGAGCACTTCACAAGGATTCCAACAAAACAAATTGCACAATTTTTGGAGCTACCAAATATGAGATATAGATTTTACAAGATAAAAGAAAATCTGTAGATTTGATGTGGTATTGCTCTTTTAGGTGGGGCCCACTCATCATAGGGACAGAACCATCTTCTTCTTCACAAAGACAAAGCAGCGGACGTCGTCTTCTTCTTCAGAGACAAAGCAGAGGAGTGGGAGGGACGGCTCGGGGTCGACTTCGGCCGGCAAGGTAGCGAGGGAGGACGCAACGGAGGCCACACCCGCACACAGGGTGGCCACGTCCTGCCCCGGCATGGCCTGCAGGGGCGCGACCGCGCACAGCAGCGGCACAGCGGGAGCAGAGGAGACGATGGCGGCGTGTGCATCGGCGGCTCTCGGCTCAAGACAACCTGGGAAACACATGAGGCATACAGGGCAGTGGGCAGTGGCGGAGCTCTCGGTATGGCAAGGTAGGGCCACTGCCATACCTTAGCTTGTTTGGAACCTACTGTAGCATGTTGTTTCATTTGCTAAAGATGCTATAAACTATAATCCATTGTTCTGTTAGACCGTATAAGCCCTACCTTAATTCTTCACTGCCCTCCACCACTGGCAGTGGGACGGAGATGGTGGTGGCGATCACTCGGTGTGGTGGCCAGGGAGCACGGCGGTTGGGCTCAGCTCGCTGGCCAAGGCTACAGCCGGCCATGGCGAGCGGCGGTGCGAACTTCCGAAGCGAGGAAGGGCGAGAGCCAAAGGGTGGGAGACCGAGAGGAAGTGTGGGCGTGTAAGCTAAGGTAGCGGCCAGCCCTCCCCATCGAGCAGCAGGGCATGGGACACGCGCAGCAATGGTGGGGGCGCTCAGCTCGCATGAACGCCACGTCCAGGACGCGTGTCTCCACTGCGGCATTAACTTGGACACCTGGCGTGCGTTGCTGTGGCCATCTTGGGGCGCTGTTTTGGGCTATCTACAGGCTAAACTGGGCCATGGGCCTTAAATCAAAATTGTTGCCCACGTAACACTCTACAAATTTTGTTTAAAGGGCCAAGCCATTAGACCAATGGATTTGGGGTTAATTAAGTTCCAAAATGACGTTGTCAACGCAATGATGATAAATGGCAAACCTCTAAATTGGTGGTCAAAATGAAGTCAAACATGATGCCACTTTTCATATGCTCTTCTCCATCAGATACACTCCAACTTTTATTTTTGGCTCAACTCAAGTTGTTTAGTAAATTTTGGAGAACGCGACATGCCAACGTCGATGACTATGAATTCTAGACTTAGAATATTTTCAAGTATGAAAACAGCAGTAAGTTCAAACTTGGGGCCTCAATTTGGAAAACTTATAAATGGAATTAGGGTTGGGCCTCTAAACAAAGCTTGCACAACCTAGACTAAACTACAACTTTTATTAAGGAATCAAGGTCTGGATCAGCTTGTGTTGCAAGATATAAAGCTCCAAAGTGGGGTACCCGAAACTGAAAACTGAATTCAGTTTCAAGCCGACTGAAATTGCAATCTTCTTCCATCTCCATCTCCCAAACCGAGCAAGCAAAGGCTAAACCAATTCCACAGCATTGTAGAGCTATATGAGGACTACAACTTTGCTTAAATGATCTAGGTTTGGTTCGACTTGGTTTGAGATTTATACTATCCTAAATGAGGGTACATCAAAACTGAAATCAGCTCCAACACTTAGCCAAATTTGCGAAGTCCAAAAACAGCAGCTGAATCAATCTTGTGAGCTCTATTTGACTAGGTTAGAGGCCAAACTAGCTCTTGACCATTAAACAAAGTTTGTTCTACAAAAGATAAACTACAACTTTTGTTTAAGGTCAAACCTCATAACTGGTACAGAACTTAAACTTCCGCTTTGGTTAAAGTAGCAACTCGATAAAGCCTAAACTAGGGTTTTAGGCCAATCGGGGCATTTTCTTGACATTTCATTTCATGTGACTTTTTTATTCCAAACTTCATGAAACTTTTCCAAGGATCAATATAGATAGGTACCAAGGTGAGACACATGAACATATTGCAATAACACCACCCAAGTATATATCTTGAAAAGGGGCCTATATGTAAAGCAATGGTGCAACATCCAACTTTAGGGTAGGCTCATCTTCATAGGTTGACCTTGACATCGTCATCTCCACTAATTTATCGTGTTTGAGCTTAAACCCACTACTTAATTGGTGATCAACACCTGGGGTGTTACACTTCTTACACATGGTAATATACTTGGACAATGTGATATGGGTTCAATCAAAATTTTATCATAATATCTTTGTGAAAGGGTTGTCACCAATTACCAACAAGGGGGAGATTGAAAGCTCTATGTTTGGTGTTGGTAATTAGTGACAATACCTAAGTACTAATCCTATGCCTAAGTTGTATGTAGCATATGAGGATTAGTACATTCCAAGGTTGGTGGAAAGATGGACATGGTGATCATGTTGGCCACACTTGGATTTGGATGCAACCCTACGTGATCAAGGCAAAGATATATGCTTAAGGGTTGTGTTTTAGTAACCAAGACACCTAGTGGGTGTGGTTACATTATAGGATAGATAGCCGTACTATAAAGAGGGGAATGACGCGGCTATTGGACTCCTAAGTGCCTCTAGATGTGCATTTCATAATCATATGCATTTGGATAGAACTAATAACGCCTCTAAAAATGATTGTGAAAATGCTAACACACTTGCACATGACGTGATCACTTGGTGGTGTTAGCACATTTGCGAGGCATTTTCGAGGAGTTGAAACGACTATTTTCTACTACGCCGGAAGTCAGAAATCAAACGGAAGCGAACGGAGGTCACAGTGGTGACCGAACGCTGGACCGGACGCGGTCTCTATTTGACCGGACACGTCCGGTCAACGTTCAGTGTCTTCGAGTGTTTCGGTTTGTTGATCGAACGTGGTGGCGCGTCCGGTCACAGTCGACCGGACGTGTCCGGTCGATCAGGGAGCTTACTGGACTCCAACCGGACGCTAGCACTGTGGCGTCCGGTCAGTTCTCCAGCGCGTCCGGTCGCTGTTTCGTTGTGCGCTGCTCTGGCTTGACCAGCGCGTCCGGTCCGATACGCGACCAGCGCGTCCGGTCAACCCCAGCGCGTCCGGTCTGCGTGACCAGCGCATCCAGTCGGTGGTTCGTGAAATTAGCCGTTGTGTGGTCGGCGCGTCTGGTCAATTTGACCAGCGCGTCCGGTCAGCGCGACTTCGGCTGTTTCAAGTTCCTAACGGCTATATTCGAAGGGGTACGTCTATATATACTCGTTGGCCGGCTCAAGGCTCTCTCTCTTGGGCATTTGACATACTTGTGAGCACTTTGAGTTAAGCAACTCCCCTCCCACTCATCTCTCTTGCTTCTTTGCATATTTGAAGTGAGATTGAGTGATCCAAGTGCATTTGTATTGTGAGATTGCATATAGTTGGCACTTGGTGGTTGATTTGCTGCGGGATTCTTGTTTCTCTTGGTGGTTGCCGCCACCTAGATGGCTTGAAGCAATTTGGAGGCGTTGGTAAGAGTTGGTGATTGTTCTTGGCCACCTCCGGTGATTATGAGGGGTTTGTGCCTACCTCGACGAAGCGCCAAAGGCAACATTAGTAAATTGCTCGTGTCATTGCAACCTTTTGCCATTTGGTAGGTTCTTATGGTGTCTTTTGAGAGGCTCGGTGTGAGACCGATTAGCCACCGAACCACGTGGTGAAGAGGGACACAACGGGGACTAGCGTGCCGGCAAGCACGTGAACCTCGGGATAAATCTTGGTGTCATCACTTTCATATTGTGATTGATTGATCCCGGTGTTCGGTTGTCTTGGTATTCATTGTTGATCATCATTGGTTGGCTCAATTCTTCGGCCCTCGGTGAAACTCTCCTAACTCAACTCCGCATTACTTTCTTAGTTATCTTTGCTAGCTAGTTAGCTTTGCTAGAGTAGCTCTTTTGTGTAGCTTGCTAGTTGTAGTTGTAGTTACCTTCTCAGTTTGACTTGTGCGGTTGAGTGCCATTATACTAGAATTGTGAATTGGATAGGTGGCTTGCAAACACCCCGTAGGCTAAGCAAAACTCGCATCTCGCTATTTGTTGTATTGATAAACTTGTTTAGCTTGTCTTTGTAGAAATTTTTAAAAGGCTATTCACCCCCCCTCTAGCCATCAAGACCTTTCAGAAACATGCTGTGAGACATAGACAATCAAGATGAAATTTGCCCCTCTCTATGTGAGAAAGATATCACTGATCACTCTAATGATTAGATCAAGAAATGCATGGCCGTGCTTGGGTTAAGTGTTAACCTATGAGTTGGACCAAATATCATGAGGCAAGGGAATAACAAGTATGTGGTTTTGTGGTGGTTGGTATGATATGATCTTTGTGTACACATAGGAGTTGACACGCCTTGCTAGAGGCCGCTATCAACTAATGGCCGAGTAGGAGTACTCGGGCCATGTCTATGTGTGCGTGAACCCATAGGGTCACACGCTTAAGGGGCTGGAAGCCTAATTCAGGTTGGACCCAAATTAGACATAGATTAGGGTTACTAATGGGCTTCCAACTCAGGAACTCATTAGGACACCTATATAAGCAAGGGGTGAGCAACGGGGCTAGGTTAAGCCACCCGATTTGGCAGCCGCCGCCGCCCATCCCATGCCTGCACCTGCTACTCCTCGTGAACCTAGCAGTTCGGAGGTGCAATGCTTCCTCCCTGTACGTGTGGATACCTCGGAGGTGCTGCATCTAGAGCATAAGGACGAACCGCACGAGAGGGACGGACGGATGAACGACCTCGCAACTGCACGGCACTGCTACAACGCATACGACTACTCCGCTGCACCTGCGCGTCTAGTGGTAATCCCGTGATCTATAACTAGCAGTTGATCCTGGTTTATGAGGTTGAAATTTTTGTTTTTCCGGCTAGCATAGCATCCTCGTAACCCAATAGTATGGTGATACAAGGAGGTGATCGTATTTCAGTGTGGACTGTGTTGATCATCTTCACTAATTATGCTAATGACTGCTTAGTCTTATTCCTCCTCCTACTTGTCTTCTTCTCTATTGTCTTGTCCTCATATATGTACGCCCTTTGTGGATGAGCAGGAGATTGCAGTGTCCTATTCTTAAAAGTGAATTTCTCCTTTCTATCCTTGATAGTGAAACAGATCTTGACACTATCGGTGTAGATGATGGCTTTTGCAGTACTTAAGAATGGTCGACCCAAAATGATGGGTGCCTTCTCATCACCACCTGTCTCAACTACCACAAAGTCTACAGGTATATATGAGTGTTCAACTCGCACACAGATGTCTTTAAGGATGCCCTTTGGGTAGCAGAGTGACTAATCTGCAAGCTACAAACACATGGTTGTGTACAACAATGGATCTCCATGAATTTTCTTATAAATTACCTTAGGCATGATGTTGACGCTTGCACCGAAGTCACAGATAGCTTCTTCAAAAGTATTTGGCCCGATGGCTATCGGGATGACAGGTCTTCCTGGGTCACCCCTCTTTTCTAGCAAGGACTCATCTTTCCATCCTCCTGATTATTGATCTCTATAGTACCATCCTACATTGAATATGTCAACAAGATTTGTAGTTTCTAATTCTTTAGATTGCCCTAGAATCTTACCTTTGTCGGCCAGAGGAATGGAAGATCCCAGCTGAGATATTTGGGATTCTATCATCTTATTAAAGCTATGCTAGTTCTTAATGGCAGAAGCAAAGCTATCTATTCTATTATTAATGGTTTCTAGCAATTTATCATTGGAAGCTATCTTCTTAGACATTTGATCCAATAATCTAGATTGGCCAGTGACTAAATCTCTCAAAGGTGTATTGAAATTATTGAAGTTATTACCTTGATAGTTACCTTGGTAATTACCTAAGTAGTTAGGCATCTGTTGCTGATTCCAACTTTAATTCTAAGGATGGTAGTTGGTGTTGTTGTTGATGTAGTTCACATCCTCTTGGATCTCTGGGTAGTTGTGGCCTGAGTGCCAGTGCCTCCACACTCTTCAAATGTCATGTGAGAATCATGAATGTGCATGACCTCTTTCTTCTCACTAGCTCAGTCATCGAGCCTCTTCATTAGTAGGTTCATTTTGACAGGCAGCATGTCTACCTCCTTGAGCTGGTGCATACCACCTCTCTTACGGGTCTGAGTTCATTCTTCATTCCAACCTTGGTTAGAAGCCATCTTCTCAACAAGAGCGGTTGCATCTCTGATAGTGAGTGACAGAAAAGCACCTCCAGCAACAGCATCCATTGTCTCACGGGTGCTAGAGGTCAACCCATGGTAGAAGGTTTGCATGAGTAGCCAATTCTCCATCCCACGATGAGGACACTCTGAGATGTAGTCTTAAAAGCGTTCCCAAGCCTCAAGGACAGATTCATCGTGTTGTTGCTAAAAACTCAAAATTTTCCCACGCAGAGCATTTGTCTTGCCCATGGGGAAGAACTTTGTTAGGAAGGCAGTGGAGCAGATATCCCATGTAGTGTTCTTGTCTTTATTAGCATAGAACCACTATTTTACCATTCCCAATAGTGAAAATGGGAAAAGGCGAAGTAGAATAGCATCTCTGATTACCCCCTAAGATGGTGAAAGTGTTGTAGATCTTCAGAAAGTGTTGGAGATATGCACTCACATCCTCATGTGCCTTTCCATAAAATTGACTCGCTTGCACCATGTTGACAGCAGACTTGAGCTCGAATCCATTCTCTCTAACATTGGTTGATGGTCTAGTACGGATGTTGGTAGTGGTTGGAGCAAAGAATTCATGAAGAGTCTTGTTAGCCATAGTTTCAAATTCTTGTGTCAAACTTCTTATTCAGTTGTCCTTCGACTCTAGAGTGAGAACCTTCTTGAGACTAGCTTTAGCTTTCCTGAGTAGTACTTCTAGATGGTCTAAGTAGTTTGTCAGAAGATCAAAACTGGTCATACATCACCCTGCATATGATACACAAGTAGACAAACCAAGGGTAAGCCTATTTGAGTAGAGATAAATGGTTTCCTCAATTACACCAGTGTGGTACAAGTGATATCAATATTCCTTTTTGAATAGCCTTACAACCTTCCCCAGCAACGGCGCCAAAAATGCTTGTACTAGATTGTCATCCCTAGTGTTGGAGCTAAAAGTGATTGTAGGCACTACCTAGCATTACTACAAAGTAGTTATCTTATTATTTTATGTGACTAGAAAGAATATGAAGATAAGAATGGAAAGGTATCCACAAGTGCACAGATAATTATATCATTGTAGCATTTTACCCAGGAGTATTCTAGGGATCATTATTTATATTTTTACCACTGCGAACGGATGGCTTAAGGAAATGTGATGATCACTTGTACATGCAATGGAGAGTTAACCATGTCTCATCTATCTACTCATAACAGGGATAAGTCATAAGATAAATGATAACAAATGATAAATGTCAAGTCATAAACAATATAATTCACTTAGAGCACTCCCTTCTATAACATTAGCATGGTTTAGGTAGAGTAAAGGAATATTCCTAAGTCATTCTTAATCACATGTCAAAGTGTACTATGATTAGTGCAATTACACCTAACAAACATCTCAAGATAACTTCATATCTATACATAAGGGATATTACTAAGGAAGATCAAGAACAGAGCAAGTCTTCCTTCATAACCGGGTCCTACTTGTCCTATATTCGGAGAGTGGACTACAAAGGACTCAATGGGAGTATCACATCCATGATCTACCACATGGCCGGAAATATAGAGTGCATTCGCAGGTAAACAACGTATAAGCACCACGCTTAGACAATGTTGACCACTCACCCATTGTACTTCTAGGTGAGCGCTATACGATCTTATGCTTGAATATAAAGATAATCTAACTATACTAAGCATATAATCAAAGTAGACGATGAACAATATAACTGAGAACATAAACAATATATAGAGCAATGTCAAATCCATTGTAGCTAGCAGATAAATACAGAAAGATACAAGAGAGAGGTTACAGAAGGCTATACCAAGTCGTGCTCTTGACACAATCGAGAATCCAAGTGAAGCTTGCCTTCCTCTACTTCTAGCCTAGTTAGCCATGCCCTAGAATATGGTGGAGCTCTAAGGAGAATAGGGTTTCTAGTCCTAATGACTTGATTAAATGACTTCAATGCTTTGAACCCAGGGGGTAGGGTCTTGCTTATATAGGCCAGTGGGATGAACCAGAGCCCTCGAATCAAACCGACCTTGATCAACAGTGAAGATGCAATCCCTAAGGCGGTGGAGGAACTGACATAAAAGACCGAGGCTGATAGGTGGGGCCCTAGGTTTGACCGACCTAGGGGTAGGGTCGGCCGACCTGGCTCAATGCCAGGTAGGCTCCCCTTCAGCGGGTCGCCTTCTCGTGTCTTCTAGATCCTTCTCAACTTGGTTCCCACATAGGATATGCTTTTTAGCTCGACATGTGGGTTCTCTTTGGCTCTTTTCCTGAGTATCCCCTACAGAAATACAGATTCACCAAAACCTGTGGAATTCTGTCAGTTTAACCCCTAATTCTATGTTGGAGATTGATTTATATCCTTATTCATGTTTCGTTGATGGTTTATAATAGTAGTTAGTGACCATCAACACGCGGCCATCATAAATATTTACTAGTCTGGTTTACAAAACATCGACACATCATCTTCGCCCGAAAAGGATTGATCTAGGACCATGTTGATTAACACACGGACATAGCTCATAGCCAGGTGTTAAGATCGGCTTTGAAGGTTCTAGTGGCTCTAGGCGTGCGCTCGTGGGTGCATCATATTGGTAGATAGGGGTGGATGCTAGATCCATGGTAAAAAGAAAAGAAAAGATAAAAGATAATGATACAAGGATAAGCTAGGTTTGAAGTTGACTCAGCAACCATTTTCCCAGCAATGGTGCTAGAAATGCTTGTTGGTATAAATTAACGCACACAGAATAATCCGCAAGCGCACGAATATTATACCGATGTAGCACTTCACCGAGAGTACCCAGTTTTATATCGATCTCGAGGAAACGTGTGTGAGAATAACTAAATCTAACTTAACCCAACTTCAAAATCAAGGCTAGATAATAGGAGTATAAAGGAGATCGCAAAGGTCTTCTAGTTCTAACTTTAGTAAGCTTTGTCTTCTATTGTTTAATTCTAGGGATATTACTAAATAAAACATAGGTAGAGTATGTTTCCTATAGCAACAAGGTCCTGCTAGGCCTATAAACGGGAGGTGGACTACAAGGATTCAATGAGGCTATAAGAGTCACCCTCGTGAGCTACCACCGATCCAAAAAGTAGGGTATATCCATGAGTAAACGAGTCTAAGTACCACGCTTACACTACGAATACTACTTTAAACCAGGAGCTACAAGCATTAAAGTACTCAAAAGAGTCACTGTTGACACCATTTTTTGCACGTGTCAAAATGATCAGAGTGGGCTAATTGGCAGAAGGAAAGTTATTGTATTACACTGGTAGAAGTGTGCCGATGAAGATCAGCTTGTGAGGATTGTTGCCGATGAATGGTGGTGACCGATGGAAAGGTTGTCGTTTGACTTAGACTAGGAGTTGTTGGCAAGATCAGAGATATTATTACCGATGCCGATGAAGGAAGATTTGAAGACTACTGCCGATGAAGCTTGTGATGACGGAAAGTGTGCTGATGGAGAGGAGGTCGATGAAAAGTTCATCGTAATCAAGGCGGACAAGGAAGTAGATAGGTGTTGATTTCCTTTTCTATATTTGTTAGAGTATGATTCATGTAAGAGTCATGTCTTTCCTTAGGTATGGATTCGGTGTCCTAGTCGTGTCTGGTTATGTTTCTTCAGATCAGGGTATAAATATAGACTGAGGGGCAATGTAAAATCAATCAATCAATATCAAACCAATTTTACTCCTATTTGCATCTACTTACTTTTTGGTGACTTCATCAGTTTGTATATTTTTTTCTTATGAGTTCTCATCGATTCGACGAGCTGCATCACTTCAGTGCGACCTTCGATGATCCTTGAGTTCCATGTGAGTACCTCTTGACCGTGGCTTCCGGGCGTATCGCTGTTGTTAGGACCAAAGTACTCGAATTTTCATCCTTGTCGGTTAACAGGTCAAATCGACTGGCATGCTTTGGATATTGGATTGGGTATTAGCCCTTTGTGTTTGCAGATCCACTTTTGCATCAACAGTCACAAACCTGAAGAACAATATGAACAAAATGCTAACTTGAATTAGAAGTCGATTACTAAAGAAATCTCAGAAGCAAGCTCATGAAAGAACTTGATTCCGCTAGGGTACAAGCCATAGAGAGAGCACCAATAGACTAGCACTTCCTCCAAACTCATCCCTCTCACTCTATTTCTCTATCTCTAATACAAGACTAGATCCTATCGAAGACTAAACTTCTCTTGATTGCTAGGTCTGATCCTGGTGGAAATATGAATTAGGGTTTCTAGCCCTTAGGCTCTCAGGATCAAATGCATGGATGCTTTGGAGAAGGGGTACAGGCAGGTATATATAGGGCCCTTCAAGCATCCTAGACCTTCCGATCAAACCGACTTAAAAGGACGGCGTAGATGTGATCCTAGAGGTGGTAGAGAACCGACATAGCAACGCGAAGGCTGACAGAGGGGCCCATAGGCCAGCTGGCCTACAAGTGGGACCGGTCGACCCCACATTGCAGTGGTTCAGGTCCTGCTTTAGTGGAGAGCCTCCTAGAGTCTTCTAGAGTCTTCCTACGTAGGTATCGCTGCGGAATTCCGTGATTTCCTCTGACGAATAGGTTCACCTTGGTGGTTTTCTGATTAAATCTTGCTGCAAAAAATACAGATTCACCAAAACTCATGGAATTTATCAGTTAAAACCCCTAAGTCTATGTTGGTGATCCATTTTAGTCATTTATGCAAGGTATATTGATGGTTTGTGATGAATGTTAACTATCGTCAACAAGCTCTCCTTCAAGACACACCTCATTTGGGCTATACACCTCACACCTCCACTTGTACTCTCTTAACTTTTAGTAGTATTTTGGAGCTAGCAAGAGCTATCAAGGAGAGCTTGGCTCCTTGGAAGAAATAATCTTTGGTATGAACATTATGAAGGAATCTTCCAAAGTCTTGCTCTCATTCTATCAATATAGTTATGCTATTGAATTAGAGTATAGTCTTCATGTTATAATCATGACATATGAACTAGCATATAGTTTCTATGTTATGAGCTTAACATGTAGAACTTTATGCTTAATCATTCATATGACTTGTATGATTAGAAGTAGAGCTAAGTTGAGGTAGCGGTTCATCGTTCCTTTTGGTTTGCCCATGTCCTATGCTTGTTGATCCATAGGGTCGGAGTCCTGGGGGAAGTGGGTAGTTTCTTTGTGCATGGGCGTGGTGCTCGGGTACACGGGAACCTTCAAATATGATGATACTCCATGGTTGAGGGGTAGGCGGCAGGTGGTGATAGCCCTATCTATCCCTTGTAATCCTCCACATTCAGGTATTGTGTAGAAATCTTAAAGTCTCTCGCGCTTGCTAGCAAACCAGTGCACGAAGATCTCCCCTTCTATCTTACACTTAGGTCTAGCTCTAACCATATAATTTGTATGATCATCAACTGTTCTTTGCACGGCTATATTAGAACAAATCTGCTCCACTTAGGAATATTCTTTTTATTCTTTGTTTCTCTTTTATCCTTGAGGTTGGCCCAGATGTGCTCCACTATCATGAATATATCATTTTTACCTCTTGTAGGGTTGAGATGGCGGACTAGAGGGGGGTGAATAGTCCTGTCTAAAATTTAATCTCATCGGCTAACCAAAACTTATGCGGAATTAAAACTATCGGTCTAGCCAAGACTACACCCCTCTATCTATGTTCTCTAACACCTGACAAAGATCCTAATAATGCAACTAAGGTGCCAAGCTTAGCAAGAGCCCACCTAATCACTTCTAGAGCAAGGTCACACAAACCTATGCACTAGTACTTTAAGCACCGGGGAGCTCCTACACAATTTTAGTAAGCTAAGCACAAAGCTCCTAAGCTTACTAGCAAAGCTCAATAACAAGGCAACCAATGCCAAATTAGAGAGCGCAAATTACTTAGCTACACAAACTAAGCAATGTGACTAACAAGGTTACACAAACCAAATTAGCCATGCAAAGGGAGCTACTTCTAAGCTACACAAGCAAGAAGATATCTAGCTAGTTACATAAACACAACTAGATATGAGAGCAACTACACAAGCACAATGTATATATGTGAAAGTAATACAAGCTTGTGTTTCGAAGATTGCAAACCAACGAGATGAACAAGGTTGACACGATGATTTTTATCTCGAGGTTCACGTGTTTGCCAACACGCTAGTCCTCGTTGAGACAAGCTCCAAGGTTGCCACCGATCCTCTTGCTCTTCTCGTTGTGGTGATGCACCCACTTGTTAGACCGCGAGCTAATTGACTATCAAGAGTCAAACCCTCAGCGGGTGCCGCACATCCACTCACAAGATGGGGATCCTCCAAACCACGAGCTCTAGCACTTGACCCGACCGGACCACTTGTCGCCCTTCGTGTCTCGCTTTACTAGAGTTGTTCTTCGTGGCTCCCGCGGGGCGAGCACAATGCCCCTCACAAAGCTTCTTCGGAGCCTCGCACAATCTTCTTGTGAGCTTCGACGGAGCCTCAAGCCACCAAGCCATCTAGGAGGTGGCAACCTTCAATAGTAACAAGCACCACTAGCTTGCAACTCGAACACCTAGTGCCACTCGATGCAATTCTCACGATGCAACGCACTAGAATCACACTCACTCGCAATCGATTCACACTCTTTGCAAGCACAAGTGAGTTAGAGGCTCTCCTAATACTCCCAAAGCATGGACACTAAGTCCCAAGGGTGCCAAGCACCAGCCAAGGCCGGCCACCACTTCTATTTATAACCCCACAAATGAATATAGCTGTTGCCCCTTCACTGGGCGCAACACGAGGGCATCAGACACTCTGATGCCGTGGCACCGGACGCTGCCCAACGTCCGACGCCTAGATGGCAGCCACGTGTCCCTCGAGGTTGAACGTCGACCATCAGATCTCGCTCGCAACGGTCAAAACGCATTCAATTAAGTTCACACCGGACGCTCCGATGCTCCTCATGAAACGCACCACACCGCGGTGTCAGATGCGGTCCAATAAGCTCCCCGAGCTCGAAAACATGCATCGGACGCGTTCGATGCATCACCATCGGACGCGCACCTGCGTCCGGTGCACTTCCAGCTCTTCAGCCACACGCCATGTCAGCAGACATCGGACCCTGAACAGTGTTCAGCCAGCGTCCGATGCAAGACCGTCGGACACGCCGGTGTTCGCTCTACTCGCGCGCTCCTTTGCCGACACTATGTCAGACGCTGGGCCAGCGTCCGATGCTGCCACAACCAGTGTCCGATGAGTGTTTCTCGACTCCGCCTCCTTTTTCACACTTCTAGCGCAAAGAAAAATAAGCATTTCATTTCCACGAAAGCAGAGGAACCAAACCCCTCTCTACCCCTCAAACTCCACCTCCTTTGCAAATGTGCCAACACCAACAAGAGTTCACCACCTTGTGCATGTGTGTTAGCATTTCACAAACATTTTCACAAAAGGAGTTAGCCACTCAACTTGCCACGCCACTCGATCCTAACACGTATGCAAAGTTAGATCGCTCAAGTGGCACTAGATGACCGATATGCAAACAAGTTTGTCCTTCTTAATAGTACAGCCATCTATCCTAAACTCAGTCATCAACTTCTCTACACACCTATGACTGGGAAATGGAAATGCCCTAGGTTATACCTTTGTCTTGCGCATTCCATTCCATCTCCTTCAATTGTTGATGCAACACATGCACCAACTATATCACAAATGATATGATCCACTTCATATCATCATGTGACCTTGTTGGTCCATCGATCTTGACCTCACTTGCTCTTCACCGTTGCGTCAGTCCATCGGCGCCAAGTCTTGCTCAAGCTTCACCACCTTGCGGTCCATCACTCCAAAGCCTCTAACTTGCCCTTCACAGTTGCAACTGGTCCATCAAGCCAAGCCTCATCTTAATCTTCTCCACCTTGATCACATAACTCTATGTCATGTCTCATATTCAATGAGCTCCTTCATGACACCATCACCTGTAAACTAATCCCCTGTGTATCTCACATTAAACACAATTAGTCCACCTAGGTTGTCACTCAATTACTAAAACCAAACAAGGACCTTTCACCCCAGTCATAAACTTTAGTTCACTATGCAAGTATGTAATCTTATTCATATCTATGCTAGAATCTTTACACCATGCCTTTCTTTGGGAAAATATAAATAACAATACCCTAAATACTTTTGGGTGAAATGCTATAACGATAGATCTATGCGCTTGCTGATATTATTTCTGTAATCGTTAAGAACTATCGTGTTGGTGTTTTTTGGCGGTGTTGCTAAGATTTATCCAAATCTTAGTGCTAAGAAATACCAACAGGCATTTCTAGTGTCGTTGCCAGGAATGGATTCCATCTTCATTCTTGGTGACTGCACTAAGAAATGTCAACATTCATCCACAGATCTCTTCGAATCCAAACTAGATTCTCCCCAAACTTCTCCTCTTGACCCCTAGTTTTGAGGCTACTATGTCGTGCACTTGGAACAAACTAGAGTTGCCCCCATAACTCCTAGACTTCGCCTTCTTCTCTAGATGGATTTTGGGTTATGGATGTAGAAGCTAAACGAACTGATTCCATAGCATCCATGGCTGAGATTTTGCCACCTACCTCCCATCCATCATGTCACGTCACCCACCTCCACCTAGCCTAGCTTGTGGACCCTCACCTCCACTCCTTTGAGGAACCCACCTCTGCAGACCTCTCGGAGACCTTTCTCATTCATCAGACTCGACGCCACCCTCACCTCTGATGGAACCCTAACATTCCCCTAGCAAGGATGATCGCTCTTCTTCTTCACCTCTTCCTTCGTAGGGAAGCGTGCCTCACATCGCTTATCCCCTCCAATGACCTCAGTCGACTGATGGTGATTGGCTGATCCTCATTGGAATGTGGGGAGGTGACAACCCCTCGCCTCTAGTGATGCCATCCGGACAATGCCTTTTTTCGTGGCTAGGCATGTACATGGAACTGTGTTTTATCCTCTTTGATCACATGGGATGAACTACAAGGTTTTGTATTAGAAGTCGAGTTGAACTTGTATTCTTAACCATAGCGTTACGTGCGCACCATTTGATAAAAAATGTAACGGGACAGATCAGATGTGTAATCGAATTCGTTTGCTGCAAAACCAAAATGACAAAGGAAAAAAAACAAAATGACACAAAAAAAACCGTGAAAGGAGACTGCAGCCAGCAAGTGAGGAAGAAGGGAGGGGTGAGTCACTAGTTAGAGACAAGTACAACAACATCGAGACCGAGACGGAACTCGGAACGGAGAACGGCCGCCGCGCCAACACCAAGCCCAACCCAACAGCAGCCAGCAACCTCGCACCACCACCTCCTCCGTCGCAGCATCAGGCCAGCAGCCGCCGGCGCCGGGCGCCGTCGCGAAGCACCCCAGCCCTTGTCCCCTCCTGCTAACGAAGCCTTCCGTGAGAGCACGCCTCGGCGACATCGCGGCGATAGCTGCTGCAGCCCGTGGAGCTCGACGAGAGCAGCTCCCGATCGCTCCTGCCACCCACGGCCTCGCCCGCGCCTGCGCGCGCGCAGCAGAAGCAAAGGTGAGAGCTCTGCGCCCCGTTCCAATCCCCCCGCCTCGATCCAACCCCACGCGCGGCGCGGCGCGGCCGGCAATGGCGGACCGGCGGCCAATGGCGGCCGCGCCACTTGCCAGCGCGGCCTCGGACTCACTATTTGGGCGCCGGGGAGCTAGAATTCGGGTGCGGAAACTTCGCTTTGGGGTCGGAATTGAGGTGACCCGGATTGGATCAGAGAAGGCGAGGGGATTGGGGAGTTTGAGCTCTACACCCGTGTCGTGTCAGGGTTTGGTATTGCCGTGTAAGCTTGTCGGTCGATGTCTTCTTGCTATGCGCACGGGTTCGAGCTTGAATGTTTGAATTTCGTGCGAAACCCTAGCTGTATGGTCTCTTTGATTGAGGTGTTGTGGATTTGATCGGCAAACCTTGGGTTTGTGGAACTATACATATATGATCTGAACTTTTTGACAGTATCATCCAAAATTTGGTCACTCTGGAGCTTGCGATATGGGTTCTCTGTTTGGTGGATATTTGGAGATGTTTTTGTCCTTCGAAGTAAGATGATTTTTCAGGATCAGGCTTATTGAAGCTTGCTTCTGGCTGCAGGTGGTCAAGATTTTTTTTAGTTTGTAGACTCTGGATTGGAGTGCTCTTTGTTATGCCATGGTTACTTCTGTTTACCCCAGAAAACATCAGTTTGAATTTTGTGCTGTTGTGAATAAAGGTAGCTTGGTCACATCAGGGAGACATGCCCCTTTTTTTTGTTCTGTTTAGTTTCAGTTTCAGAATTGCTCTTCTTTTAGTTTAGAGTTGACCTGAACATGCCATTTTTAATGGAATTAGTAGTGTGAGTTCCTTTGTTTGCGGTTCATTTTCAATATGAGTTTGATTTCATTCCTACATTTGTTCAAGCTATGCTGGCCTGTATTGGATTGCAATAGTTTGTATCAATTATGGGCTAATGCATCTTTGGTTTATGCATGACATATGGGGTAGACTAATCCTAATTTCTGATTGCTTTTGTTAAAGTTTTTTTTATCCCAGTCACCTAATATCTCAATCCCAATCCCATCCACCAAATCTATACCAAACACATCTTTAGTATTCTATTGTTGGATATACTGATTAACTACCATTGTCTACTGGCCGCATATTTTTCCATGCTTTTGTTGTTACTTTACACTTGTTATATGTTTTTGATTGAGATATTTGCCATTGCAGTGATTTTCCATGATTGGCAGTTTAGTATCGGATTCAGAGTCTTCGTGGTATTCTACTTTGCAGTTCAGTTGTAGATATATGGAATTCCTTTCCTGAGAAATGACGTCCTCTACACCATCATCAGTACAACCCACACCAAGCCTTCAACCATTGCCATCTCCTGCAGTAGGCCAGAGTACTCGTATTGATGTTCGTGAGATCAAGTCCAAGATTTTTAAGAGGATTGGGCTTGAACGAGCAAGGAAATACTTTCAGCACCTGGAAAGGTTCTTATCTTCAAGACTGAGCAAGAATGAATTCGAGAAGCTCTGTCTTGTGGCACTTGGCCGTGAAAACCTCCCATTGCACAACCACCTTATCCGTTCCATTCTACATAATGCCAGTCGAGCTTGTGGCCCACCTGTAATTAATGATAATGATCCTAAGCTGGTCAGAGGTACCACCACTTCTGGCCATGCAATTGTTCCTCCTGTCGGGGACAATGGTGGCGTGTTGAACCTAAATGTCAAAGAGAACAAACCATTAAGCAGAAAGGAAACTGTACTAACCCAAAAGTCATCACTGGATCATTGTGAGACTATTATGCTGGAGAATGGTGTTCATCATTTGAGTGATCTGAAGAGATGTACACAATTTCAAAAAAGTGACCATTTGGAGCCACTTATCAAGCGACCGCGTGTGGAGAAGGAACCGTTCAGTTTACACAATTCTCTGTACAGCAATGGGTCTGCTAAGGCTTCAAGAGAAAACCTGGGACAAGAAATTATACACCAATCCCAAGGTCCAGTGCAAGCACCACTTGGCATTCAGTTACGTCCTGGCAGTTTTGGTGTGGCCCAAATACCTTTACCCCTTGCTTCTGTGAGTTCAAAGGATACCTCTGACACTTGTATTGAAGTTGGTGAACTCTGTGAGACTTCATCAGTGAAGAAGAGGATGGACCAAATGGCAGGAACATCTGGGTTGGAAGGGGTCTCGATAGAGTGTGCCAATTTGTTGAATAACGGCATTGATGTTTTCGTGAAGCAGTTGATTGGATCTTGTGTTGAATTAGTTAGATCAAGGTCTCAACATGGCAAACTAAGACATGAGGCATTGAAGCAGCAGCTGTGCCGAAAGCTAATAAATGGTGTATCAGGACATACCCATGTTTCTGGGCAGAGTTCTATTATACCTCCAGAGACAAATTCCATCTCCATGCAGGACTTAAAGACAGTAATAGAGTTAAACCCTTGTTTGCTTGGGATTAATGCATCACTGCTACTTGAAAAGATCAATTCATATGACTAGTAGGATGGAGCTAGTTGTATTCATCTTGTCACAAGATCCTATGATCTTGATGGTCTGTCTTGTTTCATGGCTGTTGTGATCAAGCCAAAATTTTACTGATGGGTGGTGGTGAAGGCAGGTGCATTCTGTGCAGTACCCTGATTGTTTTTCATCTCATCTGCGGTGCAATGTTCCAGAATAAACAAATATCTGCATATCTGCTGGGTGCAGTATGAACTCATTCATTTCGTGCGCCTAAGGACCACTATGGCAAAAGTGCTTCAGAGATAACTATGTTGCTGGACTCCAAACAAATTGAGGAGCCATATCACAGATTTGATCTGTAAGTTTATCACAACTAATATGTGCTTGTGCATTTCAACTTTTACATTTGTAGCATAGATACAGCTGTTGCTAGTTATTTATTTGCACTCAATTTTGTTTCAATGTCACAAGAAATAGAAACTATTTATAAGGAATATGTTGAGAACACTTGTAGTGTTGATGTATGAGTATATTTTCATCAGAACTGGTGGAAACAAGGACTAAACTGACACTAGTCATGCCCAACTACTAAGATATAACAGTTGTTTCTCAAAGACAAACAGTGGAAACACCCTTTTGTAAGATAGTAACTTCTGTTGAGCTCTTGGTCCCAATCATGCCAATAACACTCCACTGTTCGTATTGTGGTACTTGGCACACGATTTCCATGTAGTCATCTGCTGTCGCTGAGACAAAGCAGTACTATGGTATCAAATACACTTTCTTCTTTCCCTTGAGTTTTATATTTTACCATACTGGCATGTGTCTTACATCATTTGCAGTTTGAATGAATATATTGTTCCTTACTAGGATGAATGAATATGTGCTTAATTAGCCTTTATTCTTTAGTAGCACTGCTAACCAATGGGATCGTAGCAGGCAGCACCTGGTTCAGAGAGGTTTTATCCAAGTTCCCTAGAAATTTCATCCTAGTCAAGTTTTGAAGAGGTTTAGTAAGGATAAGAGATCCTGTTTTCAGAACTTTACCTATCATTAATAAAGCATATGAATGAACATCTTTTGAGGATTCGGTTGCTATAGATAGGTTAAACTTTTCTGTGGGATAGAAGGGATCCACTTGACAAGTGCGTAATATTGGTATGAATAGCTAAATGTAAAATAATGATAAACTATATATATCTTTGTGAGGGGCTTAGATTGGTATGGGGTGGGAAGCGTAGATTGTGGTGGAAGGAGGTTGGAGGGCAAGGGACGGGGACACGGCGGTGGCCCATGGTGCCTGTGTGGCAGGAGGCTAGCAGCCTGGGCAGCAGGGGCAGGGGCGGTGTGCGGCACAGGAGGGAGGGAGAATCTAGTATCTCAATCTGAATAACTTTGTTATTCCGCTATAATAAATGACAGTGCAAACCCCATTTATCAATGCAATCTACTATCTCAATCTGAACACATTCGGGGTGGAATGCGCATGTTGGTAGATGTACTTTTATGCAGGCTTATGGATTAGAGGCCTAATACTGTCATGTGATACAATTGCATTAATATCTACACAACTATTCATGGTTCATTATATCACCCACACTGTTTGTGCAAAACCCATTAGCACCTTGTAAGTTGAAACTGGAGATAAGAACAGTTCTGTTGTTAGTTTGGAAGGTTTCTTTTTCTATATGTTCTATCTATTAGGCATATATTTCTTCAGTCTAAAGATCTCTGTTTCAAAGGTGTCGCCTGGACACCTAGGCTTATGTTTCTTCAGTTTAGAGATCTCTGTTTCAAAGGCATCGCTTAGGCACCTATGTGTCCAGGCAGGTGCAGCTCGTCTTGGGTGTCTAGTTATGCCTTGTCACCTAGGTGATAAGGTGTATGCCTTGGGTCGCCTTGTCACCTTTGAAACCATGCTAGAGATCATTTCTTAAACCTCATATTGGGTCATGCCTATAAGAGAGAAGTTTCATACCCATTATGAACTATGCAATAGTGAACTAGCTGTACACTTTTGTAAAGTTCTTCTATCATTATTTAGTCTACTTGGTAGTTACCCCCTTGTGAATATGTTCACAACATCTACAAATAAAAAATACAGAGTAGGTTACAACTGCATAACTCGCTCAAACTCTGGCATGGTACAATGCATTTCGGGATCTTTTCACCATGTGATACACCTTGTGGTCTGGATGGCTTGTTGTCAAGGACTTCAGGTTAAGTGGGTAAATCTTAATATACCACTGTTGCTTACTGCTTAGAAAACATGAGGCCAGTATCTTACAGAGGTATGCTATATGCATGATCATCTGAGCTGATTTTCAATATCTTAGATGCTGATAAGAGATGCAGGAAAACTGCATTATTAACTTGTAAGTTTGCATTTCATAATGCTTCTGTAATGATCTTTTGATCATTCATAAAAAAGAAGTTGATAGACATAGGGAATAGATCTAGGGAGGGAGAAGATCTGTTTGGAATGATTGCAACACATCTCACTATGTACATGGCTCTACTAATAGTTATAGTTAGTTGATGTAAATAATTCATTCCCAACTAATAGAGTAGATACCATACAGTCTCATAGATTTTGAAATGATAAGCCTCATTAAGCCTTGCCATTGTGCCAATTGTCAGTGTTACTACTGTTTACGCATGAATATTCTCATATGGCTACTGAAGCGCATGGCAAATCTGTTGTACAACAATTCTAGTGAGGCATTGGTTGTCAGATTATTACTGCCGACCAAACAAGAGTGACTGACATTTAATTGCTTAGTTCCATGATTTATTGTCACTGACTTGCTCTCCGAGGTGTTATGCACAGCACAGCAATCCTAAACATTCTGTATCTTGATGATATGCACATGGTTTGGTTTTAATGATAGACTAATAAAAAAAGAGGCTATGGTTTAGTGTGAGTGGGGTGTATTGAGAAGATCTGCTCTAGCCATCCTGTTTGTACGATTTCCTTTCTTAGAGCAAGTACAATAATAATCTTATAGCCAAGCTAATGCTGATGTGGAGAAGAGAAGAGAAGAGAGCTTAGCTCTTATGCAAGCAACAAGCTAGGCACAAGAGGTTATGCAATAGTGGGCCCAAGTAGCAAGTGTATTGAGGAGGCATAGAAAAGAGAATTTGAGACATTGTACCACATAAAATAAAAGAAAAAACTTCTTGTAGACAAATAGGAGACAACTAATGTATAACTTTGCTATTATAACTTGACTTAAGCCAAGCACTTGACTCTATTATTAACCTTGCTCTTAATGAAATGTCATGCAGCTCTCATGCGTTGTTCAAGAAAAAAAATTAAGCAAGGAGTTAGTAAAGTTTTTGTTTCATGTTTAGAGGGATTATTCTCTTTTTCTGAGGATGGAGGAAGTGAGTGCCAGCATTGATATTTAGAGTATTACCCCTTGAGTAAATGTACCCTAGAGATTGGACCAATTTTTTTGTGCATCATTTGTTTAAAAGCCCACTTTTGATAAACAAACGATGTTTACAAGCTATGCAGCACGGATACGCGTATCAGTATCGGGAGGATACGGATACGCGGATACGGCAATTTTCTAAAAAATCCAATACGCGGATACGTTTTACTATTTTAAAATTAAAAATATAATAATGCATATTAAAACTAATAACAATAAAACATTAGTCTACTTAACTACTTAAGTTCTATTATTCGTTTTACTATTAATAAATGACATTCAGGCTCGCATCAACTCCCTATTTCCTCATTTGTTTCACTCTCATCCACATTCCACAACATCAAGCTGCAGAGTAGATCGAGAACAGAAAAAGGAGACGCCATCTACTCATATTTGGAGACGCCAGACGCCATCTACTCATATTTGGAGACGCCAGACGCCATTCACTGCATACAAAGAAAATCAACAAGAAATTAAGAAATGCAAAAACAGAGTAGATCAAGAATGGACAGAGGAAGAGGAAGTGCGGACCAAAGAAATCAAGCAACAATAAGTCATGAACTGCAGAAATATAGTAGATCGAGAACAGGGAAGGGGATGGTCGCTGGACGCCTGGATCCATGTCGCGTGGACAGAGATGTTGCCGGCGGCCAGCGAGCAGGGGCGGAGGCTCGTCGCCGGCGAGCGGGGGCGGAGGCTCCTCGCCGGGAACTCACGGGAGGTCGCTGGACGCCTGGATCCATGTCGCGGGGACAGAGACGTTGCCTGCGGCCAGCGAGCAGGGGCGGAGGCTCGTCGCCGGTAGCCGGCGAGCAGGACGAGGCATCACCGCGCGTGTTCGCTGGAGGCGGCGCGAAGTGCGGGAGTGCGGGTGTCGAGGGCTGGTGTTGGGACAGAGGAAGGGAGTGCGCGAGTGTTTGTTGGGCTGGCCGTATCGAATGGGCAGATACGTATCGGCCGACGTACTCAATATTCACGAAATTAATAAAAAATCGGATACTCTTCAGATACGTACCCATCACGTATCGGACGCGTATTCGTATCGGATACGTATCCGATACGGGATACGGCACCTCCCTGGCGTATCCATGTTACATAGTTTACAAGGTATGAAATGTTAGTCTTTGTATTCATGCCCTTAGCTTATCCATGTTTTGTACAATATATACACGGATAAACATCTGTGTTATTATTGACTGACATTTGGTGAAGAACATTACTCGTGAAGTTTTATATGTTTCTCAATTTTCTTTCAAGCTTCAAGCATTATATGCTGATGATAGCAATCTGTAAATGGGTTATGTCCAGGATTGGGAGTCACGCCGCCACCCCCCGCCCCCCACAAAGCTTTCCTTTCTTCGTGCTGTTTGCCGGAGTGTTGGCAAACCATTTGGTAGGCTCATTATCTTATGGCAGAAGTACAGGTTTTGGTATATTCGGTTCCCTGAACTGACATAGTGGAAAATCTTACTTTGGGTCATGCAGTTCATAATCATGGTTTACTGGCACGCTCAGTGTTGCGTCCCCGGGCACACTCTCCTTACGAAAGTGCAATAATGCGACAAACCACTCCAGTGGTTTATCCATGTTGATTATTGTGTAAACACGGATAGATTTGTACAAGTAAATCAATATATCATGTGGAAATCACTCATACATAGTTTTGGTTTCATGTTTGAGTTCCCAAATTTTGCAAATATATTTTATCCAGTATTATCTTTGTATAAACAAGTTCTATGATGACACATCTCGATTCTTTCTGACTAATTATACATTATAATGCAAAAAAGTTATCATAGTATGGACATCCATTGTTTGGTTCTAACGCAATAAACATATGCTACCACGGTTCCATTAGGTGACTGCTGGCAGAAATATATTGTCGTGTGGTTTCACTAGGGGAATGTTTGATACGCATGACTAGTTATTAGTTGGGCTAAAATTAGTCTAAATTACATATGTTTGCTAGCTAGCTGGAGAACTAGTTAAAGATTTGGCTAAAATAATAGGTCACCAATTAGCCCTTTTGTTTGGGTGCACTAGAGCTAATTTTGTCTAATTTTTAGCTAGATATCAATTAGTTCTTGTATCCAAACAGGTCATAGATTGCTGGGCGGTTTAACCCTAACATTGAAACTTGCGCTGCTCGGTGTTTATCCTTAGGAATTGCATGGGTTAGGGCTCCTTTGGAACACAAGAATCGTAGGAATTGCACAAAAATTTTCAGGATACTTTCCTCCCTCGATTAAGGGGGCCTAAACAGATCGAGGGCCTCCATTCCGTTGGTTAGGCCTGACCACATTCACCTTTGAAACCACGTGGGCCACTGACAGAAGTATCCAGTTTTGCCACGACCACGAAGATAACAAAACACCATTAGGACTTAGGAGAACTTGGATGGAACAAATGAGAAACAAGCGTATTTCTCGAAAAATTCAGCCGAGTTCTCAAGTAAATCAAGAAGGTACTTATAAACTAATGTAACTACTTTTGGATAATGAGTCACTGCACAAGGCAACGTAAGCAAAGTTGACTGTATTGTTTTTCTTTCCACTCCCAGTGTTCAGATGCCAGATTGACACGGCTGCATCTTGCTTATTTCGTTCCAAATCTCCTGCTGACAAACTATCCGAAATTGTTTAGCGCCATTTCTTTTTCTCCTTTTTGCTTTTTCTAAGTTAAAAGAACGTGCAGAAAGGTGGTGGCATGTTCCGCTGATCTACGAATTACTATCTTCTACATGTAGCAATTTTTAAATCTGCCGTTTATGAACAGTTCTTAAATTTGAAGTGTTTCTTCATTTTATTTGGACTTGTCTAAATACTGAGATTTCAAGCATTTCTGGTCCACTATGGGCCTGATTGACTTCTTGCTTGGATGAGCCAGGCTCGTACCAGAGAATCCATGCTCCCAGTAGCTAGGCCGAGCACCACTACACCAGCTAATTTTTTCTACAAGAGCCGAAATAATGTGTGAGAGTGCTATCACGTATTAAAAAAGTTATTGTCAACAGGCCTCTCTTGCACAATAGCATGGACAAGCACTATACCACAGCCCCAAAATAGCGCCCAACATGGGTCGATAAAAATACTAAAATACAAGCAAGACATGTTAGTTATGGATTGTACATGACAAACATCTTAGTTGTGTAGATACTTTAATGATCCAGATCGGTTGTGAGTATGTTGTATAAAACTTGTAAAAGTATAGGGTTGATGGCTTCAATGAAAATTGTGAGCATGGTTTAGCAAGTTCTGAGTTTGATGTTTAACATGAGCTAGATGGTTAATGTTTGCTATATGGTTACTCCAAGATTAATTAGTTCTTATTGTGTCTAGCGTTGGATAGTTGGTCGTTATAAATACATATTGTCAGACCATTGGTCGGTACAAGTTTACAATAGGCGTCAAACTATCGATCGGTATATCTACATGGTATCGTCTAGTTCGGCCGGTATAGGTGGGTTGGTCGGTCGCCACTATCAGTGACACATAAGGTCGGACCGACCGCAGGTCGCTATAATGACTTATACCGTCCTTCCGTAGGATGCTATAGATGGGTTATGGTATAGAGCTATTGTGGATGACGTGAGTATGTGTGACTTCCTTGGTTTTGGCTTCCTGGGGCCCTTCCTGGGGCCCGCCGCCTAACCCCAGTCAATTATCTTATGATAGTACTATTGCTATTTTCTTTTGTCACAATGTTGTAGCTGCATTCTATCTTGCATGAAATATTGTCTGATATTATTTTAATTATTCAGCTTGAAAGGACTTCACCAAGAAAATATCTTTAATGATCCCTATTGTCATAAATATGCAACATCTTTCAACACTTTGTTTTAAGGATGGTATGGATAACAACTCTGCAAATGTTATGTTACGTCAACTGTCTGGAAACACCTTACTGGACACCTTCACAGAAAAACATGACTTCCAAACACTTTTCAACAGGTGATAATCTCTTACATTTTTTTATGAATGGGAGAGCTTTATTATAACGATCAAGTATATTTATTACAAACTATAAATTTATTACAAATTATAACGATCACAGTAAGGAACCTGGCAAAAGGAATAGCAACACTGAATTTCATGAAAAGCAAAATGTTTTAGCTTTTATTTTGATCTCTCTCAACTTGGCCCATCTCAAACTCACTAGCAGCTGGCTTTCTTGGCGAGCATCACTCCAATGGGTTAAAAAACGCCAACTTATCAGCATATGGAGTCCTCTACTATTTCAAATAATGACGCCGATCGGGCACAACATTAATCTTCAGGCCATCTCGACTTTATGGCATCCATCATAAAGCTGACTATGGGTTAGCAGGATAACTTCATGCTTGTTCTCACTAAATAGCCCCTGCTTTCCTCTGACATCATTGGCTAGTAGCTGTTGTCGGAGCAGCAAATACTATGAGAATTTGGTTAAAAACATCACTGATCCTTCAATCTATATAGGTCCCTGTTTTCCTCTGAGATCACCCTACTATAGGTACTTGGTAAAAAACAGCACTGATCCTTTGTACTTGGTTAAGAAATTGCACTAAAACAGTCATGTTCTTACAGTTATTCTTTAGGCACTACATTATTGATTCATATGTTTTTGTAAGAAATTGCACTGACCTTTTTTTTTTTAAGAATCATGTGGGAAACAATTCTGGGAGTATAGGATTACAGAGAATGGATGGAAGTACTTTGGATATTTTGCCCAGCAGTCTACTCATAATACTTCTGAGCAGGTAGTAAACTAAACAACTTATTATCTTTATCGACTCATGATAGTGTAAATTATTGGTCACCATACAAAACCTAATGGAGTTTGTACCTCTGGTATTTCATTTTGAAGGAATTGATGCCAAACAGCTCTGGATGTTCTACTGGAAACCAAGCAACTGATACAACCAACTATCACAACAACCACATTAGGAACAATGATGCCATTGATGACAGCGACATCTTCTTTTGATCTGATTAGGAACTTTGGTGTAACGACCTGAAGTCGTTCCAACTGAAACCTCTCTTCCGAACCTCCTTGATCACCATGCAAAGGCTCTCAAAATCCTCAGGATCGCTTTATCACTATTTCTAAAGGATTCCTAGTGTTCTCTACTAGGACAAGGACTCCAAATTCGCTAATCACCCTCATCAATTCTCTGAAGTCAACCTCACAATAATACCCCAACGAAGATGCTATCAACATACCAAGTCTCCATACATGTGCTTGTCAAACTCTAGAAGATGAAGGACCCTTATGCCAAGAACTCTTTCTCTAGATCAACTTCTCAAAATCAGAGAACTGACAGACTGTCCTCCACTCTCTCTTGGTGGGACCATGCTGCCAACACAAATAGAAGCCCTTTAGAACCAACTCCATCTCACACACACTCTCACTCACTCTCCCATTCCCCACCCTCTCACTCTCTCTAAAAGGGAAGAACAAGCAAGAACTAGAGAGGGAAAGTGAGAGAGATGAAGAAGGAAAAGAGAAAAGGAAGAAAGAAGGGAGCAAGATCAGCACCAAGTCAAGCCCAAGAGCATCTCCATCTCAATCTCCATCCATGGTTAGCTCAAGAGCTTTCGCACCACATCTATCTTCAAAGTTCTTGCACAAAGTTGCTGAATTAATTCTGCAAGTGCTTCATATATGTCCTTCGGCATGATTACTCGGATAGCAGTAGGTATAATCCTTTGAAGGAGAATATGACAATCATGACTTTATAGTCTTTGGAGGTTTCATCCATCAGCAGTAACACATGTTGCTTAGTTGGAAGCATATCCATATAGAAATTTTACACTATTCAAAAAATCACAATAGTCAGCCTTTAGAATTTATGATATCCTTTGACTTCCCAGCCATGCCTAGAAATGTAACTAGGATGTACTCATGATTGTATGGTGACTCCGATCATTGGCTTTGTGAGGTGCTTTGTGCTCATCTCTGCGGGAGATTCGCCAAGAGCAACTTTAGTGGAATATAATAATCAAGGCTTGGAGTGGTTCTTTGTGGTCTACCGGCTTCCACATTAGTGTCAATGTCGTATGGGCCGAGCTTGTGTGCTTGCGAGACTAGTGAAGTGGTGAACATAAGAATCTACCTCAATAGGGACATAGATTGCCAGCAAGCAACCGAACCTCAAGATAATCATTGTGTCATTTGCCCTTGCTGGTTTGCATTCTCTACACTTGCAATTACATTTCATATCTTGTGCTTGTGTAGTTGTTTGGTACCTATAGATCTCTAGCTTCTTAGTTGCTAGTGTAGCTTTGCCCTCTAGTGAGTAGTGTAGTTTAGTTGTAGGGATTTTAGTTGTTTGTGTGCTTGTTTGTTTGCTAGTGAAGTTGGCAACTAGAATTGTGTAGAGGCTTGCGTTGATTTGAGTAGGCTAGTCAAAGTAGTGGCAATTAGAATTGTCTTTTATACTAATACACTTTGCCTATTGTCTTTGTGTTTGAGAATTTTTTAATAGGCTTTTCGTCCCTGCCCCCCTACCTCTCTGTAGCCATCCACATGTTCTTTGAAAGGGCCATGTGAAAGGTCCTTGTTTGGTTTTGGTAATTGAGTGACAACTTAGGTGGACTAATATGTGGTTATGTGAGATACACAGGAGATTAGTCCACATGTGATGGTGTCATGAAGGAGCTCATTGCATATGAGACATGATATGGAGTCATGTGACCAAGATGGAGAAGATCAAGATGAGGCTTGGCTCGAAGGACCGGTTGTGAAGGTGAAGGGCAAGTTAAGGCTTCGAAGCGAAGGACCATGCGATGGTGAAGCTTGGGCAAGACTTGGCGCCGACGGACCAATGCAACGGTGAAGAGCAAGTAAGGTCAAGATCGATGAACCAATACGGTCACGTGATGATATGAAGTGAATCATATCATTTGGTGATTGATTGGTGCATGTGTTGCATCAATGTCGGAGGAGATGGAGTGGAATGCGCAAGGCTAAGGTATAACCTAGGGCATTTCCATTTCACCGGTCATAGGTGTGTAGAGAAGTTTATGACCGGGTTTAGGATAGATGGCCGTACTATCAAGAGGGGCAAACTTGTTTGCATATCGGTCATCTAGTGCCACTTGAGCGATCTAACTGTGCATACGTGTTAGGATCGAGTGGCGAGGCAAGTTGAGTGCCTAATTCCTTCGAAAATGATTATGAAAATGCTAACACACGTGCACAAGGTGGTGATCACTTGTTGGTGTTGGCACATTTGCGAAGGCGATGAAGTTTGAGCGTAGAGAGGGTTTGGGTCTCTCTCTCCCTCCCGCCAAGCTTGCGAGCGCGGGATTCAGGCGTTTTCGAGGAGTTGAAAAGCCTATTTTCCACTACGCCAGAAGTCGGAAAAGAAACGGAGACGAACGGAGGTCACAGAGGTGACCGGACGCTGCACCGGATGCGGTCATGGCATGACCGGACGCGTCCGGTCAGTACAGCGCAGACGTGGGTGTTAGGGTTTGTAACCGGCACGTCCGGTCACTCGCGGGACCAGCGCGTCCGGTCTTGCGCCCAGAAAGAACTGAGGTTCGCAGAGGACGATCGGACGCGGGGCGCGTCCGGTCACACATGATCGGACGCGTCCGATCGTTGAAGGAGCTTACTGGACTCTAACCGGACGCGGGCACTGTCATGTCCGGTCATCGCAAGGAGCGCGTCCGGTCGTTGCGTCGCGGGCGCGCAAGTCAGTGCGATCGGCGCGTCCGGTCGTTCGAAGCGGCGCGTCTGGTCGTTTCACGGGCGCGTCCGGTCGTTGCCTGGGGCGCGTCCGGTCGTTGTTTTGACCGTTGGGGTCAGTGACCGTTGAAGGATCTAACGGTCGCATTTGAAATTTGAGGGACACGTGGACGTCGCAGGGTGACCGAACGCGGTGGAGCGCGTCCGGTCAGTTACGACCGGCGCGTCCGGTCGTCCCGAGTTTTGCCCAGTGAAGGGGTAACGGCTCTTTTTGACCGTGGGGTTATAAATAGATGCCTTGGCTGGCTGTGGCCATTAGGGGAGCACACTTTAGCCTTGGTGGCTTGTGTGGTAGTGCTTGGGAGCCCTCTAACTCACTCATGCTTGATAGTGTTCATCGGATCGAGTGAGAGAGCGATTCTAGTGCGATTACATCGTGAGGTTGCATCGAGTGGCACTAGGTGATCGTGTTGCAAGCCGGTAGTGCTTGTTACTCTTGGAGGTTGCCACCTCCTAGACGGCTTGGTGGCTTGTGGCTCCGTCGAAGCTCGCAAGAAGATTGTGCGAGGCTCAGGAGAAGCTTTGTGAGGGGGATTGTGCTCACCCCGCGGGGATCGCGAAGAGCAACTCTAGTTGAGCGTGTCATTGAGTTACCTCACTTGAGAGTGGTGTCTTGCGGTGCCTTGCGGGGCGTGCCTTGAGGGGCAAGTGACTTGAGGGTCACACCGAGGAACTATCTAAGTGTTGGTCGACACAACGGGGACGTAGCTTGGTGGCAACCAAGTGAACCTCTGGAGAAAATCACCGTGTCAACTTTGTCTACTCTTCTCGGTGGTTTGCCTTCATGCAACACAAGCTTGTATTTACTTTCATATATACTTGTGCTTGTGTAGTTGCTCTCATAACTAGTTTGCTTGTGTAGCTTGCTAGTCGTCTTCTTGCTTGTGTAGCTAGAAGCTTCCCCTTTGCGTGACTAATTTGGTTTGTGTAACCTTGTTAGTCACATTGCTTAGTTTGTGTAGCTAAGTGTTTTGCGCTCTCTAATTTGGCATTAGTTGCCTTGTTATTGAGCATTGCTAGTGAGCTTAGGCTTTGTGCGCTTTGCTTACTAGAATTGTGTAGGAGCTCCCTCTTGCTTGCAAAGTACTAGTGCATAGGTTTGTGTGACCTTGCTCTAGAATTAAATAGGAGAGCTCTTGCTAAGGAAAGCACCTTAGTTGCTTAATTAGGATCTTTGTGAGGTGCTTGTGAACTTAGTTAGAGGGGTGAAGTCTTGGCTAGACCGATAAGTTTAATTCCGCATTTGTTTTTGGTTAGCCAACACGCTTAAGTTTTAAAAAGGACTATTCACCCCCCCCTCTAGTCCGTCATCTCGACCCTACAATTGGTATCAGAGCCGGGTCTCTCATTTGTGGTCTTCACCGACCCGAGAGGATGGCGGCTTATGGGCTAGATGTTGAGTGTCCACACATTTTTTATGGCACACACTTTGCACGGTGGAGAAATTGGATGACATGCAATTTTAAGTTTATTTCTCCTCAAATGTGGTGGATCGTAGATGTGGGTTTTTCCTTTGCAATTGATAAAAAGAATGCAACTCAAGCGCAAAGTAAATGCCTACATCTCGATAGCCAAGCTACTAATACTTTATATCGATCTATGGATAGTAGCATACTTCATGAGATCATAGACTTCGAGTCCGCCCATGAAATTTGGGTGTTTCTAAATGAGAAATATGGGGTGATCTCCAATAATGATGAGCCCAAGGAAGAGGCGTATGAGGATGTTGAGCATGACCACAACAACGTGGTTGTGGAGGATTGCTCCACCTCACGGTCAAGTGATGACAAAGATGATCATATCACAAGATCACTTGACAAGAAGAATGATAATGCCACAAGTGATGCAAGCAATGATTCTACTCCATGCACACTTGATGGTGAAGATGATGGCTATGAGAGTGATGCTTCGACAAGCTCTTCAACATCACCATATTGTTCCATGTCACATGGTGACACTAAGGTATCTATTGGTGGTTTTGTTGTTGATTGTGATGATCTAAATTTTGAGCTTCTATATAAACTCTCAAAGGCCCTAAGAAATGAGATGGCAAAAACAAGTAAATTGAAAAATGAAAACTCATTTCTAAAAACCACATGTGAACAACAAAAGCATCTACTTTATGTTACTACTTGTTTAGATAAGGAGCTAAAATTGGCTCATGAGGAACTTAGTGTTGCTCATGATAATTTAGCACAAGAACATGCTTTACTCACTAAGAAGCCTTCTAATGAAGAAACCAAGTCTAGTGAGAGCTCATCATTTGGGTCAAATGATCAATCACATATTACTAACCCTTGTGATGTAGGCAAGAAGCATGTATCCACCTCTTGTGATGATTTATTAGATATGCCATGTTCTTCACAATTAAATGCTTGTTTTACTTCTATGTCTTGTGAGACTAACCTTTTGAAGGAGAACAATGAGCTTAAAAGTGAAGTGAAGAATTTGAGCAACAAGTTAGAGAGGTGCTACAACTCAAAAGTCACCTTTAAGCACATGATGAAGACTCAAAGAAACGTTGGTGACAAAAGTGGCCTTGGCTTCAAGAAGAAAATGACAAGGGGTGAAAGAAAGCAAGAAAAGAGGATGAAGAGGCTACTCCAAAAGAAGCTCTCGCATTCCATGTGCTATCGATGCCATGAAGCGGGACATCTTGCTAATGGTTGTCCAAACATTGAGAAGCTCAAGAAGATGAAAGAAGAAGAGAGGCTAAAGCATGTCAAGTGCTTCAAGTGCCGCACTTGGGGTCATCTCACCTCAATGTGCCCAACCAAGCAATTGGTGAAGCAACAAGTAAAGCCTCAACCAAAGCCACTAGTTGAGCAAGAGAAGACACCCCAAGATCAAATCAAGATCAACCATGAAGATGATGGTGACTTGATGAAGAAGAAGAAAACAAGAAGGGGTGGAAGAGTAAGACATCCAATGCAAATTCAAGATGTCAAGATGATGAGCAAGAATCAAGATGAGAAGAAAGTACATGCTCACATCAAGTACTTCAAATGTGGAGACATAGGACACTTCGCCTCGGGGTGCCCTACCAAGCTTGAGAAGAAGGCTCAAGCAACTCATGAGAGGCAAGGCAATGAAGGGCATCATATGAGCAAAGAAGAAAAGGCTCAATCAAAGAGAAGATGCTACTCATGCCGGGAAAGGGGACACATGGCACATTCATGTTCCCTAGGTAATAATTCTAAGCCCAGTTCAATTAATAATACTAATATGCTTAGAAAGGATGTAAATGGTACCTCTATGGTTGCTATTGTAAAACATCCCGCTACCCATACTAAGGCAATGCCTAAGTATGTTGCACCTAACTTGAGAGGACCCAAACTTGTTTGGGTACCATCAAAAAGTGGATGAATGTGTGTAGGTACCATGGCATTGGAGGCTTGACTCAAATTGATTTCATATTTATCATTATATGTTGACTCAAGTATTGAAGCTTATTGCAATTCTATCCCAATGCCAAGTCAAAATGAGTGAAGTCCAAAGTACTACAACATACAAGTGTCATGATCAAGTTGTGGATGATTTATTGGAATTATTTGATGGCTTGCAAATGTTCAAGTTGAAAGCTTGCTATGAATAATCATGAGCTAACCAAGGTATATATCTTGTTGATTATTTCATTTGGGTGCATATGAGTTGATTGAATTGGATAAATGTGCAATGTTGCTTGCGATGAGATGATTGAATGGATTAAAAGCTTAGTGATCAAGTTTGGATTGGTTTGTGTTGGATAAATTCATAAGATGACATTTAGTAAGTGGATTGAATGGATATATGTCTTGTGAAAGTATTCAAACAAGTTAGTTTCAAGTTTGATTCATATTTGATGAAGTATTGCTCAATGTATTGAAATCTGTCCTATATTAAAAATCTGAGCTAGCAGTGATCTTAACCATGTTTGAGTGATCAAATCTATTTGGATTGGCTTGAAATTTGGTATACATGCTCTACACTTATGAAAGAAGATGCTGTAGAAATTTCATGAGAAGTGGATAAGAGATGCTTCGGTTTTGGAGTACATCTTGTCAGCTATAGTGCAGCAGTTTTCAGCATGTAGCAGTGGTGGAAGATTTGAAATCTAGTAGCAATCTAGAAGTCAAAAGAAGTTCAAATTTTTACAGTTGCTAGATGACTTAGTGAAGCACATCTCCACCAAATTTTATGGCATTTAGATCCGTACATTGTGAGATATGAATTATTCTTTGAAGGGTACAGAATCTGCTAGAAAAGTGACAATCATTGGATTAATCTAGAGTCACTTTGATTGAAAGGTCCTCAAGTTGGAAACTTGCTTATAAGTGGTTGAGGTACCTAAGTTTGGTTTTGGATTGATCTAGAAGCATGAAAAACAATGAGTACAAGAATATTTGATTATGGAATGTACTTGGTGTACTTATTTGGTACTCAATTTGAAGATCAAGATCAAACTTAAGATGAAGATGAAGTTTAAGTTCTAGTGATGATTAGAGATCATTTGGTAGAAAGAAAAGGACTTAAACAAGTAGAAAGAGTTGGACTCATATATAGATTCAAGGATTATTCATCAAGATTGAGTTCATCATTTGGATCAATCAAACTATATCATTTCAAGTGAGTATCAAGAGTGGTTCTTTGGAGAAAGGTCACTTCTCCCTAGTGTGGGGCTTGCCGCCGTGTGTAGGTGAAACCAAGTTTGGGACTTGGAAGGCTAACATGGAAGTGGTGATCCGAGGAACTTGTGATGCTTAGTTGAAGCAATCAAAAGGATTGATCTAAAGAGCAAGCAACACCCAAAAGAGAGTTAGTCATTGCAATTCAATTAATATTCTAAGTGATTCTCTCATGCAAGCAAAGATGATATAATGAAGCAAGCCAACCACAACAAGAAAGTGCACTTGATCATTAGTGGTTTTCATTTCATATGGGTGAAGAATGGATTTATCTATGATAATTGGTCTTCACCAATCTTATAAATTAGACTTCACATTGCTATTGGAGTAATGAATTGGAATCTATATGACTATCCTCTACTTCAACATAGCAAAGGTATCATTGAAATGTGCATGATCATTTCATCCCTTACTAGTATGCGGTTAGTGCATATAGTACATGCTTATTAGGATCATGCATGACAAATGAAAATTTTAGACTCATTGCCTACCACTATTGCTTGATTGATTAATTGATCTAGTGGTATGGATATGAGTTTGTTCATGAGCTAGTAAATCCAAGTACTTGATCTAGTTTGGATTGCTGACAAATGACAAGTACAACATTGGCAAGATAACCCTTAGCATGAGATGTGAAGAAGCTTGTCATTGGATCAAACCAGACTTGGAATCTTAGGCAAATCAACTTAGTTCAAGTCATACAAGAAGCTCATGACAATGATAAGAGTACACGCACAAGACAACAGTGAAAATGGATATCTAGTTTGTTTCAAGTGGTATCTAGACTCAAATTGATCTTCCAAGTGGTATTCACTAGTGGTGTCTAGATCATGATCTACAAGTAATATCTTACAAGTGGTACTCATAAAGATAGCAAATGTTCAAGAAGTGAATATTATTGTCAAATCCTTCAAAGTGGTTCCATACTAGAAAATTCTTTCAAATGATATCACATTCCTACTCATGATATCTTCACATGGTATCATTCATGCAAGACAATAGTTTCACAAGTGATCCTCAACTTTAAGTGATCAAATCAAGAAATGCTACCCTCATCCTCAAGTGGTACCTCAAGGTCAAAGATCCTATGTGGAATCTCAAGAGCAACCATAAAGTTTGTCATTCCAACATATGTGGTAATGTCCATAAAAAATGCAAGATTCACGTCTCAAACATCTACCCCAATGCAAGCTTTTGTATCAATTGAGAAGAACACCTTTTGTGGAAATTGATGACAAAGGGGGAGAAGTTGGACAAAGATATGAAAGGGATTGAAAAGATTGGACATGGACATGGACAAAGAGGGAGTAACATTGAAGAATAAAAGGGGATCAAACATTCTTGGACAAAGAAAGCACACAAGTAGGGGGAGCAAGCTCATGAACTTTGATTGATTACATTTGATATGTGCATAATTCATGTGCTTGCTTGCATTGCATAAGTTCTTAAATTCAATATGCTTGCTTGTGTGGTGTATGCTAGTTATAGAACTTGAATGATGATTTGATATCTAGCATGCATAGAATGTTAGCTAGACTTGTGATTATCATGCAAAAACTAGAACCATGCTTATAATGTTGATCTCACGGGATTTCTAGTATTTTTGATGTCTAGCTACTCATGATGCTAAGGATGATGGCAAACTTGTGATTTTCAAATGGTATCAAGCTACTAATTGGTATCGAGCTACAAAGGTTTATTTTATACACCTTAGCATCACTTAGTAGTGCTAACCCTCCCACAAATTTCATATTTATGCATATGTGCAAGCTTGAAACCAAACCATTTGAGCACATATGTAGGGGGAGTTATCACTACCAAATCAGATTTTATGGTGCTTATCCAAATCTTGACATAGAGCTTAAAGTTGGATAAGTAACATTAAATCCAAAACAAGTTAGCAATTTACACTTTGTGTGAAGTGCTAGCTTGAAAAAGCTTAATTTCTATATCTTTGTAGAGTTGTCATCAATTACCAAAAAGGGGGAGATTGAAAGGTCCTTGTTTGGTTTTGGTAATTGAGTGACAACTTAGGTGGACTAATATGTGGTTATGTGAGATACACAGGAGATTGGTCCACATGTGATGGTGTCATGAAGGAGCTCATTGCATATGAGACATGACATGGAGTCATGTGACCAAGATGGAGAAGATCAAGATGAGGCTTGGCTCGAAGGACCGGTTGTGAAGGTGAAGGGCAAGTTGAGGCTTCGAAGCGAAGGACCATGCGATGGTGAAGCTTGGGCAAGACTTGGCGCCGATGGACCAATGCAATGGTGAAGAGCAAGTAAGGTCAAGATCGATGAATCAATACGGTCACGTGATGATATGAAGTGAATCATATCATTTGGTGATTGATTGGTGCATGTGTTGCATCAATGTCGGAGGAGATGGAGTGGAATGCGCAAGGCTAAGGTATAACCTAGGGCATTTCCATTTCACCGGTCATAGGTGTGTAGAGAAGTTTATGACCGGGTTTAGGATAGATGGCCATACTATCAAGAGGGGCAAACTTGTTTGCATATCGGTCATCTAGTGCCACTTGAGCGATCTAACTGTGCATACGTGTTAGGATCGAGTGGCGAGGCAAGTTGAGTGCCTAATTCCTTCGAAAATGATTATGAAAATGCTAACACACGTGCACAAGGTGGTGATCACTTGTTGGTGTTGGCACATTTGCGAAGGCGATGAAGTTTGAGCGTAGAGAGGGTTTGGGTCTCTCTCTCCCTCCCGCCGAGCTTGCGAGCCGGGATTCAGGCGTTTTCGAGGAGTTGAAAAGCCTATTTTCCACTACGCCGGAAGTCGGAAAAGAAACGGAGGCGAACGGAGGTCACAGAGGTGACCGGACGCTGCACCGGACGCGGTCCGGTCAGTACAGCGCAGACGTGGGTGTTAGGGTTTGTAACCGGCGCGTCCGGTCACTCGCGGGACCAGCGTGTCCGGTCTTGCGCCCAGAAGGAACTGAGGTTCGCAGAGGACGATCGGACGCGGGGCGCGTCCGGTCACACATGATCGGACGCATCCGATCGTTGAAGGAGCTTACTGGACTCTAACCGGACGCGGGCACTGTCGCGTCTGGTCATCGCAAGGAGCGTGTCCGGTCGTTGCGTCGCGGGCGCGCAAGTCAGTGCGATCGGCGCGTCCGGTCGTTCGAAGCGGCGCGTCCGGTCGTTTGACGGGCGCGTCCGGTCATTGCCTGGGGCGCGTCCGGTCGTTGTTTTTACCGTTGGGGTCAGTGACCGTTGAAGGATCTAACGGTCGCATTTGAAATTTGAGGGACACGTGGACGTCGCAGGGTGACCGGACGCGGTGGAGCGCGTCCGTTCAGTTACGACCGGCGCGTCCGGTCGTCCCGAGTTTTGCCCAGTGAAGGGGTAACGGCTCTTTTTGACCGTGGGGTTATAATAGATGCCTTGGCTGGCTGTGGCCGTTAGGGGAGCACACTTTAGCCTTGGTGGCTTGTGTGGTAGTGCTTGGGAGCCCTCTAACTCACTCATGCTTGATAGTGTTCATCGGATCGAGTGAGAGAGCGATTCTAGTGCGATTGCATCGTGAGGTTGCATCGAGTGGCACTAGGTGATCGTGTTGCAAGCCGGTAGTGCTTGTTACTCTTGGAGGTTGCCACCTCCTAGACAGCTTGGTGGCTTGTGGCTCCGTCGAAGCTCGCAAGAAGATTGTGCGAGGCTCAGGAGAAGCTTTGTAAGGGGGATTGTGCTCACCCCGCGGGGATCACGAAGAGCAACTCTAGTTGAGCGTGTCATTGAGTTACCTCACTTGAGAGTGGTGTCTTGCGGTGCCTTGCGGGGCGTGCCTTGAGGGGCAAGTGACTTGAGGGTCACACCAAGGAACCATCTAAGTGTTGGTCGACACAATGGGGACGTAGCTTGGTGGCAACCAAGTGAACCTCGGGAGAAAATCACCGTGTCAACTTTGTCTACTCTTCTCGGTGGTTTGCCTTCATGCAACACAAGCTTGTATTTACTTTCATATATACTTGTGCTTGTGTAGTTGCTCTCGTAACTAGTTTGCTTGTGTAGCTTGCTAGTCGTCTTCTTGCTTGTGTAGCTAGAAGCTTCCCCTTTGCGTGACTAATTTGGTTTGTGTAACCTTGTTAGTCACATTGCTTAGTTTGTGTAGCTAAGTGTTTTGCGCTCTCTAATTTGGCATTAGTTGCCTTGTTATTGAGCATTGCTAGTGAGCTTAGGCTTTGTGCGCTTTGCTTACTAGAATTGTGTAGGAGCTCCCTCTTGCTTGCAAAGTACTAGTGCATAGGTTTGTGTGACCTTGCTCTAGAATTAAATAGGAGAGCTCTTGCTAAGGAAAGCACCTTAGTTGCTTAATTAGGATCTTTGTGAGGTGCTTGTGAACTTAGTTAGAGGGGTGAAGTCTTGGCTAGACCGATAAGTTTAATTCCGCATTTGTTTTTGGTTAGCCAACACGCTTAAGTTTTAGAAAGGACTATTCACCCCCCTCTAGTCCGTCATCTCGACCCTACACCATGGCAGAGGAGGCTTGGCCAGGACATGCAGCAGCCCAATCACAGTATAAGCGGCTAGATGGCACGTACAATAGATCCTGGAAAGTTAGGTCCGCACATCCTATCGGAGCCTCCACCACATGTATCTACCCTAGGCACTACACCATTATGGGTGGACGAGCACGGTGTAGCATAGCGGCCATGCGGGGTGTGGCAGGCATGTGTAATGCAATGTAGGGGGGAGAGGGTGGACCTTGATGATTATACAATAATACAAACTTAGGGAGCGGAGTGTGCAATTTACAGCTACCGGCACCAAGATCTGTATTTACATGCTAAGGGAGTCTAGTGTGTATATTGCAAATAGGACCTGGAGAACTCATGGCAAGTTGAAGGAATCAAATTTGTAATTTGCAAATACTGGAATCTATATGAGAACTCAAGACAAGTTCAAGGACTGCCAATGAAATTTACTCTTCTAGTGAAGGATGAGGAGATCAAGGACAGATGGAGAGAGTACTTCGACAAGTTGTTTAATGAGAAGAATGAGGGTCCTACCCTTGAGTTGGACGACTCATTTGACGATACCAACAGACGTTTTGTGAGGAGAATTCAGGAGGCAGAGATCAAAGAGGCTTTGAAGAGGATGAAGGGGGGTAAAGCGATGGGCCCTGATGGTATCCCATTGAGGTGTGGAGATACCTAGGCGCCAGAGCGATAGTATGGTTAACTAAGTTTTTTAACCTTATTTTTCGGTCTAACAAGATACCTGAAGAATGGAGGAGAAGTATATTAGTACCTATCTTCAAGAACAAGGGAGATGTTCAAAGTTGTACTAACTACCATGTGATTAAGTTGATGAGCCATACGATGAAGCTCTAGGAGAGGGTTATCGAGCATCGCCTAAGGAGAGTGACACATGTGACCCAAAATCAGTTTGAGTTCATGCTTGGTAGGTCGACCATAGAGGCGATTTTCTTATTACGACAATTGATGAAGAGATATAGGGAGCAGAAAAAGGACTTGCACATGGTCTTTATTGACCTCGAGAAGGCATATGACAAAGTACCGAGAAATATCATGTGGTGGGCTGTAAGGTCCAAAAAGGCTAGAGGGGGGGTGAATAGCCTAATTAAAAATTTCTACAAGAATTACTTAACCACACGTTAGTACGAAAGGTGGCGAAGCAAATGCACTAGCTCTAACTAATTAAGCAAGCCACCTACACAAGTTTATAACAAAGCTATTCACTAAACACAACAACAACTACAAGCTAGAAACAAGAAGTAATACGAGAGAAGAGCTTTGATTGATTATACCGCCGTGTAGAGATGAGATGTACCAATCAATCAATCACACAAGAGAAATCCTCGGGAAGAGAATGACACAAGAATTTATCCCGAGGTTCACTTGCTTCCCGGCAAGCTACTCCCCGTTGTGGCGATACACCCACTTGTCGGTTCGTGAGCTAATCGACTATCAAGAGTCGAGCCCTCGGCGGGCGCCGCACAACCGCACACAAGATGAGGATCCTCCAAGCCACGAGCTCCACTAGAGTATCCAATTCACGAACTCCCGCGGGAAAGGATCAAGAACCCCTTACAACACTTGGTGAAGGCTCCAACAATCTCCAATTGCGAGTTCAATCACCTCCGCTGCTCCAAGTCGTCTACCGTGTCGAGAAACACGGAAGAGTAACAAGAAATCCGCAGCAACTCGAAGATCAAGTGCCTCTAGAATGCAACTCTCAAGCAATGCACTTGAATCTCACTCAATCTCACTCAAGATATGCAACTAATCAAAGAGATGAGTGGAGGGGTTGTTCTCTAGCTCAAAGTATGTCTCAATATCTCAAAATGTGCAAGAGTTTCCCTCAAACCCCGGCTAACCTCTATTTATAACGAAGGGGTACGCAACTAGCCGTTACAGACGACGCAGCGAAAAACGCGCTGACCGGACGCGTCCGGTCACTACACGACAAACGTGAACAGTGCGCGTCAGAACTAGTCGTTGCCCTGACCGGACGCGCTCAACCGAGTGACCGGACGCGACAGTGCCAGCGTCCGGTCACGTTCCAATAAGCTCTAGCTGCGACCGGACGCGTCCGATCGCACGTGACCGGACGCGCCCCGCGTCCGATCGGCGCTATGCTGCGCTCGGCCTCTCTGGACGCTTGACCGGACGCTCCGGTTCCGTGAAGGACCGGACGCGCCGGTCGCGCGCTTTTCTTTTACGCCCAGTTGAACTGACCGGACGCGCTGGTCAGGCCAGACAGCGTCCGGTCACAAACCCTAGCGCTCGCGCCACGATGAACTGACTGGACGCGTCCGGTCAAACCGTGACCGCGTCCGGTGCAGCGTCCGGTCAACGCAGTGACCTCCTTTCGCCTCCGTTTCTTTTCTGACTTTCGGCGCAGTAGAAAATAGGCGTTTCACTTCCCCAAAATGCGCCGAATCCCGCCTCGCAAGCTCGGCGGGAGGGAGAGAGGAACCCAAACCCCTCTCTACCGCTCAAACTCCACCGCCTTCGCAAATGTGCTAACACCACCAAGTGTACACCACCATGTGCATGTGTGTTAGCATTTCACAATTATTTCTCAAGGCGTTATGTTAGCTCTTTTACTAGATCCTAATGCATATGCTCAAGACAATGATCTAGTGGCACTTGATTCCCGAGCTAACTGTGATTTCCCCTCTTGATAGTCGGCTATGTATCCTAAACCCGGTCAATCACTTCTCTACTCATCTTAGACCGGTAAAAGGAAAACCCTATGGTTATACCTTTGCCTTGCGCTCTTAGTTCCTTCTCTTCCACTTGATCATCATGTACACCATATTATGTGCATCTCCACCACTTGTGATCTTGTGGCCATCACTCCATGCCACATGCTCCTTCATCACGTGAGTTGCTTGTGCCTAACTCAAAACACTTAACACATGGCATTAGCAACTTGGTGTCATTAATTACCAAAACCAAACTTGGGCTTTCAATCTCCCCCTTTTTGGTAATTGATGACAACCATCACAAAGATATGAAATGAAATCAATTTTCAATTTCGATAGTATTAGCTCCCCCTACATATGTGCTTCCATGAGTTTGGTTCAATTATGCCCATATGTATGAATTTGAATTTTGGGAGAGTTACAACTATCAAATTGATGCTAAGGTATATAGAATGGACCTTTGAAGCGTGATACCAATCGGAGTTGCCTTTATATACCACCCTTAGCATCGATGTAGCTAGACACCACTTGTAATACGTCACTTGTAAAGATCACAAACACTAAAGTACTTCGTGAGATCAACATTAAAAGCAAAGGTGTCTAGATACCACATGTAAAGCTACTCTTAACAAAACATTATTCAAGTTCTATATCTAGTATACACCATTCAATCATGAATATCGAAATTAAACTTTGCAATGCAACATTTCATCATGTTAATGCACATACAAATGCAACAAATAATCCATGAGCTTGCTCCCCCTACTTATGTGCTCAAATTTAATTTCTCTCCTCCTCACTATATCTTTCTCCCTCTTTGTGACTTTTCTATCTTTGTGCTTTCTCTCTCCCTTTTTATATCTTTCTTGCTCTTTGCAATATCTTTGTGACTTTTCTCTCCCCTTTGTCAACAATCACCAAAAAGGTGCCAATTTTAGTGAGAGATAAGTCAATCAATTATGAGGGAGTTCAAATTATGGTTCAATCTAGATTACTTGCCTAGAATATGTAATTCGGTTTGATCCAAGCACAAGCTTCTTCACACCTCATAAAGTATAAGAGTTATCTCGAGCATGTTGAGTTACACATCATGAGCTCATTTTCTAGATTCAACACTAGGTTTGCAAGCCCATAAATATGTCATATGCTACCACTAGATCAATCAAACATAGAAGCAATAGTGGTACCATATATACATCAAAATCATTTGATTTTCATGAATGAGCCTATTTGTCATACAAATATGTCTATATGTTCTAACCATGTCCTTAGCAAAGTATGAATGATATGCCAAACAACTTTACCTTGCTATGTTGGAGGAGAGGCATGTCATATAAGAATGTGGGGTGCACTCATTTCAAGTTGGAGAAGTCAAGTATGTTCAATTTATTCTTCAACTTGTAAAATCTCTTCTCATCAAGTGGCTTTGTGAATATATCGGCTAATTGATTTTCGGTGTCAATGCTCTTAATGCTAATATCACCCTTTTGTTGATGGTCTCTTATGAAGTGATGCCTTATGTCAATGTGCTTGGTTCTTGAATGTTGTACCGGATTTTGAGTCATCTTGATAGCACTTTCATTGTCACACAACAATGGCACATTCTTGAAGTTTATTCCAAAGTCATTCAAGGTGGCTTTCATCCAAAGCAATTGTGCACAACAACTACCGGCACTAATGTATTCGGCCTCGGCGGTAGATAGTGCAACACTATTTTGTTTCTTTGATGACCATGAAACAAGAGACCTTCTAAGCAATTGACAAGTGTCACTAGTGCTTATTCTATCAATCTTGCATCCTCCATAGTCGGAGTCCGAATATCCAATCAACTCAAAATTAGACCTCTTTGGAAACCATAATCCAACATCATGAGTGCCCTTGAGATATCTCAATATTCTCTTGGTTGCTTTCAAGTGACTTTCTCTAGGTGAAGATTGATATCTTGCACACTTGCACACACTAAACATCACATCCGGCCTAGAGGCGGTGACATAGAGCAAACTTCCAATCATAGACCGGTATTGCTTTTGATCTACCATGTTTCCACTATCATCAATACCCAATTGATCATTTGTGCCCATTGGTGTACTCATTGGCTTAGCATCTTGCAATCCAAACTTCTTGATCATGTCCTTGATGTACTTGCCTTGACTTACAAAAGTGCCATTCTTCATTTGCTTGATTTGAAGTCCAAGGAAGTAACTAAGCTCTCCAATCATAGACATCTCAAACTCATTAGCCATCATATTTACAAACTCTTCACAAAAATCTTGGTTAGTTGATCCAAAGATAATGTCATCCACATAGATTTGCAACACAAACAAGTCATTTCCAAGCTTCTTGGTGAAGAGAGTGGTGTCAACCTTTCCCATCTTGAACCCTTTAGAGAGGAGAAAGTCTCTCAACCTCTCATACCATGCTCTAGGTGCTTGCTTCAAACCATACAATGCCTTCTTTAGCTTGTAAACATGGTCGGGCTTCTTGTCATCTTCAAAACCGGGAGGTTGCTCAACATAAACTTCTTCATTGATGTAGCCATTGAGAAATGCACTCTTGACATCCATTTGATAGAGCTTGATATCGTGTGAACAAGCATATGCTCATAAGATTCTAATTGCTTCCAATCTTGCAACCGGTGCATATGTCTCTCCAAAGTCAAGACCCTCAACTTGAGTGTATCCTTGTGCTACTAATCTTGCTTTGTTCCTCACAACCATGCCATCTTGATCTTGCTTGTTTCTAAAGACCCACTTAGTGCCAATCACATTGTAGTTCTTTGGCCTCTCAACAAGTTTTCAAACTTGATTTCTAGCAAAGTTGTTTAGTTCTTCATGCATGGCATTTACCCACTCAGAATCTTTCAATGCATCTTCTATCTTCTTTGGTTCTTCTAATGAGACAAATGAGTAATGCTCACAAAATGATGCTAATCTTGATCTAGTTTGAACACCGCTTTGAATTCCACCAATGATTTGGTCCAATGGATGATCCCTAGCAATGCTAGTATGTTGGAGTATTGGGAGTTGATTGCTTCCACTTGTTTGACCTTGAACTTGAGCTTCATCATGAGTACCACTAGGGCTTGCTTGATTTGTATCAATTTGCACACTTTGGTTGATCACATGAATATCATCATCATCAACTTGTCTTGGCCTCACATCACCAATGTCCATATTCTTCATTGCATTTGACAATTGATCTCCTCTCACATCATCAAGGTTTTGAGCTTCATTTTGAGATCCTTGGGTTTCATCAAACTCAACATCATGAACTTCTTCTAAGGTGCCATTTGTGAGATCCAAACTCTATATGCTTTGCTTGTTGTAGAATAACCAAGTAAGAACCCTTCATCACATTTCTTTTCAAACTTGCTCAATCTAGTGCCTTTCTTGAGAATATAGCATTTGCAACCAAACACTCTAAAGTATGCAATGTTGGGCTTTCTTCCATTCAATAGCTCATATGGTGTCTTTCCAAGCTTCCCATGGCAATAGAGACGGTTGCTACAATAGCAAGCCGTGTTGATGGCTTCACTCTAAAATGAATGACTAACATTGTATTCACTAAGCATTGATCTAGCCATATCAATCAAGGTTCTATTTTTCCTTTCAACTACACCATTGGATTGAGGAGTGTATGTTGGTGAGAATTGATGCCCAATACCAAGATCATCACACAAATCTTCAATTCTTGTGTTCTTGAACTCACTACCATTGTCACTTCTAATCTTCTTGATGGTGATTTCAAACTCATTTTGCACTCTCTTGACAAAAGACTTGAATAGATCATAAACATCACTCTTGTCATAAAGAAAGAGCACCCAAGTGTATCTAGTGTAGTCATCCACAATCACAAAACCATACTTGTTGCCACCAATGCTAGTGTATGTTGTTGGCCCAAACAAGTCCATGTGCAATAACTCAAATGTCTTTGATGTGCTCATTTCACTCTTACTAGGATGTGTATTTCCAACTTGGTTGCCGGCTTGACAAGCACTACATGGTTTATCCTTTTCAAAAGTGACATCTTTCAAGCCTCTAACTAAGTCATGCTTCAAAAGTTTGTTCAATTGTTTCATTCCAACATGACCAAGCCTTCTATGCCACAACCATCCCATACTAGATTTACTAAGCAAGCATGATGTCAATTGTGTCTCACTATCATTAAAGTCAACCAAGTATAAGCTACCATGTCTAAATCCTTTGAATATCAAATTTGATCCATCAACACTTATGACTTCAACATCATCACTACCAAATATGCACTTGAAGCTAAGATCACAAAGTTGTGCCACCGATAAAAGATTGAAGTCTAAACTCTCAACTAGCAACACATTAGAAATGCTCATGTCATTTGAGATAGCAATTTTACCAAGCCCCTTGACCTTGCCTTTCTTGTTGTTGCCAAAAGTGATAGCATCAAAACCACCATTTTGACTTGTATCAATTGAATTGAACATACAAGAGTCTCCGGTCATATGTTGAGTGCACCCACTATCAAGCACCCAATGCCTTCCTCCGGCTTTGTAATTGACCTACAAGACAAGATCAATTCTTTTTAGGTACCCAAACTTGTTTGGGTCCTCCAAGGTTAGAGACTATGCTCTTTGGTACCCAAATGGCTTTCTTCTTTGAGCCCATCCATGGTGTACCAATAAACTTAGCATGAACACCATTTGTACCCTTGGTAAGCATATAGAAAGAATTAAACTTGATTGAGGATATATTTGCATTGGATTTCTTGTTCATGCAATGTTGCTCTATGTGACCAACTTGCTTGCAACTTTTGCAATAGCTACCATTGTTCTTCACAAAACGAGTCTTGTGAGGAGCAAAAGCGGCCTTGCCTTTCTTGGGGTTATAGCCCAATCCCTCTTTGTAGAGAGAAGCTCTTTGGCTACCCAAGCACATAAGCAAGCGGTCCTCACCACCATAAGCCTTAGCTAATGTGTGATTGAGCTCTTTTACCTCCTTCTTGAGATTTTCATTCTCAACTATAAGTGTGGAGTCACAAGTGAAACCATCACTACTAGATGAGGATGATGTAGATGAGCTACATGAAGGGTTAGTAGGAGCAACAATAATAGGCTTATGAAAAGTTTCATCAATTATATCACATGATATGCCTATGTTGCAAGTTTTAGCTTTCTCAACATTAGTTGGTATGTTTTCATATTTTTCAACTAGAGAGGAATGAGCTTCTTCTAGCTTAGTGTGAGACTTTTGAAGCTTCTTATGGTCTACCTTTAGACTCTCATAAGATGCCCTAAGCTCATCAAGTTCTTGCATAAGGTTTTTCTTTTCCTTAAGCAAGCCCTTGCACTCCTTTCTAGATTCTTTAAAATGTTGAGTGCAATCTTCTAGCATAGTGATTAGTTCATCTTTAGTGAATTCTTCTTCATCACTATCACTATCACTAGCATTATCATGATCACTCTCATCGTCGGATGATACCTTAGCGGCCTTAGCCATGAAGCACGATGGAGTGTCGAAGAGGGAGACCTTCTCTTGGATGGCAATGCTAGCATGTCCCTTCTTCTTGCTCTTGTAGTCATCCTCATCATCACTTGAGGAATCATCACTATCCCATGTAGCAACATGAGAATCATTCTTCTTCTTATAAGAGCTTTTTTTTCTTGCTTCTTCTTCTCTTTCTTGATAGCATCTTCATCATCACTATCATAAGGACACTTTGCAATGAGATGGTCCTTGCTATGGCATCTAAAGCATCTCATGGTATGCTCACTCTTCTTGGATGAGTTCTTCCTCCTTCTTGCACGATAGCCTTTCTTCTTCATGAATTTGCCAAATTGCTTGACAAAGAGAGCCATCTTCTCATCAATGTCATCACTATCACAAGAGCTTGAGTCTTCATCACTTGATTCAATCTTGGATTTGCTCTTGGATGTGGTGGCTTTGAATGACACACTCTTCTTCTTTTCATCATCTTTCTTCTCATTTTCCTTCTTCTTCTTCTTGACCAACTCATCCTTCTCATCATCTTCTCTATATGAATCATCGGTCATCACTTCTTGAAATATTTGTTGAGGAGTTGAATCCTTCAATGTAGTCCTCACTAGCATGGTGATCAATGTATCAAATCTCTTGGGTAGACTTCTCAAGAACTTCATAGAGAATTGATTGTCCTTGACCTCCTCACCAAGTGCCTTGAGCTCATTGACAATGACTTGCAACCTATGAAACATCTCCGGTACACTCTCATCATCTTGCATCTTGAAGCTTGAAAATTTTTCTTGCAAGATATATGCTTTAGCGGTCTTTGTACCTTCGGTGCCCTCAAATGTTTCTTCTAGTTTGGCCCAAGCATCATGAGCAATCTCTATGTTCTTTACTTGCTCAAATGTCTTGTCATCTAGTGCCTCATGAAGAGCACTAATGGCAATATCATTGCATTGGAGCTTCTTCTCCTCTACCGGTGTAGGTGCTTCCGGATTAGCAACCTCAAATTTTGTTTCGGTGACCTTCCACACTTCTCTATTGATTGACTTTAGGTGTGCGGTCATCTTAACCTTCCAATATGCATAATTTGTGCCATCAAAGTGAGGTGCCTTCTTGGTGTTGTTGATGTGCAAGCTTAATTGAGCCATTTCTTTTTCACCGTAGGTTGTTAAGCCTCAAATAAACGGTGCCTCGGCTCCGATACCACTTGTAAGGTCCAAAAAGGCTAGAGGGGGGGTGAATAGCCTAATTAAAAATTTCTACAATAATTACTTAACCACACGTTAGTACGAAAGGTGGCGAAGCAAATGCACTAGCTCTAACTAATTAAGCAAGCCACCTACACAAGTTTATAATTAAGCTATTCACTAAACACAACAACAACTACAAGCTAGAAACAAGAAGTAATACGAGAGAAGAGCTTTGATTGATTATACCGCCGTGTAGAGATGAGATGTATCAATCAATCAATCACACAAGAGAAATCCTCGGGAAGAGAATGACACAAGAATTTATCCTGAGGTTCACTTGCTTCCCGGCAAGCTACTCCCCGTTGTGGCGATACACCCACTTGTCGGTTCGCGAGCTAATCGACTATCAAGAGTCGAGCCCTCGGCGGGCGCCGTACAACCGCACACAAGATGGGGATCCTCCAAGCCACGAGCTCCACTAGAGTATCCAATTCACGAACTCCCGCGGGGAAGGATCAAGAACCCCTTACAACACTTGGTGAAGGCTCCAACAATCTCTAATTGCGAGCTCAATCACCTCCGCTGCTCCAAGCCGTCTACCGTGTCGGGAAACACGGAAAAGTAACAAGAAATCCGCAGCAACTCAAAGATCAAGTGCCTCTAGAATGCAACTCTCAAGCAATGCACTTGAATCTCACTCAATCTCACTCAAGATATGCAACTAATCAAAGAGATGAGTGGAGGGGTTGTTCTCTAGCTTAAAGTATGTCTCTATATCTCAAAATGTGCAAGAATTTCCCTCAAACCCCGGCCAACCTCTATTTATAACGAAGGGGTACGTAGCTAGTCGTTACAGACGACGCAGCGAAAAACGCGCTGACCGGACGCTCCGGTCAGGGTGACCGGACGCGTCCGGTCACTACACGACAAACGTGAACAGTGCACGTCAGAACTAGCCGTTGCCCTGACCAGACGCGCTCAACCGAGTGACCGGACGCGACAGTGCCAGCGTCCGGTCGCGTTCCAGTAAGCTCCAGCTGCGACCGGACGCGTCCGATCGCATGTGACCGGACGCGCCTCGCGTCCGATCGGCGCTATGCTGCGCTCGGCCTCTCTGGACGCTTGACCGGACGCTCCGGTTCCGTGAAGGACCGGACGCGCCGGTCGCGCGCTTTTCTTTTACGCCCAGTTGAACTGACCGGACGCGCTGGTCAGGCCAGACCAGCGTCCGGTGACAAACCCTAGCGCTCGCGCCACGATGAACTGACCGGACGCGTCCGGTCAAACCGTGACCGCGTCCGGTGCAGCATCCGGTCAACGCAGTGACCTCCTTTCGCCTCCGTTTCTTTTTTGACTTTCGGCGCAGTAGAAAATAGGCGTTTCACTTCCCCAAAATGCGCCGAATCCCGCCTCGCAAGCTCGGCGGGAGGGAGAGAGGAACCCAAACCCCTCTCTACCGCTCAAACTCCACCGCCTTCGCAAATGTGCTAACACCACCAAGTGTACACCACCATGTGCATGTGTGTTAGCATTTCACAATTATTTCTCAAGGCGTTATGTTAGCTCTTTTACTAGATCCTAATGCATATGCTCAAGACAATGATCTAGTGGCACTTGATTCCCGAGCTAACTGTGATTTCCCCTCTTGATAGTCGGCTATGTATCCTAAACCCGGTCAATCACTTCTCTACTCATCTTAGACCGGTAAAAGAAAAACCCTATGGTTATACCTTTGTCTTGCGCTCTTAGTTCCTTCTCTTCCACTGGATCATCATGTACACCATATTATGTGCATCTCCACCACTTGTGATCTTGTGGCCATCACTCCATGCCACATGCTCCTTCATCACGTGAGTTGCTTGTGCCTAACTCAAAACACTTAACACATGGCATTAGCAACTTGATGTCATTAATTACCAAAACCAAACTTGGGCTTTCATGGGCCTTGGAAAAGCACAAAGTTCCAACTAAGTACGTTACCCTCATAAGGATATGTACAGGGATGTGGTGACGTTTGTCCGAACATGTGATGGCGACACCAGTGACTTTCTAATTAAAATAGGACTGCATCAGGGGTCAGCTTTGAGCCCTTATTTATTTACTTTGGTGATGGATGAGGTCACAAGAGACATACAAGGTGATATCCCTTGGTGTATGCTCTTTGCTGATGATGTGGTGCTAGTTGACGACAGTAGGGCAGGTGTTAATAGGAAGTTAGAACTATGGAGGCACACATTAGAGTCGAAAGGGTTCAGACTTAGTAGGACTAAGACCGAGTTAAAGCTGGACTAACGAGCCAGCTCGGCTCATTTGGCTCGGCTCGTTCTGGTTCGTTAAGATAACGAGCCAGCTCAGCTCGGCTCGTTATCTTAACGAGCCAGAAGGCCGGCTCGGCTCGGCTCGTTTACGAGCTCGAGCTGGCTCGTTTGGCTCGCGAGCCAGCCATATTAAAACATAAAAAATATAATATGTGTATTATCTAAAGTTTGATAATGGTAATAATATAAAATTAGTCTATTCATAAGTCTTAATAAATCATACAAAAATAATATGTACTATTATATTATAATACTATACACCATACATTGTCTATGGTTCATACTCCGTACCATATATGATGCATCCATTATCCATACATTCATTTAAAATAAAAAGAGTCAAATTAATCTAAAATTTATAGAGTCAAAGTCCAATCATCAATAAATTATAAAGTGTAAGACATAAAGTTATATAACACTAATAAAAGTTTAAGGCCAACAACTTTGGCTCGTTAGGCTCGCGAGCTGGCTCGAGCTGACTCGCGAGCTGGCTCATTAAGACACGAGCTAGGATGCTTGCTCAGCTCGTTTGAGAAATTAAACGAGCCGAGCCGAGCCAAGCCACTATCGATCCGAGTCGAGCGAGCTCTCGAGTTGCGAGCTTTTCGTCCAGCTTTAGACCGAGTACATGAGGTGCGATTTCAGCGCGACTAGGCATGAGGAGGGAGACGTTAGCCTCGATGGGCAAGTGGTGGCGAGAAGGATACTTTTTGGTATTTAGGGTCGATGCTACCAAAGGATGGAGACATTGATGAAGATGTTAGGTATAGAATTTCAGCCGGCTGGTTGAAATGGCGTCAAGCTTCTGGCGTCCTCTGTGACAAAAGGGTGCCTCAGAAGCTGAAAGGTAAGTTCTATAGGACGGCGATTCGTCCGGCGATGTTATACGGTGCTGAGTGTTAGCCTAAAAAAGGCGACATGTCCAGCAATTGAGTGTAGCAGAGATACGTATGTTGCATTGGTGTTGTGGGCACACAAGGAGGGATAGAGTCTGGAACGACAATATTCGGGATAGGGTTGGGGTGGCACCAATTGAGGAGAAATTGATTCAACATCGGTTGAGATGGTTTGGACATATCCAACGAAGGCCTCCTGAGGCGCCGGTGCGTAGTGGAGTTCTAAAGCGGGCTGATAATGTAAAGAGCGGTAGAGGTCGACCTAAACTAACTTGAGACGAGTCTATTAAGAGAGATCTTAAGGAGTGGAATATCTCTAAGGATTTAGCTATGGACATGAGCGCTTGGAGATTGACAATCAACGTGTCTAAACCGTGATCTCTTTTTGTCTTGTGCCCTTTATGTCCCTTTTTGTGTCTCTCTATTTCTCGTCTCCTTTGGGTTTCATCTCTAGCCTACCCAACTTGCTTGGGACAAAATGCTATGTTGTTGTCGTCGTCGTCAAATAGAGCTATTGCGATATACAGTTTTAGGTATTATTTTTATTTTACTAGTCTACATAAGGAATATGTACAATGGCAAGCATCATCAACTTCTAGAAAATAGACACAATTTAACATCCTCAAGCAGAATCGCTTTGTACAAATGTGCATATGAAATTTTAACTGTACTTGGCAACTGAAGCTTCTCCATGACAGTCCATACATAATTTTTATTTTACACGATATACAGGGAATGTATCAGCTTTCAGCAATCAGAATTAGTAATGACCTGACGAAATTATAGAGCACATTTTGAAAGATATAAAAATTGCAAGTATGAATATTCTTCACAGAATCCAAATGTTCTCTCCATAAGCACCAGAATTTAATTTAACTCTACATCAATAAACAGCAACAAATAGACAAATCCACATCAAATGCAACGATGATTCAGAAAAAAAGAAATATGATATCGAGTACAACGAACCAAGGAAGTCATCATATAAACACTCAGCACCTCATGATCACATATATATTCATGACAGGATGTACTCAATATTGAGATGGGCACAACAGATCCAAAGACGAGGTTGAGCACTACTCCTTGAATGACAATACAGTTTCGAAGGCCCCCACCAAGGCCTTCACCCGGCTCTTCCTCTCCTCCAGGAGCTTGCTTTTGGTTTCCTCAATCACGTCATTGCCCCTTGGATCATCCTTCCTCCACACCTGAGCCACTTCAGTCCTTGGCACTGCCTTATCCGCACTCCGGTCAGCCTCCTCCTTCTCAACAATCCCACATTCATATATAGTCTTGACGCCACCATTGGCATCTTGCCCTCCATTATTAATCTCATTAGCTCCTGCATCTACTTTCTCTTCAGAGAAATGTCCCTTGGATTCCTCATCATCTTTGAATACTTGTTCTGGTTGATTGGAAGATGGCTCATGCTGATCAGGTACAGTCATCTCCATGGATTTCAAATCAACTGGATCAGAGAGCTCCTTGTGCAAGTGCTCTTCTATGGACAGGGTGGTGTTTATGCACTCTGTTCCCTTAATCTGCTTCGATGCGTCCTTATGTTTCTCCTTCCTGGTTGCAGATGCTCCCATTGCCTTCTGAGAAACACTTTTAGCCTTTGAGCTGGTAGTAGCACCATTAACAGTATCCAATCTCTTTCTTGTGGCTGCACCAGGCGAGTGTGTGGTAGACAGTGGCTGAACTTTGTCTCCTCGAGCAGCACCTGGCAACAAGACCCTCTGGTTGCTAGGTTTAGGTGATGCTGCTGCCTTGCAACTGTCAGCACTAGGCCTTGGAGATGGCTTACTCCTCAGCGAGGTGGATGGCGATGCCTTGGCTGCTGTCTTGGTCATGTCCTTAAAGGAGTTGCTTGGGGGCACAGCAAGCACTGGAGGCCGCTGCGAGGTGGTGCTGACCTTGTCGGATTTCGCCCTCGCCAGTGTAGGTTTTGAGGCTGCACCTGGGAATGGCTGGGCCTTGGTGCCATGGATGGATGAGCCCATGGTCCGCGATGAGATGAACTGACCAGCACTGGACAATGATGGACGCTGCACATCTGTGGAGCCAGAGGCAGCCACAGACGGCGATGATGAGCCGAATTTGCGGTCCGGGGAGCTTGGGACAGACCGCGCCCGCCTAGCACCATATCCGTACCCAGAGGACTCACAGTTGGATGGCCTGAGGTTGGGTGACATCCTGCCTCTGCTGGGATTTGGGGGATCCTTCTTGGATGTCGCCATTGTTTCACAGTTGCGCCGGGCTTAGATCAGCTGTACGAGAAACAACACAACACACATCAGCTGGGCCTAAAGCTTCCGATTGCATAAACAGAATCGAGAACCTGAAACACATAGGCAGATCTTGTCTACACAAGGATGCCCCCCAGTTGAGAGAAAAGGGGATGCAATGAAGACATGGTGCTCTTGGTGAGCCATCAAAGTCGGTGGCTCCAGCAAAGAGAAGAAAGGAAACAAAGAGACCCGAAAAAGAAGCATATCCTAACGGATTTGGAAGTTAAATATGATGGCACAGGCTCTAACCCAATCCAACCTTTGTTTTCGGTCGTCCCTACCAACATTCAACCAATATTCCTGCGAACAAAATACCTACGTAGAGAGTAGAGCAATGGTAGCAACTACAGACATGAACTTTTCTATTTTTTTTAGAGTTTTATGGTCGATGGCCCCAGTCTTTTAGCATTGAGAAAAAGAGAACTTATCTATTGCGTCTCGGATTGGAGGAAAAGAATAAAATGCAGCGAGATCAAATGAAGCCTGCAATCTCTCGGGAAACCGTACAAGATGGCGATACATATTTCCTAACGCCAAACCCGCGTCTCGGCCAGTTCAACAGGCAATTAAAGATGTCAGGCGATTACTGAATTGGCATCACCCGTACGGCCACAACTACTGAATTCGTTAGCGACGAAGGAACATTCCCCCGCAGCGACGGACGATCGCAGGAACCACCAAACAGTGCGCGGCCCCCATCTAATCCATCTACTCCTAGATTGTAGCATCGTCTGTCGCGAGCGGCGCCGAACAGCGAATGGAGCCGAATCGGCGGCGTCCATTGATGGCAACCAACGAAGCGGGCGGCCGAGAAGGGAGAAGCGTCAAGGCGAGGGAACACGAGACATACCTGGCGGGGCTGGCGGCGGGTGGGGCGATCCGTGGAGGGGAGCCGGAGGCGGCTAATCCGGGCCAGATGCGGGGCTGGCGAGGAGGGGGAGGGGAAGAGGAAAGCCTCCATGGCCGGGCCACATTATATGCGGCGATTTGGACGGTAGCTGTGCGGTGTTGCCGTGTGGGTGGGGGAGGGCCGGAGCGGGGCGGGGATGGAGGGGCAGCGCAGCGCAGGCAGGACGGCACGGGCGGCACGGCCCCCGTTGCGCGCTCCTTCTTCTATAATAGGATAGGAGGGGAGGTGCGGGCAGGGGCTCCATTCCAAAACCCATTTCGTTTTTTTTTTCTATTGGAATATAACATTTCGGTACCGGACCATACCGGTATACCATTTCGGACTTTATAATAATAATAATATGTGAATAAACTTATACATAAATATATATATATATAAATATATTTTGACTTAACTTATGGCGTAATTAACATTTTTACCGAACTAAGATATCATTCAACAAGTTAATAAGACCTTATTTCAAAGTTTAAACTCCAAAGTTCATACATGGAAAAATATAATACATGCAGTCACGGCCGGTATTGACCGGTATTTGACCGGTATTGGCCGGTATTGACTGGTATTTGGCCGGTATTAACCGGCGTTGACCGGTATTTGACCCAGTACAGGATTGGAGCTCTTCTATACCGGTTTAGGGACCGGTACGAGACATTCCGGCCATTCCGGTCGGTACCGGAATGGAATTCACAACTATGGCTGCAGCCCGAGGAAAAGGACGGGGTGTGTTGTGTTGGCTGCTGTCGTGCTCCGCGCATGCGGCCAGTGCGACGGGGTGCAGCGCGTGGTGTGTTGGGTTGGGCCGGAGCAACCGCCGTGATGGCAGTATGGATTTTCCTATACGTGTTGAACCTCACATACAGCACGTTTGGTTGGAGGAAATTGTCAGAAAGAAATGGAAGTTAAGAGATGTGTGATTAAAATTTCTTTGATTAGTTGGTGGGCATAAGAGTTTCTGTGGGAAGAGGAAAGGGGAATAGGAATTGGAGGGCCTCAACTCTCACCTTTTAAACACAGGGAGAGAGGTGGGAGCTGAGTGGGAATTCCTTATCGACACAAGACGAACGTACCTCTACCGTTGATGATAACTTAAGTTATGATTTTCCATTCCCAAACCCACCAAACAAAGGCAACAAAAACTCCCTCTTGAAATCTCTCTTAATGTCAAGCACATGCCAAACAGGTGATTGGGAGTATAAATCAAACTCTCACATCAATTCTTTCCACTAGCTCCCACCTCCAATTCCCGTGCCCTTTCTCTGACCTTGACAAACACACCGATAATGCTCATGGAGTGTCCGATCATCAACAGCTAAAATCATGACTAGATTGGTGCAGGCATATTTGTAGCCGGAGGGTAATTTGGTTCCAGAATCTCAAACTGTATCTTATCCTGCTTAGAATAGATATGCTTGTGAAATCTGTGGTCTGACAAATCATGTGACTAGAGAGTGTAGAAGGTTGCTCTACGAGATTTGTGGTCTGAATTGTCATTGTCATTTAGCTTATGAGAAATGTTTGCCTTGGCATATGGGTCCTGAGCTGAGGGGTCAATTGATCCTAGAGCTGCTAAGGAAAAGGATAGAATGCTAGGCCTATTGGGGAAAATAAATTTGTTATGAGGTTTTCCAATGCTAAGATAGTGAAAGAATGGAGCTACTTTAAGTTTCTGGCTATGAGGAGTGTGGATGCACAAATGAAAGTTGAACCTTGGACTTCAAATGTCGGTGCTAATGGTATGTTATAGGAAAGCATGATTTAGGATGTACTCCTTGTTGATCAGAGGTCTGTTAAGACAGTGGCAAAGTTGGAAGGCTTGGTTGGAAAAGTGATTGAAATCGATGAGAAGACTAGGTTCAGGCCAGACTATGTGAGAATGAAAATTGCATGTAGGGATGTGTCCAAAGTTCCAAACAAGGCTCAGAGTGCTTTGGGATGATTTGTACTTTGAGAGGAAGTGCAAGAAGAAGGAACTGTTAAAACTCTTTCCAATGGTATCAAAGTTGGTGGGAGGGACAATCAACCACCTACCAAGAAATACAAATCTAATGATAAGGATGCAAAAGGAACTCAGACCGATAACATGGGAGGTAAAGTGAACACAAATGAAAAGAGAACATATAATGAAAAGCAAAGGAAGGACTAGTCAGTTGCTAGGAGATGACATATCTAAGGAAATGGAATGTGATAAGGCTGGGAATGTGTTGTTGGGAGATGACAGTCAAGTTAAGGACAGTGTTAACACTGAAGAGATAATGGTTAACACTCAAGAAAGTGTGGTAAGTGAAGAAGGAAAGGAAGAACAATGCTACGTATTCAGCAGGAGAATGCAGTTACGGAAAAGAATACTCAGGAAATAGTTCAGATAAAAGAAGTTCGGCAAGAAAGGAGGAGGAGCAAGAGATTAAAGAAAGACATCAAGTTGACTACACATGACAAGGTTACTGCTATGGCAAGGAAAAGAAATCTAGAAGGTAATGATACTAATCCAAACTTATTCTCTGCATTGCCAAATGATAAAATATGTATTTTGTTGGGTGATATGGGAGTATTGGTGGAACAGGAAAATTTTGACACTTTTTCACATTTTGAAAGACTTGGAGATTGCTAGAAATAAGGTGTATGATAAACAACAAAATACTCATAGTTTAGTTCCGATTGAGGAGATTGTTGAGGAAGAACAGTATTTTTATCTACTTTGTTAATGGAATAGAATAATGAGAAATCTTCTAAGCTTGAAGATTTCTTGATAATTAAATCTATGGAAAAGGAAAATAAAAGAAAGAATGTTAAACTTTCCCTAAAAATTGAAGGGGACAAGGCAAGACCAGAAGCTTATGCCTTGCAAAAAACAGATTCAAGGGGCAAATAGGTTTCCTGAATGAGAAAACTAACAGAAAACATAGGGAAAAAATGAGATTACAAGGTTTAGTGCGGAACTGTAGAGGCTTTAGAAAAAAGGGTCCGTACTTATCTTAAAAATCTCATTCAACAACATTGTTTGCATTTTGTTAGTTTACAGGAAACTATGGTAGAAACTCGTGAGGATGCTTTACTAAGAAAAAATGATGTTAATGAAGACTTCCTATGAATATGGAATCTATCCAAAGGAAAATCTGATGGAATTCTGGTGGGTATTAGAATAGAATTATATGGTGTGGGATCTTTAAAAAAAGGTGAGTTTGTTCTTCAAATGAATCTGTGGGACAAAGTAAAAAAGGCTAAATGAAATTTGTTGATAGTTTATGAAGCTACTCAAGAGGAAAATAAGACGGACTTTTTTGTCTGAACTATCTAGGTTCTGCTCATCAATAACTGAACCCACCCTGATTGGTGGTGATTTCAATATTAATACATATGCAAAAGAAAAAAAAAAGTAATGGAGGGGTTACCGAGACATCCTCGAAATATTAGAGGCCTGAGTTAGGTAATTACAAAATTAAGTGTGCATGATTATACTTTAACACATTTTAGCATCTTACTAAGTTTTTTTTAAATCATGCATGTCATATCCAGTTCATATGCAAACATACAAGGAAATTTGTATTACGGTAGAAGTTCCCGAAACTCTCAGTAGTGTTTTCTTAAAGCCTAAAGTGTTCCATATTTACTGATCATCATTTTGAATGCACGTGGACACCACCTTGGCTTCCTGTTCTTTAGAAAAGGGAAAGAACAACTCCATTTATTATACGGGCTGAAACATTGATGATTTTGGGCACATCTATTTTGCCTCTTTTCCTTCCATGGCTGAAATGATCTCTTCTTGTTTAAGACTACACAGGCCTAGTCCGACATGGTTATCCTCATCTTCAACCTCCTGCAAGCTTGCTCACTGTTCATCGGTATTGATATTTCAACGTTGTTACCGTGCTGCACAGTACGCCTCTAGCCACACGTTCCATTTCTTTCTTACTGTCTACACTGTCTTTTTTTATATATAAAAGACAATACAGCAGCGGAGGTCCCTACCATATACTATCCATCTGGCCCTATTTAGTGCTCCTAAGACATTCACTGCCTCAAATTACCAGCAATGCTTATCACCTTGGTAAAGTTATTTCCTTCCTGCTATAAAATTTGATGAGTTATTATCCATTGGATTCCTTCGGGAGCAATCCTTGCTACAGTCTGAGTCTTCATCTTTTGGGTGACTGCAGAAAGTCACTCCTGGTGGACCGGGGGTGTTTAGTTCTTTCTTAAAAAAAAAATTCACCCCGTCACATCGGATGTTTAGACACATGCATAGAGTATTAAATGTAGACGAAAAAATAACTAATTACATAGATTGCGATAAATTTGCGAGATGAATCTTTTAAGCCTAATTAGTCTATAATTAGCCATAATTACTATAGTACACGCATGTGCTAATGGCGGATTAATTAGGCTTAATAAATTTGTTTCGCGGTTTCCAGGTGAGTTATGTAATTAGTTTTTTTATTAGTATCTAAACACCCTTTCGATATTCCACGAAACCTCTGATGTGACACCCTAAATTTTTCACGCCAGTAAAACACTCCGGCCTTCCATTGATATATCAGCTGTACTTGAGGACAGATTTTTCCTTCTCTGTCCGTTGCACCTTCCACAGACCCATTTCCATCGGCAGAGATGGCTTAGTCAGGGAGAGAGGTCTCCATCTTCCTTGCTGCCACTGCCATTGTAAATTCCCTCTCCGGTGAGCTGCACGTTGATTTCTTGCATCTTGTGCAGCTTCATGTGCTAGAAAATCCTTTCTCTGTTGTCTGCTCCACTGTGGTCCTCTGTTGCTTGATCGTCACCCATGGGCGGACCTAGCATTGTGCCCGGGTATTCCCGGGCATACCCTATATTTTGTGAGAAAAATTAGTAGTTAGTAAGTATACACACATGTATAATATATTTAAGCTTCAAGATCGCTACTTTGTGTGTTCATTAGCGCTCGTTGTGCAGCCTCATCTGCCTGCAAAGACAACTGCAAGGTAGAAACATAGGTAGACCTCAAATTTCATGACTTGATTTCTTCCTTGATCTAATTTAAAGGTTGTTTGGGCATACCCAGCTTTAAAATCCTAGGTCCGCCACTATCGTCACCGTTTTAGCAACATCCACGAGCCCCTGGTGAGCTTCAGTGTAAAGTCCGAGCTACATGTTTCATTCTATCAACAACAAGAACACTGTTTTGCTACCGTCATGAGCTTTTGCTGCTGCCCTGTGTCGTAGTTGCATGTTTTTGCAACAGCACCACCTTGCTTCCTTGTATCTCAGAGCCAGAGACGGAACCAGCGATTCTGACTAGGGGGCCAAACAAATATGATCATATTTTTTAGTGTGCTAAAATATATGTAATTATATGATTCAACAACTTTTTAAATATTTTACACTATTTATAACCAAAATCATAATATTTAAATAAAAAATAGGTGAAAATTGATATTTTTAGCTGTAAATTCATATATTTATATAGGTATTAAAGGAAACTTACTGTGCTTAGGTCTCAAACATTGGCAAACCAAGCAACAGTGCGACAATTCTTGACAAAGACAAAAATAAACGATCATGTTCTAATAAGTTGTATAAACAATCATATTCTAATAAGTTGATTTAACATAGCATAGTGATCAAACACATGAATTATTGGAGTTACAGGTGCAACAAGTGATTGGGTGATAGGCTGATTGTCTTCTTGTTATACAGATGAAATACTTTCGTATAGATAGTTCATTTCAAAAAAAAAATATATTTGCCATATGTGCTTGCGTGTGCCGAAGAGTTCTTTTCAAAAACAATATTTGCCTTATGTGCTTGCATGTGCAGATCGTAATGCATTGGGTAGTCTATAAATAAATTAGGATTCATTAATTAAAGGCCTTTGAATCGGTAATTACCTACGGTAAATTACCAGTTAAATATTGGAATATTCGAAAACGATCGGAAGAGGGCAAAAATCATTTTCGCTTTCATTTCCAATTATTTTTACCGTTATCGTTTTCGTTTTTTCGATTACCGCTACCGTTTTCGTTTAGGCCTAAAAATCGGAAAAAAAAACTCGAAAACGATTTCCGAAAATCGGAGATTATCATTTTCGTTTTCATCCCTAATATTTTGTAGCCAAATCCAACGTGCGCGTTTGATCTAGGCCGAAGAGGCCATCCGTCCCACTTAACCTAGGCACATGCACACCATTACTTATTAGGCCAGTTTCAATGGGGATTTCGTGGCCCAGTTTCCAACACAGCTATTGTTTGGAAACAATGTTGAAGAGTTTCATCCCCATAAAACTCTCTTTACTCCCATAAAACTTTTATTACCTCTCTCTTCATTAATACAGTATCATGTCAGCGTATTTAATATCCATAAAACTCTATAAAATCCCCATTGAGGTTGGCCTTACAGGACCAGGCTCGTCATCGCCTCATAATTAGCATTAATGACCTATGACCCAAATTACGCTTATATATACTCGCCTTCAGAAATCCGAGACTGGCCGGAGACGCACCATCGCAGATCCAGATCGGGGCCCTCGCGGCCTGCCTCCTCTACCGCGCTGCGTCGTCAGCGGCGCTGGCTCCGCTGGCGCTGGGCCGACGCTGGCCTTGGGGCGCTGCGGGCGCCGTGCGACGGGACGCTGGAGCTGTGCGCTGTAGGGAGCGACGAGGAGCAGGAGATGGGCAGCAGCGACGCGTTCCTGCGGCGGGCGCAGCGGCAGCCGACCAACAGGTACATCAGTGACGCGGCGCTACGCGCGGACCAGGTGACGTGCAACTCCTACCACAGGACCGCGGCTGCTCCGCCATCACCTGATGCGCACGCACCACCAACTGATCCATCCTAAATATATACTGTATCCTAATTCCCATCCAGCGATGCAGATGCAGATAATGCAGATCGATCCATTGACGTACAGGCTCAAGTGTTGTTCGGATTGACATGCATGTTTGACATTTTGTCTTAATTTATTCTTTTTGTGATGAATGACCAACGTCTACGTACGTACCTTAAGTAGTAAGTAGTAGCAGTTCCATTGGTTTGATTTTCTGATGATGCGTGTGACCATAGCTGAAATTCGACATCGGCATGCAGATTCAGCATCATTCAGACCGCCTCCTCTCCTCCGGTGAGCCTAACATCCCTGAATCCTTCTCGTGTTTATTTGTTGATCCGAATCCATGAGTATTAAACTGTATATTTTTTCCCTATGCCTCCGCTTGATTTATCACTACTTTCAAATAATTTATATGGATTTCTCTAATTATCAAACTTCACCGTTGTTCATCTAATTATAGATTCTTATTTTCCCCATTTTTTTCTGGAAGATGCTATTAGCCTCATGATCTTGCTAAAAGTTTTATCTTCATTTTTTCCTAAATCCAGGTGCATAGATCCTGCCTTCCAGCTTCAGAGGTCCACCTATTCCCATCTTCAAGGCCAGAGGTTGTGGATGGTACTACGTCAAAGATTCATAATCCTGGCTTCCAGCTTCAGAAGAACTCTTTTCCTGTAACAAGGACCTGACTATATGAATGAAACAATATAGTCTGTAATTGTCGAAGCGGTTAGGTACCATTTTGTGATGCTGAGATATATGGTTCGCCCAGTACAAGCTGGTGTTATATAGTATGTACCATTTGAAATATCGTAACTATCTTATGGTAAAATGGTCTCAATATTATAGTAACTAGTTATCATGAACCATTTGACTCATGTAATTCTCTTATCAAGAAACTCGAATTCTCGTAATTATTTCATGGTAGACCATTGTCCCAGTTACAATATATAGTTCTATACTTCATGCATTTTCGTAACTGGCCAACTAGTTAGTCGGAAAAACCAGAACCTAACTAAAGTAACTTGTCATGTAATTCTCGTAATTATTTCATGGTTCTCGTAATTCACATTCAAGGTTCATTCTCGGAAATCACACTAAATTCTCATAAATCATAGTTGTCAAATTCACAAGGATAGCAAGGCATAGATTCTTGTAAATTACTGTTAGTATTGTCGTAAACACAATTCTCGTAAATACAAACATCGGGATGATAAACTGTGGTAACCTCAATTCTAAATTATCGTAAATTTATCATGGCACGTTTGTTTTTTATTATAGTAATCAAATACTCAAGGCATAAAATTGTGATAACTTCCTACTCAATTATAGTCCGAGCAATAAGAATTATGGTAATTACCATAGTTTCCGAGCATTAGTTCAACATGTAGCTATTTGAATTATCGTAAATTTCCGAGCATTAGTTCATGCACATTGGCATTAATATTATAGTAACCAAATACTCACAGCGTAAAATTGTGGTAACGTCCTACTCAAATTGTAGTCGGAACAATAAGAATTAGAGACTCTTTACAATGGTTGGAGTCGGTTCCCATCGGTTCCGCTAAATAGCTATTTTGGTTAATTTAATTCGTCGAAGGGTAATATGGACATTGCGCATGGTCATCTCAATCCCCACACCCTCACCCCGCCCGCCCGTCCTTCACCCCGACCCCCACCACGCCGAACTGGCTCCCCTCGGTCTCGCACGGACCTAGCTCCCGTCGGTCTCGCCGCCATCGCCGCCGTTGCCCTCGCACGTCGTCACGCCGGCGGCCGCAGTGCCCTCGGCCTCAATTCGACGGCGGCACCAAGGCAGTGGCAGCGTCGCGGCACGCAGCCAATGTCGCGCCCCCAAGCAGCGGCGCGGCCCCAGGCAACGGCGTGGTTCCCAGGCATCGGCACGCCCCCAAGCAGTGGCGGATCCGGGTGCTCTACTCGTCTCCACCTGTTTCAACTAGGCGCCAGGGACTCCCAAGGCGACGAGCTCTTTCATCTCCGGCACGGCAGCCGTGGTCGCGTCATCAAGGTTTGTGCTCTGAAACCCTGTCTACTCTAGAAGTTTTGCTTCAAAATCAGCTGCTGTTATTAGGTGTGTGTGTGTTAGTCATTGTAGAAATAATGAATGCATTGTTAGTGTTCTGATGAATCACTGCAAAATTTAATAGTGGAATCGAGGACAGTGAGATTGGATGAATGATAAGCACCTCGTGCTAAATTAGTTATAAGCAACTTTGAACTGACAGACATTAGCTGAATAAAAAGAAAAGAATGGTATATGTGTTACAGATTCTAAGTCTAATAATTAGGATGGTGTCATATTTCTTAGTTGCTGGTTATCATCTTCAATGTCTTGATGTTTGTCGCTGAAGTTCCCATTTCATTTTTTCTTACATTGGCACGTTTTAGAGGTCGTCAGTATCTATTTCCTGTACTCTTTTTGTTGTTGTTCATTTTTACCTTTTTAATATGCAACAAGAAACTGGTACGCAAGCGTGCTGAGTTGTTTAGGTGTTGTAGTGTAGTGCCCTTTAGTTCTCAGCATTGCCACAAGAAAGTTTTCAGAATTTTTGTATGTACTAAGGAGGTAATAAACATTTTGCATCCATCTGCTATGTGGCTAATCAGGAAATCTAGGTTTGACAAATATGGGCATCTGGCTTGTTCTTTGGTTTGGCTCATTTCTACTTTCACTCCCATATGGCCAGGCTTTTGGCTCATCCTCTGTACTGGGTGTTTCTGTAACCGAAGTTTCCTCTGACTTGAAGATTGGCATATGTGTCTCACGTACAAATTTTCAATTCCCAAAATGACTTTAGTTACCTGGAGGAGCTCATTTACCATTGCACTACTGGATCAGACGTTTTTCAAAATAAATTCGGCAGAGCAGGTTATATCAGTGCATATGGTAGGCTGGTAAACTACATGGCACAATCACTGAATCACATGCATATATATAGTTTTAATCTTGCTTATATCAGTGCTTAAGTGTGCTGATTATAAATGCATAATTACACAGACTTTCAAAGTTACTCTAGGTTGGGATTTATGTTCACATGGTAAAAATATATTCATTTGGTTTGCTACCTGATACTTTTCTGTATATTTTTTTGGGGTATTTTCTTTAGAAAGAATGTGATCATTTGTGTTGTTCACTGTGTTCTGAATGTCATGTTGCAATGTCAATTCTCCTGCTTTGTGCAAACTTAGTTCTGAACTTCTGATCATGAGCCATGCCATTATAAGAGGCTAGATACTTGTGACAGAAAGTGCTTTCTCTTTTTGGACTTGTGGGATTGGCATGCTTACAATGGACTCCAGGGGGCATGAATTTGCAACCCTGCTTCATAGTATGATGAAGCTATTTAGGAGCAGTACAATGCAGAATGCATTTTGACAATTTGTGAAATTTTGCGTTGAGATGCTTCCAAGGAATTAGATGCTTGCCATGGATGAGCAGTAGGTATCTTTCGGCTAGGCTGTAGCAGTAGGAAAATTGGGGGCTGAGGTCATGCTCTGATGCTCGTGATGTTCAGGCTTACTGGATCAGACATTTTTTCAAATAAATTCTGCAGAGCAGGTTATATCAGTGCACATGGTAGGCTGGTTAACTACATGGCACAATCATTGAATCACATGCATATATTGGAAGCTATTGTAATGCTTCTAAATAGCTTCCAATTTGTCAAAATGCAATCATACTTAGATGAAGTGTCTATCTGCTTGAACATGTTAATAGAGACCTTAAGAATTCAGAAATTCAGTACATTTGTGCATATGGACTGTCATCAAAGTAGATGCACCCACCTTATCTCCAACTCCAGTTAAAATTGAACCACTCTTCATATGGCACAAGGTATGTCTGTTTAATATTTGACTGCATACATTCAGTTGACTTGCAACTGCATTTATAATGTTTCATTCTCATCTTTTACAGAAAGAACAAGGCACCACACAGATCACCATCGAAGTGTGAAGGCGTAATTTCAAAACTACGTGATACCCGGGAATTGCGGGTTGAAGAGCCCATTCTGTATGTGAAGATGCAGATTGCAACATTTCTTCTTAGAGAAAGGGAGTCAAAAGGATTGGGCAAAACCTTTTTGGACAGCATGGTTGATGTTGATCCTTCTGTCCATGGTACCTATTACTGGGTGTGTTCTCAGTATCATAAGTCCAGTCAAGAATACTCAGAATTCTACAAAAGTGCTCTTTATCTTGCATACACAACAGTCTAGTCGCTTTCAGAACCATTCAAACAGGTTTTACATATTACTCCCTGCTTATATTTTGATACCAATAGATTGGGCTTATTCTTACCGTTTCTGATAGGGTTTATGCTGTCTTCTTGGGAACTGAGTACAAAGTTTTGCACTCGATTGTTCATGATGTCTTCTTTGGAACTGAGTTGTACACAAGTCCTTGATTTTGAATTGTTTTGTCTAGGACTTTAATTTTGTCCATACAGAAGATTTTAGAATGCCACTGCTACTGCTATAGTCAAATTCAAATTTGCTAAGCTGAATCAATGGGTTTTTCTTATATATGGCATATGAATATGAATCATTGACTTCACTTGACATTAAAATACAACCTGATAAATAAACTTTGCTATATCCATGAACCAAACTCGTGGCCATACCTAACAGCTTGCATAGTCCAATTTATCTTCCCTATAGTGCAAAGCTGAAACCAATGTCATGAACACTGGTGTTGCTTTGAGAATTTGTCAACTGATTTCCATTGTTGACATCATGTAGATCCATAGCCTTTTTCAAGCTGAGTGGATATTTCATATGTTGCAAGCTTTCAACTCTGGGAATCTATCCTTGTACCAAGAAATCTGCAAAGCTCATAACACCGCTTTGAGTGCACAACTTGCATTGGTACAAAATGAGAGGAATCTACTTGAAAAGATCAACATTCTTTGCTTGATGGAAACCATTTCTAGGTAATTCTCGTAAGCTTAGTTCAGTAACAGCTTTGTCTACTTGCAGTCGATCATCTGAAAACCGCACAATCCCAATGCGGGATATAGCAGAACAGACCAGGCTCTCTGTTGAAGATGTGGAGTATCTACTAATGAAGAGCCTCTCTGTAAGACCTACCCTCCAAAAACTGTGCTTGGCTCTTTTTTGTTCTTGTGGCAATATCATCATGGTTTTGACATTACTGTGGTTTTTTTTCCTCTTCAGGCTCGTCTTATAGAAGGCATGATTGATCAGGTTGATGGAGTTGTCCATGTTTCATGGGTTCAATCGAGGGTGTTGGGCATAGAGCAAGTGGAATCCTTCCGTAGTTGCGTGACCGGTTGGATACATGGATTAGGAAGGTCGATGCTTTCTGTTGAAGCCGAGACACCAGACTTTTTTTTGAGGGACACCAAACTTGGTATCTTCGTGATCTACTCTCGAAGGATCACTGTGGCATAATCTGATGTGAACGAAGTCATTAGATATTTATCAGGTTGTCCCCCTGTAACCATTGCTGTACACCTCCGTAACGATTGCTATAACAGTGTAACCTTGTTGCTTCAGTTTTAGTAGTGCACATTCTCAAGGAACCGTTGCTTTGCAGAATGGTTCAGCTGACTTCCAGCGCATGATGTGATCTTATTTTTTAAACATTAAGACAGCTAACCTAAGCAAGGATTCACCTACCTCTACACTCAACGAAACAGTGGTCTCAAATCACGAGTCAGCATATATGACTTCAGCATCTCGAGGGAATTCCATATTCATAAACAATCAACCATGACACATGAAAACACTTGGCTGGCAGAGCACACACAAAGTCTGGATTTCAACACTACACTGGTACATTGGGTTGGCAATATAAGCTCAGTTCTAGTCGACGATAAGCCTAGAGAGGCCGAAGGGGCGCACCCCTCCGCTCTGGGTGTACTTCTGCTGCAGGGCGGCGATGTAGCGCTTGATGTACTCGACGGTGATGGGGTCCTTGACGGTGAGGCGGTGGCTCTGGCACTCGACGCGGGCACGGTTGCTGAGCACGCGTGGGTCGGCCTTGAGCCCCGTGTACCGCGATGTGGTTGTCCAGGCTCGCGATCTTGCCCACGGACCTGCAGAGATTTGGGGGAAGGGGGTTCGACTGAGGCGGCGGCGGGGTGTAAGGTTCAAATGTTTGAGGGGGGAGTGAATAACTTATTTAAAAATCTACAAGCTTCACTAAACAATCATGTTAGTATAAAAGATGGCTAAACTAATTCTAGCACTAGCTCAACTACAATATGCAAGCCACCTATACAATTCTAGTGAAACAAGGCTATGATTTCTAATACACACCAACAAGACTAAGTCATTAAGCTACTTACTCCTATGTGATAAAGGCTACAATAAGCAAACTACACTAGGACTGGTACAAGAAAGTAAAGAGCAAGTGACTTGATTCTTATACCAACGATGTAGAGAAGTAACTCGAAGAATCAATCACAATGAGCAACCACAAGAGAAATCCTCGGCAAAGAGATGACATAAGATTTTTACCGAGGTTCACTTGCTTCCCAGCAAGCTACTTCTCGTTGTGGCGATGCACCCACTTGTCGGTACGTGAGCTAATCGACTATCAAGAGTCGAGTCCTCGGTGGGCGCCGCACAACCGCACACAAGATGAGAATCCTCCAAGCCACGAGCTCCACTAGAGTATCCAATTTGAGCTCAAGCACCTCCGCTTCTCCAAGCCGTCTACCGTGTCGGAAAACACGGAATAGTAACAAGAAATCCGCAGCAACTCGAAGATCAAGTGCCTTTAGAATGCAACTCTCAAGCAATGCACTTGAATCTCACTCAATCTCACTCAAGATGTGCAACTAAGCAAAGAGATGAGTGGAGAGGTTGTTCTCTAGCTCAAAAGATGTCTCTAGGTCTCAAAATATGCAAGAGTTACCATCAAACCACGGTCAACTTCTATTTATAGCGAAGGGGTACGCAGCTAGCCGAAAAATATAGATCTAGATGGATTCTATAACTTTTTGATGATGACTTTTTAAGTTGAAATCATCTACTACCCGAAAATTTTATTTGAACTTCTCATATTTGAAATTTTAAATTTTATATAGTTCAATAAAACTCGAATGGAGAAACGACCAAAACAAAAGTGGTAGATCTCAATGAATTCTAAAACTTTGTTTTTGATCACTTTTTCACATGAGTTCATTTCATATCCTAAAATTTGATTCGAAGTTCTCATATTTTTTTTTAATTTGCTGGGCTTCTCAGCCTTCCAACCTGGGCTTGGGTCTCAATTTTGCTTTTGGGCCACTGAAACCCGCATGCATATTAAGGCCGTGGATGATCTGAGCCGTTGATCTGAGATGGATGGCTGAGATCTGGTTGATAGAAAATGGTTTCATATAAACCCGGCCAAACCCTAACCGTGTGTTTGGTTGGGGGTTAGGTGGGGTGGGTTGGATCCAACCCAGTTTTTGAGGATGGAGCCAACCCGTCCAGTGTTTGGTTGCACTTCTGATTTTAAGGATAGAACCAACCTGTTCAGTGTTTGGTTGAAGGAAGTTAAATGAAAACACAGGTTGATCTAAGCCAACCCGGCTGGAGCGGCTCCGTCCCCAACCCGGCTGGAGCGGCTCCGTCCCTCAGATTTCGAGGGACGGAGCCAACCCACATCTGAGAGGAATATTCCACCCTAGAGCCAACTCAACCCTCCCATCCTCCAACCAAACAGCCACGGCAACGGGTTCGCTCCGACCCGGCTCGCCCCGCTCTCCAACCAAACACACGGTAATGCGCTCGCTCTCTTGCTCCCCCTCTCCTCTGGTTCTCCTCTCCGCCACCCCATCCCTCCTGTGCGTCTTTGCCCCAAGGTCGTCGGGGAGCGAAGCCATGGAGCGGCGAGGCGTGCCACGACCAACGCACGTCCTCCCAGATCAGCTCCTCCAAATCGCCATCTCACAGCGCAGGAAACTGAGCAGATCGAAGGAGATCTTGCAAAGGGTCGAATGTTCAAGTTCGTCTCCAACTTGCTTCTGATCTAGATGCGGCTGTACACATGCATGGACAAGGAGATCTTGCAAAGGGTCGCATGTATCCGGCTCCTAAGCACTGTTGGGACCTCCAAGGATACGGAAGCAGATGACTGCCCACGAGATTCTGGTGACGGCGATGGCTGGATCCCGCCGGCTCGCGGTTGACGGCGTCGATGCTCAGCAAGATTCTGGCGGCGGCGACCGGAGACCGGCATGCGGGTGACAGTGACGGCGGGATCCCGGTCCACGAGCAACGGCGAGGCCTCCTCCGTTGACTCGTTCCACATCATCGCTGGTATGACCAATCCTCTCCCACCTGCTTCTCATCCTTCCATGCTGTCCTATGCACGGATCCCCTGGTTGTGATTGCCTTGTCCCTGGGCAGCGATTGCAGCGTTGTCCTTAACATCTGCTGCTGCGCGCCTTCTAGATCGATAGTCTCTTCTGCATGAATATTTAGATCAGCAAGCTAGCTGCCGATATTATATTTTGTTTCTTCGGGGTGCGTTCACTTCGCGAAAAGTAGCTGAAAAGTTACTGTAGCATCTTTCGTTGTTATTTGACAAAATTTGTCTAATTATGGACTAACTAGGCTCAAAAGATTCGTCCCGACATTTACAGACAAACTATGCAATTAGTTATCTTTTTTTACCTACATTTAATGCTCCATGCATGCGTCGAAAGATTTGATATGATGAGTGTAAGAGGAAATATTTTGGGTTGGGATGGGAAGTGAAAATGGCCTCGGTGTCTGAATAGGGATGGGATGCATCGATGCATGACTTGTTGGGAAGGACCGAAAGGTCGGTAGTCTCTCTGTAATTCATTAATGATTGCTGCTCAAAGATCCTGTCGGCTGCCCCAATTTTGCTATCAGTGTCAATAGCTGCTAGCTTGGCAGCTTGCACATCCTCGTATGCAGAAGTAAAACAAGGAGACTAGCAATTTATCAATTAACCATTGCTTGGAAAATGTTGTGTCAGTCTGGCCACTAAGTACTGGATTCATGTCTGTTACAAGAAATTCAACTTTGTTTGTGGATTTTTTTTGCGAGACTAGATACAATGGATTAGAAAGGAAAAGAAGGTAACTACTGGATGTAGCTGCTGGTTTCACTCAGAGATTCTAGTTTGCTGTATTATATTAATTATGCTATCGTACTAGCGTCTGGTTTGTTGTATTTTTTCCTTAAACATGAACAAACACTCGCACTTGTTTTGTGGGAAATGGTCAAGTCTAAACAAGATCTATTTTTAAACTGTAAATTCAGTTTATCCAAACGGTACTGTCATCTTTATAATTCTACCACTTGGTATGCAGATGAAGCAACTGTCCAAACTTCTCGACGAAGATCCAGCAGTCATGGAACGCAGAACTAACCTTGCAAAGAAGCTGGAGCTGTACCGGAGAGCGCAATCAGAAATCAATGCAGTTGCATGGTCCAAATAGTCCCGATGGCCAAGATATCTGTTCTTACATGTTCTTTACCCCTTGTCTGGTGAATCTCCCATATTCTGGGGGCATATATAGCGCATTTTTCTTGTGTAGGTCAGGTCATTTTATAGATCACCGCTGCTGTACGGTGTCGTTTGGTTGTGCTTTTGTTCCTTGTGCTTGAGGATCTAGGGGACACCTAGCTGTTGTACTCTCTTGTATCACGAACAAGTTCATATATTGTGCTTTTGTTACCATGCATTCTTTTGTTCCATTTATGTGCTGTGCAGCTACATGAAAGCATGTTTCTCTATGCTGTTCAAAATCTTGCTAAAAGCAGGGTGTATATGTATTTGCAAAGTGTTAAACGACCTTCTAGCCTGGGCAGTAATAGTAAGTGATGGGTGATGCTACGGAATCCGACCAACATTACCGCAGCTACTGCGTGGCCACGATGCTGGGAATCGTGCTACCCGCCTGATTGGTTGGAATGTGCAGGAAGCTAGGAGGCTCTGTCAATACAGTCTCCCAGGTCTCCACTTCATAGTCGTCCCAATAGACGCAAAATAAGACTAGTTTAAACAGGTGGTACATTTCCTAGGTTAACTAGGTGGTCAAAGCGTTGCTATGCATATTTGTAAAAGCAATGGTCATTTTGGATTGGAGTATATTCTTTGCACACTGGTCCATCATGTCAATTGTAGTCTCAGGCAGTCAGGGCTAAAATTCAGTTCCATTGATAAACTAGAAAGTATGCAGAACACATCTGATAATAGAAGAAGAGACACCATCGATATAGATGTCTGAGTTTTGTCAAAAACTCGAAATTGTAATAACCTTAAGTGTGTAACATTCCTTGTTTGGGAGATAACAAATGAATAGATGGCATGCGATCAACTAGTATACAATATCATCTTGGAACTCTAAAGTTCGCTATCATTGTCGTCATCTCTCGAGTTGTGAAAACCATAGACAACTACTTCGCATCTTCCAACTTCAGCATCTCGCAGTATTCTGGAACTTGGGATCAGATGCCGCAAACAATGCACTCCTACAACCTGAATGGGATCCAAAACAGAATGTTTGTGTATATCAAAAGATGCGCAAGCTGTTGATTGACAGGAGGCGACAGCAGAAGTTCAGTAACTTCACCTTCTTGAGCATCAAATAAGTAGGGAACAAAATGATATGCAGCTAAAACAATCTTAGGAAGGTCTCTTGCCTGCATCATGTAACAAGTGTTGAGCTAACATTTATATATAGTGAATAAAGACAGAAAGAAGAATAGGTTGCTAAATTGTGGCCATCAGGATGAGTGATAAATATACTTTGTTAGGGAGTGGTAGAATTTGTGATACATGTGAATCAATCATCAAACAATATACGTTTTCTTTTCTATCACTGTGTTCAACTAATCATAAGTGATGACTATCCAAACCTCTATGTTTCTCAAAACGTGAATGTTAGGTAGGCATACATGTTGATGAGACTAGAGGTTGTTCCTGATCTTTTGGTGAGTGTGGGTAAACTCGATTTGTGGTGGATTCGACGTTGGCTGTCCGACTACAACGACCACAAGGTTGCTGCGCCTTAGCAACAGGTACACTGGCTCCGATTGTGATGTTCTTGCCGTGCCAAGAACACCAAGAACCTGCAAGCTGTAACACTCCGGTGTTACGCAAGCATTTGTATGACAATCATATGCATGGCATTTCATATCATCATAATCATACATGTTAACATTATAATTTGAGTGAAATAAAAACTTAGAAAGTGGTATTTGAGATGTAATATATTAATGTGCTAATCACATCCCATTAAAATTGTGCAACTAAAAATTTTATATCACTTAGAATTATAGGTCAAAATTTTTGGAGCAACTAAATTACACAAAGTTTTGTCAAAGATTTGTTTTTAAAATGTTATTTGAAAATATTCGAAAATCCTCTCTAAATTAGCTTTTATTCTAAAAATCAAAATCTATCCAGATTTGGACTTTGGTCTTAAAAGCAAAGTTGTAGAGAATTAAATTCTAAGCAACTTTTGTTTTTGGGCCATTTTCAGAAAAAGTCGTTTGCTTGCCCAAAATTAAATTTGAAAACTGCAAATAGAATTTTATTTGAATTTTCTCTGGAAAAATAAAAAGGAAAAAACAATTTCAGCGCTAGCAGGCCGCCGCTTCCCTTCTCGGCCCGCCCGCGCTCGCCGCGACACGCGCACGCCCTCGTAGACACCGCGCGCCCCGTGGCCGGCATGCGCCGCTCGCCGTCGACAGCTGGCCGTCGGTGGCCCCCGCCAGCGCGCGCCTCACGCTCCTAAATCGCCTGCGCTCCGCATCCACCCTCCCTCTCCGAATTTCCCCGCCTCGGCTTTCCTCCGCTCCGTGCCGCGCGAGCACCGCACCGCGCGAGCGCCGCCACCGCCGCACCCGCCGGCCAAATTGGCCGACGGTGAGCCGCCATAGCTCGCCTTCTCGCGCACCCACCTTCGCTTCCTTCTCCGACACCCCGTGCGCACCTTGTTGCCGTCACCCGAGCCGAGCAGGTGCGGCTTTCGTGCATCCGCCGCCGGCGGCCATGGCGCCACCGCGCGCGCGGCCTCCCGCGGGAGTGATTCCCCGCTACCCCTCTTGCTTCTCTATCACCGAAAACGGATCCGCCTCCTCCCCGCGCACATGTTGCTCGCTTTTCCACACCCAGGCGTGGTCGGCAATGGCCACCGGCCGATCGTCGCGTGGCCGCGCCGTTGCGGTCACCGTCGCCTCCGGCATCTCCCGCCCCGGCCTCCTCGCGCGAACGGCCATGGGCCGAAGCCCGAGCGGGCCTACTCGCTCGTTTTCCCCCGCGCGCGTGGACCAGGCCGAGAACGGCCATGGGCCGGTTTACTTCCCCGGGCCGGCCCAGTTTTAAAAATAAAAATCGTTTTCTGTTTTCTTTTATTATTCATAATAAAGGATGTTGTGGAAAATGTTTTTGTATCTATTTGTGATCCAAAAATTGTGAAATAAATTTCTATGAACTCATTGGAACAAGATCTACAATCTAAAAATGTTGCATGTCATTTTTGGGATACTTTTCTGTAGAGCTTTAATTAATTCTTAATATTGCTGATATCTTGTAAAATGGCTAGTAAATCCTATATGTATCATAAAAATATGATTTCAAGTTTGTTAATCTTCATATATCATGTACTTCCTAGGAAAAATATGTTTCATGCATGTGCTGTGGAAAACTTTGGAGAAGTAGTTCAAGTGCCTTTAATGGCCGATTTTTGTTATTTTTGCTAGAGAGCAAACTTTGTATAAAACATGCATGTGATAATTTTTGTACAGTCATAGTATGCTATGAAGAACCTAGGAAAAATATTAATTCTGTTGTTTGACACTTTTCATAGTACAAAGTAATTTCATGCTCATTTTTATGCTATAGCTTGTCATTTTTGTATAGGATAGTTTACTTATCCAAATGCCATGAATTTTTTATGGTAGTCTGTTTAGAGTAGTATTATGCTACTGTAATTTTCTTAGAATTTTAGGAGCAACAGAAATATATGTTACTATTCAAACTTACTATTAATTAGGTTTTAAGCAAGTGTTGCTTTAAGTGTGATTAAGAAATTAGTAAAGCTTTGGTGTATCTTTGAAGCATTTCATAAGATATGTTAACTTGACATGTTAGTAGTAGAAGAGACTACAGTAGATGTCATGTGCTTGTAGTGTATAGTTTCTTGGATAATGTTGACTACCTTACATTTCAATATATTCATTGCATTCATCTCCTTCGATGCACACTTGCATAATCACTTACGCGCATTGCATCATATAAGATCGCAAACCGAGAACCTAGTCGTCTTACCCGAGGAGTCAGAGGAGCAGATCGAGGTGCAGCAGCAAGAGGTGACAGAAGCCGAAGAAGAGGTCGGTGAAGATCTCCCGGAGTGCCCCGATCATCGTCCGAGTTCCTTCGAGAGAGGCAAGCCCTGGAGCATTTCTCTCCTGGTTTGCAAATAATTTATTATTAACTTTACTTAATTTGATGCATTATATTTAGGAGTTGTTTGCAAACGTTGCTGCATTATACCTTGCTTACCTTTGTTATACCATATCCTTGTTACCCTGGTATCCGCAGTCAAGTCAATGCTTAGCTGGCTTAGATCGGTAGAAGTCGGGTGATTTTCTGTCACCTGCGAGCTATAGGTGGTTACCTGGATCTGTTTGGTTGACTATGAAGTCATGGTATAACTAAGTGTGAAATGAATTTGAGACTGGGCGGAAACTTGCAGGGTTTCGGACTATAGTGTTTTCCGTCTGTGTCGGTTAAGGACCGTCCGTTATTGTCCCTCGGGTCATGTTGAACGCATGCCTCACATTTAGCTGGCCGAATAAAGTACCTTCCGACCGTGAAACTGGGAGATTATTCGGGCCGAGTGAATTGCCCGCAACGCACTGTACCGGAGCAGTAGTGGCAGGATACGGGGGCGCGATGATAAGGCCAAAGAGCAGTCGGGCGGCCCCCGGGTACAAGTAGTTCCTGGCAAGCTCGCGACTTTACCTGAATGGTTGACTCGGTGACCAACACCTCACTTTAGCGGGTGAGTGAGGTTTGTGTGAGGAATAACTTACCAGCTGGTTAATAATCGATTCGAATCGCCATCGTTCACTAGATAGTGAACACTTGACTTGAGCTACTTCATCGTAGTAATATTGATGGAACACTTGGACAGTTATATGAATTATGACATAATAGAAGTTGTTAATGATCATTGGTTATCATTACCTGATTAATTAAATGTTACTTTAGTACAGGTGCAAATGTAGTTGACAGGTTAATAAAGATTTAACTTGATGCAAAGCTTTTGTAAAGGTTTTCCTAAATGCTAAAAATGCTTTTCTTACAAATGAGTCAGCTATCCCACCAGAAAGCCTATCATGATTCCTTGGTGTCTCTTATTTCTGGTTTATGACGGGTAAGTCTAGCTGAGTACCTTCTCGTACTCAGGGCTTTGTTCCCACTTGTTGCAGATGGACAAATGTACTATGGCTATTGTATCAACTGTCTCTATCCTGCAATGGGCGAAGCCTAGGACCATGGGCAATGGTCATTCGCTACTTCTAGTCTGATGCTTTTGCTGGAGATGATCACAAGCTGGCACTTTATTCCAAAATGTTGTGTGTGTGCGTGATTTGAACTACCGCTTCCGCTATTTTTATGCAAACCTGGTTTGTAATAACTATGTTTAAACTCCGATCTATTTTATGCCGCGAACTTTTATGTAACTTATGATGGTAACCGTTAAACTTAGTACGATCTTGGCTATTATGTGAAATGGTTTGAAATCCGTCGAGATTTCACGGACTACCGGGTTATACGGGCTTAAGTTTGTTAAATTGTCCTTCCGTTGGATGATTTCCTACTTAATCTCGTATAATTGGGCAGTTCTGTTACACAAGCAACCGAGAACAAGCAAGAACAAGATGAACAAGCAAATAACTCACGGATTTAAGCCAAAGGCTGAATCTGAATCACAAGTTGGGGTCATGAAACAAGCAAATCGGGTGGTCTAGCCGACACACGCGTTTACAATGAAGAAGCAGCAGCTATCTTGCATCTAAACAAAACCCCCCTCATTTTGATGGCTGCTGACTCTATTTATAAGGAGGAGAGCACAAGGGGGAGTGAGAAACCCTAATTTGGGCGTCCCTCAAAGGGTTGTAGTTAGTACAAGGCCTAGGCCCAAGCTGTAGGTCTCTGCGTCCTTTGGCTTGCTGCACAAAGCTTTGGTAGATTCTGATAGTGGGGTTGGACCCATGTGAAAGAGGACGACGCGCTCTTTCCAACAAGTCAAAAACCAGCTTCATTGGATCTCGTATCAAGGAGTTATGGTACTTTTGATGGAGTGTCCCCTGCTGTCTCGAGATGAGCTGTGCGCCCCATTAATGATGATTCCCACTTGTTCGGCTGCTCCATCCTCATCATGGGGTCTAAACATGAGGCAATGGAGTCTTGACCAACATTCCTAAGAATAAGACAATCATCACCATGATTTAGTAGCATCCAATTCTGAGACGAGTTTGTATGAACAGCGAGGAACGACTTTACCTGATAATTAAGTTGTCGTGCTCGAGCTCTTATCATCAGACCTTGTTGTGCAGCAGGTGTGGTTGTGTCAATGGAAGGGATGTCCTCATCATCCTCCCCTTCTTGCATTTGAGTCATCCTCGACTCTAGTTCATCCTCTTCTCCCAAATATGGCTTCAAATATGCAATGTTAAATGTGGGGCTAACCCCAGGTAGCTCAAGTTTATACGCATTATCATTAATCCTTTCTAACACTTTAAAAGGACCATCGGCTCTAGGCAGCAACTTAGACTTTCGCAAATCAGGGAACCTATCTTTTCTCAAATGGAGCCAAACTAGATCACCAGGTTCAAAAATGACATGTTTCTTCCCTTTGCTACCAGCTAGTTTATACTTTGCATTCATGCACTCTATTTTCTCTTTAGTGGTTTCATGTAATTTTAAGATCAGTTCAGCACGTTGTTTAGCATCAAAGTTCACTCGTTCCGAGGTCGGAAGAGGTAACAAATCAATAGGAGCACGTGACACAAACCCATAAACTATCTCAAAAGGGCTTTTCTTAGTGGTAGAATGCTGTGAACGATTATAAGCAAACTCAACATGAGGCAAGCACTCTTCCCATATTTTTATGTTCTTTTTCAAAACAGCCCTAAGCAATGTAGATAAGGTTCTATTGACAACCTCAGTTTGTCCATCAGTTTGGGGATGACAAGTAGTGAAAAATAAAATCTTAGTCCCTAGCTTAGCCCACAAAGTTCTCCAAAAATGACTAAGAAATTTTGCATCCCGATCAGAAATAATGGTGTTAGGCACACCATGCAATCGAACAATCTCATGAAAGAACAAATCAGCAATATGTGTAGCATCATCGCTCTTATGACATGGTATGAAATATGCCATTTTAGAAAATCTGTCCACAACAACAAACACACTATCCCTCCTCTTCTTTGTTCTAGGCAGTCCTAAAACAAAGTCCATTGAAATATCTTCCCATGGTGCACTTGGAACAGGAAGAGGCATATCTAAACCATGAGGATTAAGGCGTGACTTAGCTTTCTAGCATGTTGTGCATCGAGCAACGAACCTCTCCACGTCTCTCCTCATCTTGGGCCAAAAGAAATGACTAGCAAGGATGTCCTCTGTCTTTTTCACACCAAAATGTCCCATGAGTCCTCCTCCATACGCTTCCTGCAACAATAACAAACGCACGGAGCTAGCTGGAATGCATAGCTTGTTGGCTCTAAAGACAAACCCGTCGGTGAGGACGAATCTGTTCCATGTTTTCCCCTCTTGGCAATTCAGCAATACATCTTTGAAATCATTGTCATGTGCATATTGTTCCTTAATAGTTTCCAAACCAAAGATTTTAAAGTCAAGTTGTGAAAGCATGGTGTAACGTCTAGACAAAGCATCAACAATTATATTTTCCTTCCCCTTTTTGTGTTTGATGACATAAGGAAAGGACTCGATGAATTCAACCCACTTGGCATGTCTACGATTTAATTTTGCTTGACTACGGATGTGTTTCAATGATTCATAATCAGAATGTATGACAAACTCTTTGGGCCACAAATAATGCTGCCATGTTTCCAAAGTCCGAACTAGAGCAAGCAATTCCTTATCATAAGTAGAATAGTTCAAACTAGGGCCACTCAACTTTTCACTGAAATACGCCATAGGTTTTCCCTCTTGTAACAGCACACCACCCAACCCAATTCCACTAGCATCACATTCAAGCTCAAAGGTTTTGTTGAAATCAGGAAGCTGGAGTAAAGGTGCATGAGTTAACTTATCTTTGAGCGTGTTGAAAGCATCATGTTGGGCTACAGCCCAAGTGAAGGTTGCACCCTTCTTGGTGAGTTCATGCAGTGGGGCTGCAATGGTGCTGAAGTCCTTCACAAATCGACGGTAGAAACCAGCAAGTCCTAGAAAACTCCACACTTGTGTGACCGTGTAGGGAACAGGCCATCTGTGTATGGCCTCAACCTTGGCTTGATCAACTTCGATTCCCTGCGGTGTCACAACATATCCAAGAAAAGAGACTCGATCTATGCAAAAGCTGCACTTCTCAAGATTGCCAAACAAGTGTGCATCCCGAAGAGCATTGAAAATGGCACGCAAATGATCAAGATGTTCCTCTAATGATCTACTATATATCAAGATGTCATCAAAGAATACCACTACAAATCTGCCAATAAAAGAGCGTAAAACCTCGTTCATTAATCTCATGAAAGTGCTGGGTGCATTAGTCAATCCAAAGGGCATGACAAGCCATTCATATAAACCAAACTTAGTTTTAAACGCTGTTTTCCATTCATCTCCTAGCTTCATACGAATCTGGTGGTAACCACTACGCAAATCAATTTTAGAGAACACAATTGAGCCACTCAATTCATCAAGCATATCATCTAACCTTGGAATAGGATGACAATATCTGATTGTGATGTTGTTTATCACTCTACAATCAACACACATGCGCCATGATCCATCATTCTTAGGAACTAAAAGCACGGGAATGACACAAGGGCTAAGAGACTCACGCACATAACCTTTGTTGAGCAATTCTTGTACTTGTCTCTGAATCTCTTTTGTCTCGTCCGGGTTGGTCCTATACGGCGCACGATTAGGCAAGGAAGCCCCAGGGATGAGGTCAATCTGGTGTTCAATCCCTCGAATTGGTGGCAGCCCCGGTGGTACCTCCTTTGGAAAAACATCGGCATACTCCTGCAAAAGATTAGTGATAGCAGGAGGCAAAGAAATAGATGTATCTTCGAGTGAAAATAAAGTTTCTTTGCAAACCAAAGCATAGCAAATAGTAGTACTAGCATCAATCTCATCCAAATCAGATTTGGTGGCAAAGTAACAAGAGCCTTTCAGCTTGATCTCATTTTTATTATGATGAATAGATTTGCTAGACTTCTTCTTATGTTTCTCAAGTTCATTAGCGACAATCTAATTTTTACTAGCAACAACCTGATTCTTAAGTTTGCTAGATCTAGCAAGTTCATCTCTTAGAATAGACTCAGGGGACATGGGGTGCAACACAATCTTCTTGTCATTATGCATGAAAGAGTATTGATTTGTTTTACCAAAGTGCAAGGAATCTTTATCAAACTACCATGGTCTACCTAACAACATAGAGCATGCTTGCATAGGCACAACATCACAGTCAATGGAATCATGATAAGAATCAATGGCAAACTCTACCCTTACCAATCAGGTTACCTTCACCTTGCCGCTGCTGTTAAGCCACTGAATGTAGTAAGGCTGCGGGTGTGGTTTTGTGCTCAATGAAAGCTTCTCCACCATTTCAGCACTTGCCAAGTTGTTGCAACTTCCTCCATCTATGATCACATGGCAAGAGCGTTCCTTGATCACACACTTGGTTTGAAACAAAGTGTGGCACTGATTTTGTTTAGCCTTCTCCATTTGGGCACTTAGCACCCGCTGCACCATGAGGCTCTCATAGTGCTCAGCAGCTTCAGCCCTAATGTGCTCTTCGTCTTGTTGGAAATAATCTCCTTCTGCTACATTGTTAGCAGCAAGCAAAGCATATGTTTCTTCATCAAAATCACTAGCAGAGGAATACCCACCATCAGCTCGCACAATCATTACACGTGTGCTTGGGCAGTCCTTGCGTATGTGGCCATATCCTTTGCAGCGTAGGCACTGAATATCCCTTGTTCTCCCCGTGGATACCACCGAGGGTGAACTCTTGGCAGATGTAGCCGTTGCTCCTCTAGTTGGTTCACTTGGGCATGGTACATAATTTGTTGTAGAGGAGCGTGACTTGATGGTCGAGGAAGATTGTGGGGGTGCACGCGTTGACGGTGCAGCAGCATTGGAGGATGTCCACAGGCTAGCACGACCTGCAGGAATGTTAGCCCTCATGCTAGCTCGTCGTCCCTGCACTTCTCGTTCAGCTTTACAAGCAAGGTGAAATAAACGATTGACAGAATTATATTCCTTATAAGCTAGAATGTCCTGAATCTCCTGGTTCAGCCCACCCATAAATCTAGCTATGGCACCATCCTCATTTTCCTTTAGCCCGCAACGAAGCATACCTATTTGTAGCTCTTGATAGTACTCTTCTACAAATTTGGATCCTTGCCTCAATTGTTGCAACTTATTTAAAAAGATCACGGGCATAATAAGAAGGAACAAATCTGGCCCGCATGACCCATTTCAAAGCATCCCAAGTTGGTGTGTTATTTGGGTTCTTACGATGGTATTCAGACCACCAAACAGAGGCAAAGTCAGTAAACTCACTAGTTGCAGCCCTAACACGTTTGTCCTCAGGGAAATCATGGCAAGTAAATTTCTGATCAACAGCTAATTCCCAACTAAGGTACATATCAGGATTATACCTCCTATCAAAAGCAGGTATGGTGAATTTAATCTTGCCAAATGAGTCATCGGCACGTACCTCTTGCCGTGGTCGGCGAGGACCTGTCTCATGGCGGCGGCGATGTTGTTCGATGCGTCGATGACCATTCAGCTCCTCATCAGGCTCAGTGTCCGCTGCATATTCTTCTTCATCATGACCAGCAGCACTGCCCATGGTGTTGTTGTTGTGATTGCGTCGTTCGAAACCAACACAGCGATTCTGTTCCATCCTGTCCAATCGCTCCAAGACACCTACAAGAGATGTATTAACAGAACCAAGAGTGCCTTCTAAGGAAGCCAACTTGGTGTTGGTCTCAATCTGAGCCATCACCAATTGACCAAGGCGCTCATTGGTGACACGAACATCCTCATCAAGGTGTTCAGCATGGAGCCTCACTTTGCGTTCAAAGTGTTGCAGCAAGGCTTTTGATCAAGGTGATTGTGGAGTGGTCCTTTCACCTTCTCCTACCATGGTTAGTATGTAGCAAGGGAATCACAAGAAAATATGTCCTACCAACTAACTAAATTAGGTGGCAACAATTTTCATTCTCTCAGCATGTGCAACCGAGTTCTTACATGTCCTTACCTTGCTATGCAGATGGTGTTGGCGACGACAAGAACAACACAAGTAGTAGCAAGTAGAACCCTGTGACGTTGTAGATAATTTGTGGAGCTGTAGGTGGCTTAAAAAAATCAAGGTACAACTGGAACCACGTTAGTCAATGCAAGTTGAATAAGTGTTCAAAGATAGTATCGTGCTGGTCCTAGGCTAACCCGTGCTAGAGACGCGAGCCTAGACACAAATATTGTCACCGGATAGTAGCAAACAATGGAAATGATGAGAGTAAATAGCATCAACTTAACCCTTTTTTTTTCTTTCTTTCTTTCCTCCTTTTCCTTTCTTTTTCTTTTCTATTTTCTTTTCTTTTCTTTTCTTTTCTTTTTGACAAGTAGCGCACAAACTAAACTTTTGTAATATGATTATAACAAAAATGCAACAAGTAGCATAGACTTTCTTTTACTAGGGATAAGGATTGCAACAAGTAGTACAAATATGCAATTTGAACTCTCTTATTTTCAGAACTGAGTGTACTCAGATTTGCACCAAAAGGACAGGTGCATAAGGTAGTGTTTGTGTAGGCGCGGCTAAAGGTGATGGTGGTGAGGGTTTCAGCGAAAAGGTGGAGAGAGCAGCGGTGCTTTTGGTGGTGGTGGTGGTGGTATTGGTGGAGATTGCAGCGGCTGAAGTGGGGGGGGGGGAAGGCAACAGCGGATTGTGTGGTGACTAAAACGTGACAAGAACTCGAAACTCTAAAGGATTAGAACCTAAGAACCAGCACTTGACATCACGATGTAAAGCACAAACTCAACAAGCAAAGAACTAAGCAGATCAGCAAGGCTCAAACTTGTGTTTGGAATTTCAGTTCTATCCTATTTTTATATTTCTAGAACATAGGTAAAGTAATAAACAGTAAATCACTCACCAAAGAACCTTGCTCTGATACCACATGATGAGACTAGAGGTTGTTCCTGATCTTTTGGTGAGTGTGGGTAAACTCGATTTATGGTGGATTCGACGTTGGCTGTCCGACTACAACGACCACAAGGTTGCTGCGCCTTAGCAGCAGGTACACCGGCTCCGATTGTGATGTTCTTGCCATGCCAAGAACATCAAGAATCTCCAAGCAACTGAGAACAAGCAAGAACAAGATGAACAAGCAAATAACTCATGGATTTAAGCCAAAGGCTGAATCTGAATCACAAGTTAGGGTCTTGAAACAAGCAAATCGGGTGGTCTAGCCGACACACGCGTTTACAAGGAAGAAGCAGCAACTATCTTGCATCTAAACAAAACCCCCCTCATTTTGATGGCTGCTGGCTCTATTTATAAGGAGGAGAGCACAAGGGAGAGTGAGAAACCCTAATCTGGGCGTCCCTCAAAGGATTGTAGTTAGTACAAGGCCCAGACCCAAGCTGTAGGTCTCTGCGTCCTTTGGCTTGCTGCATAAAGCTTTGGTAGATTCTAATAGTGGGGTTGGACCCATGTGAAAGAGGACGACGCGCTCTTTCCAACAAGTCAAAAACCAGCTTCATTGGATCTCGTATCAAGGAGTTATGGTACTTTTGATGGAGTGTCCCCTGCTGTCTCGAGATGAGCTGTGCGCCCCATTAATGATGATTCCCACTTGTTCGGCTGCCCCATCCTCATCATGGGGTCTAAACATGAGGCAATGGAGTCTTGACCAATATTCCTAAGAATAAGACAATCATCACCATGATTTAGTAGCATCCAATTCTGAGACGAGTTTGTATGAATAGCGAGGAACGACTTTACCTGATAATTAAGTTGTCGTGCTCGAGCTCTTATCATCAGACCTTGTTGTGCAGCAGGTGTGGTTGTGTCAATGGAAGGGATGTCCTCATCACATGTTATATATAATAATCCACCTCCTAAAACAGTACAAATGATTGGGCCACAAATGAAATGGAAATGGAACTCACACCATTCATGTCGACAATTCCAGGAGAAGCACAAACTACACTGTTGGGTGAAAAGTTCAGGTCAGACGACACAATTCACACGATCATCAGAAAAATTTCATCCAAGACAAAATTGCGTGCAAAGTTACATTCATTTCATCATCGTACCATACATGTCAGAAGAGGTATTTATAGGGCCCTAGTCTTCGTATTTTACACAAAATGACTTTTTTTTACCCCTGACCCTAATATTTACAACCATTCATCTATGTAAGGGCGAAGTAGTCATTTCCTCCTAATTTAGTCTTCTTTTTCGCGTTCAATCTTCTTTTCCTTCAATGAACTTGTTTTCTTCAGATTATCTCTTGCTTCTTGTCTACTTCTCTCTCCAGCGAAGTTGATTTCCTGACGACAAAGTCAATAGGCGAAGTTAAATTTCTGACGACGAGGTTGACAGACGAAGTTGAATTCTTGACGACGAAGTCAATAGGTGAAGTTGAACGACAAAGTCGATAGACGAAGTTGAATTCTTGGCGACGAAGTCGATAGGCGAAGTTGAACGACAAAGTCGATAGGCGAAGTTGAATTCTTGGCGACGAAGTCGATAGGCGAAGTTGAACGACAAAGTTGATAGGCGAAGTTGAATTCTTGACGACAAAGTCGAAATACATTCTTCGCTGTATTTTTTTTCCTACAGGTGAATTTCATTAGAATATTTTTATATCTTTCATACTCCAAAGTTTGGGCTTGAGTTTTTTTTGGACGAAGTTAATTCCCCAACATACACTGATCCCAACTTCTGCAGGAATTTTCTTATGAACCATGCTACTGAATTTTACCTGAGAGTGCAACAAGAAGAATTTAGAGCTACTAGATTAAAGGCACACACTTCTATTCTGATAGCACAGAAAAATAAACAGTTCAAAGGTACAAAAAAGGGAACTAGCATTTTGAAGGGAGCAACTTTTTGTCAGCAGTCTTTAACAAAAAGTTACCTGTGCCAACTTGCTATTTGAATATCCCAACCAACTTCTATATTTATGTTTTCTCAAGTTCATAACTTCAGCATCAACAAAACCTACAGTGTGCATCTGCAATTGGAAACACACACAGGTCAGATAATGGTGATGTAGCCACAAAAGAATTGTACAGTTGCAATCTCATTGATTGAAAATTGAAATTAGAATTCCAAAATATTTGCATTCATGGTGGCACAACAAGAGCCAACTGATTCTATAATGTGAGCACAAATGCTAGTCTTTTCAGCATGTGACACAAGGAGGCACCCAAAAATAAAACCATAAAACAAACAGAAAACATGGTCTAATACTCCGCAAGAATTTATGGTACAAAAAATTGGTACCAAGAACCAGCAATAAATTGACTAAAAAGAGTTGTAGACTATGCACATACATCCTTATTAATACATAAAAAATTGACTAAAAAGTGTTGTAGACTATGCACATACATCCTTATTAATACATAACACAAGTTAGCCTCATCAAGGTATCATGGCTCAGATAAGGATCAGAAATAAATGGTGAGACCAAAATGCATCTCAGAGAGCTACAAGCCCATGGCTACACCTACTCCATCTGTGATCCAGTGACTCAAAATCATGCACTTGCAGGTGCATGATCAACTTTGTAGCACAAGAGACCCAATCTAATGGTTCAGGTGTTCTCTTCCAGCAAATAGGGTGCCTCATAATATCACATAAAACACATATAGAAAACAGTCCAAATCTCTGTCCAGCTTCCTGGTGAAATTGTTAGCTTTCTACCATAAAAATTAGTCTTTTTTCCCTCTCCAAAGAAGATAGAGTTGGTGTAGAACAGAAACCCCCAAATGAGTTCACCAACAACAGACATAGGTTTACCGTCAAAATCATGGATGAACTAACTACTAAGATTATCCACAGAACGAAACAAGTTATCGTATAATGAAGGGACCGGCTGATTGTAGCTACCAGGAGGACAACTGCAAAAGGGAAAGCAGGAGGAGGAGCTCACCATGAGCCGCACACGGCGGAGCAGTGGGAGAGGTCGAAGTGGTCGTCCAGGCTGGGGAAGACGCACCGGAGGATGTCGTTGTTCAGCGGCTGCACTGTGGACCCGCGCTACCGCTCCGACGGGTGGATGGTGCCTGTAGGATGGCGGCGGGCGGATGTGGCGATGGACGGACGGCGCCGCGCGGTTGGGGCGACTGGTGAACTGCGGCAGACGGCGTCTTGGCTAGCGACTTGAGGGGTCCACTCGTTGCCATCGTCGGCGCGCCGCACGGTGGCTTCGCCGGATCGACCTCGGCGACGACGACCTGGATGTCCTTGCTCGAGGTCGGGAGCGCCGGCGGAGGAGGATGCGGTGGCCAAGATGAACCCTAGAAATAGAAATTAAATGTTAATCTAACTATATTACTTCAATTATTCATCCCAACTATACTACTCTTTTTGCAATTATGCATTTATCATTTTACCCTTTCTTAAAAAAAAGAACTATGAAAATGAAATTACCACTCTTCTGTTTAGGGTGCTAATCCCCTCAATTTCGGAGGCGATGGGAGGTGACGTGACACATATGGGCCCACCTGCTATAGACACACCAATCGGTTCCCATCGCCTTACTCCTCATCGCCTCTCATGTTTTGGGCCCACCGGTCATAGACACACCAATCGATTCCCATCGCCTCTCCAACCATTGTAAAAATTCTTATAGGAATGCACGCTGTAATATTCTACAGAAAACATTTCCATCTTACACAAAGTTAAAAGGAAAAGGTGAACATGAGAAATACATGCTGCTTTGTAGAAAAAGCTATACTATTTAGTGCAGTAAATTTTGGACAGGCTAAACCTCTGCTTGTTATCCCATTTGACTGACTGCACACAAAAAAAACACAAATTTTCTCATCTAACTGAATACTACTCACAGTTGAGTAGTTCACAGCAAATTTCACAATCTAAAGAAAGGACGGTCACATAAGGAAACAACATGTAGCACTGAGAACCTAATAAGTTCGACAACAGTTCATCAATATAAAATAAAATCATGAAGCAGTATCGCCAATAACTCCCTGATCTCGTCCACAGTGTGGGATTGCGAAGGTATGGAGAGTTTGAGCAGGTTACCGATGCGCACGTATCCATTGGTCCTCATATACAGGCGCAGCTCCGCCACCATGTGCTCCAATACCCTCGTCCTGCAACTGAGAGCATGCCATGAGCAAGCGGCAGGGCGCACACAAGATGCAAAGAGCGACGGAGAGGGGGATGGGGAGTCAAGCACTACAGAAATTTGTTACATTGTTACATATACCAACCGGCTTTGTTTCACTTTCACCTCTCAGTTCTATTTAAACAAGAGCCATTACTATTGAATGCCATCATAACTGCCTCTGAGCTCTTTCCTGCATGCAGATCCAAGAAACATGGGTTATGCATTCAGAATTAGACTGATGGGTCATAAATATTAATGATTGAAGTCGATACCCTTTATCACTACATTCTAACTACTACTTTTGAACAGTAATATAAATGCCAGATTAGGAATTCTCACAAATTTAAAAAGAAGGTTGCACAACAAATATATCCATGCTGTCCTGATTGACATGTCAACATTTATATTTGCTTCTACTTATTAAAAAAATATATTTGCTTCTTGACCAGATAAGTAACCACAATGTCTAGCATGAGGCATGCCTAAAAGAAAAATTGATAGGCACAGCAGTTCTTACCACTGCTCCTGCCGGAAGAGGTGCTGCTGCTCCAGCCTGATACCACTGCCCCTGCCGGAAGAGGTGCTGCTGCTACTCTACAAGAAGCACAATCACCACAGAAGAAATTGTGAACTACCTATAAGTCTCAACAGCTGCTAGCAAAAGGTCGGGCTTCTTCAAAATATGACAAAAAGTAGAACAAACTTGTAAATTTAAATATCCAGTACCAAGTAAATCCAATCCATAAATTAGTACAGCTCAGTGCGTGTACTATCCAATAAACAAAAAAGAAAAACAATATCATGTACAATAATTAAGTTGATGGAGATCAGGTATCCAGGCAATGACATTGGTTTGTCAGACCATAGCTCAACTCAAAGCATCTCTGCATGCCGCCAAGCCCTCTTCGCATGGCCAACATGAGATCCCAGAACAGGCACATGAGCATCTGAACTTGATGTAACTCGGAAACTTTTGGCATCTCAGCTAGCATATCGCGAAGCTGTCTAAAGAAGTCATGTATGTATTTTTCTAAGTACATGATGGTTGGAGGCATTCAACGGACACATTTTTCTTAGGGATCTAATATAATTTTGATTAGTCCATTACAGTAAAGATGTGTTTAGTTAGGCCTTTTGATTCTGTCAAGAAGCTTGAATTGGAGCTTCCTGCAACCACGAGGGGAAAATTTTTTTTATGACTAGAAGTGCTTCGATGCTTAAACCTTGAGTAAGGCTAGAAATATATGTATAATGCATCCGAGGCCTAAACCTCCATGGATTCCAAAAATATTAGACTGGTAATTACCAACATGGGCTCGAGAAACATTAGACTGAAATCTCAATCTATATATCTCACTATTTAATTCATTTTCAAGAAATATATTATTCTTTTGTTTTTACTGTAGAGCTACTAGTGAGAGAAAAAAAAGATAGGACTTTTGTGAATAGTCGAAGGTTCAAAAAGGACAATTTCTTGTTCACCCACACTAACGCAGGAGATGCCCGCCCGGACCATTCCTGGTTAGGGTAGTCGCAATTAGAGATGAAAACGGATCGGATACGGACGGATATCACTAATATCGTATTTGTTTTCATATTTATGTCCGGATTCAGATTCGAATACGGATAGTATAAAAAATGACGAATAGGATACGATTGGATATCGACATCATAAATATGTGATTTAAATATTCGGATACGAATACGGTATCGGATGTTAAATATCCGGACTCGGATACGGACGGATTAAAACCCCTCTAAACGAATTCGGTCTCGAATACGATCGGAAAATATCTGTACCGCAATGGTAAAACCAAGCATGGATTCTATGGTAATTGTATCAGCAAAAATCGTAACGTAGACATTAACCTATCCAACGACTGATGTCCTCGTGTAATAAATGTGCACAGTTTCCCTCTCCCTTATCGCTTCCGAAGCTCTCTCGTCCTCACATTTTTCTTTGCGCGTGCGTGAGGGCAGTGGCTGGCTGGAGTGCAGCTACCTAGTGCAGGCGAGTGCGGCAGCACGGCCGAGCGTGGCCGGCGGGCGAGCGCACGCAAGAGCAGCCAACGCAGTCAAGCGCGGCGGCACGGGCAGCGCTGGCGAGAGCGAGCGTGCAGTGGTGCGAGCACGGCAGCACGACCGGCGCACACGAGCGCGGCGGCGCGGGCAGCCCACGCGAGCATGGCCGGCCCCGGTAGCTCGAGCGCAGCGGCGCAGCCGAGCAGCCGGCGGCGGCGCGGCCTGCGTGGGCGAGCGTGTCCGGCGCGAGCGCAACAGCTGGCCGGCGGCGGCGTGGCCTGCGTCCACGAGCGCATCCGGCGACGGGCGAGCATGGCGGCGCGGGCGAGCACGACGGAGTTCCAGCGGCGGCTCCGGCGAGCTCCCATGGTGGCGCGCGAGAGCGCGTTCGTGTTGTTGCCGGCGGGCGAGGACGCGCCGTGGCCAGCGAGCGAGCACGCGTAGCTGCCGGCGGGAAGTTAATGCCATGGACTCCGGTCTTTCCTCCTGGCCTCGTTTAGATGCCGAAGTCGGCATGCCGATTCGGCGCCTCCTGCTACAAAGAACACTGCAGCAGCTTTTGTTTTTTATGTAAAAAATTGTCCAAAAATTATTTAATTAGACTTAAAATGTTCGTCTCGTAAAGTACAACAAAACTGTACAATTAGTTTATGATTTTATCTACATTTAGTACTCCATGCATTTGCCGGCATTTTGATGTGACGGGAAATCTCCTTTTTGCATAGTAGAATTTGGGGATGAATTTAGATATCTAAACAAGGCCAATGCAGAAAATGTCGTTTCTTTCTCCCTCGGTTCAAGAGTCAACGCGGTTTTCGTGCAGACGAAACGATTTCCTTAATTTAGTCTCTCTTTCTTTATTTATTGGGACGCCACTGTGAATTTTTGTCTACGTGAAGGAATCTATGCAGATACAGACGACCTCGTTAGTTGCCATTGGGACTGTCCTTAAATGCGCCATGCGGCCCACGCCCTTGCTCCCACCAGGCGTGCCTGCTGTGCTGTATTCGCAGCTGGCGCCTGACTGTTTCCTGCACGCCGTCTCTACTTCCAGTTCCCTCTCCTTTGGTCCTCCCGGAGTGGCCGAGTATGGCTTTCTCGCCCTCTTCCCCCCACCACCACGCCGCCAGAGCCGGTGATCCCGCCGTCCCCATGGACCATCACAGACGGCGCCATCTCCGGCACGCTACCAGAAGCCGAGGCCTTCGCCGTGCACTACCCGGGCTACCCCTCCTCCCCCGCCCGCGCCGCCCGCACCCTCGGCGGCCTCCCCGGCATCGCCAAGGCACTAGTCCCGGAAATCCTAACCTTCTCCAGTTCCAGCCTGGCGGTTCGCCCGAGCGAAGTGTACTGCATAGTTCTCATGGCGTCGCCTAGGCGTCCAGGCGCTCCCCCATCGCCTTGCAGAATGGGCGCCTAGGCGGGCAAGGCAGGCGCCTAGGCGTCCAGGCGCTCCCCCATCGCCGTGCCTCGCCTTTACGCCGTAAGAACTATGGTGTACTGATGTTCGTCCATGCGCCTCCTCCTCCCTCTCTCTCAGGTCCGGAGCTCCGATCCCGGCGCCCGCCTCGAGCTCCGCTTCCGCCCCGAGGACCCCTACTGCCATCCAGCCTTCGGCCAGTCCCGCGCCTCCACTGGCCTTCTGCTGCGCCTCTCCAAGCGCAAGGGAGCTGCAGCACCTTGCGCCGAGATGGTCGCTCGTGTTCGGACTGCTTACCACTTCGAAGGTAAGTGCCCCATGCGGCCATGCCCCATGCCCCAGAGTGCAAAGTGTTTGATGAAATGCCTCGTTTGCAGTCCCTATGGATTGGTTGATGTGTTGGAAGTCTGCATGTTAGAACTTGGTACATTTAAAAGTCATGGGCTGGGTTGGTCCAGTAGGATGATGGGAGGGCTTTAGACATTTTGTTAATATAATGTACGATACAAGCTTTCTTGATACAATCTCAACATATTTTTTTTATCATTGTTTAGTACCATACATAAATACAGTGTTGCAATGATGATACCAAATTTGAAAGAAACAAGCTGTGCAGAGTGAAGTTTTTTTTTTCAGAACTACTAGCACAGATGAGCTCTAATATCCCTACTCAGATTTAGGTATTAACTTTATTTGATCGAATTGGTATCCCTACTCAGATTAAGGATCTTAACTAACCTAAGGCATGAACACTTAAACCAACTTAATTAACACACTTACCTGGGATGGTTGCAATGCCCTATGGGCTGCTGACGTCCTGTGCCTGCTCCTAGCAGCAGGCATGGTGTTGATGATGAACTGGTCGATGAAGATTCGCTGTTCTTGTAGATCACTGTCACACTCTGGCTGGCGGCTAGCCACTAGTCTTCAGACCACACCTGAGGTAACCTGATTGGGAGGTTATGGCTTGATGAGCCTAATCGCGCCCCAACTCAAGAAGCTATGGGTTGCCCTTCCTTATACCTTGGGGTGGACCTGGACCAGGGCCATTTGGTTGGTTACTGGGCCCACCTATCATGGGCAGAGCTTAGATAAAAGCTATTAGGCTCCTCAAGACTTGGTCAACTCTTTGATGAGCCAAGATCAACCCTAACTGTCTCTACTTACAGCTACTGCAAAATGCTTATTGTTTCTTTAATCGTTGTTTCGTTCAAAAGTAGATGACATACGGCGTGTTTGGGATTGCGTTCCCTGTGGCGGTGGTGAAAAGAAGCCTAGAATCGCGCCAAATGTTCCCATGGTGAGATGATTCTTTTCCCCGCACACGGCACCGGGACCGTAGAAATGAACTAGCGCCTGCGTTTTATGTACCGCGGTGCGAGGGCCGCGGTACGCATACCGCACCGTATGGTTGGCAACCGCGTTCCTAAATACGCCCGGTCTAGGATTCATGAAAGAGGATAGAAACATGTCTTAGAAACATGAATGAGAGAGAGGGAGGGAGGGAGGGAGAAGGAGAGGGTGACGGGGCAGGTGACCGAAGAACAGGGCCCTACAATAGGGAGAGAAGCAGAGGGTGCAGAGGTGCTCATCAAGTCTCGATAAATTTATGCTGTGGATTCTCTTGAATGGGTCTTTTGCTTTTATGCCTCCTTAGCAATGAAATCATGTCCTGGACTCGCATTGTTTTGTTTTAGTAGATTAGAGCCTTTACCATAATTTCCTATGTTTTCCGTGTTTTCATCCAAACAACCAAGTCCAATGAAATTATTTAATTTTCTGTTTTGATTTTTTATCTATTTCCCATGTTTTTTCCCCATCCTTGTGTGCCAAACAGACCCTTCAAGGAATTCCCAATGTGCATACCATACTGGACTAGTCAATATAATTGAATTGGTTTTGGCCTTTTATCATTCCATTATCTTGTATTGTTTGAAAGTTGATTTTCCCATACCTCCCCAAAATTTCGTATGATCACAACTTTTGTTTTTTGACCAACGTATGATCACAACTTATGCATGTGATATCTTAACATTGGTTTATTCTACATGGAAATTTTCTGATATACAGGTATATGTAGGTATGGCAGACTTTCAACATGTTGTTCCAGTGCATGCTGCACAAACGAGAAAAAGAAAACGTTCAGATTCTCAAAATGATAATGAAAATTTAGGTAGCAGTACCTTGCTTTCTGAAACCCTTTACTTTGAGGATTACCAGCTTCTTGTGATGTTGCCATTTCTAGTCAATATCCTCCTTTTCTGGATGACAGATAAGACAGGACATCATGAATCAGATGGAGATGTCATGATGTTGGTGCCCCCACTCTTCTCAGTGAAGGATAGACCAACAAAGATAGCGTAAGTGATATTTCTTACAAAAATAGCAAATGATGCTGACCTTTGATTTCTTCAACTCTCTGTATTTGAAATTCGCTTCACTGCCTTCAAAAGGGTACAAATTAGCCTTTGTCCTGAAAAATTGTTAGTGAAATTTCCAAGATATGAATTGATATGGAGCTTTGTATGCACATGATTTTTGATAGAACATATTGAATCAGAAGCCATGCTTTGCTTGGGGGCGCGGGGGTGGGGGGAGGGGGGGGGGGGGTTGGGGCTGCAGTTGCTGGCGGCTAGGGCAGCGGCGGCATGGGCGCAAGGAGGAGGTGGCCCACGAGAGAGAGAGAGAAAGAGAGAGAGAGGTAGGGGTCAAGACTATTTTTGCTTAGATTGAAACAGTTACATCGCCCCTATATTTATAGTCTCTAAAGGACTTGTATTCCAAGCAAACTAAAGGAAGAGTCCTTATAGATTTGGACTTCTCTTTTCCTATCAAACCAATCTTATTCAATCTAATTACCTAAACAAATTCTATTTCTAATTTCCCTACTTTTTTCTCCTAATATTACCAAATATCTCGTTACGATCTCTTTCTATTTTGGGCTCCCCCGGGGGATGGGGGTTGTCGGTGTGGCAGGCAGCCGCCCCTCCCTAGACGCGCGCCCCTCTGGTGGCGTGGGTGGCCAGGGTGTGGCCGGCCTGGGCCCCCTCCTAGCCTCGTTTGGCTTGACTTTTCGGCTTGTATTTAGGCCATTGACATCTCCCTCCCCCCTTCTCCACTCACACTGAATCATGGTCCAATTGTTGATGCTGTCTACGGGAAGGTCGCCGTCCCATGGTATGGCCTCCAAGCGGATGACAAGATGCCCTAAGGTGTCATCCCTTGGGATGATGCCATTGTGGTTGTCGTTGGTGGAGAACTCAAAGCAGTATTGGCAGCTGTCGACGTAGTCGAAGATGTAGTAAATAGTAATTGTAGGTCTCTTGGCCGGTTGTTGGTCCATAAACCTCTTGTGCTATGATGAGGATGGCTTGTGGGATGGCCGCATCGAGAGAGAGTGCCTTCATGACCCTAGGGGCCTCGAAAAGTTATATACCTGGTTATTAGTCCCCGGGAGGATGAAGCTCGTTATGCGTTGGCGTACCGCCATCGTAAGTCTCTTTGGAGGGATGGTTGTTCGGTGTTCCATCATGCCGAAGAGTAGATCTCCCATGCTGTATTCTGATGACGAGATGAGAGGAAGTCTAGAGCTGTGATGCTGGCCGATGTAGATGTCCTCGATGGAGAGGAATTGACAGCCGGCGCTGTCGAAGAAGACTGCTGCTGTCGATGGAAGTATGCGTTGTGGCCACTCGCGTGTCAACAGTATGCTGGTGGGGAACATGTGGGTGGCCATCCCAGACGATGGAGTGTGGAAACCTACCGCAATTAGGTTGTCATCTGAAGTGACTCTAGCAGTTTTGATAGCAGGGGTGATGCTGCTGGTAGGTAGAAGCACCCGCCGAAGAAGAGAATCCCTTCCTCGAGAGACCAGGTGGGTGCAGCTGCCCTGCTTATGATGGCAGCAGCGATGGTCTGCAATTCCTCCTGAACTGCTTGGTGCAGATGTGCAAGGATGGTGGAGTTGGTCTTGATGGCGGTCAATGCCTTTGGATGTCGTAGTCCTGCTGTGTTGCTCTAGTTGATGTAGCGTGGGAGGAGCGTCATCGGGGAAGGGTTGTCGACGTAGCGTGGGAGGAGTGTCATCGGGGGAGGGATGTAGCATGGAGGGAGTGGCATGGGGGAAGGAGGCAGTGCCGTGCTCCCTTCTTTTCTCATCAGCGTGTCCTCGTGCTGTTGGAGTTGTTGTCAGAAGCTGTGGTTGTCTGATGTTCATGTGCCCTTGCCCACTGTCATACGTCTAATGGAGGGCCCAGGAGAGGGCCCAAGAGGGGCCCCAAGCCGGCTAGGTCTGGGCTGACCGTGCCACCAGGAGGGGGACGCGACCAGTGGAGGGGCGACCTCCTGCTACGCCGCCGACATCCAGATCCGAGAGGATAGTATCTGCTTGCTTGGAGGACAAGATTAGATTGCTTAGGGCCTAAGTTTCCCAGGACTATAAATATAGGGACGACGTAACCTTTCAATCTTAAGCAAGAGTAGAATAGGCTAAGGGCCTTCTATCCCCTCCTCTCCCTTCTAAGCCTCGGTCCTCTTCCCCTATGCCTCTCTCTCTCCTGTGTCAACGCCCCTAGTCCCCCAAACCCTAGCCACCGCATCCCTAGGCCCTCCCTCCCAATAGGGCTCTAACACCCATGATATGACTGTCTCCATCGCCTGTGGGTTGTGTTGCTGTAGTGCCGATTTGAGTGGTTCTTCGAGGCCGTTGACGTAGATGCTGATTCGTTGGCATTCATCACAGGTTCCGGCATGTAGCATATGTGTCAAGATGCGGTCGGTGTAGTCACTGATGGTGCCGGTTCTCCGTGGGGGTGCCACTTCTCCAAATTTGTTGTGGTGGATCGGTGGTCCGAATTGTTGATGCAGCAGACAAAGTGTTCCTAGTCAACCATTGGTTCGTCCTATGTCAGGCGCATGTACTTTGCCGCACTTGTTAGATGAAAAATTGCGTACCCGATCTTCTGGTCATTAGCTATTTGCTGCCCTTTGAAGAGTTTTTCTATGCGGGAGAGCCATGGCAATGGATCTATCATTCTGCCGCATGTGGGGATTGACAACTTAGTGTTGATGGGTTGTTGGTGCGGAGGTGGAGTTGTTGTCACGAGTTGGGGCAGGTGCTGGGGGGATGGTGGTGGCACGGTCATATCGGCTGACGAACAAATTGTTTGTTACCTCCTCCACGATCTCTGGCGTGCTTGACGAGTGGGGTCCTCCAACCTTTTTTCTAAGGAAGGCGTGTCCCGCTGCCAGCATAGCGCGCTTGGTTTCTGCCTCTAGCTTTTTGATAGTGGATTCGCGGTCCAATTGTGCTTTTGTTGTGGTGATGTCGACGTCGTCCTTGGTGCGTGCTTGTTCGCAGGCGGGTGTTGATCGTGATCACCTATTTGTGCTCCTCATCGAAGCATTTGCTCGTGATGAAGCCCTCAATGAGCTGTTGTAGTTCCGTGGAGATGGTGGTGTTGCCCATGGATCCGATCTCGCCTTCGGATACCATGTGTCATGGTTCTGCTTGGGGGAAGGGGGGTTTGGGCTGTGGTGACCAGTGGCTAGGGCTTGCGTCAGTGGCGCGGGCACAGGGAGGGGGCTGCACACGAGAGAGAGAGAGAGAGGAAGAGTTGAGACTATTTTCTGCTTAGATTGAAATAGTTACGTCACCCCTATATTTATAGTCCCTAGAGGACTTGTATCCAAGCAACCTAAAGGAATATTCCTTATGGACTTCTCTTTTCCTATCAAACCAATCTTATTTAATCTTATTTCCTAAACAAGTTCTATTTCTAAATTCCCTACTTTTTTCCCCTAATTTTGCCAAATCTCCTTCCGATCTCTTTCTATTTTGGGCTCCTCCAGGTGATGGGGGTTGTCGGTGCAGCGGGCAGCCGCGCCTCCCTAGGCGCGTGCCCCTCTAGTGGCGTGGGTGTGGCCGGCCTGGGCCCCCTCCTGGGTCCCGTTTGGCCTGACTTGGTGGCCCGTATTTAGGCCGGTGATACTCTTACACTTTCATCCTTGCTTCATGTAAAAGCATTAACTCAGAGGTGTTAAGTTTGGGGTGACAAGAATTATAAGCCAAGCCCTCATCCTCCTAAAGTTTCAACATGGTATTAAATCCACCGACTAGAAACCACACATGGGCCGCATGGGCCAACTACTATAGGCTACTAATAGGCTAGGGTATTAAATCCAACCCCCTTAATGGCTCATGCCCCGGTTAGCTCAGCATTGGGCCGGGTATTACATTCAACCTCTTTAATGGCTTACACCCTAGGCAGCGGGGGGCCCTTAGTAGTTAGGAGGGTGCGGATCAGCTTATAATCCTTGTCGCGTTTAATGTTTTAGGAGTTAATGTTTTTATATGAAGTAAGGACGAAAGTGTAAGAGAGGTGCTACACTTATACGGGCCTGTTCCACGAGACGAGCTGAGGCATAGGCAGATTTTGGACGTGGAGTGTTACATGCTCATAAGTGAAAAACACCCATTGCAAAATTAAAGTTAAGTAGCCTGCAGATCTTGATTTGTCTCTTCACTTAATCATTCCTATTTTGGCCTACTGAAATTCTTTATACATAGTAGTAATTATATGCATATTCTAAAAACTTTGGTACCATAACTATTAGCATATGTAAAATTTCTTTTCACTGGTTCCTTTGCCATTTAAAAAAGTTTGTATAATATTATTAGTGCTATTCTAGGCTTCTACCATCATCCAATGCCATAAAGGTGCCTAATATTTAATACTGCTATTGTTCTAGGCTTCTACCATCGTCCAATGTCCTATCTAAAACCATGAACAGGGGATTCATACAAGAACGGTGGGAGGTATATAATCTTGATTTCTTGCTATACAAATGGTTTTTTATACAGTGCCGTGGATAGTTTTCCTCAGAGATACAGGCAATGTTCAAAAAAAGCATTAAGCGGCGCTTAGCGCTTAAGCGGGCTTAAGCGTTCTAAGCGTTGCTTATGCGTTTACACACTAACTACAAATCATGAGATTTTTAGTTCCATAAATGTGAGAGTTAATAGAAAAGGAAGGCTCCGTTCGGCTGTGCTGATAAGCCGGCTAAAAAACACTGTTGATTGATTTGTTGTGAGAGAAAAATACTGTTTCAGCTGAAAAAACAAGCTGAAAAAGACGGATTATAAACCGGATGAACAGGACCGAAGAGTATTACCATAACAACCCATTCGGCCCACAAAGAGAGGAAGCCCACTAGCCCATCTAAACATTATAACACCCAACGATGCCCTAAGGCAGCCACCACCGTTGGCAGTCCTCGCCCTCCCGAGGCCGCGCCGCCGCTCCTCCGCTCCTCAACCTGCGCGTCCCCGCTCCTCTGCTCTCGCTCTCCTCCACCTGCGCGCCCCCGCTTTGCTCCTCCGCCTGTGCGCCACCGCTTCTCTGCTCTCCTCCGCCTCTCCTCCACCTGTGCGCCGCCGCTCCTCTGCTCCCCCGCCTGTGCGCCGCTCCTCCACCTGAGCAGCGCGAGCCGGCAACCGCTGCAACACCACGGCGGCGCCCGCCTGTTATTCTTTGGTTGCATATGAACGTTGGACCAACTCTTGCGCTTCCGTTCAACACTCAGGATATCCTTTGGGAAAATTCGTCTATGTCTCTATGATATCATGATCTTCATGAAGTATGTGCATACTAATTAGGAAAAATCAAATGCAACTAAAAGAGGTAATAAATCAGAAATGGGACAAAGAGAACCTCTATTTGTGGAAAGGTAATTCAAGAAAATAAAACTTATAGAAAAGAAGGAACAATCTTTTCAAGGAAGGAACCGAAGAAGAGAGTGGCAGGCAGAGGAACCCACTGTGTGGCTGGGTTCAGGTGTAGTGTGTGGAGAGTAGCTGGAGGACATGAGTGACTGCCAGAAAAGGGCATGAGAATAGGCTGTAGCTGTGGATGAGAGAGGGTTCCAAGATGTACCTGTTTTGGTGTTAGGGTTGGAGAAGTGCATGGATAGTATTTGATTTATTTTCAAAACATGATTCTTCCTGATTTGCTTTGGATGCATTCCAATATCAGATGCATATGCCATGTCCAGATACTGTCACAGTGATTTTCAGAAGCATCTACCAGACATTATCAATCGCCACATTCTAATGAAGGTCTATCACTTGTTAAAAGCATGCTTTCTCCCTTTCTGCAGAGTAATGAGTATGAAATCCATATTCGTGTTGATTCTTTGGGTAGTGGAATGGCAAGCACCATAACCATATCTTATAGCAATACTGAAAAGAAAAAACCTATTTATGCTACTCGTTTTGCATGTCATTTTTAGTGAGGACAATGTGATATTCTTTTTATAAAATCTTGTTCCCTCTCAGTCTAAAGTTTTTATTGCATGCCTGCCTCTTGTACATTGGTCATGATGTAATTGTGCAATACGTGCATGCCTTTTTTGTTACCTTAATTGGCATATACTTGTCCCGGAGAAGATTAATTGGGAAGGCCACGTTTGAAAGAATTCTGTAGATTGGGATTGGCAAATAGCTGTCTGCAAATTGTTTGATGAGCGTCCTGTGTGGCCAAGGCAATCACTTTATGAGCGGTTGCTTGATGATAGTGTTCATGTCTCTCAAAACCAATTCAAAAGGTTTATTTATTCCTTCCACTCTTGTAATTAATCAATCCTTTGTTATGTATTTCAACTGTTATTTTCTTTGCTTGGTCTGTGTTCATGCCTTTTTATTTGCTCAGCCATCTGTTTAGAGCTGGATACTACTTCTCTACTGAACCCTTTGGAAAATTCTGGATCAGAAGAGGATATGACCCTCGTAAAGATTCAGAGTCACGAATGTAAGTGCGATAGCTGTTTTGTTAAAGTATCTGTATTGTTCAGGCCTAACAAATTTGTTTGTGTTTTTTATTCCATTGCATTATTGTAGGCCCCAGCTGTTCCTGCTTTTCCTTCTTTTCCAGCTGAATTATGGTTCAAAAGTTTCTTGTTCAGTCGGGCAACATATGTACTAACTAAAAAGCATGAAAAATGGAACTCTGGTGTTAAGCATTGACCGGTCCTTAAGGTTCATACTTTATGTTATTTGACATATTAGATAAAGTGGTCTGTGCTTTCGATTAGGCAACATATTTACTAACAGAAAAGCATTAAAACTGCGAAATCTGGTGTTGAGCATTGACAGGTCTTTTAGGTTCATACTTTGTTCTTGTTTGCCATATTAGATAAAGTACATGAACATCAGAACATCGCACACATGCTCCCTGAAATTTTTCCATTATTCATTCATTCATGTTTGAGGCAAGATTTAGGCCATGGCCTTAGAGGACAATGACTGGTCATCATTCCCCCAACTTGGCAAGTGGCAGTGGCATTGAACCACTGACTGGTAAGGTGGAACATCATCTTGGCTTTAGCAGAACTGAGCAGAATGCTGTATCATGCCTGGAGTGTGTAGGAAGATCAGCAGCATGGCATGGAGCTCTCCAATAGCATCCACAGTCTAAAGAAGCCTAAAAATGCTGTGCATTTCTTCTATATGGACTGTCTAAAAGATTATATTTCTACTTGACAATGCATCTGATCAGGTGGACACACCAAACATTTGTTCCAAACATCCAATGTGGTGAGGCATATGAGTGTGCTCCAAGAGTTACGCTAAAATGTGCTCTAACCTCACAACGATAGTAGGAGCATCAAGTGTTGAGCAATTGGTGGGGGATCATCATTGTGTAGAGAAGGTGAGAGAAGACTGTAGAAGGATCAGAGGAGAAAGTGTGACCTCAAATTTCTTAATAGATTGGAGGATACAACATATATAAAAGTAATGAAGAATGGAAAGTATTGAAAAGGGAACAAGCAGGCAGTAAGTGCTGGGAAACAGTGGTGATGGAGAAACTTTCCAAATCTGGTCCAATGTGCAGTTTACCTCCAAAGCAAATGGGCTGATTGGACATCAACTGTGGCTGTGCACACTACAGGATAGAGGACATATTAGAACACTGTTAGTTGGACAGACTGATGTGCATTGGAGTATATAGAGGATTAATGTGTTACAGCTGAAATTTGGAGGCTCTAAAACAAACTAGGCAAAAGTTCAAAATCTACTTTAGTCTTCTATTTCTTGCATTTTTTCCTATTTGTACAGAAGATACTTTTTAGCAATATTATCAGCTGAAATGTTTCTTTTTTTGTTTGGTAGATAGGGTGAGCCATATCCTGCTGAAACTTTATATTATTTTTTAAGCATCTTAACAACCTCAAATGACAAAACTCAAAATCAGAAATTTATAGATCTTATCAAGGGCTACAATTTTCATATGCAAATTATCTTTGACACCATATAAGAAAGATATGGTTTTTCTAAAATGACAAGCCCTGGTACACGATTAATATGCTGCTGAATTTTTTATTATATTTTTTAGCATCTTAAAAATTTTGAATGAAAAACTTAAAACTAGAAAGTTGTAGATCTGATCGAAGCTACAAAATCATTTTTATCCGAGGTCATATGAAAAAAATACAACAACAACATAGTCTTTTGTCCCAAGCAAGCTGAGGTAGGCTAGAGATGAAACCTAAAAGAAACAAAAAACAGGGAGACATAAAGGGCACAAGACAGATAGAGGTCACGGTTCAGGCACGTTGATTACCAGTCTTCAAGGGCTCCTGTCCATAGCTAAATCCTTAGAGATATTCTACTCCTTAAGGTCTTTCTTAACGGACTTGTCCCAAGTCAGTTTAGGTCGACCTCTACCGTTCTTTATATTATCGACCCACTTTAGAACTCCACTACGCACCGACGTCTTAGGAGACCTCCGTTGGACATGTCCAAACCATCTCAACCGATGTTGAATTAGTTTCTCCTCAATTGGTGTCACTGATGAGGACATCCTCCGCTATTACCCGCTGGCAAAGATGCAACAAAAAAAAGGGTCAAGTGGCCTAGTTATAGTCGGACGGCGACCGTGTGAGCCTCTGAATAATCCCACCTTGCTTAGCTTGGGAGGAGGAAACCACCTTAAAAGAGAGAGCCACCCTTCCCCTATCGGACTAGTCTTTTAGGGATATTGGGCCTTTCCCCGAGTGGGTGTGCATAAGAACTGTTTGGGTCCGGACAACCTTAATTTATTGGGCCTCGGCCAACCCTACCTGGGCCGGATGTATCATTTGGTATCGGAGCTAGGCCCTTGTTTAAGGGGGTGGGAATAATGAGGACATCCTCCGCTATTACCCGTTGGCAAAGAAGCAACAAAAAAAGGGCCATGTAACAGAACCGACCAAATTATAAGAGCATAAGTACAAAAACAAGGACCGAAGCGCTCAAATTTTCGAACTTGAGCCCATATAATCCCGGTAGTCAATCGAAACCACAAAGGATTTCAAACCAACTTGCTTACAACCAAGATCGCATCATTCAACAAACAACATCATACGTTACATTTCACAAGTAGTTCCAAAATAAGTTTACACACACGGAGTCGCAATTATTACAAACCAAGTTTATAAAGTAGCGGAAGCATACACACACCAGTTGTTTAACTACTGCCAGTCTTGTTGATCAACAACCCGCAAAAGCATCAGGAAAGTACATAAAAGATGATCACGCCCTAGTGATCTAGTCTTCGTCACCCGCAGGGTGGAGACAAGTTTTGCAGAAGCCTTGATAGAGCATATCATCTGCAACGGGAGGGAATAAACCCTGAGTACTGGAATGTACTCAGCTAGACTTACCCGTCAAAAACCAGAAATAAGATGACACCAAGGATTATGCAAGGCTTACACAAGGGGCTAGCTGACATCACATTTTGCATAAAGGCATAAGTAATTAAAACTCTTATAACCTGTACTAGCAGTTCTTTTTAGCATTTACCTGTCATCTATCTTAGCACCTGTACTAAGCATGCACTTGATTATAATCAAACAATTATCAACATTATATCCAGAGCAGGTATGAATTGTGGCAACATTGTATCATTCCCTTAACCACCTGTTCATTTAATGAGATCTACGTTGCCGCTGCTCAAGTCAAGTGCTCACTAACCGGGAGCGACGGCGATTCGAATCGAATTCCTATCCAGCTGGAGGGGTATTTCTAACACTCACCGTGCAGACCCCTGCTAAGGTCGCACAGGCCACCTTTTCATATGATTCAGGAATCGCGGGTCCGAATGATGTCGTGACCCCAAGGGCGACACTCTGCTAGGTGATAGGGACTCTAACCCCCTTGGTCTCACGCCAATGTCCCCAAGCACATCCTTTCTCTCCTCCAAGAAGCAACCTACCATTCGATTCCTGGCTTGAATCACATTACTCGGCTTCGCGGTCGGAACGACTTATCTAGGAAACTAAGTGTTAGACTGCGTTCAACATGACTCAAGAACGTACAGCGAATCGGTCCTTAAACGACTCAGACGGCATAGCTCCACACCCAAGACGTGAAGTGTCTTGCGGCTGTACTATCGAACTCCCGCCCGGTCTCAATTTCATTTTAAAGCATGGTTCCATCCAAGATAGCCATAAAGCCACTCGTGACTCCTTCCTACATCTCGCGGATGACCGGAAATCACCCGACTTCTACCGTACTAAGCAGGGCTAAGCATTAAAACATGCCTAAACCTAAATTAGGATTTAAGTACGATATCTGGGCAAGGATAGGTATAATGCAACAATTGTTTTCATACAACTCCTACAACTTAATGCATTAAACAATTAAAAGTACTCAAGATAGATTTATAAAATGATGGGTTCAGCATGCACCGGGGCTTGCCTTTTAGAAAGGTCGAGGGCCGGTGGTCAGGACACTCGGATAGATCTTCGGCAGGAGCTTCGTCGCCGGTTGGTTCCTCTGGTTGCTCCGTCCGGTCCTGGACTTCCTCTGGAATTGCTCCTTCGAACTCGAGGAGTGTCACCCCCTCCGGTACACCTATTGTATGAATGCACAATAAATATCATGGATGCACAATGGGTGCAACATGCTCGGAATGAAATGCATTTCAGCAATGAAAGTACTCTATTCAAGTCACTTCATCAATACGTGCAAATCTCTTCTCCAGTGGAGAAGTACTTACCTAATCTACCCAACCTAAGATATAGCTGTTCTTCTTCGGTTAAGGCCCTAGCACCTAACAATTACAAGAGTAGCATTACTTAGGTTACCACATCCAACACCAAAATACCACAGTAAGACATTCTGGACAACAGCTCAAGAATTCTAACATAACTAAAGATTCCTAACTCCAAAAGATATGATCTAAGACAATCTGGAAAGCTTATGAAATGCCCTACAAATCATTTTCAGACCTCAACCTTCAATTCCTAAGTTTTCCATGTCAAATTTCCCAAGTTCCAAAATCTGTCCTCTCTAAACAGAGAGTAGCCAATTCTGGACTGTTACTTTAAACAGCAATAACTCCCAAACTACTAAGCCAAATGCTCCCAAATTTTGACACAAGCTAGTTTATCAAGTTTACTACAACTTTGATATTTACAAGTTTTCCAGCAAACACTTTTATCAAAGGCCAAACCCAAAGATACTACCAGCTGTCCAGAAAACCTAGAATTGCAAAGATTAAATATTTATTTATGTGGCAAACATCCCTTAAGACCAAAATAATGTTACCACAAGTTCACATAGGTCACAACAACACTAGAAAGTAAGGTGTGCCTACCTAAAATATTTATTTAAACTCATTTCTTAATTTACTTAAGTAATTAAGTGGAATTTTAAAAATATATGTAAACTGCTCCTAAAATTCTACAAAAATTACAGGAGGCTATATGAACCAAAAAGAAACCACTGTAAAAATTTGAACTAAAATTATTTATAAAAACTCCCAAAACAAAATTCACAAGCCCAAAAGGCTGATTTTTGTATAACTAACAAATCAAAGTAAAAAGTGTCAAACAACAGATTTTCTAATTTTCTTGGACACTTTAGAGTACCAAGACATTCTCCAAAAAGTTATAAGAACATTGCACATGTAGAAAAATTACTAAAATCCATTTAAGTATTTTCTAAAATAACAAGATAGCATTATAACTTGAAAAATACTTAAGCACTACTGCCCAATTTTTTTTACCAAAGCTAGAGCAAGTATAAATTAGCCTTCCCACCAAATTTCATAATTTTTGGAACACTTAAACTCAAGATATGATTTAAACAAGTTTGCATGCAATCTAAAACACATTTCCAAAACCTATTTAAATCTCCCAGAAACTAAACATCACATATCCAATTCATATTTTTCAAAAATACTACACACCATGTAGATCCTAACAAAATTTATCTCATAATTTTTGAGCAAGTAAAACCCTAGATCTATATTTTCCAAACATCATCAAAATTCTGTAGCAAAAATAAATAAAAATGAAAAAGATCTCATTTTATACTGGGCCGGCCTGGGAACAGGCGCGGCCCACGGCGCGCGCGCGGCCTGCTCGACCTCACGCCCGCGCGCGGCAACTGACAGGCGGGCCCCCACGATCAGGGACAGAGGGACAGGGGAGCGGCGGCCGTGAGCTCCGGCGAGCGATTTCTCGTCGCCGGCGGCTCCTCCGCTCAACCCGAGTACACCGGTGGCTTGCCCAGACCTAACCACACCGAGGCCAACCCTTTTCCCCAAAGCTACTGCACCGTAGCACCCATGCCGATGGAGATGGCGGACGGCCGTGACGCCTGGCGGTACGCCGGCGAGTCCTGGCCGCTGGACGACCGACCGAAGGGTGCACCACCTTCCTGGAACCCTAGCGGACTTCCCGAGACTACACACTCAGATGGGGATGGAGCGGAGCCGCTTGACCGCGTGAGCACCTGGCCGGCAGCCATGGCACGGTAGTGCGCGGTCGTGTTCCGGCCTGACCAGACCGATGATGGCGGTAGCATCTTCACCCGAGCATCTACGTGGGGTGGGAAAGAGAGAACATGAGCGAGGGAAGGCGGAGGGCTACGGTGCGGTGCTGGCCACGGTGTCCCGAAACACGGCGGAGCTCCGGTGGCATTTGGAACGGGCAGAGGTGGCAATGCGGCTCACCTCGGGCTCAATCGAAGCCACTGGCTGATCGAGGAGGTGCAAGGCAGTGTGGCGGAGTGAAGGACACGGTTTGGTGGGCGGTGGTGCGGTGACGAGCGCGCGCGGCGATGGTGGAGCTCGTGGCAGCGGCGGCGACCTCGGTTCCGCTCAGCGCGCACAGAGGAATGGAGAAGGGAAATGGAGGGAGTGAGGGGTGGAGCGACCGACTCGTGGCGTCTTTGAGTACGTCGTGGACTGACCGGTGGGGTCACGGCCGACGTACGGTCTCCACCGCGCGGCCACGCGTCGACGATGGCCTGTGGCCGGTCGGCCACTCCACTAATGAACTGAACCAGCGTTGCAATCGTGGCCTCAAAGACCGACTGACAGAGCAAGTTCAACGATGATTATCTCTAAAACCGGTTCGAGTTAGGAGAAGATGATAACATCAAAATTGTAGGGCTTCGTGAGGGCTACAACTTTGCTAATTGGCTCAAGAACAGATTCGGTTTGGATTTGAAACTACATAGCTCCAAAGTGGTGCCCTTTGAAACTGAAACGTAGTTTCAGTGATTAAAACTGACTGAAACCCTATTTTCTCGACACCATATCTCCTAAACCATTTAGAACTAGGCGATGGTGATGTTGACAATGTTGTAGAGCTAAGTGAGTACTACAAAAGTGTCAACATGAGTTGGAGCTGGTTTGGTCTGGTTTGCAAACTACAAGCTTCCAAAGTAGGTCACAGTAAAACTGGAGGGACACTTTTGAGATTTAGAAAAATTCTAAGTGTTGAGACAGCCCCTCTAGCTGACTTGTGGGCCATTTTTGAGCATGTTCTGGCTAATTTCATGAGATGTCCATATTGAGACTTTTGTTCCCCATAAAATTCCCTACAACTTTGCTTAAGGGTGCTCCTCCATGCAAGGTCTTTAAGCTAGACTTTTTAATTGGTCAAACTAGAGCATCCTAGGGCTAAATGGTGGTCAACTATACCTTGGAGGGCATTTTGGTGATTTTGGTCAACATGAACCTTGCTCCATTAGTGACCCTAAGTATAACTAAGGTGTTGTGAGACATAATTAGCTACTCTCCCCTTTTATTACACCAACTACCTAGTGTCACTTGATGTGAGCCAAACAAAATTCTAAAAACAATCACATTTGTTGCAACCACATAAAATAACATGAATGATGCATGCTTATGCTTATGCAAATGTAATGCAATTATGGAGCTAAACACCTAAGGTGTTACAGCCCTCCCCCCTTATAAAAATCTCGTCCTGAGATTTAGAAAGCGTACCATTTTTCATAGAATTCCTTATAGCCATCCCGCAAATAGTCCTCCTGTTCCCAGGTCACATCACTTTCACTACCCTGATTACTCCACATTACTTTATACCACTTAATCACTTTGCTTCTAGTTACTTGTTCCTGAGTATCTATCACCCGGACTGGCTTTTCTTCGTAAGTTAAATCAGACTCAAGCCTGATATCTCCTAACGGGACTCTTTCCTCAAGAACTCGAAGACACTTTTTGAGCTGAGATACATGGAAGACGTTGAATATGGCACTCATTTTAGGAGGTAACTGGATCTTGTACGCAACAGCTCCACTCTTGCCTATGATTTGGAAAGGACCCACGTATCTTGGCGCAAGTTTCCGCTTAACACCAAAACGTTGGACACTCTTCATTGGAGAAACTTTCAGATAAACGAAGTCTCCAACTTCAAACTCGAGCGGTTTTCTACGATGATCAGCATAACTTTTCTGTTTAGCTTGGGCTTTAGCCATATATTTTTGGATGGTACAGACTTGTTCCTCAGCTTCCTGAACAAAATCAATACCATAATACCTCCTTTCACCAGCTTCTACCCAGTTTAGTGGAGTTCTACACTTACGACCGTACAAAGCTTCGAATGGGGCCATCTTAATACTCTCTTGGTAACTATTGTTGTACGAAAACTCAGCTAGAGGTAACCATTTTTCCCAAGAACCCTTGGATGATATTACACATGCCCGCAACAGATCTTCCAAGATTTGGTTAACTCGTTCCGTCTGACCTGACGTCTGGGGGTGATAAGCAGAGCTTCTCACTAACTTGGTTCCCAGAAGGTGATGCAAGTGCTCCCAAAAGCGAGCAGTGAATTGCGGACCACGGTCAGAGATGATAGTACGAGGTATCCCATGGAGCCGGACTATCTGATTGAAGTACAATTCAGCATAGTCAGTGGGACGATAGTCTACTCTAACAGGAATGAAGTGAGCTGATTTGGTTAAACGATCCACGATTACCCAGATAGAGTTATGATTTTTGACAGTAGGAGGAAGTCCGACAATGAAATCCATACTTATCTCTTCCCATTTCCAACCTAGGATAGAAAGTGGTTGAAGTAACCCAGCTTTCATATGCACCGCTTTAACTCCACAGCAGGTGTCACACCTAGCAACATATGCAGCTATTTCTTTCCGCATGTTGGTCCACCAATAGTATGGCTTTAAATCATAATACATCTTATTGCTATCAGGATGGATGGACAACTTAGAGGAGTGTGCTTTAGATATAATATCATTCCTAAGCTCTCGGTCCTTAGGCACAACTAACATATCCTTGAACCATAGTACACCCTCTTCATCTACGCTGAACTGTGTAGTTTCTTGCTCTTTCATCTTGCGTTTTATGTGGAATACACCAGGATCATACTTTTGGAGCTCAATAATTCTGCTTTTGAGAGTACAACTAACAGTGACGTTGTACAAGACTGCTGGATGTAGAAGGCGAGATCGATGAAAATCAGTTTCAACTAGGGAATGGCAATGAGACTTACGGCTTAAAGCATCCGCAACCACATTTGCCTTGCCAGGATGATAGTGCACTTGAAGGTTATAATCCTTAATCAACTCGAGCCATCTTCTTTGACGTATATTTAACTCGGGTTGGGTGAAGATGTATTTGAGACTTTTGTGGTCTATGTAGATATTGCAGACATTGCCCAGCAGATAATGCCGCCATACTTTCAAAGCATGAACAACTGCGGCTAGTTCTAAGTCATGCGTTGGATAATTCACCTCATGTTTCTGAAGTTGTCGAGAGGTATATGCAATCACTCGGCCTTCCTGCATCAGCACACCTCCCAAACCTATGCCTGAGGCATCACAATAAACATCAAATAGTTTCTCGATATCCGGTTGTGCCAAAACCGGAGCCGAGGTTAGGAGGGTGCGCAGTTGGTGAAAAGCCACATCACACTCAGGAGTCCAGACAAACCTGGTGTCTTTTTGCAGCAACCGAGTCATAGGTTTGGCTATTTTTGAGAAATCCGGGATGAAGCGACGATAATAGCTAGCCAACCCAAGAAAACTCCAGACCTCATGAATCGAAGTAGGAGCCTTCCAATTTAATACTTCCTGTACCTTGGTGAGATCCACCATAATTCTCCCATCGGACAACACATGCCCAAGGAAAGGTACTTCACGAAGCCAGAACTCACATTTACTGAACTTTGCATACAGTTGATGTTCTCGTAGTCTGGTGAGAACAATCCGCAAGTGTTCAGCGTGTTCTTCCTCACTTTCAGAATATATCAAAATGTCATCAATAAACACCACCACAAACTTGTCCAATTCGGACATAAACACCAAATTCATCAAGCACATGAAGTGTGCGGGGGCATTTGTCAGGCCGAACGACATAACAAGATACTCATAAAGGCCGTATCTTGTCGAGAAAGCTGTTTTTGGAATATCTTCGGGACAGATTTTAATCTGATGGTAACCAGACCTCAGATCAATCTTGGAAGACACTTTAGCTTTGGACAACTGATCGAACAGGATATCGATACGTGGCAGAGGATACTTATTTTTGACAGTGACTGCATTCAGAGGTCTATAATCTACACACATCCGCAAGGTCAGATCCTTCTTCTTCACAAAGATAGCAGGGCATCTCCACGGAGACGAACTAGGACGAATCAACCCCTTCTTCAAAAGTTCATTCAACTGCACCTTAAGTTCAGCTAGCTCATTCAGAGGCATCCTATAAGGTCTCCTAGAGATGGGAGCAGTGCCAGGCAACAACTCAATTTTAAATTCTACATCCTGATCCGGAGGGAGTCCCAGCAATTCATCGGGAAAAACGTCCAGAAACTCATTTACTACGGGAATTTCAGCCAACGCCTTTGCTTGCACAGCATGAACTTCCCCAGACAAATCAACTTTTCTAGGAAGTTGTACCAGAAAACCCTTTTAATCTGTAGGATCTCTGAGCATAACTACACGAGTGGATGTATCAATGAGTACCCCATTCTGACTCATCCAATTCATGCCCAGAATAACATCTATGCCTAATCCCAGCAAAACCACTAAGGCAAGCGAGTACTTTCACCCTTCTATCTCAAGCTCAAGATTCCCCACTACTTTATTTGTGGAAATATTCCCACTTGCTGCGCTAATGCAATAACCTCCACCTTCAATAGTATGCAATTTGTGTGCAAACTTTGATGCAAACTTAGGACTGATAAAGGAATGCGAAGCACCTGAATCAAAAAGTACCACTGTAGGATGTTGGTCGACTAGGAACTTACCAGCAGTGACAACCTCACCAGATGAGATTTCCTCAATATTGTTATAATGAGCGTGCCCTTGACGGCCACCTTGGTTGACATTCTTCTTAGGGTAAGGATAGTTCCTGGACCAATGGCCTGGCTTGTTGTAGTTCCAGCAAGGCATGTTGCTAGGAGGGACACTGGAGCTGCCTTGGCCCGAATTACCCTTTGGCAGAGCCACTGTATATGCCTTGTGAAACCCAGTCTTCACTGGCGCCTTCTTTTGCGGAGGATGGAACTTAGCACTTGTGGCAGGAGGGCGAGGAGGAGCCCTCGGGGCAGCTGGAGCTCGAGACTGTGAAGCACCTGCCTCAAGTGCCCTCTTGCGGCTCTTAGAATCAGCATAGATAGAGTTATTGTTCTCTTAAGTCAGAGCATCACTGATAAATTCATTGAAGGTAGTACACTTGCTTGTGCCCATAGTCTTCATCAGCTTTGGGCCGAGGCCTCTTTTAAAGCTAGCAATTTTCTTGGCATCGGTATCCACAAACTCTGTGGCATACCTTGCCAGGTTGTTGAAATATTGCAGATATTCAGTCAAGCTTTTATTGCCCTGCGACAGCCTCATAAATTCTGTGTGCTTGATAGCCATAAGACCTGGAGGAATATAGTTCCCACGGAATGCGGCCTTGAACTGGTCCCAAACAATCGAGACATTTGCAGGCAGTGTGGAACGATAGTGGCTCCACCAAATACCCGCTGGACCATGAAGTTGGTGAGAAGCATATTCAGTTTTTAGCTCATCGGTCAAACGAAGCAGACGAAACTTTTGTTCAATAGTGTTCAACCACTCGTCGGCTTGCAGTGGTTCCTCCGCCTCCTTAAAGAGCGGGGGCTTAGTATCAAGAAAGTCCTTGAAATCACTTTACTAAATGGATTCTAGGACCTGGCAGCCATGACGAGCCTCCCGGTTGGCAAGCTGGCGCATAGCATCTGCCAGCATGCGCTGCCCTTCGACCATGGTCTGCATCAGCTCAGCCGGGGAAGGTGGTGGCGGAGGGGGTGGCTGTTCCTCATCCTCATTGCCATGACCCCGACGGAGATTATACGACATCTGCAAAATGCATAGCCCATAAGCACTAACGATGTGGGAAATTTGTAGATGAATTATTGTAAATATGTCAAACTGACTTCATGAAATAGACTTCTCAAAATAATCATGGCACAATAATTCATCACAACCGCACAATCCATTCAAGCGCATCAAGTGACGCAATCATGCGAGGGAATCCAACAAGATGTACTTTGATAAAGGCTCACCCACAAGGAGCACAGCAGTTACTGAACCGTTTACGTTATTATCTACGTGATTTTTGACCTTTCGTCCGGTACTTAGATTCAATCATAAAATTTTTAGTTGACTGAGAAAGGCTACTTCAAACTAACCACAAAGAGACTTCTCAACGGTAGAGTCCCATGGTGGATCATGACTAGCCACCTCGATACCAGCGCGTGCCAAGCAGCACAACCTTATGTCGCGCACCATAGGAGGCCCTCGGTTTCGTCGCGGCACCGAAGGGTGCTAATCGTGACACCATCATCATACGCACGCAATAAGACATCCCATTGTGATCAAAATTAACAGGTTCAACTAAACATCAAGGAAACATAGGGTTCGACCTTGCATCCCAAAAGTCAAGTTATTACAAAGCCTCACTCCAACCCCAGGAGGCACAAAAGATGATTCTAACATCATAGCTACGCGATGACTACTCTAAGCATCGTCGTCAGAGTCGGTGTCAAGGATCTCCCTACCATCCTCATCGCTAGCAGGCTCTAACTCCTCGTCTTCTTCTTCTTCTGGCTCTTCTTCTGGTGCTTCTTCTGGTGCTTCTTCTGGTGCGGCATCTCGGGGCCCATTGACCTCCACTTCATCATTGTCTTCAGCCATGAAGATTCCCGAACCCATGTCCTCATCTGCGTTGATGTTTCGAGGCAGCAGAGGATTTAGCTAGTTGTTCAGGCGGTGCACTTCTTCATGAAGATTGTCATTGTATTCTTCAGCATTCTCCAACTGTTGCTCGAGCTCAAACTGACGAGCTCTCAGAACGTTCTCCTCGTGCCAGGCTTCATCTCTCTGATTCATGACATAGACCAACATGCGTTGACAGTTGCGATGTGCTACTATCAATCTCTGGACTGCAAGTGTTTCCTGGTCACGATCATGGATCACTTGCTCTAATTGCTGACGCTCTGCATTCCTGGCAGCAGTCACTTCAGCCAACTCAGCCCTCAGCCTCTCCACCTTAGTGGGCTCAGGGCGGGGCTCACGTGGAGCGAGCTGGTGACGAGGTGCCCTGCCCCTAGTGGACTTGCGAGCGGTCCTCTTGGTACGTGCCATCTGTAGCAACAAGATATGACTTAAGGTGAGGATCATTTAGGGGATACGAAATTTTATTTAGTCGGGACTACTGAAATTTTTAAGGAGGGAGTAAATGATATGTATGATATAATTAAACATGATGCATGCACGTTCCGTATGCCCTCTCACCTTAATAGAAACCTAAAGTTCTAACGCTAGGCGGTGGCATACATACGTTCTCTCATATAAGCGAAACTATCGGTCTACTCGTTACGCTGTTAGGGTACCTGCAGAAAATCTCATTTCAGCCCAACAGTTTCCCAATATAAGCACACAAGAAAGCAGTAATTTAAATACTTTCCATATACACATCCCCTGATGTATATACTTCAGTATCAAAGCTACCCGATATAAAGGTTTCCACAATTAAGTGCCTATATAATTACACGGTTTAAACATGTAAGTATGCAAGTCACCAAAACTACTCTCCCCTAGATCGCCGGTTGGACGATCATGCTCTCACAACTCACACTTACCAGAGCGTCGAGGCAATTGATCCATACATTATCACCCAAGTAGATGACATCCATACAATATCACGCCGTATGGACGACGAAACAAAAACAAACAAGGCCCCCAAGTTAGTCTTAATAATAAGCCACCTAAGAGTCCTTATTTGGGCTAAGGGATGTGATCACTGGCATACCTATGAAAATAATTTTTAGAGTTGTAACCCTTTTCATAATCAAATACTTTTGCTTTTAAATACTCGTACGATGTGCTTAATGTTGAATTATGCTCCGGTACCAGCTGTAACAGAACCAACCAAATTATAAGAGCACAAGTACAAAAACAAGTACCGAAGCGCTCAAATTTTCAAACTTGAGCCCATATAATCCCGGTAGTCAATTGAAACCACGAAGGATTTCAAACCAACTTGCTTACAACCAAGATCGCATCATTCAACATACAACATCATACGTTACATTTCACAAGTAGTTCTGAAATAAGTTTACACACACGGAGTCGCAATTATTACAAACCAACTTTATAAAGTAGCGGAAGCATACACACACCAGTTGTTTAACTACTGCCAGTCTTGTTGATCAACAACCCGCAAAAGCATCAGGAAAGTATATAAAAGATGATCACGCCCTAGTGATCTAGTCTTCGTCACCCGTAGGGTGGAGACAAGTTTTGCTGAAGCCTTGATAGAGCATATCATCTGCAACAGGAGGGAATAAACCCTGAGTACTGGAATGTACTCAGCTAGACTTACCCGTCAAAAACCAGAAATAAGATGACACCAAGGATTATGCAAGGCTTACATAAGGGGCTAGCTGACATCACATTTTGCATAAAGGCATAAGTAATTGAAACTCTTATAACCTGTACTAGCAGTTCTTTTTAGCATTTACCTGTCATCTATCTTAGCACCTATACTAAGCATGCACTTGATTATAATCAAACAATTATCAACATTATATCCAGAGTAGGTATGAATTGTGGTAACATTGTATCATTCTCTTAACCACCTGTTCATTTAATGAGATCTACGTTGCCGCTGCTCAAGTCAAGTGCTCACTAACCGGGAGCGACGACGATTCTAATCGAATTCCTATCCAGCTAGAGGGGTATTTCTAACACTCACCGTGCAGACCCCTGCCAGGGTCGCACAGGCCACCTTTTCATATGATTCAGGAATCGCGGGTCCGAATGATGTCGCGACCCCAAGGGCGACACTCTGCTAGGTGATAGGGACTCTAACCCCCCCTTGGTCTCACGCCAATGTCCCCAAGCACATCCTTTCTCTCCTCCAAGAAGCAACCTACCATTCGATTCCTGGCCTGAATCACATTACTCGGCTTCGCGGTCGGAATGACTTATCTGGCCAACTAAGTGTTAGACTGCGTTCAACATGACTCAAGGACGTACAGCGAATCGGTCCTTAAACGACTTAGACGAGCATAGCTCCACACCCAGGACGTGAAGTGTCTTGCGGCTGTACTATCGAACTCCCGCCCGGTCTCAATTTCATTTTAAAGCATGGTTCCATCCATGATAGCCATAAAGCCACTCGTGACTCCTTCCTACATCTCGCGGATGACCGGAAATCTCCCGACTTCTACTGTACTAAGCAGGGCTAAGCATTGATACATGCCTAAACCTAAATTAGGATTTAAGTACGATATCTGGGCAAGGATAGGTATAATGCAACAATTGTTTTCATACAACTCCTATAACTTAATGCATTAAACAATTAAAAGTACTCAAGATAGATTTATAAAATGATGGGTTCAGCATGCACCGGGGCTTGCCTTTTAGAAAGGTCGAGGGCCGGTGGTCAGGACACTCGGGTAGATCTTCGGCAGGAGCATCGTCGCCGGTTGGTTCCTCTGGCTGCTCCGGCTGGTCCTGGACTTCCTCTGGAATTGCTCCTTTGAACTCGAGGAGTGTCACCCCTCCGGTACACCTATTGCATGAATGCATAATAAATATCATGGATGCACAATGGGTGCAACATGCTCGGAATGAAATGCATTTCAGCAATGAAAGTACTCTATTCAAGTCACTTCATCAATACGTGCAAATCTCTTCTCCGGTGGAGAAGTACTTACCTAATCTACCCAACCTAAGATATAGCTGTTCTTCTTCGGTTAAGGCCCTAGCACCTAACAATTACAAGAGTAGCATTACTTAGGTTACCACATCCAACACCAAAATACCACAGTAAGACATTCTGGACAGCAGCTCAAAAATTCTAACATAACTGAAGATTACTAACTCTAAAAGATATGATTTAAGACAATCTAGAAAGCTTATGAAATGCCCTACAAATCATTTTCAGACCTCAACCTTAAATTCCTAAGTTTTCCATGTCGAATTTCCCAAGTTCCAGAATCTGTCCTCTCTAAACAGAGAGTAGCCAATTCTGGACTGTCACTTTAAACAGTAATAACTCCCAAACTACTAAGCCAAATGCTCCTAAATTTTGACACAAGCTAGTTTATCAAGTTTACTACAACTTTGGTATTTACAAGTTTTCCAGCAAACACTTTTATCAAAGGCTAAACCCAAAGATACTACCCGCTGTCCAGAAAACCTAGAATTGCAAAGATTAAATATTTATTTATGTGGCAAACATCCCTTAAGACCAAACTAATGTTACCACAAGTTCACATAGGTCACAACAACACCAGAAAGTAAGGTGTGCCTACCTAAAATATTTATTTAAACTCATTTCTTAATTTACTTAAGTAATTAAGTGGAATTTTAAACATATATGTAAACTGCTCCTAAAATTCTACAAAAATTACAGGAGTCTCTATGAACCAAAAAGAGACCACTGTAAAAATATAAACTAAAATTATTTAGAGAAACTCCCTGAACAAAATTCACAAGCCCAAAAGGCTAATTTTTGTATAACTAACAAATCAAAGTAAAAAGTGTCAAACAACAGATTTCCTAATTTTCTTGGAGACTTTAGGGTACCAAGACATTCTCCAAAAAGTTATAAGAACATTGCACATGTAGAAAAATTACTAAAATCCATTTAAGTATTTTCTAAAATAACAAGATAGCATTATAACTTGAAAAGTACTTAAGCACTAGTGCCCAAATTTTACCAAAGCTAGATCAAGTATAAATTAGCCTACCCACCAAATTTCATAATTTTTGGAACACTGAAACTCAAGATATGATTTAAATAAGTTTGCATGCAATCTAAAACACATTTCAAAAACCTATTTAAATCTCCCAGAAACTAAACATCACATAACCAATTCATATTTTTCTAAAATACTACACACCATGTAGATCCTAACAAAATTTATCTCATAATTTTTGAGCAAGTAAAACCCTAGATCTACATTTTCCAACCATCATCAAAATTCTGTAGTAAAAATAAATAAAAATGAAAAAGATCTCATTTTATACTGGGCCGGCCCGGGAACAGGCGCGGCCCACGGTGCGCGCGCGGCCTGCTCGAGCTCCCGCCCGCGCGCGGCAACTGACAGGCGGGCCCCCACGATCAGGGACAGAGGGACAGGGGAGCGGCGGCCGTGAGCTCCGGCGAGCGATTTCTCGCCGCCGGCGGCTCCTCTGCTCAACCCGAGTACACCGGTGGCTTGCCCAGACCTAACCGCACCGAGGCCAACCCTTTTCCCCAAAGCTACTGCACCGTAGCACCCATGCCGACGGAGATGGCGGACGGCCGTGACGCCTGGCGGTATGCCGGTGAGTCCTGGCCGCTGGATGGCCGACCGAAGGGTGCACCACCTTCCTGGAACCCTAGCGGACTTCGTGAGACTACACACTCAGATGGGGATGGAGCGGAGCCGCTTGACCGCGTGAGCACCTAGCCGGCAGCCATGGCGCGGTAGTGCGCGGTCATGTTCCGGCCCGACCAGACCGATGATGGCGGTAGCATCTTCACCCGAGCATCTACGTGGGGTGGGAAAGAGAGAACGTGAGCGAGGAAAGGCGGAGGGCTATGGTGCGGTGCTGGCCACGATGTCCCGAAACACGGCGGAGCTCCGGTGGCATTTGGAATGGGCGGAGGTGGCAATGCGGCTCACCTCGGGCTCAATCGAAGCCACCGGCTGATCGAGGAGGTGCAAGGCGGTGTGGCGGAGTGAAGGACACGGTTTGGTGGGCAGTGGTGCGGTGACGAGCGCGCGCGGCGATGGCGGAGCTCGCGGCAGCGGTGGCGACCTCGGTTCCGCTCGGCGCGCACAGAGGAATGGAGAAGGGAAATGGAGGGAGTGAGGGGTGGAGCGACGGACTCGTGGCGTCTTTGAGCACGTTGTGGACTGACCGGTAGGGTCACGGCCGACGTACGGTCGCCACCGCATGGCCACGCGTTGACGACGGCCTGTGGCCGGTCGGCCACTCCACTGATGAACTGAATCAGCATTGCAATCGTGGCCTCAAAGACCGACTGACAGAGCAAGTTCAACGATGATTATCTCCAAACCGGTTCGAGTTAGGAGAAGATGATAACATCAAAATTGTAGGGCTTCGTGAGGGCTACAACTTTGCTAATTGGCTCAAGAACAGATTCGGTTTGGATTTGAAACTACATAGCTCCAAAGTGGTGCCCTTTGAAACTGAAACGTAGTTTTAGTGATTAGAACCGACTGAAACCCTATTTTCTCGACACCATATCTCCTAAACCATTTAGAACTAGGTGATGGTGATGTTGACAATGTTGTAGAGCTAAGTGAGTACTACAAAAGTGTCAACATGAGTTGGAGCTGGTTTGGTCTGGTTTGCAAACTACAAGCTTCCAAAGTAGGTCACAGTAAAACTGGAGGGACACTTTTGAGACTTAGAAAAATTCTAAGTGTTGAGACAGCCCCTCTAGCTGACTTGTGGGCCATTTTTGAGCATGTTCTGGCCAATTTCATGAGATGGCCATATTGAGACTTGTGTTCCCCATAAAATTCCCTACAACTTTGCTTAAGGGTGCTCCTCCATGCAAGGTCTTTAAGCTAGACTTTTTAATTGATCAAACTAGAGCATCCTAGGGCTAAATGGTGGTCAACTACACCTTGGAGGGCATTTTGGTGATTTTGGTCAACATGAACCTTGCTCCATTAGTGACCCTAAGTATAACTAAGGTGTTGTGAGACATAATTAGCTACTCTCCCCTTTTATTACACCAACTACCTAGTGTCACATGATGTGAGCCAAACAAAATTCTAAAAACAATCATATTTGTTGCAACCACATAAAATAACATGAATGATGCATGCTTATGCTTATGCAAATGCAATGCAATTATGGAGCTAAACACCTGAGGTGTTACAGGCCAAGTAGCCTAGTTGTAGTCGGGCGGCGACCGTGTGAGCCTCTGAATAATCCCACCTTACTTAGCTTGGGAGGAGGAAGCCACCTTAAAAGAGAGAGCCACCCTTTCCCTATCGAACTAGTCTTTTAGGGATATTGGGCCTTTCCCCGAGTGGGTGTGCATAAGAACTGTTGGAGTCCGGGCAACCTTAATTTATTGGGCCTCGGCCAACCATACCTGGGCCGGATGTATCAGTCACCCTAGCCCTATCCCGAATATTGTCGTTCTGGACTTTATCCCTCCTTGTATGCCCACAAAACCAACGCAATATACGCATCTCTGCTACACTCAAAAATACAATTTTTCTAAGGTGGAGTCTTGCCGCTGACATGTGGGTCCAATCTATCAGATCCATGCCACGTAGAATAGCGGGTCGGGTAAACATCCGTTTGGACCTCTAAATGAGACATGTTACAAAGTCATGGAGCTAAAAATGCATTTTGGGACTTTGGGGACCTAACTTTGAGAACCGCTGCTAAACTTTAATCTATTTTTGATAAAAAAAATCTAATGGTTATCTTTTCACATTTGTCATGCTTGAGGGTTGAGTTTAACTCTAGAATGCACTTCCATGTTTGTGCAACATCTAATTGTAGGTTACTTGCACATATTCTGCACAGTCCATGTTTGTGCAACATCTAATTGTAGGTTACTTGCACATATTCTGCACAGATTTTGTTTGTGCTAAAGGGTGTTTTAAGGTGACATATCATGGCGGATATAAAGCTCCGGTGGTCCAGATGGCAGATATTTTAGGGCAATGTTGAAAGGAGGGATGACACATAGGCCTTAGTTATGCTAGGTGATTGGATAAGGTAGGGAAGGATATTTACTGCTGACCTGTGGTCGTTGGCTGAGAGGATGCGGAGCCGGCAGGTGGAGGTAGGGGTGGGGGTTGGCCCATGGGGAAGCCCAAAGACGATTCATTTGTCTACCAGCACCTTTTATTGTTCTGGGTGGCCTTGCATTTGTTTCCTTCCATACAAAAATTTCTCTCAGTTCTACTGAATGATACCTTTTTCCTTGGTCTGCAACTCATTATGTAATAGTTTTCTGTTGCCTGCATCCCCCCAGGGCCCATGTGCTTATACATTTTTTTAATGTGTTTTGGTATTTGTAGGTCTCAAAAGTGGGTAGATATGTGCAAGCTTGAAGCAATGCCATCACAGAGTTTCATCTTCCTGCAATTATATGAACTGAAGGATGACTTTATTCAAGCAGAAATTCGAAAACCTTCTTATCAAACAGTTTGTTCAGTGAGTACCAAGATAATTGCTTCCATGCTTTATTTTAATCTGTTCTACTCTGAGTGCTAAAAAAATGTTGTTAAACGCTCGCTTTAAGCGCTAGGTGGGAGACCTAGTGTGTCACCAGGCCATAGGTGTCCAATTAAGCACAGCATGAACTGTCAACCAATGGATGGTGAAGAAAGGAAGAGAAGAGACAAGATTGGGATGGCAAAATGGTTTGTTGTATTTTGATTCCATCTGTGTCTACCTCGTGGTTCCCAAGTCGCTCGATTTCACTCACCCTTTGCTCGATCTAGTGGGCTTCCTCCCTTAGTGGGTTGAGTGGGCTGTTATGGCATTGGTCTTCCTTTTCTATTTATTCTTTTACATTTATGCAACTAAATCTCCTGATATGTAGCTAGTGTGTAAACGCTTAATCATGTTTAGTTTACATTTAGGCACTAATCGGTGGCTTAGCACCTATCCCTTGTGCCTTTTTGACCCTTGGTTTCTAATCTGGGTTGTCAGTATCTGGATCCTAGGTGGGATCATTTTTTGCCCGAGAGTATTGTATTGTAGGATCGTATTGTAGTATCAGATCGTATCATATTTTACAAATTATATACTTATTTATATGATATTCATAATATGTCTTAAATATTTAAGCCTATATTATTGGTTTTGATTGATTTATTTGACTTTTTATACATTTGAGTGCATTTTTTGTTTTTTTTCAATGTTTCTTAACATTAAATGGTATTTTATCACAACTAAATCATTTAGAAAGTCATTTATATCAAATATTATAGTATTTTGGGATCGTAGTATCGGGATACTATGGAATTTATGTAGGATCGTGTGGAACCTTCATGCAGGATCGGGATACTATAGAAGTTAGGATACATGGTAGGATCGGTATCATTTCGAGTCTGTAGCATGTAGTATGGTAAGATTCTAGGATACATATCGGGATACTAAGTTACTAACAACCTTAGGTTGAAATAAGCTATTTTGTTTTTTTTGCATGTAGTTACTTTGTTCTTTCACAAGGGCATATCTAGTGCTACTGCACTCCAAGCCTCATGTGACTGGTCATGAAAAAATATGACAAATTTTGCTGATGATGCTCACGAAATTTCAACTGAATGAAAGCATACTCAGTTCTCCATAACTACTTACATGGTGTTTCAATCTATGGAGCATGAGAGCACTAGTACATTAGATATTTTCCCTTCTTTAACTACTTTTAATTAAACCAACTTCACTCCACTTTGCTGTGCTCATTGCCTATGCCTGTGAACCTTGATGCATGGCTAGTATCTGGAGTCTCTGTGCACTATAATGTGTGTGATGGAATAACTGATTCCTTTGCAGCGCTCTACAGGTTGGTTTTCTAAGCCAATGACCAAAACCCTGAGGTTGCAAGTGAGCATAAGGTTCCTCTCTTTATCGCGTAATGAAGAGGCTAAAAACTTGTTGAGGAATGCCCATGAACTTATTGAAAGGTCCAAGAAGCAGGAAGCCCTTTTGAGATCTAAGCGATCTAGAGAAGATAATGATGTTGATGAAGGTCTGTTTGATTTCTTCATTCTTCTTGACATTAGTTAAGTGCACATCCTTCGATTTTGGCAATTGAATGACAACCTAGGTGGACTAATGTGTGGTTAAGTGATTTACATAGGAGATTGGTCCACAAGGACACTTATGTGAGGAACTCATGCCATAGAGGTGAAATGACTTGGATATGTTGCATAGCTCACACATGTGATGATGGAGCTTATTGCATATGAGACATGATATTGAGTCATGTGACTAAGGTGGAGAAGATCAAGACAAGACTTGGCTTGATGGACCGGTTGCAAGAGTGAAGGGCAAGTCATGGACTTGGTGTCGATGGATCAAGGCAATAGTGAAGAGCAAGTGAGGTCAAGATCGATGAACCAATACTGTCACATGATGATATGAAGTGGATCATATCATTTGTGATTGGTTGGTTCATGTGTTGCGTTAATATTGGAGGAGATGGAATGGAATGCGCAAGGCAAAGGTATAACCTATAGGGCATTTCATTTCATTGGTCATAGGTGTGTAGAGAAGTTTACGATCGGGTTTAGGATAGATGGCTGTACTATCAAAAGGGGCAAACTTGTTTGCATATCGATTATCTAGTGCCACTCGAGAGATCTAACTTTGCATCGTTGCTAGGATCCAGTGGCGTGGTGAATTGAGTGACTAATCCTTTGAAAAATATTTGTGAAAAGCTAACACACATGCACAAGATGGTGATCACTTGGTGGTGTTGACACATTTGCAAATGAGAAGTTGTTGGTGTTGAAACAGATCAAGTTGGAGAGGAAAACGAGAAGAAAAGGGCTAGTTATGGTTGTTTGGGGGTCGGAAGTTGCAACCTAACTCGTAGCCAAATCGCAACCTTTATAGAGGGTGGCACCACCCTTTCCGGTGGCCTAAAAATAGGCACTGCCACCCTAGGGCGGTGCCCAAAAACAGCATCGGCACCCTTCTGTATTTTGGGCATAACTCCTAGCTTCGAACTCCAATTTTGATGATGTAGGACTTTTTGGAAAGCTAACGAATAGCTCTATAGCCCTGAAGTGATGGATTTCAATTTGGAGCTAGTTAGGGTCACCGGACTGTCCAGTGACCATGGTGGTGTGGCACCGCCACTTTTTTCCAGAGAGCGCGGGAAACGTCGAGGGGCACCGCCAACCCTAGGATGGTGCACCGCCCCCTATGTCCGGTGCTAGGGTCCCAACAGCTAGTTTGAAATAGCCATTGCAATTTGACTGTTGGGCACCGCCACCCCTATATTTGGTGCCCGCACGTTGCTATCCGGTGACCACACAGAAATGTGCTACTTGGCTCCAACGGCTCTATTTGGCTTGTGGGCTATAAATAGAGGTGGAGCTCGGGTTTGGCTGAGGTTGAGCACCTTGGAGATGTGTTGTCCTTGTGTGTGCTTGGTTTGAGAAGCCTCTAACTCACTTGTGCTTGCGAGAAGTGTGAATCCATTGCGAGTGAGTAATTCTAGTGCGTTGCATTGTGAGATTACATTGAGTGGCACTAGGTAATCGAGTTGCAAGCCGATGGTTCTTGTTACTCTTGGAGGTTGGCACCTCCTAGAGGCTTGGTGGTGGTCTCCGTCGAAGCACACAAAAAAGATTGTGCGGTGCTCCGGAGAAGGATTTGTTAGGGGTATTGTGCTCAGCCCGCGGGAGCCGCAAAGAGCAACTCTAGTTGAGCGTGTCATTGAACTGCCTTCACTTGGTTCGTGGAGTTCTTGCAGCACCCAACGTGTGGGCTTGGTGTGGTGTCAATTAGCCGCCGAACCACCAAGTGAATAGTCGACACAACGGGACTACCATGTTGGCAAGCACGTGAACCTCGGGATCAAAATTATCGTGTCATCCTTGTCTTCCCGTTGGTTTTCATTCCCCTTTACATAAGCTTGTATTTACATTTCATATATTGTGTTTGTGTAGTTGCTCTTGTAATGAGTTAGCTTGTGTAGCTTGCTAGTTATCTTCTTGCTTGTATAGCATAGAAGTAGCTCCCTTGTGTAACTAGTTTACTTTTGTAGTAAATTAGTTGCCTTACTTAGTTTGTGTAGCTAAGTGATTTGTGCTCTTTAATTTGGCTTGTGTAGCCTTGTTATTGAGCATTGCCAGTGAGTTTAGGAGCATTGTGCTTTTGCATCACTAGCATGTGTAGGAGCTCCCTGGTTGCCAAAGTACTAGTACATAGATTTGTGTGACCTTACTCTAGAATTGATTAGGTGAATTCTAGCTAGCCCGGTACTTTTGTTGTCTAATTAGGATCTTTATAAGGTACTTGTGAACTTAGATAAAGAGGTGTAGTCTTAACTAGATCGGTAGTTTTAATTTCGTATTTGTTTCGGTTAACCGTCACGGGGGCGGGGAAGGACCGTGACATGGCCTAATGAGCATGGATGATCGAGAAGGGGTAGATGCACTATAACACAAACCCCCATGTTGCAATATATGCCTCCCAACGCTAAAAAAATGTGTTGCTAAGACTACCCGCACTCATGGACCTCTATATTCATCCTCTATATGTCCTAGTCAGCAAGATTCTCTCATCTATACTCAATTCTCCCGCACCCATCCATCCTCTATATCATCCTCTATCCACTCTATCCACTGTGGGACCCACTTGTCACTTTATCTAAATATATCCATGTGTGATCTAGTTTTGAAGGATTTATTGAGACGAATTTAATGGTGAAATCAAAATTTAATTTGGATTTTTGGTTTGTGAGTTATAGCATTTTTCCTTTGTTTAGCTAGTGGGGCCTGCCACTATAGAGTATAGAGTAAGCACAGTACCACTCTAAAAATAGAGTGAGAGAAAGGATAGAGTATCGTTTTAGAGTACTCAGTGCATCAGTTTTTACTCTATATTTATACTCTAAAGTTTTAGAGTATCATTTTAGAGTACCCACCGCGGGCAGTGTAAGTGTCCCCACCTCCTCCGCTTCCGTGATTTATAGTTTCCTCCCGTAGTCCTCGTCGTGCCAGTCGTGGTAGTTCTATTTCTATCCTTTTATCCCCTGCCCTCTACAACTCCTAGATCTAGAATCGCTATTAGTGGGCGTGGAGATATTTGCCTGGGGTAAATCACGGTGCGGTGAGGGCCGGTGGAGGAGGCGGTTCTACCTTCTAGAGGACCACGACGACCCCACGACAAGCGTGCTGGGGCCGTAAGAACGGCAAGCGTGCATAGGGGGGCGTGACGGGGAGAAATACAGCGGCGACAATTAGCACGAGGAGTCATATCTGCTAATAACCAGGTATTCCGATCTCCTCAAGCCTTGGTGTCCCACACAAGATCAGTTCTGTTGCCCTCATCTGGTTATATCTCGTAGATGATGCTGCCCTTCCTCTGATGAACTTCCAATCAAAGAGTACTCCCTAATCTGTACTATTTCAATCCTTGCCGATTAATTAATTTGTTCATGAATTTTGGTAAACTGATTATGATTGCAGCAGCCTCGTACAGTCACCGTTCTTGTCGCAAGATTGAGTAGCAGTTAGCAGATTAGAGATGCACTGACCGGTACTCTTTAGAGATTGTGGCAATGGTTTGGTACGTCACGTAATCCATAATTTTTCTTTCTGCCATAATTTTTTTCGTGATTTCTTATTAGAATTCCTGATATCTCCTTGTGATTACTGTGAGTGTTAGTTATCTTTTTAGGACTTGTGCTGACAAAGCTAAATCTTCTGAATTTCGTAATGTGATTATGTGATTATCAGATAAGGTAAGGATCTCTTCTTCATGTATGGTTTGTTGTCTCTATACACTTGAAAATCTCTAGTTTAATATTGTTTCTAGCTTTTTCTTTAGTTCCACGTACAAAATCTCTCAGGCTATCTAAATATCTTCTGACATGTTTCTAATGACAAGCCAGTTCCTGATGTACCAGAGAAAGGAGATAAGTCAGTCCGATGTACAGTCTAGTTTAATATTGTTTCATTTTGTTTTAATTCTACGTACAAAATCTCTCAGGCTATGACATTTTTCTAATGACATCCTATGTACAGGAGATGTATATTAGGCATGAGTGCTTGACCCAAGACATGTGTACCTTCTTCTACAATTTTAATATACACATATTTATGTAGCACGACGTCTGATGCATCGTTTATGACTTTATGCAGCTCCACCTGTTTCAATTATTAGGGCACCTCCACCTGTTTCAATTTATTTTTGCTTGACTTTATTGGTTCTAATTAGCTCAGCTTCTATGTCAGTGTTGTGTTATTCTAGACAATGGGTATGAATGAAACTTTAGTTCTAGAACAGCTACCCAGGAACAGGTATTGGCCCAGTTGTGTTGCTTCTAAGATTTATAAATTCATAGGAAAATCACATATTTCCTAAGTATTATGTTCTTAACAAAGCACTCTATATTTTCACACAGGACAAATATACGATGTGTTGATGTTCAGATGTGTTGATGTTCAGATGATTGAAGGATGAAGAATAAGATTCCCCTCAAGATTTGTTTTTTTAGGAGTGGTGTTACACTACTGTATATTTATTTTTAGGATAAAACTTTGTAGTTAGTGAATCATTGTATACACTACAGATTGGGTCATTTTGTTTCTACATAATCAGTTAATATCAATTATAAGAGTTCTAAAGATATATTGTTTTGTGCTTGTGGCTAATGGATGTAAGATGTCCAATTAATTTACTGAGCTATTTATATAAAAAAGCAGCATATAATTGTAATAACAAACCCCGGAAGCATGTGACATATTCTGCCAGCAACACATATATGCGTTGCTATATATCCGTTGCTAGCTTGCAACACTTATATACCCCTCTTACCAACACATATGTATATGCTGCAGTAGATCCTTCCAACGCCACCTTTAGCAACACCAGGGGCGGATCCAGGATGAAGCAACCGGGGGGGCTAAATAATGAAGGATTAGACTTTAAGCTGTTGATTAATGGTGGATTAGAGGCTAAGCTACAGTGCTTTACATGTAAAATCCAGCTCCCGGGGGGGCTGCTGCCCGGGCAGCCCGGGCCGTGGATCCGCCCCTGAGCAACACATATAAGATGTGTTGGCATAGATTCTACCAACACTTATTCGGGCTTGTAGCAACGCATATATGCATTGCTAAAGGGGTGCTCCTCTTGTAGTGATGAAGTGTGTAGGCCGATTGGGCTGCCTGGTTCTCTTCTTGGAAGGACTGCTGTTGGATTGAGGACTTGAGGTGAATGGAAATGTTATCTCAGTTCTGCGCGTAAGTGTGGAATATTTTTTCTATATATTTTTTTTGGGTCTTTCACATCCTTTAATCAGACATCATTACAATGGTACTTTTCGTGGAAAACGTCAAATCAAATTGGCTATTAAAATTTCTTAAAAAGTAATGCTAGTCAATTTATAAACAGATACACATCGAATACTTAGGAAGATTGATTGCACACGATAGAGGAAATTAGTAGAACCCATTTAAGGTGCAAACAGATTGGACTAGTTTGTTATTATATAAGTAGTAGTAGGTAGTAGAGGTTTTTGCCGGCCTGTAGAACACACTGCCGGCAGTGCTGCATAGAGCCATAAACCACCACCGTGCACCCTCGCAGAAGCTTGCCATAGAAAAGTTGTCCAAGCATGCCATGTTTACGCATCCTTCTCCTGGTACCGCTGTTCCTCTGCTCGGGAATCTCCGGCTCCTTGGTATCATCACCCGCATCTGGATGCAGCTGCGGTGACAGCACGGCCCAAGATTTCTCCTCCTTCAGCAGTGACTCTGCTGATGAGTTGGTGCTCCTCAAGGACGCCGGGATCAGTAATGGCGTCCTCCATCTCACTGCAGAGGATAACTCGAGGAATCGCAACAGGTCCGGTGCCGCGCTCCTGCTAGCTCCGGTCATGCTCTGGTGCCAAGACCCCGAGGACGTGAAGCAAAACGCGTCCTTTAAAGCCTCCTTCACCATGGGCATCATGGAAAGGAGAGGAGATGGCGGCCTCGCGTTCGTCTTGGTTCCCTCCCTCAACAGCCCCCCACTTGACATCCTGGGCCTCAGCAACAACCCTTCTTCCAAGGTTACCTCTTCCTCCACCAGCAGCGGCTTCGTCACCTTCACGTTCGACACGGTGAAGCAGTCCTATGATCCTGACGGCAACCGCTCCATCATCAGCATCAACTCTGGTGTCTCCGTCTCCGACGACGTTGTTGCGCGTTCGTCTCTGAATATCACCATCCCAACTAATCTGCAGGCCGCTACAAAAAACTTCACCGTGTGGATCGAGTATAACAATGGTGCTGGACGACATGACCGTGCCGTATCGATATATGTGGACGTCCAAGGGCAGCCGAAACCGGACAAAGCCAACATTGATGTGGCCCTCAACCTCAGTGACCACCTCCCGCAGAGAGCCTTTGTTGGTTTATTGGCTTGGACAGAGGTGAGCTCCGAGCTCCATTCCGTTCTGAGCTGGAACCTGCAAGTCAATCTCCCTGGCGACGGTCCAAGCATGGATTGGAAGGTGATACTACCGGCAGTTTTGGGTGGAATTGCCTTCACTGGAATCATGAATCTTTTCGTTGCCGTCTTCTACTTCAACTCCAAGTACAATAAGCTCAAGATGGAGCTGGTCCTGTCGGAGACTCTGCGGCGGCTGCCCGGCATGCCGAGGGAGTTCAAGCACGCCACGATGAGGAAGGCCACCGACAACTTCCACGAGGCGAGGAAGCTGGGCAAAGGCGGGTTCGGCGCCGTGTACAAGGGCACACTGCGATCTGCAGGGAAGGACGGCATGGAAGCATGCGTGGACGTCGCGGTGAAGAAGTTCACGCGGAACGAGAACCGGTGCTACGACGACTTCCTCGCCGAGGTCGACATCATCAACCGACTCCGTCATCGGAACATCGTCCCGCTAGTTGGTATGTTCTTCATTCAACGATGAGAGTTTCAAATTTCTTGTCATGCATGTGTGCTGTGTGCCAGTCATTCAGTCAAAGTCCTTCATCTGGTGACATGCATGCATGAAAGAAAAAAAGAGTCACCGTTGATGAGTACAGCTAATAGTAGGTAGATAGAGTCTGCAGACACTATTGTCTTGTACGTGCATAGGGACAGAAGTCACTTTTCACAATATCTTCAATTATAAACTGCGAGAGAAAACCGAGCAATTTTTACGTATGGAGGAGAATTCGAGGTTTTACTAGTTCCTAACGAGGTCGCTGTCATCGCCAACTTGTTCTACCTCTAAATAGAACGAGAACGGGTTTTCGTCGCAGCAAATTAAAGAGGAAAGTCCTAACTGTCGTACTTGACGGATAGTCGCATGAGTGAGACAGAAATATTAGGCCTACCAATGCTGACTTTTAATTCCTTGGTATCGAGGATACACAAAATTATCTAAAGTTTAAAATGTTGTGACATGCATGCATGGACCATGGAGAAATCACAATCTATGCATCGCTGCCTCATTTGCACTAGGAAATTATCTAATTGGGTAGCCCATGGAATTGCGTGTGATTAGCATAAAGATTAATCTAATTAAGTATATGCATGCACTGTGTTATCATGATTTTTATCGCAAATATATATTGCTTGATTATCGCTCCGTTACTGTTATACTCCCTCTGTTCCTAAATAAATCAATTCCTAGAATATATGTTAGTCAAATTTTTTTAAGTTTGACTAACTTTATAGAAAAGAGGAACAAAATACGTGACATAAAATGAGCACCTTATGAAAATAGATTTTATGCTAAATCTAATTATACTAATTTGATACCATAAATCTTAATGTTTTTTCTAGAAATTTGGTCAAAGTTTTAAAAGTTTGACTCAAGACAACTCTATGAATCTATTTATTCAAGGATAGTGAGATTACATTAATTCTACTTAAATGGACATTCAAATCTAGGTCCACAATAATGAAAGTTCCACTTGTTTGGGCTCTACTGTCGTTACTTTGCTCTATTTTATACAGATTACACTCCATATGCTTCTTTTCCTACTTCCAATTGAACAAACATCCCATCTAGCGTGTACTATGTGGTTGCATTTTCCAATCCAATCTCCTTCCTAGTGTTACAACCTTGAGCAAGATGTTTCAAGCCTTGTACAACTTTGATCATGTGAGTTGTTTGACATAAATAAAATCAATCACTTTGTTAACAAGTAGCGACATTTAGAATGGATTGTTTTTGAAGGTTCCAACTGCTTGCCAAGTTCTATTGACACTTGTATTGACTGACTTATTGCCAAACTAAAGTCGTTGTCTCGGTCATATGGAATAAAAAAACAACTTTAGAACACAAGTTTCACTTTGCTACTTAGAGCTGAACTTATGGACTTCTTTGTTAGCATCACAATTCACATCAAAAGGTTTGACGACTATCTAGGGATGATCTAGGGAAAAAAAATATGACAAGAAATAGTACCAAGGTACACGCATGTACCATATACTTTGATTGATTTTCTTGGATATGCGATATATATATATATATATATATATATATATATATATATATATATATATATATATATATATATATATATATATATATATATATATATATATATATATATATATATATATATATATATAGCACGAAATAAATTTCATCCACCGATGCAATTCATAGCAAGGCATAGATCCGAATTGTATTGCAGATGAGAGCTGTTTAAATTAAAGGCACATGAAATAATTGTTTTTTTTGACAAAAAAAAAGGTAGGATTAGTTTTTCCCAAAATTTGTATAAGAGTTCGTTTTACGGGCTCTTTAGTTTCACTATCTGATAGTAGTTAGCTGGCTTATAGCTCATATCTAATATTAGCTAGCTACCGATTAGCTAGAAGTAGCTTGGATTCATTATCTCTGCTGCTAGGCAGACGCGACGCAGCAGGGATGCCCCATGCGCCCGCACACCTAGAGCTGCTCCTTCGCTGGCGCGGCTGACAGCCCCGAGCCTGACCTCTGCCCGTTGCTGCCCAAGTCCCCATCGGTGTTGTCCTTCTACGGCTCACCGTCCTTGTATGGCAGTGGCGCCTCCTTGCCACCTTGGGCCATCCCATCCCGCCCCTCGACGGCGGCATCCCACACCGCACGGATGCAGCTCGCTGGGCCAGATCTGCACGTGCGACCACTCCTCCACGACCGGCGGCGTGAGTGGCGAGGGGTGCGAGTGCCGCACGACCTCATCCTACCACTCCACCTCACCACTGGCGTCGACACCGCGCCCTCCATCGCCTTCCCTGGCGGCAGGCACGTCCGAAGAGGGGCACGCGCGGCGGCCAGTCCTGGGTAGACGCGCGGCTAGCCAAGGAGCTAGTGCGGGTGCGATCGGCATCCTCGGGGCGCGCATGGGCATGGGGCGCGGCCAACCTTGCTCCTCACAGCAATGGGGGCGGGGCGCGGCCGGCAGGGGGGCACGTGGCTGGCTGGGGCGGCGGCGGGGCCGGCAAGGAGGCGCGTGTCGGGGTGGCGGGGCCAGAGGGGAGGCGCGCGGGGGAGGAGCTCGCGGCTGGCGTACAGTCAGCGCGGGGGAGGAGCTCGCGGGGTCGACGCCAGTGGGAGGGGCACGGAAGTGCGACCCGGCGGCGGCGTGATAGGCAGAGGTGTGCACGGACGAGCGATTGGAGTGCGTGTAACTGATTGGGGGGAAGATTGGGCTATGTGACTCACCTATTAGCTGTTATTATCTGATTTGGTCCAACTAGTGGAATAGTTGTTATCTAGAGGTCCAACTAATAATTATCTAGTCCATTATCCATATCTATTTGGATCCAAAAGAGATTATTATTAGCAGAAAGCTACTATGTACCAGGAAACAAACTGGGCTTTAGACAATCATTTTTGACAATTCCATCCTCTTCAGGCATATACATAGTTTTAGTTTAGTTTGTTATGCATGTTCATGTCCTTAATTAATCAAATTTAAATAAAAATTTTGTCTTAATATCATAAAGAAGCTGAGATAAACAAGCATCTATGAAATCGGATAAAGCGTGTTCTTACATGGCAAATCTGCCGACTCATCGTCCCTTGCTGATATTATATATCCATCTGTATACACTACTACTAAAAGCCTTTTTAGAGACGGTCGAAACGTAATTTTAGAGACGAGTAGCACACCCGTCTCTAAGAAGCATCACCGTTAATCACCAGTTTTCACAGGCGGCAACAAATGCCTGTCGTGTAAATGAATTTAAAAAAAAAACAAAAGTCCCCCTAGTAAGCCCGCCGCCGCCAAGCCCATTCAGCTCGCTATTACAGTAGCCGCCGTCGCTCCTGAAATTCACCGTCGTACCCGCTACTAACACTGCAGCTGTCGAGATGCGTCGTCGCAGCCGCCATTGACGCCGCCGCTCCTGAGATATGCCGCCGCAGTCGCTGTTAATGCCACTGCTCCCGAGATGCGCCGTCATAGCTCCTGAGATGCGTCGTTGCAGCTCCCGTTGATGTTGTAGCATCCGGATCCGAGATCTAGGCGGATGGATCCGCATCTGATGTGCCGCCTCCGGGCATAGGCAGTGCCCGGTGTGACGCCTCCGGTCATAGGGCTCCTCAAGTGCCACCTCCGATCCACGCCTCCTCAAAGTCGCCTCTAGATCCACCGCGGCTATTTCTCACCCAGGAATGAGCGCCTCTAGCTCGCGCCTCAGCCCGCTCTACATCAGCGATGCTAGGGTTGCGGGTGACGGAGGGAGAAGACAAGGAAGGGAAGGGGTAGTGGGAGGAGGCGGGTTGGGAGAGGGAGAGAATGGAGAGATGGTGAGAGGAGGCGGCATTGGGAGGGAGAGAAATGAATGAGCTAGGGTTCCTACCTTGTATATATATTGAAATAGGCTAAGTGGGCTAGGCCTTTATCACATCTGAAAATGATCCTTAGATGGGCCTCTTAAAGGGCCCGTCTCTGTTAATTTATTTTTAGACTGTTAATTTATTTTTAGGGATCTGCAAAATAGATTGACTGTATCTGTGTATTTTAGGAGGCATGGACATTCTTTGTCCTCTTTTGTAAATCAAATGAGCTATCTCCTAAAATTATTTTTATAGTAGTGATAAAACAAGAGTTGATTAATGGCACCAAATTGCAGAGTCTACGCTGCTGGTCAAATTAACTTTCGTGGAATGGGAAAGAGCAGTAGATTTCCATTTTCCTTTTGTGCAAATGAAACATTAGCTCATTCAAGTTTCACACACTTACAAAATATTCCGGACTCATGCATGCTAGCAATTAATTAAGAGTTTGATCGCGTATTTTAAATTGTTTTTCCAGGTTGGTGCTACGAGAAGGGGGAGCTCCTACTTATCTACGAGTACATGCCCAACGGCAGCCTTGACCATCACTTGTTTCCAAAGGAACAAGCAGGACGCATCCTCGGATGGACTACCCGCTACGGCATCATTGTGGATGTAGCTGCGGGGCTCCACTACGTCCACCACGAGCATGAGCACATGGTGCTCCACCGTGATGTCAAAGCCAGCAACATCATGCTCGACTCCACCTTCCACGGCCGCCTTGGCGATTTCGGCCTCGCGCGCATCGTGGGTCTCGACAAGAACTCCTACACAGACCTCGGGGTCGCCGGCACATGGGGTTTCATCGCGCCGGAGTACTCGGTGAGCCGCAAGTCAACCCGCAAGACAGACATCTATGCGTTCGGAGTGCTGACCCTTGAGATGGTCACCGGGAGGCGAGCTCTCAGCGCCTTCCAAGACACGTTTCAGCTGCTCACTGACTGGGTCTGGAGGCTTCACCGGGAAGGAAGACTGCTAGAAGCAGTCGACAAAAATGTCGTCTCCACGGAAGGGTATGACACAGATGGCGCCACCAGGTTGCTGCTCCTTGGGTTAGCATGCACCAACCCGAACCCGTTGGATCGTCCTAGCATGGCCGAGGTGGTGCAGGTCGTCGCCAAGTCGGTGCCAGCGCCCAACGTGCCACTTGAAAAGCCAACGTTTGTGTGGCCACCAGAAGAGGGGATTCCTCACAGCAGCTTGGATGGCATCACGGAGATGAGTGATCACCATGAGAGTCATTGGGAGGAGACATCAAGCAGTGATGCGCTGGCTGCAACTGCCATCATCAGGCGCAAGGCACGGCCTCAGTCGGTTGAGTTGTACTGCCTGTGATTGTGCCAAAGAGTCTGCCACTACGCGAAAAGTAATAATCACTGCTGGGTAGGAAGCATTCATCATTGCCGGAATTCATGCCGGCAATTGGTAGAGATAGGGATGGCCTATCACTACCGGGTTGGTGACCCGTGTTGGATCAAAGAATCACCCAGCAGTGATATGTCTAGCTATTATTGCCAGGTTGGCATATATATTGTCAACCGGCGGTGATATATTGATCATGCACTCATCCGATACTGTATATTACAATCTATCACCCTATTCACTTGTCTTATAAGCCGTACTTTTTTAGCCAACGAACAACATTTTTCTCTTACAACAAATCAGCGAATAGTGCTTTCAGCCATGACTTTTTAGCCAAGCGAACAGATTGTATGATCTCTAACGAACTCCAGAATACAATCATTTGAAACTTCATTTTCCCTCGAGGATCACATATATCTCCATCTCTAGTCCCCATTTTTATTATTCTATTTGTTGACATACAGTCTTCGATGTGCTAATGCAGTTTATTAACTACCATGTGCCTAGCCTTCTGCCGTTCCATTAACAAAATGGACTCTTTTTGCTCTTCAGAGAGTAAACGAGACCTCTTAATATTCTTATTGTTTACTAGTGTCTATAGAAATACTTATTGATTGTATGCAACAACTAGTTTATTCCAAAATCTTAGATTGATAGGGAAAGCTCGACAATTTACTTATACTTTCATACTACTCCTCACATACAAGCTCCCTCTGGACTCTAACATGGAAAAAGGAGTTTGCTGCAATTATTTTATTTAATTTCCTTGCCAGGTGTAAGTGCATCTAGCCTTTTAGTGGGTTTTGGGTGACTAAATGACAACACGGTGAAAGGACTAACAAGTTTTCTGTGTCAGGTAATTTATTATAATATTACATACACTTGGGATATGAGTTGTTATATCATGTGAAGTGTATCAATGGTTCAATCACAAAGGCAAACTTGATGGTGTTCCATATTGTGTTGAAATGAAAAGTTAAAATGATGTGTTGTTGTAAAGACAATCTAGTTCAAGCACAAAACAACAATGCAAATGAAATTCAAGCAATGGCTTATATGTTATGGGACATCTATGATTCATATGAAAGTAAGCATATTTGAATTGGTATACGAGACATGAGGTCTTGCATAGGAATGGTCTCATTTAAAGAGCTTGCTATGAAATCAACATTAATGAAGATGTTTTCACTTCATGGAATTCAATGTATGCTTATTGTTAATTCAAATCATGGTATGACTTGGATTGGCTTTTGAGGGTGAAGATAGTATGAAAAAGGCTTCGAAGGACCAATCGTAGGTGAAGGGCAAGCGATGGCTTGGGTGCCAAAGGACTATGGTTATGGTGTTGCATTTAGTCATGCCATTAATCAAGCTAAAGATGAAAGTGACTTGGTGCATATAATCATCTAGGAGGTTTTATATTGTGAGGAGAATCAAATTATTGTTGGATCATTTGATGAAAGTGACTTGGTGCATTTGGATTCATTCACATGTATGGAATTGAACCAAGTCACATGCTCAAGATGGCTATGCTCAAGCAACAATCAAAATGGACATGTATTTTGAAGATTGAAAGATATGGCATGGGTTCAAACAAGGATAACTCAAGCGGTTTAAATCCGTTTTTATTTAAACTTTACTTTATAGGTATGTCGTACTATTAAGAGAGATTCAACATGATGATATTTGATTGTCTCTAAGTGCTCAAGTTAACCCATGTGAGGTTTGAGAGAAGAGTGGCAAAAAGTGCTAACTTGGTGTGCTGTTGAGGGCAGTATCGAAGGGTTTGCTATTACATACTAGAGGGTTCGGTATGAACAACACGCATGATTTTTGGCTAGAATTTCCAAGTTTCAACAAGGAAATTTCTGGGTAAGGGTCCTCTATTGAAATTGACCTTTGAGCATACTGCCATTTCATACCAGAGGGACCGGTATTGACCTGATAGCTCCAACAACCAGTTTTTGAGTGGGAGCTATAAATACCCCCAAGCCCTTTTCTTTGAGGGCTGTTAATTCCTGGCACTTTCATACATGTTTTAGAGCCTTGTGAGACACTCCCCACACCCTCTCTTTGTGAGATTGATTCTAAGTGAGAAATCCAAGTGGTGGGTTGAGTGAGATTTGAAATAGTGAGCAAAAGAGAGCTAGCCAATCCTTGAGCACTTGTGGCATTCATCGATCTCGTGATTCGCATTTGCTACTTGAAAGCATCTAGGCCCCGGTGTTGGTTTCGGCAATTGATGACAATGCATAATTACCATGACTAACGTGTGTTTTGTAGAAACGTTGGTAAGTTAGGTCATGGAGATGATAACTGCTTTGGGCAATATGGTATTCATGTCCCTTGATAGAAATTGTTTCGGTTTTCAAAAGATCAACGACAAGATTAAGGACGGTTAGTTCCGGATGTCAAGGTGTTGAGTTACATCTGGAATAGTCGTTAGGATCTTTGTTTCTTCCTTTGACCGTACTATAAAGGGAGGCATGAGCGAGTAGCTTGACCTAGGTGAGTCTTGTGTTTACGTGTGGTGCACACTTATCAAACTTAGCACTAGGTAGCTCGAGAAAAGCTCAGAGTTCAGTTGGAAGCAACTTGGTTCAAGTTGTGTCGCGTTTAGAAGACGTTTGAGCTGTTTACCTATGACCGGATGCGGTCCTGGTCATGACCGGACGCGTCCGGTCAGTACTAACTCTTCACTGCGGGTTCAACTGATCGACCGGACGCGGTCCTTGAGAGGACTGGACGCGGTGGTCAGTCTGACACGTGTTCCAGAGGGTAAACAGTGTAATCGGACGCGACTGTGAAGTGATCGGCGCGTCCGGTCACGTTCTAGTAAGGTCCCATGGTGACCTGACGCGTCCGGTCACCTATGATCGGATGCGGTCGTGCGTCAGGTCATTTTTCCAGTAAGCTCTTGCATGATCGGACGCGTCCGATCATCCCTGATCGGCGCGTCCGGTCATCTCAAACCGGCGTATCTGGTCATCACAGATCGGCGCGTCCAGTCACTCAGCGTAGCTTTCGATTTTCGACCGTTACACCTGACCGGCGCATCCGGTCATGTCGACAGGTGCGTCCGGTTAGTGCGCGTTTTGCTGATTCGAAAGGTAACGGTTGGATTTGTCTGAGGGGTGTATAAATACATTCCCTCCACCTCTTTTAGAGGTCTCTTGCTCATTTGTTTAGCTGAGAAACATCTTTAGAGTACAAGGGAGTGCAAGAGCCCTAGTGAGGATAGAGATTTGCGAATCAAAGTTTGAGAATCCTCTCTAGTGACAAGAGTGTAGCAAGTGTGCATCCATCTTCTCATTAGGCTTGTTGTGGTCAAGTGAGAGTTCTAGCTTGTTACTCTTGGTGATCGCCATCACCTAGACGGTTTGGTGGTGATTGGGAGTTTGGTGATCATCCGACGAGATTGTGGGTGACCCAACTCAAGTTGTGAGCGGTTTTGGGTGATTCGCCATGACAGAGTGTCGAAGAATCAACCCATAGAGAGCACTTGATTCTTGCGTGGATCAAGGGAGAGCTACACCCTTGCGCGGGTGCTCCAACGAGGACTAGTGGGGAGTGGCGACTCTCCGATACCTCGGCAAAACATCGCCGTGTTCCTAACCCTTACTTTCAAGCATTTACTGTCGTGCATTACTTTCATTGCTTTACTTTCCTAGAATTACCATGCTAGTCTAAGATTGGAACTTAGGGTGCGAAACTTCTTTCGGTAGAATCACAAGGAACACTAGTAGGCACTAGGGGTGAAGTTTGGCTTGTAGGATTTAATTCTTACAATTAATTTTTAGAAAAGCCCAATTCACCCCCCCCTCTTGGGCATCTTGATCCTTTCAATTGGTATCGGAGCCGTGTTGCTCTTAATTTAGGCTTCACCGCCTAGAGCAAGATATCTAATGGGGAAGGACCACCTCCCACTTTTGAGGGAGACGATTTTCCATATTGGAAAATTCGTATGGAGGCGTACCTCGAAGCCATAGATGTTGGGTGCCTTAGAGCCGCAACCGAAGGGCTTCCTCCTATAAGGGATCCCGCCAACCCAAGTGGTGATGAGGAGAAGTACGACTAGAGGAATGCAAAGGCAAAAAATGCACTCTACCGGGGCTTAGGCAAAGATATCTTCAATCGTGTGCGCAATGCCAAAAACGCTCATGAATTGTGAGAAAATCTTTGTGCTCTCCATGAGGGAACTAAGAGTGAGCGTGAGGAACGCTATCATATTGCCTTAAAGAAAATTAATTCTTTTGAGATGCTTCCCAAAGAAAGTGCTAATGAGATGTACACTCGTTTGAATGTTCTTGTAGAAGATCTCAATGCTCTTGGACTCACTCAAATGAGTCAATCGGATGTTGCAAGGAGGATCTTGAGTGTTCTTCCCGTTGAGAAGTATGGACACATTGTCACCGTACTTCACCAAAGTGATCTCTCCGCCGCAACACCGACACAAGTATTGGGAAAGATCAACGCACATGAGATGTACATGCACATCACTCTGGAAGAGGGCTCATCATCTTCCAAGAAGAAAGACTTGGCCTTCAAAGTTAGCCATGAAAAGAAAAAGAAGAAGGGCCAAGCCATGATAGTGCAAGAAAGCTCAAGTGAAAGTGACATTGATGATGCATCACTTGCACTCATGGTGAGGAAGACCACCAAGATGCTAAAGAAGCTCAACAAGAGTGGCATCAAGTTCGATGGAAAGAAGAAGAAATTCTTCACAGGTAGCAAAAGGAAGCCAATCTCCGAAATGGATTGCTTCCATTGTGGAGAACTTGGCCACCTAGCTCACCAATGCCCGAAGCCTCCAAAAGACAAGTATAAGAACAAGTACAAGGGCAAGAAAGATAACTCAAGTGATGAAGAAGATGAGAAGAGAAAGAACAAGCCATACAAAAAGAAAGATGGCAAGAAAAGAGAGTTCTACAATAAGAAGGGAGGCAAGGCTTATATTGTTGGTGATTGGCTCACCGACATTGAATCATCATGTGAGTCCTCCAGCGATGAAAGTGACAATGAAAAAGAGAAGATCGCCGCACTTGTGATTGGGCCATCATCATCTTCACCGACATCTTCATCACCACCTTCACTGCCACCTTCACCATCATCTTCCACTACTCATCTATGTCTTATGGCTAAGGGTGATCGAAAGGTACAAAATAGTGATAGTGATGATGATGATAGTGATAGTGATGATGAATATGATGCACCTTCTTATGATGAACTTGTAAAATTGTTGAACAAATACTCTAAAATCATAAGAAGAACTAGAAATGAAAATGATGAGCTTCAACATAAAAATGAATCACTCTCATCTAAGCTTGAAAGTGCACATAAGACTAGGGATGAGCTCATAGATCAAAATGAAACTATGTCTTCTTCTCTCAAGGAGCTCAAAACTTCTAACAAGGAGCTTAGAGATAAATATGATAAAATTGAGAAGAAGCATGGTGAACTCATCACTAGGCTAAACTTGCTAAAAGATGAATACACCGCATTGAAAATCAATTATGATACTCTTATTGTTGCCAATGAGCTTGCTCTTGAGACACATGATGCTAGTAACCAAATTGTTAAGATTGATATAGCTACATCATGTGATGATTTGATTGTTGAGAACTTTGAGCAAGGCTCTAGCGGCAAAGGCAAGAGTGTGGTTGAGGCCAATGATTATGATGAGTATGTCAAGCTCAAGAGTGAGAATGAGATGCTTAAAGTTGAGAACAAGAAGTTGATGGCTCTTGAAAAGCAAGCTTCAAATCAGTCACTTATTGAAGAAAACAAGAAGCTCAAGCAAGAGAAAGAGCATCTCAAGACTGGCCTAAGCAAGTTCACAAAAGGCCAACATTTGCAAAGTGAGCTACTCATGAACACCGTAATGAAGTTGGATAGGAGTGGCATTGGTTATTTGGCAAATCAAGAGAAGAAGGTCAAGGCTCAACAACTTCAAAGCAAGTCAAAGCCCAAACCAAAGAGATGTGTTGAGTGTGGATAAGAAGGCCACTTTGCTCATGAGTGCAAAACTCCACCACCACAACCCTTGCCCAAGCATGCTAGACCCTTTGCTTTTAATGCTCATTACATGCTTAGAAAAGATTCAAGTGGAAAGATGAAAGTCATGTTCTTGGGTCCCCCTAACAAGAATAGGCCTAAGAAAATATGGGTTGCCAAGTCACTAGTTGAGAAAGTTAAGGGTCCCTCTCAAGTTTGGGTCCCTAAACAAAAGGCTTGATCTCTTGTGTGTAGGTGAACTACAAGACCGGTGGATCTCATTGGGTGATTGATAGTGGTTGCACACAACATATGACCGGTGATCCTCGTATGTTCACCTCACTTGAAGAGGATGGGGTATGTCAAGACAAGATCACATTTGGAGACAATTCAAAGAGCAAAGTCAAGGGTATAGGCAAGGTTGCAATATCAAATGATCATTCTCTCTCAAATGTGCTCTATGTTGCTTCATTGAGTTTCAACTTACTATCCATTGGGCAACTTTGTGATCTTGGCTACCAATGCTTGTTTAGTCCAAATGAAGTGGTTGTTACAAAGATAGATGACAAGCAAGTGATTTTCAAGGGCTTTAGATACAATAATCTCTATCTAGTTGACTTCACCTCTGAAGATGCAAACTTGATGACATATTTATTCACCAAAACTACACTTGGATGGCTTTGGCATAGGAGGCTTGCTCATGTTGGAATGAACACTCTCAACAAGCTATTGAAGAAAGAATTAGTGAGAGGTTTGAAGGATGTAAAGTTTGAGAAGGACAAACCTTGTAGTGCATGTCAAGCCGGCAAACAAGTTGCAAACACTCATCCAACCAAAGCCTACATGTCAACATCAAGAGTACTAGAACTTCTACACATGGATTTGTTTGGTCCTACAACTTACAAGAGTTTGGGTGGAAATCTCTATTGCCTAGTAATTGTGGATGATTACTCAAGATACACTTGGACCTTCTTTCTTCATGACAAATCCGAAGTGGCAAATTGCTTCAAGAAGTTTGCAAAGAGGGCTCAAAATAAATTTGAAGTCAAGATAAATAAAATTAGAAGTGATAATGGAAAAGAGTTTGACAACACCAACATTGAAGCTTATTGTGATGAGATTGGAATCAAGCATGAAGTCTCATCAACCTACACTCCTCAACAAAATGGTGTAGTTGAGAGAAAGAACCGGACCTTGATCACTCTTGCAAGAACAATGCTAGATGAGTACAACACACCAGAGAAATTGTGGGCCAAGGCAATCAACACCGCATGCTATGCTTCAAATCGCCTCTTCCTACAAAAGTTCCTTTGCAAGACCCCTTATGAGTTGCTAAATGGGAAGAAGTCGGACGTCTCATTCTTTCGGGTGTTTGGTTGCAAATGCTACATCTACAAGAAGCGTGAACACCTAGGGAAGTTCCAAAGACGTTGTAATATTGGTTTTCTTATTGGTTACTCATCAAAGTCCAAAGCATATAGAATATTTAACCATGCCACCGGTTTGGTTGAAGAAACATATGATGTGGAATTTGATGAATCTAACGGCTCCCAAGGAGCAATTGAGAATTGTGATGATGTAGGTGATGAACCATTGAGAGAGGCCATGAAGAACATGCCGGTGGGAGACATCTAGCCTAAAGATGATGAAGACGATGTACAAATTGTCAATCCACCATCTTCATCATATGTGCCTCAAGATGATGACAAGAATGAGAGAGTTGAAAATGAAGACACCCATGTCTCTCATCATCAAGCTGAGGCACAAGCACAAGATGTTGATGCTCCCCATCCTACTCCTCAAATGGTTGATCGAAGAAACTCACCCCTACTTCAAACACATCCACAAGATCTCATCATAGGGAGTCCTACAAAGGGTGTAATGACTCGATCTCAAAAGTTTAATTCTTTTGTTGAACATCACTCTTTTGTCTCTTGTCTTGAACCTAAGAATATAGAAGAAGCTCTTCAAGATATGGATTGGGTGAATGCCATGCATGAAGAATTGAACAACTTTGCCCGCAATCAAGTTTGGACACTTGAAGAGCATCCAAAAGGTGCAAGAGTCATTGGAACCAAGTGGGTGTTCCACAACAAGCAAGATGATCAAGGCGTAGTAGTAAGAAACAAGGCAAGACTAGTAGCAAAAGGGTTCTCTCAAGTTGAAGGTCTTGATTTCGGAGAGACTTTTGCACCCGTTGCAAGACTTGAAGCCATTCGTATCCTTCTTGCATATGCATCACATCATGATATGAAACTATATCAAATGGATGTGAAAAGTGCATTCTTAAATGGTTTCATAAAAGAACTAGTCTATGTTGAACAACCTCCCGGGTTTGAAGACCCTAGATATCCTATTCATGTTTATAGGTTGTCCAAGGCGCTATATGGGCTCAAGCAAGCCCCTAGAGCGTGGTATGAGCGCCTCCGGGACTTTCTCATTGAGAAGGGCTTCACTATTGGGAAGGTTGACACCACACTATTCACCAAGAAGTTTAATGAAGAGATCTTCATTTGTCAAGTCTATGTTGATGATATTATCTTTGGGTCAACAAATGAAGATTATTGCAAAGAATTTGGTGAATTGATGTCAAAAGAGTTCGAGATGTCAATGATTGGTGAGCTAACATTCTTCCTTGGTTTTCAAGTCAAGTAAATGAGAGAAGGGATTTTCATCTCTCAAGAAAAGTATACCAAGGATCTACTCAAAAGATTCAAGATGGAAGAATGCAAGCCAATCAAGACCCCAATGCCAACTAATGGACATCTCGACCTAGATGAGGGAGGTAAACCAATCGATCAAACTCTTTACCGTTCTATGATTGGTAGCTTGTTGTACCTTACCGCATCTAGGCCCAACATCATGTTTAGTGTGTGCATGTGTGCCCGCTTTCAAGTGTGCCCCAAAGAACCTCACCTAAGTGCCGTAAAAAGAATCCTAAGATATCTTAAGTATACCCCAAGCATTGGACTTTGGTACCCCAAAGGAGCTAGATTCCAACTAGTTAGCTACTCTAATTCAGATTATGCCGGTTGCAAAATTGATAGAAAAAGCACATCCGGAGGATGCCATTTGCTTGGGAGATCCTTAGTATCTTGGTCATCTAAAAAGCAAAATAGTGTGGCTTTATCCACCGCCGAGGCGGAATACATTGCCGCGGGGGCTTGTTGTGCTCAAATCCTATACATGAAACAAACCCTCCTAGACTATGGAGTTGTTCTTGAAAAGGTGCCGCTTTTATGTGACAATGAAAGTGCGGTTAAAATTGCTAATAATCCGGTACAACACTCTCGCACCAAGCACATTGATATCCGCCACCACTTTCTAAGAGATCATGTTGCTAAAAATGATATATCACTAGAAGGTGTAAGAAGTGAAAATCAATTAGCGAATATCTTCACTAAACCTTTAGATGAGGCTACCTTTTGTAGATTGAGAAGTGAACTAAATGTGCTTGATTCTAGTAACTTTAAAAGATGAGCTTGTGTTGTCCCATGCATTGCATTGTACTTTATGCCATGTTTATTTTCCCGCAATGCATCTAGAACTTGTCTAACACGGTTACGATAACCCTCCTTTGGAGGAGTGAAAAAGCCTAACCATGGATCAAACTTGACAAGCAACCAAGCTCTCCTTTCTTGTTTTGCATTGCATATGCATGGTTGTTGCTTTATCGTTTCTTTTTGGTTTAGCTTTGAGTAACCTCTGTGTTCGTCCATGAATAGAGAGAGCATTTGAAGCTCCCAAGGGTTCATAAACTCTATTGCATGGCCATACATTTCTCCTCAGGTGTTTATTGAATATTTTCTTAAAAATAATACTAGCCTAAGGCAAAATATTTTGAAAATTTTGAGAGTTTGAGTGAGGTCACTCACATCAGGTTCCAATTGGTGTTTATTTGAGTCTCTTTGAATTGGAACTTGATTGGGAGAAGTCGCGTCAAAAAATAGTTTGAAAAAGAGCTTTTTACAGCGACCGGACGCTGGACCGGACGCTACATCGGACGCGGTTCAGTTTCACCACCGCGTCCGGTCTTAGCGTCCACCAGCGCGTCCGATCATTCATGAAGTTTTTCTTCGGAACCTCAAACCGGACGCTGCACCGAACGCGCCCCTGTCAACCACCGCGTCCGGTCCCGGTAACCACCACCATGTCCGGTCATCCGTTCCAAATTTCCGGGCTATGTCAAACCGGACGCTGGCAGCGTCCGATCGTGATAATCAGACACGTCCAGTCATTGAAGGAGCTTACTAGAATGTGACCGGACGCTGCCTCCACCGCGTCCGGTCATTCGACCACCGCGTCCGGTCATCACGCAAAAAGCAGATCTCACCCTTTTAACCGTACGATTGGATCTAGTTCTCCTTTTCATCCGCCATCGTTTTTCTCGCCGACTCGCCGGGCCTCCACCGCCACGCCATCACTAAGCCCACAGACCTCACCGGAGCCGCGCCATAGCTCCTCACGCCCGCACTGAGCTGCTCTACCGCCGCGCCCGCGCCCACGCCACTGCTGCCGCAACGCCACCGCACCATGCCACCACGCCCGCGCTCACATTAGCGCTCGCACCGAGCCGTCGCGCCTGCGCCTGCAACCTCACCGGAGCTGCGCCGCCGCAGTCGCACCTAGACCGAGCCCTAGCCTCTCCTCGGAGTTCTCTCCCTGCCCCGCTCACCCATCGCCGAGGTCCTCATTTTTCTCACCGAAAACCCTAACCCTAGGTCGCGAGGTTTTCATCTTCGAAATCATCTCCATCTCCGCAAGGTAATGTCTTCTCCTTGGATTAGGGTTTACCGTCGATTTTTCGGTGAATTACTAATTCAATTGTCGATCGATCGTCGATTGTATTCCAGGGTTTCGGTCACCGTCTTTGGGTAACCCTAACGCGTCAAGATCGTCTTCCAGTCACCGGATCATCGCACGTCGAGGTAGCTATCGCTGTCATCTCATATCTTACCTCTCCTGCTTGCTCTTACTAGGATCTCGCTTATCTTTTAGATATATATGTTGCTTATAGTAGATCCATCTATTCTATTATTTCAGTTTGTCCTGTCAGTGCTGAGTGGTTCAGGTGATCAGTTGTGAATCCAAGGGCAAGCCTGCGGATACGGATTGAGGCCAAGCCTCACAAGGTTCAGTACATCATCTACCTTTTTAGTTTGTCTCAGTACATCCTCTTGTCAGTATGATTCGATGCAAGAACGCTGGTGGGGCACCTAGTGACGGGGATGACAGTCCCCCCAGGAGGACAGAGGTAGCTCGCGGGAAGCGAGTTAAGATTGCTGTCAAGAAAAGGAAGAGAACTCTTACAGTGGCAGAGATAGCTCAGGCAGTGGCAGATGCAGCAGATGCAACAGAGAGGGGTGGCAGGAGCAGTGGTATTCGCATTGGCGAGAGACGCTTTCATCTTGCTACAGAGGAAACAGTGGATGCCCCTGCAGAGCAGCCTACAGAGGATCCACAGGAGACTAAGGAGCAGATAGTACAGACTCCACAGCGTCATCGCTCAGGACGTACGTGAGCTCAGGTCACTCCCAGGCCAGAGGGCTAGCGTCGTGGAGGTCGTCCACCTCCCAGGGCTAGAGGTCACCCCCTGTTGAGCACTTTGACCTCAGGGGTGCTACAGCCAGACAGGTCCAGACCCTCAGGTTCGTTGAGGTCACTCGGTGGTTCCCACCCTAGCGGGATCCCCGGGCGTCAGAGGGCTTCTACACACCTCTGTACGGGGATTTCTATAGGGCCTATGTCGACAGTGGAATAGCTTTCAGACCCCAGAGAGTCTGTCGACTAGAGGCACTAGTTGAGGTGGTTGGTGAGCAGCTTCATCCACATCTGTCTTTTCTGCTTGGACTATCAGATCTACTTGGACGGACTAGAGCATACTGCGGAACTTGGGTCAGAGAGTTTTACTCATCACTATGGATTGACCCTGCACATCAGTTCATCCACTTTGCTTTCAGAGGTTGTGACCGTAGGTTATACAACACCAGGGTACGGGAGATTCTCAGACTCCCCGCTTCAGAGACCAAGATCCATCAGTTGTGCTTCAGACAGACTGCTCCTCCGAGACGCCCTCACGGCGGGACAGTGCCTCCTACTGACTTGATTCGACCCTGCTTCCATAAGCCTTTTGGCGAAGGGTCTCGACGCACGCCAACTAGCTTGACACCCATAGCGAGAGTACTAGATGCTATAGTGAGGAGGACACTTCTTCCTAGGCTTGGATACAGAGAGGGTCTCACTCGCATGCAGCTATGGGTGGTACATCACCTTGTCTCACAGACCCGTTTGACCTTTGGGATCTGATGCTTTGTGAGATGGAGGATACCTTGGCAGAGGGGTTCAAGGGACACAGGCAGCTACCATATGCACACTGGATCTGCTTCATCATCAGGACTGCCTGTGAGTTGCCTGCAAAGATTAGAGCTAAAATCTCTGATACTACCATAGCCTTCCCAGAATATGACATCCGCCAGCTGTGGGCATCAGTGACTAGAGAGCAGGCACCTGGCCTAGGACAGCAACAGAGGCCAGAGGTACCAGAGACAGTCGCTGAGCAGGACGAGACCGTTGAGGGTCTTACCGAGGCAGAGCTTGCAGATTTAGATGCTCAGCCAGCTGATCAAACCGAGGATGTGGCCACTGACAGCACAGATGAAGACTACTAGCCCATCCCCCGGTACCGCTCTCCTCGGCCTCACGACCATGAGGCCGGTGGCTCTGGCTTAGCCTCCCGCTCAGATCTAGCCATGGTGGCTATCCTTGAGAGGTTGACCCAGGCCCAGGAGAGACAGGAGATACAGATGCAGCGACAGGCACAGGACTCAGCTACAGCGTTTGCACAGATTTAGGCTCGCCAGGACGAGCTCCAGAGGCAGCAGCTCGAGTTTCAGCGACAGCAGTTTGAGATGCAGAGGCTGCAGGCAGCCACTCAGCAGCAGTACTTAGAGCTCCTACGCCACCTTGTCACTGTGGGAGTATCGCCACCACCGTCTGTCCTGACTCTAGCCTTACAGTCCAGTGGACCTCAGAGTCAGGGGCAGCCGAGCTTTCAGTACACCTCTCCTCAGCAGCAGGTACCGCAGACGTTTCAGTCTCCGAGCTACACGCCTATCTAGATAGGATTTACTCCACCAGCTCAGCCGGGACCACACCTCCTCTCAGGCCCGGCATTCCCTGATTTCAGTGCTACATACAGCGAGCTGACTGGACAGCCAACACCGTCGCACTCTACTTTTGTGACTACCTCAGACATGTCGACTTCAGAGACTGCTGCGTTTCCAGTGATAGGGGCTACTACTATAGACACTCTGCCTTCCTTAGTTGCATCTACAGATCCTCCCACTCTAGGTATCTTTCAGGCTCAGGTGATAGTGACTGATCCGATAGTTGCTTCTACACCTTCAGTCACTGCACCTCCTCTACAGACCCAGACTACTTCACTGCCACGTTCAGCTTTAGAGGGTCAGCCTGATAGTTTAGAGTCTGAGGAGGATACTTCACAGTTCGTGATCACTCTGCGCTCCTTAGCACCCGACACGACAGCTTCTGTTCCCCCGTCAGATCCCTAGATTAGTTTTTGGCGGTTGATGCCAAAGGGGGAGAGAGAGCATAGATTCAGGGGGAGTGGTGATAGAGGGTTTTGTTTTTCGTGTGTGCTATTTCATGCATCATGTTTACTTTTCTCGCCCTGCATTGTGTGACTATGAGTTTGTGAGACTATGTCTTAATGTTTTATGTCACTTAATGGTGTTTAGCTCATAAGGTTGTGCTTTCGTGCCTTACTCCGATTTCATATGAGCTATGTTTTATGTGTACTAACTCTTCATGTTTTATCTTATGAGTACACTCAGTTGGCTTGGAACACATAAGCAATGACTAACCCCTTGTGCTTACAGCTTTATGCTTATGTGAACCAAGCATGATCGAAAACCTCAACTCATATCTTCTGAATCTAAGTGTTGTCATCAATCACCAAAAAGGGGGAGATTGAAAGCATCTAGGCCCCGGTGTTGGTTTTGGCAATTGATGACAACGCATAATTACCATGACTAACGTGTGTTTTGTAGAAACATTGGTAAGTTAGGTCATGGAGATGATAACTGCTTTGGGCAATATGGTATTCATGTCCCTTGATGGAAATCATTTCAGTTTTCAAAGGATCAACAACAAGATTAAGAACGGTTAGTTCCGGATGTCAAGGTGTTGAGTTACATCTAGAATAGTCATTAGGATCTTTGTTTCTTCCTTTGATCGTACTAATAAAGGGGGGCATGAGCGAGTAGCTTGACCTAGGTGAGTCTTGTGTTTAGGTGTGGTGCACACTTGTTAAACTTAGCATTAGGTAGCTCGAGAAAAGCTCAGAGTTCAGTTGGAAGCAACTTGGTTCAAGTTGCGTCACGTTTAGAAGACGTTTGAGCCATTTACCTATGACCGGACGCGGTCCTGGTCATGACCGGACGCGTCCGGTCAGTACTAACTCTTCACTGCGGGTTCAACTGATCAACCGGACGCAGTCCTTGAGAGGACCGAACGCGGTGGTCAGTCTGACACGTGTTCTAGAGGGTAAACAGCGTAATCGGACGCGACTGTGAAGTGATCGGCGCATCCGGTCATGTTCCAGTAAGGTCCTGTGGTGACCTAATGCGTCCGGTCACCTATGATCGGACGCGGTCGTGCGTCAGGTCATTTTTCCAGTAAGCTCTTGCATGATTGGACGCGTCCGATCATCCCTGATCGGCACGTCCGGTCATCTCAAACCGGCGCTTCCGGTGATCATAGATCGGCACGTCCGGTCACTTAGCGTAGCTTTCGGTTTTCGACCGTTACACATGACCGGCGCGTCCGGTCATGTCGATAGGCGCGTCCGGTTAGTGCGCATTTTGCTGATTCGAAAGGTAACGGTTGGATTTGTCTGAGGGGTGTATAAATACATCCCCTCCACCTCTTTTAGAGGTCTCTTGCTCATTTGTTCAGCTGAGAAACACCTTTAGAGTACAAGGGAGTGCAAGAGCCCTAGTGAGGATAGAGATTTGCGAATCAAAGTTTGAGAATCCTCTCTAGTGACAAGAGTGTAGCAAGTGTGCATCCATCTTCTCATTAGGCTTGTTGTGGTCAAGTGAGAGTTCTAGCTTGTTACTCTTGGTGATTGCCATCACCTAGACGGTTTGGTGGTGATTGGGAGTTTGGTGATCATCCGACGAGATTGTGGGTGACCCAACTCAAGTTGTGAGCGGTTTTGGGTGATTCGCCGCGACGGAGTGTTGAAGAATCAACCCGTAGAGAGCACTTGATCCTTGCGCAGATCTAGGGGGAGCTACACCCTTGCGCGGGTGCTCCAACGAGGACTAGTGGGGAGTGGCGACTCTCCGATACCTCGGCAAAACATCGCCGTGTTCCTAACCCTTACTTTCAAGCATTTACTCTCATGCATTACTTTCATTGCTTGTTTACTTTCCTAGAATTACCATGCTAGTCTAGGTTTGGAACTTAGGGTGCAAAACTTCTTTTGGTAGAATCACAAGGAACACTAGTAGGCACTAGGGGTGAAGTTTGGCTTGTAGGATTTAATTCTTGCAATTAATTTTTAGAAAAGCCCAATTCACCCCCCCCCCTCTTGGGCATCTTGATCCTTTCACTACTGTTGGAGCTTGGCTCCTAGATGGCTAGGAGTCACCGGCGAGCAACCAAGGATTGTGGTATACCACGACAAGTTTGTGATGGCTTCGATTCCGCCTCCGCAAGGGAAGGAATCACTCTAGTGGTTTGAGGTAAGTGGTTGAAACAGACCACGACTAAAGTGGATCCTAGAGTGGTCACTCATTACCTCCTCAATGAAGAGTATGACTTGAGGGAGCCTGAACTTCGGTAAAACAAATATTGTGTCTCATTGCATTTTGAATTGCTATATTTGTTTGTCTCTCGATCTACTCAGGTTCTGATCTTTGGTGTGCAGGGAATACTCATTTCACCTACTAGGAACCCCGTGAACCTTTGGATCAAAGTTAGAGCCAAGGAGAAGGATGTTCCCTAAGGAACTTCACTGATCCGTGAATACCAGACCCTCCGGTATTGCATACCGGAGCCTCTAGTATTGCATGGTCCTGCAGCGACTTTGTAATTCTATGATTAATTAATTTGTATTGCAGGGTGGTGGCTTCTTTATCTTTGGGGTATTTGTTATACTCAGTGTTTTTACTTAGAGGGTTGTTTTACTCTGATTTGGGATTTCCATGCAATTGGAAATCCCCTTCCAATAGCTTTCGCATTTTGAGTTATATTTTTTTACAAACGTCTATTGACCCCTCTCTAGGTGACATCCTCGATCCTTTCACCAGGATGCAAACTCGTCACCTCTAGACATGATACCATAGGATTCAAACAAATGAGCAAACAAATGAGCTGCATTCACTGACCATTTCAATCCAAAAATATAAACGAGAGACTTGGAAAAGTTTGGGTGTATATCATGGGGTGCATCATGATGGACAAGGTCATTGCCAAGTGGGTTAGTGAAGACTTTGGACTCAAATTCCCCTTCTCATGTTAGATAACTAGATTTAAATTCTTCCAATTTCAATTAGCATCTAGTTCCTTTTTATCCCTAGGTTTGCATTTGCACGTTTAAATTCTTGTCATGCATACACTAGGTAAATCATATGGTAGGATTGCTTGGTTTCACTCTCTTAACCCTTGGAGCAATCCTACATGGTTTAAAATTTCTTAGGAGCATGACACATAGCTCATTTTTCTATTAGTTTATCTTATATGTGCCAAAGCCCAAATTGTAGATAACTTACCCCAAATATCACCCATAAAAATGATTCCCACCTTCAAGTCATGTCATCTTTCAAGTGCTATTTTGACCTTAAAAGTTAATGTGCATGTCTCCTACAAGTATTCCATGCTTGTATGCAAACTTTTAGGGGGAGGTCACTCTATAAGTTGGAAGCTTTGAGATTAACTCTTCTTTCAAGATTATGTGTGTAGTAGTCTCATTGCAAGGAAAATGGAGTCCTCGGAGATAAGCATCATTCCTTCAAAGTCCTACAATTGGTATCAATCGAAATGGATTTCTACATATGGTATCCATAAATCGATGTCATTATGTCTATATTCAATTTGGTATCTTTTATATCTTTTCCATGCATTATATAGATTAAACTCCCTTATGCATTAATTTGCTGATTATGCATATGCCTTGCTATACACCATATGTATGCATATACTTATAGTAGCTTAGTCTATGTAATGTGATAGTCAAGTTTTGTGATCAATTCCATCCACATATAAAGGATCATAAAATTTTACCCTCCCTTGTGCTACTAATGTCTTCATTTTCGGTGTTTGATTCCAAAGGGGGAGAATTTGTAGACCAAAAGCAAGCCCACCCCATAATAAATACCAAAATCCACAAATTCAAAATTTTGAAGGTTGCAAGTGGTATCAAGCATACAAGTGGCATTGGTAAAAGGTCCTAAATGGCTAGAGGGGGTGAATAGCATATAAAAATTTCTACAACAACACTTAAGCAACGTAGTTAGATAATTAAACGGTGAAGCGAGTGTTGCGCTAGCCTAGTAAAGTTGCAAGCCACCTACCAACAATTCTAGTCAGATATGATCACTAAACACTCAAGGGCTATGTCACTACTCTCTACACTAGTGGAGCTAGCTAGAAAACACTACTACTAAGAAACTAAGCTACACAGCTAGTTACAACTACCACAAGCTCTAAACAAGATAAATACACAAAGTAATGCAAGAGTGTGGTAGATAAGATATACCGGCGTGGCAAGTGATCAATCAATGAATACCAAAGAATACCAAGGAGACAATGACAACACAATGATTTTCCACCGAGGTTCACTTGCTTGTCGGCAAGCTAGTGCCCTTTGTGGCGATTCACTCACTTGGTAGCTCACGCGCTAATAGGCATCACATGCCTAACCCTCAACCGGGTGCCACACAACTAACACAAGATGAGGATCCACAAGCCACATGCAATCCACTAGAGTTGCCTTTCGTGGTCTCCCACGGGGAAGGCATAAGAACCCCTCACAAGCTCAACGATCAGGGCCAACAACAATCACCAATAGCCGCTCAACGATCCACCAATCACCAGGTCATCTAGGTGTCGGCAAACACTAAGAGTAACAAGTTCTCCACCAGCGCAAAATCACCCAACTAGTGCCACAAGATGCTAGACCACTAAGCATTGCACTAGAGGCTCACCAATCTCACTCAAATGATGAAATCAAGTGTGCAAGTGAGTGGATTGTGTATGCTCAGCTCCTAAAGGGTGTATGTAGGTGTTAGAAAGTGACAAGAGAGTGGCTAAGGCCCGCCACCTCTATTTATAAGCCCACAAGCAAATAGAGCCATTACCCCTTTGGAGCAGATTCTGCAGGGGCAACAGACACGGTGATGTGATCACCAAACATGGGTGATGGTGCCCCAACGATCGAAATCCAACGGCCGTTGGTCACTAGATAGGGGTGGCGGTGGCACCGAACAGGGTACGGTGGTGCCACCTCGGCCAAACCCCCAAAAAACTATAGCCTTTGGATTATTAGGGGGTGCCACCAGATAGGGGTGGCGGTGCCCACCCCTATTTTCCCTAGCCTTTGGAAAAATAGGGCAGTGACACTAGACACCCCCTGGTGGTGCACCGTCACGCCAGGGGTGGTGCAAAGCGCCACTGACGGTGCCCATGCCCACACTTGCTTCTCTGCCGAGGCTAAGTGGTCACTGCCACACCGGATAGGGGGTGGCGGTGCCCCCAGAGGCAGCACCTCATCCCCTTTTTCGCCTCCTTTGATTCCTTTGCAAATGTGCTAACACCACAAGTGATTCACCATCAAGTGTAAGTGTGTTAGCACTTTCATAATCATTTTTCAAAGGTTAATCACTTCTCACCGATTGTGCGCTAGGCCTTAAATGCATATGCAAGTATTCTTACACCTAGTGGCACTAGATGATCATGTTGTTTGTAAGAGATCCCCTTCCCTCTTAATAGTATAGCCATCTATCCTAAATGTGATCACACTCCCTAAGTGTCTTGATCACCAAAACAAAATGGCCCTATGGATATCACCTTTGCCTTGAGCTCATTTTATTTTTCTCTTTCTTCTTTTCCAAGCATGAGCAATTGATCATCACCATAGCCATCACCATCATCATGATCATCATTTCATGTGGCCATCTCCATCCATGAGTGCCACCTAGCTCCATCACCTGGATTGGACCAACCTATCTTAAATCCACACTTAGAGCATAGGGTTAGTCCAAATAGGTTTCATTAATAAACCAAAACCAAACTTGGGCTTTCAATTGGATGGTACAAGTGGTTGTGGTTATGGGAGATTGTAAATAAAAATGAGGAAAATCCCATTTTGGGAGATGGTCCAAGAAAAGGAGGAAGTAGATTATGGAGTTAGGGGGAGGCTTAAGTCCATAATACCACACAAGGGGACATTGGCAAGGGAAAGATATGTTCTCAAAATTTGTTACAAGTAGTATCTTTTAGCATCATAAAATCTTGCCTTTGCATTACATCCTAGAAAGTAGATTGCATTTTAATTTTTGTATATATTATTTGCTTGCTTTGGTCATGTTGTCATCAAGCACCAAAAGGGGGAGATTTTAAGGAAAATGGACCCTTGCCCATTTAGTTTGGATTTTGGTGTTTGATGATCAACATGACCATTTGGACTAATATAATTTGCTAGTGTTTTTTGATATAGTTCAAAGGGTGCAAAAGTGGACTTGGACTTAGGCGAAGAGGTGATCCAGAGGATCAACACCTCAAGCGAGACATTAGAAGCATTGTTGAAGACCTTAAAGACAAAGCAAAAGTTCAAGCCACGAGATGGAACCAAGCCAGACGCGAAGATCATGAAGAAACAAGTTGAGAAAGGGTGTCGGACCCTAAGGGCGTCAGACCAATAAGGCTGAGCAAACCGTAGCATGCGACTTTTAGCAAAAGGTGTCAGACCGAGGTGGAACAAGGGCGTTGGATCAATTGGTCCCATGTTCATCGTAGCAAAACACGTTGGACCAAGTGAATAGTATGGGCATCGAACTAATTGCACCAGCATCCGACGGTGTCTAGAGAGGTTCCAGAGAAGGATTTTGGGTGTTGGACTATGCTGATGCATGGCGTCGTACCATGTGCTTCATGGGGCGCGCCTAGCTGTCAGTGACCTAATGGTCGGCAACGGTCGGCAGTAGCAGTGGCTAGTTCCAACGGCTAGTCATGGGAGTGCGGAGTCGGACTGTCCGTTGACCACTGTTAGATGGTCCGACAGTCACACAAAAATGTGTGCCAAGTCTCCTATGACTCTATTGTTTGGGGAGGCTATTTAAACCCCATGGCCAACCATTTTGAGGTTGCTAGAGTGTGCTGAAGAGATAGGAGTGTCTAGACATCCCACCAAGTGCTCTAAACACCACAAGTGCTTAAGAGAAGACAGGTGATTAGTGTAGGTGCTTTGCGAAGTGCTTAGGCTAGTTAGACTTGTTTAATTGCACTTGCTCTAGATTTAGGCTTAGTGTTCAGTGAGGTTTGCATACCTCGAAAAGTAGGTGCTTCCACGCACTGTATTTGTACTCGGAGGGGCTTGTAGTCTTGCAAGACCACAACAACTGCATTTGGGTGTGGTCACCACCATGTACTAGAGGGAACGATGTAACACCCCGATGTTACGTAGGCATTTAGCATTACAAATTATACGCATGATACATCATTGCATTCATAATCACATGTGAAGCAGAGTGCATCTTGAGTTAAAGCATTTTTGTGGAACATGATTGTTGCATATAATGGTTTAGAATTGTTCCACCTTGATTATACTTGCTAGGCTACTAAAACATGTGTGGCTATAATTTTAAATCACCTAGAACTAGTTAGTACATTTTTTGGAGCAACTTTGGTAACCAAAGTTTAGTCAAAATTTGCTTTTAAAAATATTATTGGAAAATGGTCAAAAACCCTCCCTATTTACCTTTTATTCTCCAATTCAAAATCTATTGGGAATTTGGAGTTGGTCCCTTAATAAAAGTTGTAGAGAATTAAATTCTAAGCAACTTTCATTTTTGGGCCATTTTCAGAAAAAGTCATCTTCTTACTCCAAATGGGATTGTAAAACTGTTAATTGAATTTATTTGAAAATTTTCTAGAAAAAATAAAAAAAATGGAAAACCGTTTCCTCACCTTTTTGGGCCGTCGCCTCTCTTCCCGGGCTGCTCACAAATCGGCCCAGCCCAGCTCGGCGCACCGCGTTCGCCTCACCCCGCCTGCGCGCCCACAACAGCGTCGTGGCCCAGCCCACGCCCACGCGGCCTTCTCCCTTCTCCTGCTCGCGCGCCTCGCTAGCCGACCGCGGTAGAGTGCGCTCGCCATGTGGCGGCCGCATGCCGACGCCATCGGCCGTGTGGTGCCCGGCTGCCCGCGCACTCCACTTCAAATCACTGCGCTGCGCTCTGCCTCCATTCCATTCCTCCACTCGCTCGCTCCCTTCCTCATTTCTCTGGAGAAACCGAGCGGGAGGACCGCTCGCCACCGCTAGCCCTCGCCTCCGCCGCCGCGTTTCGACGACGGCAAGCCACCGCCGTCCGATTACCTGCGCACAGTGCTCCGCTACCGTCTCCTCTCCTCTGAACAAGCGCCAGCGGCTCCTTGCTCGCGTAGGTAGGGATCAATCACTCGGTTCCCGCCGCGCCGCCGTGGACGGAGCCGCCGAGCTCGCGCTCCGACCACCGGTGCTCTCGCTCCTCCTCTCTTCCCTCGAATGGCTCCATCATATTCACCTTTTCATCACGGTTCTCATGCGCGCCGTGCCTCGTCCGCTCGCGACCGGAAATGGCCGTTGGCCGTTGGCGGCCACCGCGCTGCCGCGGTCTAGGGCGCCGGCACGGCACGACCACGGTCATGCCCGCCCATGCTGGGTTAGGCCGTCCTAAGCCGGGCCGGCTCGCCTTCTTTCCCCGTGCGCGCGCTCAGGCCAAAACTGTATCAGGACGGTTGGTTTCACTGGGCCGGCCCGTTAGCAATAAGAAAAATTGTTTTTCGTTTTTCTTTTATTATTTGGGGAGAGAAATTCTTTGGAAAATGTTTGTGTAATCATTTTGGCTTCAAAAATTATGAAATAAATTGTGGTAGACTTCTTAGAACTAGAACTATGATCTAAAAATGTTGCATGTTAAGTTTGAAATACTTTTCTGTAGGGTTTTTATTTAATCATTGAAATTGTTGTTTTCTTGATAAATATGTAATAAATCATATAAAGCTCAAAAAAATATGGTTTCAATTTTGTTAATCTTTTTGTGTAATGTACTTTCTAGGAAAAATATGTGCCATGCATGTTCTATAGAAAAATTTTGATGTGTAGTACAAGTGCTTATTATTGTTGATAATTGTTATTTTTGATAGAGAGAAAAATATGAATAAAACATGTATATAATAATTTTTCTATAGTGATTGTTTATTGTGTAGAATGTAGGAAAAATTCTAAATCTGTTGTTTGATACTTTTCATAGTATAAAGTATTTTTATGCTCATTTTTAGGCCTTGGATTATTATTTTTGTGTAGGCAGTTCTAGTACTCCAAATGTAATGAAATTTTTGTGGCATGCTAGATTAGATGATAGTAAGCCACTGTAATTTTATCAGATTTTTCTATGGTACCAAAAGAAGTGTTGCTATTTAAACATAGTGTCAACTCGGGTTTAATTAACCTTGTTAATGCAAGATTAGTTGATAAGATTTGCTTTGGTGTATCTTTGAAGCATCTTAGATTTCTGGGGTGACTTGGCACGGTAGAGAATGTTTGTAGTAGTATACTAGTACATATTCTTAGATGATGTGGACTACCTTGTAGAAGAGTTGTATTTCCACTTTATGCAATAAAGTAAACCTGTTCATCTACATCTCATTCATCATGATCTCTACATGTCATCTCTGTAATACACCTAAGCATGAGCACTTATACATTTGCATCATACATGATCGTAAGAAGTAACTCCGGTAGCAGTTCCCGAGGAGCCAGAAGAGCAGCCCGAGGTGCAAGAGCAGGAGGTGCCCGAAGCCGACGAGGAGGTCGGTGAGGATCTTCTAGAGTGTCCCGACCACCGCCTGAGCTCTTTTGAAAGAGGCAAGCCCCGGAGCATTTCTCTCCTGGTTTACAAATATTTGATTAATGCTTTACTTTAACTGATGCATTACGTTTAGGAGTTGTTTTCAACCGTTGCTGCATTATACCTTGTTTACCCTATTCTACCATATCGTTGTTACCTTGGTATTCGCAGTCAAGAAATGCTTAGCTTGCTTAGACCGGTAGAAGTCAGGTGATTTTTTGTCACCTGTGAGCTATAGGTGGTTACCTGGATCTGCTTGAAAAAGTATGTCATCTTAGAATAACTATGTGTTAATGTGAAATTGAGACCGGACGGAGACTTACAGGGTTTCAGACTATAGTGTTTTCCGTCTGTGTTGATTAAGAACTGACCGTTGTTGGGCCTCGAGTCATGTTGAACGCATGCCTTACATTTAGTTGGCCGAATAATATACCTTTCGATGCGAAGCTGGGAGATTATTCTAGCCGAGTGGATTGCCCGGAATGCACTGTACCGGAGTAGGTGTGGTAGGACACGGGGGCGCGATGATAAGGTCAAAGAGCAGTCGGGTGGCCCCCGGGTACATGTGGTTCCTGGCAAACTTGAGACTTACCTGAATAGTTGACTCGGTGACCAATATCTCACTTTAGCAGATGAGTGAGGTTTGTGTGAGGAATAAATTACCAGATGGTTAATAATCGATTCGAATCGCCATCGTTCACTGGATAGTGAACACTTGACTTGAGTTACTTCATCGTAGTAATATTGATAGAACACTTCGACAGTTATATGGAATATGACATGATGAGAGTTGTTAATGATCATTGGTTATCCTTACTTGTTTAATCACATGTTACTCTAGTATAGGTGCAAATGTAGTTGACAGGTTAATAAAGATTTAACTTGATGCAAAGCTTCTGGAAAAGATTCTTTAAATGCTAAAAATGCCTTTTACAAATGAGTTAGCTACCCTACCATAAAGCCTGTCATGATCCTTGGTGTCATTTATTTTTGGTTATGTCGGGTAAGTCTAGCTGAGTACCTTCTCGTACTAAGAGCTTTGTACCCACTTGTTGCAGATGGACAGATGTATTACGGCTACTGTATCAACTGTCTTTATCCTGCGATGGGTGAAGCTTAGGACCATGGGCAGTGGTCATTCTCTATGCCTCGTCTAATGCTTTTGTTGGAGATGATCATCAGCTGGCACTTTATTTCGAACTCTACGTGTGTGTGGTTTGAACTAAATGATTCCGCTACTTTTATTTGAACTTGGTTTGTATAACTATGTTTAAACTCCGATGTATCCGTGATGTAAACTTTTATGTAATTTGTGAGGGTGACCGCTAAACTTATTACGATCTTGGCTAGTATGTAAGTTGGTTTGAAATCCATCGTGATTTCACGGACTACCGGGTTATACGGGCTTAAGTTTGCTAAATCGTCTGCTTGATGGATGATTTTCTTACTTAATTTCGTATAATTGGTCGGTTCTGTTACAGCTAGCTTCGGAGCATGGTTTAGCGTGTTTACTGTTCACAAGTGTATTTAAAACAAAATTTTGTTTGAAAAATATGATTTCCAAACTGAAAGTGTGCCAGTGGTCATATCCTTTATGCCTAGTTAAGGACTCTAGGTGGCTTATTTAACTACTGACTTGGGGTTCTTGCACCATATTTCTCTTTCGTTGCTCATACGGCGTGCTATTGTATGAGTGACACTTAATTGAGTGGTAATGTATAGATCAGCTGCCTCTACACCTCGGTAAGTGTGAGATGTGAGAGCATGATCGGATACACCGCCGATCTAGGGAGAGTGCTTATATGATACTAGAGTAATTACATGTTATACGCATGTTTTTACAAAAGTGTCGCATGTGTGGTTGTTCCGTCCGTTGAGGTGATGCCGTCAATAAGATGATGTTTTGGGTAGTTACTACCATTGTACGCGTATCTGGAGATTCGTGTAGAGTGTGTAGGTACATTTACTGCTTTCATGCATCCATGGGGAATTGGGCTGAAATGAATTTTCTGTAGGTACATAACAACGTTTCTCGTGTAGAACGTATTAGTTACGTATATGAGAGATTGCCTATATGCCACCGAATTCATTGCTAAAGATTATTTATTTCATAAGTTTGTGAGAACGTAAAAAACGTACATACATCATATTGCTTGTGCATTTCATTTATGTCATGCATTCCACCCCTTATAAAGTGATTTGTCTCCTTTTGTTAAAAATTGTATCAACTTAAAATATGTTCTCACCAGATAATCAAAACTTTTGCTACAGATAACCCGCATGAAGCAGACTGCCCGTAAGTCTACAGGTGGAAGAGCACCCCGGCACCAGTTGGCCCCGCGGGAGCGCCGCAGCACGAACATCTTTCTGAGCGAGTTTAGCATGCCAACCTTGCTATGGAGAGTGCTCTATGATGTGGAGTAGTGTAACACCCCTGGGTGTTAAACATGCATTCACATCCCGAAGCATGATCATTAGCATTGCATGCATGATTCACCACCATATGTCAATTTAAGTTAGAATTAATTAAATTATGAAAACACATGTTTGAACCCTGAATTAGTAAAAATTCTAGCTAAGATTGGTAAAAATTTGTTGAGCTATAACTCTAAATGACTTAGAAATAATTAACATGATTTTTGGAGCAATTTTTGTATTGAAAATCTCCCCAAATTTTGCTTTTAAAAATATTACAGAAAAATTAGTTTTTATTTAAAATTTGGACTTTAAATCACTAATTCAAAATCTATTTAGAATTTTGAAAAGTGCCCTAAATGAAAGTTGTAGAGAATTAAATTTTGAACAACTTTTGTTTTGGTGACAACTTGTGAAAATGTCTTTTTCATCTTCAAAATTTGAATTTGAATCAATTTAGAACATCTATAAATTTATTTAGAAAAGAAAAACATTTTCCTGGCCTTAACAGGCCGCGGCCACCCTTTCGGCCCGCGAGCCGAAGCCAGCCCGGCCCCGATCGCCCGCGCCTTCCCTGCTCGTGCACGCTCGCCGCGCCAGCGCGACCGGCCGCGGTCAGGAGCCGCCCGCCCCGTGGCCGCCGCCGTACGGCTCTGCCCGACGCATGGCCGCAGTGGCCCCCACGGCTGCACCACGCCTCCAAGCAGTCGAACCGAGCCGCTGCCCTCGCCATCCTCGCCATTCCGCACCCCGCCTGCTCGCTTTTGCCGCCCGCAGCGCAGCTCGCCATGGCACCCGCCGTGCCATCGCCGCCACCGTTCCGCCCTCTCTGCTCTACCTCCCTTCGATTCGCCACACCCCCGGCTCCGCCTCGCCCTTGGCTTTCCCGGACGCGAACCATCTCCACGGTTCGTGCTCAAGTGAGGGCCAATTTGGCTGCGTTCCTCCTCCGCTGTCGCCATGGCCGCCATTGGCCGGCGCTCGTGGCCGGAGCTCCTTCGTCGTCTTTCTCTCTCCATTTTTCCCTTGTCACATCCGCCTCTACCTCGCGGGTCTCGCGCGCGCCTCATCGGCCACCACCATGGCCTGTACCGGCCGGCCACCATGCACCAGCGCCGCTGCCCCACCATGCACGCTGGCAAGCTCAATGCTGAGCTCGTCTGACCACATGCTAGGCACCCTCGGCTTCGCCTCTCCACGGGGAAGCCGCTGCTGGTGACCTCACCGCCGGTGAGCTCACCGGCAGCGAGAACCGCGCGGTCAGCGCTCCACCGTCTCTGTGTGGCTGACCCGTGGGGTCATGGGCCCACCTGTCTGCCTCCTCTCGCGCACGCGTGTGCACTGCACCGGGTGCACCTAGCGTTTTGAGCGATCGGATTTCAAAAGGGTTTAAATAAAATGTTATCCAGAAATTGTTAAAATGGTTTCTAAAATCCATAACTTGCTCATTTTAGCTCCAACAATTGTGAAACAAATTTTATAGTGTTTCTCATGAATAGATCTATAGTTTAAAAATATTGCATGTCAAGTTTGAAATACTTTTCTGTAGGGTTTTTATTTAATCACTGAAATTGTTGTTTTCTTGTTAAAGATGTAATAAATCATAGAAAGTTTAGAAAAATATGGTTCCACTTGCAATAATTTTATTTTGTGATGTACTTTCTAGGAAAAATATATGTCATGCATGTTCTATAGAAAAATCTTGATGTGTAGTACAAGTGTTTAATATTGTTAATAATTGTTATTTTTGCTAGAGAGAAAAAGATGAATAAAACATGCATGTAATAATTTTTCTATAGTGATTGTTTATTGTGTAGAATGTAGGAAAAATGCTAAATCTGTTGTTTGATACTTTTCATAGCATAAAGTATTTTCATGCTTATTATTAGGCCCTAGCTTGTTATTTTTGTGTAGGCAGTTCTAGTAATCCAAATGCAATGAAATTTTTGTGGTATGCTAGATTAGATGATAGAAAGCTACTGTAATTTTCTCAGATTTTTCTATGTACCAAAATAGGTGTTTCTGTTCAAACCTACTTGCAATTAAGGTTTAATTAACCTTGTTAATGTATGACTAGTTAATAAGGTTTACTTTGGTGTATCTTTGAAGCATTTAATAAGATATGTTGACTTAGCATAGTAGTAGTAGAAGAGAATGCAGTAGATGACATGTGCTTGTAGTATATGTTCTTGAATGATGTTGACTACCTTGTAGAAGAATTGTATTCCTACTTTATGAAATAAAGTAAACCTATTTATCTACATTTCATTCATCATGATCATTACATGTCATTTCTGCAGTGCACCTAGGCATGAGCACTTATACATTTGCATCATGCAGGATCACAGGAAGTAACTCCGGTAGCAGTTCCTGAGGAGCCGGAAGAGCAGCCCGAGGAGTAGGAGGTGCCCGAAGCCAACGAGGAGGTCGGTGAGGATCTTCCAGAGTGCCCAGACCACCGTCCGAGCTCTTTTGAGAGAGGCAAGCCCCAGAGCATTTTTCTCCCCCGGTTTGCAAATATTTTATTAATACTTTACTTTAACTGCTGCATTATGTTTAGGAGTTGTTTGCAACCGTTGCTGCATTATACCTTGTTTACTCTGTTCTACCCTATCCTTGTCACCTTGATATTCGCAGTCAAGTAATTGCTTAGCTTGCTTAGACTGGTAGAAGTCGGATGATTTCCTATCACCTGTGAGCTATAGGTGGTTACCTGGATCTGCTTGAGAAAGTATGTCATCTGAGAATAGCTAAGTGTTAATGTGAAATTGAGACCGGGTGGAAACTTGCAGGGTTTTGGACTGTAGTGTTTTCCGTCTGTGTCGATTAAGGACCGACCGTTGTTGGGCCTCGAGTCATGTTGAACGCATGCCTTACATTTAGCTAGCCGAATAATGTACCTTTCGACCGCGAAGCTGAGAGATTATTCGGACCGAGTGGATTGCCCACAACGCACTGTACCAGAGCAGTAGTGACAGGATACGGGGGCAGGATGATAAGGCCAAAGAGCAGTCGGGCGGCCCCCAGATACATGTGGTTTCTGGCAAGCTCGCGACTTTACCTGAATGGTTGACTCGGTGACCAACACCTCACTTTAGCGGGTGAGTGAGGTTTGTGTGAGGAATAAATTACGAGCTGGTTAATAAACGATTCGAATCGCCATCGTTCACTGGATAGTGAACACTTGACTTGAGTGACTTCATCATAGTAATTCTAATGGAACACTTGGACAGTTATATGGTATATGACATGAGAGAAGTTGTTTAATGATCATTGGTTATCCTTACCTGTTTAATTACATGTTACTCTAGTACAGGTGCAAATGTAGTTGATAGGTTAATAAAGATTTAACTTGATGCAAAGCTTTTGGAAAGATTCTTTAAATGCTAAAAATGCCTTTTTGCAAATGAGTCAGCTACCCCACCAGAAAGTCTGTCATGATCCTTGGTGTCTTTTATTTTCGGTTCTATCGGGTAAGTCTAGCTGAGTACCTTCTCGTATTCAGGGCTTTGTTCCCACTTGTTGCAGATGGGCAGATGTATTACGACTACTGTATCAACTGCCTTTATCCTGCGATGGTCATTCACTACGTCTCGTCTGATGCTTTTGTTGGAAGATGATCCTGAGCTGGCACTTTATTTTGAACTCTGTGTGAGTGTGTGATTTGAACTAAATGCTTCCGCTACTTTTATTTGAAACTGGTTTGTAATAACTATGTTTAAACTCCGATGTATTTGCGACATGAACTTTTATGTAACTTGTGATGGTGATCGCTAAACTTATTACGATCTTGGCTGGTATGTAAGTTGGTTTGAAATCCGTCGTGATTTCACAGACTACCGGGTTATACGGGCTTAAGTTTGCTAAATCGTCTGCTCGGTGGATGATTTTCTTACTTAATCTCGTATAATTGGTCGATTCTATTATAGGTACCCGGAGGGTCAGGAGCCGGTGTACTCTTAGAATGAGAGCTAGTTAGCCGAGGATGGACTTGCAGTAGTGGAGATCACAGTCCCTACTCTTGGTGATGCTCCAGAGTGGGATGGTTGGCACTTGGAGTTTGAGGGACGCACTTCGGTTGAGAGTGCAGAGGGAGCAGCTTTTCGTGTCATCAGGGACATAATGAGCAGATTTCCCAACGAGTTGGTAGTAGCCTTGGCTGGCACTTTTCCTAGAGATGATCCTCGCGATGCTATTTGGGTGCAGCCGCAAGGAAGTGCCTTGGTCAGAGGCCCAAACAAAGGACAAGTTAGCGACAACCATGCTATGAGTGCTATGTATGCAGCTATCAGAGCATAACAGGGTCTTGAGTGTACCTATTGGATGTTAACTGGTTTGCGTGGTGATGATCGGCTCAAAGCAAGAAAATAGAAGAAGAAGTAGACACGTGCTATAGCTAGTTTGCAGGAGCAGTTGGCTGACATGAGCTTGCAGCGAGACCAGGCTCTAGAGAGAGGTGATAGTGCTCTGCAGCGGGTGCATACATTGACTTAGGCCAACAATAATACAGACCGCATGATTGGACAGTTGGTTCAGGAGAGGAATGAAGCCTGGAACGAGAGAGACCTTCTGAGGCAGAGGGTCGAGGAGCTAGAGGAGTATAACATCAACTTGCATGAGGAGTTTCATGCGCTCTACAATGGGATTGGCCCGTATGCTCCTCCAGACGCCGCCGGTATGGACGTCGACGAGGACGAGGACGAGCCTGCAGTTGCACCTACCGACAACGACAACATCACTACTGATGGTAGCGATGGTGATGTCTCCAACCCCGATGATGGCCTCGAGGAGTAGGCTAGTTGCTTTGTGTTAGCTACTAGACCCTGTCGCGATGACCTTTCTTTTGGTTTCATGTATCTTGATGTATCTCGTTTCAAACCTTGAGACTTGGTAGTATGTTGGAACTTGGTTGGTCATGCGATACCTGAGCGCATAAAAGTCCAGTGTGTGTATGCTGGCAACTTGGTTGTGTGGACATGATGTTTGCATTCGAAGTAATTTAATTAGTGGTGTTGTTTTAATTGGAATGCGATTATTGTGCCTCTGTTTTATTTTATGACTTGTTCTCTCCAATGAATTTAGTACAACATAATTTTTCATTCACTCACAATTAGTACAACTTCACTTAATTATTACTTGTTGCTGAAATATGTAGATGGCAAACACTCGCCGTGCCACGTATGAGGCTGCTGAAACTAGTGGTAATGGTGTCGGGGCAGGTGGGAGTGGTGAAAACAACGTCAACCATAATGATCCACACCCGGAACCACATTTGCCGCCTCCTCCACCGCTCACTGTAGAGGTATTCTTTGCACAGTTTCTTAGAAGTCAGCGCAATGCCGAGCAATCGCAGAAGAACATGGAAGATTTTATGTGTACCATTGCCAACAATGTTCAACGTGGTAACAATAAAGGTGGTGGCAATGGGGTGAATCAGTACAGCAACTTCAAGGATTTCATGGACACCAGGCCACCAATTTTCAAGGAAGCAACAGAGCCACTTGACGTTGAAGAATGGATCAACACCATGGAAGATAAGTTCCGTGTGTTGAGGCTGACTGAAGTACTAAAGACAGAATATGCTGCACGTCAGTTATAGGGACCAATAGGGATGTGGTGGAAGCATCATCGCACCATCTTCCCTCCAAATGCTCAGATCTCATGGAGAGAGTTCACTGAAGCCTTCCGTAGAGTTTATATTCCACCAGGGCTGGTTGAGATGAAGTTGGGAAAGTTCTTGGCTTTAAATCAGGGCACCAAAACCGTGACGCAGTATTTGCATGCCTTCAACAACTTGTGTCGTTATGCCCCCGACATGGTTGACACAGATGCTAAGAGAATTGCTAGTTTCAAGAGAGGGTTAAGTCTGAAGATGATGAAGCATGTGGGTACCAATACCCGCGCCAGATTCAATGACTTCATCAGTGATTGTCTGAAATAAGAGAAGAATAACAACGCGTACACTGCATCCAAGACTCACAAGAGGGCCTTTGAGTCAGGACCATCACAGCCAAGAGTTCTCACTGCTAATTGTTCTGCCTATCATCCGTCTGCACCAGGTGCAAGATTTAGGCCACCACAGCATAAAACCCAGAACTACAAGGGACTGTAGAAGCCATACAAGATGGTCGTGCCATTAGCAAAGACAACCGCTACTGTGGGACAGGGCAACTCTAAGGGAGCTATAGGATCTGCTGGTACAGTGAGGGGACCCTGCTACAATTATGATCAGCCACTTTTCAAAGTTCTATCCTTACCCGCCCAAAAAGAAGCAATAGACCTATACTGCTCGGGTACACCACACCACCGTGGATGAGATTCCTGAGGGAGAGCCTGTAACCGCTGGTAAGTTTCCTGTTAAGCAACATCATGTAGTTGTTCTATTTGATTCTGGATTATCACATTCTTTCATGAGTCAAGCATTTGCATAGAAACATGAACAACTATGCACAGATTTGAGTTATGGTTACCGCATAAGTTCGACGGGGGCTGATGTTTTAACTAATCAGATGGTTAGAGGGGCAACCCTTGAATTAGGTAGTCGGAAGTTTCGAGTGAACTTGATAGTTATGCCTGGACTAGTTTTGGATGTTATCATAGGGATGAATTGGATGAAGGATTAGGGAGCAGTTATAGATACAGGAAGTCGGGTACTTGCCCTTAAGGATCCCCATGGTGAGGATACTTTTTAGGTACCATTGCCTAGAAGAACAGACCTTGTGAGTGTGACATGTGCTATGGAAGTCATTTCTATTCATCAGATTCTAGTAGTGTGTGAGTTTCTAGATGTGTTCCCAGATGAGTTACCTGGTCTTCCGCCAGATAGGGATGTTGAGTTTGGAATTGAGTTGATCCCCGAGACAGCTCCAATTTCAAGGAGACCTTATCGGATGCCTCCGGATGAGTTAGCTAAGCTGAAGAAGCAACTAGAGGAATTGTTGAAAAAGGGGTTTATCCGGCCAAGTAAGTCTGAATGGGGATGTCCTGCCTTGTTTGTGAAGAAAAAGAAAGAGGGTACTTTTGAGAATGTGTGTGGATTATAGGCCTCTTAATGCTGTAACTATCAAGAATAAGTATCCTTTGCCACATATTGATGTTTTGTTCGATCAGTTAGCCAAAGCTAGAGTGTTCTCCAAGATGGATTTAAGATCGGGTTACCATCAGATAAAGATTAGGCCACAAGATATACTGAAAACCACCTTTTCCACCAGATACGGATTGTACGAGTATCTTGTTATGTCTTTTGGCTTAACAAATGCTCCTGCATACTTTATGTATCTAATGAATACGGTTTTCATGCCAGAGTTGGACAAGTTTATGGTTGTGTTCATTGATGACATTCTAGTGTACTCCGAGGACGAGAAAGATCATAAAGAGCATCTGAGAATTGTCTTGACCAGACTTAGAGATCATAAGTTGTATGCTAAGTTTAGCAAGTGTGAATTTTGGTTGAAGAAAGTTCCTTTCCTTGGTCACATTCTGTCAGAAAATGGAGTTTCAGTAGATCCGAGTAAAGTGCAAGAGGTTATGGATTGAAAGACACCAACCATAGTTTCAGAAGTTAGAAGTTTCTTAGGATTAGCTGGTTACTATCGCCGTTTTATACCAGATTTCTCAAAGATTGCCAAGCCAATGACAAGTCTGCTACAGAAAGATCACAAGTTTGTGTGGACAGAGGAGTGTGAGACAACTTTCCACACCATGCGGAAACTATTGACCACTGCTCCAGTTCTAACACAACCGGACATTGAGAAACCTTTTGATGTGTTTTGCGATGCATCTAAAACAGGATTAGGTTGTGTCCTTATGCAAGAAGGAAGAGTCATTGCTTATGCCTCCCGCCAGTTGAGAAAGCATGAGATCAACTATCCGACACATGATCTTGAACTTGCTGCCGTAGTGCATGCATTAAAAATTTGGAGACATTACTTACTTGATAATGTGTGCAATATTTTCACCGATCACAAGAGTCTCAAGTACATCTTCACCCAACCAGAGTTGAACATGAGACAGCGAAGATGGTTAGAATTGATCAAAGATTACAACTTGAATGTGCAGTATCATCCTAGAAAGGCTAATGTAGTGGCAGATGCTTTGAGTAGAAAGTCACATTGACTGAATGCACAACCTTTGCTCGAAGATGGTTTTGATCTGATGCACACTACCATGTTACATAGTATTCAAATTAGTTGCTCTTTGGAGAGTAAGATAATAGAAGGCCAGAAAACCGACAAGGGGATATTCCACATCAAAGAGAAAATTAAAGAAGAACCATCCAAGCACTTTAGAGTGGATGAACAGGACATGTTGTGGTTTGACGACCGTCTTGTTGTTCCCAAGGATCGGGAGCTTAAGAATAAACTTATGGATGAGGCTCACCTTTCGAAGTTATCTATCCATCCTGAAAGTAGCAAGATGTACCAAGAATTGGGACCTCGTTATTGGTGGACAAAAATGAAGAAAGAGATTGCAGCATATGTGGCTAGATGTGACACATGTTGTAGGGTAAAAGTCATTCAAATGAGACCTGCCGGATTGTTGCAACCTTTGTCCATACCTAGTTGGAAGTTGGATGATATAAGTATGGATTTCATCACAGGTTTGCCCACTACTTAGAAAGGACATGATTCGATTTGGGTAATCGTGGATCGTCTTACAAAGATAGCTCACTTTTTACCTGTCAAGACAGATTATCGACCACCTCAATATGCCAAGAAGTATATTGTTGAGATTGTGAGATTGCATGGCATACCGAAGACTATAGTGTCTGACAGAGGGTCACAATTCACTGCTCACTTTTGGGAACACTTGCACAAAGGATTGGGAACTAGTTTGATCCGTAGTACTGCCTATCATCCTCAGACAGATGGTCAGACCGAAAGAGTTAATGCTGTTCTGGAGGATATGTTGAGAGCATGTGTGTTGTCTTCCAGGGGTTCATGGGAGTCATGGTTACCCTTAGCAGAATTTGCTTACAATAATAGTTATCAAGAAAGTATCAAAATGGCACCATTCGAAGCTCTGTATGGCAGAAAGTGTAGAACACCACTAAACTGGATCGAGCCAGGAGAAAGAAGATATTATAGTATTGACTTCGTAGAAGAAGCCAAGAAGAAAGTTCATATCATTCAGCAAAATATGAAAGCCACTCAATCACGTCAGAAAAGCTATGCGGATAGGAGGAGATCGCTTGTGTTCGAAGTTGGTGAGTATGTTTATCTGAAAGTCACGCCAATGAAGAAGAAACGGTTTGGAGTACGCAGAAAGCTCGCAGCCAGATTTGTTGGACCACACAAGATCTTGGAAAGAAAGGGTCCAGTAGCTTATAAGTTAGAGTTACCTGAGACAATGGGTGCTATATTCCTAGTTTTTCATGTATCGCATCTCAAGAAGTGTCTGCGCGTTCCAGAGGAAACAATCGAACCCCGAGGCATAAAGATCAAGTCAGATTTGGTATATCGTGAGCAACCAGTTCGAGTTTTGGACTCTAAAGAGAGGGCTACTCGAAACAGTGTGGTGAAAACATATAAGATATAGTGGAGCCATCATGACGAAGGGGGTGCAACTTGGGAAACGGGTGAATATCTACAAAAAGCTTATGAAGATTTTTATAACAAATGGTTCGTAACCTAAATCTCAGGACAAGATTTTTATAAGGGGGGAGGGCTGTAACACCCCGGTGTTACGCAGGCATTTAGTATTGCAAATCATACGCATGATACATCATTGCATTCATAATCACATGTGAAGCAGAGTGCATCTTGAGTTAAAGCATTTCTGTGGAACATGATTGTTCCATATAATGGTTTAGAATTGTTCCACCTTGATTATACTTGCTAGGCTACTAAAACATGTGTGGCTATAATTTTAAATCACCTAGAACTAGTTAGTACAATTTTTGGAGCAACTTTGGTAACCAAAGTTTTGTCAAAATTTGCTTTTAAAAATATTATTGGAAAATGGTCAAAAACCCTCCCTATTTAGTTTTTATTCTCCAATTCAAAATATGTTGGGAATTTGGAGTTGGTCCCTTAATAAAAGTTGTAGAGAATTAAATTCTAAGAAACATTCATTTTTGGGCCATTTTCAGAAAAAGTCATCTTCTTGCTCAAAAGAGGATTTTAAAACTGTTAATTGAATTTATTTGAAAAATTTCTGGAAAATAAAAAATGGAAAACTGTTTCCTCACCTTTTTGGGCCGCCGCCTCCCTTCCCGGCCTGCTCGCGAATCGGCCCGGCCCAGCTCCACGCACCGCGTCCGCCTCACCCCGCCCGCGCGCCCGCAGCAGCGCCGCGGCCCGGCCCACGCCCGCGCGGCCTTCTCCCTTCTCCCGCTCGCGCGCCTCGCTAGCCGACCACGGTAGAGCGCGCTCGCCGCGTGGTAGCCGCATGCCGACGCCATCGGCCGTGTGGCACCCGGCTGCCCGCGCACTCCACTTTAAATCACTGCATTGCGCTCTGCCTCCATTCCATTCCTCCGCTCGCTCGCTCCCTTCCTCATTTCTCTGGAGAAACCGAGCGGGAGGACCGCTCGCCACCGCTAGCCCTCGCCTCCGCCACCGCATTCCGACGATGGCAAGGCACCGCCATCCAATTGCCTGCGCACAGTGCTCCGCCACCTTCTCCTCTCCTCCCAACAAGCATCAGCGGCTCCCAACAATCGCTCGGTTTCCGCCGCGCCGCCGTGGACGGAGCCGCCGAGCTCGCGCTCCGACCACCTGCGCTCTTGCTCCTCCTCTCTTTCCTCGAATGGCTCCATCATATTCACCTTTTCATCACGGTTCTCGTGCGCGCCGCGCCTCGTCCACTCGCGACCGGAAACGGCCGTTGGCCGTTGGCGGCCACCGCGCTGCCGCGGTCCAGGGCGCTGGCATGGCACGACCACGGTCACGCCCGCCCGTGCTGGGTCAGGACGGCCTTGGGCCAGAGCCCAAGCCGGGCCGGCTCGCCTTCTTTCCCCATGTGCGCGCTCAGGCCGAAACCGTATCAGGCCGATTGGTTTCACTGGGCCGGCCCGTTAGCAATAAGAATTTTTTTGTTTTTCTTTTATTATTTGGGAATAGAAATGCTTTGGAAAATGGTTGTGTAATCATTTTGGCTCCAAAAATTGTGAAATAAATTTTGGTAGACTTCTTAAAACCAGACCTATGATCTAAAAATGTTGCATGTCAAGTTTGAAATAATTTTCTGTAGGGTTTTTATTTAATCATTGAAATTACTGTTTTCTTGATAAATATGTAATAAATCATATAAAGCTCAGAAAAATATGGTTTTAATTTTGTTAATCTTTTTGTGTAATGTACTTTCTAGGAAAAATATGTGCCAAACATTATTCTGTAGAAAAATTTTGATGTGTAGTACAAGTGTTTATTATTGTTGATAATTGTTATTTTTGATAGAGAGAAAAATATGAATAAAATATGCATATAATAATTTTTCTATAGTGATTGTTTATTGTGTAGAATGTAGGAAAAATGCTAAATCTATTGTTTGATACTTTTCATAGTATAAAGTATTTTTATGCTCATTTTTAGGCCTTAGATTGTTATTTTTGTGTAGGCAGTTCTAGTACTCCAAATGTAATGACATTTTTGTGGCATGCTAGATTAGATGATAGTAAGCCATTGTAATTTTATCAGATTTTTCTATGCTACCAAAAGAAGTGTTGCTATTCAAACATAGTGTCAACTAGGGTTTAATTAACCTGGTTAATGCAAGATTAGTTGATAAGATTTGCTTTGTTGTATCTTTGAAGCATCTTAGATTTCTGGGGTGACTTGGCATGGTAGAGAATGTTTGTAGTAGTATACTAGTACATGTTCTTGGATGATCTAGACTACCTTATAGAAGAGTTGTATTTCCACTTTTATGCAATAAAGTAAACATGTTCATCTACATCTCATTCATCATGATCTCTACATGTCATCTCTGCAATGCACCTAGGTATGAGCACTTATACATTTGCATCATACAAGATCGCAAAAAGTAACTCCGATAGCAGTTCCCGTGGAGCCGGAAGAGCAGCCCGAGGTGCAAGAGCAGGAGGTGCCCGAAGCCGACGAGGAGGTCGATGAGAATCTTCCAGAGTGTCCTGACCACCGCCCGAACTCTTTTGAAAGAGGCAAGCCCCGGAGCATTTCTCTCCTGGTTTGCAAATATTTTATTAATGCTTTACTTTAACTGATGCATTACGTTTAGGAGTTGTTTGCAACCGTTGCTGCATTATACCTTGTTTACCCTGTTCTACCATATCCTTGTTACCTTGGTATTCACAGTCAAGAAATGCTTAGCTTGCTTAGACCGGTAGAAGTCGGGTGATTTCCTATCACCTGCGAGTTATAGATGGTTACCTGGATCTGCTTGAAAAAGTATGGCATCTTAGAATAACTAAGTGTTAATGTGAAATTGAGACCGGACGAAGACTTACAGGGTTTTGGACTATAGTGTTTTCCATCTGTGTTGATTAAGGACCGACAGTTGTTGGGCCTCGAGTCATGTTGAACGCATGCCTTACATTTAGCTGGTCCAATAATGTACCTTTCGACCGCGAAGCTGGGAGATTATTCGGGCCGAGTGGATTGCTCGCAACGCACTGTACCGGAGCAGATGTGGTAGGACACGGGGGCGCGATGATAAGGTCAAAGAGCAGTCGGGTGGCCCCCGGGTACATGTGGTTCCTAGCAAACTCGAGACTTACCTGAATAGTTGACTCGGTGACCAATATCTTACTTTAGCAGGTGAGTGAGGTTTGTGTGAGGAATAAATTACCATATGGTTAATAATCGATTCGAATCGCCATCGTTCACTAGATAGTGAACACTTGACTTGAGTTACTTCATCGTAGTAATATTGATGGAACACTTAGACAGTTATATGGAATATGACAGGATGAGAGTTGTTAATGATCATTGGTTATCCTTACTTGTTTAATCACATGTTACTCTAGTACAGGTGCAAATGTAGTTGACATGTTAATAAAGATTTAACTTGATGCAAAGCTTCTGGAAAAGATTCTTTAAATGCTAAAAATGTCTTTTGCAAATGAGTCAGGTAACCTACCATAAAGCCTATCATAATCCTTGGTGTCATTTATTTTCGGTTATGTTGGGTAAGTCTAGTTGAGTACCTTCTCATACTCAGAGCTTTGTACCCACTTGTTACAGATGGACAGATGTATTACGGCTACTGTATCAACTGTCTTTATCCTGCGATGGGTGAAGCTTAGGACCATGGGCAGTGGTCATTCTCTACGTCTCGTCTAATGCTTTTGTTGGAGATGATCATCAGCTGGCACTTTATTTCGAACTCTATGTGAGTGTGTGGTTTGAACTAAATGCTTCCACTACTTTTATTTGAACTTGGTTTGTAATAACTATGTTTAAACTCCGATGTATCCGTGATGTGAACTTTTATGTAATTTGTGATGGTGACCGCTAAACTTATTACGATCTTGGCTAGTATGTAAGTTGGTTTGAAATCCGTCGTGGTTTCACGGACTACCGGGTTATACGGGCTTAAGTTTGCTAAATCATCTGCTTGATGGATGATTTTCTTACTTAATTTCGTATAATTGGTCGGTTATGTTACAAACGAGGCCTATGACGGTTTGGCCAGAAGCTCGATAGTGAAGACGGCGGGGAGCGGTCCGGAAGAGGCTTGCCGAAGACCCACTTACGCGTGGGGATGGTGTAGGGGTATCTACAGAGTTACCTGACTGGGAGCTTGGACCTTGCGAGGGTTCCTTGCGAGGGGCTCCAACGAGTACTAGGGGAAGCTTGTGTGTTTCTTGATACCTTGGTAAAAATACTAGCATCGTCGAACGGGAGTTTGCATCTCTATCATTTACATTGTGTACTTTGGTTGTGTGCTTTACCTTCCTAGTTTAGTTGATAAACTAGTTGATAAGATTAGAACCTAGTGTTGGTGTTTGAGGACCGACAACACATCATGGGGTTACTCGGGCGATGATTGAAGGGCTTCGGCATTTGCAGAACTCGATGGTAAACGGCTAAACGCAAAGACAACGATTTATACTAGTTCAAGCCACTAGGATAGCGTAATACCTTACATCTAGTTCGGCGTGATGCCTTTGCGTTGGATTGTTTCATATGTTGTGTGTACAAGGGGGTGCCCCTGCCTCTCTTTATATAGTCCAAAGGGGAGGTGCACTAATCTAGTCCTAGTCGCTTAGAATAGAGGAGTTCTAGTTTTATTACAGAGACTAACTTCCCTAGTAATCTAACTAGGTCGGTCCTTAATAGCTTGGAGATCATGCACCTTGTTTTGCATCTTTAAGCAGACCGTGAGCTAGCCCAGGCCCATGGCAAGGAGTCGGTCCTATGAGGAACCCTTAGAATTCTGGTCCATCACCTAGGTTGCGTAACTCTTTTGCAGTAGAGATAGCAACACACCTAGCAAAACCTTAATCGTAGATCTAGATAGTTTTTTCTTTCATAGGTTTTGCGTAGGTTGAAATTAGAGGCCATAAGAAGTAGTTTTAAGCTACCTAATTCACCTTCCTCTTAGGCCTCACGGTCCCTACACTTTCCTCTACATATGTTGTGCTTGGTGTTTTAGAGTGGGCCTATTTTCTAAGGAATATGTTTTTGCACCACACACATTTTCATATCGCTTCGTGGTGGCAGACAGCGGTGATAATTATTATCAGCACTAGTTCAGGACACAAGCTGACGATGATAATCATTTTCGTCATTGGTTCCAATAGCCGACGATAAACATTTACCACGAACGATTCTTAACAAATTGATGATGAAGATACTGTTACCAAAAAAATATTTTGTATAGTGGTGTTGGGAACTCTTGGGACTTTCCTTAAGTATGGTTTGGTGTCAATATCCATGAAAGCTCGACCATATAATTTATTGGCCCCTCTAACCTAAAATATAAGTGATCAATGGCATAACCAGTAACTTTGATTAAGGGGCGCCAGACAAATATGATGATACCTCTATGTATGATAATTATATTCATAAGTGTATGTTTTCAACTGTTTTTTATGTTTTTACATATTTAGTTAGTATTCGTAACCAAAAATCATAATTTTACAATAAAATGGATGAATTTGTGTCTTAATATGCTGTAAATTGCAGTTTGTATAAGGGTATTAAAAAAGATTTCTACAGCATAGGGGGCCCACAACCCCTGCTGGCCCCCCTAGTTCCGCCACTGTAAGTGATCTAAGTCCGTCCTAAGTTAAACTATGCTAAGTTTTACTAAATTTTACCATAGTTTGATGACATTTATAGAGAAGAGTATTAACATATGCCACGTCAAAGAGGAATATTATAATATAATGTATTCCATATCGGGCATCCTAGCACCAGAACGTCCGGCGCGAGCGCTGCATCCGGACGCCGCTCCCCTTCCTAAACCGTCCGCCCATCGCAGAATTGGATCAGAACAAAAGGGAATGGAATTGCGTCCACCGCGCCCGTGTCCTCCGTTCCCCACCACGCCCATGTCCCCGTTCCCTAACGCACCCCCGTTTCCCCCACCGCGCCCCTATCCCAAAGAGCACGAAACACTTCGTACAACATCATAAACATATGGAAAAATTATGTAGTGCAACATCGGAATATAAATACTACAACATCATAAAAATATATAATGCAACATTGAAAAATATATACTGCAATATCGAAAAATATGTACTCCAACAACAAAAATTATGTACCGCAACATCAAAAATTATGTACTGCAGCAACTCAAATAGTAGTGCTACAATATCGCAAAATCAACCATGAAATATGGAAAATGAAAACATTCGAAAATAATGTGCTGCAACAACCCAAAAATCTCATTGCAACATTTAAAAATCATCTGTTGCAACATAAAAAAAACCCCATTACAACATGGAGAAAACAACAAGGGGATGGGTTCGAGGTGCAGGCTGCTCTAGCCCTAGCCCGTCACCTTCGAGCTTGTCGGAGAGAGGAGGGAATAGGACCCTAGAGCTCGCCAGAACCCTAGTCACCGCCGCGTCCCTCAGATCCAAAGTAGGACGAGGAAGAGGACAAGGATGAGGGCTCAGATCCAAAGGAGGAGGAGGAAAGGGCTCACATCCAAAGAAGGACCGACCTACCTCGTTGGAGCCGCCGCAGTCATCCTCGTCTCTAGTGGGGGCGCAGGAGCCGGGTCGCTAGAGAGCGTGGGGTCGCATCGAGGTCACGGAGGGGGAGGGACGGATGGAGGGAGGGAGCACGGGTGGGCGGGGCGCAGCGTCTCGTCCCAGGGTCGGCCCGGGAGTGAGTGCGTGCGGGAGAGCGGGCGGGGAGATAGATTGCGTGCGGGGGAGCGGGGGGGAGAGTGGGTGAGGGAGGAGGGAATAAGACCCTATAGCTCCACAAAACCACCGTTGCGTCCCTCAGATCCAAAGTAGGAGAGGAGGACCACGACGACGAGGGCTCAGATCCAAAGGAGGAGGAGGAAAGGGCTCAGATCCAGAGAAGGACCGACCTACATCGTTAGAGCTGTCGTCGTCATCCTCGTCTCCGGTGGGGGGAGCAGGAGCCGGGTTGCTGGGGAGCGCGGAGTCGCATGGAGGCCACGGAGGGGGAGGGAGCACGGGCGGGCGGGGCGCAGCATCCCGTCCCAGGGGCGGCCCGGGAGTGAGTGTGTGCTGGGGAGCGGGGGGAGAGCGAGTGTGTGCGGGGGAGCGGAGGGGATTGGTGCGTCCGCCCGGCTCGACGCCTCATTCGTATCATTATCGATTCCATACTGTATTCAGTTAGACTAAATTGAAGCTTGGGACAGATGGAGCATCAGCTAATCAGCGCGTGAGGACTGAGGACACCAAATTTCGGGGCATCCGAAGCATATAACTTCCTCCTCTCCATTGATTTGTACGCAGCGTGAATCAAAATGTAGACACAAGCATGTTACATCCGGCGGGGCGGGAATCTCTATGAGCCCTTGCGAAACTGGACACCGCTGTATCGCGCCGCGTTCCGCCCGAGTCAAGTCCCCCCGTCCCGTTTGAGTTCCCACCTCTCCAGCCAGTGCGCCCACAGTCCCACACGTAGGGGTAGCGTGCGCTCATAAAAACGGCACGGCCGCGAAGCTGCTCGGTGCTCTCCTTAATTTCCAAACTCCAGTCTCGATCTAATCTAAAGAGCATCTCAAAAAGAAAGATAGCATCGTCATGAGACCAGAAGGCGCAGCGCGGCTGGCGTGTCTGCTCCTGCTCGCCGCCGCGGCCGCGGGCCATGCCGGTGTGCAGCCGCTGTCGCGCATCGCCATCCACCGCGCCCGCGTCGCGCTGGACGCGTCCGCCGCGGTGCGGGCCTCGCCGGAGCTGCTGGGAACCAAGGTATGTGCATACATATGCCTCTGCCATTAATTCAGATGCTTTAGATTATTTTTTTGGTCATATCTCTGCGACCTGCGTGCTTGGAATTATGCATTATTCTTCCAAGTGCCGCCCGTCGCCTGCTCATCCTTGGATTCTTGCGCTGCTGAAAAAGTCCATTCTCTCTAGAGACTGCCAGACTGGCTTGCATTGCGTTAAAACGTAGGACCAAGTTAACCAACAAATTAGAAGAAGAATCCTAGGGAAAGCATTTGGCAATGTATAGTTCCTCTTTTTGATTCCCATCAATCAAAATCCAATAAAAAAGGAACCTAAATCCATTATTCACCACAGACCTCAGTAGGGGCGTGCCCCTCCTGTTTCCCGTCAAAAAAAAAAAAAATTCACCACAGGCCTCTGAAGGGGATGAAACCAACTCTGTAGCAGTAGGATTTCGTGAGCGCAACGCAGTGGGGCCCTTCTTTTGCGTCCACTTGCAGCATACGCCATACTAGGCCATAACGGAGGGGAGAGCAGTAGCTGGCCAAATGGCCGCAGGTCATGGCCGGTTTCGTAATGACCCTTCCAAGGACAAGGAGTAAGCTGCTGAAAGGCATGCACATTTTCTCCGCGTCATCTCAGTAAATTATTTCAAGTCAAATACTGACTGCCAAATTATTGGGTTTGACTGGGGCCTCCAATTAAGAACAGTATTTCCGCCTCTCCGAATATTCTCGCCCTCCAGCCATCAAACTTAGACTCCATGCATTCATATGTGTACATGTAGAGTTGTATTTAATTCCTGGAAGGAGGTGTTCGTAAATAAAATAGAAGTGAGATCTGTACTCTTGCCTCTCCTTTGTTTTCAGAAGAACAACTTAAACAAATCTCTACCTAATAAGCACGTGTTTCTTCCAATCCGTTTCCCCCCATTTTTTTACTTCTCAAATTATCCTCGCTCCCATCGTATTTGTATGTGATCAGGATCCGTGACCCGTGTCCTTTTTTAAGTGTCGCTATGATATTTATGTTGGTCAAATTTTCTTAAGCTTGACTAGACTTATAAAAAAAATGTTAGTAATATTTGTATCTCAAAATAAGTTTATTTTAAAAATAGATTTAATGATCTATCTAATGATACTAATCATGTATAATATTTTATTATATATATTTTGAAACTTAAGTACATTTGACTTTCCGGAAAGTGAGAACGACAACTAAAAAGGGATGGAGAGAGTAAGACCCCATTTGACATTTGGTAGGGCTCCTCTCTGGCTTTGACTCTGACTTTAACGGAGGAGGCTATCAAATGATTTAGTAGGAGGAGCCATTCGAAACTGTTGTTCAGTGAAAAAAAGCTTGAGCTTTACCAAACATGATCTAAGTTAGAATGACTCGCATCCACCAATGAAAAAGAGTCCACTTCCAAAAATATTAAGTTTAGTAAAACACATAAACATGTTTGCAAGTAAATAAATAAATAGTAAATTACATCCACCATACAACTTGTGTGGTTGTATCACTTTGGTCTAACAAGTTGCAAAATAAATAAACGGGTGCATTTTTAAACTATAAAATATATGCGTTTACGATCAAATGTACATCACACAATGTATTTTGCCACCATGACAAGTGAAGTGACATGGATAGTTTTATGCATGTAATCCCCTGGCGTTTGTTCCCCTCTCATCTGTGAAAAACGATTCCACCTGGAAGTGCTCCAGCAGCTCTAGATCTATGAAAAACAATTCCAGATTCACTTCTTTTAAGCTAAACTTCTCAACTCTAAAGAATCCAGATGCACAAAAAATTGATCAGATCTTGGGGTTAGATTTATTGGTTTCATGGAGTGCTATGAAAACTCGTGAATTCCTAGAGTTATCCAAAATTACCGACCATACTATTGATTACACAGAAATTATGGTTCATTCTTTCTTTTCTCGCTTCTTTTCCATCGGCGCGAGCCCATTTGCGCCGTGCATCGTACTGCACTGACCTTGCACAACACGCGGCCCTCCCCTCCGACGACGTTGTGCTCACCCAGATGTACAAACTCGCTACAGCGTTTGCTCCTTGCCGCCGCTTCCTTCCATGGTGTCACTGTTGTCTGTGTAGCTTCCTTCTCAGTTCTGCCGAGGCCACGCGATTCGTTCCCCGGCGCCGCTTCTGTCCACGCAGCTTCCTTCCCCAACATTGTTGTGGCTTCACGATTCCTTCCTGGCGCCGCTGCTGTCCGCCTTGCACGCCCACACCTTGCATCCGTTGTGTGCTTCTGGCTCAGCTTCCTTCAAGAGGGAGGGGATGAGGAAGAGCTCCGACTTATGGGATGCAATTGGCTAGCTTTTGGGCTGGCCCAATCGATCCACCATGGAGCTCTTTCAAATAATTTTTCTAGCACTAGCCGGATCCCAAATCCACCGTGGGAGCTGCTGCATAGTGGATCTGGTGCTCTAGATTTGGTTGTACAGATGTAAAGCTCTTCCAAATAGACTCACAGTGTTCAGATGCCACGACGAGTAAACTTCTACAAACATATTGAATTCTTTTATTCTAAGTGTCTGACATGTCTGATCCGTCGATTTGGGGGCGATCTACTTAGTTCTCATCCTTTTCATAGTTGTTGTTAGGCCAGTCAAAATGGTGAGTTTCATGGTGTGGATACCAAGACTATCACATCAGTTTTTATGTTGGTAACTATGATAACAGGTTTCATGCAGATAAAACTCTCTATGAAACTTTCTTTATCTCTCTCTTTCGCAATTAACATGCTAAGTCATCAGTTCTGCTGATATGTCACAATATTGCTGGTGACCTTGGTTGCAAAATAGGTGTAATAACATGGGAATTTATAATCAGTAAAATGATTTCAGTGTCTTGTCCTCTTCACTCTTCAGAATATAGAACTCCAGAGAAATTTTCATAAATACTCCGTATTAGGAAATTATAATAAAGACCAAAATATACTTAGATTGCAAGATTGGGGAATTCCAATATCTGCTTGGCTCTTGGGCTCTTGGCGCTGGCTGGCTAGCTTGGCTGTTTGTCGCTGGCACTGCTTCCGGCGTCTGGCGGAGCTGTGCTTTTCTGTCTCCTCCCTAGGACCTCGGTATCTCCTCCGGCAGTGGTCCAAGCCAGCTCCGCCAGTCCAGCACCCAGGCCTTGGCCACCGCCTACTGCTGCTATGCTTTTGTTTGATTCGGACCCCGCGCCAGCGGTTGTTCGTTCTCTACTGGTGCTCACTGCTCAGCACAGAGTTCCCAATCGATGCACGCAAGACGCACGGGAGAAGCAGGTTGCCGGAGACGGCGAGAAAAGACAGAACAGGAGTAGGGACGCAACGGATGGTATAGAATCAGATTCTCATATCACCTTTTACTACATTTAAATTTAAATTCAAATACTATGCGGGTTTGAATACGAATACAAAAAGAATGTCTCGGATTCGAATTCTCATTCAGATATTTACTCAATTCAACTCAAACTCTCAAAGTGCATATTGTTAAATTCAACATACATAATAGAATTTTACTACTAAGCTCATCGATAACTAAAGTAAAAAAAATCAAAGTACACTTCTAGTAATCCCAAAGTGAACTAAATTATAATGGATAATATTTAATAAATGATTGGTCAATTGAATAATCCAAATAAGAGTGGTAGGCAACAAGTAGCCATTTTCCTCTACCATGTTTTTAAATTACAAAATTATTACACAGATAAAGAATAAAGTATGTGGGTATATAGCATAGACAAGATAGCTCATAAAAAATAATATAATTATCAATAAATACTAATAATTAATATATCAATTAATCAATCATTATTTATATAATATTTATCATGAAATTATAAATTGTATAACTTACATAAGAAATGAATAAATTAAAGTATTAAAATAATTTACGACAACAAATATATTAGGTTTAAACTAAATTTTAATCTGTATGTATCATAAATAACATTAATTTAATATTAAAATTTATTTATAGATATACTTTTAAATAGTTTCAATATATCATTAGTAATATTATAATTAAATAACTAGTCACTAGTTATGGAGAGGAAGTTTTAAATAAATTCATTATACCTTGTTCTTTGAATAAATGTTGGATGTTTTATATTTTTTTATTATCGGACATGGACACAGATCTAGAATTGGAAAGAGAAGAATATTGAAAAACGAACTTGGATACATCCGTTTAGTATCCACATATATGAACACAGATATCCATATTACAAATTTTAACGGATATAAATGTCGGATAATTCAGATATCCATTTTTATTCTCCATCCCTAAGGAGAAGGGCGGTTTGAGGAAAAAAATATCTGCACCGTTGGATGATATTCCTCTTGTGCATACGTTCCATAGCTTATTTTCTCGCCCGGTGATTTCGCTAATCACGCCTCCAATGCGTGAACGGTATCCAAATCATGCTGCACAGGAGCTTCCCTGCACTAGGAGTGCAGAGATTTTTTTTTTGTTCCACGGTTCGGTACTTCGGTGGGCTGAGCGATTAGAAAATTGTATCGTGCCTAAGGTCACATTGACTTGTGCCAAAAAAAAAAATTCAACAGATATTAGATTATTCTTTTGGTTGCATCTAGGGCCCTAAGACTACCCGCACTCATGGATCTCTATATTCATCCTCTATACGTCATAGTCAGCAAGATTCTCTCCTCTATAATCAATTCTCCCGTACCCATCCATCCTCTATATCATCCTCTATTCACTCTATCCATTGTGGGACCTACTTGTCACTTTATCTAAATATATCCATATGTGATCTAGTTTTGAAGGATTTATTGAGACGAATTTAATGGTGAAATCGAAATTTAATTTGGATTTTTTATTTGTGAGTTATAGCATTTTTTTCTTTGTTTAGCTAGTGGGTCCCGCCACTATAGAGTATAGAGTAAGCACAGTACCACTCTAAATATAGAGTGAGAGAAAAGATATAGTATCGTTTTAGAGTACTCAGTGCAACAATTTTTACTCTATATTCATACTCTAAAGCTTTAGAGTATCGTTTTAGAGTACCCACTGCGGGTAGTCTAACCTCCATATCACTCCACTTCTCTCTCCTAAAATATTATGATATTTGGAGTTGTTCTAAGTCAAATTATCTTATATTAGATCAAATTTAGTGTATGAAATACGAGACCAAAGTACTAGCGTTCCATAAGAGTCTAGCTATCTGTCATTCGCGTGTTTCGCCCCCAACCCCACACCTAATTTTTTTTTGGCACTGTTCTTCTTCCTCCTCCAACTGCCCGCCATCGTTCCTGCTCATCCTCACCCCCACCGCCGACCACCGCCCCGCCATGGGATCTAGGGTTCGCCGGCCCTAGCGCGCCGGAGCTCCAGTGAACCCTAGCGCCCATAGTAGCCACCTTCTTTCCCTCCCCCCTCACCGGAGCTCCGCCATGGCCATCCATGCTGGCGACGCCCCTGCCCCTCCCTAGCCCAGTCGTCGCCTAGCACCCCTAAACAGCCCGGCCACCATCCCACCGCCTGGCCTGCCTACCTCCTCCGGTCAGCCTCTTCTATACCTGGCAGTGTTGGAGAAGAAAGAGGGGGAGAGGCTCGCCTGAACCCTAGCCACCGCCGCCGTCATATTCGTCTCTGGTGGGCTCGGATCCAGGAGGAGTAAGAGGAGGAGGAGGAGGCCGGCTTTGCCGGAACCCGCTGCCGCCGCCACCGGAGAGGAGAGAGGAAGGAGCCGTGGGCACAAGCATTGGGGAATTGGACGGCCTCCACCGCGTCCCCGCGCGGATCGAACGCTCCCAAAATCGCGTGTTCGGAGCTCCTAAAACAACCGAGTGTTGTTTAGCATTTCTGTTCCATAAATGTGAAAAGCCTATTGTCCTAACCCAGCACCATTCCCATCTAACCATCCGTCTTCCAGGTGCCAATCCACCCTCTAAGCTTCGGATTGATAACCATATTGGACCCCGCCTGTGTACTCCATTGTGTTTGCATAGCTATGGTGGTCCATTCTTCAGTCCGCCCATCATGGTATGCCACCCACTGCACGACATAATGTAGCTATCCGTGCAGGAGATCCTCGAGTTGAGGACTCGAGGTCTCTGTTTGCCCGGCAGATTCGAGGAAGATCCACATCTGTCCATGTGAAGGCAGTTTTTTGAGCCAAAGGTGATGAAGTATATGTAGTAGTGTGTTTGTAAGTTGTAACGGCCAATTTTTTATGTGAAGAAAATCAAATAGATCTTAGGTCATTGATTCTTTGATTAGGAAAAGAAGTACTTTCTTCGTTCCAAATTATAAGATATTTTGACTTTTCTACCTATATAGTTTTTGCTATGTACTTAGATATACACTATGTCTAGATACATAGAAAAAATAATATATCTAGAAAAGCTAGGACATCTTATAATTTAAAAAGGAGAGAGTATTTGACATTTGAAAACACACCTAAGGAGCTTTTGACAAATACCTTGTATCTTTGAAATACTACTCCTGTCAGCCCTTTACTGCAAGAAAAGAAATATGACAGCGTTTTGTTCACAGGGCGAGGATACTGCCTGGGTGAACGTTGATTTTGTTATTCCCCATCCAAGTGATGATGATTGGATTGGCGTATTTTCTCCTTCAAACTTCAAGTATGCTTGTTTACATCATCTCAATTCAAGTTGAAAGTACTTATCAAAAAAAAATTCAAGTTGAAAGTACACAGGGTATTCATTTTTATTGTGCGAGTTTTTGTATGGTGGCAATCATGATCTAATAGGTTCACTTTCTTGCAGCGCATCCACATGCCCTGGTTCTCACGGATCTGGCCCAGGTCCTGTGATATGCTCAGCACCAATAAAGGTCAGATGAAACAAATAAATGCGTAATCTTCACATTCTTATGATAAATATCGGACTTAAATCTTCTTATATGCTGGTTTCAGTATCAGTTTACCAATTATTCATCAGATTATGGCAAGTCCGGGAAAGGGGCACTGAAGTTTCAGCTGATCAACCAGCGGCAAGACTTTTCATTTGCATTGTTCACTGGTGGACTCTCGAATGTCAGTTACTGCATAAGGCACTGCAGTGTCATGCTATCCCTTCTATATCATTCGATGGAAAGCAATGACGCTGACTTCATCTATTTCTCTTTTACAGCCGAAACTAATTGCAGTATCAAATGCTATTGCTTTTGCAAACCCAAAGGCTCCAGTTTATCCACGCCTAGCGCAAGGAAAATCCTGGAACGAGGTTGGTTGTTCTCTCCTGTCTCCTCTATGCCTGAAGCTGGCGAATCTAGCTTAGAAGGTCCAATTGCAACCATGCACGCCCTCAAATTTCTCTTGTGTTGGCTAGATGACTGTAACATGGACAAGTGGCTATGATATCAATGAGGCATATCCCTTTGTCGAATGGGGAATAAAATGGAGCCCCCCGGTACGCACTGCAGCTGGCACTGTCACTTTTGATCGTGAATTCGTGATAGCATCTGCGGTATGGCTTATATGAACATTCTATCCAGTAGCACAGAAAAAAAAGGTTACTGAGAGAAAAATACAAAATTATATTCCTTAGATATTTGCTGGAGACATGAAATGCTAATTTTGGTAGCCTGCTGTCCCAATTTAGTTTGAGTCCATTCTACTGTATTTATTAAGCCTCCAAGCTATTTACCTGATATCCATGGCAAGAAACTGCAGGATACAGATAATCTTTTACTGGGGAATTGTTAGTTTCAGTTTGTTACCTGAAGTGTCCAACTGTACTTGTGCAGGAGATCCTGCTCGTTCTGTTGGTTGGAGAGATCCTGGTTTCATACACACAGCTTTCCTAACAGACTTGTGGCCAAATAAAGAGTAAATTCTTGCCTCCTGGAGGAAGTTTTCTCAGTTTCTAACACTAGTTTCCTGAGTACTTGTATTTGTTCCCTGACCAGGTACTACTACAAAATTGGGCACATGCTGCCAGATGGAAGTGTTGTTTGGGGCAAATTATCTTCCTTCAAAGCACCTCCTTATCCTGGTCAGAAGTCACTGCAGCGTGTTGTTATTTTCGGAGATATGGGAAAGGTAACATATGAACATTGTTATGGATGACTATTACATGATTGTGTCCAACAATTTTTTCAAATTTTCAGTGCATAGTCCTTATCGGCTTATCGCTGTTTTATTACATATCAATATGATAGGCCGAGAGGGATGGAAGCAACGAATATGCCAACTACCAGCCTGGGTCACTCAACACTACTGATACACTAATCAAGGACCTTGACAACATAGACATAGTGTTCCACATTGGCGACATTACCTACGCCAATGGGTACATTTCACAATGGGATCAATTCACACAACAAGTGGAAGAGATCACTTCACGAGTCCCTTACATGATTGCGAGGTTTATAATCTTTTGAGTTCTTTTCCCCCCTGGAATTGAAACCACTCATTCCCTTTACAAGTCTTTCAGAAATCTCCGGTGATTGATACCAGCTTGCTTTGCCTGATTCAGTGGGAATCATGAACGAGATTGGCCCAACAGTGGGTCATACTTCAATGGAACAGACTCTGGAGGGGAGTGTGGTGTGTTAGCTGAGACCATGTACTATACGCCTACAGAAAACAGAGCAAACTACTGGTATGCAGTGCAACTCAATCTATCATATTTGAACATTGCTGGATAGCCAACAGTGTCACTTCACCGGACACAAAAACTTTTGGTCTTGTTCAACAGGTACTCAACAGATTATGGCATGTTCCGGTTCTGCGTTGCGGACAGCGAGCACGACTGGCGGGAAGGCACGGAGCAGTACAAGTTCATCGAGAACTGCCTCGCCACGGTCGACCGGAAGAAACAGCCGTGGCTGATATTCATCGCTCATCGCGTCCTCGGCTACTCGTCCGGTTTCTTCTACGGCAGAGACGGATCGTTCGCTGAGCCAATGTCCCGGCAAAGCCTCCAGAAGCTCTGGCAGAAGTATAGGGTGGACTTGGCGCTCTACGGCCATGTCCACAACTACGAGAGGACATGCCCTGTCTATGAGGTACCGTACCTCTGCTAGCTGCTCCTCCTTTCTTCCAACACAAGTTTATTACTCCATCCTGTTCCAACTTGTAAGTACAATTTAGAACGCGTGCTAATAATTACTGAAACGGAACTTTTGCTGTGCAGGAACAATGCATGAGCTCAGAGAAGTCCCACTACTCGGGCACCATGAACGGCACCATCCACGTAGTCGTTGGGGGAGGCGGCAGCCACCTGAGCAACTTCACCATCCAGGTCCCGGCGTGGAGCGTCTACAGGGAGATGGACTACGGCTTCGTCAAGCTCACGGCGTTCAACTACTCGTCCCTTCTTTACGAGTACAAACGGTCCAGCGACGGCAAGGTGTACGATAGCTTCACTATGCACAGAGAGTACAGGGACGTGTTAGCGTGCGTCAAGGACAGCTGCCCTCCGACTTTAAAAGCGTCATGACATGCAGCCATGCAGAGCAGAGGGCTTGCTTCTGAACGTGGGTGCTGCTTCTGCGTGTAATCGTGAGTGACTAATTTGGTCGTCGACCGACCCACCTATATAAATTCTACATTGAAATAAAGAGCATATTGACGCTAATTAGGTCACTACACCGGTAAAAACATAGACCAAAGATCAGTCTGATTGACTTTTAGATCAACCGTCACCTAAGAGCGTGTTCAGTGTTCACAGATGAACATCTCACCTGGTATCTCCAGTGATGAGCGTGATATGCAAGACATATCATTAGAGGAGTTTCGTGGAGAGCGTGATATGCAAGACACGCCGATAAGGTATCTTCAAACCCAAAATCGCACACGTTGGGAGGTCTCTGGGGTATCTTCAAACCCAAAATCGCACACGTTGGGAGGTCTCTGGGGTGTGTGACGGCTGTGGGCTGCCCTAGCCACAAGACACTCTAGAGCTTTGTTATCGTTGAACCACCCGGCATTAGAAACGGAAACAGAGAAAGACAAGAAAAATAGATTGGGAAAGCAGCGGAGAGGGTAAAAAATATAGAAGATTGGTTTTTCTTTACTTGACAGATAAATCTTTTAACCGGTCGTGATCCTTATATAAGAAACGATCTTATCCTGATAGAAAACCTATTCCACACATAATTTATAAGTTTCGCACAAGATCGGATGAGTTTCTAAAGGAAAAGAAAAACACAAATTTGGGCTCGGATTGCCAAAGCCGGTTCCTGTTGAACACTGCAGAAGTCTGCCAAAACCTGCCTAAGCCGGATTAGTATGCACAAACCAGCCTGAGCAGGTTTTTCCTATAGAATGCCAAATTGGTCCAAATTTGGTCCTTTTGTCTTTTCTTGTTCACGTGTTTTCTAATCCATATTAAACTCTTCAGTCACAATACGACCATCAATATATATCCCTATTTTTAAGTGAAGCATATGTGTGTTTAAGTACACATAAAAGCCATAGTGACGATATATTGAGTTCGTTGGCTATTTTTGCCTAAGGACGATGTAACTGTTCTAAAAACGATATGTGTATATCGATCATTGTTTGGGCATCACCTAGGCTTCTTGCTAAATAATTGTTCTTGAGAGATGATCACCTCGAAACGTCTTTAACATATAAGAATTTTCAAATACTGCTTTGATCCCTTTATATGAACATTCCTAACTTGGAGATCTCTTTCTAATTTTTCGCTTTTTACTCCAAGTGGTAGATTAGTTTTCATAACAGTTCCCCAATTTGGAACGATTTGCTTTTCATCTTCTTGATGTAAGTTCAAGCAACATGAGTTTTTTCCATCTCCTGATATTATTCTCAATTTATTTTTAATAAGCTTCAACAAATTCATATCACTTAACACGGTATTATTCTCAATTTTATTTTTAATAAGCTTCAACAAATTCTTATCACTTAACACGGCTTGGCTGTTAATTGGTTATTTACCACAGCATTCATCTCACTTTGTAATCTATGTAGCAACCAGCACAAACCGAGGCCCTTTGACGACAGAGAACAAATTTGGCCACTGAAATCTAAGTCCCAAACTCCGCCATGACTTGATAATTTGATGTATCATCGCAGTAGATACCAACTGAATATTATCACACTAACGGTACACACCTTCCACCAAACCAGTTGAGCTAGGCTCATTTTCTTTTAAAAAGTAGAAAACAACCTGTAATCATTGTAGACCAACAAAAAACAGCCCAAAATAGCAACACTTGAGCATGTGCCTTCATAAATCTCTTCCATTGCCACTTTTGCTTCACACTGGCATGGCCAACGAGGTATTCGCATGGTCGCATTCTTTACCTTGTCCTTGCACCTTGCGGCTACTTTTCTCACTATAGCACGTTTGTTTTGTCAGCACCTACATATTTGTACACTCAGGATTGGCGACAATCAAATGCTGATTAGACTCCGCCAAGAAAATTGGCAGATAAAGCCTCCCGCGGTCCCGCCCAAAAAATAGAATCATGCACATCCCCAAAGAAATGTCAGTAATCCAACCAGGCGGAAAATTAAAGTCAAATTAGATAGCTATGACGCAGACACCAAAACCTATTGGTTTTTCCAGTTTGGCATCTTTACAGTTTGTCACCATTTAATTTTCGGCACTCAGCCATTTAAAAGGTCTGAGGCAATAATATGTGAAACTTAGCTCATCAGTTGAAAAATCCTTCAACTATTGTTTGCCTACCAATGATATATAGAAGTGTAAAACAACAATATTTACAGGACATAATCGAAGAATCTATTACCTTAATATTTTATACCAAATAAAAAGAGGTTCAGCAATAACTTTTAAGTCCTATTTAAATAAATTATCATATTAACCAAAGAAAACAAAAACAAGGTGCCAATAAAGATTTCAAAAAAAAACATACAATTTAGTACAAGCAAATTTTATTAGTCAAAGGTATTAAACAATAGCTAATGCTTCTGTCTACTAATTTTAGTCAAAGACTAGTTTTGACTTAGTTTTCCAATCAAGACTAATTTTAGCGAACATGTGATGTATAGTAGAGAGATGTTTATGTCCTTTCAATCTATCACTTGTGTGGAGGATTTTACTAAAAGCATCTTCAAGAGTTCATCATATTTTGTTCCTAAAATATGGTGTTTGCCAACTCCTAAATTAGTATGGAAAGAAAAAAAAAGAAGTTATCTCCAAGAGTTTCCTATATTTTTATCCTAAAAGTTTTTTCTCGGCACTTTTTTTTACGACCCGGTCTCATGTTTTGTATCAGGAACCCTGAATTTGTTTCTGTACGCGTTTAAACCCTTCCACCAAATCTTTCTCTCTTGCGCTTTTCTCACTCGAACCCTGTCTTTCTTCCTTTTTACTAGATGGGCCGGAAAACTCCGGATGCACGCTCCTAGGTCGCGCGCATATATGCGCGCTCGGAATAGATTTTTACGAGGTTGGGAAAGATGGGGAGGGATGATGTCAAACTATTGGAGATGGTTTTGCCTCATTTTGCTAAAAAATTAAGGATGGGAAAGCCGGATGGTAAACCGTTGGAGATACTCTAATAACGCAAGATAACTACAACAACAACAACATAGCCTTTTGTCCCAAGCAAGTTGAGGTAGGCTAAAGATGAAACCCAAAAGAGACGAGAAACAGGGAGACACATAAAGGGATATAAAGGGCACAGGACAAAAGAGGTCACGGTTCAGGCACGTTGATTGCCAATCTTCAAGCGCTCCTATCCATAGCTAAATCCTTGGGGATATTCCACTCCTTAAGATCTCTCTTAACGGACTCGTCCCAAGTTAGTTTAGGTCGACCTTTACCGCTCTTTACATTATCAGCCCGCTTTAGAACTCTACTACGCACCGGCGCCTCAGAAGGCCTTCGTTGGACATGTCCAAACCATCTCAACCGATGTTGAATCAATTTCTCCTCAATTGGTGCCACCCCAACCCTATCCCGAATATCGTCGTTCCGTACTCTATCCCTCCTTGTGTGCCCACAACACCAACGCAACATACGTATCTCCGCTACACTCAATTGCTGGACATGTCGCCTTTTTATAGGCCAACACTCAGCACCGTATAACATCGCCGGACGAATCGTCATCCTATAGAACTTACCTTTCAGCTTCTGAGGCACCCTTTTGTCATAGAGAACGCCAGAAGCTTGACGCCATTTCAACCAGCCGGCTGAAATTCTATGCCTAACATCTTCATCAATGTCTCCATCCTTTTGTAGCATCGACCCTAAATACCAAAAAGTATCCTTCTTGGCCACCACTTGCCCATCGAGGCTAACGTCTCCCTCCTCGTGCCTAGTCGCGCTGAAATCGCACCTCATGTACTCGGTCTTAGTCCTACTAAGTCTGAACCCTTTCGACTCTAACGTGTGCCTCCATAGTTCTAACTTCCTATTAACCCCCGCCCTACTGTCGTCAACTAGCACCACATCATCAGCAAGAGCATACACCAAGGGATATCACCTTGTATGTCCCTTGTGACCTCATCCATCACCAAAGCAAATAAATAAGGGCTCAAAGCTGACCCCTGATGCAGTCCTATTTTAATTGGAAAGTCACTGGTGTCGCCATCACATGTTCAGACAAACGTCACCACATCCCTGTACATATCCTTGATGAGGGTAACGTACTTAGTTGGGACTTTGTGCTTTTCCAAGGCCCACCACATGATATTTCTCGGTACTTTATCATATGCCTTCTCGAGGTCAATAAAGACCATGTGCAAGTCCTTCTTCTGCTCCCTATATCTCTCCATCAATTGTCGTAATAAGAAAATCGCCTCCATGGTTGACCTACCAGGCATGAACCCAAACTGATTTTGGGTCACATGTGTCACTCTCCTTAGGCGATGCTCGATAACCCTCTCCCAGAGCTTCATCGTATGGCTCATCAACTTAATCCCACGGTAGTTAGTACAACTTTGAACATCTCCCTTGTTCTTGAAGATAGGTACTAATATACTTCTCCTCCATTCTTCAGGCATCTTGTTAGACCGAAAAATAAGGTTAAAAAGCTTAGTTAACCATACTATCGCTCTGGCGCCTAGTATCTCCACACCTCAATGGGGATACCATTAGGGCCCATCGCTTTACCTCCCTTCATCCTCTTCAAAGCCTCTCCGATCTCTGCCTCCTGAATTCTCCTCACAAAGCGTCTGTTGGTATCGTCAAATGAGTCGTCCAACTCAAGGGTAGGACCCTCATTCTCCCCATTAAACAGCTTGTCGAAGTACTCTCTCCATCTGTCCTTGATCTCCTGATCCTTCACTAGAAGTCGATCTGTCCCATCCTTGATGCATTTTATTTGGTTGATGTCTCTTGTCTTCCTCTCGCGGATTCTAGCCATCCTATAAATGTCCTTTTCCCCTTCCTTCGTGCCTAGCCGCTGATAAAGGCCATCATACGTCTGACCTTTTGCTACACTCACAGCTCGCTTTACAACCCTCTTCGCTATTTTATAGCCCTCGATGTTGGCTACACTCTTGTCATGGTGGAGACGCTTGAAACACTCCTTCTTCTCCCTAATAGCCCTTTGCACCTCGTCATTCCACCACCTTGTGTCTTTCGCTTCCCGTTTGCCTCCCCTACTCACGCCAAACACTTCCGAAGCCACCTTCCGGACACATATTGCCATCTTTAGCCACATGTCGTCGGCATCTTCTCCTTCTTCACAAGGCCCCTCGTCTAGCATCCTCTCCTTAAACGTTTGCGCTGCTTCCCCTCTAAGCTTCCACCACTTCGTTCTCGCAATCTTGGCCCGTTTGTCCCGGTAGACACGTACCCGAAAGCGAAAGTCCGCCACCACAAGCTTATGTTGAGGGACAACACACTCCCCAGGTAACACCTTACAATCAAAGCAAGCACGTTTATCCTCTGAAAGCCCAAGTTTGGTTTTGGTAATTAATGACACCAAGTTGCTAATGCCATGTGTTAAGTGTTTTGAGTTAGGCATAAGCAACACATGTGATGAAGGTGTATGTGGCAAGGTGTGGTGGTCACAAGATCACAAAGAGATGGTGCATGGACATGAAATGATGGTCATGGTGAAGATGCACATAAAAGGAAGGACATGATGATCAAGTGGAGAAGGATCTAAGAGCGCAAGGCAAAGGTATAACCATAGGGGTTTTCCTTTTGCCGGTCTAAAATGAGTAGAGAAGTGATTGACCGGGTTTAGGATACATAGCCGACTATCAAGAGGGGCAATCACGGTTAGCTCATAAATCAAGTGCCACTAGATCAATGTCTTGACCATATGCATTAGGATCTAGTAAAGAGCTAACATAACGCCTTGGAAAATGATTGTGAAATACTAACACACATGCACATGGTGGTGTACACTTGGTGGTGTTAGCACATTTGTGAAGGCGGTGGAGTTTGAGCGGTAGAGAGGGGTTTGGGTTCCTCTCTCCCTCCCGCCGAGCTTGCGAGGCGGGATTCGGTGCTTTTTGGAGAAGTGAAATGCCTATTTTCTATTGCGCCGGAAGTCGGAAAAGAAATGGAGGCGAACGGAGGTCACAGAGATGACCGGACGCTGGACCGGACGCGGTCTCTGTATGACCCGACGCGTCCGGTCAGTGTTCAGCGTCTGTGCGGTTTTCAGTTTGATGATCGGACGCGCAGCGCGTCTGGTCACTAATGACCGGACGCGTCCGGTCATCCAGGGAGCTTACTGGACTCTAATCGGACGCTGGCACTGTGGCGTCCGGTCAGTTCAACAGCGCGTCCGGTCAGTTCTCCTGAGCGAATCAGAGCGCGCGACCGGCGCGTCCGGTCCCTCACGTAACCGGAGCGTCCGGTCAGGCGTCCAGAAGGGTAGAGCGAAGCGGAGTAACGATCGGACGCGCAGCGCGTCCGGTCACGTGCGATCGGACGCGTCCGGTCTCAATGGGAGCATACTGGAATGCGACCGGACGCGGGCACTGTCGCGTCCGGTCAATCGGTTCAGCGCGTCCGGTCACGGCAACGGCTAGTTCTGACACGCACTGTTTCTTGCTGTCGTGTAGTGACCGGACGCGTCCGGTCACCCTGACCGGAGCGTCCGGTCAGCGCGTTTTTCGCTGCGTCGTCTGTAACGGCTAGCTGCGTACCCCTTCGTTATAAATAGAGGTTGGCCGGGGTTTGAGGATAACTCTTGCACATTTTGAGATATAGAGACATACTTTGAGCTAGAGAACAACCCCTCCACTCATCTCTTTGCATAGTTGCACATCTTGAGTGAGATTGAGTGAGATTCAAGTGCATTGCTTGAGAGTTGCATTCTAGAGGCACTTGATCTTCGAGTTGCTACGGATTTCTGGTTACTCTTCCGTGTTTCCCGACACGGTAGACGGCTTGGAGCAGCGGAGGTGATTGAGCTCGCAATTGGAGATTGTTGGAGCCTTCACCAAGTGTTGTAAGGGGTTCTTGATCCTTTCCCGCGGGAGTTCGCAAATTGGATACTCTAGTGGAGCTCGTGGCTTGGAGGATCCCCATCTTGTGTGCGGTTGTGCGGCGCCCGCCGAGGGCTCGACTCTTGATAGTCGATTAGCTCGCGAACCGATAAGTGGGTGTATCGCCACAACGGGGAGTAGCTTGCCGGGAAGCAAGTGAACCTCGGGATAAATTCTTGTGTCATTCTCTTCCCGAGGATTTCTCTTGTATGATTGATTGATTGGTATTTCTCTTCTCTTCACGGCGGTATAATCACTCGAAGCTCTTCTCTCGTATTACTTCTCGTTTCTAGCTTATAGTTGTTGTTGTGTTTAGTGAATAGCCTTGTACTAGACTTGTGTAGGTGGCTTGCTTAATTAGTTAGAGCTAGTAGCCCATCTTGGATTTTACCCTGATTTCAGGCAGACCCATTACCCATCAAAGCTTGCATTCGTCCAAAAGGCCCAACAGTAGCCCATCTAAAGAAAGCGTCTCCAGACTTCAGGCCAGGAGCCATCTCGACTCCAGTCGCAACCTCGCAGGGGCGCAGGGTGCCGGTGCCGTGCAGGGCTCCGCCTCCAGCCTCCAGGCCGCCGCCGCCGCCCTCCAGCCTCCTGCCCGGCCGCCACCCGCCTGCCCTCCAGGTCCAGGCCGGCCCCCGACGCCGGCCCTCGCCGCCAGCTAGTCCACCCCACCCGGCCTCGCGGCCAGCCCCGCCCTCCAACTCCAGTAAGCAGCCACCATGTCGAATCGTGGTCGTTCCAGCTCGGTGCCTCCAGTTCGTGGAAGAGGAAGCCGTGCCAGCTTGATGCCGCCGGAGCAGCATATTGGTTTGGGCACCATGTTGCCAGCGCCGCCGCGACCACCATCTTTGACTAAAGAAAGCAGCAGCGGATCCATTACAGTTACAGGTAAGCAGTTAGTAGGCAGTTAGTAGGAAGTAGCAGAGTCTAGCAGGAAGTAGCAGTTAGCAGTTAGCAGACTAGCCGTAGCAGTAGCAGTAGCACTCTACAAAATTACCGCAAGACACCATGTCTGCAGCCCCAAGTGCCCCCCTAAATGATGAGGCCTTATATTTGCAACATTTAGCAATAACTTGTGACAAAAAAAATCAGCACAAACATATATTTGCATTATTCAGCTTGTGTTAACTATATGTAGGAGGATGACGGTGAAAGTGATCCTGACGAGATGGATGATGTTGGAGAGCTGTGATGGAGAGCTGTGAAAAATATGCCATGTCATTATGTGACGTACTGTGCTATATTCATGCCAGCTCATTTTAATTTGTTAGTTGTGATCTGAACTAAGTGTGCCATGTGTCAGTGATATGGACAGTTAATCCTAAACTATTTTCATTTGTGTCTGAATCTCTCAATTCATGCTTTACTGGTTTTTCGTTGCCAAAGATGTGTGTGATTGTGACCGTGAATATAAAGATCTGCGGTATTCCGGCTTAAGTTCCCGACTTCCGACTATTTCCGATGAATTTTCGGTCATATTGGTTCATTTCCGTGCACCCGAATATCCCGATTCTGTATCCGAGCCCGCATTTTCCGAACCTGATCCCGTTTCCGCCAAAAAATATAGAAACGGAAGTAGAAATGGGGGTCTGTCCGTTTCCGTCTGTTTTCATCGCTACCGGTGACCCTTGCTCAGGAAGGCGGGCCGGGTTTTCATATGGCGGTAGTAGATCCCACGGTTTTTTCTGGACTAGCGGCAGTGGACGCCATGCTCTGCCCCTCCTCCCCCCTCCATGACGGCAGCATGGTCATTGTAGTTTTTTTTTTTAAATTATTCACTTTTCACCGCCATAGTGCTCTATTTTTAGAGCCAACCTTCATCCCTACGGAAAAATCTGCAATAATGGGATATACTCCCTCTGTTCCTGGAAGAATGCAATTCTAGAACAGTGTTATGTTTCAGTATATCAAGTTTGACCAATTATAGAATAAAAATATAAATATTCATAATATCAAGTAAATACCATTAGATTTTTATGAAATGTATTTTCATAATAAATTGATTTGGAACCATAAATATGAATATTATTTTATAGAAACTTGATCAAATATGAAGCACTTTAACTAGCATGCAACCCATACTTGCATCCTTTTAGGGATAGAGGTAGTATTTAGTAGTGATTATGGCAGAGTTGGGTAAAATAGCTTCAATTGTTATTATTGATAATGTTGATTAGGGTTTATCAACTCAAAGGCCAGATGATTATGATTATGATTATTCAGAGAGTTTCTAAGATTTATTTTTAAAAAATTACGCAAAAAAATACTCTGGGTAATAGATTTAGTCGACATCATGCTCATAAAAAAATCTGACTAGCTAGCTACTTGTGTGGACCGTCCCGAAGCATGGGACCCACTTGACAACCTTGAGTTCTGAATTTGAGTACTACTATTGATGAGGCATGACTGTGTGGAGTATGCCATTGCTGTGACAGTTCAGTCATCGAATTAGACGAACACAAACTTCCATGGCTGTAAAAAACTTGTGCTCATGCTCAGGCAGCAGAGCTCGTCAGCTGCAGCTTCTATTCTTCTCCTTGGCCCTCTCACTGCATGTCCCTTATCATGCCAATTCTCTCTCCTTCAGCTACAACTTCTTCAACCCCGATGACTTCAGGCCGGAGGACGACGCACGGGTATTCGATGGCAGGATCGAGCTGCTCGGCGACGAGTTCGCAGGGCGTGCCAGGGGGCGGGCGTGGCACAAGCAGCCGGTGCAGCTCTGGGACGGCACCACCGGCGAGGCTGCCAGCTTCACCGCGAACTTCAGCTTCAGCATCCAGTCCTTGACTGGCAAGGGCCCTGCAAGCGCCGGGCACGGCATGACGTTCTTCCTCGCGCCGTACACGCCGGACCTGCCGCAGGAGTCCTACGACGGCTGCCTCGGCCTCTTCGATGAGAGCGAGGTGCCTAACTACTCCAGGTTCAACGCGTCCGGCGACTCGAGGTTCGTCGCCGTGGAGTTCGACATCCACAAGGACATCTGGGACCCGAGCAGCCAGCACATCGGCATCGACATCAACAACGTGGACTCCCGCGGCGACTACACGGTGTTGCCAGACGGCAGCCTCGTCGACGCCGGCGTGGTGTTCGCGACAGTCGTCTACGACAACCGCACGCGCAATCTTGACGTCACCCTGATGGTAGGAAGCGCCACTTACACTTCCGTAGCCACCGTGGACTTGACAAGCTTGCTGCCGGAGAAAGTCGCAGTCGGCTTCTCGGCGGCGACAGGCGACGAGTACGCTGCAAACCACACGGTGCTCTCGTTCTCGTTCCTCTCGACGTTGGCAACGAAGAACAGCACCGCCATCCCTGTGACCTCGTCCACCAAGAAGACCACCCTAAAATTCAGCGCCGGAGCGGCCGCCGCTGGGTTGCTGGTTCTCCTGCTCGTCGCCACCGTGGCGGTGCTACTAGTTCGGCGGTCAAGCAGAAGGGGCAAGCAACCATACGACGAAGAGAAGCTAACCACCGACGGCGACGACTCCCTCGACGTCGTCGATGACAGCGACTTCGAGTCCAGCACGGGGCCCCGACCCATCCCGTACGCCCAACTCGCGGCGGCGACGAAGGACTTCGCGGCGGAGGGAAAACTGGGGCAGGGCGGGTCGGGGTCGGTGTACCGCGGCCACCTGAAGGAGTCCGGCCTCGATGTCGCCATCAAGGTGTTCTCTCGGGGGGCGTCCATGGAGGGAAGGAAGGAGTACCGGTCTGAGGTCACCGTCATCAGCCGGCTGCGGCATCGGAACCTGGTGCAGCTCATCGGCTGGTGCCATGGCCGGAGGCGGCTCCTGCTGGTCTACGAACTGGTCAGCAATGGCAGCCTCGATGGCCACCTCTACAGCACAGAGGTGACACTGACATGGCCGACAAGGTATGCGCATGTAGCTATCTTATGGTCGGATTCTTACCTTGTCCTTGCTGCTCTACTACTTTTCTCACTCCTGATTGGCGACTACAAGTCTTAAACTTGCCGATGCAATCTGCTGTATGGGTAAGGATGAAAACGGTTAGTAAACGATTAAAAACGGTTAGAAACGGACTCATGAAATAGAAAACGAAAGCGGTTAGTTCAGTACATTTCTATATTTTAGCAATTAAAGAATATAAAAAATGGTTTAAAATGGTTGTGAAACCAATTGAAACTGATAATTTTTTATATTTGAATCATAATATAGAAAACGAAAGCAATCGGTTCGGAATATTTCTGTTTCGTTTTTATGGGTGCACGTAGCAGTAGCACGCTTATTTTGGCAGATGCAGATATCCCTACGTGGAAAAGCCAGCAATTCAACCAAGTGGAAATTTATAGTCAAATTAGATAGCCACGTTCGCTGACAGCAAAAACCTTGAGTTTTACCGGTTTGGCATCTTCTACAGTTAATACGGTCTCTCCATTTATTTTTGGGCACTCAGCAGTTTAAAAACTCTGAGGCAATAATATTTGAAACTTAGGGGGTGTTTGGTTTGAGGAGTTAAAATTTAACAAACACTGTAGCACTTTCGTCTTATTTGACAAAAAGTTTCTAATCTTGGACTAATTAGGCTTAATAGATTCGTCTCGTAAATTACTGCTAATCTGTACCGACATGCATGCAATTAGTCTACATTTAGTACTCCATGCATTTGAGGAAACATTAATGTGATGGGAGTTAAACTTTAACAAAATCAAACCAAACGGGACCTTACTTCCTCCATCCCAAATTATAAGTCATTCCAAAAATCTTGGAGAGTCAAAGCATTTCAAGTTTGACCAAATTTATATAATAAGATAATAACATTTATGATTCCAACTAAGTATCATTAGATTCTTCATCAATTATATTTTTATAGTATACCTATTTGATGTCATAAATTTTTATAATTATCTCTATAATTTTTGTCAAACTTGAGATGCTTTCACTCTCCAAGATTTTTAAAATCCCTTATAATTTGGAATGGAGTGAGTAGCTCACACTGCAATACGTGAATGATTTTTAGAGAGGCATTCTTGTTTTTGTTAGAGGCGGCATCTATCTTAAAAAATGGTTCCTTAGCTAGTTAGCCTCTAGAAATTGATTTTTTAGAGACGAATAGGCTTTCCAACACCTATAGAAATGCCCTATATTTTTAGAGGTGACTGAAAACCCCAACCGCCTTTAAAAATGATATGAAACTCTTTTAAGTTATTATATTTTTTATTTTTTTAATTTTTCAAAGAACCTTAGATGGAAAAACGACTTAAACCAATGTTATAGTACTTGAAGAGATATGGAACATTGTACTCCCTCTATCCCTAAATGTTTGCTGCCACGATTTGCGTGCCGATAACTTTGACTCGATTTATAAGAAAATGCGCCCAACATTTCTATCTCCAAATAAATTTATTAAAAAACTAGATTCAAATATCTATCCAATGATACTAATTATGTATCATAAATATTAATATTTTTTAATATATATTTAGTCAAAGTTGTTTCTCGGAAAGCGAAAACGACAAACATTTAGGGATGGAGGGAGTAGTTGACAACTTTTTCATTTGAAATCATTTAGAGCCCCGAAATTCTATTTTAAGATTAATTTTTCAAATAACTTCTGATGGAGAAATGATCTAAACCAAAGTTGTAGTATTTGAAGACATGTAGAACTTTTCAGTTCAAACCTTTTTCATTTTATTCGTTTAGAGTCTCAAATATGCATCACAATATTCACTAAAATGGATAAAAAGGAATGTATCAGCTGCTTCGACTTAGAGCTCTTTGAAACGTTCATAGGTATTGTTTAGGAATTTCATAGGAATCAATTTATTTTTAACTGAAAAACATAGGTATTGGTAAAAATCCTGCATTCTAAAGGGGGCCTTAGTCATAAGTGACTTTCAGGCATGGTTTTAAATATGCAAGGCACAAGGCCTGAGGTGCCTCTCTCAGGTTAAAGCAATTTTTATAGGCTAAGTTTTGGCCCACCTCTAGATATAGATAGCCTTTTCAGTCGCCTCTAGAAAACCTTTCTGTATAGAAGTGGAAAACGGCAATAATTACGAAACATCCCAAAAAAATCTTTTTTGGGAACAAACATCCCAAAAATGTATTATCTTAATATTCTACCAAATAAAAGTGCTTCGGCAATAACTCTCAAGTCCTATAAATTATCACATTAATCAGGCAAAACAAAAAGCAAGGTACTGATACAAATGTCAAAAAATTACTTTTTAGGGGCTGTTTGGTTCCTTTTATTTGAAGGAATTGAAATCTACTTAATAAATTAGGCTATTTGGCTTGAAATTTGATATTCCACCACTTTCCAAAGTTCACATATGAACCTATCTCAAATTCATAAGGTGAAAGATAAAAATTGATCTATAGATCACCATTCTATGTTTCTACTTTTTAACTTATAATATGCTCTTTGACTCACTCCCCTATGGTAGAAATGCAATACATAAGTATTTCTCTCATATAGCCAACAATAATATAAAAATATAATCAATATACAACTATATTAGCTTAATTAATATGTGTCTAAAATATGATTACTAAAATGAATTTAATCCCAAGATCCAAACATGGCCTTACTCTACTGCCATTATAAAAAAAATCCAATATGTATACGCATATGCTTACGTTTTTATTGCCCACCAGGCCAGGAAATTATTAAATAAAGAAAATAAAGCCAAACTCCATATATTGCACCATGTGTGCATTTTCAAAGATAAGAGAAACATGTTTCAAGGTCACAGTAAATAAATGGTCAATTTAATTGTATCACAAAAGGAAAGTGTCGCTGAATAAGAAAACAAATTATATCGGACAATGAAATGGGTTACCGGTTTGACTGCTGGATGTTGTTATCTGCACTACATGCAAATAAATGGGCACCTAAAATATAGAAGAAATGAAAAAAATCAGGATACCAGTGCTAGAAATTGGTGTCGGCTTAAAAAATAATTGACCTTGAGGTTAGCTTAAAAAAACTATAATTCATCTTTTTTTTGGTCTCTTTCTCTTCTTCACTCAGACAAGTACTAATTGTGTAACTTGAATGATGATAGAAAAGGACATTGTTCATAAAACCAACGGTTCACATTATATTTATTTTGTCTAACTGCATAATAAAATTATACAATCAGAAGATATAATTTGAGAAAAAATGTTTTATTTGTATTTAGACATTTGTTATTTTAATTGAAGAGACTTTTTTGACCTATAATCTCTATAATTACTTATACTAATGAATAGTAGTAATACGTGCTATGCATCCTTAGAGGGGCTAGGCCCTGCCTGCACCCCCCTTCTCTACGCCCCTGTCGGGCAACGGAGCGGCCAAAGGAGGCGCTCACTAGGTGCACACGGACGTGAGAGATGCACTCGTGCACTCATTTAGAGCATAGAGGAGCGGAGGCAGTGCTTACAGCGTCCCCACTCGGCAGTTGATGACAGGCAGACTTAATTGCGCACTTGTTGAAACAGTGATGGCCTACAACGACATGAATGGATGTGGGAACAAATGTGAAGCTTACGTCGACCTTCCGCTGCATACTACCACTTGTCGACACTGAACTCACGCCATTTTCCATCGCCGGCACTCAAAGAGTTGAGCAAGGATGGAGAAGTGAGGGAGGAGAGAGTAGCTGGCGGTGGTGCTTCGTGGCGGCACCTACATTCGCGCTGTTTGCTGGCATCCGCACTCGCCACCCTGCGCGATGCATGCCATTGCTCGCGGAACGGAGAGGGGAAGGACAAGAGCTGCTGGGTGGGGGGGGGGGGTGATTGGTTTGAGGAGGGTCTAGTTATGATTTACACACCTTGCTGTTGTTGAGTGCACATGTCATATCGTGTTCGAAGGACCAAACAAAGATGTATAGATCTCCGGTGAACAATAATAATATGGGTTACCAAACAGCTCAGCATCTTATTTCCTTCTACCTTATGGTAAGCCAGCTTATATAATCTAGATTTACATAATCTAGCACCTATAAACTGGAGTGTATATATATAATCTGGCCAGGGAAAGATGCAGGGCCTTTAGAGACGTACGGAGGGAGTAACTAACTCAGGAGGTCTAAAAAGGCAAAAGAAGTAGAAGGTGGCAGTGGCGGCCTATTTCACAAAAGAACAAATATGTGAGGAATATATTTCAATGGATGTTTGCTTTATCTCGAATTAAACGAGCTTAACAAGTTTTAATGCGCGGCAGAGCAGAGTATGTAGTGTCCTCCAATATTTTGTACAAGTAGTAGGAGTAATATGAACTTTGAACAGAGCACTCACCTGCTGGGTTTTCTACTATGATTATACCTTGTAGACTAATGAAGCTCTGTACTTTTTTTTTGAAAGGAGGACAAAGCTCTGCTTATAAGAACGCGATGTCGATACATGACTGGGGTTACCAGTTAAACAGATGAGTTAAAAACTAGGCTTACAACTTCCACAAACAAAGTCTTTCAACAACCATTGAAAACTAGGCCTATTACACTAAATTTCACAGATATCCATCGACGCCACGTTGCTTGGTTTAAAAGATTTCAGCCACTGGACGATCTCCTCCTTTATGTACAGCAAACGCTCCTAGTCCTCCTCGAGGAGAATGCTCCACCTCTGCAGCAATGATAAGACAATCTTTACCAGATGAATCCTGCGGACAAACTCCGGTCACACAACATGCCACGTCGCTTATAAATCCTCGGCCGTTGGATCTCGATCGAACGACTCAGAGCACTCCACGAGTCGCTATCTAAGAACTATTCACAAGCAGAACTGTTCACACATCGGCCCGAAGGAAATTACTATGCATACATGAGAAACGTACCAAGAAAATGAAAGTAAGCTCTTTCCCTTTCCAGAAATTTTTTAAATAAACTAGAACCACTCTAGAATCTAACCAAATATTTTCCACTCCTTTATCATCCAAGATAATTTTTAAACTCCTCGCATTCACGTTTTGTTGATAAACTTAGCAAGTTTATATCTCATCCATCCTAACTTCGAATCACGTAGTTCTTTCACCAGAAAACTTCTAAAATAAAACCCTACATATTCAAATATTGTTTCCTAATTTTTGGTGATACCCCTTCTTCATTATCAAAAAATCCAAAAAACAATTTCCAAATTCCTCTCATTCGGATTTTGCCGATAAACTTAGAAAGTTTATATCTCATTAATCCTAACTCCGAATCCCGTAATTCTTCCACAAAAAATAATCTAAAATAAAACCATACATATTCAAATCCTTTTCCTAACTTTCGGTGATTGTCACAAATACAAATAGCCCTTATTCTGAACAATTCCATTGCCAGCCTAATCTGCATATACCAAGAATTTGTCTCTTTTCTAACGAACTTCAACATCTATACCTAGCTAACAGAAAATTTAAGATATATCGCGGCCATCTCTTCTTCAATTGCTAAATTAACTCACAATCACATATAAATGCAAATGCTACTGTTGTTATAATGTCATTTTTCTCAACGTAAATTCTAAAGTTGTAGGAACCTACAAAATCACCATACCAACTGTGAGATCCATCATATAGCAAATTAATTCTACTACTAATATATATAATATTATTTTTTCATTGGAAAATCATAAAAATGTAGAACCATCATAAAATCAACACAAACACATCAAACATGGCGCGGCAATGCCGCGCCCCAAGTTTTCTAGTACTATACTACATCAGTTGGCGCTTTAGGAAAGTATTTTGTATGGCCATCTTGTTTCGAGCAGTCCAGAGTGCCCAAGTAAATCCTGCAAATAAAAATATTATCAATCTTTTAGGTATGGGCCTCATGCCCTGTAGCCAGTTCTGAGAGAACTCCTGTCGGGACCTTCGAATGTTATATAAATGGAATACTTCCTTTATGATACCCCAAATAAGCCTAGCCATTTATATAAAAAAAGCCTAGCCATCACATATTTGAAGAAAATATGGTTCACTGTTTATAGTTCATCACAAAGGCAGCAGGCCTCTTTCCCTTGCCAACCCCTTTTAATAAGACTCGTAGCAACTTGTAATTTGTTGTTGAACATTTGCCAGGGAAAGAATTTGATCTTAAGGGGATTTTGCACTTCCAAATAAACCCAGCCACTCTACTGGGCATGCCCCTATTGGTTAAGAATCTATATAAGGATTTGGTAGAAAAATTGGTTCTTTTCCAAAGCCCAGAGAACCACATCAGCACCTCTTAGAACTAAAGTAACACTAGTAAGTTCCCCATGAATCTGCTCCCACCTAGCAACTTCCCTAACAAAAAGAGCTCTCCTAAAATCAATATACCAGCCATCATCCTCCCAACAATCCTCCACAGCACATTCAGGCTTCCTAGCAAATTTGTACAAATCATCATAAGCAATTTTAAGTGGAACCTCCTATAGCCAACAGTCTTGCCAAAACCTACGGTTTCTCCCATTTCCAACTTTAAAGATGGCTCCCCATTTAAAGAGGTGTTTAACTTTGTGCTATGAAGCTCCCTACTATCCGGCAAAACTTAGTTAGATCTCTACTCTTTTTTTTAAGGCAAGTTAGATCTCTACTCTTTTTTTTGGAAGCTCTTGAGTCTTGAAGTACCCTTTTTTTTGGAAATCCGTAGATGTACTTTCTTTCATCAAATCAAATCGAACAAGCATCAAGTTGTACCTAATTTTTACCTCAATTTTGAATTTTCAGATACCAGATAATTCTTGGATTGTCTTCCGCCGTGTTGTACCTCCACCAAGAGTGGGACCAGTGCGTCGTCCATGGCGACATCAAGCCGAGCAACATCATGCTGGACGAGTCCTTCAACGCCAAGCTCGGCGACTTCGGCCTGGCGCGGCTCATCGACCACGGCATGAGCCTGCAGACCAAGACTGCCGTCGCTGGCACGCCAGGGTACCTGGACCCGGAGTGCGTCATCACCGGCAAGGCCTCCCCGGAGTCCGACGTGTACAGCTTCGGCATCGTGTTGCTTGAGGTCGCCTGCGGGCGCCGGCCGATGGCGCCGCCTACTAGCGTGGGCGAGGGGAAGGACGGACAGGTGTTCCGGCTGGTGGAGTGGGCTTGGGACATGCACGGCCGAGGCGCCGCTCTGGACGCCGCCGACGAGCGGCTTGGTGGAGCCTTTGACCAGTGGGAGATGGAGCGGGTGGTCGCCGTCGGGCTCTGGTGCGCGCACCCGGACCCAAAGATGCGACCGGGGATCCGGCAGGCCGCCGAGGCACTGCGGTCGAGGAAGTTCAGGATGCCGCTGCTGCCGCCCAAGATGCCGGTCGCTGTGTACCTTCAGCCGTTCGGTGCCTCCACCATGCAGTTCAGCGACACCACCACCTCTGTCGGGTCTTCTGTTACCATGCCGTACACTTCGACGACGAGCCGTGCGACGGCCGACGGCGACGGGCCGACGGGGACGTCTAACTCCAGCTCGCCGCCGGCGGTCACTCAACACTTGAGCCCAAGAGGATAGATAAAATATACGGAGTATGTCGGTACGTGTGTAATGTAATTTTGTTAAAGCAAATTAAATAGACTACTTAACCGCTAGCGCTTCATTTCAAAATTTTATAGTGTATTTTTTAAGAAGTTATGTGCACTTATTGCTTGAGAGTTTACTGCTAGCTTTAAAAATTAAAATGTGATTAATGGCATACAGTATCTTGGATACAACTTGCTGCTTAGGGCACTCCCAATGCAAGAAACTATCAGCAGTTTCTATAGCATATGACAGCGTACTAAGAAACTATCCTTTCCGATGCAAAATTCTCTATAGCATAGGACATAAGTAGTGATAGAAACCATATTTGCTCTCTCAGTGGGTTATGAGTAGTTTCTTGTCCATCGATAACCGTGAAGACCCAGTCTCTTAGTTAGACCTAGTTTGTTAGATTTTTCATCTCTCTCCTCATTAAATCACTTGCCACATCAGCAAATTACCTACGTGGCAGTGCAATTAATATCTATAGAAACTACCATAATTTCTATATTGGGAGTGCCCGTCCCTTTGGTTCCTTATTGAGTTTTAGTATTTTCAATGAAATTAAGTCCCAGTTGATGCTAGTCGGATTATAATTACGAAAAAAAATTTCATGCAAAATTTGTCAATGATGGGAACCTCTTGACGTTTTGTTGGAGGCATCAGCATATGCCATCCTCAACCATAGTTTGCAATCCGGATATGCCAAAGATTTACAAATAATCTTGTTTAGCTTTCCATCAATTTTGCCAACAAAGGGCCCGGATTGGAGGGAACAAGATCCTCTGCAGTCGACCTGGCTGCGACGATTTCTTCATGTACGAGTTCAAGGTCCGGCTGCAACGGCGGTGGAGTCCATGACTCTAGGTACCCGTAAGGATGACAACGGAACGGTTTCGAGTCGGATATCCTTGGGTTTCGATTCTTGCGGTTTTGGGTTCGGGGATGATTTCTCACCCACGGTTTTCGGGTTCGGGCCCCGAAACCAATCGGGTTCGGTTTCGATTTTGGTTTTGATTTTCCACCCATGGATATCCAGTGGATATCCGAAATAAATCATTAAGAATTAAATCTCATGTTTTATAATATGCTAATAATAACTTTTTTACTTAGATTATTAAATTTATTCTATGTTGACTCATGCAAATATTTATTATTTGTTGCCTCTTGTTTATATATGTGAATATGTGTATATATATCATGCATATGTTTATAGAAAGTCCTTATTGCTCTTACTATGTTGCCATACAAAGCGGGTTTCGGGTATCCATTCGGGGTTCGGGTATCCACGGGTTTGGTTTTGGCGACGGATTATCACCTGAATCAGTGTTCGGTGTGGTTTCAAGTTTCGATTTCTAGACTCCACCCGATCCGAATCTGCCCCGTTGCCATGCTTAGGTATGAGTCGCCCAGGGGTATCCTTCTCGTGGCTAGGCTGAGATGGGCTAGTTGCACGTTTGAACTGTTTATCAGTCATGTTACAGTGTTTTTCTCTCTCAACAAAACAACATCAGTCAGCTTATCAGTCGTAGACACCATCAACCAAACAAGGCGTAGTTTGGTTCTAGCATTTTGTGGGCTCACGGTTGGATCTGAAATGCACGGCTCAGTTGCTTGACTGCATAGGATAGTTGATTTGCTTGACTGCAGAGGATCTGGAGCACCCCGGCATTGAGTCTGCCTTGTGTCTGTTGAGTACTGCATTGAGTCTGCAGGAGAGGGAGAAAGTTTTGATTGGTTCTTAGTGCTCGACAATGAATCAAAGTCATAGCTCAAGGACAGACTGGCCGGTAAAAAACCAGGAAAGTGTGTAGCATAGAAGAAAGTAAATGGCTGTTTAGACTGATCAATAAGGAGGGGTTTGGCAGAACCTTCTAAGAAGGAAATATTTATCTAATAATGCCTTACTTAGGTGCAACATAGCCCTGGGGATTCTCATTTCTGAGCCGATCTTATGAAAGCAAAGGATGATTTCCTAGGTTGTGGTGCTTTTAAGGTGAAGAGTGGGGAGTAAGTGAGTTTTTGGGAGGATGTGTGGTTGGAAGATAAATCTTTTAAAGAGTTTTACCCTAATTTATATAGAACTGTAAGGTGGAAAGATGATACGGTGGCAAATGTCTTAGGGACAATACCACTTAATGTGTCTTTTACGCAGGGTTTGTTTAATGAAAAACGAAATGCTTGGTTTGTCTTAAGTCAAAAGTTGCACAACTTCTCCTCTCTAATGGGAAAGATGTATTAAGATGGAACCTTAGTAACAATGGCATATTCACAGTCTGGTCGATGTATAAAACTTTGATCCAACAAGGCGTTCTCCCCGAGAAAAGCCCTATATGAAAATTAAAAATACCGTTGAAAATTAAGATTTGTCTATGGTATTTGAAAAAGGGGTAACTGAAAGGATCGAGAATGCCGCCTAGAGAGGGGTGAATAGGCGTTTCTAAAATTCAACCCTTTAAAATACGGAAACGATTAGTGTTGTAGTTTCCAAATAAACCCCTCATGAGTTAGCCAGCAGAGAATATAAGATATAAAGAATATATCTAGAAGCTACAACCCTGCAACACAAAGTTAGAGCAGTGAATAAATAAAAACAGCACAGGTGACCAATACCGGACACGTCCGGTGTACATGGGAAGTGCAGATTAGCTTCCAACTTTCTCCTTTTGTTTTCTCTTTCACACCAAGTTGCTAGCAGTTAGTAGTAACCTGTTGACAAGTTCAAGCAGCACACAAAGATCACAAATACCAAATGAAAAGAGAGATCGAGACACGGTATTTGTTTTACCAAAGTTCAGACTCCATTGAGTCCTACTCTCCGTTGAGGGGGCTACGAGCGACCCAGCGAAGGTCAGCTCTAGAGGACCACGAAGGCCACTCTAGCCGGAGTCTTTTCCAACTCCTTTTCCTCCTTCCACTAGTTGATCCCTTCCCCTGCGACGGTGGAATCGAACCGTTACAAACTTTTCGAGGCACACCACAATCTCTTGGGTGCTCTGCGGCGATGCCTAGCCGTCTAGGACCGAAGAGTCCAAGAGTAACAAATGCAAATCACAAGATCGACAAATATACATAAGTGCTCAAGGGTGGCTTGCTCTCAATTTTGAATCTCACTCAACCCACAAAATGGATTTTACAAGTTTGAATCAATCACTCACTAAGAGAGGGTTGGAGAGTATTCTCAAGGCTCAAAAACGTATCTAGAAGTCAGCAGAATCAGCAACCTCCAAAGGTGGAGGCTTGGGTGTATTTATTGACCCCACTAAAAAACTAGCCGTTTTCTAGCCGTAGGAATACTGGACACATCCGGTATCAATACCGAACACTTGCACACTACCAGTGGTCACTAAATCAGTGGCGAGTGTGAGACGTCAGAACTCCTGATGAGTACCCAAACTCCCGACGTTTGTCGGAACTCCCGACTAACCAAACCGAGAAGACCAATGAAGAGGTTGCTGCCAGGCCAATATTGGACACGTCCGGTATCAATATTTGACACGTCTGGTATTCAGACCTGCAACACACTAAGTTAGCAAATGGCTCTCTCTTCCACTCAATCCTCACATGGGTTGGCTTGAGCAGTTATGAATAAATATCTATCAACATGGTGCATTCCTCTTAATAGTACGACATACCTATTTACTCAAGATCAAATGAAAATGGAATTTGAATCGCTTGAGTTGATTTCCTTTAAACCAAATGCCATAGCCTTCAATCATCATCGAGTGAGGGTGTCAACATGTCGACTTTGATTTTCTCCTTGAGCATAGCCATCATGAGCATGCGACTTGATTCCATTCAACAAATGTGAGTTAACTCCAAATGTATCAAGCCACTTCCACAATTCATCTAATATGTTTGATTCTCCATTTCAATGTGACCATCATAGTTTGATTGGTACCTCAACTAAATACAAGTACTTCCTTCTTCACCCTAGCTAGGTTCCTCGATTGCCAAGCCGTTGCTTGCCCTTCACCCTTGCTTAGTACCTCGAAGCATTTCCTTGCTATCTTCATCATCTCAAACCATCAAGTCACACTTGGTGTTGAATCCTTCATTAAGATCATTTGTATAATTGTCTTTCAATATAGCAAGCTCTAAAAGGTGAGACCATTCCATATGCAATCCCTTGTGTCTCATTAATTATTTTTCAATGTGCTTACTTTCATATGAGTCATTGAAATCCCACAATGAATAAGCCTTGTATGAGTTACATTTGCATTGTTGTCTTGTGTTTGAACTAGATTGTTTATATAACAACACATCATTTTGTCTTTTATCAAATGCATGCATGCATAAACTTTATCCGAGGCGGTGTTTTCCATTTTTCGTGGCGACCAAAGGCGTCCGCCTCAGACATAAGGTCACGGTTAATTGTGGCTTAACCGCGGTGGTTGCCTATGCCCACCACGGTAAATCGATTAATCGATTTTAAAAAAATAAAAAACCCTAGCAAGCCCAATCGAGCCTGCTGTCGTGGATCCACGCCCAATCGAGCCAGGAGCACTAGATCCGCCGTGGATGTGCTCGCTGTCGTCATCCTCACGTGTGGATCTCTCGAGCCTCCGCCTCCTCGCACCACCGAAGCTCGCGGAACCGCCTGGAGCATCCACCGTGGTGCCCGGGATCTGCCTCCTTGCGTCGGATCTAGGCGGCCCAAGGGAAGGCGGCGATCTTGGACCAGATCTGCATAAGGGAGAGAGTGAGGGAGTGGAAGAGAGGGAGATGGGGAGCGAGGGAAACCCTACCTACACCATCGGTGGTGGACCTATGCCGCCCCACACTGTGGGGGCCTCCTCCGCCGATGAGGGAGGGAGGAGGGGAGGCGCCCACCATGGATCCATGTTAGCACTGCCTCCTTGTGCCATCCTCGCTGTGGATCCATGCTGCTGCCGGATCCGACCTTCCATGGGTCGTCGGGGCTAGATCTGGAGGGGTACAGGAGGAAGGAAGCCGCCGCTGCCACACCATACGTGGAGCCACCGCCGTGCCATACATGGAGCCGCCCCATGGGTGGGGGAGAGCTCACCGCCACATGCCATGGGAGGGAAAGAGTGCCCGCCACTGCACGCCATCATATGGAGAGAGAGAGAGCGGTAGCCGATGGCGAGAGGTGCGGGTGGCCGGGTGGGAGAGGAGCGAGGGGAGGAGAGCGTCGGAGTTAGAAACGAGAGAGGGGAGGAGAGCATCGGGTGGGAGGATGTGGTGCGGCTGGAGAGGAGTGAGGCTTAACCCTAAGTTGCCTTTATATATGATCCCAGTTGAATGGGCTTCGCTTGGGCTTTGAGCTGGGCCGCTATTTTTGGAGGCGGGCCTTATAATGTGCCCGCCTCCGTTAATCTATTAACCGCAGCGGGCACCTTAAGACGACCGCCTCTGAAAATACGTTATTTTTGGAGGCGGTTGTCTTAAGACGTCCGCCTCCATAAATCTATTTTTCGAGGTGGACACTTGTGCCCACTATGATAAATAAAAAATGACTGCCTTCATTAATTTTGGGCATTAACCGAGGCGGACAAAAGTTGCGCCCGCCTCGGTTAATTTTTTGGGGGTGTCACGTAAAATCAATTCTGTACTAGTGATGTGAGATAACCCATTTCCTGTCCAACACTTAGCAACCAGGTTAGACCTTTAATCACTTTGTCATTCAATCATCCAAAACCCACTAAAGGGCTTGATGCACTTTCAGTAACACTTACAAAAGATAATCTAGCAAAGAGGAATTGCAAGGAAGTGTCAAGTGTTGCTGTCACCTTGCACACTTTGTTCTCTTGCGAGGAAGTGTTGCTGTCACCTTGCACACTTTGTTCTTTGTAGTTCAATCGAGACTATTCAACATTTGTTCTTTGACTATCACCTTGCACACTTTATTTGGAATACTATGCATATCATGTTTGGAATTCAACCACCTACTAGCTTTGCTAGTTTGTTGGGTTGATAGCTTCATGGATCACGTCCTAAACTCAAAAACCAAATTCTGCTAGGAGCAACTACATTTTGTTGGGCAATATAGTTGAATAGAAATAATATGGTATTTAACAAGTCTAGTTGTAACAACTTTTGTATACTCCCCCTAGGTTGGTAAAAGAAGTCATTTTGGATAGTGACACTGTCTCCAAAGCATAACTTTGACTTCTTATTTCTATAAAAAATTTATTAAAAAGTGATATATCTATATTTTTATGAAAGTATTTTTCAAGACAAATCTATTCATATGGTTTTAACATTTCCAAACTCAACAACTTAAAAGTTATTCGTGATTTATATTTCCAATGTTTGACCCAAACTTTGTCCAAAATGACTTCTTTTACCAACCTAGAGGGAGTAGGTAATTTTTAGGGTGACGTTTTGGATCTGATAGTGGTCAATGCTACATAGAGTAGAGGATAGACCTTTGTTCAAGATTTGCTGCGGAGACTGGGAGACGTTAATTATGGCGGTCTTTGCAAAATTTGGATGGAGCTTTAGGAATCGTGTTGCTGGCTAGTTCTTGCCTTGTTTGTTGTGCTCACTAGCTGGATCGAAGTTTTTTTACTTGTGGCCTTATGGCTTTGATTTGTATTTTGACTATCGGTTGTTTACCATATATGAATGTTAAAGGCTAGAACTTTGTTGCCTTATTAAAAAATAGAGGAAAGCAAGTAGAAAGCTATTTTAGTTGGAACTGAGCCACGATAATTAATGGTGAACCATGGTGTTAAGCAACACTCTGGACTGGTTCGGTTTAAGAATATCGGTGGTCTTATTCAATTTAGTTTGGAGATAAAAAATTCTAATTAGGTCAGTCTCAGTGGGGGTTCAGTGTCTCAGTTTTAACATATCTATATTTTAGAAGTAGTACAGAAGAGTTTCATCCCCATAAATCTCTTTCTACTCTAATGAAACTTTTATCATCTTTCTTCATAAATATGGTGCAACATTAGCACATTTAATGCGCATGAAACTCTGATAAAACCTAGCCTCATGAGCAAGTTTGTCTTAGGTTCGGTTCGATTTCCAAACCAATAGCACGTTTAGCTGCAGCAACCTGGATGATTTAATGCCATGTTATGAAGTCGGTAGGATTTTATTTCATATTGTAAATTTGGCTACCGATGTTTCAAGGTGACAAGCAGTCCACCTTGAAATGGATGCCACGTAAAATCTCCTTACGCGTTATTTGCGCATTTTGTAATCTGTTTTCCTACTTATTAATGTATGCCCGCAAAGGATCTTTCGATAAAAAACAACCATAAACATGCGCATAATAAAAAAGAAACTGTGGATCTGGCTGAGAAAGACGGTGAGAACACCGCACAGGGCGTCACAGCCACACGAAGCAACAAACAAATCTACCAGCCCCACGATCGAAAACACTCGTACCAAAATGAAGAAAAAGAAGACGACGATGCGTTTTGACTTCTGCTCCTAAGACCTCACTACTAATCTGCGTCCTGTTTTAACAATGTTTTTCTCTTACGATAAATCAGCATTGTCACGGAACCATCCAAATTATATGAGCACAAGTACAAAAATAATCACCGAAGTAATCCAATTCTCACACTTGAGCCCATATAACTCGGTAGTCCAAAGAAATCATGATGGATTTCAAATCAACCGACATAAAAGCCAAGATCGTAGTGATTCAACGTAACAAGCCACATGTTACATCTATTTCACAAGTAGTTCAATATACATCGGAGTTCAACAAAATTATTACAACTTAAATTGAAAAGTAGCGGAAGCAAAGTAATTTTAAACCAACATTACTCTTATTTCAAATACATGCCAGTACCAAGGTCGACTTCCAACAAAAGCATCATAGACAAGATAACTCAGAAGGATCATGCCCGTGATCACACTCTGCCACTACGGCAGGAGCCATCCAACTCTTGCAGTCGCCATGATACATCACAACCTACAACAAGTGGGAATAAACCCTGAGTACGAGAAGGTACTCAACTATACTTACCCATCATAAACTAGAAATAAAGTGACACCAAGGATCATGCAAGGCTGCTATAAAGTGGGCTAACTTGATAATATTTTGCATAAAAGCTTAATATAGATAAGTAATCATTAATGCTTAAGCATCAAGTTAATCATCATGAACTTGTCATCTAGATTAGCACCTGTACTATAACAATCACTTTATTAGGAGCAAACCATATTAAGCATAGCAGGTATAAATTGAGGCAATATTTAAATCATCATCCAATTAACCATCCATTCTATTTAATTGAATCTACATTGCCGCTGCTCAAGTCAAGTGCTCACTAACCGGAAGCGACGACGATTCGAATCGAGTTCATATCCAGCTGGGGTGTATTTCTAACACTTACTGAGACACGCCTGGCAAGGGCTGCTCAGGTCACTTTTCATACAGTCCAGGAATCGCAGGTTCGACTGATGCCGCATCTCTAAGGGCAACACTCTGCCAGGTGATAGGGACTTTAACCCCCCTTGGTCTCATGCCAATGTCTCCAAACACATCCTTACTTCCTCCAGAATATGCACTTGACTCCCTGATTCTCGGCCTGAACTATATTACTCGGTTCGCGGTTGGAACGACTTATTCGGCCAACTAAGTGTTAGACTGCGTTCCACATGACTCAAGGACGTACAACGAATCAGTCCTTAAACGACACAGACGGGGATAGATCCACACCTAAGACCTCCATGCCTTGTTGCTTCACTATCGTCATCCCACCCGGTCTCATTTTATTTTTATTAACACATGGTTCCTTTCCCACGATAGTAAATATAGCCAACCGTGACCAGGTATAACCCTATATCTCACAGGTGACAGGGAATCACCTGACTTCTACTGAGCTAATTAAGCACGGCTAAGCATAGATATGATCTTTTTCTGCATAGGATTCAGGTTCATATATGTGGACAAGAAGTGATATCGATACAGCAAGGTTTTCACCCAACTCCTATACCTAATGCAACAATACATATGACACATATATAGTATTTGCTTTGAAAAGTAGGGAGTCTTATAATGCTCCGGGGCTTACCTGGGATCCAACTCAAATCAGTCAAGTTAGCTTGCACCGTCTTGCAGAAACATCTCTACTCCATGTATGCACTTGAGGATTCTTCCATCTTCGGGATGGATCCACCAAACACCGTCTTCGGGTTTTGCTCCAACACCACATCCTTCATGCGTTACATCTAGTGTACCTAAGGAGATGCAACAATGCATATGTATGAATGCATAGAAGTGCAATAAACAAAGTAATTATACAAGCATACGAAAGTTCACATAAGCACCTAGAGCTAATTAACTTAGTCCTCACTAAGGCATAACATAGAAAACGGCAAGCACATCAATCAAGACACAAGTCTCATAAGATTACAGGGTACCAACCCAAGTACTGTCAAAGATATAAGTCACACTTCAACACACAAGCATGGCAAAGTGAATCAAAGCACTAAACTAGAATCTGCCACTTTTTGGATATCAGAACAGTAGCTGAGTAATTAAACCATTACTAGAGATTCACAAATCCAAATGATTTGTAACAAGACATTATGGAAAGCTTATGAAATTTTGTACAATTCATTTATAAACATATAAGCCTGATTCACAATTTTAGTAGGTCGAAAAGTTAAAACTACAGAATCTGGTCTACTCCAAACAGAGAGCACCCAAATCTGTGACCTGACTTTAAACAACTATAACTCAAAAATTAATTGACCAAACTTTACCAAATTTCAACAAATGCTAGGTTAATGAGTTATCTACAACTCTCTTATAGGCATCTTAAGATGATTCTACAGTTAACATGGTCAATTAATTAAATCATTGCATGTCTGTCCAAAACATGGACAGAATCTGATATGCCACTTTAAAAAGATATAACTTGAGTTCCACATGTCCAATAAATATGGTTCTGGACTTTTTAGAAAGCTTAACAAATTGTGAACAATTTTGTTATAAACATCTAGAGCTAATTCTGCAACTAACAAGGTCACACATTACAAACATGGCAACCCTGTCTGGGTTTGGGCAGAAACAGCCATAGTACTTTAAACCACTATAGTTAAACATATACTTAGCCAAAAATTGTGACCTTTAGCCTTTTGAAAAGCTTAAGAGAAGTACTACAACTCATTTATTTTCATCAAGGCATGATTCAAAACTTAACTGAGCCAAACAATGCAAACATGCAGACCTATTTAGAACAGGAGGAAAACAACACAGAGCATTTGTTATTTTTATAGCTCCTAAACTACAATCCTAAATACTGAAATTTTTTACCAGACATCAATCATCACCTTAATAACATGCCATAAAAAAATCACATTTAATAGAGCACTACTACTGCAGTTATAAAAAAGACAAGTAAGACTAACATTCAAACCCTACCCTGCATAGATCTATTTGTACAGAAGAACTTTTAAACTAAAGTATGCCATATTATAGATCTAATGCATAGATAATTTTACAAGGATTCCAAAAAGTCTTTATTTGCTATTTTACGAATTTTCTACTAATTACTACAAATTTTTCAAAGTTTGGAATAATTTTCTGGAAAAGAAAACAAGAAAAACGAAAAAGGAAAACAACTTTGCAATGGGGTCCCTGCAGAAAACAAAAATAAAGACTCCAGCAAAAAGGTTCCTAAGGGCACTATTCAGATGAGTCATCTCTTCGCATCTTGACCCAAGAAAAAGCTTCTATTTGTATTTTTACTCCCTCTCTTCTTTCTCTCGACAAAACGGAGCAGAGGATGTGGCCGAGCTTCGGGATTCTGGCGGGGAGCGGTGCTAGGGCAACGAGGAGAGCCGTGTGGGCCTAGGGTGGCCGACCGCAGCCATATGGTGGCCAGCTGTGACCCTGTTGCGGCCATGCGAGGCGACCGCGCGAGCAGGCCGGCGATGGCTCGACCATGGCAGCAGCCGACGGCGGGAGCGACAAACTTGGCTCGGGTTTGGTCACGGCACAAGCATGGGTTGGAGTAGTGGGAGGCAGGCTCGGTGGTGGTGCTTGTCGACAAAACCTGGTCGGCAGTCTACCGAGGGGTATGCCCAAGGTAGTAGATTGTCGGCAGACAGGTGTGCAAGCCACGAACGAGATGGTGATGCAGAACAACACGTGGGTTTACCCAGGTTTAGGCCGCCGTGTGGGTGTAATACCATACGTCCTGCTCTGCTTTGTTATTGCTGTTTCGAACAACGTATTACGAGCTAGATTACCCTAGAGTATGTTGCCATGTTTTTGAGGGGGGTCCCCTGCCCTCCTTATATAGTCCGGGAGGTAGGGTTACAGATCTGGAAACTAATCTTAGCTAGTTACAATTGCCATACATAACCGAATAAGGATTCCTAATCTAACCGACCAAGATCTTGCTTGATTCCCAAGTCTGGTTTGATGCCTTGCGCGAGACTCCATCCCGATGATCTGGATCGCGCGTCGTCATGTTATGGGCCGGACCGTCTGGTCTGGGCCTGCCCATGTCTAGCCGTAAGGGTATAGGGGTTTATACCCCCACAGCTAGTCCCCAAGCACTATGTATTCTGTATCGACACACTGTCTTAGTCTTCTTCAACTTGCGAGGTTCGTCTTCACATCACCTTGAAATGTTAGCCGAGCATGTGCTAGTATTCCGTCTGGATCAGGAATCAGTAAACCATGATTGTTGATGAAGATTGCAGTTATCGGTGAAGATTGCATAGTGGTCCAAAAAGAAAAATTTTCTTTTGTAGCGAAGTGTACCCACTTGTATTTCTGAGAAGAAATGTAAGTGTGCGTACTTGATGTAAGTAACTTACGATAAATTTCAGATCGTAGGGGCGAAAAATAGAAATAATTCACCATCAGGTGAAGTGTACCCACTTAGTCCCCGAGCCTGGTGACGTAGGCACGTGATGCCAGGGTCTAAAAAAGAATCCTCAAGAACCAATGATCATTATGCACCGTCAGGTGCATCATATATGATGTAGTCCTCGAGCTTGCTGGAAAGCAAAAACGAGCCTGGTAGCAAGGTCTAAGAATTTCAAGCGTCCATCGACTGTATACAAGCATAGTACATGTAATCGAGCAAGACAAAGCCTGGAGCAGGAAGTGGTGTAACAAGGCCCCGAGCTCGAAGCTCTAACGAATAGACCCCGAGCGTGGCCGGAGACGTGGTCGAGCAGCGAGAGCTCGGTGACGAGCCTGACGAGGAGTGACGAGAGCTCGGCGAGGATCCTACAATATAAATATGTAGAACAGTTTAGTTTATTGTAAACTTATGCCTCGTCATCAGGCATGTTTGTAATAATGTACTATTGTAACAATGTAAGCTTATTTGTGTTTTTATAGAAAAAACGTTTAAAGCTTGTATATTGTGTGGATGATAACTAAGTTAGGAACGTATAAGTATTCAGTTTTAGTTATATTAGTTGGTAGACACATCATCTTGTAGAATCCGTACGGCCCCAGCCGGATCTGCGGTCCGAGTGCAAGGCGCGGAGCCTGTTCACACGTAAGAGCGCACAGGTCAGACCAGGGAGCGCCCGCCGACCACCTGGAGCGTAGAGAGCGGGTCCCGTGCACGCGTAGGGAGAAGCCGAAGACGGGGTTAGCTCCAAGAACTCGAGAAAGGATGGTACTCTGTCTACTAGTCTTTTATAAAATATTAATAGAGAGTGATATTCAGGTAAGCACGTTAGAGTGGTTGGAAGAAATTGTATTAAATACGAATATCGAAAGTGTACTTATCTTTCTTTAGACAGAAATCTGGTCAGTGGCAATGAATTGTCTGGCCCTCGAACTTCCCGACCAGTCATGTTAATGGTGGTCACGGTTGTTGTAGCGCCGTTCTTCGCGGTGATCATTATTGTGACGCGGCGGATGGGGCGGAACGAGGTCGGCGACTTGATGTGGCTTGCTGAGAGCTCGGCAGGTGGACGGCTTGATGCATGCGTCATTAGTTTGCATGTTGCCACGCATGTGTCCTATTGATAAACACCAACAATCGTGTTTGGCGATGGATCTCCGGCCAGTGTGCGGCGGCTGCACGTTGAGCGCTGGTGTCGTCAGTCATGACTGAGAGGTGGCGGTGCGTGACACCGATAAGTTCGCGTTGATGAACAGCGATGCAGTCGAGATCCTGCCAATAGTCATCGCATAGAAGTGTAGAGATATCCAGGACACATTATAGAATATTTAAAAAATAGCAAGAAGGTCATGACTTTGCTTGTTTGATCCGAATTGGAGACGTGTGTATACAGCTCACGTACGTGAATATACACGTACGAATCTTAGTAGCTCGCATGGTCTCGTAGGTTGGAGGCAGTTTGCTGCGTGCGCGGTGCATGAATACATGCAAGGTAGTCTGGATCTTCTAATCTTGGTGATCGTTGATGAGGATAGCCGCGGAACAAGCGCAAATCTCACCGAGTCCGATCTATTGGTTTGTCACGCCGCCGCCGGTGGGCCAAGTTGCCGCGGCTCTCTTGATTTCCCGGGTCGTCCAGCGCTGCTTCGAATTTGCCTCGGAATGTCGAGTCTCGTCGCATGGTAATGAGGGACTTCGCCGTGATATTACACCACGGTCTCATCGCCACGAGATGCGTCGACGTTGAGGCTTGTCAGGTTGTTGAAGGACGTCGTCGCTAGGAGCCGAGTCGCCGCGGATGATGTTGACCATGGGGTTTTTGTGCATTGTGGTCGCGCAGCAAGATACGCCGATGCTCGCAGGTTGCCGCGATCTGACATGTTTCCACGAGCGATGTTGCTGACCTTGAAAAAGCTTCTGCCACTGAAGTCGCTGAGTCTGTCGTTGTCGAGTTAAATCTTGATATTAATCCCAATAAGCTTCAGGGCGATGTTTAGCGAAGTAGATCGCGAACGAGGGAGATGTTGTTACATGCAGAAAAATCAACCTGTATTAGATATTCGAAGAAAAGATTGATCCAATCAACAACGTAGAACGACTCACCCGGTTTTTAGTAGAGAATTAACGAAAAAATTCTCATCTGGCTCGCTTGAGAGTCTGTACGCACACCCCCTACCTGGCGCGCCATTGTCGACAAAACATGGCCGGCAGTCTACCGAGGGGTATGCCCAAGGTAGTAGATTGTCGGCAGACAGGTGTGCAAGCCACGAACGAGATGGTGATGCAGAACAACACACGAGTTTACCCAGGTTCAGGCCGTCGTGTGGGTGTAATACCTTACGTCCTGCTCTACTTTGTTATTGCTGTTTTGAACAACGTATTACAAGCTAGATTGCCCTAGAGTATGTTGCCATGTTTTTGAGGGGTCCCCTGCCCTCCTTATATAGTCCGGGAGGCAGGGTTACAGATCTGGAAACTAATCTTAGCTGGTTACAATTGACATACAGAACCAGATAAGGATTCCTAATCTAACCGACCAAGACCTTGCTTGATTCTCAAGTCTGGTTTGATGTCTTGCGCGAGACTCCATCCCGATGATCTGGATCGCGCGTCGTCATGTAATGGACCGGACCGTCTGGTCTGGGCCTACGCATATCTAGCCGTAAGGGTATAGGGGTTTATACCCCCTCAGTGCTGGAGGGGCTGGGTGGCAGCGCTGTTGTGAGCTTGAGCTCGCCTCTGCCATGGCGAGAGGACAGAGAGCGACATGCAGAGAACGACGAGGGCGAGGGAGTAAGGGAAAGCGACCGAGGGAGAGGGCTCGGTGTCCTTTTTGCTGAGCATGGACGCAAGGTGGCGAGCATGCACATGCATGGGAGGGCCATGCGGCATCGGGCCCCTGCCTCTGTTCAGCCACGACATCTCCCCCTGCTCGATTCAAAATTTGATGAGCTGCTAATACTACATCGAATATACCACTGAAACTCTATTTTCTTCCCTCCATATCTCTCAGACCGTTAGTTATTTGAGCAACTAAATACATGATGTGTTAGAGCTATATGAGTACAACAACTTTGATTAAAGGAGTTTGGTCCAATTCAAAACGGTTTAAGAGATATTAATTCCCAAAGAGAGCTACAATGAAACTAAAACTCACAAATTCCAGTTCTCAGAATTAGCCAAAATTTGGGATCCTGAAAACAGCACCGAGTTCCAACTTGGGGGCTCTGTTATATTAGGTTAGAGACTAAACCAGATCTTCACCTTTGAACAAAGTTTGTTCTACGCAAACTAAACTACAACTTTTATTAAAGAACCTTCGTCTAGCTCAGCATGGTTAGGAAGATAAAAGGCTCCAAATATGGGTACCCGAAACTGAATCCTGCAGTTTAGTTGCAAGCCAACTGAACTTGCATTCTTCTCCCCCTTCTAACTCTTACTCCGCTGGGTGTTTGCAACAACTTCACTAATAAAAGTTGTAGAGCTACATGTAATCTCCAACTTTTATTATACAAGTTTGGTCTGGATCGCCACGCTTTTCATTATACAGGGCTCCCAAGTCACGTACTCTGAAACTGTACTGCAGTCCAACACTTGGAAAATTTTTGGAGCTTCAAAACAGCACTGAGTTGATTCTTGTGAGCTCTATTTGACTAGGTTAGGGACCAAACTAGCTCTTGACCATTAAACAAAGTTTGTTCTACACAAGATGAAATACAACTTTTATTTAAGGTCAAACCTCATTACTAGTAGAAAATTTAAACTTTCACTTTGGTCAAAGTAGCAACTCGATAAAGCCTAAACTAGTGTTTTAGGCCAAATGGGGCATTTTCTCGACATTTGCTCAACATGAACCCTTCATGACTTTTGTTGTGGAGTTCATCTAGAGTCATTTGGGCAAAGTTGAAAGGTTTGGTTGATGATCTATAATTCCATTCACTTAATGGTGCAATTCCAACACTTAGTAAAGTCATTGAAATAAGGACGTGACTTATCATTTCACGTGACTTTTTGATTCCAAACTTCATGAAACTTTTCCAGGGGTCACTATAGATAGAGAGTGATGTGAGGCACATGAAAGAAGTGACATCAACACTCACTTGCATTTCCAAGCATGAGCATCTAACATACATACATTGAAACACAACTAACAAAGGTATGTTGCATATGTTTCAAGGAGATATTGCAGATGTTTTAAGCACATTCCATACACATGTTTCACATGTTGCACTAGCATGTTTCATATGTTTCACTAGTGCATCACATATGTTCCATGCTCATATATGAACAAATGATGCTTAGGCTCATGCAATGCAAGTAAGCCTGGGCAAAATACCCGATACCCATTACCCATACCTGAATTACCCGAACCCGGACCCAAATTACCTGAACCCGAGGTACCCGATCCCAAATTCGGATAGCGATTTTGATTACCCGAAATTAGTTTGGGTAATTCGGGTAATATCCCCCGGTATCCAAACTATCCGAACTACCCAAAGATTTATTTTTGTCTTTGTATTTATCATATGTTGTTAGTTGAACACTTTCACTTGTCACTTTATTAGAATATAATTCTCTCTATTTGAACAAGTGACTATAATATATTATTCTCTGCAAATTGCTGTTGAAATTCTATACAAATTGCTGCTGAAATTATGTATAGATCGCTACTGAAATTTAGTGTAGTTTGTTGTTTTCCGTAAATTTGGGTATATTGGGTAATACCCGAACCAAAACCCGAATTATCGGGTACCCGAATTTGCGGGTAGTGTTTTTCGGGGCAAAAATTGGGTAGCAGTTTTTATTATCCGAATTTTGAATTACCCGAATTACCCGACCCGGAAAAATCGGGTAACCCGAATGCCCAGGCTTTCAAATGCAAGCCTAACACCTGGGGTGTTACAAGCATCTGCAGTAGCAGCAGCTAAATTCTAGATGGGATTTGCTCGTATGTCCCAGCACAACGTATCCATGTCATCCCCAATTCTAGCCAGAACAAGTTGCTGCACCGCACACACGGGCTGTTGAGGCCGCACAAGACAAGACACTGCACAAGTGCCCCTCGAGCAATCATTATGGGCACGAGGCCCAATGTCACATGCGAAGTTTGGAGTGGAAAACCATGGACCCAGGCTAGTCAAACACGTTACATGTAGCACATGATGCATATTCTTGTCACACTACACAAAGAATTATTTATTTCATTTCATTTGGCGTGATAGCCAAGTGACAGACTCAGGTGAGGACATACTCACATGTACGGTAGGATAATGTATAGTAGGATAGTTGAGTGAGAGCACATCTAGAGGGGCTCCTTCTAGCTCTGGCTCCTCCATTATAGCAATACTGTGGTGGAGCCGAGAGAAGCTCCAAATGTGGTGCTTCTTCAACTCCTTGTTTTGGTTTATTTTCGGAGGAGCTAGAGCTGTTTTTCTCCCAACTACAATAAAAAATAGTGTTGCACAATATATTGGGAGCCAGAGCTAGAGCATCAGGCGGAGCCAGGAGAAGCCCCAAATATGGTGCTTCTGTGGTTCCTGCTCTTTTTGGTTTATTTTTGGAGGAGCCAGGACCGTTTTTCTTGCCACTACAATAATAGAATACATGCCATAGTGAAGAGATTACTGCACGTGCACATAGCTCAGATGTTGGTTCTGCATCTGAATAGTCACTTGCTATTTTGAGATGGAATTGTGTGTACTAGTAGTCTTCAAGATAAACGGAGAACACACACACTAGTGTAGTCTATTCATATCTATAACCACTCTTTTTCATCGAAAAAGTAGTTTATCTACGTGGCCCAATGTTGACAATAGTTAACATTCATCACAAATCGTCAATACAACTTGCATAAATAGCTAAAATGGATCACCAATGTAGACTTAGGGGTTTAACTGATAAATTCCACAAGTTTTGGTGAATTTGTGTTTTCAGCAAGATTTAATCAAAAAATCGTTGATGACCTATTCGTCAAAGGAAATTACGGAATTTTGCCATGTAAACAGCGTGGGAAGATTCTAGAAGACTCCAGGAGGCTCCCCACCGAAGCAGACCCTGAGCCATTGCCATGTGGGGCCAGCCAGCCCCACCTGCAGGATGACCGGCCTATGGGCCCCCTATTAGCCTCTCCGCTATTACGTCGGTTCTCCACTGCCTTAAGGATTGCATTTCCGCCGTTTATTCAAGTCGGTTTGATCTGAGGGCTCAAGATTGACACTTTGGCCTATATATACCTACCTACATCCCCCTCTAAGAAGAAGGCATTTGATCCTAAGAGCCTGAGGGCCAAAAACCCTAATCCATATTTTCACCAGGATCAGAGCTAGCAATCAAGAGAAGATTAGTCTTCAATTAGGATCTAGTCTTGTATTAGAGATAGAGAGATAGAGTGAGAGGAAAGAGTTTCAGAGGAGTCTTGGCCTATCGGTGCTCTCTCTACGGCTTATACCCTGGTGGAATCAAGTCTTCTTGAGCTTTGCTTCTGAGATTTCTCTAGTAATCGACTTCTAATTCAAGTAAGCATCTTATTCATATTGTTCTTTAGGTTTGTGACTCTCATTGAGTACTTTAATCCTTGTAGCTCTTGGGTTAAAGTAGTATTTGTATTATAAGCATGGTGCTTAGACTCAGTTACTCATGGATGTACCCTATTTTCTAGATCGGTGATAGCTCACGAGGGTGTAAGGTCCAAATAGGCTAGAGGGGGGGTGAATAGCCTAATTAAAACTTCTACAAGAATTACTTAACCACAAGTTAGTACGAAAGGTGGCGAAGCAAAAGCACTAGCTCTAACTAATTAAGCAAGCCACCTACACAAGTCTATAACAAAGCTATTCACTAAACACAACAACAACTATAATCTAGAAACAAGAAGTAATACAAGAGAAGAGCTTTGAGTGATTATACCGCCGTGTAGATATGAGAAGTACCAATAAATCAATCACACAAGAGAAATCCTCGGAAAGAGAATGACACAAGAATTTATCCCGAGGTTCACTTGCTTCCCGGCAAGCTACTCCCCGTTGTGGCGATACACCCACTTGTCGGTTCGCGAGCTAATCAACTATCAAGAGTTGAGCCCTCAGCGGGCGCCGCACAACCGCACATAAGATGGGGATCCTCCAAGCCACGAGCTCCACTAGAGTATCCAATTCGCGAACTCCCGCGGGAAAGGATCAAGAAATCCTTACAACACTTGGTGAAGGCTCCAACAATCTCCAATTATGAGCTCAATCACCTCCCCTGCTCCAAGCCGTCTACCGTGTCGGGAAACACGGAAGAGTAACAAGAAATCCGCAGCAACTCAAAGATCAAGTGCCTCTAGAATGCAACTCTCAAGCAATGCACTTGAATCTCACTCAATCTCACTCAAGATGTGCAACTATTCAAAAAGATGAGTGGAGGGGTTGTTCTCTGGCTCAAAGTATGTCTCTAGTTCTCAAAATGTGCAAGAGTTGCCCTCAAACCCCGGCCAACGTCTATTTATAACGAAGGGGTATGTAGCTAGCCGTTAGGAACTCAAACAGCCGAAATTGCGCTGACCGGACGCGCTGGTCATACTGACCGGACGCGCCGGTCACACTGACTGGACGTGTCGGTCGCGCAACGGCTAATTTCCAAAACACTGACCGGACGCGCTGGTCAAACTGACCGGACGCGCCGGTCACGCAACGGCTAAATTCCAAAGCACTGACCGGACGCGCTGGTTGTGACCGGACGCACTGGTCCCGCAACTGACCGGACGCGCTGGTTAGGCCTGAGTAGCGCTCAACGAAACAATGACCGGACGCGCTGTTGAACTGACCGGACGCCACAGTGCCAGCGTCCGATTAGAGTCCAGTAAGCTCCCTGGATGACCGGACGCGTCCGGTCGTTAGTGACCGGACGCGCTGCGCGTCCGATCATCAATCTGAAAACCGCGCACACGCTGAACACTGACCGGACACGTCCGGTCATACAGAGACCGTGTTCGGTCCAGCGTCCGGTCATCTCTGTGACCTCCGTTCGCCTCCGTTTCTTTTCCGACTTTCAGCGCAGTAGAAAATAGGCATTTCACTTCTCCAAAAAGCGCCGAATCTCGCCTCGCAAGCTCGACGGGAGGGAGAGAGGAACCCAAACCCCTCTCTACCGCTTAAACTCCACCGCCTTCGCAAATGTGCTAACACCACCAAGTGTGCACCACCATGTGCATGTGTGTTAGCATTTCACAATCATTTTCCAAGGTGTTATGTTAGCTCTTTACTAGATCCTAATGCATATGCTCAAGACAATGATCTAGTGGCACTTGATTCCCGAGCTAACTGTGATTGCCCCTCTTGATAGTCGGCTATGTATCCTAAACCCGGTCAATCACTTCTCTACTCATCTTAGACCGGCAAAAGGAAAACCCTATGGTTATACCTTTGCCTTGCGCTCTTAGATCCTTCTCTTCCACTTGAACATCATGTCCAACATATTATGTGCATCTCCACCGTGATCATCCTTTCATGTCCATGCACCATCTCTTTGTGATCTTGTGGCTACCACTCCTTGCCACATACACCTTCATCACATGTGTTGCTTATGCCTAACTCAAAACACTTAACACATGGCATTAGCAACTTGGTGTCATTAATTACCAAAACCAAACTTGGGCTTTCAATCTCCCCCTTTTTGGTAATTGATGACAACCATCACAAAGATATGAAATGAAGTCAATATTCAATTTCGATAGTATTAGCTCCCCCTACATATGTGCTCCCATGAGTTTGGTTCAATTGTGCACATATGTATTGATTTGATTTTTGGGAGAGTTACTACTATCAAATTGATGCTAAGGTATATAGAATGGACCTTTGAAGCGTGATACGAATCGGAGTTGCCTTTATATACCACCCTTAGCATCGATGTAGCTAGACACCACTTGTAATACATCACTTGTAAAGATCACAAACACTAAAGTACCCCGTGAGATCAACATTATAAGCAAAAGGTGTCTAGATACCACTTGTAAAGCTACTCTCAACAAATCATCATTCAAGTTCTATTTCTAGCAAACACCATTCAATCATGAATATGAATTTAAGCTTTGCAATGCAACAATTCATCATGTTAATGCACATACAAATGCAACAAATAATTCATGAGCTTGCTCCCCCTACTTGTGTGCTCAATTTTAATCCCTTTCTCCCCCTTTGTAACTTAACCTTTTATCTTTGTGACTTTTCTCTCCCCCTTATTATATCTTTTCCCTCTTTGCAATATCTTTGTGACTTTTCTCTCCCCCTTTGTCAACAATCACCAAAAAGGTGCCAATTTTAGTGAGAGATAAGTCAATCAATATGAGGGAGGCCAAATTATAGTTCAATCTAGATCACTTGCCTAGAATATGTAATTCGGTTTGATCCAAGGACAAGCTTTTTCACACCTCATAAAGTATAAGGGTTATCTTGACCATGTTGAATTACACATCATGAGCTCGTTTACTAGATTTAACACTAGGTTTGCAAGCCCACAAACATGTCATATGCTACCACTAGATCAAATAAACATAGAGGCAATAGTGGTACCATATATACATCAAAATCATTTGATTTTCATGAATGAGCTTATTTGTCATGCAAATATGTCTATATGTTCTAACCATGTCCTTAGCAAAGTATGAATGATATGCCAAACAACTTTACCTTGCTATGTCGGAGGAGAGGCATGTCATATAAGAATATGGGGGTGCACTCATTTTAAGTTGGAGAAGTCAAGTATGTTCAATTCATTCTTCAACTTGTAAAATCTCTTTTCATCAAGTGGCTTTGTGAATATGTCGGCTAGTTGATCTTCGGTGCCAATGCTCTCAATGCTAATATCACCCTTTTGTTGATGGTCTCTTATGAAGTGATGCCTTATGTCAATGTGCTTGGTTCTTGAATGTTGAACCGGATTTTGAGTCATCTTGATAGCACTTTCATTGTCACAAAATAAAGGCACATTCTTGAATTTAATTCCAAAGTCATTCAAAGTGGCCTTCATCCAAAGCAATTGTGCACAACAACTACCGGCACTAATGTATTCGGCCTCGGCGGTAGATAGTGCAACACTATTTTGTTTCTTTAATGACCATGAAACAAGAGACCTTCTTAGCAATTGACAAGTGCCACTTGTGCTCATTCTATCAATCTTGCATCCACCATAGTCGGAGTCCGAATATCCAATCAACTCGAAATTAGACCCCTTTGGATACCATAGTCCAACATCATGAGTGCCCTTAAGATATCTCAATATCCTCTTGGTTGCTTTCAAGTGACTTTCTCTAGGTGAAGCTTGATATCTTGCACACTTGCACACACTAAACATCACATCCGGCCTAGAAGCGGTGACATAGAGCAAACTTCCAATCATGGACCGGTATAGCTTTTGATCTACCATGTTTCCACTATTATCAATACTCAATTGATCATTGGTGCCCATTGGTGTACTCATTGGCTTAGCATCTTGCAATCCAAACTTCTTGATCATGTCCTTGATGTACTTGCCTTGACTTACAAAAGTGCCATTCTTCATTTGCTTGATTTGAAGTCCAAGGAAGTAACTAAGCTCTCCAATCATAGACATTTCAAACTCATTAGCCATCATATTTCCAAACTCTTCACAAAAATCTTGATTAGTTGATCCAAAAATAATATCATCCACATAGATTTGCAACACAAACAAGTTATTTCCAAGCTTCTTGGTGAAGAGAGTGGTGTCAACCTTTCCCATCTTGAACCCTTTAGAGAGGAGAAAGTCTCTCAACCTCTCATACCATGCTCTAGGTGCTTGCTTCAAACCATACAATGCCTTCTTTAGCTTGTAAACATGGTCGGGCTTCTTATCATCTTCAAAACTGGGAGGTTGCTCAACATAAACTTCTTCATTGATGTAGCCATTGAGAAATGCACTCTTGACATCCATTTGATAGAGCTTGATGTTGTGTGCACAAGCATATGCTAATAAGATTCTAATTGCTTCCAATCTTGCAACCGGTGCATATGTCTCTCCAAAGTCAAGACCCTCAACTTGAGTGTATCCTTGTGCTACTAATCTTGCTTTATTCCTCACAACTATGCCATCTTGATCTTGCTTGTTTCTAAAGACCCACTTAGTACCAATCACATTGTAGTTCTTTGGTCTCTCAACAAGTTCCCAAACTTGATTTCTAGTGAAGTTGTTTAGTTCTTCATGCATGGCATTTACCCAATCACAATCCATCAAAGCATCTTCTAATTTCTTAGGTTCTTCAAGTGACACAAATGAGTAGTGCTCACAAAAGGATGCTAGTCTTGATCTAGTTTGAACACCACTTTGAATTCTACCAATGATTTGATCCAACGGATGATCTCTTGCAATGCTAGTAGGTTGGAGTATTGGGAGTTGATTGCTTCCACTTGTTTGACCTTGAACTTGAGCTTCATCATGAGAACCACTAGAGCTTGCTTGATTTGTATCAATTTGCACATTTTGGTTGATCACATGAATATCATCATCATCATCAACTTGCATCAGCCTTATATCACCAATGTCCATGTTCTTCATTGCATTTGACAATTGATCTCCTCTCACATCATCAAGGTTTTTAGCTTCATTTTGAGATCCTTGGGTTTCATCAAATTCAACATCATGAACTTCTTCCAAGGTGCCATTTGTGAGATTCCAAACTCTATATGCCTTGCTTGTGGTAGAATAACCAAGTAAGAACCCTTCATCACATTTCTTTTCAAACTTGCTCAATCTAGTGCCTTTCTTGAGAATATAGCATTTGAAACCAAACACTCTAAAGTATGCAATGTTGGGCTTTCTTCCATTCAATAGCTCATATGGTGTCTTCCCAAGCTTCCCATGGCAATAGAGACGGTTGCTACAATAGCAAGCCATGTTGATAGCTTCACTCTAAAATGAATGACTCACATTGTATTCACTAATCATTGATCTAGCCATATCAATCAAAGTTCTATTCTTTCTTTCAACTACACCATTGGATTGAGAAGTGTATGTTGGTGAGAATTGATGTCCAATACCAATATCATCACATAAATCTTCAATTCTTGTGTTCTTGAACTCACTACCATTGTCACTTCTAATCTTCTTGATGGTAGTCTCAAACTCATTTTGCACTCTCTTGACAAAAGACTTGAATAGATCATAAACATCACTCTTGTCATAGAGAAAGAACACCCAAGTGTATCTAGTGTAGTCATCCACAATCACAAAACCATACTTGTTGCCACCAATGCTAGTGTATGTTGTTGGCCCAAACAAGTCCATGTGCAATAGCTCAAATGCCTTTGATGTGCTCATTTCACTCTTACTAGGATGTGTATTTCCAACTTGTTTGCCGGCTTGACAAGCACTACATAGTTTATCCTTTTCAAAAGTGACATCTTTCAAGCCTCTAACTAAGTCATGCCTCAAAAGTTTGTTCAATTGTTTCATTCCAACATGACCAAGCCTTCTATGCCACAACCATCCCATACTAGATTTGCTGAGCAAGCATGATGACAATTGTGTCTCACTATCATTGAAGTCAACCAAGTATAAGCTACCATGTCTAAATCCTTTAAATATCAAATTTGATCCATCAACACTTATGACTTCAACATCATCACTACCAAATATGCACTTGAAGCCAAGATCACAAAGTTGTGCCACCGATAAAAGATTGAAATCCAAGCTCTCAACTAGCAACACATTAGATATGCTCATGTCATTTGAGATAGCAATTTTACCAAGCCCTTTGACCTTGCCTTTCTTGTTGTTGTCGAAAGTGATAGCATCAAAACCACCATTTTGACTTGTATCAATTGATTTGAACATACAAGAATCCCCGGTCATATGTTGAGTGCACCCACTATCAAGCACCCAATGCCTTCCTCCGGCTTTGTAATTGACCTACAAGATAAGATCAATTCTTTTTAGGTACCCAAACTTGTTTGGGTCCTCCAAGGTTAGTGACCAAGTTCTTTGGTACCCAAATGACTTTCTTCTTTGAGCCTATCCATGGTGCACCAATGAACTTAGCATGAACACCATTTGTACCCTTGGTAAGCATATAGAAAGAATCAAACTTAATTGAGGATACATTTGCATTGGATTTCTTGTTCAAGCAATGTTGCTCTATGTGACCAACTTGCTTGCAACTTTTGTAATAGCTACCGTTGTTCTTCATAAAATGAGTCTTGTGAGAAGCAAAAGCGGTCTTGCCTTTCTTGGGGTTATAGCCCAATCCCTCTTTGTAGAGAGAAGCTCTTTGGCTACCCAAGCACATAAGCAAGCGGTCCTCACCACCATAAGCCTTAGCTAATGTGTGATTGAGCTCTTTTACCTCCTTCTTGAGATTTTCATTCTCAACTATAAGTGTGGAGTCACAAGTGAAACCATCACTACTAGATGAGAATGATGTAGATGCGCTACATGAAGGGTTAGTGGGAGCAACAACAATAGGCTTGTAAAAGGATTCATCAATTATATCACATGATATTCCTATGTTGCAAGTTTTAGCTTTCTCAATATTAGTTGGTATGTTTTCACATTTTTCAACTAGAGAGGAATGAGCTTCTTCAAGCTTAGTGTGAGACTTTTGAAGCTTCTTATGGTCTACCTTTAGACTCTCATAAGATGCTCTAAGCTCATCAAGTTCTTGCATAAGGTTTTTCTTTTCCTTAAGCAAGCCCTTGCACTCCTTTCTAGATTCTTTAAAATGTTGAGTGCAATCTTCTAGCATAGTGATTAGTTCATCTTTAGTCAATTCTTCTTCATCACTATTACTATCACTAGCATTATCATGATCACTTTCATTATCGGATGATACCTTAGCGGCCTTAGCCATGAAGCATGATGGCGTGTCGAAGAGGGAGACCTTCTCTTGGATGGCAATGCTAGCATGTCCCTTCTTCTTGATCTTGTTGTCATCCTCATCATCACTTGAGGAATCATCACTATCCCATGTAGCAACATGAGAATCATTCTTCTTCTTATAAGAGCTCTCCTTCTTCTCTAGCTTCTTCTTTTGCTTCTTCCTCTCCTTCTTGATAGCATCTTCATCATCACTATCATACGGACACTTTCCAATGAGATGGTCCTTGCTATGGCATCTAAAACATCTCATGGTATGCTCATTCTTCTTGGATGAGTTCTTCCTCCTTCTTGCACGAAAGCCCTTCTTCTTCATGAATTTCCCAAATTGCTTGACAAAGAGAGCCATCTTCTCATCAATGTCATCACTATCACAAGAGCTTGAGTCTTCATCACTTGATGATTCAATCTTGGATTTGCCCTTGGATGTGGTGTCTTTGAATGCCACACTCTTCTTCTTCTCATCATCCTTCTTCTTTTTGACCAACTCTTCTTTCTCATCATCTTCTCTATATGAATCATCGGTCATCACTTCTTGGAATATTTGTTGAGGAGTTGAATCCTTCAATGTAGTCCTCACTAGCACGGTGATCAATGTATCAAATCTCTTGGGCAAGCTTCTCAAGAACTTCATAGAGAATTGATTGTCCTTGACCTCCTCACCAAGTGCCTTAAGCTCATTGACAATGACTTGCAACCTATGAAACATCTCCGGTACACTCTCATTATCTTGCATCTTGAAGCTTGAAAATTTTTCTTGCAAGATATATGCTTTAGCGGTCTTTGTGCCTTCGGTGCCCTCAAATGTTTCTTCTAGCTTGGCCCAAGCATCATGAGCTAACTCAATGTTCTTTACTTGCTCAAAGGTCTTGTCATCTAATGCCTCATGAAGAGCACTAATGGCAATGTCATTGCATTGAAGCTTCTTCTCTTCCACCGGTGTAGGTGCTTCCGGATTAGCAACCTCAAATTTTGTTTCGGTGACCTTCCACACTTCTCTATTGATTGACTTTAGGTGTGCGGTCATCTTAACCTTCCAATATGCATAATTTGTGCCATCAAAGTGAGGTGTCTTCTTGGTGTTGTTGATGTGCAAGCTTAATTGAGCCATTTCTTTTTCACCGTAGGTTGTTAAGCCTCAAATAAACGGTGCCTCGGCTCTGATACCACTTGTAAGGTCCAAATAGGCTAGAGGGGGGGTGAATAGCCTAATTAAAACTTCTACAAGAATTACTTAACCACAAGTTAGTACGAAAGGTGGCAAAGCAAAAGCACTAGCTCTAACTAATTAAGAAAGCCACCTACACAAGTCTATAACAAAGCTATTCACTAAACACAACAACAACTATAATCTAGAAACAAGAAGTAATACAAGAGAAGAGCTTTGAGTGATTATACCGCCGTGTAGATATGAGAAGTACCAATAAATCAATCACACAAGAGAAATCCTCGGGAAGAGAATGACACAAGAATTTATCCTGAGGTTCACTTGCTTCCTGGCAAGCTACTCCCTGTTGTGGCGATACACCCACTTATCGGTTCGCGAGCTAATCAACTATCAAGAGTTGAGCCCTCGGCGGGCGCCGCACAACCGCACACAAGATGGGGATCCTCCAAGCCACGAGCTCCACTAGAGTATCCAATTCGCGAACTCCCGCGGAGAAGGATCAAGAACCCCTTACAACACTTGGTGAAGGCTCCAACAATCTCCAATTATGAGGTCAATCACCTCCGCTGCTCCAAGCCGTCTACCGTGTCGGGAAACACGGAAGAGTAACAAGAAATCCGCAGCAACTCAAAGATCAAGTGCCTCTAGAATGCAACTCTCAAGCAATGCACTTGAATCTCACTCAATCTCACTCAAGATGTGCAACTATGCAAAGAGATGAGTGGAGGGGTTGTTCTCTAGCTCAAAGTATGTCTCTAGTTCTCAAAATGTGCAAGAGTTGCCCTCAAACCCTGGCCAACGTCTATTTATAACGAAGGGGTACGCAGCTAGCCGTTAGGAACTCAAACAGCCGAAATCGCGCTGACCGGACGCGCTGGTCATACTGACCGGACGCGCTAGTCACACTGACCGGACGCGCCGGTCACACTGATCGAACGCGCCGGTCGTGCAACGGCTAATTTCTGAAACACTGACCGGACGCGCTAGTCAAACTGACCGGACACGCCGGTCACGCAACGGCTAAATTCCAAAGCACTGACCGGACGCGCTGGTTGTGACCGGACACGCTGGTCCCGCAACTGACCGGACGCGCTGGTCAGGCCTGAGTAGCGCTCAACGAAACAATGACCGGACGCGCTGTTGAACTGACCGGACGCCATAGTGCCAGCGTCCGATTAGAGTCCAGTAAGCTCCCTGGATGACCGGACGCGTCCGGTCGTTAGTGACCGGACGCGCTGTGCATCCGATCATCAAACTGAAAACCGCGCAGACGCTGAACACTGACCGGACGCGTCTGGTCATACAGAGACCACGTCCGGTCCAGCGTCCGGTCATCTCTGTGACCTTCGTTCGCCTCCGTTTCTTTTCCGACTTTTGGCGCAGTAGAAAATAGACATTTCACTTCTCCAAAAAACGCCGAATCCCGCCTCGCAAGCTCGACGGGAGGGAGAGAGGAACTCAAACCCCTCTCTACCGCTTAAACTCCACCGCCTTCGCAAATGTGCTAACACCACCAAGTGTACACCACCATGTGCATTTGTGTTAGCATTTCAGAATCATTTTCCAAGGCGTTATGTTAGCTCTTTACTAGATCCTAATGCATGTGCTCAAGACAATGATCTAGTGGCACTTGATTCTCGAGCTAACTGTGATTGCCCCTCTTGATAGTCGGCTATGTATCCTAAACCCGGTCAATCACTTCTCTACTCATCTTAGACCGGCAAAAGGAAAACCCTATGGTTATACCTTTGCCTTGCGCTCTTAGATCCTTCTCTTCCACTTGAACATCATGTCCATCATATTATGGCATCTCCACCGTGATCATCCTTTCATGTCCATGCACCATCTCTTTGTGATCTTGTGGCTACCACTCCTTGCCACATACACCTTCATCACATGTGTTGCTTATGCCTAACTCAAAACACTTAACACATGGCATTAGCAACTTGGTGTCATTAATTACCAAAACCAAACTTGGGCTTTCAGAGGGTGACTCTTATAGTCTCATTGAATCCTTTGTAGTCCACCTCCCATTAGTAGGCCTAGCAGGACCTTGTTTCTATAGGAAACATACTCTGCCTATGTTTTCTCTATTAATATCCCCAGAATTGAACATAGAAGACAAAACTTACCGAAGTTAGAACAAGAAGACCTTAGCAGTCTCCTTTACACTCCTATTATCTAGCCTTGATTATGAAGTTGGGTTAAATTAGATTTAGTTATTCTCACACATATTTCCTTGAGTTCGATATAAAACTAGGTACTCTCAATGAAGTGCTACATCGGTATAATATCCGTGTGCTTACAGATTATTCTGTGTGCATTAATTTATACCAACAAGCATTTCTGGCACCGTTGCTAGGGAAACGGTTGCTGAGTTAACTTCGAATCAAGCTTAACCTTGTATCATTATTCTTTTATCCTTTTCTTTTATTCTTTTCTTTACCAAGGATCTAGAATCCACCCCTATCTACCGATATGGTGCACCCACGAGCGCACGCCAATAGCCACAAGAGTCTTTAAAGCCTATCCGAGCACCTGGCTATGAGCTACGCCCGCGTTTAATTAACATGGTTTAGGATCAACCCTTTTTGGGCAAAGATAATGAAAACCCCTATTCCCACCTAAATGAGTTTGAGCAAACCTGTGCATGCTTACACATAGCAGGCATGTCGGACGAAACCTTACGATGGAAGCTTTTTCCCTTCTCTTTGACGGAAAAAGCTAAACATTGCTACAACTTCACTATAGGGAGTAGACAAGGAGCTTGGGAAGCCTTGTGGTCTAGCTTTTGCTTGCAATTCTATTCCATTTCTAGAGTAGTCAGTCTTCGTTCTAAGGTTCTATCTTTGAAATAAAAACAAAAAGAATTTCTAGGCATGGCATGGGAACGCTTTAATGCTCTTATTAATACTAGCCCTGACCTTGCCATTCAAGACCCCATTTTTCTTCAACACTTTTTATATGGGTCTTGATACGAAAACCTCAAAACATCTTAGTATGGCCCTAGGAGGTTCGTTCTTGCATGTCTCCGCCAATTCAGGGAGAAGCATTCTTACCAAAATCTTAGAGAACACCACTGAAGAAGTAGAAAAGAAGCCGTTAGAGGAGGAATCCTAGATAGCTAAACTAGAATCTGTGCTTAACCTATCACCAACTTCAGCTATTCCAAATCCTAAACCACCAAAAAAGGAGAAAACTCCAATTTCAGACTTTATGCTTGAATTTGAGGATGAACTTTTTGATGAATATGGAAACACCTTGAATTACCATACCATGAGGAGACCCCAGAAGTCTAGCAAATCATCATTTCATTAAGAACCTTTGGACCCTTTTGTATGAAAGAGCTAGTATCTATTATAAGCAATGAATGGTTAGAAGAATCAGAGCTTTCCTCTGATGTGATTCGCTTAGATTCACCTTCTATATCCATTCATTGCTAAATTAATAAAGCTCCTTTCAATGCTCTTTATAATCTAGTTATGGGTGTTAATATCATGTCTGCATCTTTTGCTCATGATTTATTGAAACACATGCCATTAACCCCAACAACAAAGTTATTGAAAAGTCTTTCAAGACACATTCTCCCAAGTTTGGGAATTTTGTATGTCCTCTCTATCTAGGTAAAAGGAACTAAGGTTCATCTGAGCTTCTATATCTTTGATATTATGGAGTTTGATCTACTGATAGGACAACCAATTGAAAGACTTATTCAGGAAGGACAGACGGGGAAGTTGAATATAAGACTTGGGACAAACTTTAAGCTCTCTATGCCCATTACTCATTCTCTAAATGCTGAGAGTGAGCCAACTCTCGAGCAACACCCAATAAAAGAGGTTAAAGGTGTATCTCTTGATGCTATGATTGAACCCAACTTGAATATGATACCCAGTTCTTCATCCATGAGGAAGAAGAAAATTCTATAAAGCCTGAACCTTTAGATGAATTGCTGGAACCACCTATGCCCACCATTGAGCTTAAACCCCAATCTTCTAGTCTTAGATACACTTTTCTTAATAATGACCAGGATTCTCCTATGATCATAAGTGATAAACTCTCTCAGGAAGAATCCCTATGCTTGATAATTGTCTTAAAAAACATCGCTCTGTCGTTGGCTACTCGCTCCAAGACCTTAAGAGAATCAGTCCTGCTCTTTGCACCCATCACATCCCTATAGATCCTGATTCTATACCTTCTAGGGAGCCACAACATAGGCTTAATAATGCGATAAGAAAGGTTGTTAAGGAGGTTTTGAAACTCTTACATGCCAGGATCATCTATCTTGTGCCACATAGTGAGTGGGCAAGCCCTGTTCAAGTTGTGCCTAAAAAGGGAGGCATGACTATTGTTAAAAATAAAAAGAATGAATTAATCTCTTAAAGAACTGTCACTGGATGGCGGATGTGCATAGATTACTGAAAACTTAACAAGGCAACAAAGAAAGATCACTTTATGTTGCCTTTCATTGATGAAATGTTAGAGCGACTGGTGAATCACTCTTTCTTCTGTTTCCTTGATGGGTATTCATGTTGTCACCATATATCGATCCATCTAGAAGACCAAAGAAAAACCACCTTCACATGTTCATATGGAACTTATGCTTATCGTAGAATGTCTTTTGGGTTATGAAATGCTCTAGCTTCTTTCCAATGATGCATGATATCTATATTTTCTGATGTGATTGAAGAAATCATGGAAGTTTCATGGATGACTTTTTAGTTTATGGAAAAACTTTTGATGATTGTCTTGAAAATTTAGACAAGGTTTTGCAAAGATGTGACGAAAAGCACTAAGTCCTTAATTGAGAAAAATGTCATTTTATGGTTAGAGAAGGCATAGTGCTTGGACATTTGGTGTCCTAATGAGGGATAGAGGTAGATAGAGCTAAAATTAAAGTAATTGAACAGTTACCTCTTCCCGTAAATATTAGAGGGATCCGTAATTTTCTTGGTTATGCGGGGTTTTACCCCCGCTTCATAAAACATTTTTCACATATTACTAGACCTCTCACAAATCTTTTGGCCAAGGATGTTCCCTTTGAATTTGATGATGCAAGCTTAAAATCTTTTGAAATTCTTAAGAAAGCACTCATCTTTGCACCAATCATTTAACCCCCTGATTGGTCGCTACCTTTTGAAATCATGTGTGATGCTAGTGGTTATGTTGTGGGCGCAGTTTTGGGACAAACTAAAGATAAAAAGCATCGTGCAATTACTTATGCTAGCAAAACTTTGACAAGACCTCAAATTAATTATGCAACAACTGAAAAAGAACTCCTGGCTATTGTTTTTGCTATTGACAAGTTTAGATCTTACTTAGTAGGAGCCAAGGTAATTGTTTATATTGATCATGCTATTTTAAAATACTTGCTCACTAAGAAAGATGCTAAACCTAGATTAATAAGATAGATTTTGGTACTCCAAGAATTTGACTTAGAAATAAAAGGTAAAAAGGGAGTAGAAAATTCTGTTGCCGATCACTTGTCCATAATGCAATTTGAGAATTCATAGGAACTGCCCATCAACGATTCACTACAAGATGACATGCTCTTCAAAATCACAAAATCTGACCCTTGGTACGCAAATATTGTTAATTTTATGGTTGCAGGTTATGTACCACTAGAGAAAAATAAAAGGAAGCTCATCTACGAAAGTCATCTCCACATATGGGATGAACCGTACCTCTTCAGAGTCTGCTCTGACATCCTGCTCAGAAGATGTGTATCGGTGGAAGAAGGCATCAAGATTATAGAATGATGCCACTCATCACCATATGGAGGACATTATGGAGCATTCCACACTCATTTGAAGATCTAGCAAAGTGGATTCTTCTGGCCAACCATGTATGAATATATGAAGGACTTCATCCGAAGGTGTGGAGCGTGTCAGAGGCACGAGAATATCAATTCAAGAGATGCCATGCCACTCACCAACAACCTCCAGATAGAGCTATTTGATGTCTGGGAAATCGACTACATGGGACCGTTTCCAAAGTCAAAGAACTATGAATACATCTTGGTGACAGTTGACTATGTCTCCAAGTGGGTTGAAGCCATGCCATGCAGAGCTGCGGATGCGAAGAACTCTAAGAAAATGTTTGAAGAAACAATATTTCCATGATTCAGAGTTTCAAGAATGGTGATTAGTGATGGAGGTAGTCACTTCACTGACAAGAATATTCATAACTACTTGTCAAAACATGGGATCCGTCACAATATCACTACTCCATACCACCTTAGACTAGTGGCCAAGCAGAAACATCAAATAAACAAATCAAGAATATTTTGCATAAGACGGTCAATGAGATGGGGACTGCATAGAAGGATAGTCTACCTGATGCACTATGGGCTTACAAAATGGCCTATAAAACACCACTTGGGATGTCACCGTATTAACTCGTCTACGAGAACACCTATCATCTACCTGTCGAGCTAGAATTCAAGGCTTACTAGGCCATCAAGTGATGGAACATGGACTTTGAAGCCGCAGGAACTAAGAGGAGGATGCAACTCTTTGAGCTTGATGAATGGCGTGAAAAAGCATATCACAACGCTAAGATTTACAAGGAGAGAACAAAGAGATGTCATGACAAGAGGATCAAGGAGTTTACCCCTAGAGATGAGGTATTACTTTTTAATTCTAGGGTCAAATTATTTGGGCATGGAGAAATTCAGAGCAAATAGGAAGGATCATTCAGATAAGCACCTCGCCGCATGGAGTGGTAACACTTCAAAATGATGAAGTACATTATTTAAGGTAAACGACCACCATCTCATGATCTTTCTACAACCTAAAAAACCACCTCAGGATTTGGATGAGGTAGACTTCTTGATTTTACCATAGATTTACACCACTGCCATCCTCTTTACATTTCATAATGGATAAATATACTTTTTGGGATTAGATAGGAATTAGAAACTCCTATGAGAAAAATCTCCACAGGGGGCCACCATGTGGGACCAGTCGGTCCCACCCCTAGGCCGGCTGGCCCCACTGTTAGCTGCCTCGTGTGCGGTCAATTCTCTCATGTATTCTAGAACATTCCCCTCCTCAATCCCATAGTTTTTCACCATATTTGGTTTTTCTTTGTTACAAGACCCTTAATAGATAGACCTTGACCCCTGCTGCAAGTTTTCCCCTATATAAATGAGCCCCTACCTACCTCCATAGCCATTCTATTAAAGCTTTCTATCCCAGCAGTGCCAAAGCTCTCCACCTCCCTAGCTCTAATGGTCGGAAGAGAGATCATTCCCTATGGAGTTGACGAACCCATACCTCTAAGCATCATTCCACAATGAGGAGTTGCCCCTGTTCCCTCCAGCCAATCCTATTTCGCTCAAGCCATCCATCGTCTGGTCCTTGCTCCGCCGCTATCGTGTCTACTTCTTGAAGACAAGCCATGTCCGTAGAAGCCTCACCTAGATGCCCAAAAGTTGATTAAGGTAACAAAGGAGATCAACCTCCTACCTTCAAAGGGACACGAGGTGCTGAACAAAGTGAAGACCAATAAGTTTGGAGATGTTACATGCGCAAAGTATGTGTTGATCACTATTGATGGTCACTAACGATGAAATTCGACCATCGATAAGCTCATAAAAAGGAGGAATTAGCAAACTTTGGTCACATATGCTTTTACTATTAATCGAGTTCCACATGTATTTGGAGTATATCACTTTGCAGGTCACAAACACAAATACATGGAATAAACCATCAAAAGGTGATTTCCAATGTTGATTCGCGCAAAGAATGAAGAAGGCGCCAAACATCGGAACACCAACGGGGCAAAACACTACACAGCAGTATTCCAACCCCAACTAGAGTCCACCTCACAAAGGCAGTGGCCATTTGGGCCCCTTGGTGGGCCGGCCGGCCCTGGGGGCGGCCGCCCCCTAGAACCGCCATCGCCCCCGGTCTTTCTCTGGTGGTGGCATGGAAGCATGCAACGTCGGTTCCTAGGGTGCCTCACACCAAGAATAGGGAGGAGCACCACCTTTCTCCCTGCATATATGGAGAGCCAAGCCCCTCAACTCAACACACACAACCACATCAAGGATTACCTCACTCTATTTCCTAGTTGTAGCTTTACTTTATTTAGTTGTTTTAGAGCAAGGCAAAGCTACCTTGGAGAGCTTGGCTCCTTGGAAGAAGACATTCTTGGGTATGAATAGAATTATGAGTTCTTCCAAAGTCTTGCTCTCATTATATATTTATAGTCATACTTATGAATTAGAGTATAGTTCTGCTGTTATGATCTTGATATATGAACTAGTCTATAGTTTGTGTGTCATGGGAATAACATGCTTAACTTTATGCTTAATAAATCATATAACATATGTAATCGGGATTAGAGCTAAGTTGAGGTGGCGGTTCATCGTGCCACAAGATGTGCCCATTTCCTTTACCTGTCGATCTGTAGGGTCAGGGACCGCGGGGGATTTGGGTAGTTGCTGCATACACAAGCATGGTGCTTGGGCATGGAGGAACAGGTGATTCCATTGTCCTTTTCTACGGAATGAAGGGTAGGCGGCAGGTGGTGATAGCCCTATCCGTCCTTTGTATTCCCCCACGTTCGATTGGGGTGTAGGAGTCTAAATTGTCACTGAGGTTGCTGGCAGACTAGTACTCGAGTGGTCTCCCAACCTGCTTCATCGTTAGTCCTAATCCTAATTATGTAAAGTTGTATGATAATCAACTAGTCATGATGTGACTATACTAGACCAATGCCTTCTCGCTTTAGGAATCTTGTTTCTTTATATCTTTTCTTATTTATCCTTTGAGGAATGCCATGTGTGTGTCCACTATCTTGAATATCACCATTCTTACCCCTGTATTAAACATGGATAATCTTACATCACATTATTACCCAAGTTCATATCCATACTAGGATCTTAATCAAATGCCTTCCCATGGGAAAAATATAAATGAATGATACCCGAATACTCTCCAGGTGAAATGTTGCAATGATAGCTCTGTGCGCTTGCGGATTAATAATCTAAAATGGACAAGGAACTATCACGGTCATGATTAGTAGAATCCAACTACTAATGACCGAGGCGTTCTTGGCGTCATTGCTAAGGATGGATTCAACCCCGTTCTTAATGACGGAGCTAAGAAATGCCAACAAGCATTTCTGGCGCTGTTGCCGGGGATGAATTTTAATTCTATTCTTGGTAGTGACACTAAGAAATGCTAACAAGCATTTCTAGCACCGTTGTTAGGGATGAATTTTAATTCTGTTCTTGGTAGTGACGCTAAGAAATGCCAACAAGTATTTCTAGCGCCGTTGCCGGGGATGAATTTTAATTCTATTCTTGGTAGTGATGCTAAGAAATGCCAACAATCACCCCTCATACAATCATTAATGGTGTCCGGGCTCTACCGGAGCAGATCAAGGTTGTTCCCCCTAAGAAGAGGAAGGCACCACTAGCTGTTCCATAAAATGATGAGAAGCGTCCATGGATGACCATTGCACTCTTGGAGAAAAGATTGAAGATCTCTCTGATGTTGTATATACCTTAGAACAGAGGATTGACGAAGAACACGTTTATCGCAAGAGCCTGCAACAAGATTTAAACGCTTTGAATCATTTTATTGCCAAGACTAGGAAGTAAAAGAGAGATAGGTTTTTGATAGGGCACAAGTGGTTAGGTCAAGTGTTTAAAGATAGTATGATTAGGTTACTCGCTTAGCTTAGATTATTAGAGTGGTTGAAATTTGTGCTAGCTAGTCCAGAGTTTGTGTTTAGGTTGGTTTGTGTAATAAAGTGCCTTATGATATTAATGGAGTCTCGTTATTATTACCTTCTCTATATTTCTTTTTGGATATGTGTTTGTCTCCACATGTTGTGCATAAAGGTATACTGGAAAACAAGTGTGGGGGAGATACACCATGACAACAAGACAGAATTTAATTGTGAAAATTACGAACTTCGGGAAGTAATGGACCAAGGACCACGTGCAACGAAGCAGGCTTCGAATGGCTCCTAGAGCAGGCTGCCCGACCTCCTCTTTGGGCTAGCTGGCCCATCACGGTGCCACCTCGCCTCGAGCTTTATCCTCGGTCAAGTTTGATCCCAATATGTTCTATTTTCATACATTTCACTTTCCATTTCTAACCGAATTGAAAATCACTTGATAAAACAACTTTAAAACCTGAGAAAAGATTATTTCAGTCATGACTAAAGGATAACTCACATAACACTTTTCCTAGAAGTCTTGCTACTATTGGGAACTTATTATTAGGGACCCCATGTTACTTAAGTTGTTGTGGAATGAAATACAGTAGAATAATGAGAACTTGATTCTTGATGTCTTGTTATTGGAGAATTTTATTTCAAAATGTTAAAAGATTAGTTACACCTCTCCTTTGTGGTAAGCAATGTCCCACCAAAGCCAAACATGATATGATGACTAGGAAACCTTCTACATATACTACTTGTCATTGTGTTGAGTTTGGTCAAACCTTGTGACCCTTGTTGAGAAACTTATTATGCAGTCAAGATCAAGATCACGTACACTCCACTTATATCTGCTGCTCCTACACTGGGAGTATGCAAAAACATGTTTTTCATCCACTCAAAAATGATGTACTCCTATATTGGGAATAAACACAAAAATATGATTGTTAGGATAAATGCTCCAAGTTCTTGTAAATATCTCTCTTGAAAAGTTTCAATTACAGATAAAGAGGCATGAGCTATGCAAAAGTTATTCATAAAAAAGAAGAGAAGAAAAATTATTGAAAGAATGGACAAGTGCCGAGATATCCAAAACAATGGCTACTCAGATGCCCACCTGAAAAAAAGAAAGAAAGATGAATAAGATTGCCCATGACTTTTCGCAAAAGTGTTTTCAAAGTTTAAAACAAGAGAGATGTGTTTCAAGGAGCATAGTAGAATTAGGATAGTCATCATATATATATCTACACACATACACATCTTGATCTAAGAGTATAACATTTTTCTCCTTGGATCCTTGTTTTGACTTTACAATATATATGCAATGCAAGTATGTTCTTATATTTATCCCTACCTGAGCTCCACATAAGCTTTTAGAAGTAAGTAAAAAGAAAGAAAGAACATCAATGCCTTGCTGAGGATCCAAAAATACCACATATATTGAGTGATTTGAGAGTACTACAAAAGGAGAAGGTAAGCTATGTTTTGTTTTCAAAAAAATTCTAAAATGTTTCTCCAATTAACTTGACTGAAGGAAGATGGTGATCTGTTTTAATCTATTCCATTTTTCAACCGCCTAAAGTTTCATGGTAGACACTTTGAATCCTGCAAAGCATGAATAACTTAGAATAGTTTAATATTGATGACTTGTCCTAAGGTTATGTCTTGAGAAATCCATCCTTTTATCGAGGATGAGTAAAAGCCTAAGTGTGGGGGAGCTTGTTGACTGTAGTAAACATTCATCATAAACCGTTAATATAACTTGCATAAATAGCTAAAATGGATCACCAATGTGAACTTAGGGCCCCCCTATCAACCTCTCTATTGTTACATCGGTTCTTCACCGCCTTAAGGATTGCATCTCCGTCATTTATTCAAGTCGGTTTGATCCGAGGGCTTAGGATTGATGCTCCGGCCTATATATACCTGCTTGCACCCTCCCTCTGAGAAGAAGGCATTTGATCCTAAGAGTCTGAGGGCTAGAAACCCTAATCCATATTTCCACCAGGATCAGAGCTAGCAATCAAGAGAAGATTAGTCCTCACTTAGGATCTAGTCTTGTATGAGAGATAGAAAGATAGAGTGAGAGGGAAGAGTTTTAGAGGAGTCTCGGCCTGTTAGTGCTCTCTTTACAACTTGTACCCTAGCGGAATCAAGTTCTTCTTGAGCTTGCTTCTAAGATTTCTCTAGTAATCGACTTCTAATTCAAGTAAGCATCATGTTCATATTGTTCTTTAGGTTTGCGACTCTCTTTGAGTATTTTAATCCTTATAACTCCTAGGTTAAAGTAGTATTCATAGTGCAAGCATGGTGCTTAGACTCAGTTACTCGTGCATATACCCTATTTTCGGATCTGTGGTAGCTCGTGAGGGTGACTCTTATAGCCTCGTTAAATCCTTTGTAGTCCACCTCCCATTAGTAGGCCTAGCAGGACCTTGTTGCTATAGGAAACATACTCTACCTATGTTTTCTCTAGTAATATCCCTAGAATTGAATAATAGAAGACAAAGCTTACCAAAGTTAGAAATAGAAGACCTTAGTAGTCTCCTCTATGCTCCTATTATCTAGCCTTGATTGTGAAGTTGGGTTAAGTTAGATTTGGTTATTCTCACACATGTTTCCTCGACTTCTATATAAAACTGGGTACTCCCAGTAAAGTGCTACATCGGTATAATATCCATGCACTTGCGGATTATTCTGTGTGCATTAATTTATACCAACACCCAACAAAGAGCAGAAAAATACGCGACCACGGCACAAAGAGCAGAAAATCAACGTGACCGGAGACCCATGGTGCCCTGGTGCCTAAGTGCAAGTCCAATAATATGTTTGGTTGATGATCAAAACTTGCCATGCCTAACATTTGGTAAATTGTGGCTGCCAATAAAAGTGTGGCGGCCAAAATCGAAGCCACACTTGTGGCAAAGTTTGGCACGAAAATGAGTCTATGACATGTGGGGCAGGGTGCTAAGAAAGTGTGATATGCTATAAGTGTGGCAGTACCCAAATAGCTGCCAAAGAAACTGTGACACGACGAATCTTTGGTGTGGCAGGTTTTGGTCACCAACCAAACATGCCCTCAATATTTTGCTATAAGTAGTGCTGACTCCAAAATTAAATAAGGTCCAAGCTGCCTATATATCATATCGTGCATGAAACACTTGAGCACAAAAGATAAACTACATATTTAACAGATTGATATAGGACCTTTGTAGGATTGAGTTGCCAATCAAATTGCCTTGTAGATCTATTTTTCTTGTTACCTGACTACTCAAAACACATATAAGCACTAACTAAAAAACACATGTAAGCACTATATGAGTTGGAGTCGTAGCCGACCATGCCCGAGGTCCTAGATCCACCCCTATTTATAAGTCAAGTTACCCCTATATTACTCCCTATCCATGTTCTAGACCTAAAATTTATCTCCAAAAGAATCTAGGCCACCCATCCACATCGATTTCTCTTGTAGTTTGGGTCATATTTAACACATGGTGCTTTTAATTGCCCTTTCTGCGTAGCTATTGGATACTCCAAACGACACTATTCAATTAGAATTCTCGGTAATTGGGGAGCTATTAAGGTTCAACAGTTTAATAAGGGGCAACATGGTCTTCTATCTTGTTTGCTAATTTGTCATAAAGTTGCTAGAAATTCATTCTTTCATAGATAGGAGGAGCACTTCGATCACAAAAGAAATTTAAAGAAATTTAATTCTAGATCGGCAACGGGTCGGCCTGGCATGGGCCCGTGCTAGGGACGGCCCAATGGGTTTTGGGCCGGCACGACATGTCGTGCCTCTCGGGCCATGCCTAACAAGGCTTCGTGCCTGGCCATTAGCCTAGGCACGGCCTGCTAGGCCGATTTTTGGGTCGGGCTGTCCTGATAAGCATGGCCTGTTAGGGAGGTCGGGCCAGCCCGAGGCCTGCTTCAGTAGAATAGTCTGGTAGCGCTTGAGGCTGTGGAGGCGAAGACAACATCAGGGAACGCGACCGCATGAAGCCGTGGAGAAGGCCACAGAGATAGTGAAGTGGCATGGGGTTGAGGGGGCCGCCGACCGCGGCGGTGGCATCAGATCCGTGCGGCTCGCGCGGCGCGCTACAACGGCGGTGAGGTGTCAATGCCCATGCTAGAGAAGGGTTGCAATGCCCCCATGCCAGAGATCCACGCGTGATGGAGAAGGACTTGGAGCCGTGGCCACGAGAAGAGGAGGAACGCGAGCAGGCGAGCGGACTTGCGTCACGAGCGGTGGACTGCGAGCAGAGGCTTCGCGACTCGCGGTGGGGAATGACTCGTGTAGTGCGATGGGAAGTGGGATGCTCGAGTTAGTCAATGGGCAAGCCTGTACTGGTGTAGGTGGTTTTGAGCGGACCAAATACCGAGCCATATCTATTTAGCTGGCCAGGCCGTGCTGCCCAGCGTGCTTAGGTGGCGGCCTAAGCACGGCCCTAAGCATTAGGCCAGGCCAGCCCTGTAACACCTCAGGTGTTTAGCTACATAATTGCATTGCATTTGCATAAGCATAAGCATGCATCATTCATATTATTTTGTGTGGTTGCAACAAATGTGATTGTTTTTAGAATTTTGTTTGACTCACATCATGTGACACTAGGGGGTTGGTGTAACTAAAGGGTAGAGTAGCTAATTATATCTCACAACACCTAAGTTATACTTAGGGTCACTAATGGAGAAAGGTTCATGTTGACCAAAATCACCAAAATGCCCTCCAAGGTGTAGTTGACCAGCATTTAGCCCTAGGATGCTCTAGTTTGACCAATTAAAAAGTCTAGCTTAGAGACCTTGCATGGAGGAGCACCCTTAAGCAAAGTTGTAGGGAATTTTATGGGGAACAAAAGTCTCAATATGACCATCTCATGAAACTGGCCAGAACATGCTCAAAACTGGCCCACAAGTCAGCTAGAGGGGCTGTCTCAACACTTAGATTTTTTCTAAGTCTCAAAAGTGTCCCTCCAGTTTTACTGTGGCCTACTTTGGAAGCTTATAGTTTGCAAACCAGACCAAACCAGCCCCAACTCATGTTGACACTTTTGTAGTACTCACTTAGCTCTACAACATTGTCAACATCACCATCACCTAGTTCTCAATAGTTTAGGAGATATAGTGTCAAGAAGTTTGGGTTTCAGTTGATGTTTATCTCTGAAACAGCATTTCAGTTTCAAGGGGCACCACTTTGGAGTTTTATAGTCTCAAATCTGAGCCGAATTGGTTCTGGAGCCAATTAGCAAAGTTGTTGACCTCACAAAGCCCTACAATTTTTGTATTATCACCTGCTCCTAACTCGAACCGGTTTGAGAGATAATTAGCGCCAAAACTGCCCTGTCAGTCGGTCTTTGGAGGCTCGGTTTCAGTCAACGAGCTCGAACACCGGCATGTCGTGGCGCGCGGGCAGAAGAACGGCGACGCGTGGCGACCGAGCGCTGCCGTTCCCTCCACGTCACGAGCCCGGGCGTGAGTGAACACCGAGCGGCCACCTTCACCCCCTCACGAGCGCTCATTCTCTTCTCCCTTCCTCTCGATATGGCCAGACTCACCGAGGCGGAAACCGGGACACCATTGCCGCCGTAGCCATCTCCGAGCTCGCGCACTCACCACCGCTCGCCGAACCACGTCCATCCCTCCGCCTCCCCGTCCTACACCTCCTCGACCCATCGGTAGGTTGGATTTAGCCCAAGGTGAGCCGCATTGCCGTTTCCGCCCGCTCACCGAAGCTCACCGGAGCTCCGCCATGTGCGGGTCACCGTGGCCAGCACCACATAGTAGTTCTCCGTCTGCCTTCACCCACGTTTCCCCCTCCCTATCACGTGTAGATGCTAGGATGAAGATGTTACTGCCAGTATCGAGACAGCCATGACGGAACGAGACCTTGCACGGCTGCGCCATGGCCGTCGGCCAGGTGCTCACGCGGTCAAGCGGTTCCGCTCCACCCCCGTCTGTGGGAGTGATCTCGTTAGGTCCGCTAGGAGTCTAGGAAGGTGATGCGCCCTTCGATAGGTCGTGCGACGGCCGGGACTCGCCGGCGTACCGCCAGGCACCGCGGCCGTCCGCCATTGCCGTCGGTCTGGGTGCGGTGGGGCATCAGCTGTGGGGAAAAGTGGTAGCCTCGGTGCGGTTGAGTTTGGGCAAGACGCCGGTGCACTTGGATCGGTCAGAGGAGCCACCGGCGGCGAGGAATTGCTCGTCGGAGCTCACTGCCGCCGCGTCCCTGTTCCCTTTCACCGACACGTGGGGGCCACCTGTCTGTGCCGCGCGCGGGCGGGAGCCCGAGCGGGCTGCGCGCGCGCGTCGTGGGCCGCGTCTTTTCCGGGCCGTTCCAGTAACAAATCCGATTTATTTCATTTTTATTTATTCTATCACAGTTTTAGATAAGATTTGGAAAATGTATATCTAGGGTTTTACTTGCTCAAAAATTATGATATAAATTTGGTTAGGATGTACATGATGTGTAGTATTTTAGAAAAATATAAATTTGATATGTGATGTGTAGTTTCTGGGATATTTAAATAGGTTTTTGAAATGTGTTTTAGATTGCATGCAAAATTGTTTAAATCATATCTTGAGTTTCAGTGTTCCAAAAATTATGAAATTTGGTGGGTAGGCTAAGTTATATTTGCTCTAGCTCTGGTAAAAATTTGAGCAGTAGTGCTTAAGTACTTTTCAAGTTATAATGCTATCTTGTTATTTTAGGAAATACTTAAATGAATTTTAGTAATTTTTCTACATGTGCAATGTTCTTATAAATTTTTGGAGAATGTCTTGGTACCCTAGAGTGTCCAAGAAAATTAGGAAATCTGTTGTTTGACACTTTTTACTATGCTTTGTTATTTATACAAAAATCAGCCTTTTTGGCTTGTGAATTTTGTTTGGGGAGTTTCTTTAAATAATTTTAGTTCAAATTTTTACAGTCGTCTCTTTTTGGTTCATAGAGTCTCCTGTAATTTTTGTAGAATTTTAGGAGCAGTTTACATACATGTTTAAAATCCCACTTAATTAATTAAGTAAATTAAGAAATGAGTACAAATAAATATTCTAGGTGGGCACACCTCACTTTCTGGTGTTTTTGTGACCAGTGTGAACTTTTGGTAACATTGGTTTGGTCTTAGAGAATGTTTGCCACATAAATAAATATTTAATCTTTGCAATTCTAGGTTTTCTGGACAGCTGGTAGTATTTCTAGGTTTGACCCTTAATAAAAGTATTTGCTAGAAAACTTGTGAATACCAAAGTGGTAGTAAACTGGTTAAACTAGCTTGTGTAATAATTTTACGGTATTTGGTCTAGTAGTCTAAGAGTTATAGCTATTTAAAGTAGCTATCCAGAAATGGCTGCTCTCTGTTTGGAGAGGACAGATTCTGGAACTTTGGAATTTCGACTAGGTAAACTTTGGAATTAAGTGTTGAGGTCTAAAAATATTTTGTAGTGCATTTCTTAAGCTTTCCAGATTGTCTTAGATCATATCTTTTGGAGCTAGGAATCTTCAGTTATGTTAGAATCTTTGAGCTGCTGTCCAGAATGTCTTACTGTGGGATTTGGTGCTGAATGTGGTAACCTAAGTAATGCTACTCTTGTAATTGTTAGGTGCTAGGGCCTTAACCAAAGAAGAACAGCTATATCTTAGGTTGGGTAGATTAGGTAAGTACTTCTCCACCGGAGAAGAGATTTGCACATATTGATAAAGTGACTTGAATAGAGTATTTTTATTTCTGAAATGCATTTCATTCCGAGCATGTTGCACCCATTATGCATCCATAATATTTATTGTGCACTCATGCAATAGGTGTTCCGGAGGGGGTAACGCTCCTCGAATTCGAGCCAGTGATTCCGGAGGAAGCCCAGGAGCAGCCGGGAGAACTCGACGAAGCAGCCATCGCAGGGCACGCCGTTGATGACCTACCCGAGTGTCCCGACCACCGGCCCTCGACCTTTCTGAAAGGCAAGCCCCGGTGCATGCTGAACCTACTGTTTTATAAATTAATCTTGAGTACTTTTAATTGTTTACTGCATTAAGTTGTAGGAGTTATATGAAAACACTTGTTGCATTATACCTGTCCTTGTCCAGATATCGTACTTACTCCTATATTAGGTTTAGGCACGTGTCAATGCTTAGCCCTGCTTAGTTCGGTAGAAGTCGGGTGATTTCCGGTCATCCGCGAGATCTAGGAATGGGTCACGAGTGGCTATGATCGCTATCGTGAATGGAACCATGCCTAAAAATGAAATTGAGACCGGGCGGGAGTTCGATAGTGCAGCCACAAGACACTTCACGTCTTGGGTGCGGAGCTATGCCCGTCTGAGTCATTTAAGGACCGATTCGCTGTACGTCCTTGAGTCATGTTGAACGCAGTCTAACACTTAGTTGGCCGGATAAGCCGTTCCGACCGCGAATCCGAGTAATACAGTTCAGGCCGGGAATCGACTAGTAGGTTGCTTCTTGGAGGAGAGAAAGGATGTGCTTGGGGACATTGGCGTGAGACCAAGGGGGGGTTAGAGTCCCTATCACCTGGCAGAGTGTCGCCCTTGGGGTCGCGACATCATTCGGACCCGCGGCTCCTGAACTGTACCAAAGGTGACCTGAGCAGCCCTCGCCAGGCGTGACTCGGTGAGTGTTAGAAATACCCCTCCAGCTGGATAGGAATTCGATTCGAATCGCCGTCGCTCCCGGTTAGTGAGCACTTGACTTGAGCAGCGGCAACGTAGATCTCATTAAATGAACAGATGGTTAAGTGAATGATATAATGTTACCACAATGTTATACCTGCTATGGATATAATAATAATGTTGTTTGATTATAATCAAGTGAATGTTTAGTACAGGTGCTAAGATAGATGACAGGTAAATGCTAAAAATAACTGCTAGTACAGGTTATAAGAGTCTCAATTACTTATGCCTTTATGCAAAATGTGATGCCAGCTAGCCTCTTGTGTAAGCCTTGCATAATCCTTGGTGTCATCTTATTTCTGGTTTTCGACAAGTAAGTCTAGCTGAGTACATTCCAGTACTCAGGGTTTATTCCCTCCTGTTGCAGATGATATGCTCTATCAAGGCTTCTGCAAAACTTGTCTCCACCCTGCGGGTGACGAAGACTAGATCACTAGGGCGTGATCATCTTTTATGTACTTTCCTGATGCTTTTGTGGGTTGTTGATCAACAAGACTGGCAGTAGTTAAACAAATGGTGTGTGTATGCTTCCACTACTTTATAAACTTGGTTTGTAATAATTGCGACTCCGTGTGTGTAAACTTATTTCAGAACTACTTGTGAAATGTAACGTATGATGTTGTATGTTGAATGATGCGATCTTGGTTGTAAGCAAGTTGGTTTGAAATCCTTCGTGGTTTCGATTGACTACCGGGATTATATGGGCTCAAGTTCGAAAATTTGAGCGCTTCGGTGCTTGTTTTTGTACTTGTGCTCTTATAATTTGGTCGGTTCTGTTACAGCTGGTATCGGAGCATAATTCAACATTAAACACATCGTACGAGTATTTAAAAATAAAAGTATTTGATTATGAAAAGGGTTAAAACTCTAAAAAAATTATTTTCATAGGTATGCCAGTGATCACATCCCTTAGCCCAAATAAGGACTCTTAGGTGGCTTATTATAAAGACTAACTTGGGGGCCTTGTTTGTTTTTGTTTCGTCGTCCATACGGCGTGATATTGTATGGATGCCATCCACTTGGGTGGTAATGTATGGATCAATTGCCTCGACGCTCTGGTAAGTGTGAGTTGTGAGAGCATGATCGTCCAACCGGCGATCTAGGGGAGAGTAGTTTTGGTGACTTGCATACTTACATGTTTAAACCGTGTAATTATGTAAGCACTTAATTGTGGGAACCTTTATATCGGGTAGCTTTGATACTGAAGTATATACATCAGGGGATGTGTATATGGAAAGTATTTAAATTACTGCTTTCTTGTGTGCATATATTGGGAAACTGTTGGGCTGAAATGAGATTTTCTGCAGGTACACTAACAGCGTAACGAGTAGACCGATAGTTTCGCTTATATGAGAGAACATATGTATGCCACCGCCTAGCGTTAGAACTTTAGGTTTCTACTAAGGTGAGAGGGCGTACGGAACGTGCATGCATCATGTTTAATTATATCATACATATCATTTACTCCCTCCATAAAAATTTCAGTACTCCCGACTAAATTAAATTTCGTATCCCCTAAATGATCCTCACTTTAAGTCGTATCTGGTTGCTACAGATGGCACGTACCAAGAGGACCGCTCGCAAGTCCACTGGGGGCAGGGCACCTCGTCACCAGCTCGCTCCACGTGAGCCCCGCCCTGAGCCCACTAAGGTGGATAGGCTGAGGGCTGAGTTGGCTGAAGTGACTGCTGCCAGGAATGCAGCGCATCAGCAACTGGAGCAAGTGATCCATGATCGTGACCAGGAAACACTTGCAGTCCAGAGATTGATAGTAGCACATCGCAACTATCAACGCATGCTGGTCCATGTCATGAATCAGAGGGATGAAGCCTGGCACGAGGAGAACGTTCTGAGGGCTCGTTAGTTTGAGCTCGAGCAACAGTTGGAGAATGCTGAAGAATACAATGACAATCTTCATGAAGAAGTGCACCGCCTGAACAACCAGTTAAATCCTCTGCTGCCTCAAAACAACAACGCAGATGCGGACATGGGTTCGGGAATCATCATGGCTGAAGATGATGATGAAGTGGAGGTCCATGGGCCCCAAGATGCAGCACCAGAAGAAGAGCCAGAAGAAGAAGAAGATAAGGAGTTAGAGCCTGTTAGTGATGAGGACGGCGGGGAGATCCTTGACACCGACTCTGAGGACGATGCTTAGAGTAGCTATCACGTAGCTATGATGTTAGGATCATCTTTTGTGCCCTCCCTGTGTTGGAGTGAGGCTTTGTAATAACTTGACTTTTGGGATGTAAGGTCAAACCCTATGTTTCCTGGATGTTTAGTTGAACCTGTTAATTTCGATCACAATTGGATGTCTTATTGTGTACGTTCGATGATGGTGTCACGATTAGCACCCTTCGGTGCCACGACGAAACCGAGGGCCTTCTATGGCGCGCGACATAAGGTTGTGCTGCTTGGCACGCGCTGGTATCGAGGTGGCTAGTCATGATCCACCATGGAACTCTACCATTGAGAAGTCTCTTGTGGTCAGTTTGAAGTGGCCTTTCTTAGTCAACTAAAAATTTTGAGATCGAATCCAAGTATCGGGCGAAAAGGTCAAAAATCATGTAGATATTAAGTAATCGATTTTGTAACTGTTGTGCTCCTTGTGAGTGAGCCTTTATCAAAGTACATCTAGTTGGATTCCCTCGCATGATTGCGTCCATTGATGCGCTTGAATGGATTGTGCGGTTGTGATGAATTATTGTGCCATGAGTATTTTGAGAAGTCTATTTCATGAAGTTAGTTTGACATATTTACAATAATTCATCTACAAATTTCCACATCGTCAGTGCTCATGGGCTATGCATTTTGCAGATGTCGTACAATCTCCGTCGGGGTCGTGGCAATGAGGATGAGGAACAGCCACCCCCTCCGCCACCACCTACCCCCGCTGAGCTGATGCAGACAGTGGTCGAAGGGCAGCGCATGCTGGCAGATGCTATGCGCCAGCTTGCCAACCGGGAGGCTCATCATGGCCGCCAGGGCCCAGAACCCAATTAGTACAGTGATTTCAAGGATTTTCTTGATACTAAGCCCCCGCTCTTTAAGGAGGCGGAGGAACCACTGCAAGCCGATGAGTGGTTGAACACTATTGAACAAAAGTTTCGTCTGCTTTGCTTGACTGATGAGCTAAAGACTGAATATGCTTCTCACCAACTGCATGGTCCAGCGGGTATTTGGTGGAGCCACTATCGTTCCACACTGCCTGCAAATGTCCCGATTGCTTGGGACCAGTTCAAGGCCGCATTCCGTGGGAACTATATTCCTCCAGGTCTTATGGCTATCAAGCACACAGAATTTATGAGGCTATCGTAGGGCAATAAAAGCTTGACTGAATATCTGCAATCTTTCAACAACCTGGCAAGGTATGCCACAGAGTTTGTGGATACCGATGCCAAGAAAATTGCTAGCTTTAAAAGAGGCCTCGGCCCAAAGCTGATGAAGACTATGGGCACTAGCAAGTGTACTACCTTCAATGATTTTATCAGTGATGCTCTGACTCAGGAGAATAATAATGCTATCTATTCTACCTCTAAGAGCCGCAAAAGGGCCCTTGAGGCGAGTGATTCGCAGTCTCGGACCTCAGCTGCACCTAGGTCTTCCCCTCACCCACCTGTTCAGAATACCAAGTTCCGTCCACCACAGAAGAAGCCTGCTGCAAAGACTGGGTTTCGCAAGGCATATACAGTGGCTCTGCCAAAGGGTAATTCGGGCCAAGGCAGCTCCAGTGTTCCTCCTAGCAACATGCCTTGCTGGAACTGCAACAAGCCAGGTCATTGGTCCAGGAACTGTCCTTACCCTAAGAAGAATGTCAACCAAGATGGCCGTCAAGGGCACGCTCATTATAACAGTATTGAGGAAATCCCATCTGGTGAGGTTGTCACTGCTGGTAAGTTCCTAGTTGACCAACATCCTGCAGTGGTACTTTTTGATTCAGGTGCTTCACATTCCTTTATCAGTCCTAAGTTTGCATCAGAGTTTGCACACAAATTGCATACTGTTGAAGGTGGGGGTTATTGCATTAGCGCAGCAAGTGGGAATATTTCCACGAATAAAGTAGTGGGGAATCTTGAGCTTGAGATTGAAGCACGAAAGTACTCGCTTGCCTTAGTGGTTTTGCTGGGCTTAGGCATAGATGTTATTCTGGGCATGAATTGGATGAGTCAGAATGGGGTACTCATTGATACATCCACGCGGGTAGTTATGCTCAGAGATCCTACCGATCAAAAGGGTTTTCTGGTACAACTTCCCAGAAAAGTTGAATTGTCTGGGGAAGTTCATGCTGTGGAAGCAAAGGCGTTGGCTGAAATTCCCATAGTAAATGAGTTTCCGGACGTTTTTCCCGATGATTTGCCGGGACTCCCTCCGGATCGGGATGTGGAATTTAAAATTGAGTTGTTGCCTGGCACGGCACCCATCTCTAGGAGACCTTATAGGATGCCTCCGAATGAACTAGCTGAACTTAAGGTGCAATTGAATGAACTTTTGAAGAAGGGGTTGATTCGTCCCAGTTCGTCTCCATGGGGATGTCCTGCTATCTTTGTAAAGAAGAAGGATCAGTCGTTGCGGATGTGTGTAGATTATAGACCTCTGAATGCAGTCACTGTCAAAAATAAGTATCCTCTGCCACGTATCGATATCCTGTTCGATCAGTTGTCCAAAGCTAAAGTCTTTTCCAAGATTGATCTGAGGTCTGGTTACCATCAGATTAAAATCCGTCCCGAAGATATTCCCAAAACGGCTTTCTCGACAAGATACGGCCTTTATGAGTATCTTGTTATGTCTTTCGGCCTGACAAATGCCCCCGCACACTTCATGTACTTGATGAATTCGGTATTTATGCCCGAATTGGACAAGTTTGTGGTGGTATTTATTGATGACATCCTGATATATTCTGAAAATGAGGAAGACCACGCTGAACATCTGCGTATAGTCCTCATCAGACTGCGCGAACATCAATTATACGCAAAGTTCAGTAAGTGTGAATTCTGGCTTCGAGAAGTACCTTTCCTTGGACATGTGTTGTCCGATGGAGGAATTATGGTGGATCCCGCCAAGGTACAAGAAGTACTAAACTGGAAGGCTCCTATCTCGGTTCACGAGGTCCGGAGTTTCCTTGGTTTGGCTTGCTATTATCGTCGCTTCATCCCGGATTTCTCAAAAATAGCCAAGCCAATGACTCGGCTGCTGCAAAAAGACACCAGGTTTGTCTGGACTCCTGAGTGTGATGCGGCTTTTCACAAACTGCGAACTCTCCTAACCTCAACTTCGGTTTTGGCACAACTGGATATCGAGAAACCTTTTGATGTGTATTGTGATGCCTCAGGCATAGGTTTGGGAGGTGTTCTGATGCAGGAAGGCCGAGTAATTGCATATACCTCTCGACAACTTCGGAAGCATGAGGTGAATTATCCAACGCATGACTTAGAACTGGCCGCAGTTGTTCATGCCTTGAAAGTATGGCGGCATTACCTGCTGGGCAATGTCTGCAATATCTACACAGACCACAAAAGCCTCAAATACATCTTCACTCAACCCGAGTTGAATATGCGTCAAAGAAGATGGCTCGAGTTGATTAAGGATTATAACCTTCAAGTGCACTATCATCCTGGCAAGGCAAATGTGGTTGCGGATGCTTTAAGCCGTAAGTCTCATTGCCATTCCCTAGTTGAAACTGATTTTCATCGATCTCGCCTTCTACATCCAGCAGTCTTGTACAACATCACTGTCAGTTGTACTCTCAAAAGCAGAATTATTGAGCTCCAAAAGACTGACACTGGTATATTCCACATCAAGCGTAAGATGAAAGAGCAAGAAACTACACAGTTCAGGGTAGATGAAGAGGGTGTACTATGGTTCAAGGATAGGTTAGTTGTGCCTAAGGACCGAGAGCTTAGAAATGACATTATGTCTGAAGCACACTCCTCTAAGTTGTCCATCCATCCTGGTAGCAATAAGATGTATTATGATTTGAAGTCATATTATTGGTGGACCAAAATGCGGAAAGAAATAGTTGCATATGTTGCCAGGTGTGACACCTGTTGTAGAGTTAAAGCGGTGCACATGAAAGCTGGGTTACTTCAACCACTTTCTATCCCAGGTTGGAAATGGGAAGAGATAAGTATGGATTTCATTGTCAGACTTCCTCCTACTGTCAAAAATCATAACTCCATCTGGGTAATTGTGGATCGTTTAACTAAATCAGCTCACTTCATTCCTGATAGAGTGGACTATCGTCCCACTGACTATGCTGAGTTGTACTTCAATCAGATAGTCCGGCTCCATGGGATACCTCGTACTATCATCTCTGACCGTAGTCCGCAATTCACTGCTCGTTTTTTGGAGCACTTGCATCACCTTCTGGGAACCAAGTTAGTGAGAAGCTCTGCTTATCACCCCCAGACGTCAGGACAGACAGAACGGGTTAACCAAATCTTGGAAGATCTGTTGCGGGCATGTGTAATATCATCCAAGGGTTCTTGGGAAAAATGGTTACCTCTAGCCGAATTCTCGTACAATAATAGTTACCAAGAGAGTATTAAGATGGCACCATTCGAAGCTTTGTACGGTCGTAAGTGTAGAACCCCACTAAATTGGATAGAAGCTGGTGAGAGGAGATTTCATGGTATTGCTTTTGTTGAGGAAGCTGAGGAACAAGTCCGTACCATCCAAAAACATATGGCTGCAGCCCAAGCTAGACAGAAAAGTTATGCTGATCGTCGTAGAAAACCGCTCGAGTTTGAAGTCGGAGACTTCGTTTATCTGAAAGTTTCTCCAATGAAGAGTGTCCAATGTTTTGGTGTTAAGCGGAAACTTGCGCCAAGATACGTGGGTCCTTTCCAGATCATAGGCAAGAGTGGAGCTGTTGCGTACAAAATCCAGTTACCTCCTGAAATGAGGGCCATATTCAACGTCTTCCATGTATCTCAGCTCAAAAAAGTGTCTTCGAGTTCCTGAGGAAAGAGTCCCTTTAGGAGATATTAGGCTTGAGTCTGATTTAACTTACGAAGAAAAGCTAGTCCGAGTGATTGATACTCAGGAAAGAGTAACTAGAAGCAAAGTGGTTAAGTGGTATAAAGTAATGTGGAGTAATCAGGGTAGTGAAAGTGACGCTACATGGGAACGGGAGGACTATTTGCGGGATGGCTATAAGGAATTCTATGAAAAAAAGTACGCTTTCCAAATCTCGGGACGAGATTTTTATAAGGGGGGAGGGCTGTAACACCTCAGGTGTTTAGCTACATAATTGCATTGCATTTGCATAAGCATAAGCATGCATCATTCATATTATTTTGTGTGGTTGCAACAAATGTGATTGTTTTTAGAATTTTGTTTGACTCACATCATGTGACACTAGGGGGTTGGTGTAACTAAAGGGTAGAGTAGCTAATTATATCTCACAACACCTTAGTTATACTTAGGGTCACTAATGGAGCAAGGTTCATGTTGACCAAAATCACCAAAATGCCCTCCAAGGTGTAGTTGACCAGCATTTAGCCCTAGGATGCTCTAGTTTGACCAATTAAAAAGTCTAGCTTAGAGACCTTGCATGGAGGAGCACCCTTAAGCAAAGTTGTAGGGAATTTTATGGGGAACAAAAGTCCCAATATGACCATCTCATGAAACTGGCCAGAACATGCTAAAAAATGGCCCACAAGTCAGCTAGAGGGGCTGTCTCAACACTTAGATTTTTTCTAAGTCTCAAAAGTGTCCCTCCAGTTTTACTGTAGCCTACTTTGGAAGCTTGTAATTTGCAAACCAGACCAAACCAGCCCCAACTCATGTTGACACTTTTGTAGTACTCACTTAGCTCTACAACATTGTCAACATCACCATCACCTAGTTCTCAATAGTTTAGGAGATATAGTGTCAAGAAGTTAGGGTTTCAGTCGACGTTTATCTCTGAAACTGCATTTCAGTTTCAAGGGGCACCACTTTGGAGTTTTATAGTCTCAAATCTGAGCCGAATTGGTTCTGGAGCCAATTAGCAAAGTTGTTGACCTCACAAAGCCCTACAATTTTTGTATTGTCACCTGCTCCTAACTCGAACCGGTTTGAGAGATAATTAGCGCCAAAACTGCCACATCAGTCGGTCTTTGGAGGCTCGGTTTCAGTCAACGAGCTCGAACACCGGCATGTCGTGGCGCACGGGCAGAAGAACGGCGACGCGTGGCGACCGAGCGCTGCCGTTCCCTCCACGTCGCGAGCCCGGGCGTGAGTGAACACCGAGCGGCCACCTCCACCCCCCTCACGAGCGCTCATTCTCTTCTCCCTTCCTCTCGCTCTGGCCGGGCTCACCGAGGCGGAAACCGGGACGCCATTGCCGCCGTAGCCATCTCCGAGCTCGCACACTCACCACCGCTTGCCGAACCACGTCCATCCCTCCGCCTCCCCGTCCTACACCTCCTCGACCCGTCGGTAGGTTGGATTTAGCCCAAGGTGAGCCGCATTGCTGTTTCCGCCCGCTCACCGAAGCTCACCGGAGCTCCGCCATGTGCGGGTCACCATGGCCAGCACCACACAGTAGTTCTCCGTCTGCCTTCACCCATGTTTCCCCCTCCCTGTCACGTGTAGATGCTAGGATGAAGATGTTACCGCCAGTATCGAGACAGCCATAACAGAACAAGACCGTGCACGGCCGCGCCATGGCCGCCGGCCAGGTGCTCACGCGGTCAAGCGGTTCCGCTCCACCCCGTCTGTGGGAGTGATCTCGTTAGGTCCGCTAGGAGTCCAGGAAGGTGATGCGCCCTTCGGTAGGTCGTGCGACGGCCGGGACTCACCGGCGTACCGCTAGGCACCACGGCCGTCCGCCATTGCCGTCGGTCTGGGTGCGGTGGGGCATCAACTGTGGGGAAAAGTGGTAGCCTCGGTGTGGTTGAGTTTGGGGCAAGACGTCGGTGCACTTGGATCGGTCGGAGGAGCCACCGGCGGCGAGGAATTGCTCGTCGGAGCTCACTGCCGCCGCGTCCCTGTTCCCTTTCACCGACACGCGGGGGCCACCTGTCTGTGCCGCGCGTGGGTGGGAGCCCGAGCGGGCCACGCACGCGCGTCGTGGGCCACGTCTTTTCCGGGCCGGCCCAGTAACAAATCCGATTTATTTCATTTTTATTTATTCTATCACAGTTTTAGATAAGATTTGGAAAATGTATATCTAGGGTTTTACTTGCTCAAAAATTATGAGATAAATTTTGTTAGGATCTACATGATGTGTAGTATTTTAGAAAAATATAAATTTGATATGTGATGTGTAGTTTCTAGGATATTTAAATAGGTTTTTGAAATGTGTTTTAGATTGCATGCAAACTTGTTTAAATTATATCTTGAGTTTCATTGTTCCAAAAATTATAAAATTTGGTGGGTAGGCTAAGTTATACTTGCTCTAGCTCTGGTAAAAATTTGGGCAGTAGTGCTTAAGTACTTTTCAAGTTATAATGCTATCTTTTTATTTTAGGAAATATTTAAATGAATTTTAGTAATTTTTCTACATGTGCAATGTTCTTATAAATTTTTGGAGAATGTCTTGGTACCCTAGAGTTTCCAAGAAAATTAGGAAATCTGTTGTTTGACACTTTTTACTATGCTTTGTTATTTATACAAAAATCAGCCTTTTTGGTTTGTGAATTTTGTTTGGGGAGTTTCTGTAAATAATTTTAGTTCAAATTTTTACAGTGGTCTCTTTTTGGATCATAGAGTCTCCTGTAAGTTTTGTAGAATTTTAGGAGCAGTTTACATATATGTTTAAAATCCCACTTAATTAATTAAGTAAATTAAGAAATGAGTACAAATAAATATTCTAGGTGGGCCCACCTTACTTTCTGGTGTTTTTGTGACCAGTGTGAACTTCTGGTAACATTAGTTTGGTCTTAGAGAATGTTTGCCACATAAATAAATATTTAATCTTTGCAATTCTAGGTTTTCTGGATAGCTGGTATTATTTCTAGGTTTGACCCTTAATAAAAGTATTTGCTAGAAAACTTGTGAATACCAAAGTGGTAGTAAACTGGTTAAACTAGCTTGTGTAAAAATTTGATGGTATTTGGTCAAGTAGTCTAAGAGTTATAGCTGTTTAAAGTGGCTATCCAGAAATGGCTGCTCTCTGTTTGGAGAGGACAGATTCTGGAACTTTGGAATTTCGACTATGTAAACTTTGGAATTAAGTGTTGAGGTCTGAAAATATTTTGTAGTGCATTTCTTAATCTTTCCAGATTATCTTAGATCATATCTTTTGGAGCTAGGAATCTTCAGTTATGTTAGAATCTTTGAGCTGCTGTCCAGAATGTCTTACTGTGGGATTTGGTGTTGAATGTGGTAACCTAAGTAATGCTACTCTTGTAATTGTTAGGTGCTAGGGCCTTAACCGAAGAAGAACAGCTATATCTTAGGTTGGGTAGATTAGGTAAGTACTTCTCCACCGGAGAAGAGATTTGCACGTATTGATAAAGTGACTTGAATAGAGTATTTTTATTTCTGAAATGCATTTCATTCCGAGCATGTTGCACCCATTATGCATCCATAATATTTATTGTGCACTCATGCAATAGGTGTTCCGGAGGGGTAACGCTGCTCGAATTCGAGCCAGTGATTCCGGAGGAAGTCTAGGAGCAGCCGGGAGAACCCGACGAAGCAGCCATCGCAGGGCACGCCGTTGACGACCTACCCGAGTGTCCCGACCACCGGCCCTCGACCTTTCTGAAAGGCAAGCCCCGATGCATGCTGAACCTACTGTTTTATAAATTAATCTTGAGTACTTTTAATTGTTTACTGCATTAAGTTGTAGGAGTTATATGAAAACACTTGTTGCATTATACCTGTCCTTGTCCAGATATCGTACTTACTCCTATATTAGGTTTAGGCACGTGTCAATGCTTAGCCCTACTTAGTTCGGTAGAAGTCGGGTGATTTCCGGTCATCCGCGAGATCTAGGAATGGGTCACGAGTGGCTATGATCGCTATCGTGAATGGAACCATGCCTAAAAATGAAATTGAGACCGGGCAGGAGTTCGATAGTGCAGCCACAAGACACTTCACGTCTTGGGTGCGGAGCTATGCCCGTCTGAGTCGTTTAAGGACCGATTCGCTGTACGTCCTTGAGTCATGTTGAACGCAGTCTAACACTTAGTTGGCCGGATAAGCCGTTCCGACCGCGAATCCGAGTAATACAGTTCAGTCCGGGAATCGACTGGTAGGTTGCTTCTTGGAGGAGAGAAAGGATGTGCTTGGGGACATTGGCGTGAGACCAAGGGGGGTTAGAGTCCCTATCACCTGGCAGAGTGTCGCCCTTGGGGTCGCGACATCATTCGGACCCGCGGCTCCTGAACTGTACCAAAGGTGACCTGAGCAGCCCTCGCTAGGCGTGACTCGGTGAGTGTTAGAAATACCCCTCCAGCTGGATAGGAATTCGATTCGAATCGCCGTCGCTCCCGGTTAGTGAGCACTTGACTTGAGCAGCGGCAACGTAGATCTCATTAAATGAACAGATGGTTAAGTGAATGATATAATGTTGCCACAATATTATACCTGCTATGGATATAATAATAATGTTGTTTGATTATAATCAAGTGAATGTTTAGTACAGGTGCTAAGATAGATGACAGGTAAATGCTAAAAATAACTGCTAGTACAGGTTATAAGAGTCTCAATTACTTATGCCTTTATGCAAAATGTGATGTCAGCTAGCCTCTTGTGTAAGCCTTGCATAATCCTTGGTGTCATCTTATTTCTGGTTTTCGACGGGTAAGTCTAGCTGAGTACATTCTAGTACTCAGGGTTTATTCCCTCCTATTGCAGATGATATGCTCTATCAAGGCTTCTGCAAAACTTGTCTCCACCCTACGGGTGACGAAGACTAGATCACTAGGGCGTGATCATCTTTTATGTACTTTTCTGATGCTTTTGCGGGTTGTTGATCAACAAGACTGGCAGTAGTTAAACAAATGGTGTGTGTATGCTTCCGCTACTTTATAAACTTGGTTTGTAATAATTGCGACTCCTTGTGTGTAAACTTATTTCAGAACTACTTGTGAAATGTAACGTATGATGTTGTATGTTGAATGATGCGATCTTGGTTGTAAGCAAGTTGGTTTGAAATCCTTCGTGGTTTTGATTGACTACCGGGATTATATGGGCTCAAGTTCGAAAATTTGAGCGCTTCGGTGCTTATTTTTGTACTTGTGCTCTTATAATTTGGTCGGTTCTGTTACAAGCCCAAGGCCGCTAGTCACTGTGCCGGGCCAGGCTCATGCCGTGCCAAAACACCAGGCTTTGGGCCGTGCCAACAGGCCACGGGCTGCATGCCCATATATAGACGGGAGGGAATAAGAGCCAAGCTAGTCCATCCAATCAAGCAGCCAAGGCAGGCTGGCCCCGCGCCCTATTTAGCGTTGAAAACGGATGGAAAAAATCCTGTTCCGACCCGTTTCATTTTTCACTTTTGTCCGTTCGTTTCCATATTTGCGGGGTCCTGTTCCCGTATTTACGGAAATGGGAGAAGAGTTTTTCCGTCCATTTTCGCGGGATCCCGTTTTCATCCGAAATTGACTCGTATTTATTTCATTTTTCATCCCGTTTTAAATCTATATGAAATGTAGAAATTAATATGTTTATAAACCTATTAATCACCAATTATGCATGTTAACACATGACATGCTAGTGAATACTAGACCAATAACTTCGTATGTGTATATTAATTTGTGACTTTGCCCATGTATATTCATGAATATTTAATCATATTATTCTAACTTAATTTTTCGGTTCTCCATTCGTATTTGTTTGTTTTCGTGCATCCGTATATCTCGATTCCGTTTACAAACCTGCATTTTTCGAATTCGATTCCGTTTCCGCAAAAAAAAATATAGAAACATTAATAAAAATAGGGATTTTCCATTTATTTCCGTACGTTTTCATCGTCAGCCCCATTCAACCATGCCAGCCAAGACGCGATTAGCAGTTTGACCCCGGACGCGACACCCAGCGCCACCGCCGTGTGGACGTAGCCCCGCCTCACACCCACCGCGCAAATGGGCAATGGCAAGCAAACAAAGGCAACGGCGCCTAGGCTGACACGAGTCAACGGCGGCAGCACCCGTCCACGTCCTCCGTCTTTGTGTCCCCACTCGCACTCGGCACTCCCCGTCGGGAGTCGGGACCAAAGCCAAAAGGAGTAGCAGCAGTCCGTTGTTCAACCACTGGGCCCCACCGGCTTTTGACTCCTCTCCCTGCCCGCCGCACCGGGCGGACTCCAGATCCGGCGGAATTGAGAATTCAAATATTCAATCCGGCTCTGGAATCGCCTAGGCCCGGGCAAAATTCCGACCAACGACACTAACATTCCTTCGGATGCTTTTGTTTGCTAAAAATAATAGTAATAATACGAGCATTACCTTTTCTCTTTTTTTCTTTCTCCAAGTCTGAGGCTAACACTTTTCTAGGTCTCGTTTAGATGCACCCTAAAAGTTGAAATTTTTTCACTCTCTTTATTACATCAATCTTTGGACCCATGCATAAAGTAGTAAATGTAGGTAAAAAATAACTAATTATACAGTTTAGCTGAAAATCACGAGATGAATCTTTTGAGCCTATTTGGTCCACGATTAGACAATATTTGCCAAAAAGACGAAAGTGATACTATTTATCGGGTTGAATTTTTTTGCAATTTAAATGTGGCCCTAATTCTTTTCACAAGGTGCTCGCCCTCGTAGGTGACGATGAGCATCGACGGGTCGGCGGGGTCGCGCTCCACATGCTTCCGGGCGGGGCAGCCGCGCGCCGTGCTGCACTTGTAGTAGTAGCCACTGCAAGTGCAAATGCAATGCTCACAACAACTGGATTAGCGGCTGCAATCGGACTGGATTCGTGCAGGAATTAGCAGTAGCATCGTCAACTCACCGTGGATAGGGCGACCCCTTGATTGGCTTCTGCCCGTACTTGCGCCACGAGTACTCGTCGGCGGGGATGTCCGCCACCTTGGGGCTGATCGCCGGCACGCGGATCGTGCGCTTCAAGCGGTGCTTCCTGCACATGCACCACCACATCCATTCCATAATCCAATCAGGTTGGTGGAGCTCGATTCTTTCAACTCAACAGAGAAACAAGCACCACAAGTAAAAGTAGTAGCGATCCACAAGAGAAGAGATACAGACCTGCTCTTCGAGAAGTGGCAGCGCCCGCCGTTGGCCCCGTACTTGCCGCCGGCGATGTTCTCCGAGTGTGCGTGGTCGTGGCACTTGCGCTTCTGCGCCGCGCCGGCAGAATACGACGACAGCGGCGGCTTCCCGCAGCTGGCCGGTGGGAGCACGAGGGACGACGAACCTCCTCCGCGCCTGTTCGACACGCTCGCGTCCCCGGTCGTCACCCACGACAGGAACGACGAGCTCGCGCCGGACAAGCTGAACCCGGAGTCCTAGCTGTACCCGCCGGACATCGACTTGGTGAAGTCCAGCATCACAGGCGCCGGCCTCGACCGCGCGGACTCGGGGGAGGCCAGGCTCTGCGACTGTTGGATTTATCGTGGGTTAGGTCTATTTTAAATTTAATAAATCAATAAAACTCTATTGTGTGTAACTGTTGGGTATTTAATATTTGTATCGGATTGGAATTTGACCAAACGTTGACTCGACTTATATGGTTGGACTTTATCCGTCCACATTGAGAAGCTGAGAAAAGAATAAAGGCGCGCCACGTGCGCGCCGTCGCTGGCGGCGGCCGGGGCGTGGGCGTAGCAGGCAAGGCGTGGGCCCGGTTTTGCCACTCACTCCATGATGGCCCATGATAGCGGGAGTTACAACTTTCTGAGTTAATCCCTGAAGTTGTCGTCTCTTTACTTGGCCCTCTCCTAGACTGCCTGCGTGAGCCTCTTCCCCTCCCTCTGCGCGAAAGCATAAAACAGATGGCACCACTTCCTCCAGTTCTCTCTCGCTCGTTACTTGAAACACATAACAAAATCAGACCTCATCTTCTGCTGCGGAAAGGTTTTCCCCGTCTCATACCTCTGCGCGCATAGAGAAACGAGAGAGTAGGTGCCTCCGAAGCCCTTGCCGTCTATGATCCCTGCTCGGAGAGTGCGGCAATTAGGTTTTTGGGGAGCGACTACGTGACTGCCCGTTCCCGTTCCCGGTCATCTTCCTAGCAGCGGCATCTTCCTGCACTGCGATCACCTTCCTGCATCGACTGCGGTCTACGACTTCCAGCAACGCACTATGGCGACTAGTGCGAATGGAGCCTCCGATGCCCTCGGCATGAGACTCTCCGCTGGGTACATCCTATTCTCATCTCTTTGTCAATTCATGGTGTTCATGTGCTATGTTGCCTCTGTTACGTTCTATATGCCATGGATGTTTGTTTATGTGATACTCATGCTTGCTGATATGTTTAGACTATCATGTTTATATGTTTTTTATCATGGCTCATATATGATATATAACCTTGTTGTTATAATTATTTTGTATTATCTTGGTATATATGAACATGTTGATTATCCTTTTTTATTCATGTGAATATATATGATGCTATGCTGTAATTGTTTATTATCATACATGTCATCACTATGCTGGTATTATTTTTCGGAATTTTTAACAATCCAAAAAACCTAATTTTAGACAATTTTCTCTCAGTGGTTTTGCTGCTGCATTGAAACCTATTCAATTTGATGGAAAGAATTTCATGATTTGGCGTGCACGGATGGAATTGTGTCTCACTGCGATAAATTGCTATCATGTCGCACAGAGGCGGTCTGAGAACTTGGCTCCTGAGGATGAGTCTAAGTTTCGGGCTGCTGATAACCTGTTCAGAGGTGCCATGATCAGTGCTCTTCATCCCAAGTATGAGAAAAGCTACATTTTTTTTCATCGGGCAAGGATTTATGGGATACTCTTGAGGCAAAGTTCGGTGTCTCTGATGCTGGGAGTGAGCTATATCTTATGGAGCAGCTGTTTGACTACAAAATAGTTAAGAATCATTCTGTGGTTGAACAGGCTCATGAGATTCAGGTACTGACTAAGGAACTCGAGCTTTTTTCCTATCCTTTACCTAACAAGTTCGTGGCCGGCGGTATTATCGCTAAGCTGCCACCTTCTTGAAAGGATTTTGCTATCTCTTTAAAGCATAAGAGACAAGAGTTCAATGTGGATGAACTCATTAGTACTCTTGATGTTGAGGAGAGGGCGAGAGCAAATGACAAGAGAAAAGGGATTGAGATCTCTTCTGCAAACATGTGCAGAAAAAAGAACTCATTTGCATTCCGTAAGAACAAGAAGATGAACCAAAACAATAAGCAAGAGAACACTTCTAAGCTAGTTCAGACAGCACAATTCAAGAAAAAGAACAATAACAAGAAGAAAGGAGACTGCTTTGTTTGTGGTAGTGAAGAGCACTGGGCAAGTAAGTGCCCAGACCATAAATTTAAGTAAGAACCTAAAAAGTCAGCCAACATGGTTACTACTGATACTAAAGGAGGTATGGTAATTATTTACCTATTGTTCTTTTAGTTTGTAATTCACCTAGGGTGGTGGATGGATAGTGGTGCTAATATTCATATATGTGCTGATATTTCTTTGTTTGCTTCCTATCAGGTCAGGAGGACTAGAGCCTTGCTGATCGGAAATGGCTCACATGCGCATGTTCTTGGTGCTGGTACGGTCAATCTGAAGTTTACTTCGGGGAAGACGGTTCTATTGAAGAACGTGCAACATGTGTCCTTCATCAAGAAAAATCTTGTTAGTGGTTCGATGATGTGTCGAGATGGCTACAAAATCGTCCTTGAGTCCAATAAGTGTATTGTGTTGAGACATGGTACTTTTATTGGTAAAGGATATGATTGCGAAGGTCTGTTCTGCTTGTCTCTGCTTGATGTGTGTAATAAGGTTGTGAACATCGCTAATATTTCTGATGAGTCAAATTTATGGCACTCACGCTTATATCATGTTAATTTTGGTTGTCTTATGTGGTTAACAAATCTGAATTCAATCCCAAAAATTAACGTGGTCAAAAGTTCTAAGTGTCATGTGTGTGTGTAATCAAAGCAACCCCGCAAGCCTCACAAGGCTGCTGAGGCAAGGAATTTGGCACCTCTAGAACTTGTTCATTCGGATTTATGTGAAATGAATGACAATTTGACTAAAGGTGGTAAACGATACTTCATGACATTTATAGATGATTGCACTAGATTTTGCTACGTGTATTTACTTAAAATAAAAGATGAAGTGTTGCATTATTTTAAGGCCTATAAAACTGAGGTAGAAAATCAACTTGAGAGAAAAATTAAACGGTTAAGGTCCGATCGAGGTGGAGAATATTTCACTAGTGAATTTACTAAATTCTGCATGGAACATGGTATTATTCATGAGAGGACACCGTCATACTCACCACAGTCTAATGGTATAGCTAAAAGGAAAAACCGCACCATAACTGAGTTGGTGAATGTCATGTTGGGTACTACGGGATTATCCAAGGAATGGTGGGGTGAGGTAATTTTAATAGCGTGTCATGTCCTAAATAGATTTCCTACAAAGAATAAAGAAATCACACCATTCGAGGAATGAGAGAAGAAGAGACTAAATTTCTCCTACATGTGCACTTGAGGTTGCTTGGCCAAAGTGAATGTGCCTATCAATAAAAAGCGCAAACTTTGACCTAAAACTATTAATTGTATGTTCCTTGGTTATGCTATTCACAGCGTTGGGTATAGGTTCTTAATTATAAACTCTGAGGTACCTGACATGCATGTTGGCACAATAATGGAATCTAGAGATGCTACATTTTTTGAGAATGAATTTCCCATGAAAACTACACCTAGCACAACTAGTCATGAATCTATAATTCCCCATGAGCATGAGCATGAGCATGAGATGTTCACACCGGTATAACAAATTGAGAAACCCCATGAGCAAAATCCTGAGGAGGATGATATTGTAGTCACCAGAAAGAGTAAGCGACAGAGAGTTGCTAAATCTTTTGGGAATGACTATATTGTGTACCTTGTGGATGACAAGGCAAGGCTTGTGGCCAAGGGTTATACCCAAAAAGAGGGTGAAGACTTCTTTGAAACTAACTCACTAGTTGTCCGATTGACTACAATTCGAGTGTTGATTTCACTAGAAGCTTCCTATGGTCTGACCATTCATCAAATGGATGTTAAGACAACTTTCCTAAATGGAAAGTTAGAGGAAGAGATCTATATGGATCAGCCAGATTGTTTTATAACAAATGGTCAAGAGGGCAAAGTGTGTAAGTTATTAAAGTTGTTGTACGACCTAAAACAAGCACCTAAGCAATGGCACGAGAAGCTTAATAAAACTTTGACAACAGCTACATTTGTTGTGAATGAAGCTGATTCTTGTGTCTATTACTGGTATGGTGGTGGTCAAGGAGTTATCTTGTGCTTATATATTGATGACATTTTGATCTTTGGATCAAGCCTTAGTGTGATTGAGTAGGTGAAGAAATTCCTATCAAATAATTTTGAGATGAAAGATCTGGGAGAAGCTGATGTTATTCTTAATATCAAGCTCCTAAGAGAAGGTGATGGTGGGGTAACTTTGTTATAATCTCACTATGTAGAAAATGTTCTGAGTCGCTTTGGGTTTAGTGACTATCAGCCTGCTCCCACACCTTATGACCCTAGTGTGCTATTGAGGAAGAATCAAAGAATAGCAAGGGATCAATTGAGATATCCCTAGATCATTGGTTCACTCATGTATCTTGCTAGTGCAACAAGGCCTGACATCTCTTATGTTGTGTGTAAGCTGAGCCGATTTGTTTCAATCCCTGGAGATGATCATTGGCAAGCTCTTGAGAGAGTAATGCGCTATCTGAAAGGTACTATGAGTTTTGGTATACACTATACTAGAAACCCAAAAGTGATAGAAGGCTACAGTGATGCCAACTGGATTTCTAATGCTGTTGAGCTTTATGCCACAAGCGGATATGTGTTCTTGCTTGGAGGTGGCACTGTTTTCTAGAAGTCTTGCAAGCAGACTATCTTAATGAAGTCTACAATAGAAGTAGAACTCACAGCATTAGACACTACTGGGTCTAAGGCCGAGTGGCTCCATGATCTCCTTATGGATTTACCAATGGTTGAAAAACCTATACCAGTTATTTCCATGAATTGTGATAACCAGACTAACAGTTCTAAGGATAACATGAAGTCCACAAGGCATGTTAAGAGACGTCTAAAGTCTGTCAGAAAGTTGAGAAACTCTAGAGTAATTGCGTTGGACTATGTTTATACATCCAACAATCTGACAGATCAGTTCACTAAGGGTCTTTCATGAAATGTGATAGAGAGTGCATCGAGAGAGATGGGTATGAGACCCACGTAAAATCTACTATAGTGGTAACCTGTCCTATGTGATCAAAGATCCCGTGAAGTAGGATAGTGAAACAAGCTAGTAGTAGATTAAGAGGAAAAATCCCTTTCTGAGCTCATCTCTGATGCACATCTTTCCTTCTGTAAGGCAGGTTGGTTTATACCTTAATGTGTTCCAAGTGTCTTGGTCAAGAAGAGATGTTGTCCTACATAACATCTTTTGAGGAACACACCTATATGAGTTAGACTACTGGTCATGGTCTATGAGACTTGGGTAATCTCTAAAAACTCATGAAAGACACTGAAGTGTGACTTATAAGCTTCAAACAGAGGGGATGCTTGTTGCAGCCTAGTACCAGCAAAGGACTTGAGTGAATCTCACTTCACACAAAACTGTCAATTCAATGCATAGTCCATTGTTCAATTGTGACTGAGTGAAACTTTTGTTCTAGATGGATGTTCAACTTAACAGTCTCCATCGAAACACTGGTATATCAAAGAAATGTGGATCTGAAGCAACATTGTTACAAACCCTAGACTTTGGTGGGGATTGTTGGATTTATTGCGGGCCAGGCCCATTTTAAATTTAATAAATCAATAAAACTCTACGGTGTGTAACTATTGGGCATTTAATATTTGTACCGGATTAGAACTTGACCAAACGTTGACTCGACTTATATGGTTAGACTTCATCCGTCCATATTGAGAAGTTGAGAAAAGGATAAAGGTGTGCCACACACGCACGCACGCATCGCCGTCGGTGCCGGCCGGGTCGGGCTAGGCCGTGGGCGTGGGTGTGGGCGTGGCGTGGCGAGGCGAGGCGAGGCAGGCAGGTAGGCAGATGGCGAGCGAGCGGACGGGTGAGGCATGGCCCAGTTTTGCCACTCACTCTCCATGATAGCAGGAGTTATAACTTTCTGAGTTAATCCCTAGAGTTATCATCTCTTCACTTGCCCCTCTCCTGGACTGCCTGTGTGAGCCTCTTCCCATCCCTCTGCGTGAAAGGATAAAATAGACGACACCAGTTCCTCTAGTTCTCTCTTGCTTAGTACTTGGAATACATAACAAAATCAGACCTCATCTTCTGCTGTGAAAATGTTTTCCCCATCTCGTACCTCTGCGCACATAGAGAAACGAGAGAGCAGGTGCCTCCGAAGCACTTGTCGTCTACAATCCCTGCTTAGGGAGTGCGGCAATTAGGTTTTTGGGGAGTATCTACTCGATTGCTCGTTCTCGTCCTGGTTGTTGACGGTAATTAACTCCTATTATGAACCATCAACTAATGCTAAGAATCAACTAAAATGAAATATAATGCCCTGTGATTGGATTTAAACCTAACGAGTTCCACGAGTTTTGGTATTTTCACTTGTTTTTATAGATATTGGATATTTTTGCACATAAAAGCACCTCAAATAATGAATTAGAGCACACCATTGCGAAGAGCTCATCGAGACGATCGAAACGGATATATCATTCACTATAATTGGAGTCCCGACGAGAGAGTCCACTTTGGATACACTTTGTAACACTCTAGAAGACACCAGAACCATCACTAAGCAAGAGTTTTTAGGGACTAATCTAACTAATTCCATATCTTTGGTGAATTGTGATTTTCTAGGGATTAAAACAGAAATAGCTGAGGAAAAGTATGGATCAAGGAACTGAACCAAATCACATCGGATTTCATGAAAATTGATGGGAAGGTTCTAGAGGATACCAGAGGACACCAGAGCAAAGGAGAAGGCCACCTAGCTCTGAGCCCGCTGACTGGCCTGCCATGTGGGGTTGGCCAGCCTAGGTGGGGCCCACATACTAGTCTCCTCCGCGCAGTGGTCTCCAACCGACCTCTATGACGCATCTTGACCATTGTTTCAAGTCAGTTTGATCTAAGGGCTGTGGTTTATCTCTCCGGGCTATATAAGCAGAGGCAGACCCCCCCTGAGGCATATCTCTTCATACTTCAATTAATCATCTCTAGCTAAGAGTAGGAGAGGGGTCCCTTGAATGGACTACCTCTCTAGAGCCTAGCAATCAAGAAGAAGACTAGTACACCTCCAGTTAGGTTTAGATCTAGTGTTAGAACTAGAACTAGAAGAGAGAGAGAGAGTTAGAACATCTAGAGAAAGCCTCGGGCCTGTCGGTGCTTCTTCTATGACTTGTACCTGCGGATTCGAGTTCTTTAGGAGCTTGGATCAGAGATTTCTTCGGTCATCAACTTCTATTAGTCAGTGAGTTTTATTGTTCTTATAGCTCTTCTAGTTTATGAGCCTCTTTTGAGCGCTTTAATCTAGTCAACTAGGTTAGAGTATAATTCGTTGTGTAATCGTGGTGCTTAGACTTAGGTTACTTGTAGATGCATCCTATATTCCGGATCGGTGGTAGATCGTGAGGGTGACAGCCTTGTTGAGTCTTCTATAGTCCACCTCCCGTCTATAGGCCGAGTAGGAGCCCTTTGTTACGTGGTAGATTCGTACTTTGTTTGCGGTCTTCCATAGTAATTCCCTAGCGGATCAATAATTGCATAACTCCCCAAAAGTAGAACTAGACAACCCTAGTTTTCTCCCTCAACCTTCTAAGTATTTCATCCTTGATTGTGCTCAGGGATTAAGCCAAGATCAAGATCCCTCCATCCGTTCCTTTGGGTTCGATATTAAAAACTGGGTCATCCCGGTGAAGTGCTACATCGATATCTTATCTGTGCGCTTGCGGATAAACTTAGTTTGCATTAATAAATACCAACAAGTATTTCTGGCGTCGTTACCGGGGAACGGTTGCTAGCTGATCTTGAGTCTAGCTTAATCTTGTATTATACTTTTGTCTTTCTTTTTATTTTCTTTTTATTACCTCATGGATTTTTTAGAGTCTCCCCGAGATTCAAAAGTTTCCACCCCCATTGAATTTTGCCATTTTCCTAAAATCGTAGGCTCAGAACCACCACAATCAACTAAGCCTATCCTTTCTGATGGCTATGAGCTACGTCCATGCTTAATAGAGATGGTCCAAAACCAATCCTTTTTAGGCAAGGAAGATGAGAATCCTCATACTCACCTTAACGAGTTCGAACAGACCTGTGCATACCTTCATATTAAAGGCATGTCTGATGAAACCCTAAGATGGAAGCTTTTTCCTTTCTCCTTTGAAGGGAAAGCTAAGATCTGGTATAGTAGAACCGCACCGAGTAAGGAAGGGAGTTGGGAAGCCCTTTGTTCTAGTTTTTGCCTAGACTTCTTCCCTGTTTCCAAAATCGTCTGCCTGTGCTTAGAGATCTTATCTTTTACCCAAAAAGATAATGAAACTCTAGTTGCTGCCTAGGAACGTTTTGACAATCTTGTCCGTTCAGGTCCATCCCTAAGCATCTCAGACCCCATGCTTCTTCAACATTTTTATATGGGTCTAGATAGGAAAACTTCTTTTCTTAACTCAGCCTCTAATGGATCTTTTCTGCACACATCTGGCCCCGCGGCAAGAGAGCTACTACTCAAAATTGCTCAATCCACACATGAAGCTAAGCCCATAGAGTTCTTAGAAGAGAAAGAATCCTAGATAGTTGAACCATAAATTCTACCCAATCCATCAACTTCAGCTATCTCAAATCCCGACGAGGAGGAAACTCTAGTTTCAGAGATCTTTAATTTCGAGGATGAATATTTCACTGAGTTTGGTGATACCTCGAAATATCATATAGTAAGAAAGCCTCAGAATCCAAAACTTTTAGAAAAACCCTTAGATATGGCTGATAAAGCTTTCTTACAACAGGCTACGAAAGAGCTAGTCTCAGTGATAAGCCACTAATGGTTAGAAGAGTCAGAGTCCTCCACTAATGTGATTCATTTAGATTCACCCTCTACTTCCATTTGTTGCCAAATTCATGAAGACCCTTTCGATGCCCTTTACAATCCAGTTGTGGGTGTTAATATCATGTCTGCATCTTTTGCTCATGATTTATTAGAATACATGCCATTAACCCTAACAACAAAATTTCTAAAAAGCCCTTCAGGACATATCCTTCCTAGTCTAGGAATTTTGTATGTCCTACCTATCCTGGTAAATGAAACTCTAGTGAATTTGAGTTTTTATATCTTTGACATCATTGAGTTCGACCTATTGATAGGCCAACCAATTGAAAAGCTTATTCATAAAGGACAGACAGGGAAACTAAACATTTGTCTTGGAAAGAATCTTTCTCTCCTGATGTCCATCTCCCATTCTTTAAATACTGAGAGTGAACCCTATCTAGAGCCAGACCCAATGGATGAGGTCAAGGCAGCATCTTTTGAATCTTTCATAGAACCCAACTTAGAAGATGATGCCTAGTTTTTAATAGAGGAAGAGGATGACCAACCTCCACAACCTTTAGATCCTTTTTGGAAAACCTCCTAAACCTCCCATTGAGTTGAAACCTCTACCTTCTGGTCTACATTACATTTTTCTTAACGATGATCCAGATACTCCCGTGATCATAAGCGATAAACTTTCTCAAGAAGAAACATTCTGCTTGATCACTGTCTTAGAGAAACATAGGTTAGCTTTTGGCTATTCACTCCAAGATCTCAAGGGAATTAACCCTACTCTTTGCACTCATCGCATTCCTACATATCCTGATGTTTTACCCTCTAGAGAGCCCCAATGCAGGCTCAGTAATGCGATGAGAGAAGTGGTTAAGAAAGAGTTTTGAAACTGTTGCACACTAGGATTATTTATCTTGTGCTACACAGTGAGTCGGTGAGCCCTGTGCAAGTTGTGCCTAAGAAGGGAGGCATGACCATTGTTAGGAATGAAAAGAAGGAATTAATTCCACAAAGAACTGTCACTGGATGGTGAATGTGTATTGATTACAAAAAACTCAAGAAGGCAACAAAGAAAGATCACTTCCCGCTGCTTTTCATTGATGAGATGTTAGAGCGGCTGGCGAATCACTCCTTTCATTTTCTTGATGGATATTCTGGATATCATCAGATTCTAATTCATCCAAATGATCAAAATAAAATCACTTTTACATGTCCATATGGAACATATGCTTATCATAGAATGTCTTTTGGATTATGTAATGCCCCTTCTTCATTTCAAAGATGTATGATGTCTATATTTTCTGATATGATCGAGGAAATCATGGAAGTTTTCATGGATGATTTTTCTGCCTATGGAAAATCTTTCGATGATTGTCTTAAAAATTTAGATAAGGTTTTGCAAAGATGTGAAGAAAAGCACTTAGTCCTTAATTGGGAAAATGTCATTTTATGGTTAGAGAGGGCATAGTGCTTGGGCATTTAATTTCTGAGCGTGGAATTAAGGTAGACAGAGCTAAAATTGAAGTAATTGAATAACTACATCTACCTGTGAACATAAAAGGAATACGATGTTTTCTTGGCCATGCTGGTTTTTATCATCAGTTTATAAAAGATTTCTCACATATTGCTAGACCGCTTACTAATCTGTTGTCTAAGGATGTTCCCTTTGAATTTGATGATGCTTGTCTTAAAGCTTTTGAAACTTTGAAAAAAGCACTCACTTCTGCACTAATCATTCAATCCCCTTATTGGTCTTTGCCTTTTGAGATCATGTGTGATGCAAGTGATTATGCAGTAGGTGCTGTGCTAGGACAATGTAAGGATAAGAAACATCATGCAATTGTCTATGCTAGCAAAACTCTGATAGGACCACAACTTAATTATGCAACAACTGAAAAAGAGCTCATGGTTGTTGTTTTTGCTATTGATAAATTTAGATCTTACTTAGTAGGAGCTAAGGTGATTGTTTATACTGATCATGCTGCTCTTAAATACCTGCTTCACTAAGAAAGATGCTAAGCCTCGCTTGATAAGCAGGATTTTATTACTCCAAGAATTTGATTTAGAAATCAAAGATAAAAAGTGAGTAGAAAATTCTATTGCTTGTTAAGAATGCAGATTGAAAATTCATAGGATTTGCCCATCAATGATTCACTCAGGGATGATATGCTTTATCTAATCTCTAGGTCTGACCCCTAGTATGCAGATATTGTTAATTTTATAGTTACAGGGTATGTACCACCAGGTGGAGACAAGAGGAAGCTCATCTATGAGAGTCATGTTCACCTATGGGAAGATCCGTACCTCTTCAGAATCTGTTTAGACAGGTTGCTTAGAAGATGTGTACCAACTGAAGAAGGAATCAAAATCATTGAAAGATGCCATTCATCACCCTATGGAGGACACTATGGAGCATTCCGTACACATTTGAAGATCTGGCAAAGTGGATTTTTCTGGGCAACCATGTATGAAGACACAAAAGAATTCGTCTAGAGATGTAGAGCATGTCAGAGACATGGGAACATCAATTCAAGAGATGCCATGCCACTGACTAACAATCTCTAGATTGAGCTCTTTGACTGTTGGGGAATTGATTACATGGGACCGTTTCCAAAATCCAGGAATCATGAGTTTATCCTAGTAGTAGTTGACTACATTTCCAAATGGGTCGAAGCTATGCCGTGCAGAAACTCTGATTCAAAGAACTCTAAGAAGATGTTTGAAGAAATAATATTTCTAAGATTTGGAGTTCCAAGGATGGTGATTTGTGATGGAGGCACTCACTTCATTGACAGGAGCTTTCACAAGTACCTATTGAAACATGGGATCCATCACAATGTCGCTACTCCTTATCACCCTCAGATAAGTGGCCAAGCAAAAACATCGAACAAGTAAATTAAGAATATTCTACAAAAACAATCAATGAGATGGGAACCAAATGGAAAGACAAGGTACCTGATGCATTGTGGGCCTATCGAACGGCTTACAAAACACCATTAGGGATGTCTCCATATCAACTCGTCCACGAGAGACATGTCACTTGCCTGTCGAGCTAGAATTCAAAGCTCACTGGGCAATTAAGAGATGGAATATGGATCTAGAAGCAGATGGAGTCAAGCGACAAATGCAACTCTTAGAACTTGATGAATGGCGTGAAAAAGCTTATCACAACGCCAAGATGTACAAGGAGAGGACCAAAAGATGGCATGAAAAGAGGATCAAGACAAAGAACTTCACTCCCGAAGATAAGGTATTACTTTTTAATTCCAGGGTCAAGCTATTCGGACATGGAAAGCTACGGAGCAAGTGGGAAGGACCATTTATGGTGATTAGCTCTTCATCGCACGAAGCGGTAACTCTTCAAAATGATGAAGGTACGTTATTCAAGGTAAATGGACAATGCCTTAAGATCTTTCTAAAACCTAATAAAAATCCTACTGAGTTGGACGTAGTCTAGTTTATTCTTTTCCACTAATTTGATACTCCTACGCATCTGAATCGTTTCGTGTCCGAACTAGTGGAAAAATGAGTTTAGAATCGAGTTTGAGGGGGGTACGAAAAAACTGACCGTGGACCACTGACAAGTGGGGCCGATCGGCCCCACATGTTAGGCCGGCTGGCTAGTCAAAAGGACAGGTCGTGTCCCATCGCCTCTCACGCCCCTTCTGGAGTATTCTAGTTCCGATTCCGTGCTTTTTTGTGTGAATTGATTTGCTCCCGTTACGATCCCGTAGAGCCTAGATCTGACCCCTCCTGCAAGTTGATTCAGGGTATAAAACTAGACCCCCTGCCTGTCCTAGAGCCATACCAACCTTCTAATCTAAAACCACCACCAGCAGCCAAAGCTCTCCTTGTCCAAGCTCCAATGGCCGGTTACAGCAAGATCGACACCGACGAGTTTTTTTTTTCCTTCTGACGATTCGATGGCCATTGTTGTCGCCCAGTCGAAGGAGCTCATAGTTGTTCCATCAAACGCTCTCACTGTCATGCCGCCAAAGGAGGTCATGCCAGTTCATCATCAACAATCCTACTATGCGCACACCACGCCAATGCTTCATCTCTCACCACCACCATCACATCTCTCCATTGAAGGACCATGCCACCAACAAGAGATACCGAAGTTCCATGTCTCCAAGGAGCTCGACCTTCTTCCTCCTAAGCCCAATGAAGTGCTCACGGGGTTGAAGATGAACAAGTTTGGAGATGTCACCTGTATGAAGTACAGATCTACTACACCATGTACGTCCTTTGAAGGAGTTCAGGCCATGCCAGAGCAGATTCAAGTCAAGCCTCCTAGGACTAGATCTCCATCTTCATCATCCTCACCTAGCTCTAATGGATCAAAGCGTAAGAGGACCTCCAACGTAGATCTAGAGAAGCAGATTGAGGCCCTCCTTAGGTCCAATGAGATGCTCACCCAGGCAGATGTTAGGAACAAACAGAGCTTGGTAGCCCAAGCTGCCATAATGGGTAGGTTGACGAAACGTGTGGACATGCTAGAGGTCAATTATTCAGGCTTAAAAGCTAAGCACCATATCACATGCCGCACCATAGTCAACCACATTGAAGAGGTGGAAGAGAAGGAGAAGAAGTGAGAGAGAGAAAGTAGAGTCGATTGATAAGGCACTCGTGTCTATGTTTAGTTTGAGAGTCTTAAATTAGTTTGTTCGCTCGATCACTTGAAAGTGTAATAAAGGTGCCTTAAATGATATCAATAAAGTTGTATTAGAGTAATTCATTCTCTCTCTATTATTTTGGATATGTGTTTTGTCTCCACATGTTTTATTCAGAGATAATAGGAAACAAGTGTGGGGGAGAACCCTATTGACAAATAAGAAGTTGATTGCAAATTTAGGAGAAGACAGAAGTATTTGATGACAAGACCATACTCGATGAAGTGGGCCTGGACTGGCTACATGGGCCAGGTCGACTAGCCGTTCATCCTCTCCATCCTCGTCATCGTTCAACCACGGTCTCATACCTCATACTCTCTCTATTTTCATGTCCTACATTAAAATTGATGACCTATTGAAAAGCAAGCTCTATACTTGTCTAGACTAAAGTTAAGATTACTTTGCCATGACTTAAGGATAGATTCGCACAACACTTTTCTTGGAAGTACTTGTTATTGTTGGGATCTTTTATTAGGGACCCCATACACTTAGGCCCATGTGGAATGCGAGATAGAAGAATAATGAGAACCTGATTCTTAATGTTTTGTCATTTGGAGAATTTCTTTTTGAAAACCTTAAAACTAATAGCTAACCCTCCTCTTTGGTAAGATATAATGCCTACCAAAGCCTTACATGTTTATAAAACTAGCTCATAAGCTACTTGCTTTGTGTTGAGTTGGGTCAAACCGTGCAAGACCCTTGTCGAGAGGTGGGCCATGCTCTTAAGATCAAGATCACGTACACCCAGATATATCCGCTACTCCTATCCTAGGAGTATGCAAAAACATGCCTTTTCACCCCAAAAATCTATCTCCTACCCTGGGAGAAGATCCAAAAAGATTATAGGTTTTAGAATAAATGCTCCAAGATTGTGATTAATTCCATTTCAAGTTTATTGTATTCCAGGACAGAGACAAGGAGCTATGCAAAACAAAGTATTGAGAAAAAAGAGAAGAAAAGAAAAATCATCATCAATGATAGCTCCTATCTGTGTGCCTGAAGAAGTTCATCATCACAAGAAAGTCTATAGATCTTAATTGTAAATTCGTCGGAAAGACCTCTCAATGGAGCAAAGTAGAATTAAGTTAGCCACCAAATATTTCTACACACATGCACAATCTTGATCTAAGGGTATGACACTCCCCTCCGAGGATCCTGGCTTTGACTTAGCAACATATGCAAGGTAAGTATGCTACATCCTTGAATTACCTAAAACTCCAGATATAGCCTTTTTAGAGGTAGGATGTTTTCAAGGCATCAATCATTCATGCCTCAGCAAGATCCACAAATACTACATATATGAGTGATCTGAGTGCACCACAAGAAGGAGAAGGTAAACTATGATTTCTTTTAAAAAATATCTATAAAAACTCTAAGTGACAGGATTGATGGATGAAAGGGGCTCTGTTTCACGTTGTTCCATCCTCAACCGCCCAAAGTTGTATGGTAGCCACATTGAATCCTATAGTACAGGTATGACTAAAGAAGGTCCAGTGCTGATGTCTTGTCTTATAGTTATGTAAAGTAATCTAACCTTTCCTCGAGGACGAGTAAAGCTCAAGTGTGGGGGAGTTTGTTGACGGTAATTAACTCCTATTATGAACCGTCAACTAATGCTAAGAATCAACTAAAATGAACTATAATGCCCTGTGATTGGATTTAAACCTATCGAGTTCCATGAGTTTTGGTATTCTCACTTATTTTGCAGATATTGGATATTTCTACACATAAAGCACCTCAAATGATGAATTAGAGCACACCATTGCAAAGAGCTCATCGAGACAATCGAAACGGATATATCATTCACTATAATTGGAATCCCGAGGAGAGAGTCCACTTTGGATACACTTTGGAACACTCTAGAAGACACTGGAACCATCACCAAGCAAGAGTTTTTAGGGACTAATATAACTAATTCCATAGCTTTGGTGAATTGTGATTTTCCAGGGATTAAAACAAAAATAGCCGAGGAAAAGTATGGATCAAGGAACTGAACCAAATCATGTCGGATTTTTGCAAAAATTGACGGGAAGGTTCCAGAGGACACCAGAGGACACCAGAGCAAAGGAGAAGGCCACCTAGCTCTGAGCTAGGCCAACCGGCCTGCCATGTGGGGCTGGCTAGCCTAGGTGGGGCCCACCTACTAGTCTCCTTCGTGCAATGGTCTCCAACCGACCTCTACGACGCATCTTGACCATTATTTCAAGTCGGTTTGATCCAAGGGTTGCAGTTCATCTCTCCAGGCTGTATAAGCAGAGGCAGACCCCCCTGAGGCATATCTCTTCATACTTCAATTCATTATCTCTAGCCAAGAGTAGGAGAGTGGTCCCTTGAATGGACTACCTCTCTAGAGCCTAGCAATCAAGAAGAAGACTAGTACACCTCTAGTTAGGTTTAGATCTAGTCTTAGAACTAGAACTAGAAGAGAGAGAGAGGTAGAAGATCTAGAGAAAGCCCCGGGCCTGTCGATGCTTCTTCTATGACTTATACCTGCGGATTCATGTTCTTCAGGAGCTTGGATCAGAGATTTTTTTGGTCATCAACTTCTATTAGTCAGTGAGTTTTATTGTTGTTATTGCTCTTCTGGTTTATGAGTCTCTTTTGATCGCTTTAATCTAGTCGACTAGTTTAGAGTATAATTCGTTGTGTAAGTGTGGTGCTTAGACTCGGGTTACTCATAGATGCATCCTATATTCTAGATCGGTGGTAGATCATGAGGGTGACAGCCTTATTGAGTCTTCTATAGTCCACCTCCCGTCTATAGGCCGAGCAGGAGCCCTTTGTTATGTGGTAGATTCATACTCTATTTGCGGTCTTCCATAGTAATTTCATAGCAGATCAATAATTGCATAAATCCCTAAAAGTAGAACTAGACAACCCTAGTTTTCTCCCTCAACCTTCTAAGTATCTCATCCTTGATTATGCTCAGGGATTAAGCTAAGATCAAGATCCCTCCATCCGTTCCTTTGGGTTCGATATTAAAAACTAGGTCATCCCAGTGAAGTGCCACATCGGTATCTTATCTGTGCACTTGCAGATAAACTTAGTATGCATTAATAAATACCAACACCGGTCATCTTCCTGGCAACGACATCTTCCTGCACTGCGATCACCTTCCTGCATCGACTATGGTCCACGACTTCAAGCAACGCACTATAGCGACTAGTGCGAATGGAGCCTTCGATGCCCTCGGCATGGGACCCTCCGTTGGGTACATCCTATTCTCATCTCTTTGTCAATTCGTGGTGTTCATGTGTTATGTTGTCTCTGTTACGTTCTATATGCCATGGATGTTTACTTATGTGATACTCATGCTTGCTGGTATGTTTAGACTATCATGCTTATATGTTTTTGATCATGATCATGGCTCATATATGATATATAACCTTGCTGTTATATTTGTTTTGTCATATGTTGGTACATATGAACATGTTGATCATCCTTTTTGTATTCATGTGAATATATATGATGCTATGCTGCAATTGTTTATTATCATATATGTCATCACCATACTGTTATTATTTTTTGGAATTAAACTATGTAGAAAATTGTCTAAATTTTTAACAGTGACTGTGCCACCACGGGGCCATGCTGGAACTGTGCGTGCCCCATGCGGTTCAGGATGGAGATCACCATCTTGAACTTGGACACCATCATGTCCGTGATCTCCTGGCAGTCAACCTACTGCTGCTATTGTATCTGCTCCAGCTGCTGACACTGTGGCCCCTCTACCTCCGGTGAGGACGACGGCTGCTCCCCGATGCCGGCCTGGGAGAGCTGCAAGATGAGGTGCTCCATCCCGTGTAGTCTCGCCATGGCGGCATCCTGGATGGCCACCTACTCGTCCACCCGCCCATACCCACCCATCAGGTCGAGGTTCATCATTAGCGCCGCAGTTGCCCTCCAGCGACGCTGGCCGGAGTGTTGGCCACCACCACGCCGGAGAGGAGGATAGGGGAAGGAGAAAGGCAAGTAGGGGAGAAAAGGCTTATAAAATGGTGCTAGGCGGCGACTAGCTATCGCAGGTGGCAGGGCCTCGAATAACCTAGCAATGGTCAAACGAGGTCTGGATCACATGGTCTCGAGCAAGTGCTGACCCAGTTGTTGTGGGCATTGCAATTGCAGCGGCTAATCCAGTTGTTGTGGGCATTGCATTCAAAGGCGGTCTTGTTTGGATGCACATATATTCATCTTAATTCATATATGTTGAAGTGGACTAGAGTAGAATTAAATTCTATTCCAATCTACTCCAACAGATGTGGATGGAAGTAGACACATGCATCCAAAGAAGTCCTAAAGGGCCAAGGGAGTCGACGGTTACCGGCGATGCCGGGTGCTTTGGTGTTCGCCATTAGATGGCGATAGACGGCTGGGATGGATTAGAGAGTTGACCACGGAACAGCGGCTATGCACCGAGTGGGGCACTATGGGTCACGGGGCTAGTCTAGGAAAAAAGTTCACTTTACCCCCAACTATGAGGAGTGGACTACTTAACCCCCAACTATGAAACAGTCTGTTCTACCGCCTGAACTTTCTAAAACCAGTCAAATTACCCCTCAGGCAGTTTTGAAATAGTGGATTTGCTATAGTAACCGCGGATTTACTACAGTAACACTTGTTTTGCCTTTTCCTTTTTTGTTTATTTCGGCTAAATCTTTGAAAAATCATAGTAAATCACAGAAAAATCATAAAATGAAAAATCCAATTTTGTTGGACTTCACATGAGTAGATCTACACAGTGAATATATAATATAATATATTTTAGTACAAAGTTTTTAGAATCCAAATTATAGAAAAAATAGATCAAATTCTACAACAAAAACTTTGTACTAAAGCATACCATATTATATATTCACTGTGTAGACCTACTCATGTGGAGTCCAACAAAATTTGATTTTTCATTTTATGATTTTTCTGTGATTTACTATGATTTTTCAAAGATTTAGTCGAAATAAATAAAAAAGGAAAAGACAAACCCGTGCTTACTATAGCAAAACATCCGCCGTTTCAAAACCGCCTGGGGGTAATTTGACCAATTTTGGAAAGTTCAAGTAGTAGAACAGACTGTTTCATAGTTGGAGGTTAAGTAGTCCACCCCCCATAGTTGGGGGTGAATGAGACTTTTTCCTTGGTTCCAACCACACGAGACACGAGTACACAACGAATGACCCGCTTCAGTCCTCGGTGTACCGATGCTCTTGCCACTGCTATCAATGATAGTGGTCTGTCTTTGGGTAGATGGGCCCTTGCTTCAGTGATGGATAAGCCACCGATGGGGGCCAGATTGCCCGACCTAGGCCTAGGTCAGCCGACCTAGCTAGGTCCTGCCTCACCGCTGCCTTTTTGCTTCGTGAATCTTCTATCATAATCTTGGAGAATTTGTATATGCTCGATAGATCCGATCATTCACTGCCACCATGCCGAGGGCCAATAAGCAGATCATTCCCATGGCCAATAAAGCCTTCCATTCTGCATAGAAGCTCTCCACCTCTCCAAAAGTTCCCATGGCCAATAAGCAAATCGTTCCCTTTGGGATGGATCTCAACCAGCCACCTCCAGTAGATTACTCCCAAGCCATCATCCCTATTCTAGAGCCTACTCCTCTCACTGTCATTCATCCTAAGCCAAGACAACAGAGCTATGGGCAGTCCTACTTCGCTCAAGTGTGCCAACCGACATTTCCTCCATCGCCGGAACGTTGTTGACGGTAGTTAACTATCATTTTTAACCATCAACTTACATAAAAGAATGTTATAAAGTCAATTACCACCATAGACTAGGTGTTTAACTAACAGAATTCCATGAGTTTTGGTGAATATCTATTTCTATAGGGTGTCAGCTGAAAATAATCAAAGATGACCCACATGTCAGGTTTACATAGAGAGAAAGGGCCACGTATGGAAAAAGTATAATCTAGAAGGTTCAAGAAGTCAAACCCTGGGAGGTGGGACCCACCTATCACTATGACATGGGCGGGTGCCCAGACCTAGGGGCGGTCGCCCTGCCTAGGCAGCCAATCGTCTTCCACCTCACGGATCCTGCCTCCACCGCCTTTGAGGATGAATAAAAATCGTTGATCAAGGTCGGTTTGATCCGAGGGCTATGGTGCTTCCTAAAGGGCAATATAAGCAAGGCCCCTAGCCCCTAGAGGAGAGAGTTCAGAAAACCTAATTCATATTTTCCAGAGATAATTTGCCTAAGAGGGGTCCCTTGAATGGATCTATCTCTAGGGCACATACAAGAGAGTTTAGCTTTGTAGTCTCTGTAACGGATCAACGTAATTATACGAAATTAAGTAAGAAAATCTTCCACCGAGGCGGTTAATTTAACAAACTTAAGCCCGTATAACCCGAGATTCCGTGAAATCACGAAGGATTTCAAAACCACTAACATACAACCAAGATCGTACTGATTTAGCAGCCACAGTTCACACGATACATAAATCTGATCAAACAGGTAGGATACATCGGAGTTCGGAAATAAAGGTTATTACAACATAGTTCCACATAAAGTAGCAGAAGCAAATAATTTTACGCACACACACTTAGTTCAGTTACAGTGCCAGTCGATAGTCATGGTCCACAAAAGCAGTAGATAAGACAAACAGAAAGACCCTTGCCCAAGGTCCTAGTTGTCACCCATCGCCGGATACAGACAGTTGGAGCAGTACCCGTAGTACATCTGACCATCTGCAACAACAATGGGAACAACGCCCTGAGTACGAGAATGTACTCAGCTAGACTTACCCGTCATAAACCAGAAATAACATGACACCAAGGAGCATGCAAGGCTTTACATAGTGGATTGGCTTGACTCTTTTGCGAAAAGCACAAGTTATTATGAATGACTAAGGATAAGTATATTTAGCATCATTTTTAGGACAACCTATTCATGCTAAATGAGCACCTATGACTAAAACAAACACTTGATTAACCATTAACATCAAAGATTACCATCTCAGGTTTAGCCTTTCCAACATTATCCACATAACCATCCGTTTTCCATCATTAAAACTACGATGCCATAGCTCGAGTCAAGTGCTCACTAACCGGGAGCGACGGCGATTCGAATCGAATTCCTATCCAGCTGGAGATTTATTCCTCACACAAACCATGCTTCCCCCGTCAGGGTCGCGTAGATCACCAATGACACTTTCCGAGAAGCCGCGGGATAACAATCATGGATCGCACTACCCAGGGACCGCCCGACTGCCAGGACGCACCTTGGGCTCACTCTTCGCGTCCCCGTTACCCCCCTTCCACTCCAGTCTGCCAACCCGAGTTTATCCCGGCTCAAAAAGTGTCACTAGCTTCGCGGTCGAAAGGTACTTTATTCGGCCAGCTAAATGTGAGGCATGCGTTCAACATGACAAGAGGGACGAGCAACGATCGGTCCTTAACTGACACAGACGGAATCACTATAGTCCAAAACCCTATAAGACTCCGCCCGGTCTCCGTTTATCCATCAACACTTGGTTACTTTTCATGATCACAATTACAGCTAACCATAACCCGGTATCCACCTATAACTCGCAGGTGACAGGAAATCACCCGACTTCTACCGGTCTAAGCATGGCTAAGCAATTTACTCGATCCTGACCTAACAGGGTAAAAGATAATCCGGTGGCCAAGGTAATAATGCAACAACGGTTTCACTCAACTCCTATAACTTAGTGCAACAATATATGACTATAACTCATGTAATAAGGAATAACTTTTTATAAATTTAGGAGACTTAAAATGCTCCGGGGCTTGCCTTTTTCGAACGAGCTAGGATGGTGGTCAACGCACTCTGGCAGTTCCTCGCCTGACTCTTCCTCCTCGGGCACCTCCTGTGCCTGGGGTTCCTGCTGATCCGTCCAAGCCTGCTCCTCCGGTACTGCTACCTGCGACTCCTCCTGCGATCCTGTATGATGCAAGTGCATAAGAAAACATGCGAAGAATGCATCGAATTGCGGTGGAGTGCTTTGATGACATGAGATGCAGATGAGCACATGGAATGAGCAGTTTGAATATAATTATTTCTTCTACAAGGTAGTCAACGTCATCCAAGAACATGTAACCTAAAACATACACCTTATCCTTCTATTAGTTAGCCTACCATCTACACATACAAGTGAACCTAAGCTACCAAAGCTTACCAACCTAACTCATCCATAACATCAGCAAGGCATCATGATGCTTCAAAGATACACCAAACATATTTTATTTCTCTCAATTTCTCATAAAGAATAATCTTTTATTCCCTATTTAGCTAGGGTTACACAACAACACCTATCTCTGGTGTAGATAAAAATCTACAAAAATTACAGTAGACTACTCTTACCCTAACTAACCTACCACTAAATTTTCATGAGAATTGCACAAGTAAAACTGCCTGTACAAAATAAACAAGTTATAGCCTAATTGTGAGCATGAAATTATTTTATACTAGAAAAAGTGTCAAACAACAGATTTCACAATTTTCTTAGGTTACTAACAGTAAACCAACATACTACAAAAATTATCAGATGTATGTTGTATACAAATTTTGCTCTCTACTAAAAATAACAGATATTACCAATTAAAAGCATTTGAACTACACTTCAAAATTTTTCCACAGAACATGCTTCACTGGCATTTTTCCTAGAAAGTACATCACTAATAAAGACTAATGTAACAAGAATCATATTTTTCCCTTTATTATTTTATTTACTACACTTTTTCTAAGATAACAGCATATATAACAATTAAATAAAATTGCACAGTAGAGTGTCACAAAAATCACATGAGATATTTTTAAACTGTAGATCTATTCAAAAGGAACATTTCACAATTTGTTTCATGATTTTTGGAGCTATAAATCTTGAGATACAATTTTTGGAAGCCTTTTTCAGATTTTCTGGAAATCAATTTCTTTAAAACCGAAAATCAAAACCGGCCTTAAACGCTACGTGCACCCCGCTGTGACACCCGGAACTGAAACGCTGAGACAGACAGGCGGGACCCATGGGTCAGACAGGCCCACCCGTCAGCCGCAGTCGGCCAGAGGCGGTGTGGACCGCCGGGATCTCGCCGCCGGCGAGTCCTCCGACGACGGGGAGGGCACCAACGTGCTCCTCTCATCGACGCGAACCCAGTGGTGCCTAGTGGGTGGCCAGACGAGCTCGGCATCGAGCTCGTCGACGAGCATGGCGGCTCGGCGGCACGGGACGCCGTCGGCCGGCCAGCTCCGACCGAGAGGAGCTGCGCGGTGAGGTCAGCAAGCTTCGCGGTGCAAGTGCGGTGCTCGTGCGCTCGAGAAGTGGGCGAGAAGTGGCGTGGAGGGGTGCGGCCCACGGAGCGGGTCACTCCGGTGAGCTTGGCCGAAACTCCGGCGAGCCATTACCGCGGGTGGAGGCCGAATCCTAGCGGGCTGTGGCGAGCACCGGATGCACCATGGAAAGGCGCAGCGAGGGCGAAGACGGAGGCGGAGGCGGTGAGCCGGAGCGGCGGCTAAGGCGGTTGCGGAGCTCGGGCGCCGGCGATGGCGAGGCGGAGCTCTGCTGCTGCTGCTGTGGGCGGGCGAGGGAGAATGGAGGGAGCAACCGAGGAGGACGAGCGCGCGGAGGGGGTAAGCGGGCGCGGACGCTGCGGGGGCCACAGGGCGCGTGTCGCGCGGCTCCGACGGCGTGCGGCCACGCGGCGGCCGAACGCTGCCGCGGCGGCCGAACGCTGCCGCGGCGCCACGACGCCACGCGCGGGCGCACGCGCGCGGGCGGGAGGGAGACGACGCGGGCGCGGGCCAGGCCGGCTTCGGCCATGGGCCGGGATGTGAGGCTGCGGCCCAGTAAGGCGAAATCCGATTTTTCTTTTACAAAAATATTTTCAGATTTAATTCTTTGTTTGAAATTCAAATTTGGAGATGAAAAAGAGGTTTTTAGAAATTTGGCCCAAAATAAAAGTTGTTCAAAATTTTATTCTCTACAACTTTCATATAGAGCACTTTTCAAAATTCTCAATAGATTTTGAATTTGAGATTTAAAGCTAATTTAAAAATCAAAACTCATTTATTTAGAATATTTTTAAAACGGAATTTGAGGAAGACCTGAATTCAAAATTTTGCTCCAATAATCAAGTTGATTTATTCTAGATTATTTAAAATTGCTACTTCTCAAAAGTTCACCAACTTTTTAACACTTATATCAAACTTAGGGTTCCCATTTATTTGTTTTTCAAATTAAATTTGAAAGAGCTACAATTCAAATAATGCTAATCATGCAATGATGTTGAATGCTTATGCTTTGAATGATAATGCATGCTTAACACCCAGGGGTGTTACAGCCCTCCCCTCTTATAAGAATCTCGTCCCGAGATTTTGAGTTACGAACCACTTATCGTAAAAAGTTTTATACGCGGTTTGAAGATATTCTCCCGTTTCCCAAGAAGCATCGCTCTTATCATGGTGGCTCCATTGAATCTTGTAGGTTGTGACCACTTTATTTCGGGTGACTCGGTCCTTAGTATCCAGGACTCGAACCGGTTGCTCGCGATACTCCAAGTCTGCCTTGATCCGAATACCCTGAGGTTCTATCCTCTCCTCTGGAACACGCAGACACTTCTTCAGTTGGGATACGTGAAAAACGGGAAAGATTGAACTCATCTCTTCTGGTAACTGCAACTTGTACGCCACGGGACCCTTTTTCTCTACGATCTGGTATGGTCCTATATATCTTGCAGACAGTTTCTTCTTGATTCCGAACCGTTTCTTCTTCATTGGGGTAACCTTCAAATAGACATAGTCACCTACTTGGAACTCCAATGTTCTTCTTCTCTTGTCTGCATAACTCTTCTGACGAGACTGTGCAGCTTGCATGTTTTGTTGGATAACACGGACCTTTTTCTCTGCCTCATCGACAAAATCAATTCCATAAAACCTTCTTTCTCCAGGCTCTACCCAATTTAACGGTGTCCTGCACTTCCTGCCATACAAAGCTTCAAAAGGTGCCATCTTGATACTCTCTTGGTAACTGTTGTTGTAAGCGAATTCTGCCAACGGTAACCAGGATTCCCATGAGCCTCTGGATGATAGTACACAAGCTCTAAGCATATCTTCTAGTACCGCATTAACTCTTTCGGTTTGTCCATCAGTCTGTGGGTGGTAAGCCGTGCTACGAATCAAACTAGTACCCAAACCTTGATGCAGATGTTCCCAAAAGTGAGAGGTAAACTGCGAACCACGATCGGACACAATCGTTTTTGGTATCCCGTGCAATCGGACAATCTCGGCAATGTACTTCTCTGCATATTGAGGTGGTCGGAATGTCGTCTTAACGGGCAGAAAGTGAGCTATCTTGGTGAGACGATCTACTATTACCCAAATAGAATCATGGCCCTTTTGTGTGGTGGGGAGACCAGTGATAAAGTCCATACTTATATCATCCCACTTCCAATCAGGTACCGACAAAGGTTGCAGAAGTCCTGCAGGTCTCATGTGAAGAGCTTTAACTCTACAACACATGTCGCAACGAGCAACGTATGCTGCAATTTCCTTTTTCATCTTAGTCCACCAATAACAGGGTCGCAAATCTTGGTACATTTTACTACTTCCGGGGTGAATAGATAACTTAGAACGATGGGCCTCATCCATCAACTTGTTCTTAAGCTCTCTATCCTTAGGTACTACCAGGCGATCCTTGAACCATAACACTCCTTGGTCATCCAATCGAAAGTGTTTGGTGGGTTCTCTCTTCATCCTTTCTTTGATATGAAAGATTCCCTTATCTGTTTTCTGACCAGCAATGATCTGGCTTTCCAGAGTACAACTGACCTGAATATTATGCAACACACCAGGATGTAACAAATTGAACCCTTCTTCAAACAACGATTGCACATCAATAGCATGGGATTTTCTGCTCAGTGCATCTGCTACTACATTAGCCTTTCCAGGGTGATAGTGCACGTTCAGATTATAGTCCTTTATCAACTCTAACCATCTCCTCTGTCGCATGTTCAACTCAGATTGGGTAAAGATGTATTTGAGACTCTTATGATCTGTGAAGATATTACACACATTACCCAACAGGTAGTGCCTCCAAATCTTTAGAGCATGCACCACTGCCGCAAGCTCTAAATCATGTGTAGGATAGTTAACTTCATGCTTCCTCAATTGTCGTGAGGCGTAAGCAATGACTTTTCCATTTTGCATTAGCACACATCCTAACCCATTCTTGGATGCGTCACAGAAAACATCAAACGGCTTATCTATATCTGGTTGGGCCAGAACAGGAGCAGTGGTCAACAACTTCCGCAAGGTACAGAAGGCTGCTTCGCACTCCTCTGTCCATACAAACTTATGATCCTTCTGTAACAGGCTTGTCATTGGTTTGGCAATCTTCGAGAAATATGGTATGAAGCGACGGTAGTACCCGGCTAAACCAAGGAAACTGCGAACTTCGTTAACTGAAATTGGTGACTTCCAGTTCATAACCTCTTGTACCTTACTGGGGTCGACAGAAATGCCATTTTCAGACAACACGTGGCCGAGAAAAGGAACTGTCCTAAGCCAGAACTCACACTTGCTGAACTTAGCATACAGTCGATGTTCTTTGAGTCTAGTCAAGACTATCCTGAGGTGTTCCGCATGTTCTTCTTCATTTTCTGAGTATATTAGTATGTCATCAATGAACACTATCACAAACTTGTCCAACTCGGGCATGAAAACCGAATTCATCAGGTACATAAAGTATGCAGGAGCATTTGTCAATCCGAAGGACATGACAAGATACTCGTACAAACCATATCTGGTAGAGAACGCAGTCTTAGGCACATCTTGCGGCCTAATTTTTATCTGGTGGTACCCTGATCTCAGATCTATTTTAGAGAACACTTTGGCTTTGGACAATTGGTCAAACAAGATATCAATCCGAGGAAGAGGATAGTTGTTTTTAATTGTCACTGCATTCAGTGGCCGATAATCCACGCACATGCGTAAGGAGTTATCCTTCTTCTTTTTCACAAACAGAGTGGGGCATCCCCATTCAGACGAGCTGGGACGAATCAACCCTTTCCTTAGCAAATCCTGAAGTTGCTTTTTCAATTCTGCTAACTCATTGGGAGGCATCCGATAAGGCCTTCTTGAAATCGGTGCTGTTCCTGGAATTAACTCAATGGCAAACTCAACCTCTCGGTCTGGTGGAAGTCCAGGTAACTCCTCTGGAAACACATCTAGAAACTCACAGACCACTGGAATCTGGACTAGCAGAGTAGTTTGTATCGCACAAGATGTGCTAGCTAGGTCTACCCTCCGAGGTAGGACCACCCGAAAGGTGCCTTCCCCACTGGGTTCCTTAAGAGAGATACTCCTTCCTCCAACATCAATTACAACTCCCATTTGATTCATCCAGTTCATACCCATGATCACATCCAAAACTAACCCTGGCATGACTATCAGGTTAAGCTTATATTGCCGGTTCGATATGTTTAGGGTTACTCCCTGAACAATCTGATTTGTCAACAGATCAGCCCCAGCTGAACTGATTTTATATGCACATTCCAATTCAACTATCTTTTGCTCATGTCTCTTGACAAAAGCTTGACTTACAAAGGAATGAGATGATCCAGAATCAAACAAAACTACCGCAGGATGATTGTTGATAGAAAACATACCAGCTGTCACCGGTTCTCCCTCAGGGATGTCATCCACAGTGGTGTGGTGCACACGAGCTTGATACTGCGTTTGCTGTTTCTTAGGGTAGGGACAATACTTTGCAAAGTGTCCAGGTTGGTTGCAGTTGAAGCACGGTCCCTTCACCTGAGCCACAGTTCCACATGAACTGCCTTGTCCTGTCTTTGCTTGAGGCAATGCCATCTTGAACGGCTTCTGGTTCCTCTGGGGTGGCTGAGCATTCTGATTCTTCCTTTGCGGTGGCCTAAACCTTGCACCTGGGGCAGGCGATCGATAAGCTGGGCGGTTGGCTACTGGGGTCCTGGACTGAGACGAACCCGACTCGAAAGCCCTCTTACGGATCTTGGAAGCAGCATACACATGGTTGTTCTTCTCTTGCTTCAAACAGTCACTAACGAAGTCATTGAAACTAGTCCTCATGTTTGTACCCACATGTTTCATCATCTTGGGACTCAGGCCTCTCTTGAAACTAGCGATCTTCTTGGCATCAGTATCCACCATGTCCGGAGCATAACGGCTCAGGTTATTGAAGGCATGCAGATACTAAGTCACAGTCTTCGTGCCTTGATTTAATGCCAGGAATTCCCCAAGCTTCATCTCGGTCAGACCAGGTGGAATGTATGTTCCACGGAAGGCTTCAGTGAACTCCCTCCAAGAGATATGGGCGTGGGGAGGAAAAGTGGTGCGGTGATGCTTCCACCACATACCTGCCGGACCTTGAAGCTGATGAGCTGCGTACTCAGTCTTCAACACTTCAGTCATTCTTAAGACACGAAACTTATCTTCCATCGTATTAATCCACTCTTCTGCATCTAAAGGTTCTGCGGCTTCCTTGAAGATCGGTGGACGAGTATCCATGAAGTCCTTGAAACTACTGTACGGATTTGCTTCGTGACCTCCCGGGTTTATCCCCCGATGGGTATTATCTGCGATACTGCGCAGCGCCGCTTCCATATTCTGTTGCATGCTCTCCATGTTTCGTTGGCTTCCCAAGAATTGGGCGAAAAACTGTTCCGCAGTGTAAGGTGGAGGAGGCGGTGGTGGATCCCGATCATCATTAGCAGCTGCACTGCCACCAGCCTCAGCGGTACCATACACGGTACGACGAGTGTTCGGCATCTGCATGTTTCAGCAACAATAATTATTAGGTGATGTTGTAGGAATTGCGACCGAATGAAAAATCATGCCGAACTGAATTCACTGGAGAGAATAAATTCATACAATAAAACAGGGGCACAATAAGTCATTCCAATTAACACAACATCACTAATTATATTACTTAAAGCACACACATCGCGTCCATTACAACCAAGCTGCCAGCATACATACACTGGACTTTTGACGTTCGGATACCGCCACAAACACATCCAAGCTTTCCAACCTTACATCAAGCTTTAGTCTTTCTACTCATTATTACATGTCCAAAGTGCCAACAAGCAAAAGATCATGCAAACGGAACCTAGTAGCTAGTGCAACAACTACTAGCCTACTCATCGTGATCGCTATCTAGGTCCGAGACGTTGGCGTTGTCGCCAACTGCAGCGTCGTCGTGCTCCTCAGCTGGCGCCACGGGCTCTTCAAGATCTTCGTCTGCATCCAAATCCATCTCTGCTGCGCCAGGAAGGTCATAAGGGTTAAGCTGATTGTTCAGCCGATGGACCTCTTCATGCAAGTTATCGTTGTACTCTTCGGCATCAGCCAGCCGCTGCTCGAGCTCAAACTGTCTAGCTCTCAACACATTCTCTGCGGACCAGGCTTCATTCCTCTGATGGAGCACATGAGCCAACATGCTCTCAGCATTCCTGTGGGCGGTGGTCAGTTGCCCAAGCTGCTCTCTCAGGGCACGTACCTCTCCCTCAAAAATCACAGTCCTCTGAGTGGCCTGATCTCTCTGACGAGTCAACAGAGCCATCTCAGCAGTGAGCCTCTCAATCTCGGCGTCGTGATCTCTCTGAAGCTGACGGCGGTCATCGCGAGCCTGACCAAGAGCACTAGAAACACGTCTCAGACTACCTTCCACTCCATCGAAGGCCCTCATCACTGCGAACATGGCACTCATAGCGGGGTTGTCACTGTTCTGTGCCTCTGCTGCGCTAATCTCCAGAGATCTGCCCCTTGCTTGCTGCCACGAGTCAGTGGAGGGGTTGCCCCTCGGAAAGACTCCCACTATAGTTGCTGCCAACTCCTGAGGAAAGCGATCCATGATATCTCTCAGGATTCCAAAGGCTGCCCTCTCAGCGGCTTCTTCAGGGGTCCTGCCAGTTGACTCAAAACGCCAACCGGTCCACTCAGAACCATCACCTCGGGGACGAACTACTGCTTCCACAGTCACCAAAAGTCCTTCACCCAACCGCTCATTTGACCAAAAGTAGCGGGGCTCCATCCCATCATGATAGCCTACATAGCTGAGCACTCTCCACAAGAGTGTAGGCATCCCAAACTCTCCAAGAAAAGTGTGACACTGGCGAGTGCGCGGAGCAAGCTGATGACGGGGAGCTCTGCCGGTGGACTTGCGAGCGGTCTGCTTGGTACGTGCCATCTGTAGCAAAAATTTTTATTACCGTGGTGAGAACAGATTTTTAAGTTGGCATTTTTTATCGAAATGAGATAATCAACTTATAAGGGGAGGAACAGTGCCATGAATGAAATGCACACATGATGCATGCACGTTCAGTACGTCCTCACAAACTTAGAAAACTAATGACTACTAACGGAATAAACGGTGGCATACAACGATCTCTTGTAACGTAACTAACACGTACTACTCGAAAGCGTTGTTATGTACCTGCAGAAAAGAAATCACTTCAGCCCAAACCTCACAGTATGAAAACATGCAGAAAGCAGTAAAGTAAGTTACTCGCTCTACACGCATCCCCAGATACGAGTATAACGGTAACAACTACCCGAATCGTCGTCCTATTGACGGCATCGTCACTGCATGACGGAATCCCCCACAATTTGGATACCCTCATACGAACATGTGCAGGGCACGTAAGTATTTTGGTATCACATAAGCACTCCCCTAGATCGGCAGTGTATCCGACCATGCACTCACAACTCTCACTTACCAAGGCGTAGAGGTAAAGGATCTATACATTACCACTCAAGTGAATGGCACTCATACCATAGCACGCCGTATGAGCGACGAAATTTAAAATATGATGCAAACCCCCAAGTTAGTACTTAATTAAGCCACCTAGAGTCCTTATCGGGCATAAAGGATATGACCACTGGCACACTTTTAAGTTCAAAAGCTTATTTGAAAACACAGTTTTTTTTTAAATACTCATGTGAACAGTAGCATGCTAAACCATGCTCCAATGCCAGCTGTAACGGATCAACGTAATTATACGAAATTAAGTAAGAAAATCTTCCACCGAGGCGGTTAATTTAACAAACTTAAGCCCGTATAACCCGAGATTCTGTGAAATCACGAAGGATTTCAAAACCACTAACATACAACCAAGATCGTACTGATTTAGCAGCCACAGTTCACACGATACATAAATCTGATCAAACAGGTAGGATACATCGGAGTTCGGAAATAAAGGTTATTACAACATAGTTCCACATAAAGTAGCGGAAGCAAATAATTTTACGCACACACACTTAGTTCAGTTACAGTGCCAGTCGATAGTCATGGTCCACAAAAGCAGTAGATAAGACAAACAGAAAGACCCTTGCCCAAGGTCCTAGTTGTCACCCATCGCCGGATACAGACAGTTGGAGCAGTACCCGTAGTACATCTGACCATCTGCAACAACAATGGGAACAACGCCCTGAGTACGAGAATGTACTCAGCTAGACTTACCCGTCATAAACCAGAAATAACATGACACCAAGGAGCATGCAAGGCTTTACATAGTGGATTGGCTTGACTCTTTTGCGAAAAGCACAAGTTATTATGAATGACTAAGGATAAGTATCTTTAGCATCATTTTTAGGACAACCTATTCATGCTAAATGAGCACCTATGACTAAAACAAACACTTGATTAACCATTAACATCAAAGATTACCATCTCAGGTTTAGCCTTTCCAACATTATCCACATAACCATCCGTTTTCCATCATTAAAACTACGATGCCATAGCTCGAGTCAAGTGCTCACTAACCGGGAGCGACGGCGATTCGAATCGAATTCCTATCCAGCTGGAGATTTATTCCTCACACAAACCATGCTTCCCCCGTCAGGGTCGCGTAGATCACCAATGACACTTTCCGAGAAGCCGCGGGATAACAATCATGGATCGCACTACCCAGGGACCGCCCGACTGCCAGGACGCACCTTGGGCTCACTCTTCGCGTCCCCGTTACCCCCCTTCCACTCCAGTCTGCCAACCCGAGTTTATCCCGGCTCAAAAAGTGTCACTAGCTTCGCGGTCGAAAGGTACTTTATTCGGCCAGCTAAATGTGAGGCATGCGTTCAACATGACAAGAGGGACGAGCAACGATCGGTCCTTAACTGACACAGACGGAATCACTATAGTCCAAAACCCTATAAGACTCCGCCCGGTCTCCGTTTATCCATCAACACTTGGTTACTTTTCATGATCACAATTACAGCTAACCATAACCCGGTATCCACCTATAACTCGCAGGTGACAGGAAATCACCCGACTTCTACCGGTCTAAGCATGGCTAAGCAATTTACTCGATCCTGACCTAACAGGGTAAAAGATAATCCGGTGGCCAAGGTAATAATGCAACAACGGTTTCACTCAACTCCTATAACTTAGTGCAACAATATATGACTATAACTCATGTAATAAGGATTAACTTTTTATAAATTTAGGAGACTTAAAATGCTCCGGGGCTTGCCTTTTTCGAACGAGCTAGGATGGTGGTCAACGCACTCTGGCAGTTCCTCGCCTAACTCTTCCTCCTCGGGCACCTCCTGTGCCTGGGGTTCCTGCTGATCCGTCCAAGCCTGCTCCTTCGGTACTGCTACCTGCGACTCCTCCTGCGATCCTGTATGATGCAAGTGCATAAGGAAACATGCGAAGAATGCATCGAATTGTGGTGGAGTGCTTTGATGACATGAGATGCAGATGAGCACATGGAATGAGCAGTTTGAATATAATTATTTCTTCTACAAGGTAGTCAACGTCATCCAAGAACATGTAACCTAAAACATACACCTTATCCTTCTATTAGTTAGCCTACCATCTACACATACAAGTGAACCTAAGCTACCAAAGCTTACCAACCTAACTCATCCATAACATCAGCAAGGCATCATGATGCTTCAAAGATACACCAAACATATTTTATTTCTCTCAATTTCTCATAAAGAATAATCTTTTATTCCCTATTTAGCTAGGGTTACACAACAACACCTATCTCTGGTGTAGATAAAAATCTACAAAAATTACAGTAGACTACTCTTACCCTAACTAACCTACCACTAAATTTTCATGAGAATTGCACAAGTAAAACTGCCTGTACAAAATAAACAAGTTATAGCCTAATTGTGAGCATGAAATTATTTTATACTAGAAAAAGTGTCAAACAACAGATTTCACAATTTTCTTAGGTTACTAACAGTAAACCAACATACTACAAAAATTATCAGATGTTTGTTGTATACAAATTTTGCTCTCTACTAAAAATAACAGATATTACCAATTAAAAGCATTTGAACTACACTTCAAAATTTTTCCACAGAACATGCTTCACTGGCATTTTTCCTAGAAAGTACATAACTAATAAAGACTAATGTAACAAGAATCATATTTTTCCCTTTATTATTTTATTTACTACACTTTTTCTAAGATAACAGCATATATAACAATTAAATAAAATTGCACAGTAGAGTGTCACAAAAATCACATGAGATATTTTTAAACTGTAGATCTATTCAAAAGGAACATTTCACAATTTGTTTCATGATTTTTGGAGCTATAAATCTTGAGATACAATTTTTGGAAGCCTTTTTCAGATTTTCTGGAAATCAATTTCTTTAAAACCGAAAATCAAAACCGGCCTTAAACGCTACGTGCACCCCGCTGTGACACCCGGAACCGAAACGCTGAGACAGACAGGCGGGACCCATGGGTCAGACAGGCCCACCCGTCAGCCGCAGTCGGCCAGAGGCGGTGTGGACCGCCGGGATCTCGCCGCCGGCGAGTCCTCCGACGACGGGGAGGGCACCAACGTGCTCCTCTCATCGACGCGAACCCAGTGGTGCCTAGTGGGTGGCCAGACGAGCTCGGCATCGAGCTCGTCGACGAGCATGGCGGCTCGGCGGCGCGGGACGCCGTCGGCCGGCCAGCTCCGACCGAGAGGAGCTGCGCGGTGAGGTCAGCAAGCTTCGCGGTGCAAGTGCGGTGCTCGTGCGCTCGAGAAGTGGGCGAGAAGTGGCGTGGAGGGGTGCGGCCCACGGAGCGGGTCACTCCGGTGAGCTTGGCCGAAACTCCGACGGCGTGCGGCCACGCGGCGGCCGAACGCTGCCGCGGCGCCACGACGCCACGCGCGGGCGCGCGCGCGCGGGCGGGAGGGAGACGACGCGGGCGCGGGCCAGGCCGGCTTCGGCCATGGGCCGGGATGTGAGGCTGCGGCCCAGTAAGGCGAAATCCGATTTTTCTTTTACAAAAATATTTTTAGATTTAATTCTTTGTTTGAAATTCAAATTTGGAGATGAAAAAGAGGTTTTCAGAAATTTGGCCCAAAATAAAAGTTGTTCAAAATTTTATTCTCTACAACTTTAATATAGAGCACTTTTCAAAATTCTCAATAGATTTTGAATTTGAGATTTAAAGCTAATTTAAAAATCAAAACTCATTTATTTAGAATATTTTTAAAACGGAATTTGAGGAAGACCTGAATTCAAAATTTTGCTCCAATAATCAAGTTGATTTATTCTAGATTATTTAAAATTGCTACTTCTCAAAAGTTCACCAACTTTTTAACACTTATATCAAACTTAGGGTTCCCATTTATTTGTTTTTCAAATTAAATTTGAAAGAGCTACAATTCAAATAATGCTAATCATGCAATGATGTTGAATGCTTATGCTTTGAATGATAATGCATGCTTAACACCCAGGGGTGTTACAGTCTCTATGTGAGATTAGAGTGATTCTTCTAGATTGAGAGAGTTAGAGTGGAGGTAGAAGATTGGAGGAAGCCCGGCCTGTTGGTGTCTCCTCTCCAAGCTTGTATCTACGGGGTCAAGTCTCCTAACCTGAGGCTTGGTTCTAGGATTCTTCAGCAATTCAATTTCTAATACTAAGTAAGTACGTTGTTATTATTGTTCTTTGGTTTACGTGTTTACTTTATTCGATTCGCGTAGGGGATAGAGTAATCATTCATAGCGTAAGCGTGTTGCTTGGGCTAGGAATACTCATATTTATCCCCTATCTGGCCGGATTAGTGAGTAGTAGCGTGGGACGTGACAATCCCATTGTTACCTTTGGAGTCTCCTCCCGTCAGAAGGTTTGGTAGGATTAAGTACCCTGATTAAGCATCCTCTGTGGTGTCTCTTTTCTATCGGTATTTCCCCTAAGAGGAATAGTATCATAGCTTGCCATAGGTTGGAACCAGACTATCGTCATAGTTCTCTCTAATCGCTTATATCTTCACTACCTTGTAGTGCGGCCCAGGGGTAATAGTAAAGACTAGGTTAGTCATCGCACGCTTTCTCCTTGCGGATAAAATAAATACGATACTCTGGACTTATCTCCTAGGTGAAGTGCTCACCAATATCCATGCGCTTGTGGATTATTTCTCTTAAATTCCTTTGTGTGCGTATCTAATATCAACAAACATCTATTCCTGAAGGATGTTCCGCCAAAGGGTCCCATCGTCAGGCTGCCACAAGACATCAAGCTGCTCCCTCCGAAGGCCAATGATACACTGATAGGAGTGAAGCTCGACAAGCTAGGCCAAGTCATCTATGCTAAGTATACTACTGGTACTCCTTGTCCCACCATTGATGGAGTTCAAGCTCATCAGTCAAAGATCAAGTTCATTCCGCCAAAGGAGACGCCAAAGAGACCTACTCCACCATTAGATAGACAAGAGAAGAGCCCTAGAGTAACCATTGTGATGCTGGATATGAGGATAGAGCACATGGGTCAGATGATCTTAGCTCTCCAGCAGCATAACACTCTTCTCATGAAAAACATAGATGCTCTTGGTGCGAAGCTAGAAACTGAGATTAAAGAGCGAAAGCGATTGACTAGGCAAGTGGAGTTTATTTTCAAATGTATCAAGAAAGAATAAAAGTTAGGGCAAGAAATAGGGCACAAGTTAGGTTGTTAGGTATGTCATTTAAAAGTTAGGGTTGTTGCTTTATCTAAGTTGGTTAGAATATTGTAAGTTTGGTTTGATGAATAAAGTGCCCTTTCATTGTCATTAATGAAATTGGTTACCATTATTGTTCTCTACACTCTCTATTTTCTCTAGATATGTGTTGTTATCTCCACCTTGTTGTGCATGAAGGTAAATAGGTAACAAGTGTGGGGGAGATGCACCATTCGATCGCAAAAGTCATGAAATTTAGAAAAGAACGATACAAGGACCACGCATGACAAAGCAGGCCCCAAACCAGGCCTGGGCTAGGTTGCCCGACCCCCTGCTGGGTCGATCGACCCACTGTGGCACTGCCTCACCTTGTCCTTCGACCATGGTTAGGTATGAGATGAATACACTCTATTTTCATATATGTCACTTTTCATTTCGAACCAAATTGAAAATCCTTTGATAAAACAACTTAAAAACATGAAATAAAGATTGTGTAGCCATGACTTGAGGATAGACTCACATAACACTTTTACTAAAAGTCTTGCTACTATTGGGAACTTATTTTAGGGACCCCATGTTACTTAAGTTGTTGTGGAATGTGAGATAGTAAGAATAAAGAGAACTTGATTCTTGATGTTTAGTCATTGGAGAATTTTATTTCAAAAAGCAAAATGAATAGCTACACCTCTCCTTTGTAGTATAGCAGTGTCCTACCAAAGCCATATATAGGGTAGATAAACCTTCTACATATACTACTTGTGTTTGTATTGAGTTTGGTCAAACCTTATGACCCGTGTTAAGAAACTTATCATGCTCCCAAGATCAAGATCACATACACTCCACATATATTCTGCTGCTCCTACACTGGGAGTACACAACAACATATTTTCCATCCACCAAAAAATGTTTTACTCCTACATTGGGAGAAGACACAAAAAAAGATCGTTATCCAAGTTTTTGGTAATGTCTTTCTTAAAGTTTTCCTATCTGTAGAAAGAGGTATGTGGCTATGCAAAAGAAGAGTATTGAAAAAAATGGACAAGTGTCCAAGAAATCGAAAACAATGGGTACTCAGATGCCTGCCTTGAAAAAAAGAGAGAAAAAAGAAAAAAAATAAAGAAAAAGATAGCCCATGTTCTCTAGCAAAAGTGTTTTCCAAGTTTTAAACAAGTGAGATATGTTTTAAAGAGCATAATAGAAATAGGATAGCCACTATATATTCCACCCACATGCACATCTTGATCTAAGAGTATGATATCTTTCTCCTTGGATCCTTGTTTTGACTTTACAATATATGCAACGCAACTATGTTTCCACTTTTATCCCTACTTGAGCTCCACATAAGCTTTTAGAAGTAGGCAAAAAGAATGCTTCAATCTCGCATGCCTTAGTGTAGGGTTGAGATGGTGGACTAGAGGGGAGGTGAATAGTCCTTTCTAAAACTTAATCACGTTGGCTAATCGAAACAAATGCGGAATTAAACTTATCGGTCTAGCCAAGACTACACCCCTCTATCTACAACTCTAGCACCTTACAAAAGATCCTAATCAAGCAAATAAGGTGCCTTCCTAGCAAGAGCTCACCTAACCACTTCTAGCTTGCAAGGTCACATAAACCTATGCAACTAGTACTTCAAGCACCGAGGGAGCTCCTACACAATTCTAGTAAGCAAAAGCACAAAGCTCCTAAGCTCACTAGCAAAGCTCAATAACAAGGCAACCAATGTGATGAGGATATCCTCCACTATTACCCGCTGGCAAAGACGCAACAAAAAAAGGCCAAGTGGCCTAGTTGTAGTCGGGCGGCGACCATGTGAGCCTCTGAATAATCCCACCTTGCTTAGCTTGGGAGGAGGAAGCCACCTTAAAAGAGAGAGCCACCCTTCCCCTATCAGACTAGTATTTTAGGGACATTGGGCCTTTCCCTGAGTGGGTGTGCATAAGAACTGTTGGGGTCCGGGCAACCTTAATTTATTGGGCCTCGGCCAACCCCACCTGGGCCGGATGTATCAATTGGTATCAGATATTTCAGGTTTACCGCGAGGTATAATCTCGTTTGCCTTAGATTCATATTTGTTCATTACCTACAGTCCACAAAAAGCCCAATAATATTTCAATTTCCGCTGTCCTATCACCTTTGTGCCTTTGCAATTTCGTTTCAGATTCGCGTTGTTGAGTTTGTGTCTGTGGTCGAGTCTTGTTGCTGGTTTAGGATTGTGTTCGTAGTCGTAGTTCAATCACCCATTGCTATCATTTTTGTTTTCCACTGCTATCCCATCCACTGTTTCTAAACAACAAGTCGAAGCCACCACATTACTCGACTTGCCCCGCTAGCCGCCTTGTGTAACTTCTCGCCACCGCGCAAACCCTAGATAGGTTGCCATCCTCTCTTATTTTGCCTGCATCGTAGCCCTCCTTACATCATCGGTGCGAATACCTACTGCTGTTAGTCATAGGAACCATCTTGTGATCGGTGTTGGAGTTTAGGGACGTTTTGCCCTAACTGCCGTATTGTGCCTTCCGGAAAACATAACTTGAGATACCTTCGGTAAAACAGGCATAACTTTTCGCTCGTTTATCAGAAAAATCTGAAATTTTTTGAGCAGCTTCTTGACACCATTTGAGGCCGACCCAAACTAGGTTTCATCAAAATTGCCAAAAAATTCAGGAAAATAAAGAAAAAAATTTGTCAAAGTTTTTGCACGCTTTTCAGAGAACTTGCTGTATTTTTGTAGACCACATCCCACCTCAGTTGTAGGTGCCAATTTTTGTGGTTGCATTTTTTTTATCCTTGTTAAGAGAAAAATATAAAAAAATAGCAAAAAAATAAAAAAAGTTTGATTCCTACAGTGCCTTTTGGGAAATTCCGGGAAAAATTCAGAAAAAGGAAAAAATCGGGTTATTTGCTTGTTCTGTGAGTTCTTTCCATCGTCCTTTGCTTTCACCTTGTTGCGTTACGTCTCGACACGTCTTAGCCAGCAGCTGTGATTTGTACTTTGGATCCGGATTGAACAATCGTTAATCTGCATTCGTTAATTGCTAATCCTTGTTGTCATATTGTGTGCCTACCCATAGCTCCACATATTCTTATGTCAGCACAGGTTCATCTTGCAACTGTACCCACGCTCAACAACAGATTACTTTGCCATTTTGGTTTGGCTCTTCTTTGGCATTGGTAAGAATATAGGCAAGACGATAATAAGCCGCTTGTGATTTTGCATTCCACTTTCACCACCATCACCACCACTTGTTTTCTTTTAGTTGATACGGATAATACTTTGGTGTTGTCTTTTTCTATCTTCTAACCATGGCAGGATCTCCGACGGACTTCAATGAGTGCGTGTCCAAGGGTGAGCTTACAACGTTCATGACTGAACAACGCAATCTTATGACCGAGCTGACGTGCAATGTGAACAATCTAGTCACCCGCATTGAACAACTCGAGCAACGCCCTCCACCTCATCGTGCTGATGATGCAGATGTGGATGATTTTGGTGATGAAGATGCGGATGCTGACGGTTATGCCTGTCGCCGCCTCAACTTTAACCGTCGCGGTATGGGAGGTAATATTCAAGGTAATAATGATCCTTTTGCTAAAATTAAATTTAGCCTTCCTCCTTTTGCTGGTAATGTTGATCCAGAGGCTTATTTAGATTGGGAGGTTGCTGTTCAACAAAAATTTGATTCTCATAATGTTCCTGCTGAGCATAGAGTTAGACTTGCTACTAGTGAGTTTACTAATTTTGCTTTGTTCTGGTGGAGTGATCTTTGCAATGCTAATAATGCTGCTGCTGTGCCTCAAACTTGGAATGCCTTAAAGCAACATATGAAATCTCATTTTGTTCCTCCTTATTACCAACGTGATTTATGTTTGAAACTACAAACTTTAAAACAAGGTGATAAAGGAGTCGAAGCATACTATCAAGAATTGCTTATTGGTTTAGCCCGTTGTGGTATAAATGAAGATGATAATGATTCTAGTGCTAGAGTTTTTGGTGGTTTAAACCATGATATACAGAACATCCTAGATTACAAAGAATGGCGTAATTTTTCCTAATTGTATCATCTTGTTATTAAGGCAGAACGTGAAGTACAAGGACGCAAACAACACTAGCCTTTCAGGTCTAACAATGGGAGGACTTTTCAGCACCGTTCAGATTCGGAGATGCCCAAGATTCCTATTGCATCACAGCCGTCTACACCTTCTGGGGTAAGTAAATTGTCTAATGTGCAGAACAAAAGTGCCACTCCAGGTGTTTCCCCTCGCTCCTCCTTGTCCAGCTCTAAAATCATTTGCCACCGATGCAAAGGCATGGGACATGTCATGAAGGATTGCCCCAGTCATCGTGCTTTCATTGCTACCGAGGATGGATATGTAAGTGCTAGTGATGTTGAAGATGATTTAGCCCTTGTTGCTAACATTGATGCAGATTCCACCGAGGGTGATCAAGACAAGGAGGCCATCATCATTGACTCCGTGGCTGCTGCCGCAGACTACCCTAGCCTTCTTGTGCAGCGTGTGTTGAGTACACGTGTGGGACATGAAGAAGAGATGACGATCCAGCGCCACAATTTGTTCCACATGTATTTCATTGTGCAGGGTTGTCGTGTTCTCACTATCATTGATAGCGGGAGTTGCAATAACTTGGTGAGTTTAGATTTGGTTGCCAAGCTTGGCTTGACCACATGACAACATTCGTATCCATATAAACTTCAATGGTTCAATAATAGTGGTAAGACTAAGGTAACTAAATCAGCACGCATTAGCTTTTTCACAGGCTCTTATCATGATACTGCTGATTTTGATGTTGTCCCTATGCAAGCTTGTTCCATTTTATTAGGTCGCCCATAGGAATTTGATAATGATGCTTTACACCATGGTAGAACTAATACATACACTATCATACATAAGGACAAGAAAATTACATTGCTACCTTTGTCTCCTACGGATATTATTAAACATGCTAATGAGATTAAAAATAAACCTCCAACTCACATTGCTAAAAATAATGGGATTAAGTTAAAAGGAGGTACTTTTCTTGCTACAACTTCTGCTACTACTGAGTTATGTGATAATCCTGATGCGCCATGTTATACTATGTTTTGTCAACCTATTCTATCTGGTGCATTGCCTGCTGTCACTAACCTTTTGCAGGAGTTCGCTGATGATAGGATGAAGTCGAGGATGACTCCAATTCTCGAAGGTGGGGATGATGAGGACATCGCCAAGATGGAGTCGAGGACGACTCCAATTCAAGAAGGGGAGGATGATGAGGACATCGCCACGCTGGACACACTGATGTTATGGTCTTTCCCAAGTTGCAATTCGTCCCCAACTCAGCTGCCACGTCACCCTCGGATTCAGCAGACATGTCGTCACTGTTTTGGTCATAACTCTTTCATACAACATCAAAACGGGACGTTCTTGGATGCGTTGGAAAGGGGACGACGACGCCGTCGTTTTGGATCTGGTCCCAGCTCCAGAAGGTCTATGGATCATTCTGTGTGATCACGTCAAGGTGCTGCGTCACTTATTTGGGCCAACTTGGCCATGTATCGTGTCGGGCTTTAAGGCCAAGTTGTGGGCAACCAACCCCTGGCCGTTCTCAACCCTAGGTCGAGTCTTAGACTATAAATACAGCCGGCGCTGCTGTTAGACAATCGGATTTTGTTTAGAGTTTAGTTTTCCATCGAGAAACTGAATCGTTCATTATAACTGTGGTGACAAATCCTTTTACAGTGATCCAGGGCCCCTGTTCTTGATCTCCTCCACTATGTCGATTAGTCCTTTGGAACCGAGTTCTTGAACCCTCTATTGATATTCGCATCATTCATATTTGCAATTTCAGATTGCGTGTTTTATCTTCTTGCTTGTGCTCTTCGATTCGCTTGCAGAAAAAGCCTTCTTGGTGAGGTCAATCAAGTTGTGCTTGGTTGATAACCAACGGAGCAGTGGTGTAATGGTTGCAGGGTTTGAATCGTGTCTGATTTGAAGCCAGATCTTCAACGTCGAGATCTCCACAAATCAAACTTACCGGTTACCTCTCGGAAGATCGGGCCAGTACTTATCAATTGGTATCAGAGCTGGGCCCTTGTTTAAGGGGGTGGGAATGATGAGGACATCCTCCACTATTACTCGCTAGCAAAGACGCAACAAAAAAAGGCCAAGTGGCCTAGTTGTAGTCGGGCGGTGACTATGTGAGCCTCTGAATAATCCCACCTTGCTTAGCTTGGGAGGAGGAAGCCACCTTAACTCCAATTTTAAGCCACTAACTAACCCATGGAAAGGTTTAAAATGATTTGTAAAGTAGGATTATAGGGGTTTATTCCAACGAGTTCCACGAGTTGTATTGTTCTCATTTGTTTTGTAGGATATGCAGTATTTCATTATATAAAAGTATCTCAAGTGAAGAATCTGAGCACATCATTGTGAAGAGCTCGTCAAGACGATCGAGACAGACATATCATTTGCTATATTTAGAGCACCAGAGAGAAAATCCTCGATGGGTACGACTCGGAAGACTCTAAAAGACCCTAGAACCATCATTGTCACAAGACCAAGGACTAAACCGACAAGATTCCACAACTCTGTGAAATAGTATTTTCTAGGGATTTATCCTGAAGCTAGGAATGGGAGGAATCCACCCAAGACACGACTCATTGCGCGAACGGATCAAAAAGTGGCACTAGAAGGATGTGGAAGACGCTAGAAGGCACAGGAACGAAGCGAAGGCCTGGCACTAGGTGGGGCTGGCCGGCCCCACATGTTAGGCTGGCCGGCCTGGCTCCACTGCCAAGTGGGCCCTCCTTCGCGTGGCGGCTTCCAACCAACCTCTATGATGCATCTTGACCATTGTTTCATGTCAGTTTGATCCAAGGGCTGCGGTTCACCCCACTGAGGCATTCAATCAATCCATCAATTCATTCCATCATTATTCAGTTTAGAGGTGTCCCTTGAAAGGATAACCTAGAGCTCTACCAGCTAGGGCATAGCTAGAACATAAGAATAGGAATTAGAGGAGGCAAGCAATGCTTGGATTCCGGATCTAGTCATGAGGAGGCTAGGTACAACCTTGTACTTCTCTCTTGTATTCAACAGTATTAATCTATTTATCTTCTAGTTCAATGTGTTCATCTTCTAGTTCATCTATGTGTTCTTCTAGTTCATCGTTTAGTTCATCATGTTCTTGTTCTAGTCCGTGTGTGAGTCGAATACTTGATATGACTTGGTACAACTATATATTCATAATTATAATGTTCATTGCCTGCTTTTATTATACGTCTAACATAGTTAGATTAGCTTTGTGTTTATACCCTTGTTCATATAGCACTTACCCTATGAATTCAGGGGTGGGTGGTAGAAGTTGTGTAAACGTGGTGCTTAGACATTATCTATCTGCAAATGCACCCTATATTCTAGGCCATGTGGTAGATCGCGAAGGTGACTATTATAGCTTCATTGAGTCCTCTGTAGTCCACTCCCTGAATGTAGGACAAGTAAGGCTAAGTTGCGGGGTGATATCTTGCTCTGTTCCTGATCCACCTTAGCAATGTCTCTTGTGAATAAATACGAGTTAACCCTTATCAATTTGCTAGATGTAATTGCACTAATCAATGTAGTCCAATGGCCTATAGTTAGAATAACCCTAGGAGTTAGTCTCTATTTTCTAGTTCTTTCTAGAGTCATGCCCAAGTAGGAAAATGCTCGGTGGAACCCCTTTAGGATTATGTTGATCTGTTATTAATTATCCTTTATTATGATATGATTGATCCCTGCTTTGAATTTGATCTAGTGGAACTCTTATCACAAGTGTAAGTTATAGGTTTTATTCTTTATACCTCTGAGTGCCTTCCAAGTGGTAGAATTATAAATAATGATACCTAGAACTTTCCTGGGTGAAATGCTACAACGGGTGTATTTTATCTATGCGCTTGCAGATAACCTTTATTCATATTTTATAAGTGCTATGATCATAAGTACAACCACATCTTTTGGTATTGTGTTGGGGATGACAACCTGGCTTAAGCAATGCTAAGAGATGTCCTGAACATTTCTAATGCCTTTGCTAAGGAAGGGTTTGACCCTCCTATTTGTAATCGTATTAGAAATGTCAACAACAAGCAAGAAGGTATCTAGCTAGTTACACAAACACAACTAGATATGAGAGCACCTACACAAGCACAATGTATATATGAGAAAGTAATACAAGCTTGTGTTTCAGAGATTGCAAACCAACGGGATGAACAAGGTTGACATGATAATTTTTATCCTGAGGTTCACGTGTTTGCCAACACGCTAGTCCCCATTGAGACAAGCTCCAAGGTTTTCGCTGGTCCTCTTGCTCTTCTCATTGTGGCGATGCACCCACTTGTTGGATCACGAGCTAATTGACTATCGAGAGTCAAACCCTCAGCGGGTGCCACACATCCACTCACAAGATGAGGATCCTCCAAGCCACGAGCTCTAGCACTTGACCCGGCCAGACCACTTGTCGCCCTTCGCGTCTCGCTTTACTAGAGTTGCTCTTCGCAGCTCCCGCGGGGCAAGCACAATGCCCCTCACAAAGCTTCTCCGGAGCCTCGCACAATCTTCTTGCGAGCTTTGATGGAGCCTCAAGCCACCAAGCCGTTTAGGAGGTGGCAACCTCCAAGAGTAATAAGCACCACTGGCTTGCAACTCGAACACCTAGTGCCACTCGATGCAATCCTCATGATGCAACGCACTAGAATCACACTCACTCACAATCATTTTGCACTCTTGCAATCACAAGTGAGTTAGAGGCTCTCCTAGCACTCCCAAAGCATGGAGACGAGTCCCAAGGGTGCCAAGCACTAGCCAAGGCCGGCCACCACTTCTATTTATAACCGCACAAATGAATATAGTCATTACCCCTTCACTGGGTGTTTTTCGGGGGCGTCAGATGCTTCAACGCAATGCGTCAGATGTGTGACCCAGCGTCTGATGCTCCTGCTGTGGCCATGTGTCAGTTACCATTTGAATCGACCATTGCCGCCAACGGCAAAGTCACCGAACACACTTGATCTCAACGCGTCGGACACGTCAGGTGCGCGCCACCGGACGCAGTCCAGAGAGGGTGTATTTGCTCGAGCCCATTAGACACATTAGACGGTTAGGCGTTGGACGTGCCCGCAGCGTTCAATGCACACTTCTCTTCTATAAGCCTCTGCGTACTGCTGATGTCGACGCCACCGGACGCTGACGTCCCGCGTCCGATGCTAGACCGTCATACGTCCGACGACCCACGGGAAATAGCACTTGCACAACACAGAACGCACCGGACGCTGGCCCAGTGTCCGACGCTACCACCACCAGCGTTCGGTGAGTGTTCCTCAGCAAGAAACACTCCTCCGACTTTGCCTCCTTTTCCATCCTTCAGTGCAATGGAAAATAAGCATTTCATCTCCACGAAAACGCCTGAATCCCGCCTCGCAAGCTGGTGGGAGGGAGAGAGGACCCCAAACCCCTCTCTACCACTCAAACTCCACATCCTTTACAAATGTGCCAACACCAACAAGTGTTCACCACCTTGTGCACATGTGTTAGCATTTTCACAGTCATTTTCATAAAGGAGTTAGCCACTCAACTTTCCATGCCACTTGATCCTAGCACGTATGCAAAGTTAGATCGATCAAGTGGCACTAGATGACCAATATGCAAACAAGGTTGCCCCTCTTAATAGTACAGCCATCTATCCTAAACCTGATCATCAACTCTCTACACACCTATGACCGGTAAAATGGAAATGCCCTAGGTTATACCTTTGCCTTGCACATTCCACTCCATCTCCTCCGATGTTGATGCAACACATGCACCAACCATTTCACAAATGATATGACCCACTTCATATCATCATGTGACCTTGTTGGTCCATCGATCTTGACCTCACTTGCTCTTCACCGTTGCCTCAGTCCATCAGCGCCAAGTCTTGCTCAAGCTTCACCACCCAGCAGTCCATTGCTCCAAAGCTTCCGACTTGCCCTTCACACTTGCAACCGGTCCATCAAGCCAAGCCTCATCTTGATCTTTGCCACCTTGGTCACATGACTCCATGTCATGTCTCATATGCAATGAGTTCCTTTATGACACCATCACTTGTGGACTAATTCCCTGTGTATCTCACACAAACACAATTAGTCCACCTAAGGTTGTCACTCAATTACCAAAACCAAACAAGGACCTTTCACTTGGTAAGGATCCAGAAAATACCACATATAATAAGTGATTTGAGAGTACTACAAAGAAGGAGAAGCTATCTATGTTTTATTTTGAAAACTTTTGAAAAAACTCCAATTGACTTGATTGAAGGAAGAAGGTGAACTATTTCAAGCGGTTCCATTCTTCAACCGCCCCAAGTTTCATGGTAGACACATTGAATCCCATAAGTGCAGGTATTGCTAGGAATGGTTTATGTTGATATCTTGTCCTAAAGTTATGTTTGCAATAATTCATCCTTTTCTCAAGGACGAGCAAAAGCCTAAGTGTGGGGGAGTTTGTTGACAGTAGTTAACAAGCATCATGAACCATCAACTTGACTCAAAATAACTGCATAAAAGGAATCACCAACATAGAATAGGGGTTAAACTGACAAAATCCCATGAGTTTTGGTGAATCTGTGTTTTGCAGGGATTAAACAGGAAAAGAGTCAAAGATGACCCACATGTCGGACTAAAAAGCATATTCTACACGGGAACCAAGTCAAAAAGATTCTAGAGAACACGAGAAGGTGAGCCACCAAAGGGGGGTCCACTTGGCATTCACCTAGGTTGGCCAACCCCACCTAAGGTCGGCTGACCCAGGTGGGTCCCACTTGTTAGCCTCCTCCGCAAGTTAGTTCTCCACCGCCTTAGGGTTTTCATCATTGTCGTTGATTCAAGTCGGATTGATCCGAGGTCTCTGGTGCATCCTACCTGCCTATATAAGCAGGACCGTACCCCCTGGGTCAGAGCATCCTCAATCCTTCATAGAAACCCTGAGCCTCCTCTACAATAAAGAAACCCTAGATCGAATCAAGAGCCAAGCATTCAAGAGGAGATTAGTCTTATAGTATTCCAAAGATTAGGACTAGTGTTATTTAGAGATAGAGAGATAGAGTGTTAGGGAAGAGTGTGGAGGAGTTGTTGGCCTATTGGTGCCTCCTCTACAACTTGTACTTGCGGGATCAAGTTCCATTGGAGCTTGCTTCTAAGATTTCTTTGGTATTCAACTTCTAATTCGAGTAAGTAACATTGCTATTATTGTTCTTTCGGTTTGTGACTCTTTTGAGTGCTTTAATCTTGGTAGCTCCTTGATTGAAGTAGTATTCATAGTGTAAGCGTGGTGCTTAGACATCGATTACTTGTAGATGCACCCTACATTCCAGATCGGTGGTAGCTCACGAGGGTGACTTTACCTCGTTGAATCTTCCATAGTCCACCTACCATTTGTAGGACTAGTACGACCTAGTTGCTAAGGAAAACATCCTCTACTGATGTCTTTTGTTAAATAATATCCCCATTGGAACAATTATAACATAGCTTGCGAAGGTTAGAACTAGAGACCTTACTGATCGTCTCTATAGCCATATACTCTCTGTCCTTGCTTGCTTCTTAGGGGTTTAAGTATAGGCTTAGTTTCTCACACATTCCTCCATGTGGTAAAATATAAATAACAATACTTTGGAATACTCCCGGGTGAAGTGCTACATCGGTATACTATTTGTGCACTTGCGGATAACCTTATTATCTTGTGTACATTTAATTCATACCAACAAGCATTTCTGGTGCCGTTGCTAGAGAGGAAAAATGGTTGCTAAGATTACTTCAAAACTAGCTTCACCTAGCTTAATTCCAACATACAATATTGGTGGATGCATAGGGTAGTTATCGGGTATTTGTATATGTGCAGAAAGCAATGATGTTCATTAAGATTATGACATGCTATGCTCAACATAGAAGTAAAGGTATTCATCATTATAACAAAGTGCTCATAGTCCATTGTTCATGCTACCATGGGTATAGAAAGAAAGAACAACCAAGTAGTTCTATCTTGAAGGACTCTAGGCTTTCAAGACTCTACATAGGTGTACAATTGTACCCTCATAGAAGTTGGGACTAACCACCATACCCGTGCCCAGGTAAGGGTTGCCTCCTGCCTTCCAACCTTTTCCCTAATCCAGCCTGAGTGTCATATGAAAGGTTTGGCTAGGTTCTCGATCAATGTCCTAGACATTCCCGACCAATGCCACCCCCTTGCCAGTTTCATAGATAAACGAGTCGCAACAAGTTACATGGCTTGTCGACCCCATCCGCAACATGTGGTTTGTAAGGGTGGTTACTTGGACTTACATATCCCAATACATGGTCCTTCTTGCTCCATGAGGTACGTCGACTGAGATCCCATGCTCATGATGACCTACCCTGTGCATGAGCAAGATATCCAAGTTATCATCAAGGTTATGATATTAGGGATATTAGTCCTTAGCTAGATTAGTTAGGTAAGTCAAGTTGTACCCTCATTGATTCTAGTAGTTAATTATCTAGGTGTACATCCTACACATGCGAGTATGAGTTCCCTTCTCATGCTCAACTTATACCATTGCCCAAGCAACTAAGTAACAAGCATTAAGCGTTCCCATTCCCATTGTTTAGATGAGAGGCTTCTATAGATTATTAAGCTACTCTAGGTGTAGTATAGAGCTGATCATTATCCAAGACTACATGGAATGCATAACTCATAATGCAACTTGATAAGTATCCAAAGTAAGGTTTATAATAGTGGGGTGCCTGCCTGATAGTGCTGCCGATCCTGATGTCTCGCACACAATCCTCACAAAATGAGACATATGAGCTTGAAAGGAGAGATAACAAGGATTGGGGACGATCGCACAATTGATAAGGAAACTAGGAATTCTACTCAGGACTTAGAGAGAGGCATCTATTGTGACCCTATTGCTGCTTTGAGTGAACTTGCTAACTAACCTCACCCTCTCTGTGATAGTCGGACACTCTGTCGTACTGATGGACGCTCCACTGCGTTGGGTGCCGAGGTGAGTTATCTCTAGTTTAGCTTTGTATTGATTGGCGAACGCTCCGTGGGAATCACGAAGACTCCAATAGGAACTAGGTGCTCTCGGTTTCTTAGGTTATTGGTTCGGTATAATTCATCGGACACTCCATCGCAGTGATGGACGCTTTGGTATTCTCACTTAGCGAGAGACTTTGACTATTGGTGACTATACTTTAGGTTTGGCGGATACTCTTTCCTATCAACAGATACTCCATCAACCGGGCAATAGAACCTATGCTCTTGGGTTCTTGGGTGAGAGATTGGGGATTCATATCTAGATCTCGGGTAAAGGCATCCATGCGTGTGCTGGGTATTTCTATGGTAACTTAGGTGACTTAGCTAGGCTCAAGGTAGCTAGGTTTGGCTTAGGTTAACTAGTGTAACTAGCGACTCCTTGACGAAGAGAAATTCTAGAGATAAAGAAAGATTGAGGGATAGCATACTTGATCCTTACTCTTGGGGTATTTTTCCATCAAGCCATCCTCAAGATCTATCCATGCAAGAGAGAACACTTAGATTAGGGTTGGAGGATTGATCTCAAGATAAAGAGAGGAGAGAGCTCTTGAGCTAACCATGAGATAAGAGGTTGTTGAAGCTCAAGTGCTTGGCCTAGGGCTGATCTTGTTGATTCTCTTCTCCATCTTCTTCTTCTTCTTCTTCTTCTTCTTCTTCTTCTTCATCTTCTTCTTCTTCTTCTTATTCTTCTGGTCTTTCTCACTCTAGTTCATCCTTTCCCTCTCCTTGCTCTTCCTTCTAGAGAGAGAGTGTGTGAGAAAAATGAGGGGATGATGAGTGAAGCTGAGGATCTAGGGTTGGGAAATATCTCCCACTCATGCTGACTTGGGGGCCATGCCCCATAATGAATAACAACTCACTTCCCACTCTATCTGCTGTCTCTGCATCTTTATCGGATGATCCGATATGAGTGACGAATTGTCTGGTAGTCTCTGGATTTGCTTAACCAAGCTTAGAAACCTAACCTCATTGCTCTTGAATCCAATTTAAAGCTTAGGATGACCTACTTGATATCGTTAGGGAATTCCATTTAACAAGAACTTGGGCGACCAAAATGAGAGTTTATGGTGTATGGTAACTTGGGTTGTTACAACTCCCCCCACTTGAATTCAAGCTCGTCCTCAAGCTTGTCAAGGGGTTGCTCAGAGGCTTCCATGAAATCGTTTCTCCAAAATTCCTTTTTTCATTTTTGGTAGGTCTCGACCCTTGGGGCTTTCACTGTTTTACTTGATCTGGCGATGATCCAGTCGTTATTATAGATTATCTAGTGCATCGCTGAATCTAACTCCAACTATTGGGCTCAGTGACTTAGCAGACGCTCTGCCATTCTCTCGGGTGATCTAATAGGTTTTGGCTATATATATGGGTCGACAGTCCCTAGACAAGTCCTTTTTCTTTTCTCCATCCGTTGGTCCCCCACACACATGCGCCTGTGCTGTCGCCCACTCCGTGATGACAACCTTTGGACGCTTCTTCGTTGATTCCTTCGGTCACGTGCACAACCAAGTGCCTTTCCAAAATGTAGGGTACCAAGTGAGTTCCTTCCCTTTTGCCTTTCCCTCTTTCATCATGATTGAAACTAGGGTTTGTCCGATCTAGGCAATGGGTAGGGTTTTTCCAAATACTTCTTGGGGATCTTATAGAGCATGCTTAGAATACTTCTATGCAAGTTTGTAAATGTTGACCTTGGTTAAATCTTCAGATTTGTCGATTGAGCATTGTTAGGCCACTGGGTCATCGAAATCTTATCGGATGGTCTGTGACTATGTCGGGTGCTTTCGCCATTCTTGAGGGACTTAGTAGATTTTCTCTTTTTGATTCATTCTACTGGTTGGAATGATGGATGGTCCATGAACTTCATGGTTGCTCCGTCAATCAGTCTGTAGCTAGCGAATGTTCTGTGTCAAAAACTGTATGCTATCGGATGGTTCCGATGTCCTGACGGAAGGCTCCAATAGTGTCTGAGTACCCTCTGTTGCATTCATTTCTGTTCTTGGTTATGCTGATAGACAGTCGGTGTGCTCAACGGACACTCCATCAATATCTATCCAGTACTGACTTAGTTTACTTTGAACTATTCTATTGTTTCAACACTATAGGTGCCTTTAATATGTAGTAGTGAGTTTGTATATTTGCTATCAGTGAGCATTGTCACTGGTTCTTATGTCCATGTTTGCACTACTCCAATTTCTCTGATTCTATACTCCTTTATGCAATATCCTTGCTCATTTGTTCTTATCCAATTCTTTACTAACACTCACTATTTCCTTTCGTTGCATGCATCTGGTTCTTTGTCTTCATGGTGGTGGTTGAGAGAAAAAGAGGCCAAGGGACAACGTTAGCAGCAGCCGACATTTTGTTCCGGATGGTGATGATCCTATGGACAGTGACTATGATATTGAGGAGGAGATGGGGAGCAAGAAAATAGTTCCACATGTGAGGAGGTCTAGGAATGCCTCAAATGCTCTGGTTAGCCATTAGCCATCTCCACACAAATGTCACCATGAACCGTCACCTTCGTCGCCATCTTTGAGCTTGACTCCATAGCCTTCGTCTTCTTCTAGAGGTGATGGTGGTGATGATGATGATAGTGATGGGGATGAGGAAGAGGAGGGCAATGAGTAGGAGGGAGAGGAGATAGAGTCCACTGATGAGGGGTTGGAGTACAACTCGAGAGCAGTGGTGTACCCCATTGATGTGACGAGTGCACCCAGAAATTAGAAGAGATGGAGAGAGAGGATCATTTTAGGGATTTCCATGAAGCTTGTGACTTGAAGTAGTTCAGTCAGCCGCGGACTTCCCCATATCCATTTTTCCACACTCAGGATCAGTACGATCTCTTTTGGGGTAGATTTGAGTAAGCCTCAATGTGTACCAACCAGAAGTGGATCAGGTGGGATAGCATAAGCAAGCAAGCTGTTCTTCAGGGGCTGCTATCCAAAATTGAAAATGTTGGGTTGAAGAACATCATGAGGTTCCACCACACTTGGAATGAAGCCGTGGTCTAACAGTTCTATGCCACTCTTGAAGTGAACCACAAGAAAGAGACTATCAAGTGGATGACTAGGAGAGGCAAGTATCGAGCTTCCTTCGCTCAGTTTGCAGATGTGGTCCAGCTTGAGTATGATGCTTGCAAGCAGGGAGAGATAATGGACAGTCCTCCCAAGGCCAACAAGAAGAGTGAAGTGGCCTAGTTCTATTCAAATCCAAACTTTGAGTACAACAAATCCAAGTGTCTAGCAATGGAACCAATGGTGCTAAACAAACTGCCTCGCTATACCTTGTTGCCCAAGATAGGTAACACTGATGCTATTCGGGAGAAGTACTATGTGACCATCAGGAGCATTCTGAATGGCACCAAGGTGAATTGGATCGACTTCCTTGTTGCGGAGCTAATGTGTTGCAAGCATGAGGTTAGGGGTTCCCTGGGTTACCAGCCCTACATCATGGCGTTGGTAAAGCACTTGGTGGTCCTAGAGGGCATTGAGGGAGTTAGGCACAAATCCTATGGTCCTCACTTCAATGACTCAGATTCTCCTACCAAGGATATGCCTCAGCCTCAGGCTCCTTTAGCCGAGGTAGGTGAGCCTTCTGCTCGAGGTGGTGCTTGTGATTGCAGGAGGAATGCAGATGCTGCTATTTTAGGTTGGGTGCCTCTAGCTAGTTACTTCGAGCCATTCTTTGAGGGCATTCGTGCTTAGGACCAAGTGACAGTAGCATCAGTGGTGAGAAATTTTGACCAAAGGTTTGAGCATGAGCAGAGATTCTTGCAGGAGAGTCTCATCAATCCGCTACAGAATTTCGTGAACATGTTGGCTACGAAGATGGATTGGCTTGCCATTAAAGAAAAGTTGTAGGGAGTCCATAGTGACGTGGCAGCCAATGCTCACAACATCGAGCAGATCAGACAGTCGCAGGGCAGTCTTACCGCATACCTCCACCAGATCTTCTAGTCGATGGCTCTAGGTATTCCTTCGTTGTTCGCTGCTCAAGTTATGTCTCTTGTGTGTTCCATACTCTAAGTTCTCATTACATTCTTCTAATTCACTTTTGGCTTCCTTGCAGGTGTAGCCTCGGCATCCTATCCAGCATCATACTCTCAAGGATACGCTGCGTCAGACTCAGCTCTAGTCTTGCTTCACCTCCCTGGATCCTATGAGTTACTTAATCCTAACTTAGAGAGATTAATCCTAGCACTTGTCTCTTGTCGTTGTAGGTGTATCTCCGACTGTATCTACCACTGCCACCTTTTCGCAAGCACATCAGTAGGCATCTCCACCACCATATTCCTCACAGCAGCCACAACAGCAGTAGCAGCCTCACCGCCACAGTAGTGAAGCTCGCCATGGTCTCCTAGTTGTTCCGTTGTGATGGTCAAAACTTTACGTTGGTCATTTTCTTGTCACCTAACCACATCGAGCATGATACTTGTGTTGATACTTTTGCTGCTTGATCGGTTGTGTGGTCATCCATCGAGGTGACCAAGTCGCTACAATGGTTGTGGGTGATCGATCGAGAACTTGATGGACCTTCATGTTACATTGGTGAACCATGTCTATGGACCTTTTCTGCTAGCTATGATGTTGGTTGATTACTTTCTTATCTGTATACTCATCGGCTTGTTCTGTGATTGGGAGATAAGGCTAAGATACAGGGGAGATTCTGCCAAAACTTCTAGGCGAGAATAGGGATAAGGGCTGCTTTCAGAGATGAAAGATTTGGATCGCTACCGGCTCTCAGTTATTCTACTGTTGCACGTACTACGTGTAGGGCGATTACAAAAGACAACTCCTCGCTTAGGTGATCCTATAAACCCATCCCATGTCAGCATTCTCAAGGTTATCGCATTTTATTGCATTTCTTCCGAAAACTTCCTAGATGCTTAGCATTTCATTAGGCGTAGGAGAAGGAGTAGAGTATCTAATTAGAGAAGGGTTACTTTTAACCTTTAGGGTTGGGTCCTAAGAAATAGAGTTCAAATTTTAATTCCATTTTTTAGTACCATGCACTAGTCAATGGAGGTTTAATGACTGGATTACACGTGCAGGACAACCATTGCTCTGATACCCCATCTGTCGCGGGGGTTGTCGAAGTAGCAACTTCAAGGCCCGCAGGAGCGCACCAAGCAACTCCTCTTCATGATCAGGTTGAGTGGCACATAGTATTCCAATTATTATTCCAACATCAAACTAGTAGATGGAACTCAATTGATACAAATATATACAAATTAATCAGACTTCCTATTACAAGTTTTACATCCCGCTCCATCCAGTGGACGTGGTCTTTACCACACTAGGGTTCACTCTCATAGTCAATCCATCAAGGAATCCACAGTTAACTTGCAGCACACTTGGAGTCACGCCCATTCCAAGTGCTACTATGCTACGGCGGTTGAGCTAGTGCTCGACATAGTCTACGACGTACCTGCAAAACAACTTTACGGCTGCACCGTGAGTACATTGCGTACTCGCAGGGCTTAATTCCAACATACAATATTTGGTGGATGCATAGGGTAGTTATTGGGTATTTGTATAAGTGTGGAAAGCAATGATGTTCATTAAGACTATGACATGCTATGCTCAACATAGAAGTCAAGGTATTCATCATTATAACAAAGTACTCATAGTCCATTGTTCATGCTACCATGGGTATAGAAAGAAAGAACAACCAAGTAGTTCCATCCCGAAGGACTCTAGGCTTTTAAGACTCTGCAGAGGTGTACAACAGTACCCACATGAAAGTTGGGACTAACCACCATACCCGTGCCCAGGTAAGGGTTGCCTCACACTTTCCAACCTTTCCCTAATCTAGCCCGAGTGTCATATGAAAGGTTTGGCTGGGTTCCTAGTCAATGTCCCAGACATTCCCGACCGATACCACCCCCTTGCTAGTTTCATGGATAAATCGGACTTACATATCCCAATACACGGTCCTTATTGCTCCATGAGCTATGTTGACTGAGATCCGATGCTCACGACAACCTACCCCTCGCATGAACAAGATATCCAAGTTATCATCAAGGTATCATATTAGGGATATTAGTCCTTAGCCAGATTAGTTAGGTAAGTCAAGTTGTACCCTCATTGATTTTAGTAGCTAATTATCTAGGTGTACATCCTACACGTGCAAGTATGAGTTCCCTTCTCATGCTCAACTTCTACCGTTGCCCAAGCAAATAAGCAACAATCATTAAGCATTCCCATTCCCATTGTTTAGATGAGAGGCTTCTATAGATTATTAAGATACTCTCGGTGTAGTATAGAGGTGATCATTATCCAAGACTACATGTAATGCATAACTCATAATGTAACTTGATAAGTATCCAAAGTAAGGTTTACATTAGTGGGGTGCCTGCGTGATAGTGCTACCGATCCTGATGACTTGCACACGATCCTCATGAAACAAGACATCTGAGCCTAAAAGGATATTCCAAGGATTGAGGATGATCAAACGATAGATAAGGAAACTAGGAATTCTACTTAGGACTTAGAGAGAGGCATTTACTGTGACCCTATTGCTGCTTTACTAGCTACTTGGTGTGAACAAATGGTGGTGACCCTTTGAGTGAACTTGCTAACTAACCTCACACTTCGTCCTACCGATGGAGGCTCCGCTGCATTGGGTGTCGAGGTGGGTTATCTCTGGTTTGGTTCTGTACTGATTGGCAGATGCTCTATGGGAATCATGGAGACTCCGATGGGAACTGGGTACTCTCGGGTTCTCAGGTTATTGGTTCGGTATAATTTATTAGACACTCCACCACAGTGACGGATGCTCTGGTATTCTTACTCAGCGAGAGACTTTGACTATTGGTGACTATACTTTAGGTTTGGCGGACACTCCGTCCTACCGATAGATACTCTATCAATCGAGCGATAGAACCTATGCTCTTGGGTTCTTAGGTGAGAGCTTGGGGATTCATATCTATATCTCGGGTAAAGACATCCATGCATGTGCTGGGTGTTTCTTTGGTAACTTACGTGACTTAGCTAGGCTCAATGTAGCTAGGTTTGGCTTAGGTTAACTAGTATAACTAGAGACTCCTTAACCAAGAGAAATTCTAGAGATAAAGAAAGATTGAGGGATAGCATACTTGATCCTTACGCTTGGGGTATTTTTCCATCAAGCCATCCTCAAGATCCATCCATGCAAGAGAGAACACTTAGATTAGGGTTGGAGGATTGATCTCAAGATAAAGAGAGGAGAGAGCGTTTGAGCTAACCATGAGATAAGAGGTTGTTGAAGCTCAAGTGCTTGGCCTAGGGCTGATCTTGTTGATTGTCTTCTCCATCTTCTTGTTCTTATTCTTCTTGTCTTTCTCACTCTAGTTCATCCTTTCCCTCTCCTTGCTCTTCCTTCTAGAGAGAGAGTGTGTGAGAGAAATGAGGGGAGGATGAGTGAAGCTAAGGATTTGGGGTTGGGAAATATCTCCCACTCATGCTGACTTGGGGGCCATGCCCCATAATGAATAACAACTCACTTCCCACTCCATCTGTTGCCTCTGCATCTTTATCGGATGATCTGATACGAGTGATGGATTGTCCAGTAGTCTCTAGATTTGCTTAACCAAACTTAGAAACCTGACCTCATAGCTCTTGAATCTAATTTAAAGCTTAGGGTGACCTACTTGAGATCGTTAGGGAATTCCATTTAATAGGAACTTGGGCGACCAAAATGAGAGTTTATGGTGTATGGTAACTAGGGTCATTACAACAAAGGCCACGGCGAAGCCCATGTCACACAAGACAGCTAGCAAACCACCACCGTGACAACAGTGATGTCATGACTAGCACTATAGCATCATGCCACACCATGCTACGATGTGGGCACAAGACCATGACGACAACCACACCCGGACGTGCGCTGATGCCAAGACAAGACGACATTCCTTGCAAGCCAAGTTTACTAGTTTCCCCTCCCTCTGGCTCGTGACCACTCGGTCAGGAGAACCTATCTCTCTATATGTAACCTAGCCCTAGACTCTATATAAGGGCGGTCAGGGCTCCCTGTTGACGGTAGTTAACCATTAACTTTATAAGTCAACAAGGATCAAAAGAAGGGTTAAAATGAATTTCACCTTAGACTTAGGGGTTTTAAACTAATAATTTCCATGAGTTTTGGTGAATGTCTATTTCTATAGGGGGTTATCAGGAAAAGACCAAAGGAGACCCACATGTCAGGTTTACATAGAGACAAAGGGGCTACACATAACTTTTCTATAATGTGGAAGATAAGAGAAGACTCTAGAAACAAATGGGAGATGGAACAGGCTGATAGGTGGGGTGCCCGCCCCCACCTCATGGGCGGCCACCTAGGCCAGGTGGCCAATCATGTTCCACCTCGTGGATTATGCCTCCACCACCTTTGGGGATGAATAAAAACCATAGATCAAGGTCGGTTTGATCCGAGGGCTGTGGTGCTTCCTAGAGGGCTATATAAGCAAGGCCCCTCAACCCAGGAGAAACCCTAATTCATTAGCTATTCTTTAGTAGAGGGAGCCATCAGTAGAGCTAGGGTTTAGAGAGTTTCTCTCCACTAGAAAATTAGAATAGCTACTCCAAATCTTCAACTTCTACATAGGCTTAGACTAGATAGAGGAAGAGTCAGGTGACTTGTGCTCGGGATTTGGATCTTCGTCATCAAAGTATGGGTACTATTTTGTATCTTTGCTCTACGACTTTATTCTAATATGATTATGTTTCTATTTATTATGTTCCTAGTTTGGTCTAGTAGTACATTTGATATGGTTATGATTGATAATAAGTTTATGTATAAGTTTGCAAAGCGCTTAGCTCTCTTCGCGAGGGGGTTAAGTGGTAGATCACATGTAAGCGTGGTGCCTAGAAGCTATTTACCTGCAAATGTATCCTATTGGCCGGGTTGTGTGGTAGTTTGTGGAAGTGATAGTTCTATTGAGTCTTATATAGTCCACCCTCCGTTGATAGGACAGGCAGAAACAACGTTACATAGGAAGTCTTGCTATGTCCTAGCTTTCTTCAGTAATATTCCTTATACATAGATGAAGAGTCTTTTATGCTATATATGATGGTGTGTTTACTAGAGTAGATGAATGACTTAGTAGATTAGAACCTACCTAGAATTCAATCTCTTGAACTAATCAGACGTCAACCTACCTTTATGATGAGTAGTCTATCTCTAATCTCTACATGATTTATTCCCTATGCTTTACAATTCAATTATACTTACTTATCATGGGTTATCCCCCTGCCAAAGTAAGTGACTGTGTGATTGATTCCTCATAAGTAGTCGTATTTTGCAAATCCATCCCTTTAGGTTTAAGTCCTTAGTTCTTTCCCTTGAGCTAAATATAAATTAACGATACCTAGAATATTTCCTAGTGAAGTGCTACAATGGTATTTTATCTGTACGCTTGCGGATCCCATTTTTATTCTAAGAGGAGCAGTTCTATACCAACACTTCTGGCGCCATGCTAGGGATGACAACTTAGCTTAAGTGGTGTTAGAAGTGTCAACAAGCATTTCTGGCGCTGTCGCCGGGGAAGGAATAAACCTTTGAGAAAAATTGCGTAAATAGATACTTAGGAAATGAGAAATCATAACCAGGCACCTATGCTTTGGTAGGTTCACCTCTGTTGTTTTTCTTTGTCTATATTTTATACAGGGTATTATTAGGATTGATTCTAGTTCATTCAAATCTTCATCTTCAGAATCGGATCAACCTAAGAAGGAGCTTATTACCAATTCCTAAAGCTATGGCTACAAAAACCCTACGTGAATTCTCTGCTCCTACAGTTGAGAATATCCGTATAGGTCCAGTACTAGAAATAAATAATCTTGAGTTTGAGCTCAAGCCAAGCCTCATTAATATAGTGCAAGCTACCCTATTCAGTGGAAAGGTTCATGAAGATGCAAGTGCACATTTGCAGAATTTCCTGGAAATTGGAAGCACTATCATCATCAAAGAAGTTAATCAAGATATCATACTACTTCGCCTTTTTCCATTCTCACTAGTGGGAAGAGCGAAGCAGTGGTTTTATGCCAACAAAGAAGACATCAACACATGGGCAAAGTGTTCAAAGGCCTTTCTAGCAAAATTCTTCCCAATAGGCAAGACCAATGCCTTAAGAGAAAGGATTACCAATTTTCAACAGCAGAAGACAGAAACCATTTCAGAAGCATGGGAGCATTTATAAGAATACATCTCAGATTGTCCTCATCATGGAATGGAAGAATGGTTACTCATGCAAGGCTTTTATCATGGATTAACTCAAAAGGCACGTGAGCACCTAGATGCAACTGCTGAAGGATCATTTTTGTCACTTACAGTTGGGAAAGCCAAGTTACTTATGGAGAAGATATTAGAAAATCAAGGCTGGTCCCAAGACCACACTCAACATTGTCATCAGAGTGAAGAAACAGTTGAAGAAGTGAATGCATTGTCTACCAAGATGGATGATTTGCTCAACTGGCTTAACTAGAGGGCTAAATACAAGGAAGATCAAAAGGCGATTAAAGCAGCATACAAATAGGATACAAACCTCATAGACAAGAAGCCTTTGTATCAACCAAATTGGAGACAGCAGCCAAATCAGAAATCGACTCGACAGCCTACATTAAGGGATTTAGTCAGACAGCAGATCAGAATGAACAATGAAATGAAGGTAAAGCTTGCCACCAATGACAGAATCCTAGAGGATATAAATGTCAAGATGGACAATCTCTCAGTTGCCATTGAAGATCAGTTCACGTTTAACAAGAAGATAGAAGAGAAGATAAAATAGCTAGCTACAGTACTGCCTATTGCCACTGATCCTAAGCAAGTAAGAGCTATTACTACGAGAGGTAGATCCACTAAGGATCCTCCCTATCCAAAAGGAGTAAGAAGAGCACCAGCGGTACTACCAGTGGCAGAAGAAGATAATAATACTGAAGCTGAGCAAGATGTACAAGCTCAAGACATATTACAAGATCACGAGATGAGACAGAATTTTCATGACACAAACTATATACCATTTCCTCGCAGAATTAGAAGATCGCAATCGGATGAGCAATTTAACAAGTTCATGGAGGTTATTCAGAAGCTATATGTCAACATACCTCTATTGGATGTCATTCAAGTCCCTACATATGCCAAGTATATTAGAGATTTTGAACAAGAAGAGACCACTGCCATCCACTGAAGTGATCAAGCTAACTGAAGAGTGTAGTGCAGCTATCCTGAATAAATTACCAGAGAAGAAGAAAGATCCAGGATGCCCCACTATAGATTGCTCAATTGGAAATCAACATTTCAACAATGCACTATGTGACCTTAGAGCAAGTGTCAGTGTGATGCCGGTTGCAGTCTGTCACAAGCTTGACCACTCAGTATTAGAGCCAACATCAATGTGCCTACAGTTAGCAGATCAATCAGTTCGGTACCCATTGGGCATTGCTGAGAATATCCCAGTCAAGATATAGGAATTCTTTATTCCAGTAGACTTTGTGGTACTGGATATGCATCCAGACTCAAAAGTGTCACTCATCCTCGGGAGACCCTTTTTGAGCACCGCCAAATGCACACATTGACGTTGGGAAAGGAGAAATCAAGTTCACCATAAATGGGCAAGAAGAACAATTTGCATTCAAGTCAAAACAGGAACTCAATACCTCTGCGAAGATGGTCAGTCAAGACAAGAAAGAAATATCATCAGAGCCATCATCTCTGGGATCATCAGAAGAATAAGATATTGGAAGGTCTAGTCCGAAGGACTCTAAAAATTCGAACCCTTGCTGGAAGGTAACTCGGTATTTATCCGCATAATTTTTCTTAAGCATATTTACATTCTCAAGTATTACATTATAAAAATTCTAGCCCCATGTAAATAATTTTTATGGTATGAAAACCCATTAAAAGTATTTACCGTGGTGGTACAAAAATATTTATTCCATGCATCTTGAAGCATTTTAGTTTTTACTCTTTTATATCTTGCATTATATATATAGTGTATAGTGGACCCACCACCATGGGACCCACATGTCATACACTGCACCTCACATACATCACATCACATTATTTCATCCACTTCCACTCACCTCCACCATTTTCTCTTTTCCACCGCCAAATCCACCCACACACCACTTTTTCATACTTAGCACATAAGCAAGGTGGAGTGCTGAAAATTTCAGCCAGAAAGGAGACAGAGGTGGGGCGGCCACCCCATCCACTTGGGCGCCCGCCTAGCCATCTCCTCCTCTATAAAAACCCTTTCTCCCATTGCTTCTATGCACCACCAACATTCAGAATTTTTAGTGTACAAGCTGTTTTCAGTTTCGAGTTTCCTGCAAGAGCATAGGAGAGAAGGAAGAGAGTGGAAAGAAAGAAAGAAAGAAAGAAAGGAGGAGAGGAGAGTGACCTAGAGCTTAGAGTTGAGAGAAGGAAGGTTTTTAGTGCTACTATAATCTTTTATTTAGTGGTAACGCTACCCAAGCAAAGCTAGAGCAATTAAAATTTGAGGGGAGGTTCTGTCAAAAAACCAACTAAAAATAATCTCTTGGACAAATAACCTTTGGACCATTAACTCTAGACGGCTAACCAACTAACCCATTCCCTAATCCTCTCCATGAGTTTTTTCTTTGTTAGTTTTGCAGGATGAGCGGATTAAAGAAGCTTGCCAAGGGAGCTGTGGGGACGATCAAGAACATCAGAACTAGGAGTTCGACCCGAACATCATCAAGAGTCGACTCTGATATGAGCATCGACCCTCCTACTACCCTTGCACCTGCTTCCTCTTCATCACGAGTACCCAAGATCCTTCTCATGCCAAATCAGCTTGGCTTGCGTGATTACCACGAGAAGGATGTATATAAGAAGATCAAGGACAAAGAGTTCACCCATACACCTGCATTCGATCTAGCACTACTCCAAGAGGCAGGCATGAGCTCTGAATTTAATACTATTTTCTCATTACTAGGATGGGCTTCTGCTTGGGATGTCACTGAAATAGGATCTAAATTGTTAACCATATAATTTCTTTGCACCCTAAGAACCATAGAGTCGGGAGTTTACTTTAGGCTCTTCAAACAAGAGTTTTACCTCACATGGAGAGAGCTTAGTGACCTCCTTAATTTTCCTTCCAATATTTTAGTAGATATTGATGAAGCTTTAGGAGATTTTGAGAAGCACAAGTTTTGGACTAAGATTTCTAAGCATACAGTTTTTTACTCACATCGTACTAGTGACATAGAACATCCAACACTTAGGTTTTTCCATAAATGGTTGGGCTTTACTTTCTTTCCACGTGATGATACTAGCAAGGTCAGGATGGCAGACTTACAACTAATGTATGCAGCCATTAAAAAGATCAAAGTCTCACCTATCCGTCTTTTAGTAGCCCATTGGTTGGTTGTTCCCTCTTATCGAGTAGGACCTGTTTGATGAGGACATGACACCAATGGATACGACCATTGATTATAAGGTGCTCTTATTCCTACATTTATATAGTAATTTTAGATACAATTCACTTGGTTCCACATGTACATGTTGTTATTTGAATGTAGATACAAATGTGTCTTAAAGTGCAAGTCCATCAAAGTTGAACTTTCAGTTCATCGGCAGCCCGATAGTGCTTCATTGGGAAGGCCATAACTCATCCATCCAGAGTGCGATCGAGGTCAATGAGCACTTGATGGAAAGATTATTTGATAAGATTTCAAATAGATCTGGTCCCACCTCAATATCACATTGGCAAGGTCTCCAAATTATCGAGACATTCTGTCGCTATTTCTATCGGGTGCTACGGCGTCGTCGCAGGCTTGTTATTCACACTTGGGACCCAGGCCCAAGTTAGAGCATGCCCCAAGAAGATGGAGAACACCTAAGAGATACCCAAGGACATCCTCCTCCTTGGCCACCACCTTAGGAGGCCAGCAAGGACGTTCAAGCCAAGTCGGAGGCCCAATCCAATTTGAGTTCGAGTCTGCCTTGGTCTTCTGGACCAGCCTGCAATAAAACGGATGCGCAGGACACATCCAGACTCCGTTTTTGATGATCCATAAGGTGGGGTTGGCTGAGGCCCAATAAATTAAGGTTGCCTAGACCCCAACAGTTCTTATGCACACCCACTCGGGGAAAGGCCCAATGTCCCTAAAAGACTAGTCCGATAGGGGAAGGGTGGCTCTCTTTCTTTTAAGGTGGCTTCCTCCTCCCAAGCTAAGCAAGGTGGGATTATTTAGAGGCTCACACGATCGCCACCCGACTATAACTAGGCCACTTGGCCTTTTTTGTTGCATCTTTGCCAGCGGGTAATAGTGGAGGATGTCCTCATCATTTCCACCCCCTTAAACAAGGGCCCAGCTCCGATACCAAATGATACATCCGGCCAGGTGGGGTTGGCCAAGGCCTAATAAATTAAGGTTGCCCGGACCCCAACAGTTCTTATGCACACCCACTTGGGGAAAGGCCCAATATCCCTAAAAGACTAGTCTGATAGGAGAAGGGTGGCTCTCTCTCTTTTAAGGTGGCTTTCTCCTCCCAAGCTAAGCAAGATGGGATTATTCAGAGGCTCACACGATCGCCGCCCAACTACAACTAGGCCACTTGGCCTTTTTTTTGTTGCATCTTTGCCAGCGGGTAATAGTGGAGGATGTCCTCATCATTGTTGCTATCTGTTCACTTGTTACTTGCATTGCTGCTAATTTAAACATGTTGCAAGGCGCCTCTCTTAATTTTATTGAAGATCATCGTGATACTTTTGGCTATGAATATTTTTATCATGCTCACCTTTTGAAAAGAATAAACAATGAACTTTTTATGACATATGGTGAGACCAAGCTCTGGTTACCTAACCTAGAGTTAGCCCTTTATTCTGTTCGAACTTTTCATGTTGAGTTATAGGCTCAACCAGTAATACTAGAGTACCCCAAAGAACCGCCTATGAAAGAATCACACGTCATCATCAAGAACCAGTTTGGCGCGGTGCTGACCCTAAACTAGAACAGCCAGCTCATGCCAACTATGATGAGTGGACGGATCACCACTATCGGGTTCTGAACCCGTGGGAGTATCCTCCTCATCAGCCGCATGATAGCTATGAGCAACCGCCGCCATCAACTGGACCATTCCATCCCTATGGAGAGGGAACTTCATTAGGAGGTGCCAGACACTCATTTGATTATCAAGGTGGAAGAACATCATCTGGAGGAGCACGTCAAGAATTCGAGCACGGACGTAGGTCCGACGCTACTGGGTTCCACTACACCCCGCAGTACCATGAAGAGTATAGGGCACACTACCAGCGCACTAACAACGCTCTCTAGACCCTCCAACAAGGCCAAGCATGCCATGACCAGATGTGGGAGGAGCAGCGCCAGTGGAATTTCAACACCACCCAGACCTTAACCAGTATTCGAGAAAGTCAAGAACAAGAGGCCAAGGACATTGAAACATTGTTGGGATTTTTCTCTCTCAATTGAATGACTACAGCAAAAATCTAGCTTGGGGGAGGACCCCCGTTATCTAAGATAAGTTTTCTTTTCCTTTCTACAATTTCATTTTGTTATTGTTATGCATCTAAAAAAATCAGCAAAACCTGAAAACAAAATAAATATTTACTACTTTTTTAGTATACTTGTTTTAGTTTATTCTAAAAATATAAAAAACTAAATAAAAAGAGTGTGTTTTCAATCTTGTTACTTTAATTTGTTAATAAGTTTTTAGATTTGAAGAATGCATGATGGAAATAATAAACAGTTGCTCTGTTATAATTCTTTTCAAGTACCTAGTTTTCAACCTAGAATTCTCCCAAGGATTGGATGAACTATTGACACATGAATTTACTCTACACTTTAAACCTGTGGGAGCATATACTTAATCTAAGTCTAGGTAATTGACGGACATGATATGATATAGTCTGAGCTGCTATTTATCTTGTTCCTAGTGACACTAAATTCTAGAGATTTATTTTGAAAATTTAAAATGCCACATGATGAGTTTCTTATATGACGAGTGTTAAATGCCTACCACAGCCATACATGATTATTATAATAGGAAACCTTCCACATATTTACTGCTTGTAATTGTATTGAGTTTGGTTGAGCTATGTTGACCCTTAGGAGCTTGTCATGCGGTTAAAATCAAGATTCACACACACATCATGCGTCCTTGCTACTTCTATCATGAAAGTATGCACCACATATTTGTCCTTTTTAGATCCACCAAAAATGTTCTACTCTTACATTGATAGTAAACACCAAAAATATTCCCCATATGATTCCTTTTTCTACTAGCCAAAAACCTTTATAATTGCTCCAAGTTTTAATCATCATTCCTCTCATATAAATATTGCTATGTAAGAGACTTGCTGCTAGAAAAAAGAGAGAAGAAGCAAAAGCAAAAGAAAAAGATGGACAAGGGTCCCAATAAAAAAAGAAAAGAAGAAAGAAAAGAAAGATATTTATGCAGCTAAGTTTCCATTTATTTTCAAGATTCAGAAGAGAAGTTATTTTTTTCAAGTATGGAGCATTGTAGAATTAGACTTACACCTCTTTATTTCTATCTCATTTATTCCCCATCATTTTTAGCCACCATATCAAACCACACATGCACATCTTGATTTGATTGTATGATGAGTTCCTCTGGATCCATAGTTTGACTAGGCAATATATGCATTGCAAGTATGTATGAGCTATCTCCATACCCATAAACTCCACATAAGCCTTATTAGTTATAGGGTGAGAGAGAGAAGGCATACCCCATATTTGCCTTGAGCCAAAAACACTACATATTTTGAGAGACAAGGCATAACCTTTCAAATGCCTTAGTGAGGATCCAAAAATACCACATATTGAGAGACTTGTGAGAGTCATATTTAAGAAACTCTGAGTTTTATTTGCAAATATTTATGAAAACTCTAGGACAGAGGTGGAACAAAGAGCATGAGACATAGTGCTTGACTTAATTGTTCTGTCTTTTAATTGCTCAAGACCTAAGTGCAGGTAAAAGTCCCATGGTTGGAAGAAACATGAGTAAGTTTGAAAGTCAGTGCAGTCCACTCTAGTCCAAAAGAAGAATTCTTGTTTGAACGCATGTGTACTTTTAAGGAGTTATTGCAATCTTAAAACTCCTGATCCATCTAGGGTTTAGGTATTTTACCCAGGGATGAGTAAAAGGTAAGTTTGGGGGAGTTTGTTGACGATAGTTAACCATCAACTTTATAAGTCAACAAGGATCAAAAGAAGGGTTAAAATGAATTTCACCTTAGACTTAGGGGTTTTAAACTAATAATTTCCATGAGTTTTGGTGAATATCTATTTCTGCAGGGGGTTATCAGGAAAAGACCAAAGGAGACCCACATGTCAGGTTTACATAGAGACAAAGGGGCTACACATAACTTTTCTGTAATGTGGAAGATAAGAGAAGACTCTAGGAACAAACGGGAGATGGAACGGGCTGATAGGTGGGGTGCCCGCCCCCACCTCATGGGCGGCCACCCACGCCAGGTGGCCAATCATGTTCCACCTCATGGATTATGCCTCCACCGCCTTTGAGGATGAATAAAAACCATAGATCAAGGTTGGTTTGATCCGAGGGCTATGGTGCTTCCTAGAGGGCTATATAAGCAAGGCCCCTCACCTCAGGAGAAACCCTAATTCATTAACAATTCATTAGCAGAGGGAGCCATCAGTAGAGCTAGGGTTTAGAGAGTTTCTCTCCACCAGAGAATTAGAATAGCTACTCCAAATCTTCAACTTCTACATAGGTTTAGACTAGATAGAGGAAGAGTCGGGTGACTTGTGCTCGGGATTCGGATCTTCATCATCAAAGTATGGGTACTATTTTGTATCTTTGCTCTATGACTTTATTCTAATATGATTATGTTTCTATTTATTATGTTCCTAGTTTGGTCTAGTAGTACATTTGATATGGTTATGCTTGATAATAAGTTTATGTATAAGTTTGCAAAGCGCTTAGCTCTCTTCGTGAGGGGTTAAGTGGTAGATCACATGTAAATGTGGTGCTTAGATGCTATTTACCTGCAAATGTATCATATTGGCCGAGTTGTGTGGTAGTTCGTGGAAGTGACAGTTCTATTGAGTCTTATATAGTCCACCCTCCATTGATAGGACAGGCAAAAACAACATTACGTAGGAAGTCTTGCTATGTCCTGGCTTTCTTCAATAATATTCCTTATACATAGATGAAGAGTCTTTTATGCTATATATGATGGTGTGTTTACTAGAGTAGATGAATGACTTAGTATATTAGAACCTACCTAGAATTCAATCTCTTGAACTAATCAGACGTCAACCTACCTTTTATGATGAGTAGTCTATCTCTAATCCCTGCGTGATTTATTCCCTATGCTTTACAATTCAATTATACTTATTTATCATGGTTTATCCCCCCTGCCAAAGTAAGTGACTGTGTGATTGATTCCTCATAAGTAGTCGTATTTCGCAAATCCATCCCTTTAGGTTTAAGTCCTTAGTTCTTTCCCTTGAGCTAAATATAAATTAACGATACCTGGAATAATTCCCGGTGAAGTGCTACAATGGTATTTTATCTGTACGCTTGTGGATCCCATTTTTATTCTAAGAGGAGCAGTTCTATACCAACACTTCTAGCGCCATGCTAGGGATGACAACTTAGCTTAAGTGGTGTTAGAAGTGTCAACACTCCCTTCCAAGGGGACGGACTCTCGAGACTTTATTTGGGAAGTCCCTCACCACTCTCCTACCTCTTTCACTCTTCTTGCATACCCCATTGTAAGAACTTCAGAGCATTCAATTGAGGAACATGCACTCAAACTATCTCTAAGACTAGACGTAGGGCTCTGGCCTGAACTAGTATAATTCCTTATGTCTTTGGATGCCACCATCGTCTTCCAAGAGCAATGCAACATACATAGCAGCGCGACATACATATAAATTCACTCGTCAGATGACAAAACCTCGATAGTTGGCACACTATGTATAGGATAGTTGTGCACTCTCCTTGTTGAGAAGGAAGCAATGGCTCCCGGCACCTATGCCAGACTCACTCTCAATGTGGCCCACGGTGGCCGCAACCGCTTCAAAAGCCTCAAGTTCGTCGATGTTAATGGGCCAACACCCATCCTTAGTCTCTGCCCCAGCCAAGCTCTTTGCTTCAGGGACCTAGACTTTATAGCTAGCCACCTGGGTTAGCTACACATCTACAATAGGGATGCGGCACCACCGCACACTCCATCGCAAAACCTCATGCCGACCCCTGCGGGTCGGCCACATCTCCGTGACAGGGATGTGGCACTACCGCACACCCTATTGCAAAACCTCATGTCGACCCCTGCGGGTGGGCCACATCTCCACGACAAGGATATAGCACCACAACACACTTCGTTGCCCAACCTTAAGCTAGCCTATGCTGGCTCACGATCACCGAATCTGACATGCTAGCGTGTGGAATCGACGCCTACCTCGAGACAAGTCCCGAGCTAGAACAAAGCTAGCATGTGTTCCATGTGCTGGTCAATGCCTTTGCTCAGCTCTCAGGGGGTGGGCTCATGCCACCTAAAACAAAATTTTGGAACCCTTGCATTGCACTACCCTCAGAACTAAGGGATTGTTGACATCTCTAACACGATTACAAATAAGGTAGGTCAAACCCTTCCTTAGCAAAGGCATTAGAAATGTTCGGGGCATCTCTTAGCATTGCTTAAGCTAGGTTGTCATCCCCAACACAATACCAAAAGATGTGGTTGTACTTATGATCATAGCACTTATAAAATATGAATAAAGGTTATCCACAAGCGCACAGATAAATTACACCTGTTGTAGCATTTCACCCAGGAAAGTTCTAGGTATCGTTATTTATAATTCTACCACTAGGAAGACACTTGGAGGTATAAGAATAAAAACTATAACTTACACTTGTGATAAGAGTTCCACTAGATTAGTCTCAAAATAGGGATCAATCATATCATAATAAAGGATAATTAATAACAGATCACGATAATTCTAAAAGGGGTTCCATCGAGCATTTTCCTACTTGGGTGTCATTCTAGGAAGAACTAGAAAATAGAGACTAACTCCTAGGGTTATTCTAACTATAGGTCATTGAGCTACATCAATTAGTGCAATTACATTTAGCAATCATGGTCAAGGTAACCTCGTATTCATACTCAAGAGACATTGCTAAGGTGGATCAGGAACATAGCATGATATCACCCCGCAACTTAGCCTTACTAATCCTATATTCGGGGAGTGGACTACAGAGGACTCAACAGAGCTATAATATTCACCTTCATGATCTATCACATGGCCTGGAACATAGGGAGCACTTGCAAATAGATATTGTCTAAGCACCATGCTCACACAACTTCTACCACCCACCCCTTGATCATCGGAATGAGCGCTATACGAACAAGAGTATAAACACAAAACTACTCCAACTATACTAAACATATAATCAGCATAGGCAATGAACATTGTAATTATGAATCTAGAATTATACCAAGTCCTATCAAGTATTCGACTCATACACAAACTAGAACAAGAACTAGAGGATCAATACGAACTAGATAAGAACACAATGAACTAGATGAACAAGAACGATGAACTAGACAAGAATATGATGAACTATAAGATGAACAAGATGAACTAGTAGAACAAGTAGACAAACTAGAAGATGAACACAATGAACAAATAGCACAAATAGATTAAGTACAAGGCTATACCTAGCCTCCTTGTGACTAGATCCGGAAACCAAGTGTTGCTTGCCTCCTCTAATTCCTATTCTTATATTCTAGCTATGCCCTAGTTGGTGGAGCTCTAGGTTATCCTTTTGAGGGACTACCCTGAACTGAACAATGATGGATGAAAGATTGATTGATTATTCAGGGGGGTCTGCCTATGCTTATATAGCCCGGTGGGATGAACCACATCCCTCGGATCAAACCGCCATGAAACAATGGTCAAGATGCGTCGTAGAGATCGGTTGGAGGCCGCCACGCGAAAGGGGACCCACTTGGTAGGGGAGCCAAGCTAGCTAGCCTGACATGTGGGGCCGGCCAACCCCACCTAGTAGCCGCTAGGCCTCCGCTTCGTTCATGTCCCTTCTGGTGTCTTCTACATCCTTCTAGTGCCACTTTCTGATCCGTTCGTGTAATGAGTCATGTCTTGAGTGGATTCCTTCCTTCCTAACTTTTGGATAAATCCCTAGAAAATATTATTTTCCAAAGCTGTGGAATCTTATTGATTTAGTCCCTGGTCTTGTAATGATGATGGTTCTAGGGTCTTCTAGAGTCTTCCAAGTCGTACCCATCGAGGACTTCTTCTCCGGTGCTCCAAATATGGCAAGTGATATGTCCGTCTTGATCGTCTCGATGAGCTCTTTGCAATGGTGTGCTCAGATTCTTCACTTGAGACACTTTTATATGGTGAAATACTACATATCCTGCAAAACAAGTGAGAACAACACAACTCATTGAACTCATTAGAATAAACCTCTATAACCCTACTTCACACATTATTTCAGACCTTTTCCTAAAGTAGTTGATAGTTAAAAATTGGAGTTAATTAATCTTAACAAACTCCCCCAAGCTTACCCTTTGCTAGTCCCTTAGCAAACAGTGGTTTGGTTTAATATAATGGATCAGGAGTTGCTACAATGCTTTCACACCTCAAGAGTACACAGATGTTCAAACAAAAACTCTCCTTCAAGTTAGAATAAACTATTTCAACTTCCAACTTACCCATATTACCTTCAGCCATGGGGCTTGTAACCTTCACTTGGGTCTTGAGTAGTTGAAAAGCAGAATGATCAAGTCAAGCACTATGTCTCACGCTCTTCGATCAACCTTTATTCTAGAGTTTTGCAAGGTTTTTGAAATAAAACTCAGAGATTCCTTCATATGATCCTTTCAAGTCTCTCATATGTGGTATTTGTGGATTCCTCTCTAAGGCAACAATGGTGTTCTGCCTTCTCTCCTCTTAAGATTTGTGGTATTTTTGGCATAAGGCAGAGTAGCATCATACCTTGCCTCTTCTCTCCCTATAACTACCAAGCTTATATGGAGCTGAAGGTATTTCAAGGATGTAGCATACTTACCTGGTATGTATTGCCTAATCAAAACCAAGATCCTTGGAGGGGAGATCATACCCTTAGATCATGATGTGCATGTGTGTGGACCTATATATGTGGAATGGGTATGTATGTGGTGGTGGATATATGGTGGAACAATGGTGATAAAGGGTGTGACATGGCGAGGGTGAAAACATGAAACCTTATTTTACTTTGCTCCTTGAGGGGATACTTCTCTCTTTTGAACTTTGAAGACTTTGAAGAATACTTGGGCTCAATACTTTTTCTTCTCTTTTTTTCTTTTCTTTTCTTTTTTTCTTTTTTTTCTTTTTTTAACTAGAACCCAAGCTTCTTTTGCTAGTACATATTGAAAGGATCAAGATGCCCAAGAGGGGGGGGTGAATTGGGCTTTTCTAAAAATTAATTGCAAGAATTAAATCCTACAAGCCAAAATTCACCCCTAGTGCCTACTAGTGTTCCTTGTGATTCTACCGAAAAAAGTTTAGCACCCTAAGTTCCAATCCTAGTCTAACACGGCGATGTTTTCCTGAGGTATCGGAGAGTCACCACTCCCCACTAGTCCTCATTGGAGCACCCGCGCAAGGATGTAGCTCCCCTTGATCCGCGCAAGGATCAAGTGCTCTCTACGGGCTCATTCTTTGACACTCCGTCGTGGTGAATCGCCCAAAACCGCTTACATGATGAGTTGGGTCATCCACAAGCTCCGCTGGATGATCACCAAACTCCCAATCACCATCAAGCCGTCTAGGTGATGGCGATCACCAAGAGTAACAAGCTAGAACTCTCACTTGACCATAACAAGCCTAATGAGAAGGTGGATGCACACTTGCTACTCCCTAGTCACTATTGAGGAATTTCAAACTTTGATTCTCAAATCACTACCCTCACTAGAGCTCTTGCACTTCCTTGCACTTGAAAGGTGTTTCTCAGCTGATCAAATGAGCAAGAGACCTCTAAAAGAGGTGGAGGGGATGTATTTATACACCCCACAATCAAATCCAACCATTACCTGCCAACTCAGGAAAAAACGAACTGACCGGACGCGCCGATCGACGTGACCGGACGCGTCGGTCGATTGTAACGGTCGAAATTCTAACTAACAGCGCTGAGTGACCGAACGCACCGATCAGGGTTAACCGGACATGTCCGGTCATGCAAGGACCTTACTGTACTTTGACCTGATGCTAGGTCGCATCTGATCAGTGATGACCGAACACGTCCGGTCAGCGAAGTACCTTGGTAGAACGAGACCAGACGCGTCCGATCATTTTCCAGTCGTGTCTGATTAGTTCTCTTACCCTCTGAGACACGTGTCAACACGATCAATGCATCCGGTCCTCGCAAGGACCGTGTTTGGTCAACCAAGTTGAAACGCAGTGACTATCAGCACTGACCGAACATGTCCGATAGAGACAGAGACCACGTCCGATCAAGGGTACACGGCTCAAACGACTTCGAAACACGACATAACTTGAATTGAGTTGCTTCCAACTGAACTTTGGGCTTCACCTGAGCTACCTAGTGCTAAGTTTGACAAGTGTGCACCACACCTAAACAAAAGACTCACCTAGGTCAGGCTACTCGCTCATGCCCCCCTTTATAGTACGACCAAAGGAAAAAAGCGAAGATCCTAACGAGTATTCCGAATGTAACCCAACACCTTGACATCTAGAACTAACCGTCCTTAATCTTATCGTTAATCCTTTGAAAACCGAAATGATTTCCATCAAGGGGCATGAATACCATAGTGCCCAAAGCAGTTACCAATCCCATGACCTAACTTACCAAAGTTTCTGCGAAACGTATGTTAGTCATGGTGATAATGCATTGCCATCAATTGCCGAAACCAACTCTCGGGGCCTAGATGCTTTCAATCTCCCCCTTTTTGGTGATTGATGACAACACTTTGATTCAGTAGATATAAGAGTTGAGGTTTTCGAACATGCTTGGTTCACATAAGCAAAAAGGCAATAAGCACAAAGGGTTAGGAATTGCTTATGTTCTCCAAGCCAACAGGGTGTACTCAAAAGATAAAACATGAAGAGTTAGTACACAAAAACATAGCTCATATGAAATTGGAGTAAGGCACGGAAGCACAACCTTATGAGCTAGAACCAATCAAGTGACATGATATATAATAGTAACAAGGTAATCCACATATGACTCAAGTATCTCACAAGCACACATGTCACAAAAAGCAAGTGCGGGAATATAAACATGATGCATGAATGTAGCATGAATGTAGCACACAAAGAAAAAAATGAAACCCTCTATCAAAACTCCCCCTGAATCTACTCTCTCTCCCCCTTTGGCATCAAATGCCAAAAAACTAAGGGTCTGACGGGGGAACAGAAGCAGTCATGTCGGGTGCCAAGGAGCGTGGGGTGATCACAAACTGTGAAGTATCCTCCTCTGACTCTGAGCTGTTAGGCTAACCCTCTGTAGATACACGCGGTAGTGAAGCAGTCTGGGTCTGTGGAGCGGGAGCAAGAACAGATGAAGTAGTAGCAACAATAGGAGCAGTCTCTATCACCTGAGCCTGAACAGCACCAACTGTGGGAGGATCTATCGAGGCAACTAACGAAGGCACTGTCTCTATAGTCCCGGTCCCTGTCACTGGAGGAGCCACAGTCTCTAAAGCTGACATCCCTGAAGAGGTCACCACAGTGGTATGCGAGGGTGTCGGCTAACCAGTCAACTCACTGTAAGAAGCACTCAAGTCAGTGAAAGGAGTGCCTGTCAGAAGATGAGGTCTGGGCTGAACTGGTGGAGTGAACCCCATCTAAATGGGAGTGTAGCTTGGGGACTGAAAAGTCTGAGGGACCTGCTGCTAGGGAGAGGTAAACTGAAAGCTCGGTTGTCCCTAACTCTGAGGTCCACTGGACTGTAGCACTAGAGTAAGGATAAACGATGGTGGAGGAACCCCAACAATGACAAGGTGTCACAGGAGCTCAAGATACTGCTACTGGGTGGCTGGCTGCTGCCTCTGCATCTCAAGCTGCTGCCTCTAGAACTCATCCTGACAAGCCTGAATCTGAGCGAATGCAGCTGCTGTGTCCTGAGCCTGTCGCTGCATCTGAACCTTCTGCCTCTCTTGGGCCTGGGTCAGCCTCTCAAGGATAGCCACCATAGCTGGGTCTGAGCGGGAGGCTGATCTTGAACCACCGGCCTCATGGTCATGAGACCGAGGAGAGCAGTACCGAGGAATAGGCTGGTAATCCTCATTTGTGCTGTCAGTGGCATCATCCTCAACTGGATCAGCTAGCTAGGCATCTAGATCTACAAGCTTAGCCTCTGCAAGACCCTCAACGGTCTTGTCCTGCTCAGCTGCTGTCTCTAGAACCTTTGTCCTCTGACGCTGTCCCAATCTAAGTGTTTGCTCTCTAGTAACAGAAGCCCACAACTGTCGAATGTCATACTCAGGGAATGCAGTAGTGGTATCTGAGATCTCAACCCTAATCTCAGTAGGTTGGTCACACGCAGATCGAATGATGAAGCAAATCTAGTGTGCATACGGTAACTGATGGTGACCCTTGAAGCTCTCTACCAAAGTGTCCTCCATCTCATAGAGCATCAGATCCCAAATGTCAAACGGTGTCTAAGAGATGAGGTGATGGACTACCCATAGCTGCATACGTGTCAGGCCCTCTCTGTATCACAGCCTTGGAAGAAGAGTCCGTCTCACAATGGCATCAAGCACTCTAGCAAGGGGTGTCAAGCTGGCAGGTGTACGTTTGGACCCCTCACCAAATGGCTCACGGAAATAAGGTCTGATCAGGTCTGTAGGTGGTACTGAACCTCCATGAGGATGTCTTGGTGGTGAAGTCTGACCAAAGCACAACTGGTGAATCTTCATCTCTGAAGCAGAGAGTCTGAGAATCTCCCGTACCCTGGTGCTATATAACCTGTGGTCACGGCCTTGGAATGCAAAGTGTATGAACTCGTGAGCAGGGTCAATCCAAAGTGAGGAATAGAACTCTCTGACCCAAGTCCCACAGTAAGCTCCAGTCCGTCCTAGAAAGTCTGACAAACCAGGTAAAAAGGAAAGGTGTGGATGGAGCTACTCACCAACAACAGCAACTAAAGCCTCAAGTCGACAAACTCTCTGAGGTCTGAAAGCAATCCCGCTGTCAACATAGGCTCTGTAGAAGTCCTCGTGCAGAGGCATGTAGAAGCCCTCTGAGGCTCGGGGGTCCCACTGAGGTGGGAACCACTGACCAACCTTGACAAACTAAAGAGCTTGGACCTATCGTGCTATAGCTCCCCTCAAGTCAAAGTGCTTGACTAGGGGGTGACCTTGAGCCCTAGGAGGTGGACGACCTCCACGTCACTGGCCCTCTGGCCTAGGTGTCACCTGAGCACGCATACGTCCTGAGCGACGATGCGGTGGAGTCTGAACGGTCTGCTCCTCTATCTCCTCTGTCTCCTCTGTGGCTGCTCTGCATGTGGGTCCTCTGTCTCCTCAGTGGCCTCTGTACCAAGCTGTCGACCTTCAAGATGAAAGCGACGCTCACCAATGTGAATCCCACTACCTCTGCCACCTCTCTCTGCTAGATCTACTACATCAGCGACTGCCTGTGCTATTTCTGCCTCAGTGAGTGTCCTCTTTCTCTTCTTGGCGGCAATCTTCTTATGCTTGCCATGGGCTACCTCTGTCAACCTAGGAGGACTCTCGTCCCCGTCACTCGGTGCACCACCAGCATTCTTACAACGAACCATGCTAACGAATCTGTGTGACTGAGAAACCCTGACATTGAAAGATGATGAACTGTCTCTCATGAGGCTTGGCCTCAATCCATATCCGTAGGCTTGGCCTCAGATTCAAATCTGATCAACTGCCACACACAGAGCACCGACAATACTCTCTATAAAGACATAATAGATAGAGCTACTATTAAGCAATATATTTTAGCTAACAGATGAGCGAGGTCCTTATGAAAGCAAGCATATGAGATAAGAAAAGAATAGATCGCGATAGCTACTCAAACGAGCGAGACTCCGGTGAAAAGGTGAGGGACCTTGACACGCGAGGGTTCCACGGAAACATCGGACGAGAGCTGGAGTGCCGAGACATGCAATGGATGAATTAGAACTCAATGGAATTTCATTGGCAAACCAAAAGAAAAGATCAAGGCAACGCGAAACAACCTTGCGGAGATGAAAACGCGCGAAGGAACATCGCCGAAGGATGACCAGAGAGATGTCAAAGACGTCATGAGTGTTAGGGTTAGGTCGAAGCTCTATCAATGGACGGCGGCGTGCGGACAGCTATGGAGTCATGGAGCCGGCGGAGCAGCAGCTGCACGGTAGAGCGCTGCGGTGGTGCGCGTGGCCGAGGAGGGCAACGGTTGCGGCGACGCGGCGTGGCTGCGGCTATCGGAGGCGAGCGGCACGGCTAAGCAGCAGCGCACGGGATGGTGCGGGCGGCGGATGACTGTGGTGGCGTAGTGCGGCTGCAGAGGAGGGTGGAGGCACGATAGCGCGGCTCGGCTGTGAAGGAGAGAGGAGGCTCGACGGCACGGCTCGAATCGGCGAGGAGAGCTAGGGCTCGGCGGCGGTGGCAGTGGAAAAATGGAGACCGTGAAAGAGAGATTGAGATGTATGTTAAAAAGGGTTAGATCTGCTTTTCATGGTGTGACCGGACGCGCTGGTCGCCTAACCGGACGCGCTGGAGCAGCGTCCGGTCAGAGTCCAGTAAGCTCCTAGCACGACCGGACGCGTCCGTTTAGAGCTGACTGGACACAGACAGAGTCCGGTCAGAGATCACCTGGGAACCCATCGCGCATGACCAGACGCGGTGGTGGGGTCCAGGACCAGACGCAGTGGTCACAGCATCGTGTCCAGTCCAGCGTCTAGTCAGAGGTCCTTGAGCGTTGTCTTTAGGACGACCGAACGCGCTGGTGGTCGTCGGGACCAGACGCAGTGGTGAAGCAGCATCGCGTCCGTTCTAGCGTCCGGTCTAGCGTTCGGTCGCTGTTTTTTGCCATTCTTCAATCCAATCTTCGACGTGACTTCTCCCAATCAAGTTCCAATTCAAAGAGACTCAAATAAACACCAATTGGAACCTGATATGAGTGACCTCTCTCAAACTCTCAAGTTTTTCAAAATATTTTGCCTTAGGCTAGTATTATTTTTAGGAAAATATGCAATAAACACCCGAGGAGCAACGTATGACCATGCAATAGAGTTTATGAACCCTTGGGAGCGTCAAATGCTCTCTCTATTCATGGATGAACACAGAGGTTGCTCAAAGCCAAACCGAAAAGAAATGACAAAGCAACAACCATGCATATGCAATGCAAAGCGAGAAAGAAAGACTAGGTTGCTTGTCATGTTTGATCCACGGTTAGGCTTCTTCACTCTTCTAAAGGAGGGTTATCGTAACCATGTTAGACAAGTCCTAGATGCATTGCGGAAAATTAAACATGACATATAATACAGTGCAATGCAATGCAAGGGACAACACAAGCTCATTTTTTAAAGTTACTAGAATCAAGCACATTTAGTTCACTTCTCAACCTACAAAAGGTAGACTCATCCAAAGGTTTAGTGAAGATATCCGCTAATTGATTTTCACTTCTTACATCTTCTAGTGATATATCATTTTTAGCAACATGATCTCTTAGAAAGTGGTGGCGGATATCAATGTGCTTGGTGCGTGAGTGTTGTACTGGATTATTAGCAATTTTAACGGCACTTTCATTGTCACATAAAAGTGGTACCTTATCAAGAACAACTTCATAGTCTAGGAGGGTTTGTTTCATGTATAAGATTTGTGCACAACAAGCCCCCGTGGCAATGTATTCCGCCTCGGCGGTGGACAAAGCCACACTATTTTTCTTTTTAGATGACCAAGATATTAAAGACCTCCCAAGCAAATGGCATCCTCCGGATGTGCTTTTCTATCAATTTTGCAGCCGGCATAATCCGAGTCGGAATAGCTAACTAGTTGGAATCTAGCTCCTTTGGGATACCAAAGACAAATGCTTGGGGTGTGCTTAAGATATCTTAAAATTCTTTTTACGGCACTTAGGTGAGGTTCTTTAGGGCACGCTTGAAAGCGAGCACACATGCACACACTAAACATGATATCGGGCCTAGATGCGGTAAGGTACAACAAGCTACCAATCATAGAACGATAGAGAGTTTGATCAACTGGTTTACCTCTCTCATCTAGGTCGAGATGTCCATTAGATGGCATTGGGGTCTTGATTGGCTTACAATCTTCCATCTTGAATCTCTTGAGAAGATCCTTGGTATACTTTTCTTGAGAGATGAAAATCCCTTCTCTCATTTGCTTGACTTGAAAACCAAGGAAGAATGTAAGTTCACCAATCATAGACATCTCGAACTCCTTCGACATCAATTCAACAAATTCCTTGCAATAATCTTCATTTGTTGATCCGAAGATAATATAATCAACATAGACTTGACAAATGAAGATCTCCCCATTAAGCTTCTTGGTGAATAGTGTGGTGTCGACCTTCCCAATAGTGAAGCCCTTCTCAATGAGGAAGTCCCGGAGGCGCTCATACCACGCTCTAGGGGCTTGCTTGAGCCCATATAGCGCCTTGGACAACCTATAAACATGATTAGGATATCTAGGGTCTTCAAACCCGAGAGGTTGATCAACATTGACTAGTTCATTTATGAAGCCATTTAAAAAAGCACATTTTCACATCCATTTGATATAGTTTCATTTCATGATGCGATGCATATGCAAGAAGTATATGAATGGCTTCAAGTTTTGCAACGGGTGCAAAGGTCTCTCCAAAATCAAGACCTTCAACTTGAGAGAACCCCTTTACAACTAGTCTTGCCTTGTTTCTTACTACTATGCCTTGGTCATCTTGCTTGTTGCGGAACACCCACTTGGTTCCAATGACTCTTGCACCTTTTGGATGCTCCTCAAGTGTCCAAACTTGATTGCAGGTGAAGTTGTTCAATTCTTCGTGCATAGCATTCACCCAATCCAGATCTTGAAGAGCTTCTTCTACATTCTTAGGTTCAAGACAAGAGACAAAAGAGTGATGTTCAATAAAAGAAGCAAGCTTTTGAGATCGAGTCATTACACCCTTTGTAGGACTCCCTATGATGAGATCTTACGGATGTGCTTGAAGTAGAGGTGAGTGTCTTCTTTCAACCACTTGAGGAGGGGGTTGGGGAGCATCAACATCTTGAGCTTGTGCCTTGGCTTGTTCATGAGAGACATGAGTATCTTCATTTTCAACTCTCTCATTCTTGTCGTCATCTTGAGGCACATGTGATGAAGATGGTGGATTGACAATTTGTACATTGTCTTCATCATCTTTAGGCTTGATGTCTCCCACCGTCATGTTCTTCATTGCCTTCCTCAATGGTTCATCACCTACATAATCACAATTCTCAATTGCTCCTTGGGAGCCGTTAGATTCATCAAATTCCACTTCATATGTTTCTTCAACCAAACCGGTGGCATGGTTAAATACTCTATATGCTTTGAACTTTGATGAGTAACCAACAAGAAAACCAATATCACAACATCTTTTAAACTTCCCTAGGTGTTGATGCTTCTTGTAGATGTAGCATTTGCAACCAAACACCCGGAAGAATGAGACGTCCAGCTTCTTCCCATTTAGCAACTCATAGGGGGTCTTGCCAAGAAACTTTTGTAGGAAGAGGCGATTTGAAGCATAGCATGCGATGTTGATTGCCTCGGCCCACAATTTTTTGGTGTGTTGTACTCATCTAGCATTGTTCTTACAAGGATAATCAATGTCCGGTTCTTTCTTTCAACTACACCATTTTGTTGAGGAGTGTACGTTGATAAAACTTCATGCTTGATTCCAATCTCATCACAATAGGCTTCAATGTTTGTGTTGTCAAACTCTTTGCCATTGTCACATCTAATCTTCTTTATCTTGACTTCAAATTCATTTTGAGCTCTCTTTGCAAACTTCTTGAAGCAATTGGCCACTTCAGATTTGTCATGAAGAAAGAAAGTCCAAGTGTATCATGAGTAGTCATCCACAATCACAAGACAATAAAGATTTCCACCCAAGCTCTTGTAAGTTGTAGGACCAAACAAATCCATGTGTAGAAGCCCTAACACTCTTGATGTTGACATGTAAGCTTTTGTTGGATGAGTATTTGCAACTTGTTTGCTAGCTTGACATGCACTACAAGGTTTGTCCTTCTCAAACTTGACATCCTTCAAGCCTCTCACTAATTCTTTCTTCAATAACTTGTTGAGAGTATTCATTCCAACTGAGCAAGCCTCCTATGCCAAAGCCACCCAAGTGAAGATTTGGTGAACAAGCATGTCATCAAGTTTGCATCTTCGGAGGTGAAATCAACAAGATAGAGATTGTTGTGTCTAAAGCCTTTGAAAATCATTTGCTTGTCATCTATCTTTGAAACTACCACTTCATTTGGTGTGAATAAGCATTGATAACCAAGGTCGCAAAGTTGCCCAACGGATAGTAAGTTGAAACTCAAGGAAGCAACATAGAGCACATTTGAAAGAGAGTGATCATTTGATATTGCAATCTTGCCTATATCCTTGACTTTGCTCTTTGAATTATCCCCAAATGTGATCTTCTCTTAACATTCCCCATTCTCTTCAAGTGAGGTGAACATACGAGGGTCACCGGTCATATGTTGAGTGCAACCATTATCAATAACCTAATAAGATCCACCGGTCTTGTAGTTCACCTACACACAAGAGATCAAGCTTTTTGTTTAGGGACCCAAACTTGAGAGGGACCCTTGACTTTCTCAACTAGTGACTTGGCAACCCAAATTTTCTTAGGCCAATTCTTGTTTGGAGGACCTAAGAACATGACTTTCATCTTTCCACTTGAATCTTTTCTAAGCATGTAATGAGCATTGAAAGCAAAGGGTCTAGCATGCTTGGGCAAGGGTTGTGGTGGTGGAGTTTTGCACTCATGAGCAAAATGGCCCTCTTGTCCACACTCAACACATCTCTTTGGCTTGGGCTTTGATTTGCTTTGTTGTTGTTGAGCTTTAGCCTTCTTCTCTTGATTTGCTAAGTAACCAATGCCACTTCTATCTATCTTCATTACAGTGTTCATGAGTAGCTCACTTTGCAAATATTGGCCTCTTGTGAACTTGCTTAGACCGGTCTTGAGATGCTCTTTCTCTTGCTTGAGCTTTTTGTTCTCTTCAATAAGTGACTCATTTGATGTTTGCTTTTCAAGAGCCATCAACCCTTTTAGCTTCTTGTTCTTATTTCTAAGCATCTTATTTTCACTCTTGAGCTTGACATAATCATCATAGTTGTCGGACTCAACCACTTTCTTGCCTTTGCCACTAGAGCCTTGCTCAATGCTCTCAATAATCAAGTCATCACATGATGTAGCTATATCAATCTTAACAACTTTGTTAGTAGCATCATGTGTCTCAAGAGAAAGCTCATTAGCAACAACAAGACTATCATAATTGATTTTCAATGTAGTATATTTGTCTTTTAGCAAGTTGTGCCTAGTGTTGAGCTCATCATGCTTCTTCTCAAGTTTATCATGTTCATCTCTAAGCTCTTTGTTAGAAGTTTTGAGCTCCTTAAGAGTAGAAGACATAATTTCATTTTGATCTTTAAGCTCATCACTAGACTTTTGTGCAATTTCAAACTTTGATGAAAGTGATTCATTTTCATTTTGAAGCTCATCATTTTCATTTCTAGTTCTTCTTATGACTTTTGAGTATTTGTTTAGCAATTTTATAAGTTTATCATAAGAAGGTGCATCATATTCATCATCACTATCACTATCATCATCATCACTCTCATTGTTTAGTACCTTTCGTTCACCCTTGGCCATAAGGCATAGGTGAGTAGTGGATGATGATGGTGAAGATGGCAGTGAAGGTGCTGATGAAGATGTCAGTGAAGATGATGATGGCCTAATCACAAATGCGGCGACCTTCTCTTTCTCATCGTCGCTTTCATCACCGGAGGACTCACATGATGACTCAATGTCGGTGAGCCAATCACCAACAATGTAGGCTTTGCCTCCCTTCTTCTTCTTGTGAAACTCTTTCTTCTTGCCATCCTTCTTCTTGTATGGCTTGTTCTTCTCATCTTCTTCATCACTTGAATCATTTTTCTTGCCCTTGTTCTTGTTCTTGTACTTGTCTTTTGGAGGCTTAGGGCAGTGATGAGCTAAGTGGCCAAGTTCACCACAATTATAGCAATCCATCTCGGATATAGGATTTCTTTTGCTACTTGTGAAGAACTTCTTCTTGCCATCGAACTTGATGCCACTCTTGTTGAGCTTCTTTAGCATCTTGGTGGTCTTTCTCACCATGAGTGCAAGTGATGCATCATCAATATCACTTTCACTTGAGCTTTCTTGCACAATCATGGCTTGGCCCTTCTTCTTTTTCTTGTCATGGCTAGCTTTGAAGGCCAAGCCCTTCTTCTTGGAAAATGATGAGCCCTCTTCCGGAGTGATATGCATGTACATCTCATGTGCATTGATCTTTCCCAATACTTGTGTCAGTGTTGCAGTGGAGATATCACTTTGGTGAAGCACGGTGACAATGTGACCATACTTCTCAATGGGAAGAACACTCAAGATCCTCCTTGCAACATTTGATTGACTCATTTGAGTGAGCCTGAGAGCAATGAGATCCTCTACAAGAACATTCAATTGAGTGTACATGTCATTAGCACTTTCCTTGGGAAACATATCAAAAGAATTAATTTTCTTCAAGGCAATATGATAGCGTTCCTCACGCTCACTCTTAGTTCCCTCATGGAGAGCACAAAGGTTTTCCCACAATTCATGAGCGTTTTTGCATTACACACACGATTGAAAATATCCTTGCCTAGGCCCCGGTAGAGTGCATTTTTTGCCTTTGCATTCCACCGGTCGTACTTCTCCTCATCACCACTTGGGTTGGCGGGATCCTTGATAGCGGCAAGACCTTCGGTGGCGGCTCTAAGACACCCAACATCTATGGCTTCGAGATACGCCTCTATGCGGATTTTCCAATATGGAAAATCATCTCCCTCAAAGGTGGGAGGTGGTCCTTCCCCATTAGACATCTTGCTCTAGGCAGTGAAGCCTAATTTTGGAGCAACTCGGCTCTGATACCAATTAAAAGGATCAAGATGCCCAAGAGGGGGAGTGAATTGGGCTTTTCTAAAAATTAATTGCAAGAATTAAATCATATAAGCCAAAATTCACCCCTAGTGCCTACTAGTGTTCCTTGTGATTCTACCGAAAAAGTTTAGCACCCTAAGTTCCAATCCTAGTCTAGCATGGCAATTCTAGGAAAGTAAACCAAGCAACAAAAGTAATATGAGAAAGTAATTGCTTGAAAGTAAGGGTTAGGAACACGGCGATGTTTTCCCGAGGTATCAGAGAGTCGCCACTCCCCACTAGTCCTCGTTGGAGCACCCGCGCAAGGGTGTAGCTCCTCCTTGATCTGCGCAAAGATCAAGTGCTCTCTATGGGCAGATTCTTTGACACTCCATCATGGTGAATCGCCCAAAACCGCTCACATGATGAGTTGGGTCATCCACAAGCTCCGTCGGATGATCACCAAACTCCTAATCGCCACCAACCCATCTAGGTGATGGCGATCACCAAGAGTAACAAGCTAGAACTCTCACTTGACCACAACAAGCCTAATGAGAAGGTGGATGCACACTTGCTACTCCCTAGTCACTAATGAGGAATTTCAAACTTTGATTCTCAAATCACTACCCTCACTAGAGCTCTTGCACTTCCTTGCACTTGAAAGGTGTTTCTCCGCTAAAAAAAATGAGCAAGAGACCTCTAAAAGAGGTGGAGGGATGTATTTATACACCCCACAGTCAAATCCAACCGTTACCTGCCAACTCAGCAAAAAACGCATTGACCAGACGTGCCGATCGATTGTAACGGTCAAAATTCTAATCGACAGCGCTGAGTGACCGGACGCACCGATCAGGGTTGACCGGACGTGTCCGGTCATGCAAGGGCCTTACTGTACTTTGACCTGATGCTTGGTCGCGTTCGATCAGTGATGACCAGACGTGTCCAGTTAGTGAAGTACCTTACTGGAACGAGAGCGGACGCATCAGATCGTTTTCCAGTCGCGTCCGATTAGTTCTCTTACCCTCTGAGACACATGTCAACACAATCAACACGTCCGGTCCTTGAAAGGACCGCATTTGGTCAACCAAGTTGAAATGCAGTGACTATCAGCACTGACCGGACGCGTCCAGTCGAGATAGAGACCATGTCCGGTCAAGGGTAAACGGCTCAAACGACTTCGAAACGCGACACAACTTGAACCGAGTTGCTTCCAACTGAACTTTGGGCTTCACCTGAGCTACCTAGTGCTAAGTTTGACAAGTGTGCACCACACCTAAACAAAAGACTCACCTAGGTCAGGCTACTCGCTCATGCCCCCCTTTATAGTATGACCAAAGGAAAAAAGCGAATATCCTAATGACTATTCTGAATGTAACCCAACACCTTGACATCCGAAAGTAACCATCCTTAATCTTGTCGTTAATCCTTTGAAAACCGAAATGATTTCCATCAAGGGACATGAATACCATAGTGCCCAAAGCAGTTACCAATCCTATGACCGAACTTACCAAAGTTTCTACAAAACATACGTTAGTCATGGTGATAATGCATTGTCATCAATTGCCGAAAGCAACTCTCAGGGCCTAGATGCTTTCACATATCAAGAGATAAATAACAAGGACTGTTGGAGCAATTTACTGAATGACAATGACAAGGTTTAATGGATGAAATGGGAAAAAGGGAATATTTTTGGTTGTTCATTCATAGGGTAGGAATAGAACATTTTTGGTGGATCTAAGTGGAAAGCATGTTGTTGCGTACTTCCAAGGTAGAAGTAGCATATTTAGGTGGAGTGCTCATGATCTTGATCTTGGGAGTATGATGAACCTCTCGACAAGGGTCTTACACGGGTTGATCAAACTCAATACAAAGCAAGTAGCCTATGAGCTGGTTTTCCTAGTCTAAATATATAGCCGTGGTAGGAATTTAATCACTCATCATACAGGAACTCATCATGTAACAATTTTAAGTTTTCAAAAGATAAATCTCCAGAACTCTAGTATCACTAGGAACAAGATAAATAGCAGCTCAAAACCTTCTCATATCATACTCATCAAATACCTAGACTTAGATCAAGCTTTTGTAACCCATAAGTTTTATGGTTGAACACTAGGCACTTGAAAGGGATTACGACAGAGCAAATATTCATCATTTCCATGCAAACAGATTATCCAGAGCTCAATTCCTTTAAGGGCAGGTAAAACAGACTTGTATACTCTCTCTTTACTACCTAAACATTTAATAACTAATATATATAGTAGACTCTTTTTGTTTTGTTTTCTAAGTAATTTATCTTTTTAAATATAAATCAAACATAAGGAAAGAAATACTTAGCTAGATACATGGGGGATGCTCCTCCCCCAAGCTGGATGTTGACATAGTCATTCATCTTGAATCTTGACAGCGTAGACGTTCCTTGTCCATCTAGATCTCCAAAGTGGATGGTCGATGAAGAGGTCATTCCAGAGTGGATAAAAACTTCTAGCTAATCTTCTCATTGAATCATGCTTAACTCAAAATAGGCAACAAAGCTCGTGGAACAGATTAAGCGTTAGTGGTAAAACCATTTATGCTTTATCCATTTTTGGAACCTTATGGACTTCCAATTAAGCAATTTTCAACAAGATCTCAATATTTTTGGATTTTCTATTTTTGTATGTAGATGCAAAAATTATTTTTATGCCTCCATAGTAAACAACTGAGACTTATTCACATGGGGCTTAAGTTTTTTTTAGATGCAATGATATGATGCAAAATAAATTAATTTTTATTTTCTTTTTAATGCAATGGAGGAAATATAAATATGCTAAATGCTTATGGCTAGATACGAAAAAATAAATATGCTAAAGTAAAACTATGCAGGAAGGTAAATATGAGGATAACTACCGATGTAACCTTTCGGCAAAGGTTCGGAGATTTAGATCCGTCAAACTAGACCTTCTGGCTCGATCACATACTTGAGGGGGTGTCTGAGGGGATAGAGTCCTCCCCTGATTTCTCCTCTTCTGGTTGTACCTGAGTATCTGGTGAGTTGGGAGATAGTGATTCTTCTTTTTGTGTGGGAGTGCTTAGTGGTGTTATCTCTTTCTTTCTCCATACTTTCTTGGTCTTCGGTTTCTATGGTTCCTTGTCTAGAAACTTCTCTTCTTCTTTTGCCTCTAGGGCAGCTTCTCCTTCAATAGCTTTCTTTTTTCTGATCAGCCCCTTCTTCCTTGATGGCTTGCTATCTTAGACGCTAAGAGCGGCGTCTCCTATTCCTGTTCTTCTTGGGCTTCTCATAAGTAGTATAGCTATTAAAGTAACAACGTATCTTCTCCCTAGGGAAGTGGAAATGGATCTCCCCTTGCTTCATATAGATGATCACACTAGTGGTATGAAGGAACGATCTCCCTAGGATAAGGTGGACGTCATCTTCTTCACCCATGTCTAGAACCATGAAGTCAGTGGGAACCTCTTGATCCCTGATCTTGACTGTTACGTCCTTGGCTATTCCTTCTGGAAATCGGAATGATTGGTCCACCAGCTGCAGTTGCAAATATGTTGGGCACAAGGGTCTATCACGATATAAATGTTTATATGTTACCGTAGACATGATGTTGACGCTTGAGCCGATGTCGTAGAACGTCTTGTAGAAGGTACTTCCTTTTATCATAAAATTGATGGTAGGTACTCCAGGATCTTCCTTCTTTTCAAGGTGTGATGAAAGAAAAGTAGGGTCAATAGGTGGTTCAATAGTGTTGATCATCAAGACTGGTTCTTGAACAGGTTGCTTTGCTTTTCTCTTCCCCTTCTTGTTGCTGCTCTTGTTTGGAGTAGGCAAGATGCCTTCATAAATGTAGATGTTCTTCTTGACTAGAACCTTCTTTTCTGGAACCTTCCTTTCTAGAATCTTGTTCTTCTTTTCTAGGATCTTATCAAAATCCAAGTAATCATACAGGTGCTGAGGATGGACTCATGTTCTGAGTGTACGATTCTTGAAGCTGAATCCTCTCCTTGGTGTCTCCAATGGTGAAATAGATTTTGGCGGTGTCAGCGTAGATGATGGCTTTGGCTGTGTTAAGGAATGGTCATCCCAAAATGATGGGTGCTCTATCATCTCCTCCTGTTTCTATCACCACGAAGTCTACTCATAGAGCTGAGTGTCCAACTCCCATGAGAACATTTTCGAGAATTCCCTTAGGGTAGCACAATGTCTAATCTGCAAGCTACAAACATATGGTTGTGTACAACAAAGGTTGACCATGAATTTTCTCATAGATTACCTTAGGCATAATGTTGACACTTGCTCCCAAATCGCAGATGGCTTCGTCGAAAGTGTGAGCTTCAATGCAGATGGAGATGATAGGTCTTCCTGGATCTCCTTTTTTCTGGCATGTCCTCTTCTCCCCATACTGGTCTCAGTTGTTTGGGTGGTGCGATGAAGTATTCTCCTGCATTGAAGATGTCTACAAGATTCACAGTTTCTAATTCTTTCGGATTCCCTGGAATCTTACCTTTTTCAGCCACAGGTACTGAAGCGGCTAGCTAAGAGATTTGTGATTCTATCATCTTATTAAAGCTGAGTTGATTCTTTATGGCAGAAGTAAAGCTATATATTCTATTATTTATAGTTTCAAGCACTTTATCATTGGAAGCTATCTTTCTAGACATATTATCAATAACTTTATTTTGATTAATAATCATCTCTCTCAAAGGTGGTTGGTTGAAATTGTTACCTTGGTAGTTACCTAAGTAGTTACCTGGGTAGTTAGGTCTTTGTTGCTGATTCCACCCTTGATTCTATTGATTCCAACCTTAATTCTGTTGAGGACGATAATTGGTGTTGTTGTTGATGTAGTTGACATCCTCTTGGACTTCAGGACAGTTGCTTCCTGTGTGGCCAGTGCCTCCACACTCTTCACAAGTCATGCGAGAATCATGGATGTGCATGACTTCCTTCTTCTGTTGATCACGTTCGTCAAGCTTCTTCATGAGCAGGTCCATCTTAGCAGACAGCATGTCCACCTACTTGACTTGATGCATTCCTCCTCTCTTGCATGGTTGAGTGCGTTCTTCATTCCATCCCTAGTTTGAAGCTATCTTCTCAACAAGAATGGTGGCTTCACAAATAGTGAGTGACAAGAATGATCCTTTAGCAATTGCATCAATATTCTCATGGGCACTTGTGGTGAGCCCATGATAGAATGTCTGCATGAGTAACCAATACTCCATCCCATGGTGAGGGCATTCTGATATGTAATCTTGAAAGCGTTCCCTTGCCTCAGAGACAGACTCATCGTACTACTGCTAAAAAGTTGAGATCTTTGCACGTAGGGCATTGGTTTTGCCTACGGGAAAGAACTTTGCTAGGAAAGCAGTGGAGCATATATTCCATGTAGTGTTTTTCTCTCTGTTGGCATAGAACTATTGCTTTGCCCTTCCCAAGAGTGAAAATGGGAAAAGGTGGAGTAGTATGGCATCTCTTTCAACTCCTTTGATGGTGAATGTGCTGCAGATCTCCAGGAAGTGTTGGAGATGGGCACTTGCATCTTCATGTGCTTTCCCACAAAACTGGTTAGCTTGCACTGTGTTGATCAAGGCTGGCTTGAGCTCGAATCCTTCTTCTCCCAAATTGACTGCTGGTCCAGTCCTAATGTTGGTAGTGGTTGGAGTGGAGAATTCACGGAGAGTCTTGTTGGCCATGGCTTCGAACACTGGTGTCAAACTTCTTGGTTGGTCTTCTTCTAACAAAGTGGTTGGGGATTTCTTTTTCCTGAGCTTGGCTCTGGCTTGTCTTATTATCTCTTCTGGATTCTCAACGTAGTTTGTCGGACGAAGATATCCAGACATGCATTAACCTGTAATAAGATATTCATGAATAGACAAAAGATAGGGTAAGCATGTTTGAGTAAAAGATCAGTGTGTCTCAATTATCACATGTGTAAGATTGTTCCTAGATATTCAATATGTATTATTCTAAACCTCCTTTGCCTTCCCTGGCAACGATGCTAGAAATACTTGTTGACATCTCTAACACGATTACAAACAAGGTAGGTCAAACCCTTCCTTAGCAAAGGCATTAGAAATGTTCGGGACATCTCTTAGCATTGCTTAAGCCAGGTTGTCATCCCCAACACAATACCAAAAGATGTGGTTGTACTTATGATCATAGCAATTATAAAATATAAATAAAGGTTATCCATAAGCGCACAAATAAAATACACCCGTTGTAGCATTTCACCCAGGAAAGTTCTAGGTATCATTATTTATAATTCTACCACTGGGAAGGCACTTGGAGGTATAAGAATAAAAACTATAACTTACACTTGTGATAAGAGTTCCACTAGATTAGTCTCAAAACAGGGATCAATCATATCATAATAAAGGATAATTAATAACATATCATGGTAATTCTAAAAGGGGTTCCACCGAGCATTTTCCTACTTGGGCATGACTCTAGGAAGAACTAGAAAATAAAGACTAACTCCTAGGGTTATTCTAACTATAGGTCATTGAGCTACATCAATTAGTGCAATTACATTTAGCAATCATGGTCAAGGTAACCTCATATTCATACTCAAGAGACATTGCTAAGGTGGATCAGGAACAGAGCAAGATATCACCCTGCAACTCAGCCTTGCTAATCCTATATTCGGGGAGTGGACTACAAAGGACTCAATGAAGCTATAATAGTCACCTTCGCGATCTACCACATGGCCCGGAACATAGGGAGCACTCACAGATAGATATTATCTAAGCACCACGCTCACACAACTTCTACCACCCACCCCTTGATCATCGGAATGAGCGCTATACGAACAAGAGTATAAACACAAAACTACTCCAACTATACTAAACATATAATCAACATAGGCAATGAACATTATAATTATGAATCTAGAATTATACCAAGTCCTATCAAGTATTCAACTCATACACAAACTAGAACAAGAACTAGAGGATCAACATGAACTAGACAAGAACACAATGAACTAGATGAACTAGAACAACGAACTCGACAAGAATATGATGAACTATAAGATGAACAAGATGAACTAGTAGAACAAGTAGACAAACTAGAAGATGAACACAATGAACAAATAGCACAAATAGATTAATAATGTTGAATACAAGAGAGAATTACAAGGCTATACCTAGCCTCCTCGCAACTAGATCCGGAATCCAAGCGTTGCTTGCCTCCTCTAATTCCTATTCTTATATTCTAGCTATGCCCTAGTTGGTGGAGCTCTAGGTTATCCTTTCGAGGGACTACCCTAAACTAAACAATGATGGATGATAGATTGATTGATTATTCTAGGGGTCTGCCTCTGCTTATATAGCCCGGTGTGATGAACCGCAACCCTCGGATCAAACTGACATGAAACAATGGTCAAGATGCATCGTAGAGATCGGTTGGAGGCAGCCACGCAAAAGGGGACCCACTTGGCAGGGGAGCCAGGCTAGCCGGCCTAACATGTGGGGCCACTCGGCCCCACCTGGCGGCCGCCGAGCCTCTGCTTCATTCTCGTGCCTTCTGGTGTCTTCTACATCCTTCTAGTGCCACTTTCCGATCCGTTCGCGTAATGAGTCATGTCTTAAGTGGATTCCTTCCTTCCTAGCTTCCAGATAAATCCTTGGAAAAGATTATTTCACAAAGCTATAGAATCTTGTCGGTTTAGTCCCTGGTCTTGTGATGATGATGGTTCTAGGGTCTTCTAGAGTCTTCCAAGTCATACGCATCGAGGACTTCTTCTCCGGTGCTCCAAATATGGCAAATGATATGTCCGTCTTGATCGTCTCGATGAGCTTTTCACAATGGTGTGCTCAGATTCTTCACTTGAGATACTTTTATATGGTGAAATACTGCATATCCTGCAAAACAAGTGAGAACAACACAACTCGTGGAACTCATTAGAATAAACCTCTATAACCCTACTTCACACATTATTTCAGACCTTTTCCTGAAGTAGTTGACGGTTAAAAATTGGAGTTAATTAACGTCAATAGGAATGCTGCCATGCTCTTCGAACCAGAGATGGCCAGACGCAATTGCGATCTGACAATGCCTAGCCTCTTTGGGTTTGTGGGGATGATGGAATGTGACCCTAAGTTTGTCTATGACCTCCTGTCGTTGACCCTAGGTGACACGGACTCCGAGTCTAGGTTCGAGGGGAGCTCTCACCTGGTGCGGGAGTGCAACATGTTGCACCTCTCAAAAGATGGGGTAGCAGCAGCAGGAGGCATGGAGGACGATGCCTACCTAATTCTGCGCACCCCCAGGGAGTAGACAGAGTACGAGAAGAGAGCCTAGAATGAGGCAAGGATCAGGAAGCTGAATAGGCAAATGAACATCGCAATGGCAGATGCCCTCGTCCACAACACCTCGATGCCTAGGGTGTGCGGGCGCGGGCATGGCACGTGTACGATCAGATCCAACGCGGCAAAGGGGAGACACCCATTTTTCTTGGAGCCAGCCAAAATGTCACCACTGCGTCCATGATCATGATAACAGCTCTAGAACACTTGATTGACAATGAAAAGCACATTCACAAGGAGCTATGAGATTTGCTAGAAGCCATGGTGGTACAGCAAGCTCAAAGCTCTATGAAGAGATGACACCCCGAGGCCAGTGTCATGCACGTATCCTCTGCGCGCTATTGACGGTAGTTACCATCCATCATAAACCATCAATATAACTTGAAATAATGAATGAAAATGATCACCAACATAGACTTAGGTGTTTAAACTGACAATTTCCATGAGTTTTAGTGAATCTGTGTTTTTAGCAGGGTTTATCCAGAAAATGGTCAAGTGGATCAAATTGTCAAACTAAATCACAATTATCCACGATGAAAATATCATTAGAAGGTTCCATAAGAGACCAGAAGGCACCCCTCAAAGTAGAGGACAGGACCTGTAGGCCACCCGACCCCTTAGGCCCACCTGTCATGCTCCGCTTCGACGTTGGTTCCTCCATCGCCTCCTAGATTGCATCTATACCATTTATTCAAGTTGGTTTGATCTGAGGGCTCAGAATTGATGCTCTGACCTATATATACCAGCCCTTGCCCCCCTCCTTGTGGAATTTGATCATAAGTTAAGATTAGATTAGAAATTAGGGTTTCTAGAGAGAAGAGAATAGAGCTCTAATTCTTCAAAGTTCTAGTATAGGCTAGCTAGCAAGATTTAAGTAGAGTTGGGCAATTGCTCTAGATTTCGGATTCACCGTCTGGAGGCTGGTAAAGCCATTGTATCTCTTTATATTTTGACTTTGTGCTACTTCAATACTATGTTTCTATCTATTAGGGTTATTGAAAGCCCAAATTTGGTTTTGGTAATTAATGACACCAAGTTGCTAATGTCATGTGTTAAGTGTTTTGAGTTAGGCATAAGCAACACATGTGATGAAGGTGTATGTGGCAAGGAGTGGTGGCCATAAGATCATAATGAGATAGTGCTTGGACATGAAATGATGATCATGGTGGAGATGCACATAAAATGAAGGACATGATGATCAAGTGGAGGAGAAGGATCTAAGAGCACAAGGCAAAGGTATAACCATAGGGTTTTCCTTTGGTCGGTCTAAGATGATTAGAGAAGTGATTGACCGGGTTTAGGATACATAGCCGACTATCAAGAGGGGCAATCACGGTTAGCTCGGGAATTAAGTGCCACTAGATCATTGTCTTGAGCATAAGCATTAGGATCTAGTAGAGAGCTAACATAACGCCTTGAAAATGTCTGTGAAATGCTAACACACATGCACATGGTGGTGTACACTTGGTGGTGTTAGCACACTTGCAAATGCAGTGGAGTTTAAGGGGTAGAGAGGGGTTTGGGTTCCTCTCTCCCTCCCGCCGAGCTTGCGAGGTGAGATTCGGTGCTTTTTGGGGAAGTGAAATGCCTATTTTCTACTGCACCGAAAGTTGCAAAAGAAACGGAGGCGAACGGCGATCACTGTGGTGACCGGACGCTGCACCGGACACGGTCACGGTTTGACCGGACGCGGTCGCGGTTTGACCGGACGCGTCTGGTCAGTTCTCAGCAGTTGTCAGGCACACGAGTGATAGGGTTTCCAACCAGCGCGTCCAGTCCCTCAAGGAACCGGAGCATCCAGTTAGGCACCTAGAGGGGCAGAACTGGTCGTAGAGCCGACCAGATGCGCGGCGCGTCCGGTCACGTGCGATCAGACGCGTCCGGTTGCGGTGGGAGCTTACTGGACTTTGATCAGATCCCAGGTGCAGCGTGTCTGGTCAAACGCTAGAGTGTGTCTGGTCACGGCAACGGTAACTTCTGACACGCACTGTTCACGCTTGTCTGGTAGTGACCGGACGCGTCCGGTCAGTACGTTTTTCACTGCGTCGTCTGGTAACGGCTAGCTGCGTACCCCTTCGCTATAAATAGAAGATGTCCAGGGTTTGAGGGGAACTCTTGCACATTTTGAGACCTAGAGACATCCTTTGAGCTAGAGAACAACCTCTCCACTCATCTCTTTGCTTAGTTGCACATCTTGAGTAAGATTGAGTGAGATTCAAGTGCATTGCTTGAGAGTTGCATTCTAGAGGCACTTGATCTTCGAGTTGTTGTGGATTTCTTGTTACTCTTTCATGTTTCCCGACACGGTAGACGGCTTGGAGCAGTGGAGGTGATTGAGCTCACAATTGAAGATTGTTGGAGCCCTCACCAAGTGTTGTAAGGGATTCTTGATCCTTCCTCGTGGGAGTTCGCAAATTAGATACTCTAGTGGAGCTCATGGCTTGGAGGATCCCTATCTTGTGTGTGGTTGTGTGGCGCCCACCGAGGGCTCATCTCTTGATAGTTGATTAGCTCGCGAACCGACAAGTGGGTGTATCACGACAACGAGGAGTAGCTTGCCGGGAAGCAAGTGAACCTCGATAAAAATCTTGTGTCATCTCGTTGCCGAGGATTTCTCTTGTGGTTAATCATTGTGATTGATTCTTTGAGTGCATTACTACTCTACATCATTGGTATAAGAATCAAGTCACTTGCTCTTTACTTTCTTGTACTAATCTTAGTGTAGCTTTTATCACATGGGAGTAAGTAGCTTAGTGACTTAGTCTTGTTGGAGTGTATTAGAGATCATAGCCTTGCTTCACTAGAATTGTATAGGTGGCTTGCATAGTGTAGTTGAGCTAGTGCTAGAATTAGCTTAGCCATCTTTTATACTAACATGGTTGTTTAGTGAAGCTTATAGATTTTAAATAGGCTATTCACCCCCCTCTAGCCATTTGGAACTTACAAGTGGTATCAGAGCCGAGGCACCATTTATTTGAGGCTTAACAACCTACAGTGAAAAAGAAATGGATCAATTAAGCTTGCACATCAACAACACCAAGAAGGCACCTCACTTTGATGGCACAAATTATGCATATTAGAAGGTTAAGATGACCGCACACCTCAAGTCAATCAATAGAGAAGTGTGGAAGGTCACCGAAACAAAATTTGAGGTTGCTAATCCGTAAGCACCTACACCGATGGAAGAGAAGAAGCTCCAATGCAATGACATTACCATTAGTGCTCTTCATGAGGCATTAGATGACAAGACATTTGAGCAAGTGAAAAACATAGAAGTTGCACATGATGCTTGGGCCAAGCTAGAAGAAACATTTGAGGGCACCGAAGGCACAAAGACCACTAAAGCATATAACTTGCAAGAAAAGTTTTCTAGCTTCAAGATGCAAGAAGATGAGAGTGTACCAAAAATGTTTCATAGATTGTAAGTCATTGTGAATTAGCTCAAGGCACTTGGTGAGGAGGTCAAGGACAACTAATTCTCTATGAAGTTCTTGAGAAGCTTGCCCAAGAGATTTGATACATTGATCACTGTGCTAGTGAGGACTACATTGAAGGATTCAACTCCTCAACAAGTAATCTAAGAAGTGATGACCGATGATTCATATAGAGAAGATGATGAGAAAGAGGAGTTGGTCAAAAATAAGTAGAAGGAAAGTGAGAAGAAGGATGATGAGAAGAAGAAGAGTGTGGCATTCAAAGCCACCACATCCAAGGGCAAATCCAAGATTGAATCATCAAGTGTTGAAGACTCAAGCTCTTATGATAGTGATGACATTGATGAGAAGATGGCTCTTTTTGTCAAGCAATTTGGGAAATTCATAAAGAAGAAGGGCTTTCGTGCAAGAAGGAGGAAGAACTCATCCAAGAAGAATGAGCATACCATGAGATATTTTAGATGCCATAGCAAAGACCATCTCATTGCAAAGTGTCCTTATGATAGTGATGATGAAGATGCTATCAAGGAGAGGAAGAAGTAAGAAAAGAAGGAGAGCTCTCATAAAAAGAAGAATGACTCTCATGTTGTTACATGGGATAGTGATGATTCCTCAAGTGATGATGAGGATGACAACAAGAGCAAGAAGAAGGGACATGCTAGCATTGCCATCCAAGAGAAGGTCTCCCTCTTTGACACTCCATCGTGCTTCATGGCTAAGGCCGCTAAGGTATCATCTGATGATGAGAGTGATCATGATAATGCTAGTGATAGTGATAGTGATGAAGAAGAATTCACTAAAGATGAACTAATCACTATGCTAGAAGATTGCACTCAACATTTTAAAGAATCTAGAAAGGAGTGCAAGGGCTTGCTTAAGGAAAAGAAAAACCTTATGCAAGAACTTGATGAGCTTAGAGCATCTTATGAGAGTCTAAAGGTAGACCATAAGAAGCTTCAAAAGTCTCACACTAAGCTTGAAGAAGCTCATTCCTCTCTAGTTGAAAAATATGAAAACATGCCAACTAATGTTGAGAAGGCTAAAACTTGCAACATAGGCATATCATGTGATATAATTGATGAATATTTTCATAAGCCTATCGTTATTGCTCCCACTAACCCTTCATGTAGCTCATCTACATCATCCTCATCTAGTAGTGACGGTTTCACTTGTGACTACACACTAATAGTTGAGAATGAAAATCTCAAGGAGGTAAAAGAACTCAATCACACCTTAGCTAAGGCTTATGGTGGTGAGGACCGCTTGCTTATGTGCTTGGGTAGCCAAAGGGTTTCTCTCTATAAAGAGGGATTGAGCTATAACCCCAAGAAAGGCAAGGCCCCTTTTGCTCCTCACAAGACTCGTTTTGTGAAGAACAATGGTAGCTATTGCAAAAGTTGTAAGCAAGTTGGTCACATAGAGAAACTTTGCATGAACAAGAAATCCAAAGCTAATGTATCCTCAATTAAGTTTGATTCCTTCTATATACTTACCAAGGATACAAATGGTGTTCATGTTAAGTTCATTAGTGCATCATGGATGGGCTCAAAGAAGAAAGCCATTTGGGTACCAAAGAGCTTGGTCACTAACCTTGGAGGACCCAAACAAGTTTGGGTACCTAAAAGGAATTGATCTTATCTTGTAGGTCAATTACAAAGCCGGAGGAAGGCATTGAGTGATTGATAGTGGGTGCACTCAACATATGACCGGGGATTCTTGTATGTTCAAATCAATTGATACAAGTCAAAATGGTGGTTTTGATGCTATCACTTTCGGCAATAACAAGAAAGGCAAGGTCAAGGGGCTCGGTAAAATTGCAATCTCAAATGACATGAGTATATCTAATGTGTTGCTAGTTGAGAGCTTGGATTTCAATCTTTTATTGGTGGCACAACTTTGTGATCTTGGCTTCAAGTGCATATTTGGTAGTGATGATGTTGAAGTCATAAGTGTTGATGGATCAAATTTGATATTCAAAGGATTTAGACATGGTAGCTTATACTTGATTGACTTCAATGATAGTGAGACACAATTGACATCATGATTGCTTAGCAAATCTAGTATGGGATGGTTATAGCATAGAAGGCTTGGTCATGTTGGCATGAAACAATTGAACAAACTTTTGAGGCATGACTTAGTTAGAGGCTTGAAAGATACGACTTTTGAAAAGGATAAACCATGTAGTGCTTGTCAAGCCGGCAAACAAGCTGGAAATGCACATCCTAGTAAGAGTGAAATGAGCACATCAAAGGCATTTGAGCTATTGCACATGGACTTGTTTGGGCCAATAATATACACTAGCATTGGTGGCAACAAGTATGGCTTTGTGATAGTGGATGACTACACTAGATACACTTTGGTGTTCTTTCTCTATGACAAGAGTGATGTACATGATCTATTCAAATCTTTTGTAAAAAAGGTGCAAAATGAGTTTGAGACTACCATCAAGAAGATTAGAAGTGACAATGGTAGTGAGTTCAAGAACACAAGAATTGAAGATTTATGTGATGATCTTGGAATTAGACATCAATTCTCACCAACATACACTCCTCAATCCAATGGTGTAGTTGAAAGGAAAAATAGAACCTTGATTGATATGGCTAGATCAATGCTTAGTGAATACAATGTGAGTCATTCTTTTTGGAGTGAAGCCATCAACACGGCTTGCTATTGTAGCAACCGTCTCTATTGCCATAGGAAGCTTGGAAAGACACCATATAAGCTATTGAATGGAAGAAAGCCCAACATTGCATACTTTAGAGTGTTTGGTTGCAAATGCTATATTCTTAAGAAAGGCACTAGATTGAGCAAGTTTGAAAAGAAATGTGATGAAGGATTCTTACTTGGTTATTCTACCACAAGCAAAGCATATAGAGTTTGGAATCTCACAAATGGCACCTTGGAAGAAGTTCATGATGTTGAGTTTGATGAAACCCAAGGGTCTCAAAATGAAGCTCAAAACCTTGATGATGTGAGAGGAGATCAATTGTCAAATGCAATGAAGAACATGGACATTGGTGATGTTAGGCCAAGGCAAGTTGATGATGATGATATTCATGTGATCAACCAAAGTGTGCAAATTGATACAAATCAACCAAGCTCTAGTGGTACTCATGATGAAGCTCAAGTTCAAGATCAAACAAGTGGAAGTAATCAACTCCCAATACTCCAACCTACTAGTATTGCAAGAGATTATCCATTGGACCAAATCATTGATAGAATTCAAAGTGGTGTTCAAACTAGATCAAGGCTAGCATCCTTTTGTGAGCATTACTCATTTGTGTCACTTGAAGAACCTAAGAAATTAGAAGATGCTTTAAAGGATTCCGATTGGGTAAATGCCATACATGAAGAACTAAACAATTTTGCTAGAAATCAAGTTTGGAAACTTGTTGAGAGGCCAAAGAACTATAATGTGATTGGTACTATGTGAGTCTTTAGAAACAAGCAAGATCAAGATGGCATGGTTGTGAGGAACAAAGCAAGATTAGTAGCACAAGGATACACTCAAGTTGAGGGTCTTGACTTTGGAGAGACATATGCACTCTTGCAAGATTGGAGGCTATTAGAATCTTATTAGCATATGCTTGTGCACACAACATCAAGCTCTATCAAATGGATGTCAAGAGTGCATTTCTCAATGGCTACATCAATGAAGAAGTTTATGTTAAGCAACCTCCCGGTTTTGAAGCTAAAGAAGGCATTGTATGGTTTGAAGCAAGCACCTAGAGCATGGTATGAGAGATTGAGGGACTTTCTTCTCTCTAAAGGGTTCAAGATGGGAAAGGTTGACACCACTCTCTTCACCAAGAAGCTTAGAAATGACTTGTTTGTGTTGCAAATCTATGTGGATGACATTATCTTTGGATAAACAAATCAAGACTTTTGTGAAGAGTTTGGAAATATGATGACAAATGAGTTTGAAATGTCTATGATTGGAGAGCTTAGTTACTTCCTTGGACTTCAAATCAAGCAAATGAAGAATGTCACTTTTGTATGTCAAGGGAAGTACATCAATGACATGATCAATAAGTTTGGATTGCAAGATGCTAAGCCAATGAATACACCAATGGGCACTAATGATCAGTTGGGTACTGATGCTAGTGGAAACATGGTATATCAAAAGCAATACCGGTCTATGATTGGAAGTTTACTCTATGTCACCGCTTCTAGGCCGGATGTGATGTTTAGTGTGTGCAAGTGTGCAAGATATCAAGCTTCACCTAGAGAAAGTCACTTGAAAGCAACCAAGAGGATATTGAGATATCTTAAAGGCACTCATGATGTTGGATTATGGTTTCCAAAGGGGTCTAATTTTGAGTTGATTGGATATTTAGATTCTGACTATGGTGGTTGCAAGATTGATAGAATGAGCACAAGTGGCACTTGTCAATTACTAGGAAGGTCTCTTGTTTCATGGTCATCAAAGAAACAAAATAGTGTTGCACTATCTACCGCTGAGGCCGAATACATTAGCGTTGGTAGTTGTTGTGCACAATTGCTTTGGATGAAGGCCACCTTGAATGACTTTAGAATCAAATTCAAGAATGTGCCATTGTTTTGTGATAATGAGAGTTCTATCAAGATGACTCAAAATCTGGTTTAACATTCAAGAACCAAGCACATTGACATAAGGCATCACTTCATAAGAGACCATCAACAAAAGGGTGATATTAGCATTGAGAGCATTGGCACCGAAGATCAACTAGCCGACATATTCACAAAGCCACTTGATGAGAAGAGATTTTACAAGTTGAAGAATGAATTAAACATACTTGACTTCTCTAACTTGAAATGAGTGCACCCCCATATTCTTATATGACATGCCTCTTGATGAGGACATCGCCACGCTGGACACACTGATGTTATGGTCTTTTCCAAGTTGTAATTCGTCCCCAACTCAGCTACCACGTCACCCTCGGATTCAGCAGACACGTCGTCACTGTTTTGGTCATAACTCTCTCATACGACATCAAAACGGGGCGTTCTTGGATGCGTTGGAAAGGGGACGACGACGTCGTCGTTTTGGATCTAGTCCCAGCTCCAGAAGGTCCGTGGATTATTCTGTGTGACCACGTCAAGGTGCTGCGTCACCTATTTGGGCCAACTTGGCCATGTATCGTGTCGAGCCTTAAGCCCAAGTTGTGGATGCCCAACCCTTGGCCGTTCCCAACCCTAGGTCGAGTCTTAGACTATAAACACAGCCACCGCTGTTGTTAGACAATCGGGTTTTGTTTAGAGTTTAGTTTTCCATCGAGAAACTGAATCGTTCATTGTAACTGTGGTGACAAATCCTTTTACAGTGATCTAGGGCCCCCGTTCTTGATCTCCTCCACTGTGTCGATTAGTCCTTTGGAACCGAGTTCTTGAACCCTCTATTGATATTCGCATCATTCATATTTGCAATTTTAGATTGCGTGTTTTTACCTTCTTGCTTGTGTTCTTCGATTCGCTTGCAGGAAAAGCCTTCTTGGCGAGGTCAATCAAGTTGTGCTTGGTTGATAACCAACGGAGCAGTGGTGTAATGGTTGCAGGGTTCGAATCGTGTTTGATTTGAAGCCGGATCACCAATGTCAAGATCTCCACAAATCGAACTTACTGGTTACCTCTCGGAAGATCGGGATCGCCAACGTCGAGATCTCCACAAATCGAACTTACCGGTTACCTCTCGGAAGATCGGGCCAGTATTCATCACCTCTCCTCCAACATAGCAAGGTAAAGTTGTTTGGCATATCATTCATACTTTGCTAAGGACATGGTTAGAACATATAGACATATTTGCATGACAAATAGGCTCATTCATGAAAATCAAATGATTTTTGATGTATGATTTTTGATGTATATATGGTACCACTATTGCTTCTATGTTTGATTGATCTAGTGGTAGCATATGACATATTTGTGGGCTTGCAAACCTAGTGTTGAATCTAGAAAATGAGCTCATGATGTGTAATTCAACATGGTCAAGATAACCCTTATACTTTATGAGGTGTGAAGAAGCTTGTCCTTGGATCAAACCAAATTACATATTCTAGGCAAGTGATCTAGATTGAACCATAATTTGGACTCCCTCATATTGATTGACTTAACTCTCACTAAAATTGGCACCTTTTTGATGATTGTTGACAAAGGGGGAGAGAAAAGTCACAAAGATAAAAAGTTAAGTTGCAAAGAGGGAGAAAGATATAATAAGGGGGGGAGAAATCAAGGGATCAATTAAAATTGAGTACACGAGTAGGGGGAGCAAGCTCATGAATCGTTTGTTGCATTTGTATGTGCATTAACATGATGAATTGTTGCATTGCAAAGATTAAATTCATATTCATGATTGTATGGTGATTGCTAGAAATAGAACTTGAATGATGATTTGTTAAGAGTACCTTTACAAGTGGTATCTAGACACCTTTTGCTTATAATGTTGATCTCATGGTAGTGTTTGTGATCTTTACAAGTGATGTATTATAAGTGGTGTCTAGCTACATCAATACTAGTAACTCTCCCAAAATTAAAATCCATACATATGTGCACAATTGAACCCAACTCAAGGAAGCACATATGTAGGGGGAGCTAATACTATCGAAATTGAAAATTGATTTTATTTCATATCTTTGTGATGGTTGTCATCAATTACCAAAAAGGGGGAGATTGAAAGTCCAAATTTGGTTTTGGTAATTAATGACACCAAGTTGCTAATGCCATGTGTTAAGTGTTTTGAGTTCGGCATAAGCAACACATGTGATGAAGGTGTATGTGGCAAGGAGTGGTGGCCACAAGATCACAAAGAGATGGTGCATGGACATGAAATGATGATCATGGTGGAGATGCACATAAAATAAAGGACATGATGATCAAGTGGAGGAGAAGGATCTAAGAGCGCAAGGCAAAGGTATAATCATAGGGTTTTCCTTTTGCCGGTTAAGATGATTAGAGAAGTGATTGACCGGGTTTAGGATACATAGCCGACTATCAAGAGGGGCAATCACGGTTAGCTCAGGAATCAAGTGCCACTAGATCATTGTCTTGAGCATATGCATTAGGATCTAGTAGAGAGCTAACATAATGCCTTGAAAATGTTTGTGAAATGCTAACACACATGCACATGGTGGTGTACACTTGGTGGTGTTAGCACATTTGCGAATGTGGTGGAGTTTAAGCGGTAGAGAGGGGTTTGGGTTCCTCTCTCCCTCCTGCGGAGCTTGCGAGGTGAGATTCGGCGCTTTTTGGGGAAGTGAAATGCCTATTTTCTATTGCACCAGAAGTTGGAAAAGAAACGGAGGTGAACGGCGGTCACTGTGGTGACCGGACGCTGCACCGGACGCGGTCACGGTTTGACCGGACGCGTCCGGTCAGTTCTCAGCAGTTATCAGGCGTGCGAGTGATAGGGTTTCCAACCGGCGCGTCTAGTCCCTCAAGGAACCGGAGCATCCAGTTAGGCACCTAGAGGGGCAGAACTGGTCGTAGAGCCGACCGGACGCGCGGCGCGTCCGGTCACGTGCGATCGGACGCGTCCGGTCACGGTGGGAGCTTACTAGACTCTGACCGGACGCTAGGTGCAGTGCGTCCGATCAAACGCTAGAGAGCGTCCAGTCATGGCAATGGTAACTTCTGATGCGCACTGTTCACGCTTGTCTTGTAGTGACCGGACGCGTCCGGTCACCCTGACCAGTGCGTCCGGTCAGTATATTTTTCACTGCGTTATCCGGTAACGGCTAGCTGCGTACCCCTTCGCTATAAATAGAAGATGTCTGGGGTTTGAGGGGAACTCTTGCATATTTTGAGACCTAGAGACATCCTTTGAGCTAGAGAACAATCTCTCCACTCATCTCTTTGCTTAGTTGCACATCTTGAGTGAGATTGAGTGAGATTCAAGTGCATTGCTTGAGAGTTGCATTCTAGAGGCACTTGATCTTCGAGTTGCTGTGGATTTCTTGTTACTCTTCCGTGTTTCCTGACATGGTAGATGGCTTGGAGCAGCGGAGGTGATTGAGCTCATAATTGAAGATTGTTGGAGCCCTCACCAAGTGTTGTAATGGGTTGTTGATCCTTCCCCGCGGGAGTTCGCAAATTGGATACTCTAGTGGAGCTCATGGCTTGGAGGATCCCCATCTTGTGTGCGGTTGTGTGGCGCCCGCCGAGGTCTCGACTCTTGATAGTCAATTAGCTCGTGAACCGATAAGTGGGTGTATCACCACAACGAGGAGTAGCTTGCCGCGAAGCAAGTGAACCTCGGTAAAAATCTTGTGTCATCTCTTTGTCGAGTATTTTTCTTGTGGTTGATCATTGTGATTGATTCTTCGAGTGCATTACTTCTCTACATCATTGGTATAAGAATCAAGTCACTTGCTCTTTACTTTCTTGTACTAATCTTAGTGTAGCTTTTATCACATAGGAGTAAGTAGCTTAGTGACTTAGTCTTGTTGGTGTGTTTTAGAGATCATAGCCTTGCTTCACTAGAATTGTATAGGTGGCTTGCATAGTATAGTTGAGCTAGTGCTAGAATTAGCTTAGCCATCTTTTATACTAACGTGGTTGTTTACTGAAGCTTGTAGATTTTAAATAGGCTATTCACCCCCCCCTCTAGCCATTTGGACCTTACAGTTATAACCCTGGGGTGTCTCAAGGTGCTGATTAGATGGTAGGCCACGTGGCCTGCAACTCATTGGATTGACGATGGCCCAAACGACTGAGGTCTAGCAAGGATGAGCACGCTACCCCAACACCTAGGCTAGGGTCGCAATGACCCTTTCTCCTGCCTTATCCTCATGAAAGAAGCATGACCTCTCCCCCATCATGACCCTTGGGCAGGATGGGGAGAGATCGAGCGTGGCTCGGTATGCTTGCTCTGACAAGAGTGGGCATGCTACATTGACCTCACAACGGTGGTAACGGGTACGATGCCCACCATCCAGATACGAACTAACAGGATGCATGTGCCATCCCACCAACTATAGGATGGGATCCGTGACAAGGGTCTCGACGAAGAGACCTTCCCTGCTGGCGGAGTGGCCTGACCCCAATGATCAGAGTCATGGCCCTCAACCCCAAGAGGTGACCAGATGAATGACGACCTAGGGTAGGTACCTACTTTGGGTACGACACCCTAGGGAACCTGGAGGCGACAACAAAGACCATGACGAACACCACATTGCATAGGATAGTTGGCAAACCACGGATGTGCCTATAGTGCCCACCATGGCCGGCATAGTAACACCACGTATTGCTCTACCACAACATGGCCACAAGACCATGACGATGGTCACGCCCGGACGGACACTAGAAGATGGCATAGCTTGCAAGCCAAGTTAGTTAGGACCTTCATTAGGCTCTTGACACTTCGGTCGGGGGAACCTCCTCTTTGTATCAAGCCCTGGCCCTGAACTCTATATAGGGGCAGCCACGACATCCACCTCAGGATCATCTTCCCATTCTTCATCCTCTACCATTCCTTCCATTCACCATAGCAGTAGGGCTCCTAAAGCTTCTCTTTGGGTTGTCCCTCGCCTAGCATAGGTTCTACCACCTCTTTCACCATTCTTGCACCACCCATTGTAAGAACTTCAGAGCATTCGTGCGAGGAACATGCACTCGATCTTCTCAGAGATTGGATGTAGGGCTCTGGCCTAAACCAATATAAATCCTCATATCTATTGGATGCTACCATCGTCTTCCTAGAGAAGCGTGACAATCGTATAAAATTACCAGTCTGGTTTATGAAACACCGATAGTTGGTGCACCAGGTTGGGTATAGTCGCGCACTCTCATTTTATTAAGGAAGGAAGCGATGGGTCCTTGCACCGCCGGTGGACTTGCTGGTGGAATGGCCTGCGGTGGTCACATCCATCGTGAAAAAAATGAGTTCATCGGCGCCAACGGACCAGCGCCCGCGTCCACCATCCGCCATAGTCCGGACCTCCACCTTGGAAATCTGAGTTCCACGGCCTATGGTGGACACACTCTCGGAACTGCCCTCGGGGGCTACATTGTCATGGAACCATCCAAATTATAAGAGCATAAGCACAAAAACAATCACCGAAGTGATCAAATTCTCACACTTGAGCTCATATAACTCTGGTAGTCCAATGAAATCATGAGGGATTTCAAACTAACCAACATACAAGCCAAGATCATAGTGATTCAACATAACATGTCACATGTTACATCCATTTCATAAGTAATTCAATATACATCAGAGTTCAACATAGTTATTACAACTTAAATTGAAAAGTAGTGGAAGCAAAGTATTTTGAAACTAACATTACTCTTATTTCAAATACATGCCAGTACTAAGGTCAAATCCAACAAAAGCATTATAAACAAGATAACTCATGAGGATCATGCCCATGATCACACTCCGCCACTATGGCAAGAGCCATCTAATTCTTGTAGTATCCATGATACATCACAACCTAAAACAAGTGGGAATAAACCCTGAGTATGAGAATGTACTCAACTAGACTTACCCGTCAAAAACCAAAAATAAAGTGACACCAAGGAGTATGCAAGGCTGATATAAAGTGGGGCTAGCTTGACAACATTTTGCATAAAAGCTTAGTACAGATAATTAATCATTTAATGCTTAAGCATCAAGTTAATCATCATGAACCTATCATCTAGATTAGCACATGTACTATAGCAATCACTTTATTAGGAGCAAACAACATTAACCATAGTAGGTATAAATTGAGGCAACATTTAAATCATCATCCAATTAACCATCCATTCAATTAATTGAATCTATGTTGCCACTACTCAAGTCAAGTGCTCACTAACCGGGAGCGATGACGATTCGAATCGAATTCCTATCCAGCTGGAGGGGTATTTCTAACACTCACCGAGACACGCCTCGCGAAGGCTGCTTAGGTCACCTTTGGTACAATTCAGGAATTGCGGGTTTGACTGATGCCGCATCCCCAAGGGCAACACTCTGTCAGGTGATAGGGACTTTAACCCCCTTGGTCTCACGCCAATGTCCCCAGGCACATCCTTACTTCCTCCAGAATGCGCACTTGACCCCTCGATTCCCGGCCTGAACTGTATTACTCAGCTTCACGGTCGGAACGGCTTATCTGGCCAACTAAGTGTACACTGCGTTTAACATGACTCAAGGACGTACAGTGAATCGGTCCTTAAATGACTCAGATGGGGATAGAACCACACCCAAGACCTCCATGCATTGTTGCTTCACTATCATCATCCCACCCGGTCTCATTTCATTTTATTAACACATGTTTCCCTTCCACGATAGCAAATATAGCCAACTGTGCCATGTATAAGTATCCCTAAAGCTCATAGGTGACAGGAAATCACCTGACTTCTACCGCTTTAAAGCAGGGCTAAGCAATTACTCGAACCTGAACCTAAATAGGATTCGAGGTATACTTTTGGACAAGGATAGGATATATATGCAGCAAGTGTTTTCATTCAACACCTATCACTTAATGCAACAATACATATAACATATATACTCAATTGCATTTTTAGAAATTAGGAGGCTTATAATGCTCTAGGTCTTACTTGGGATCCAACTCAAGTCAGTGTTTGTCAAATGACACTCGCTTGGCGAGCATCCCCCATTCTAGCACTTGTCCGATCCTTCCATCTCCGAGATAGGTCCACCAACACCATCTTCGGGTTAGATCCACATCACATCCTTCACGTGGTGCATCTAGCGTACCTAGATGAGATGCAAGATGCAAGCGTATGAATACATGGGAATGCAATAGATGATGCATTACACACTAATCAAGGCAAGTACAAGGTTACGCTAAATACAGATAAGCACTTCACATTGCTTAATTAAACATCACACCACCTATCATGCTAAGATAGCAAGAGAAGCAATACCAAACATGACACAAGATTTACAAAGCCTCAGATGTACTAACTTCATCACCAAGGACATGAATCACACTTAGCAATAAGCAAGCAAAGTAACCAAACATCCATGTATTTTCAGAAATTCTAGACATACATGCAGTAGCTGAGTAAATCAATCATATTTGGAGTTCTACAAATCCAAATGACTTGCAAGAAGACATTATGGAAATCTTATGAAATTCTCTACATTTAATTTATAATCACCTAAGCCTAATTCCCAAGTTTAATAGGTTGAAAGGATGAAACTACAGAATCTGGTCTGCTCCAAACAGAGAGCAACCAAATCTGGGACCTGACTTTAAACATCTATAACTCAAAAACTACTTGGCCAAATGCCACTAAATTTTAATACAATATATTTTAATGAGTTAGCTACAACTTTGTTATAAACAACTTTCCCAACAAACATCATTATTAAGGTGTAGTTAAGTAAGTCCCAGAAACTGTCCAGAACCCACTATAATTGGATTATAAAACATGATAACACTTCACTACACCTATGAAATGAAACCTGAGCATAACCAAGTTTACTAACATTTTATACTCGTCACATACATGCTAGAAAACGTTATGGCTAAGCCCATATCATTTATTTAATTGCATGTATTAATTTATTTTAGATGCTTAGATAAAATTATAAACATATACCCAGAGTGCACAGTAATTTCTACAAAAATTACAAAAGTTCCCAAATACACCCAATATACTATTGTACAAAGTTTAGATCATTTGCATGAGTAAAACAACCTTTATGAAAAAGACAAGTAGCTTAAGCTAAATAACCCTAGAGAGCAAGTTAAACCCATATCTCACTCATACAACATTCAAAGCTCCTGAAATTTTAGCCACAGTTCCCACATAATCTCTGGAGACTACCAGAAAATTTTCACCTAAATTGGAGCACCACAACTCATGATATAAAAATTACAAGCAACATAATGTAGATTTTCTTATTTATCAAGGTCAAACCAAAACCTTAAGAAAACAGTGAGCAACTAGTGTGTTTAATATTTTTCCTAGCAAGTACATGTCATCATAAAACTAACAAAACAAGAATCACTATTTTTGGAGTTCTAAAACTCAAGATATGGCTCTGGTCAAGTTTGTAATCATTTTTGGAGTACTTTTTGAGGTTAAATAAAAACACCAGAAAACTTCTACTAACATATAACATATTATGATTGTACTGCAAAGACCTTTTCTCAAGGTTTCCAAGAAGTCCACATTTTCTATTTTTGGAATTTCCTAGCATGAGATACGGATTTTCAAAGATCGACACAAAATCTGAAATTCAAAAGACAAAATAAACCAAACCCTTCTTAAATGTTAAATGTACCCGAACCGGTACACAACTATGCCACTATTAACGCTGACCTGCGGGACCCGCTGCCCAGATGGGCCCACTTGCCATACACCTAGAGAGAGAAAGAGAAACAGGAGGGCCTCTTCTTCCTCAGGCGCCTGGAGCAGAGGGGTTGGGGGCGTCGGGTCGGTTTCGCCGGCCGACTGCCGGCGGCTCGACGGCGGCGGTCGAGGGCCTCGACTGGCCTAGGCCCTGACATACCTACCTGTGCCTGTGGGTGTTCACGGCTTGCCTAGGTGTGGCCGGTGGCTGCCAGAGCTCTGCTCGGCCAGCAAAATAGGGGAGGAGGGCCAAGCCGATTCCGGTCGATGAGGTCGCCATCGGCGGTGGAGCAACCCGGGCTTCGCGTGCATCCACAGGAGGTGGTGGCTCACCTCGCAGTGACCTAAGGTGGTCTCGCCACGGTGACCGGTGACCCGATGGCCGATGCTCCGACGGCAGCCAGCTACGAAAGCGGAGTCAGCGAGGCGAGGAACCCGAGAGGTGCGGTGAGGTGCAAGGAATGCGTTGGCGCAGTCAGCTTGGGTGGAGAATGGGTAGAGCAATGCCTGCAGCAGCAGTGGCACTCCTGCATGGGAGCCGACCATGGCAGCCATGTCTATGCATGACTAGGCAAGCATAGAGAGAGGCAGAGAGATGAGGAGAGGGCGAGGAGGAGATGGGGAGCTCGGCCTTGGCCTCTCCCAATGACCCAGGGCGCAACACATGCGGCAGCGAGCAGGGCACGCAGCAGCAATGGCGGGCGCACTTTGTGCATGATGGCCACGTCCTGGCCATGAGTCGCCCTTGGAGGCATATCCCCGAACAGGTGGCGGTCAGCGAAGTGAGTAAGGTGGGCACTGGTTTGGGCCATCTATGTGCCGATTTTGGACCTAGGCCATGAAGCAAAGTCGGAGCCCACTCGATGCCCTATAATTTCCATTAAGGGACCCAAGTCATTAGGACAATAGATTAGGAGATAATTAGCATCTAAGTTAGCAATGTCAACAAAATAATGACCAATAAGGAAACTGTTGATATTGGTTACGCACACGAAAGAATCTAAGAAAAATAAACCACAAGCGCACGGATATCGGTGAGCACTTCACCCGAGAGATATTTCCATAGTATTGTATTTGTTTTATCCGCTAGGAGAAAGCGTGCGATGACTAACCTAAGTCTATAGTTAACCCCTAGGCCGCACTACAAGGTAGCGAAGATATAAGCGATTAGAGAAGACTACTATGACAGTCTAGTTCCAACCTATGGTAAGCTATGAAACTACCGTTCTATAGGGACATACCATTAGAAAAGAGACACCACAGAGGATGCTTAACCAGGGCTTGGGTCCTATCAAACCTTCTGACGGGAGGAGGCTCCAAAGGTAATAATGGGATTGTCATGTCCCACGCTACTACACACTAATCTGGCCAGACAGGGGATATCTATGATTATCCAAGGCTAAGCACTACGCTTACGCTACACATGATTACTCTACCCTCTACCATGGAATAGAATTGTAATAGAACCAACCAAATTATAAGAGCACAAGTACAAAAACAAGCACCGAAGCGCTCAAATTTTCGAACTTGAGCCCATATAATCCCGGTAGTCAATCGAAACCACGAAGGATTTCAAACCAACTTGCTTACAACCAAGATCACATCATTCAACATACAACATCATACGTTACATTTCACAAGTAGTTCCAAAATAAGTTTACACACACGGAGTCGCAATTATTACAAACCAAGTTTATAAAGTAGCGGAAGCATACACACACCAGTTGTTTAACTACTGCCAGTCTTGTTGATCAACAACCCGCAAAAGCATCAGGAAAGTACATAAAAGATGATCACGCCCTAGTGATCTAGTCTTCGTCACCCGCAGAGTGGAGACAAGTTTTGCAGAAGCCTTGATAGAGCATATCATCTGCAACCGGAGAGAATAAACCCTGAGTACTGGAATGTACTCAGCTAGACTTACCCGTCGAAACAGAAAATAAGAGACACCAAGGATCATGCAAGGCTTTCATAAGTGGAGCTGGCTGACATTACCTTTTACGGAAAAGCATAAGTAATTTGAACTCTTTTAACCTGTACTAGCAGTTATTTTTAGCATTAACCTGTCATCTATCTTAGCACCTGTACTAAACATTTACTTGAGTATAATCAAACAACATTATTATTATATCCATAGCAGGTATAACATTGTGGCAACATTATATCATTCACTTAACCATCTGTTCATTTAATGAGATCTACGTTGCCACTGCTCAAGTCAAGTGCTCACTAACCGGGAGCGACGGCGATTCGAATCGAATTCCTATCCAGCTGGAGGGGTATTTCTAACACTCACCGAGTCACACCAGGCGAGGGCTGCTCAGGTCACCTTTGGTACAGTTTAGGAGCCGCGGGTCTGACTGATGTCGCATCCCCAAGGGTGACACTCTGCTAGGTCATAGGGACTCTAACCCCCCCTTGGTCTCACGCCAATGTCCCCAAGCACATCCTTTCTCTCCTCCAAGAAGTAACCTACCATTCGATTCCTGGCCTGAACTATATTACTCGGATTCGTGGTCGGAACGACTTATCTGGCCAACTAAGTGTTATACTGCGTTCAACATGACTCAAGGACGTACAGCGAATCGGTCCTTAAACGACTCAGACGGGCATAGCTCCGCACCCAAGACGTGAAGTGTCTTGCGGCTGCACTATCGAACTCCCGCCCGGTCTCAAATTCATTTTTAGGCATGGTTCCATTCACGATAGCGATCATAGCCACTCGTGACCCATTCCTAGATCTCGCGGATGACCGGAAATCACCCGACTTCTACCGGACTAAGCAGGGCTAAGCATTAACACGGCCTAAACCTAATTTAGGGTGTAAGTATGATATCTGGACAAGGACAGGTGTAATGCAACAAGTGTTTCCATACAACTCCTACAACTTAATGCAGTAAACAAGTAAAAGTACTCAAGAATTATATTTCAAATGATTAGGTCAGCATGCACCGGGGCTTGCCTTTTAGAAAGGTCGAGGGCTGGTGGTCGGGACACTCGGGTAGGTCGTCAACGGCGTGCCCTTCGATGGCTGCTTCGTCCGGTTCTCCCGGCTACTCCTGGACTTCCTCTGGAATCACTTGCTCGAATTCGAGGAGCGTTACCCCCTCCGGAACACCTATTGCATGAGTGCACAATAAATATCATGGATGCATAATGGGTGCAACATGCTCGAAATGAAATGCATTTCAGCAATAAAAGTACTCTATTCAAGTCACTTCATCAATACGTGCAAATCTCTTCTCCGGTGGAGAAGTACTTACCTAATCTACCCAACCAAAGATATAGCTGTTCTTCTTCGGTTAAGGCCCTAGCACCTAACAATTACAAGAGTAGCATTACTTAGGTTACCACATCCAACACCAAAATATCACAGTAAGACATTCTGGACAGCAGCTCAAAGATTCTAACATAACTGAAGATTCCTAACTCCAAAAGATATGATCTAAGACAATCTGGAAAGCTTAAGAAATGCACTTCAATTCATTTTCAGATCTCAACCCTAAATTCCTAAGTTTTCCATGTCGAATTTCATAAGTTCCAGAATCTGTCCTCTCTAAACAGAGAGTAGCAAATTCTGGACTGTCACTTTAAACAGCAATAACTCCCAAACTACTAAGCCAAATGCTCCCAAATTTTGATACAAGCTAGTTTATCAAGCTTACTACAACTTTGGTATTTACAAGTTTTCCAGCAACCACCTTTATCAAAGGTCAAACCTAGAAATACTACCAGCTGTCTAGAAAACCTAGAATTGCAAAGATTAAATATTTATTTATGTGGCAAACATCCCTTAAGACCAAACTAATGTTACCACAAGTTCACATAGGTCACATAAACACCAGAAAGTAAGGTGTGCCCACCTAGAATATTTATTTATACTCATTTCTTAATTTACTTAAGTAATTAAGTGGAATTCTAAACATATAAGTAAACTGCTCCTAAAATTCTACAAAAATTACAGGAGACTCTATGAACCAAAAAGAGACCACTGTAAAAATTTGAACTAAAATTATTTACAGAAACTCCCTAAACAAAATTCACAAGCCCAAAAGGCTGATTTTTGTATAATTAACAAATCATATTAAAAAGTATCAAACAACAGATTTCATAATTTTCTTAGACACTCTAGGGTACCAAGACATTCTCCAAAAAGTTATAAGAACATTGCACATGTAGAAAAATTACTAAAATTCATTTAAGTATTTCCTAAAATAACAAGATAGCATTATAACTTAAAAAGTACTTAAGCACTAATGCCTAAATTTTTACCAAATCTAGAGAAAGTATAAATTAGCCTACCCACCAAATTTCATAATTTTTGGAATACTACAACTCAAGTTATGCATTTAACAAATTTGCCTTCATTTTAAAACACATTTCAAAGACCTATTTAAATCTCCCAGAAACTAAACATCCCATATCCAATTTATATTTTTCTAAAATACTACACATCATGCAGGGTCTAACAAAATTTACTTCACAATTTTTGAACTAGTAAAACCCTAGATATACATTTTCCCAAATCTTACTTAAAGCTGTGATAGAATAAAGAAAATGAAATAAATCTCATTTGAAACTGGGCCGGCCCGGGAACAGACACGGCCCATGACGCGCGCGGCCCATCCCGGACTCCCGCCCGTGCGCGTGTGGCGCTGACAGCATGGGCCCGCAGGCCAGAGAGAGAAGAGCGGAGGGGGAAGACGGCCGCGACTCCGGCGAGCTCTAGCTCGCCGACGACGGCGTCTCCGGTGAAGCTGAGCACACCGTCATGCTCACCACCCCAAACCGCACCGAGGCATGCCTTTTTCCCTAATGCTGCCGCACCAGAGCGCACCTGCCGACGACGAAGGAGGACACGGTGTTCCGGTGAGGGTGCGCCGGCGACGGCGAGGTCCCAACGCCCCGCCTAAGCTCGATACGAGCTTCCCTAGGGAACCAGGGCTCTAATGGAGGGAGAAAGGGAGGTTGGGGAGGGTCCTAGCTACTCTGACCACGGCGGCCTCGACTTTGACGAGGTCCCGCACATGGCGCGGTGGCGAAATCGGCCAATGCGGCCTTACCTTCGCTCCAATGACCCGTGGCAGTAGTGGAGATGGTAGGGGAAGACATTGTGCTGCTGCTGCTAGAAGGAATTGGGGCGTGGCACGATGACGACGGTGCATGAGCGCGAGAAAGCCCACGGCGGCAATGGCGCCTCGGTGCTCCGCTCCGGCTCGGAGAGGGCGAGAGAGAGGGCAGGGGCGTGAGTGAGGGTGAGTGGTGGCTCCGTGGCACCCCTTGAAGACGCCGTGACCCGACGGGTGGGGCCAAGGTCGGCGTACGGCTGCCACCGCGTGGCCACGCGTCGACGATGGCCTGCGGCCGGTCGGCCACGACAGTCATAGCCGAAGCCTGAACTTGACTGAATCGGTAACCCCGGGTTCGACTGACAGTCGAAGTTTGGGCTTCTATAACTCCTAATCTGGCTCGAGTTGGTGGTAGGTATTAACATCAAATTTGTAGAGCTATGTGAGGGCAACAAGTTTGTCAATTGGAGTCTGGGCTGGTTCGGCCTAGATTAGAAACTACAGAGCTCCAAAGTGGTGCACTTCGAAACTGAAACGTAGTTTCAGTCATTAAGCCGACTGAAACCCGATTTTCTAGACACCATATCTCCTAAACCATTTAGAACTAGGTGATGGTGATGTTGACAATGTTGTAGATCTAAGTGAGTACTATAAAAGTGTCAACATGAGTTGGAGCTGGTTTGGTCTGGTTTGTAAACTACAAGCTTCCAAAGTAGGTCACTGTAAAACTGGAGGGACACTTTTGAGACTTAGAAAAATTCTAAGTGTTGAGACAGCCCCTCTAGCTGACTTGTGGGCCATTTTTGAGCATGTTCTGGCCAGTTTCATGAGATGGTCATATTGAGACTTTTGTTCCCCATAAAATTCCCTACAACTTTGCTTAAGGGTGCTCCTCCATGCAAGGTCTCTAAGCTAGACTTTTTAATTGGTCAAACTAGAGCATCCTAGGGCGAAATGGTGGTCAACTACACCTTGGAGGGTATTTTGGTGATTTTGGTCAACATGAACCTTGCTCCATTAGTGACCCTAAGTATAACTAAGGTGTTGTGAGATATAATTAGCTACTCTCCCCTTTTGTTACACCAACTACCTAGTGTCACATGATGTGAGCCCAACAAAATTCTAAAAACAACCACATTAGTTGCAACCACATAAAATAACATGAAATGATGCATGCTTATGCTCATGCAAATGCAATACAATTATGGAGCTAAACACCTAAGGTGTTACAAGAATAGAGTAAACTTGTAAACCAAAGAACAATAATAATAATGTACTTACTTAGTATTAGAAGTTGAATTGTCGAAGAATCCTAGAACCAAGCCTTGGGATAGGATATTTGATCCCGCAAGTACAAGCTGGAGAGGAGACACCGACATGCCGGGCTTCCTCCAACTCATCCCTCCACTCTAGCTCCCTCAATCTAGAAGAAGAACTCTAATCTCACATAGAGACTATAAAGCTAATCTCTCTTGTATGTGCCCTAGGAGAGAAAATCCATTCAAGGGACCCCTCTCAGCTAACCCCAACTAGAGCAAAATGAATTAGGGTTTCATGGGATGCCTCCTCCAGGGGCCAGGGGCCTTGCTTATATAGCCCTCTAGGAAGCACCACAGCCGTCAGATGAAACCGACCTTAATGAATGATTATTATTCATCCTCAAAGGTGGTGGAGGTAGGATCCATGAGCTCACCTCTGATTGGCTCTGCAGGTGGGGCACCCGCCCCCACCCTTGGGCGGTCGCCCGTCTTCCGAGCCGGATTCGCCTCCCGTTTGGTCTAGAACCTTCTCGTACCTTCTAGATGACAGAAAAGTTGTGCATAGCCCTTTTGTCCCTATGTAAACCTGATATGTGGGCCTTCCTTGGTTCTTTTCAGCAGACACCCTGCAGAAATAGGCATTCATCAAAACTCATGAAATTCTGTCAGTAGATCCCCTATATCTATGTGGTAATTATTGTTTAGGTCTTTTTCATGTTTCGTTGATGGTTAAAATTGACACTTATCTACCTTCAACAACTCCCCCTAGCTTACCCTTTGCTCGTCCCTGAGCAAAGATAAACTCAGTGATGGATCAGGAGTTGCTACAATGCTTTCACGCCTCAAAAGTACACATGTGTTCAAACAAGAACTCTCCTCTAGATTAGAGTGAACTATCATGACTTTCAAACTTACCCATATTACCTTCCACCATGGGGCTTGTAGCCATCACTTGGGTCTTGAGCAGTTGAAAGACGGAACGGTTAAGTCAAGCGCCATGTTTCTAGCTCTTTGATCAACCATTATTCTGGAGTTTTGCATATTTTCAAATAAAACTTAGAGATTCCTTTGTATGACCCTCTCAAGTCTCTTATTTGTGGTATTTGTGGATCCTTACCAAGGCATTAATGGTGTATGCCTTCTCTCTTCTCTCAAGATATGTGGTATTTTTTGTATAAGGCAGAGTAACATTGTGCCTTCTCTCTCGCTCACCCTATAACTAATAGGCTTATGTGGAGCTCATAGGTGGGGAGACAGCTAATACATACTTGCAAACATTTATTGCACAGTCAAACCATGGATCCGGAGGAATGAGTCTAGCCATATAGTCAAATCAAGATGTGCATGTGTGTGGTTCTAAGTATATGGGTTGAATGGGTATATGGTGATAGTGGCAAATGGTGATGATGGTAGATGTATGTAGGAATGAAGGGGTAAAGAGATGATAATGGTGAATACCTAATTCTACTTTTGCTCCTTTGAAGAATTACACTCCTCTCTTGATCTTTGAAGAACTTTGGGGAGAACTTGGAATGCTCAAAATCTCTCTATGTAGGGACATTTGTCCTCTTGTTTTTATTTTTCTTTTCCTCTTCTTTCTTTTTTTCAGAGCACCCAAGTCTCTTTTGGAAATATTGATGGAGGTAGTAACAAAGGGATATTTTGGAGCTTTATTGCATAATAAAAGGGCTAGCAATGGATGAAGGGAAATTTTTTATGCTCACTCCCAGTGTAGGAGTAGAACAATTTTGGGATGTGTCTAAATGAAAAGTATGTGGATGCGTACTTCTAAGGTAGAAGCAGCATATATGGGTGGAGTGTACGTGATCTTGATTTTAACCGCATGACCAATCCCTAAGTGTCAACACAGCTTGACCATACTCAATGCTCACAAGCAGTAAATATAAGTGAAAGTTTTCCTAGTCTAACAAAGCATGTATATATGGCTATGGTAGGAATTCAAGCTCTCGTCATACAGGAACTCATCATGCAGCATTTTTATGTTTTTTAAAAGAGAAAATCTCCAGAACTCTAGTATCTCTAGGAGCAGGACAAACAACAGCTCAGACCTTGCCATATCATATCCACCAACTACCTAGACTTAGATCAAGCATTCGCTACCCATGAGTTTTAGGTTCAGAGCAAATCTTAGATCAAAATAGTTGTGTCTAAAACTCGAGAGAGTTCGAGGTTGAAAACTAGGTACTTGAAAGGAATTACGGTAGAGCAACTATTCATCATTTCCATGCAAGTGATTATTCAGAGACTCCTCTTTTATCATCAACTTCTTTAAGAAAAAAGCAAACTAGACACACCATTTTTATTTTTTGTATTATTTTAGACCATCATTATTACTAAATAAGAAAACTGCAGAAAGAAAATACTTAGCTGGATACATGATGGTGCTTTCCCCCAAGCTGGATGTTGACGTAGTCATTCAATCTTGTGAAGTAGCAGACCGGCAGCAGGGGTGTTCTTCCTCCTCTAGTGGAGCACTAATTGAAGTTGATGATTGTTGAGATAATGCTCCAGTAGTGGATAGAACATCCACTTGCTTGTTGGATCTTATTGGTCCTTCAAATCCTGTGGAACTCAAATAGACAACAAAACTTATGAAATAGATTAAGCATTAGTGGTTGGCCACTCAAGCCTTAATTGTCCAGAGATTTTGAGATTTGTTCTTTATTCTTTCAAGTAGAGTTTCAACATGATTTCTCTCAAATAATTTTTATATTTTTATAATATTGAGAAAGTATAACAAGATGAATGCATATTTATTTTTATTCTATGCCACCATAGTGAATATTCCTATGGGTTTTTACACGCCACAAAATTATTCACATGGGGCTTATAATTTATAATGCAGCAAACCAAACAAATAAATATTTATTTTCTTTTCTAATGCAATGCTAATACAGAAAAGTAAACATGCAAAAAAAGAAAATAATTATGCAAATGCTCGGAAGTAAATATGCAGAAAGGGAAACTGATTAATGCAATGATAAAAATATAAATATGGATAACTACCGATTTTACCTTCCGACAAGGGTTCAGTGTTTTAAGTCCTCTGAACAGGACCTCTTACCATATTCATTCTGTAGGTGCATCATCTGGTCCCATAGTAGAGACCTTGATAGCTTGCACCTCTTGAGATGGTGTCACCCATGTTCCTTGTTCTTCTAGCAGTTTGAAGTGAAGTACTAGTTGTGGAAGCTGGTAGCATCTTGCTCAGTGTGCATGTTCGTAGGTCTAGGACTTTTACTTGTAGGATTCTTGGGGAGTTGACAAACTCCTCTGCTATTTTGTTCAAAGTGTGTCCTGCTCATAGAGACAAGGCAGAGATCAAGTGCATGGGCTCTGTTGGTGGAAAAACACCAACAGAACCAAAAGTTTATTCTTCTCTAACCTTTGATGAATTGAGCAAGATAATTTTGATGTTTATGTGTTTTGCTCGAACTTAACATGGGTGATAGGATTAATGAATAATTGTAGATGTAACATTTAAAACATTTGGCAGATCAAATTACTCAACCTTATAGAAGGATAGTCTATCTATGCATATTGTCTAATGATTTTATGATTATGACTATCATATTCCAAAGATAAGATGTGCAACATTTTTAACTCATTGAATTAAGATTGTGAGATCAAGAAAGTGGTGACAGGAACAAAGATTAAAGAACTAAACATGTTGAGTTAATTAGGTTAGATCAAGAAAGGTTGTAACTCAAACATGGTTGGTTCTCTATTTATGTTATACTAGAATCAAAGAAAATCTTTTTAAAGTACTGATCACTAACCTTGGGATATTACCTTTAATGTTGGATCATGCTAGTACTGTGACACCTTGTGGAAGCTTTCCTTTGTTGGTTGGTCTTGTGTCTTTGCTCATGCATTGACCATCTTCTGTTGCACTCCTTTTTTTCTTGTCTTTAGTCATGCCATCTTTTGTTCTCTCTTTAATTTATGCTTGGACCTTTAGCTCTTCTTATTGTTTCATTCATGCATATCATTAGTGGACAACACATACCTGAAGGAATATACAAGCAATGACAAGGGCATTGCTGTCACAAAGCTAAGGATCACTTTTCTATGCTACAAAAGAATTTGTTTGAACATGCTAGCACAGAACATTCGTTATTACTTCCTTTCTAGAGGATTGATTTTATCTTATATTTGATTCTCATATATATTGACATTATGGAATAACTCAAACTTATAGAATTAAAGCAAAGTGAATTGAGAGATTGCAAACCAATGTGTGGAGCGATGAGAGCATGAGAGGAGGAGGAGCTCGATTGGTTCATCTTGAGGAGTTGGCCTTCCTTCCTCATGCATCAGCTTTTCAATCTAGGAAGTGAGGGTGCAGAAAGTTGCATGCTCTTCTCTTGTTAATCTCTTTTGATTCTTGATGATTAGTGGTTGACAAGAGAGTGCAACTAGAATTGAAACTCGAATTCCTCCACGATGGTCCTTGTCTTCAAGTGGCATGATGGAAATCTGTTCACCTACTTCCATGGAGTGCTTTGATTGTGGATCTTGTTTTGTGGCATTCTCCTTCTTTCTGTTTGGCTATGAATGAGTTGTGTCTCCCTTGTGCAAGATTATTGTGTCTCTCTTCATCTCTAGTATGAGTTCATCTTAGGGCTTTTCCAATTTGAATTTGGGAGTTTCTCTGTAGGGGTTAGTCTAACAAAATATACCTTTGTCTATACTAGCAGTTTTTGGTTCAATAACCAAACTAGACTCCATGTATAATCGAATTAAGGAAGGTTGTTTAACCTAAGCACCACGCTTAATTTAAAAGCCAATAGAAGTATGTGCATGTAACACCCTAAAAATTTGAAAAGAAGAAAAATAGGAAAAATATGATTTTTGTATATTTTGTGAGCATGAAAATTTAGAATGATAATAATTTTTATAAATTTAAAAATTTTAATATAAGGGTAGGAACATGATTGAGCATTCAAGATGTTGCATCTGGGATTTTGTGATGAGTGCTTTAAATCAAATTCAACTTGGATTTGAAAATTCTTTGAAATTTGGCTTTGAAAAGTTTGAAAAAGAAAAAGAGAAAGGGAATTTTCCTCTTCGGGCCGAAACCTTCCCGCAGCCCAATGCTCGGCCTGCAGCGGTGGCCCACTCTTTCTTCCCCCGCGCCGCCTCCGGATTCCCTGGGCCGAGCCCAAGTTGCGGCCTGTCGGCCCGTCATCGCGCGCGCGCCTGCGTCCCGCACCCAGCCGCCGCCCCGTTTTTCTTCTGAGTCGCCGACATGCGGGACCCACCTGTCAGCGACGTGTCTCCTTTCCTTTCTTCTTCCTCCGGCTGAACGCAGCTTTCCTCTCTCTCTCCGATTCGGTGAATCGAATCCGCCGCAAATCTTCGCCCTTTCCATGTATACCGATGCCTCCGGGCTATAAAACGGAGCCCCGCATTATTCCGCCCTCATCTCACCCTTTTGGAGCAGCCAAAACCGCCTAGCGCCGCCACCGTGAGCACCACCGCCTCCACCGTCCGCCCCTCCGAGCCGCACGCGTTCCTCGCTTCATCCTCGCCTACGGTTTTACCCTAGGTGAGTTCGCGTTCGAGTTGTCTACCCGCAGGTGCTCTCCGTTCGCGTTTTCGTGCACCGTAGAGCAAGATGGCGTTTCCCGGCCATGGCGCCACCGCGGAGAGTCGCCGTCGGGCCCGATTCCGGCCGGAGCGCCGCCGGCCTCCTTCCCCGATTAGATCTAGGCCGTTCGTTTTGAATCCGACGATCGAAAATCAAAGATACCCGTTCGGCTGTAACATTTGTAAAAGAGACCCTGAACTTTTGTGTTATCGAACCCGCGGTCCAAAGCGTAAACCGGAAAATACGTTTTGATTAAATGAAAACGTAATTCGTTTTAGAGAGTAAATATTAGAAAGACTTGGAGATCTTCGACGGCCTAGTCAGCAGCTTTTCTACCTGATTCTTAAAAAAAGAGGACAAAAGGGAATCCAGTAAAATAACATTGAGTGTACTCTATACACCATATTCAAGAGAAAACCAAAGAGCCCCCTATTGCTCTCGATGTCCATGTTGTACTGTGTGTGCATACACTGAAAAATAGAACGATTTCTCAACAATTCAAAACCACAAAAATAAGACTTCAGTCACTTCCTCGTTGGCTTGGTGGGCTGCTGGCAATCTGCTAACTAGCATGACCTGTCCTCACCTTCTGAAACCACTGTGACATTCAAGACTGAAACATAGCCACTACGCGGCCCCTTTATATAATTGCATTGCACCAACTATGACAATCAATTGAGAAACTGTCGGGAAGTAAAAGAACGCACTGAAAATTTCTAATTTCTTAACATCATAAAAAAAACAGCTCCAAAAATGTTATATTAATCTACAGAATACAATGGACTCATACAGACATTTACTCAGCTGGTGGAAGTGCTTTGGTGATGTCTCTCTCAGACACGGCACCATAAAAACATATCCTCATGTTCCCTTCTCGGATCTTTGGATCTATGTAACCTTTGTACAGGTCCCAGAACTCATTGCTGCATTGTAATTCATACTGAGATCAGAAATAGATAAGGCTTTGTACGAATTTCTGGGAGCTGAAATCTGCTAATGAAATTAGTACCTGACTTGTGGTAATGTAAACAAGGTGAAGGACTTGGCATCTTTCTGCATGTCAAGTACCACTAGTTTCAAGCGTGACAAGGACAAAGCTTCCATATCAATTAGTTTCTTGATCCTGCACTGAGACTGAACTTTAAGGAGCAGCAACAGGAGGTAGAACTACTGAGAAACACACCATTGTTTTTTTTAAAACCACACCATTGTTGTTACTACTGGATAAAAGGAAATATACATCAAGTTAAATTGCACAGAAGCTACAACAGGAACACCAGCCTTAAAACAGAGTTCACTGTGTGAACACCCAAACTATCTAGGATCTGTTTAGAAATAAATAAACATACTATATCCTTTAACATAACCAGAATGACAATTATGAAGTATGAATGGAATACAAGGACTGATAAGAAAGATATTTTATAGACAGACTGCTTAATAAACTTGAATGGAAATGTTTGCTTCCCATGTTTTTTCAGTTTTTGTAATAAAATGGTGATTATATGTAAGGATGAAAATGGTCGGAAACGGTCGAAAACGGACTTACGAAATAGAAAACGAAAGCGGTTAGTTCGGTACATTTCTACATTTTAGCAATTAAACAATACAAAAAATGGTTGAAAATGGTTGTGAAACCAATTGAAACTGACAATTTTTTATGTTTAAAAACGGAATCATAATATAGAAAACGAAAGCGGTCGGTTCGGGATATTTCCATTCTGTTTTCATCCTTAATTATATGTTACCAAGATTGGACATTGGCACAGTCGACAATCGGCACAATGCTTCGGTGTCAGCAGATAAGCAAAAAGCCCAGCAAAATGGAAGGTCTACCAATGAAAATATTTTTTCAAAAAAAAATGTTTTTTTCCAGCCTTTAAGGGCCGCAATGCAATTAAACTAAAGCAGTAAGGTTCTTTCGAAGAATCTCTAACAAATCAGTGCAAAACATCACGAAGTTCGATAGAACTTCGTAACATTTTGTAGAAATAACAGGATAAGGCGAAAGACAGAATTTGCAAACGTGAATAGCAATATCATGGAAATAGGCGAAACCAGTAACCCATAGCTTTTTTGTCTTGGAAAATAAGGATACTCTTGACAATTTCCATAAATTATAAAGGGTCAAAAACACCCAAAGTTCTTAGAGCATCTCTAGTAGCCCCTAAAACAGGCCCCCTACTTCTCGTTTGGGTGCTCCCCCCATTTTTGAGGACCCTGTTTTTTAGACTGCACTCCAGCAGTGGCCCTCAAAATAGAGCCCCAAATATTGGGACCCGGTTATCATAGACTGACTCGGCTAAAACACTGTGAATCAGGGAAGAAGACCAATGGCTGCCACAGGAATTTGCTGTTGCGGTCGTGGTCGTCACGGGGTGCGCCGCCAGGAGTCCGCCGTGTGCGGGTAGGGCGAGTCGCGCCACCGGGATCTTGCTCAGCCAGGGGAATGTCGCGCCGCCACTGGGAATCACGCGCGCCGCCGGGGGACGGAGTCGTACGCCGCCGGTGGAGTCAAACGCGTCGAAGGGGCCCTGCTAGAGTTGCTCTAATGCCTAGATCCAACTCTGTAGTGGCCCTAGAAAAAACTAGCAATAGGTCAATTCAAGCTTGATATCCAAAAGTTGCCCTCACTAGGAAATTGCTTGCAAGCTTGAAATCCAAGAGCTGTCCTCACTAGGAAATTGCATAGGCAAGCTTGATATCCAAGAGTTGTCCTCACTAGGAAATTGCATAGTGGTCAGGGTTGCTGCCAGCCTATCAACCACAAATGTCTTGTAAAAGAAATTGATATGTGGCACATTGTTATGGCAAGTCAAGCCAGCCCAGGGCCCATGTGATTAGATTAGATTGGTTTGGTTCGTTAGGAAAGAGATAAGTTAGATTGATTTGGTTAGGATATTTCCTTAGGAATCAAGTCAGTCATCTCTATAAAAGAGAACCTAAGTAGTCTACGGACGAAAGGGTTCTTCATGCCACCCCACCCAATCCATATCAATTGGTATCAGAGACCACTACCGAGGCATCGCCGTCCATGGTCGGCCTCGACACCGATCCTGCTCGACCTCATCTTGGCCCAGTTCTTCACCCTCAACAAGCACCTTGACGCCTGTGAACAGCGTATCGCGTGCGAGGAACATGCGTTCAGCATTGTCTCCGGGCCGCTGGTATCTCCGACATCAGCGATCCCTACCTCGACAACTGTGACACCACCAGCGAAGGCCCAGGCTGCCACAACTCCAGTAGTCTCATCTCCGGCAGCCTCTGCCACACCCACCCTGATGCCCATGGCTTCTACATCTTCTGCAGCAATCCCGGCACCCCCCACAACACTAGCATCTGCAGCACCACCACCTCTTTGGGGGCATCACCTCCTTCGCCAACAACAAAGTCCCAGAATGTCGTACCAGCAGCCACTGTATCTTCACCACTAGCAGCTTCGCCAACAGCCCCGCCGGCACCAGCATCACCATCGCAGGCCATCGCCCCTGTACCAACTATGGCGGTCATGGTGACCACATCAACACCTCCTGTGCCATCGCCAACAGTTTTACTGGCAGCCATGGCAACACCTGCGGCACCCTTGGCAACAGTTCAGGTTGTGTTGACTCCAGACTTGATGTCACAGCCCCTGCTACCTTGGTTGTGTCCCCATCCCATGGGCTCATTCACCTGGGACCGCCAGCCATCGCGATGGGACTATCAACCCTCTACTCAAGGAGGCAACTGTTGGAGTGGCAGCATGAAGTCCAGGTGCGATGCTCAGCATCGCAGCCACTCAACCTGATGCTGTCTTCTGTGCTGGTGCGCCAGGCAGAGGCGACCTCAGTGCCATCTATCGAGGGCCCATCTGCACGAGCCGCCATGGCGACCTCCTTTAAGTCACCGCGAGTGTGTCATGTGGACAACATTATCCAAGCAGCTTACTCATGGGAAGGCATCGTCACAAAAATCGAGTAGCCTGCAAGGTCTTCTGCTCCAGCAATCGCCACAGCTCGAGGATGAGCTGTCTTGAAGGGGTCGAGTAGTGTTATGGCAAGTGGAGCCGGCGCAGAAGCCCATGTGGCACTCTAGAGCGTGAATAGTGCCAGATTAGATTAGATTAGATTGGTTTGGTTTGTTAGGAAGAGATAAGTTAGATTGAATCGGTTAGGATATTTCCTTAGGAGTCAAGTCAGTCATCTCTATAAAAGAGAGAACCCAATATCGATTGTAATCAAGCAAGAAGAACCTAAGAAGTAGTCTATGGATGAAAGGGTTCTTCCTGCTACCCCGCCCAATCCATATCACACATAGGTGTGGAGAAGGAAGAACAAATGGATAAGAGAATTTACAGTCAAGGCTTGATGAGTAGCAGATGATGGCGGCATGCAATCAAAAAGGCGGATAGGCAACATAGAAAATAATTTTGGTAGCTTGGGATCTGTGTAAACACCACAGGGGCTGCATGTTTAATGGTGCTTCCCTGCGTGCAAGAGTGGTGGTGTTGGCAGTAAAGGAGGAGGGAGCCCTACAGTCTGCAGCCCGGGCTAGCTACCTCCGAAACCTTACTTGACCTATCTCCATAGCTTTTAGGGCCATTCCTTTTCTTTCTAGCAGCATATCCGTCTTATGAATGATGGATTGTGTGTGGGTGTTGCGTGAATGGTGTTGAAAATTTGGGTACTCTTTATTAATGAAATGAAACATAGATCTCCTGTGCGTTAGAAAAGAATTAGTGCCAGTGCTGACAGATATGCCAAAGGACTATCTTAAAGGTGGAAAAGGTGATCCAGACAACAGGTCCTAGTTGAAGCTACTTTAAGAAAAGGGGACGCAAACATTAGCATGTAAGAAGCCTAACAAAATAGGTATTCTTTGTGTAAGATATAATAAACACCAACTACTAGCATTTTGAACTTTGGAGAACGACACAAAAAATGGTCTTTGTTCCACAAGCTAAATAAGCCCAATCGACATGGATCAAACACAACAAGAAAAAGATAGATAGATAAAAATTGGAATAGTCAAGATTGCTCGCCTGCTCGGTGTACCACAGGCAATATTTACTCGAGCTTGAAGCATCGCCACCTGCATGAAAACTTTATAGTTTAAAAAACTAAAGCCAAAACAGTAGGAAGCTAAAACAATAGCAAAAAATACAGGTGGCATAACACAGAACAGAGTCTGGTATTATCATTTACATTTGCACTTCTTTTCAAGAATAAAAAACCATGCATTTTCCAAAAACTCTTACATGGTGTCAAGGGCGTCAAGCCCTAGGGTAGCTGGCCCTCGGCTACGGAGTTCGTAGCCACGGTCCGTCGTCTCCAGCGAGGTTTACCCCTCCGCCGCAGGCTTGTTGAAAGAGAGAGAGATAGGGTTTAGGGAATATCAATTCTTGCTTAACCAATCAAGTGCCGATTACAAAGGATATATAGTCCTTGATGAATAAAGATAGCAACTAATCCCTCCCTAATCTTAGGGATGCTAACCAACTATTGCCTAATCTTAGCCACTAGACACGGCCTCCTGGTCGCGCTGCGCGCTCTGGCCGCGTTCGGCGCGTTCGGCAGCGCACCGGATGTCTCTGGCCCGGCGCTGTCGCGTATACGTGCGCCCGTACATGACATCTCTCCCCCCTCGAGAGTCAGCTCATCCTCGAGCTGGAATGCTGGAAAATGCGCGGTGAAGGAGTCCAGATCTTCCCAAGTTGCAGACGCAGCAAGCTCGTCCTTCCAGCGCACCAGGATCTGGCGAACACCGCGCGCCAGGCCCAGGAACCTGCGCACCGCCCGCGCCGAGCGAGGCTGTGGCCAGTCATGGATCGCTTGAACCTTGGCGGGGTCCATGGCCACCCCTGCGGCCGAGATGATGTGTCCCAAGTACGCGATCGATGTGACACCGAACGCGCACTTGGAACGCTTGACGACGAGACGGTGTTGGCGGAGCACGTTGAGGATGGCGCGGAGGTGGCGTAGGTGATCTGCCCAAGACTCACTGTAGATCAAGATGTCGTCAAAGAACACGAGTACAAACCGGCGAAGGAAGGCGCAGAGGACGTCGTTCATCAAGGCTTGGAACGTGGCTGGCGCATTGCACAGACCGAACGGCATCACCATGAATTCGTACAGGCCGTCGTGAGTCCGGAAGGCCGTCTTGGCGATGTCCTCGGGTGCCATGCGAACCTGGTGATATCCCGAGTGGAGATCGAGCTTGGAGAAGAACTTGGCGCCGTGAAGCTCATCGAGCAGCTCGTCGACGACCGGAATAGGGAACGCGTCCTTGACCGTGATGGCGTTCAACGCGCGGTAGTCGACGCAGAACCGCCAGGACCCGTCGGCCTTCTTGACGAGGAGCACTGGTGAGAAGGCCGACGAGCTCCGGCGAATGAGGCCCTGCTCCAGCATGACGGTGCACCACCGCTCGAGTTCGTCTTTGTGGGAGACCGGGTAGGGGTAGGGACGCACAACGACCGGTGGCGAACCAGGGTGCAGCACAATGTGGTGGTCACGGCTGCGTGGAGGCGGCAGACCCTGGGGCTCGGCGAAGATGTCGGCGAAGGAGGACAGCAGGCCGTCCAAGAGAGAGCCGTCGGAGGTCACGGTGTGAGCTGTTGGCGCGCCAGGGTGTGCCACGCCGGACCAGCAGATGTCCTGCCCGTCGTGCTGGAACGACAAGGTGTGGGTGGCGACGTCCCACACGATGCGTCCTAGGGCGACCATCCACTGGGTGCCGAGCACCAAGTCGTAGCCCGCGAGAGGCATGACGTACAGGTCGACGTCGAACGCCATGCCCTCGATGGAGATGGGCGCCTGCCGGAGGACGCCAGGGCAAGCCACCTTCTCCCCATTGGCGACCGTCGCGGTGAGGCGCAGGCGCGGCTGGATGGAAAGCCCCATCCGATGTGCGGCAGCCTCCCCGATGAAGTTGTGCGTGGAGCCCGTATCGACTAGGGCGACGAGGGTTGCTGCGCCCAGGGACACCCGGAGCAGGATCGGGTTGCCCACGGGGACACCCGCCACGGCGTGGAGGGAGAACACCGGCGTCTCCGTGTCTGCCGTGTCCTCGACGTCGTCCTCGTCGTCGTCCGCCACGATGTCCACAAAGAACAACCGCTTGCATACCTTATTGTGCCCCCGGCTATACTTCTCATCACAGTTGAAGCACAGCCCGAGGCGACGCCGTTCATCTTGTTCAGCTTGGTTCAGGCGCTTGACCGGGCGGCCCTCGACTGTGGCGGTGGGCGGCACCGTCTGTGCCATGGGCTAAGGGGCAGGACACGGCGCGGGCGTCGGCAGCACACCACAGGCAGGTGCCTTGGGCGCGGAGGCGTAGTACTGCTCCACAAGCTCCATCTGGCGCACGAGGCTCATGGCCGACGCGAGCGATTGTGGATTCTGGTTCTAGACGTGGAGGCTGAGCGAGGGGAAGAAGGCCCCCGGTGAACAGCTGCACGCCCTGCGCTTCGTCGAGGTGGCTGGCGCGGGGAAGGAGGGCTTGAAAACGGTCTTGGTACTCCTCGACCGTACCCGTACGCCGGCAGGACGCGAGCTCGAAGAGGGGGGCCGAGCGTAGCGGCGGCCCGAAGCGAAGATTGAGGAGATCCTTGAACCGCGGCCATGGCGGCGTGCCCTCGTCTTCTTGAACTTGCATGTACCACAGTTGCGCCCCCTCCTGGAGGTTGTAGGATGCCATCCAGGTGCGTTCCACGGCCATGATCCGCTGCTGCCTGAAGAATGACTCACACTGGTTAAGGAAAACCAGCGGGTCACTCTTGTCGTCGTAGCGCGGGAACTCGGGCCGCCAGTGCTTGGGAGGCCTGTCCTGGTGATGTTCACCCCCGGATCCTTGGCGGCCGCCGGACGCGGACGAGCCAACGAGGGAGAGATCGGCGATGGCCTTGGCGTTCGCCTCGATGGACTTCTGCATCAGGGCGACGTTCTTGATGAGCGCTTCGAGGGAGGCTTTGAGGTCATCCCCCATGGTGCCGGCGCAGGAAGCAGCCGACGACGATGGTGAGGAGGGTGTGCTTGCGGTGGCGGCTAGTGGTGGGTTAGGGTTGGCGGCGGCTGGTGTTTGAGATGATGGTGTGGCGGTTGATGAAGCTGAGGATCGACTAGACCGTGATACCAGGTTGTCAAGGGCATCAAGCCCTAGGGTAGTTGGCCCTCGGCTACAGAGTTCGTAGCCACGGTCCGTCGTCTCCGGCGAGGTTTACCCCTCCGCCGCAGGCTTGTTGAAAGAGAGATAGGGTTTAGGGAATATCAATTCTTGCTTAACCAATCAAGTGCCGATTACAAAGGATATATAGTCCTTGATGAATAAAGATAGCAACTAATCCCTCCCTAATCTTAGGGATGCTAACCAACTATTGCCTAATCTTAGCCACTAGACACGGCCTCCTGGTCGCGCTGCGCGCTCTGGCCGCGTTCGGCGCGTTTGGCAGCGCGCCGGATGTCTCTGGCCCGGCGCTGTCGCGTATACGTGCGCCCGTACATGACACATGGACAAAGCATATTCACGTTCTTTTAGTGAAATGCTGGACCCAAAGAAATCAACCAAGATAATGGTACTAATGGAATATTGTCTGATTTGCACCAAATGTACTGGTTTACCACTAGATTTTGTGAGTGATATCTGCAGATAGTCAGTAGACAAAAAAGAATATGTCCTTGCCAAAACAATATTTGTTGTACCAGTAGAGTTATGAGTTTAGTCACTTATAGATGCAGCAGCACATTAAAGCAAACAATCCAGTACTCTACACGAGTAAGACATTTGTAGTGGTTGAAGTGATAAAATTACCAATTCAGAAATTGCAATATACAGAGTATCAGCTGCGATTTTGATCAATGCACAAACAGATTAAATTGGAGCAGTTAAAATAAACCACGCCAATTTTTAACTTCTGAGTAAATACAGACCTGCTGCTCCACTTTCAAGTGTTTGGCAAAGAGCTTTACTGGGCGGCATTCTTTAGTAAACATCTTTAAGCCCCTACAAACCAGTTGCTGCATTAATTATCTAAAAGAATTACAAACGGATGCAGTGCAAAACTGAAAACCCTGTTGTTGCACTTTGGAACAACAGATTCTACCTCAGTAGGTCTAAGGATCGCAGAGCAGACGAGCTGATAACCAGAAGTGTCGGGCTGCCCACGGCGATCTCCCCATCGATGTGATTTCCCTCACAGAGCCCTTCCTTCCAAGAAGAGCCGAACGCCCCCTTTACATGATCACCGAAGCTCTCGACGTCCTGGGCTGCTCCCTCCGTGAGCTTCACCATGCACCCCTCTGCAGTGAGTACAAACAGAAGAGGCCTTCAGGTAGTGTCCCTCAAATTTGCATGCGGAATTGGACTTCATTGAATTGAATCCAACACGAGGATGAACGGGGTGCATACCTGAGTAGGAATCGAGTTCAAGAGGAGACAGTCGCATCTTAGCGGCGCGCTCGAAGCTACGAAGAAGAAACTCGAGCTGCCGCGCCGGCTGCATCACTGCCGACAGTAGGACCGCTCCCCCTGCGGCCCCATCTCCGACGGCGGCGGCGATTTGGTCCGGCTCGGCGGGTTTTCGCCGCGGCTTCTTCTCCTTATGCTTATGCTTCTCTTTCTTCTTCTTCCCGTATGCCGATTTGGGATCCGCTGATTTCTTCGCGAGGATTTCGGAGGGCCTGTGCGGTTTCTTGCGCTTGCGGCCGGCGGTCGGTTCCGGCGCCGGTGCCATTTTTGGGGTTCAAGGTTTGGTGGGGTCGGGGTGCGGCGAGCTCTTCGTTAGTTAGGGTTTTAGGTTTCCTGTGCTTGTTCGGGCCGGATTGTCTAAACGGCGGGCTTTTGGGCTTATTTGGTGGAGCATTTTTGCATGGCCTGTATTTTTTGTACATAGCCTGTGATGTGTTTAGTAGGGATGAAAATGGTACGGATATTTTCCGACCGTATTCGAGACCGAATCTGTTTAGGGGAGTTTTAATCCGTCTGTATCCGAGCCCGGATATTTAACATCTGATACCGTATTCGTATCCGAATATTTAAATCACATATTTACGATGTCGATATCCAATCGTATTCTATCCGGCATTTTTTATACTATCCGTATTCGAATCTAAATCTGGACATAAATATGAAAACAAATATGATATCAGTGATATCCGTCCGTATCCGATCCGTTTTCATCCCTAGTGTTTAGGCTTGTTTGGTGGACCAATTTTGCATGGTTTGTACATTGCCTGTCATGTATTTGGTTACAGCTCCGGATACTAATCTGTACCAGGCATGTCATCTCTTGGCCTTATGAACGAGAGCGTTTGGTTGGAGGTTTACATGACTTGTCTGGCAAAATATGTTGACTAGAAGTTGACTGGAAAATTAATGAGTTTTGCCTGGTGAGACAAGGTTAGAGAAAGTCTGTTTGGTTTGAAGCATGTGCTTAAGAATACTTAAGCGATAGAAATTTTACTTTTTTATTATTTGTGTAATGGTTTTTTTCGAGTAAAGAGAGACTTTATTAGCTAGGCACAACAAAGATATAATAGTTTCTGAGAAAATCAACAACACACCAGGTGCATCCTCCCATCTAGTCTCAGAAGATTTACATTGCCCAGCTAACATAGCCAACGCATTGGCCACATAGTTTCTCTCTCTTTCACTTAAGAAAACTTCCAGTCGCCCAGCAGATATGTGAGGCCTGGTACGATGGTGAATGAGTGCTATTATTGAGTGTTTACTAGAATAAATGATTTAGATTATCTTTTCTTTGTTAAAAAATTAATTCAAAGTTAATATTTCTAATAACTGTTTGTATATATTTAATTAGAGAGGAGAAAGAGACAAGTACTTGATACGTTCATGTAATAAATTTCACATGGAAGAAGATAGAGGGCATGTATGGATGCTACCCTGGAAAACATGCCAGGCATAGGGTAGGTACTCCCAGGCGCTCGATTTCCTTAGACTAACTAGAGTCGCTAAGCTATTGCGTCCAGCATGCATGAATAGCGGATGAAAATCGCTGCAGTGGGATGCGCTAGCAAGTCCGGTATCGATGTGCATCCGCTATATTCAGAGGGATAGAGGAGGTGCGCTAAAGCCAACGGCCTCACCATGCGCAGATGCAGGAGTGAGAAGAAAGCATGTGTGGGAGAATCTAGCAGCGGGCCCCACTATTTCAACTGGAAAAAATGTTATAATTCACAAACAAAAACTCAAATTAAATTCCGATTGCACCATTAAATTCGTTCCAATAAATTCTTTAAAACTAGATCTCACATGGATATATTTAGATAAAGTGACAAGTGGACCCCACAGTGGATAGAGGATGATATAGAGGATGGAGGGTGCCGGAGAAATGAGTATAGAGAAGAAAATCTTGATGACCAGGATGTATAGAGAATGAAAATAGAGGATCATGAGTGTGGATAGTCTTAGTCTGGGTCAGAATTGTTGCCTGGTTGTCCAGCTGCCTGGCGGTCAGCGTCCAAACATGTCCAACACATAATGATTCGTTAAGACAAAAATAGAAACTGCAACGTGACTGCTGGTCCGTCAACTAGTCACAATTAGGCCAGGCAACACTCACACCGGAGTCAGACCCTCAGTTTTCATTCGCCTGGGCAAGGGAGCACATGCCTAGTATAGGCAAGTATCCAGGTGTCGGTGTTTTGTAGACCGACTAGTAAATTTATACGATTGTCGCGCTGCTCCAGAAAGACGATGATCCAAAAGACACAAGGAACTATACTGGTTTAGACTGGTGCCCTACGCCCAGTATCAGAGAAGATCGAGTACATATTCCTCAGTTGAATAGTCTGAAGTTCTTACAATGAGGTATGCAAGAAGAGTGGAAAGAGGTAGGAGAGTGGAGAGGGATTGCTCGAATAAAGGATTCAGGAGTCTCATCGTGCCTTGGAAGGGCGCCTGGCTTCCCTTATATATAGTCCAGGGCTAGGGCACATACAAAGAGATAAGTTCTCCCGACCGAGGGGGTCGTGAGCTTGAGGGAGGGAATCTAGCTAACTTGGCTGGTAAGAAATGTTGTCTTTGTCTTGGTGTAGTGCACGTCCGGGCGTGGTTGTCGTCATGGTCTTGTGCCCACGTTGCGGCATGGTGTGGCGTGGTGCTATTGTGCCAGTTGTGGCGGCATTGTAGGCATAGTGGTGGTTCGGCAGCCGTCCTGCACAACATGGTCTCACCGTGTCCTTTATCATCGCCTCCTGATCTCCCAGGGTGTCATACAGGAGTTGGTAGCCACCCCTGGGTCGTTGGTCGTCTTGCTGCTTGTGGAGCTGGTGGCCACTGAAAGGATCAAGATGCCCTAGAGGTGGTGAATTGGGTTAATCTAAATTTCTTGCAATAATTAAATCCTACACTTAGCCCATTTCACCCCCTTATGCCTAAAAATGTTTCTATTGTTCTACCGCATAAAAGTTTTGTACCATAGGTTCCAATCCTACTCTAGCATGATAATTCTAAGAATGTAAAGATATGAATTGAATTGTTGTCGATATGGGACCCATAGGGTTTCTCATTGGAACAATTACTGACAGCGAGCCCTGGCCTGGCCAACCGCCAGACAGAAGAGGCGTGATGACAGACGACACCGATTCCGAGTAGAACAAGCCAAACTAGCCGAACTCCTAATAGGAAGTACCTTCTGTAATTAGATCAGGACACCTTCTTTGGATCCGACTAGGACTGTAACTGCACCATAGCCGTCTGTACCTATATAAAGAGAGGCTATGGGCACCCCCTGTAACAAAACGATCATAACAATCAATCCAACACAAAGGCTAACGCCGACTAGACGTAAAGGCTATTACTCGATCATAAGGGCTCAAATCAGTATAAATCGACTGTCTCTTGCGTTAACCGTCGAGTTCAGCATACGTCGAAGCCTGAACAACTGTCCCGGGTACCTCGTGGCAGGCTATCGGTGGTAAAACATCGATAGCTGGCGCACTAGGTAAGGGCTTTTAGTGGATTTGCATCTGAGAGCTTGATGGACCTCAGCAATATGATCTTCCTAGCGGAAACAACCTTTATCTTTGGGTCCTGGATTTGCAAGGTGGATGGTGATGGCAAGCTTCATAGCCGCCTCCTCATAAATTTAGGACTTCACGGAGGCCTCGCCGACTCGACAACAATGGCAGACCAACTCATCGAGGAATTCTCATAGCTCGCGACGTCTGAACCGACTCAGATTTCGTGGGTAATTGACTTCAACTCGGACTCTGCCTCGGCATCTGACTCAAAGTCCAACTAGAATTGTTTCTATGACAAACCGAGTTTTTTTTCATTGGGGCTCCAGAACGCGGCATCAACCTATCAAGAATTCAACTTAGGATTCCTTCAGAGTTCCTTCAAGACGCCGGATCCTTTCCCACTTGGACTCAACAACATGGCTGCATCTTACCAAGCACTACTTCATGGATCAACCAGTCTGATATGAGGGGTACCACTTGAAAGGTCTTGATGGCTAGAGGGGGGTGAATAGCCTTTTAAAATTTTCTACAAAGACAAGCTAAACAAGTTTATCAATATAACAAATAGCGAGATGCAAGTTTTGCTTAGCCTACGGGGTGTTTGCAAGCCACCTATCCAATTCACAATTCTAGTAATTGCACTCAATCGCACAAGTCAAACCGAGAAGGTAACTACAACTAGCAAGCTACACAAAAGGAGCTACTAAAACAAAGCAAACTAGCTAGCAAAGATAACTAAGAAAGTAATGAGGAGTTGAGTTAGGAGAGTTTCACCGAGAGGCGAAGTATTGAGCCAACCAATATGATCAGCAATGAATACCAAGATAACCGAATACCGGGATCAATCAATCACAATATGAAAGTGATAACACAAAGATTTATCCCGAGGTTCACGTGCTTGCCGGCACGCTAGTCCCCGTTGTGTCTCTCTTCACCACGTGGTTCGGTGGCTAATTGGTCTCACACCGAGCCTCTCAAAAGGCGCCACAAGAACCTACCAAATGGCAAAAGGTTGCAATGACACGAGCAATTTACTAATGTTGCCTTTGGCGCTTCGCCGAGGTAGGCACAAACCCCTCACAATCACCAGAGGTGGCCAAGAACAATCACCAACTCTTGCCAACGCCTCCAAGCTGCTCCAAGCCATCTAGGTGGCGGCAACCACCAAGAGAAACAAGAATCCCGCAGCAAATCAACCACCAAGTGCCAACTAGATGCAATCTCACAATGTAATGCACTTGGATCACTCAATCTCACTTCGAATATGCAAAGAAGTAAGAGAGATGAGTGGGAGGGGAGTTGCTTAGCTCAAAGTGCTCACAAGTATGTGAAAAATTCAAGAGAGAGAGCCTTGAGCCGGCTAACGAGTATTTATAGACGTACCCCTTCGAATAGAGCCATTAGAAACTTAAACAGCCAAAATCGCGATGACCGAACGCGCTGGTCCAACTGACCGGACGCGCTGGTCGCCCAACGGCTAACTCGTGAAGTACTGACCGGACGCGCTGGTCCAAACGACCGGACGTGCTGGTCCAAACGACCGGACGCGCTGGTCGCACAACGGCTAAGTCGCGAAGCACTGACCGGACACGCTTGATGTGCTGACCGGACGCGCTGCGAACGACCGGACGCGCTGGTTCTGTGAATGACCGGACGCGCTGGTCGCCTGAGCAGCGCTCAACGAAACAACGACCAGACGCGCTAAAGAAACATGACCGGACGCGACAGTGCCAGCGTCCGGTTAGAGTCTAGTAAGCTCCCTGAACGATCGGATGCGTCCGATCGACTGTGACCGGACGCGCTTCGCGTCCGATCATCAAACTGAAAACCGCGCAGACACTGAACACTGACCGGACGCGTCCGGTCATGCAAAGACTGCGTCCGATTTAGCATCCGGTCACCTCTGTGACCTCCGTTCGCCTCCGTTTCTTTTCCGGACTTCCGGCATAGTGGAAAAAAGTCGTTTCAACTTCTCGAAAACGCCTGAATCCCACCTCGCAAGCTCGGCGGGAGGGAAAGAGGACCCAAACCCTCTCTACCGCTCAAACTCCACCGCCTGCGCAAACGTGCTAACACCACCAAGTGATCTCATCATGTGTGAGTGTGTTAGCATTTTCACAATCATTTTTCGAGGCGATATTAGATCTATCCAAATGCATATGATTATGAAATGCACACCTAGAGACACTTAGAAGTTCAATAGCCGCGTCATTCCCCTCTTTATAGTACGGCTATCTATCCTATAATGTAACCACACCCACTAGGTGTCTTGGTTACTAAAACACAACCCTTAAGCATATACCTTTACCTTGATCACATAGGGTTGCGTCCAAATCCAAGTGTGGCCATCATGATCACCATGTCCATCTTGCCGCCAACCTTGGAATGTACTAATCCTCATATGCTACATACAACTTAGGCATAGGATTAGTACTTAGGCATTGTCACTAATTACCAACACCAAACATAGGACTTTCAATCTCCCCCTTATTGGTAATTGGTGACAACCCTTTCACAAAGATGTTATGATAAAATTTTGATTGAACCCATGTCATATTGTCCACGTAGATTACCATGTGTAAGAATTATGGACATGTGATCATGAATTCAAATTGATAGCAATGGCTCCCCCTACATGTATGCTATATGTTTGGATTTTGGAAGCATACATGTTAGATAGGAAAGTATAGGAGCATTGACTACCAATAGGTTCTAAGTGTTTAAGATTATAGACCTTTGAAGCGTGATACCATCGGAGTAGCGATAAACACCATCTTAGCACCTTGTGTAGTTAGATTCCACTTGGAAAAGCAGAAACATAACTAGAAACCTCGTGAGATCAACATTATAAGCAAGGTTCTAGTACCACTTTGAAAAACATGAAGCAAGAAAAATCTAACTACTTCCTATTCATGCTAGTACCTCAATATACCATTCAAATTATACTAGCAAGTCACCACACAAGCAAAGTATCGGAGAAAAAGAAATGCATAACTATGTATCATACAAATGAAGTGCACATGTAAATGCAACATTCATGTTTAAGAGCTTGCTCCCCCTACTTGTGTGCTCAAAATTATCTTTGTGAACAACATTTTTCTCCCCCTTTGTGCTTCTCCTCCTTTGAGTTCTATCTTTGTGAACAACAATTTCTCCCCCTTTGGCACCAATGACCACAAGGGACCAATTTTAGATAGATTATCATGTTGAAATATGGAGTGAGGATCAAGTTTGTGATTCAACCTAGATTGCTTGCATAAGTAAAATGCTTCGATTTGATCCAAGGGCAAGCTTCTTCACACCTCACTAGAAGGGTTATCATGCACCATGTTGAAGCAAATATTTAGACAAGTTTTCTAGATTAAACACTTAGGATCACAAGCTACTTAAACAAGTTATATGCTACCACTAGATCATACAAGTCATGAAAACAATAGTGGCACCATATAAACTTCAAATTCATTTGATTTTCATGAATGAGCCTAGAACATGTAAATTATGACTAGATGCACTAAACAAGTCCTTAGCATAGAATGTATGACATGTCAACTAATTATACCTTGGGCCTCGAAGGAGAGGCATGTCATATATAGGGGTGCATCAACTCATGTTGGAGAAGTCAAGTATGTTCAACTCATTCTTTAGCTTGTGAAATCTCTTCTCATCAAGTGGCTTGGTGAATAGATTGGCTAATTGATCTTCGGTGCCCACACTCTCAATAGCAATGTCACCCTTTTGTTGATGATCTCTAATAAAGTGATGGCGAACATCAATATGCTTTGTTCTTTGATGTTGAACCGGATTGTTGGTTAGCTTCATGGCACTTTCATTGTCACATAACAATGGCACATTCTTAAAATTGATTCCAAAATCCTTCAATGTTGCCTTCATCCACAAGATTTGTGCACAACAACTACCCGCGGCGATGTATTCGGCTTCGGCGGTAGATAGTGCAATACTATTTTGCTTCTTGGATGACCATGAGACAAGTGATCTTCCCAACAATTGACAAGTTCCGAAAGTGTTCTTTCTCTCCACTTTGTCAACGGCATAGTCGGAATCCGAATATCTAACTAACTCAAAGCTTGCACCTTTGGGATACCGTAATCCAACATCTTGTGTATGCTTTAAGTACCTCAATATTCTCTTTGTTGCCTTCAAATGACTTTCTCTTGGTGAGACTTGAAATCTTGCACACATGCATACACTAAACATTACATCGGGCCTTGATGCCGTCACATAGAGTAGGCTACCAATCATTGATCTATATAGCTTTTGATCCACCATGTTACCACTCTTGTCACTATCCAAGGTTCCACTAGTGCTCATTGGAGTAGTGATTCCTTTTGCATCTTCCATACCAAACTTCTTTAGCATATCCTTTATGTATTTGGTTTGGCTTACAAATGTTCCTTCCTTCATTTGTTTAATTTGAAGTCCAAGAAAGAAACTAAGTTCACCAATCATTGACATTTCAAATTCCTTTGCCATCATTTTCCCAAACTCATCACAATAATCTTTATTGGTTGAACCGAATATGATATCATCAACATATATTTGCAACACAAACAAGTCTTTTCCAATCTTCTTGGTAAAGAGAGTAGTATCCACTTTGCCCATAACAATTCCTTTGGATATCAAGAAGTCCCTCAATCTTTCATACCATGCTCTAGGTGCTTGCTTCAATCCATATAAAGCTTTTCTCAATTTATAGACATGATTGGGTTTCTTGTCATCTTCAAAACCGGGAGGTTGCTCCACATATACCTCCTCTTGGATGTACCCATTGAGAAATGCACTCTTCACATCCATTTGATATAGCTTAATATTGTGAGCACAAGTATGGGCAAGTAAGATCCTAATTGCTTCCAATCTTGCAACCGGGGCATAAGTTTCACCAAAGTCAAGACCCTCTATTTGTGTGTAACCTTCAGCCACTAGTCTTGCTTTGTTTCTTACTACTATCCCATCTTGATCTTGTTTGTTGCGAAAGGCCCATCTTGTTCCAATGACATTGTGATCCTTAGGCCTCTCAACTAATTCCCATACTTCATTTCTCTTGAAGTTGTTGAGCTCTTCATGCATTGCATTTACCCAATCCGAATCTCTCAATGCTTTATCAATGTCCTTAGGTTCCTCCATTGACACAAAAGAAGAGTGAGCACAAAAAGATGCCAATCTTGATCTAGTTTGAACTCCCCTTTGTATGTCACCAATGATGGAATCCAATGGATGGTCTCTTGCAATGTTAGTTGGTTGAAGCACTTGGACTTGATTGCTTGGATGTTGATGTTGATCATGAGTTGGAGATGATGAACTAGCCACTTGTTGATCTTGTTGTACTTGAGATGATGTACTAGCTTGATTTTGCATTAGAGAACCACTAGCTTGTGTAATTGAACTTTGGAGCACTTGATCTTTGTTGTCATCCACATCAATCACTTGCTTTGGCCTAATATCACCAATATCCATTTCTTTCATAGCATTGGTCAATTGAGTTCCTCTCACATCATCCAAGTTATCTTCTTCATTTTGAGAACCATTGGTTTCATCAAACTCAACATTATGCACTTCTTCAAGTAAACCACTAGCCAAATTCCAAACTCTATAAGCTTTGCTAGTAGTGGAGTACCCAAGTAAGAATCCTTCATCACATTTCTTCTCAAACTTGCTCAATCTAGTGCCCTTCTTCAAGATATAGCATTTACAACTAAATACCCAAAAGTATGCAATGTTAGGCTTTCTTCCATTTAAGATCTCATATGGTGTCTTCTCTAAGAACTTGTGGCAATAGAGGCGGTTGCTATAGAAGCAAGCCGTGTTGATTGCTTCGGCCCAAAATGAATGACTCACATTATACTCATTCAACATTGATCTTGCCATATCAATTAAAGTTCGATTCTTCCTCTCAACTAGGCCATTTGATTGAGGTGTATACTTGGCCGAGAATTGATGTTTGATTCCAAGCTCATCACATAGCTCATCAACTCTTGTGTTTCTAAACTCACTTTCATTATCACTTCTCACTTTCTTGATTATGGTTTCAAACTCATTTTGTACTCTCTTGATGAACTTCTTGAATATGTCAAATACATCACTTTTGTCCCCAAGAAAGAATACCCATGTATATCTAGTGAAATCATCCACAATCACAAAGCCATACTTGTTGCCACCAATGCTTGTATATGTAATTGGCCCAAATAGATCCATGTGCAACAACTCAAATGCCTTGGAAGTACTCATAATGCTCTTCAATGGATGAGTGTTGCCCACTTGCTTTCTGGCTTGACATGCACTACATAGCTTATCCTTCTCAAATGTGACATCCTTCAAGCCTCTAACTAAGTCATGCTTCACTAACTTGTTCAATTGCTTCATGCCAACATGACCAAGTCTTCTATGCCATAACCAATCCATACTTGATTTGGTGAGCAAGCATGTTGAAAGTTGAGTGTCACTAGCATTGAAATCAACCAAGTATAGATTCTCATATCTAAAGCCCTTAAAGATCAAATTAGAGCCATCAACACTAACTATCTCCACATCATCAACACCAAAGATACACTTGAAGCCTAGATCACACAATTGAGCAACCGACAACAAATTGAAATTGAGCTTTTCAACTAGTAGCACATTGGAAATGCTATGATCATTTGAGATTGCAATCCTTCCAAGAGCCTTTACATCACCCTTGCTATTGTCACCAAATATGATACTATCAATGCCACTATCATTTGATTTGAGAGAGTTGAACATTCTTGAATCACCGGTCATATGTTGAGAGCACCCACTATCAAGCACCCAATGCCTTCCTCCGGCCTTGTAATTTACCTACAAAACAATTTAATATCTTTTAGGTACCCATACTTGCTTGGGTCCTTGGAGGTTAGTAACTAAGTTCTTTGGTACCCAAATGACCTTCTTCTTTGGGCCCACAATTGGTGTACCAACAAACTTAGCATGCACACCTTTCTCACCCTTGGTAAGCACATAACAAGAATCAAAAGGAATGTAAGGTACATTAGCATTTTTCTTGTTCTTGTTCATTTTATTGCAATTAATCTCTAGATGCCCAACTTACTTGCATCTATTGCAATAACGACCATTGCCTTTCACAAAGCGAGACTTTGGAGTAGCAAAGGCCGCCTTGCCCTTCTTGGGAGTATAGCCCAAACCCTCATTGTTAAGAGAGAACCTTTGGCTACCCAAGCATTTTAGCAAGCGGGCATCCCCACCATAGGCATTGCCTAATGCGCGGGTGAGATCATCCACCTCTCTCTTGAGAGTCTCATTCTCAACCACAAGTGATGAATCACTAGTAGTAGAGATAGAGTTGGTTGTGGCGGATGATGATGAGCTACATGAAGCATTAGTAGGACCAACAAATAAAGAATTATCAATAATATCACATGTTAGTCCAATATCACAAGTGACAATCACTTGCTCCTCCTTAGCTTCCTTCATGAGCTTCTCCAACTTGAGGTCCTTTTCCTTGATGAGCTCAAGTAGAGTGGAGTGGGCTTCCTTAAGCCTAGTGTGAGCAATTTCAAGGTCCTCGTGGTCTTCCTTTAGACACTCACGAGAGGCCTCTAGCTCATCAAAGGATTTCCTAAGAGCTTTGAGCTCTTGTTCAATTCCTTTGCACTCCTTACTCTTTTTGAGAGCAACAAGCTCCTCCATCAAGGCATCATTTTCATTACTCTTGGCAATGAGCTCTTGTTCCAAGATTTTGTATTTCTTGGTGGTCCTCTTGTATCCCTTGCTCATTTGATCTATTATGCCCAATAGATCATCCTTGGAGTAGTCCTCATCCTCCTCATCATCACTCCTACAACCATCACTAGCACAAGAATCATCATCACTATCATTATATTTTACCTTGGTAGGCTTGACCATAAGGCATGTTGATGTAGTGTCGAAGATGGATGGCTTGTTGGAGAGGGCGATGTTTACAATGGCTCGCCGAGTGGTCCTTTCATCATCACTAGAGCTTGCATCATCATCACTATCGGAGTTGTCACTATCCCAAGTGACTACATAAGCACCACCCTTCTTCTTCTTGTTGAATATGAAGCTCTTCTTTGCTTTCTTCTCATTCTCTTTCTTATCCTTCTTGTTCTTCTTGAGCTTCAACTCCCCATCATGATATCTTTTGTCTTCATAGGGGCACTTCGCCACTACATGATCGGGGCTATTACAATTGTAGCAAAGCACCTCCTTTGCCTTCATGAAGTCCCTTCTCTTTCTTGCACCATAGCCTCTCTTCTTCATGAACCGACCCATCTTTTGCACTAGAAGGGCCATGATCTCATCATCAAATGGATCATCATCATCATCAACCTCCACCTTGCTCTTGCCCTTAGAGGATGAAGCCTTGAATGCAATAGGCTTCTCTTGCTTGACCTTGGTCTCCTTCTTCTCTTCTTCATCTTCATCATCATCATATTGAGCATCGGTCATGACATCTCCAAGCACTTGGTTTGGAGTCACTTTGTCCAAACCCTCTCTTTGGATCATCTTCCTCAAGATAGCAAACTTCTTAGGTAAGTTCATCAAGAACTTATGTGATAAGTCCTTGTCCTTGACATCTTCTCCTAGGCTCTTGAGATCATTGACAATAACTTGTAGCCTATAGAACATCTCCGGTATGGACTCATCATCCTTCATCTTGAAGCTTGCAAATTTATCCTTGAGCATATAGAGCTTGGCACTCTTTACCGTTGAAGTGCCCCCATATGTTTCCTCTAATCTTGTCCATACTTCACTTGCCATCTCAAGATCCTTGATTTGCTCAAAGACCTTTGCAACAATCCCATTGTAGAGAGTATTGAGAGCCATAGTGTTGCATTGGTTGTTGATGCGATCATTGTTGGTAAGGTTGTTGGGATCAATGATAGCATAATCATGGTGTGTCACCTTCCAAACGTTCTCATGAATAGAGCCAAGATATTGCTTCATCTTTCTTTTCCAATGATCAAAAGATGTGACACCATCAAAGAATGGAGGCTTGCCCTCGACATGGTTGAACACAACTTGAGCCATCTTACACCAAGGTTGTTAAGCCTTGAAAACGGTGACCACGGCTCCGATACCACTTGAAAGGTCTTGATGGCTAGAGGGGGGTGAATAGCCTTTTAAAATTTTCTACAAAGACAAGCTAAACAAGTTTATCAATATAACAAATAGCGAGATGCGAGTTTTACTTAGTCTACGGGGTGTTTGCAAGCCACCTATCCAATTCACAATTCTAGTAATTGCACTCAACCGCACAAGTCAAACCGAGAAGGTAACTACAACTACAACTAGCAAGCTACACAAAGGAGCTACTAAAACAAAGCAAACTAGCTAGCAAAGATAACTAAGAAAGTAATGAGGAGTTGAGTTAGGAGAGTTTCACCGAGGGGCGAAGTATTGAGCCAACCAATATGATCAACAATGAATACCAAGATAACCGAACACCGGGATCAATCAATCATAATATGAAAGTGATGACACAAAGATTTATCCCGAGGTTCACGTGCTTGCCGGCACGCTAGTCCCCGTTGTGTCCCTCTTTACCACGTGGTTCGGTGGCTAATCGGTCTCACACCGAGCCTCTCAAAAGGCACCACAAGAACCTACCAAATGGCAAAAGGTTGCAATGACACGAGCAATTTACTAACGTTGCCTTTGGCGCTTCGCCGAGGTAGGCACAAACCCCTCACAATCACCGGAGGTGGCCAAGAACAATCACCAACTCTTGCCAATGCCTCCAAGCTGCTCCAAGCCATCTAGGTGGCGGCAACCACCAAGAGAAACAAGAATCCCGCAGCAAATCAACCACCAAGTGCCAACTAGATGCAATCTCACAATGCAAATGCACTTGGATCACTCAATCTCACTTCGAATATGCAAAGAAGCAAGAGAGATGAGTGGGAGGGGAGTTGCTTAGCTCAAAGTGCTCACAAGTATGTCAAAAATTCAAGAGAGAGAGCCTTGAGCCGGCCAACGAGTATTTATAGACGTACCCCTTCGAATAGAGCCGTTAGAAACTTAAACAGCCGAAATCGCGATGACCGGACGCGCTGGTCCAACTGACCGGACGCGTCGGTCGCCCAACGGCTAACTCGTGAAGTACTGACCGGACGCGTTGGTCCAAATGACCGGACGTGCTGGTCCAAACGACCGGATGCGCTAGTCCAAACAACCGGACACGCTAGTCGCACAACGGCTAAGTCGCGAAGCACTGACCGGACGCGCTTGACGCGCTGACCGGACGCGCTGCGAACGACCGGACGCGCTGGTCCCGTGAATGACCGGACGCGCTGAAGAAACATGACCAGACGCGACAGTGCCAGCGTCCGGTTAGAGTCTAGTAAGCTCCCTGAACGACCGGACACGTCCGATCGACTGTGACCGGACGCGCTTCGCGTCCGATCATCAAACTGAAAACCGCGCAGACACTGGACACTGACCGGACGCGTCCGGTCATGCAAAGACCGCGTCCGGTTCAGCGTCCGGTCACCTCTGTGACCTCCGTTCACCTCCGTTTCTTTTTTGGACTTCTGGTGTAGTGGAAAAAAGTCGTTTCAACTTCTCAAAAACGCCTGAATCCCACCTCGCAAGCTCGATGGGAGGGAAAGAGGACCCAAACCCTCTCTACCGCTCAAACTCCACCGCCTTCGCAAACGTGCTAACACCACCAAGTGATCTCATCATGTGTGAGTGTGTTAGCATTTTCACAATCATTTTTCGAGGCGATATTAGATCTATCCAAATGCATATGATTATGAAATGCACACCTAGAGGCACTTAGGAGTTCAATAGCCGCGTCATTCCCCTCTTTATAGTACGGCTATCTATCCTATAATGTAACCACACCCACTAGGTGTCTTGGTTACTAAAACACAACCCTTAAGCATATACCTTTGCCTTGATCACATAGGGTTGCGTCCAAATCCAAGTGTGGCCATCATGATCACCATGTCCATCTTGCCACCAACCTTGGAATGTACTAATCCTCATATGCTACATACAACTTAGGCATAGGATTAGTACTTAGGCATTGTCACTAATTACCAACACCAAACATAGGACTTTCACCACTCACAGGAGCTCAAGAAGGCCTCATACTAACTATAACATCTCAAGACTACATTATCCACTGGCCGGGTTCCATTTCGGAAGATGACAGTACCAGGCTAGATAGCATGACGGTGGTTCTACCTTACCAAGAAGGAGATTCAATCTGCGATGCTGAAGCCTTCACTAAAGTGCTAAACAACTTCGAAAAATATAGAAACTAGTGTGAACAATGAAGTAGTTCACGCTCGAGAAGTATTCATGATTTATCGTACCTGATTAGCATTAATCCCTCCAAAAGCACCCGATGTCAGATCATCAGATGAATCAGAATCCAATATATCACTCTTTGCTTAGGGACACGAAAGTGAAACTAAGAGCCAGAAATAAGCTAGAGAGAAGGAACAAGCTAAAATAGGGACGCTGATGCCGTGCTAGGCAGCGCAAAGAAGTCTGGACCAGATATGAATCTGACCTGGCCGAGTACAATAGAAGAAAATTAGAACAAGAAACAGAAGAAAGGCATGCGGCCAGGAGGACACACAACTCTCCATACACCAAGATTTAAGAATTGGCTGAAGAACTCGAAGCTATTTGTGATAGAACCGCCTAATTTATACAAGTTCAAGTACGACTGTCCTCGTTTAACACATTGACACGCACATACTTGCACTCATATAAACCCGGTAGTCCACCGAGTGTCACGAAGAACCTCGGTAAATCAATTTCACAATCAAGACCGTAATAGATTAAACAAATACACATCACATACACGGAGTTACAGCGGAAATATTATTACAAATGAGTTTACAAATAAAACTACAAGTTTGAATGTCAAAACCAATTAGAGAAAATAACATAGCTTTCAAAAGATTACAATAATGTAAGTTCCAAATACATTGATAGCATAAGTGACATCTTCTAACAAAAGCATATAGATGAGAATACTATATAGAGTCACCGAGCCCACCGATGGTTAGCCACCATCTTCATAGGCCGAGAACTGCACCTGCAACATGGTGGGATAAACCTGAGTACGAGGGGTACTCAGCTAGACTTACCCGTCGTAAACCAGAAATAACATGACACCAAGGAGTATGCAAGGCTGATATATAAGTGGAGCTCACTTGACAACTTTTTGCATAAAAGCTTAAGTAATATAAGTAATCATTTATTGCTTAAGCATCAAGTTAATAATCATTAACCTGTCATCTAGATTAGCACCTGTTCTATAGCAACCACTTGATTAAGGAGCAAACATTAATAACCATATCAGGTATAATAAGGCCATCATCAATATCATCATTTCTCAACCATCAAGTCATTTAGTGTGACTACAATAGAGATACTCTCGTCAAGTTTCTCACTAACTAGGAGAGATGGCAATTCGAATCGATTACTACCCAGCTAGGAAAATATTCCTAACACTCACCTGGCAAACCCATACCAAGGCAGTCGTAGATCACCTTTGGTACAACTCAGGAATCACGGGCCCGATCAGTGCCGCATTCTCAGGGATACCAGGCCACCAGGATGATCAAGACTTTTAAACACCTGCCCTTGGAAAATAGCAGTGGCTCTCCTCCGATGCGCACTCTAACAGACCCACTTCTAGCCTGAGCTAAGCTACTTGGCTTCACGGTCGGTGCATCAGATCTGGCCAGCTAAGTGATAGGCATGTGTCTAAAATGACAAGAAATGATCCATGCCTCAGTCCTTAATCAACATAGACAGAATCACTATAAGCATAACAACCCACCTATAAGACTCCACACAATCTTCATTCATTTCATCCATGGTTCTTTTCCATGATAGTAAATATAGCCAACCATGACCAGATAGATCCCTATATCTCATAGGTGACAGGAGATCACCCGACTTTTACCGGTCTAAGCAAGGCTAAGCATTTACTCGATCCTGACTAATTAGGATTCAGGGTATGTGCTTTGGACAAGGAGAGATTATAAATGCAACAAGGGTTCCAAACAACTCCTATACTTAATGTAACAATACAGATATAACATATATAATCAATTGCTTTCATAAAGTAGGAGGCGTATAATGCTCCGGGGCTTGTCTAGGATCCAACACTAGGTCAGTGTTTGTTAGATGACACTCGCTTGATGAGTATCTCCCATATTGAAACTTGTCTAGTCCTTCTATCTTCTGGATAGTCCAACACCATTCACCATCTTCTGGTTAGCTTCGCACCATGCTCTAGGTCCACGTATACTCACCTAATGTACCTAGATGAGATGCATAGATGTAACTATATAAATAAAAAGAACGGCAATACGAGATGCATCACATAATCTATTATAGAAAGATAGTAAGCATATCAAGCATGGTACACAAGATAACTTAAGCTATTCCATCGAAAACATCTATCACTATTTAAGATCCCAGGTAGCTTAATTTAACACCATGAAAGGCATGAGTCACCCTTAGCAACACATAAGGCAATGCAAAGTGAAAGCAATCAACTTGTAAGCACAACACAAAATTTGGACAGCAGCACCGCTAACACTTGTTTTAACCATAACTGGAGTTACAGACATCAAACAAGCATGAACCTTAACTTTCTAGCATGCTTATTAAATTATCTAAACCATGTTTATTGTCATCACAAGGTGATTCCACAAATAACAAGGTCAATCAAGCACAATTGAGCACCTCTGTCTAGACTTGGACAGATTCTGCCATGCAACTTCAACCATCTGTATCTAGAGATCTAGATCACCAAAAAGGGTGTTTGTAGACATTTCAGAAATCTTAACAAAATCCCTACAGCTCTTCTATTATCACCTAGGGGTGATTCAAATCATAACTAGATCAAACACTAGCATCTTTCAGATCTGCTCAGAATACAATCAAAACCTGATAGCAGACTTAAAAGTCATGTAACTCCTAAACTATCAAGTTTGAGACCATGAAAATTTAATACAAACAAGGTAAGATAATTATCTACAACTTTCTTATTGTCATCAAAGCATGATTCAAAACTTAACTGAGACAAATAACACAATCTTTCAAGTCTGTTTGGAATAGGAGCAAAGCAACACAGAGCACTTGTTATTTTTATAGATCCTAAACTATCAATCCTAAAATTTTTAACAGATATCTATCATCACACAAGTAGCATGCCATAAAAATTTCACATTTATTTGAGCAATACTACTGTAGTTATGAAAAAGACAAGTAAGACTAGCATTAAAACCCTAACCTGCAGAAATCTATTTTTATAGCAAAAACTTTAAACTAAAACATGCCATATTATAGATCCATTGCATAGATAATTTTACAAGTATTTCAAAAAGTCCTCAACTTTGAGATTTCCAGGTTATCAACCACTTACAAGAGAAAGAATGAGATCTAAAAGTTTTCTGGACGAATATCAATGTTAATAGTTCAGAAAATCAATCATATCTCGGGCTAAAGAAGTCCAATAGAGGCGTGCTTTATATGGTTGGAAAGCTTATGAAGTTCTCCACAACTTTTATTTGGACCACAAGACCAGATTCTATCGCTAAGTTAATGAAAAATAAGGCGCAACAGAAACTGTTCCAGATTCCAGACTGTGCAGAAACTTTAACTTGTGACAGTTATATCTCTCGAACCAGATCAGATAATAAGGTGATTCCAGTGGCATTTGAAAGGTACTTAAGCCTAGTTTCTCTCATAAAAATTTCATAAATGTTGCACGAACCGTTTTTGAACCATAGCGGAAACATTGTAGACTGCTCCAGAAAACAGCAAGGACAGAAACGTGACAATACCAAACCCACCTATTATTCCCTTGACTAATAAACTTTTTATTCTTAAAAATGGAACTTGTAGACATGCCTACAAGACCCAACACTCATAACAAAAATCCAACTCACACATAAGCATAATGATAAGGCAACTATCACACCAAAGTTCAAACCACACGACAGACTCGAAGACTCAACTGACGTTACTAAGAACATTCTTATTACATGAAGGACTCCTATTTTCTAATGACATGGCTCATGATCTAATGTCTCATAAATCTTGGCCATGCCTTGGTTTGCTCGGAGTTCATCAATCATTGCTTGGCACCTCTTGATGGTCTTCCCCTGTGCCTTCACCATCTCCTCTAACTGCAGCTTCCTCTCCATCATATCATAGACAAAGTTCACCATTACCTGAGGAAGTGGTTCCAACTGCACTGGATCCATCATGGCCCATCTAAGGTTGGGGTGTGCATGAGGGAAGTAACGGTGAATATCATGCTTCATGCTATCAAAGCGAAGGTAGCGGAGGCCCATACATGCTTCAAAAGTGGTGTCTTCAATGCTAGCCTCCATGGTAGCTCGACGACCCATGTGAGCATACATCCTGTCTAGCTGGTATGCCCCTTTTTCCTCATCCTTAGGAAAAATACTCGCTCTTGTCTTCCAGTAAGTGTCCTCCAACGGATGGGTATACTCCCAACAGACGTACTCCACAGCTGGGTGCCAATCAGCAAAGTAGGCAGAGAGCATTCCCACAAGTCGATGGTGAGAGATAGCATCTCCTCCAGTCTTGTGGTAGATCTTCACAGTCCACCCCATTGGAGGAGGTGGCACATCCTCAGCAGCTGCATCATGTGATGGAGATGGGGGTTGCTCTCCTCCATTGGCTTCCTCCTCTTCATCATCTTCAATCTCGATGATCTCAGGGTCTTCTTCAGGCTCGGGTTCTTCCTGAGGAGGTGCTGGCGCTTAGATTGGTGCTTCAGGGGTCTGCTCCTGCTCCTGGGGTACTTCCTCTTGTGGCTCTTCAGGTGTAAGCAAAGCACGAGGTGGGTAGTGTCCTCCAGTGGTGATGCGGGTAGTCTTACGGCCATGAACCATCTACATAGTTTTTAGATGTAGTTAGAATAGAGGCAAAATTTTGTAATAGAATGAGACATAAGAAGCATAAAAAATTATCAAATAATAAGAGCAAGATAATAAGCATAAAAATAGTGAAAAAGAAGATACTAAATCGACCATTTCTAGCTAGGCTTCGTCCTAGAGTCAACAATAGCTCTAATACCAATTTGTCACACCCATTTAACGACCAAATGGAGTGCATACTCTTATGTGTGCCCAGAGATCAATCACACATAAGTTAACAAATTATAAAGGAAGTATCATCACAAATGTTATTACATCACGATTATTATCACATAGTCTTTACACAAATATAGCGGAAGTAAAATATAAAACTCTCGTGGTAGCTCCAATCACAGGCACATTGACTGGTTGACTGCAAGTCTAGTAATCTTCAGGGAAGTAGGAGTAGTAGTCACTATTTACACCATCTGTTACCCATCCGGGATTTTTATCCAAGTAAGAAAAATAAACAAGCGTAAGTACATCTCGTACTCAACAAGTGTAACATGGGGTTCATGAGGCTCAAAGGCATGACATTGGTTTATCAGCATGTAGCTTTTAATTAGCATTATTTTAGTTTATAAATAATATCAAAATGTCTCAATGTAAACAATAAACATATGATCCATGTGAAATGATTAACGAATAGCAAAAACATATTCATTATTAATGATCAACTATTCCATAAGGGTCCAAGGCCACTCGTGACCGTGAGCACGGCTATTATAACAGTTTTACACTCTGCAGAGGTTGTACACTTTCACTATGAGTCGTGTCACCCATATGCCCGGGTTAATTACTCCCAAAACACTTCCAAGGTGAGCAGGCAGGGGAACACTATGAAGTCTTTCGAAGGTTCGTCTAACAAGTTAGGGCCATTAGATTCACTCGGCAAACAGATGTAGAGCCCTCCTTTCAAATGGCACAATAACACGCAGCCTATACTCTAAGGACATAGGCCGCACTATACCCGATTCGTCAAGCCATTCTTACGCTAAAAAGGATTACCACTAACAAGCTAAAAAATGTCCTTCTATATGACTAAAGCCAGAGCCATATAGCCCTCACAGTTGTACTGTAAGTCCCGGATGTTCGCTTACAGATAAGTCCTTAAGGAGAGTAACGACAGCACCAAAATAACCCCATGCTCTAGTTCCCTTTAGACAGTAATAAAAAGTCATCTTTTAATGTTTATTGCATATCCATTAGTCAAATTACATGATCATAGTTCATGTTAAGCACTAGCAATACTACTCCATGTAATATAATAGGTATCAAGGAATAAGATCAACACTAAATCATCCTTAACAAGGAATATATGCATAATGATATTATTTGCTTATTATGAATAGGAAAACAAGGATAATCCCATGCTATACTTGCCTTCCTCAAACTGTTCTTGATGATCTTGCTCGTAGAAAAACTCCTAGTCCCCAACGAATTGCTCACCGTCTATACTCGATCAACAATAGCAACAACATTCATCCAGAACAATCATGCATAAACAAACAAGACTATAATTAGAACAGTACACCAACAGTAATAAAATAAGATAAAAAGTCTTTAAAACGAATATACAACTCGCTAGGATCACACAGACGCGAAGATCACGAAAAACGGAGCTAAAACGACGAAGTTATGAATTTACGAAGATTTCCTATAGAAAAATAATTACTTTAATTCAAACTTGAAAATAAAATGTCATAAACCTACTATACAGTACTACTAACATGTAGAGCTCGTAAATACGAACCTAACGCAATTTGAACGGGTCAAATCGGAGTTAAAACGAAGAAGTTATGACTAAAACAAACTTAGTGGCAAAACTGTAAATAAGTGAAAACGTATTCTGAAAATACCGAGATCAAATACGCTTTCAAAAGGATAAAACGGCTTCGGATTTTATGTTGTGGACTGTGGGTTCTATAATAGAAAAGTGCAGGGACTCTTTAGCAAAACCTCCGGCCAAACCGGTATCGGCTAATCTCAGCCGTTGGATACGAAATAGATGGATCGGATCAAATCGGATCAGCCGACGACGGTGCTCCAGCCGGAATACGGTCACGATGGCGAGTCCCGCGGCGGCGCCATCACCGGAGAACACAAAAGCTCGATTCTGAGCACAATTCAGAGAAAGGAAAACACAGGGAGGGAGAACGGAGCACGACGAGCTCACCTCGCGCGAGAACGGAGCCGGGGACGGACCAAAAGAGACGTGCGGCTCGGAATGGCGGCGGCTAGGGCTGCGGCTCGTGGTAACCGAGCTCTCGAGCACCACAATGACTGCAACAAGGACGAGATGGGTGTGGTTGGGCTCGGCATGTGACTTATATAGCCCGAAGGCGCTCACAAACAAGGAAAGTCGAGATTGGGAGTTAGATACGGCGTCGGTGATTTTGGAAAGCGACGACGGGGGAACGGCTCAAGCGGGGGAACGGGGGAAGCGGGAGACGGTCGCGCGCGCGGGAGGCAAGAGGGCCGCGGGCGATGGTGGGCTGCGGGCGAGGGATGGGCTGTCGGCTGAGCTGGTAGGCTGCTGGGCTTCACAGGCCGAAAGCTAGGGAGAGAAGTGAAACTCTTTTTTTTCTTTTTCCTTTTCAAATATTTCAAAGCATTTTCAAATTATTTTGAATCCTCTTTTGAATTTGAATCAAACCACTCAATACAAAAATTTAAATGCAACAGCATGAGTGCACAAACATGTTTCCTACCCTTATATTTGATTTTAAGTTAAGAAAAATTATTATTACTCTAATTTTGTATGCCCACAAAATTGCATAAAAATCATATTTACCTAATTTTTAAATATCCCAAAATTTTAAGGTGTTACAGTACGGTGTACCAGCATAGATTCTACAAGTCCAGAATAATTACTTTGGATTAAAAACAATCGAGGGAAAGAAAATACCAAGGGCTTAGGCTTGATTGGGTGATGACCTGACACCTGACGATTGATGAAGTGATGATCGGTTGGAGTGATTTGATGGGCTAGAGCCTGATCGGTGATCACCGCGGCCGTGTCTCCATTGTTGATCCTGATCCAAACGTGGCGAAATGGCGAAATCGAGTCAACGAGTCTGCAGCGCCTCGCAGCGGCTCCGTGACGTGAGTCTGCGTGACCTCGACTCCGTCTCATCAAGTCTTCTTCTTATTCTGCGGCGCTTGCGTTGCGTACGAAGGGCTAGGGTCTCGATGCGTACGCCCATGTTTGGATCAGATTATTGTCTTCCAAGCGTCGTCATGGTTGTCGTGCTTGGGTAAGTTCGGCCAGAGTGCTGATTGGAGTTTAAGTTGTAGTCATATTCGTGTATGTATATACACATATACACCTTGGCCTTGCTTGCCTTCTCCCTGACCAATTGGATCTCGTTTGTTATCTCGGTCGCCATGTTTGTGTCCGGCTCATCATCATTATCGTGATGGACTTGGATACGGAGCTAGCAAATCAAGTGCGGCATGAGTCTGGAGTCGCATGGTGATGATCTCAGCTCGTTCCTCATGCATATGTAGCAGCACGAATTTCCCACTGTGGCAGTGGCACCTGGGGCTTAAAGAACACTCCAACGGCAGATCGACAGCGGCACGGAACTAGGATCAAGAGGCCGCAGCACTTGTCTTGGCGACGACGGTGGTGATTGCTAGGGCATGGAGTACTAGGCAGGCATGGCAGTTTGGATCGTGCGAGCGGTCGGCGGCACGTTGACGAGAGCTAGGGCATGGGATGCCTTGATTTGTTGTAAAGAAAATGACCAAAGACAGCGGCGGCTTGATATAAATAGGGAGGCTCATCCGATTGTTCCACCGATTTGGATTCCAACTAGATCGGGCTTTGTTGGAGCGACGGGAAAGGAGCAGACGCTAGTACAAGCCCACGGACGTCATTGACAAGCAGGTGGTGTGATCCATGAAGCCAAGCAACAATTAAACCTTGAGTCGTTATAGTTAAAGAATTTGATTGGAACCAAGGTAGATAAAAGATTGAGAGCACGAAAAGATATGTTGAAGCATCCATATAAATTAGATTAGATTTTCCTCGGATAAATAGGAAAAGTTTTAAACCACAGTTTTCTACATTTAAATTAGCAGCAACTTAATTTATCGGATAAATTTTTTTTTTCAAATATTAAAATCATTTATTTTATTTAGTATTTTTCGTGCACAACCCAAAATATAAATTTTGGGTGTGACATTGAGTTATAACTTTGCTTGATCCAACCTGATTAACTCAACATATTTTGTTCCTTAAGTTTGTTCATAACACTATTTTCTTGATCTCATAATCTTAACCAAATAAGCTAAAATATTGCATATCTTATCCTTGGAAGATAGTCATAATCATGTAAGGTTTGATACATTATAGATAGTCCTTTCATAGGTTAAGCAACTCCACTCTTTTTGACAAATGTATTCAAATGCCACATTAATACTCATTCTTCTGATCTTATCACCCATGTTGTAAGAATGAATGCACATAATGTCAACTGTAACATGATTCGATGTGCCTAAGGCTAGAGAAAAATATATAGTTTTGGTTTTGTTAGTGTTTTTCCACCAATAGAGCCTATGCACTTGATATCTACCTTTTCTTCATGAGCAAAACACACTTTGAGCAAAGGGTGGGGGAATCGATCCCCCAAATTCTACAAGGGAAGTTCTGAACCAATAATAATGATGCACTCAAGATGTCACCATCTTCTACTACTAAAATGTTGCACAAGACGGAGGAACAAGTCAAGAAAGGATGCGTCTGTCAAACCTAAATCAAATTCAAAACCAATTCGGGTTTGGCGGAAGAAGGTGGCACCACCTGGAAGTGCCACTTTTTGGAGGCACCACCACAAGAATCCTTGTCCTCAAGAGCGACTGAGGTACTTGATCAATGAAATTTTATAAAGAGGAGTCCCGTTCAAAGGACTTAAAACATCAAACCCTCACCGAAAGGTAACTCGTTAGTTACCCATGTTTATTCATTGCATAAATTTTATTTAGCATTTTCACTCATGTCTTGCATCTAAAAAATGATAAAAATAGTAATTGCATAATCATATAAACTAGATACGTAACTTTTAATCTTTAGCATGTTTAATTCTGCATAGCATTTAGAAAACGTGTATGCATGGCACATATAAAAGAAAAAAAAAGTTATAACTTTGCATAATAGACTTAGTTTAGTTTCATTCTAAGTTTTGCATCAAGAAAATGTTTAAGCCCCATATGATCAACCTTATGGTGTGTAACAACTAGGGATGAAAACGGTACGGATATTTTCCGACCGTATTCGAGACCGAATCTGTTTAGAAGGGTTTTAATCCGTCCGTATCTGAGTCCGGATATTTAACATCCGATACCGTATTCGTATCCGAATATTTAAATCACATATTTATGATGTCGATATCCAATCATATCCTATCCGGCATTTTTTATACTATCCGTATTCGAATCCGAATCCGGACATAAATATGAAAACAAATACGATATCAGTGATATCCGTCCGTATCCTATCCGTTTTCATCCCTAGTAACAACCCATATGAATGTTCATTGTGGTGGTACCAAAAATAAAAAAAATCATAAAACTTATAAAATAAAATAAGTCAAAAGCCAGCTTGGGGGAGATACATCCCCATGAAGAGGCTAGCTTGGGAGACGTATCTCCAATTATCCATGTAAGTATTTTGTTCACTTCATTTTACTTTTAAGCATTTCTGACAATAAGATAAAATAAAACAAAAGGTGTGTGATAATTTTTCATTAATGTTTTTGTTCCAATAAAATAAAATAAACATAGTTGGGAGTATAAGACTTTCGCTTCAAATAAACTTTTGATGGACATGATGAATAGTTGCTCATTATAATTCCTTTCAAGTACCTAGTTTTTAGCCTTGAATTCTCCCGAGTTTTGGATAAGATTGTTTTGATATAAGGATTTACTCGAAACTTGAAACTCGTGGGTAGCATATGCTTGATCTAAGTCTAGGTAATTGACGGATATGATATGAGAAGGTCTGAGCTGCTGTTTATCTTGTTCCAAGTAACACTAAAGAGATTTATCTTTTGAAAAAACATAAAAATTCTATGATGAGTTCTTGTATGACAAAGCTTGAATTCCTACCATAGCCATACATGTTATTTAGGCTAGGAAAACTTCCACTTATATGCTACTTGTTTTGCATTGAGTTTTGTCAAGCTTTGTTGACCCTTATGAGAGATTTGTCATGCTCTTAAAATCAATATCACATACACACCACCCATATGCACTACTCCTACACTGGGGTAGGCGCAAAAATATGCTTTCCATTTAGATCCACCCCAAAAATGTTTTACTCCTATACTAGGAGTGAACACCAAAAATGTGCTTGATAGGTTTTTCCATCCACCAAATAAATGCTCCAAAGTTCTTGTTACTCAAAGTTTTGTTGTAGAAAAGAGACATGGGGCTATGCAAAACTTATTCATAAAGAAAGAGAGAGAGAGAGAGAGAAATGGACAAGTGTCCGAGATATTGAAAACAATGGGTACTCAAATGCCCGCCTAAAAAGAAAAAAAGAGAAAGAGATGAATAAGATAGCCCCTATTATTTTGCAAAAATATTTCCAAGTTTCAAGAAAGAGATATGTCTTCAAGGAGCAAAGTAGAATTAGGTGAGCCACCACACATATCCACCTCAAATATCCACACACATGCACATCTTGATTTGATTGTATGACTCAACTCTCTTTGGATCCGAGGTTTGACTTTACAATATATGCATTGCAAGTATGCTCTAGCTTTCTCCCTACTTATGAACTCCACATAAGCCTTAGTTGTAGGAAGAGAAAGAGAGCATAACATCATTACTGTCTTTGGTGAGGATCCACAAATACCACATATATTGAGAGATTTGAGAGTGTCATACAATAGAATCTCTGGGTTTTATTTTGAAAACTTACAAAAACTTTGGAATAATGGTGGAACGAAGAACTTGAGACATAGTGCTTGACTTCATCATTCTGTCTTTCAATTACTCAAGACCCAAGTGAAGGCTAAGAAGCCCCATGGTTGAAGGTAATATGGGTAAGCTTAAAAGTCAGATCAGTTTATTCTAATCCGGAGGAGAATTTTTAATTGAACACCTGTGTACTTTTGAGGCATGAAAGCATTGTAGCAACTCCTGATTCATTGTACAAGTTAAACTTTGCTCATGGACTAGCAAAGGTTAACTGTGGGGGAGCTTGTTGATGGTCGTTAATATCAATCCTAAACCATCAACGTATCCTACATATGTACTTAATTCCATCACCAAACATAAGTCTAAGGGTTTAAACTAATAAATTCCATGAGTTTTGGTGAATCTATGTTTACAGGAGAATTTAATCAGAAAACCGTCAAGGTGGACCCAATAGTTTGATTAAATCATAATTATCCACGGCGAAAACAACTCTAGAAGACTCTAGAAGGCAAACCACCGAAGCGGAGAGCAGGTGTCTGCCACCTACAGACTAGCCGACCTGTGGGCCCTACCTGTCAGCCCCTCCTTCGAATGTCGGTTCTCCACCGCCTTAGGGTTTGCATCTATATTGTTCTTTCAAGTTGGTTTGATCCGAGAGTCCAGAATTGATGCTACCCCCTATATATAGCAGCCCCTACCCCCATCCCTGAGGCAATCCTAAAACCCTAATTCATATCTCTCATTCAGATCAACACACACCAGGAGGATTAGGTCTAGAACTTTCCAATGTAGTAGATTAGTAGCTCGGGATTGAGGGTCGAGTTGGGCTCATGCTCAAGTTCTGGACCTAGTCTTAGGGCTCAACAAAGCCTTGTATCTTTACTTCTACATCTTGTAAGACTTGTTATCAATTTATCATATTTCTATCTACATGGCTATGCTTACTTTGAATATATATCTTGCTTAGTTGAGGTTATCTTCACTTTGTGTGTGGGTTCATAGAGTGCTTAGCCTGCTAGTTTATCAATTGGGCTAAGTAGCCGAGCCTCGTGCAAGCATGGTTCTTATACGATGCTCTGCCTGTGAGTACACCCTATTCTCTAGTTGTGTGGTAGCAGCGGGAGGTGACAACGTCTATTCTTTGTAGTCCACACTGAGTTGAGCAGGTTTTAAAATTGTAGGACCGTAGTCGCATCAGTAGAGTTACCCTTTGCAGTGCTCTACCATCTAAGCAGCGTCCCGAAGTGCACAAGAGTGGAGTGAGTCTTAGCTATAGTTGGGTATATATATACTTTGATCTTGTAATAAGAATATCATAGGAATCTATCTCACCTGTTGTTCTCCTAAGTCAACTAGTTTACAATATCTTAGTGATATTCCCCTGAGTGTCATTATACATAAATTTCTATCATCACCTTTACCCCTTGCTCTAGCTATGATGGTATGTTGACTGATAGATACTCCTTTGATATTCAATAATCTTTACTCCATTGTTCCCCAGTGGTAAAATATAAATAATGATACCAGGAATACTCCCGGTAAAATGCTACAATGGTATGCTTGCAGAATCCTTCATATTCTATTTGCACTTATAAATACCAATAGACTCCATGTCTATTTTGATTAAGGTAGGCATTTAACCTAAGCACCATGCTTAATTTAATAGCCTACGGAAGCATGTCGAGTACTCCAAAACCAAAGCATACTAGAATAGAGAAAAGAAGCATGAAAGTGAACATGAGATTTACTCAAATGGATGTGAGAACTTTGAATGGTGAATTAGAGAACCATTTTATTATTATTTTTTTATGTGGAGCAATGCAAACAGGTTTGACGAATGCAATATAAACAAACATGCCATGGTTTTGGAAGAGGAAATTAGATGAGTGACCTGCATGCAAACATGCAATGGTGAAAAGTAAATAAAAATGGGAAAGATATTTTTGGTTGGTTCTCTCATACCATGATCAATTGTACAATCATCCACAATTTTGTGATTGAATTGTGAGTGATGCAATATAGTTGTTCCGTCACATATGGTGGTTTTATTTGCTCTTGACAGTGACCTTCCCTTCATCTACACATGATTAGTATGTATATACCTTTCTAGTAGGGTGGAGGTGTTGAATGATTGGGCACCCTAGGCTTGTGATGATTCTCTTTTTTTCCTTGTGGACATGTGCTAGAAGGTCGAATGGCTGGTGTTACCCTATTTATTCCACATTCAATAAGACAAGGATAATCCCATAAAAGCTAGTGGCAAACTAGGTTAGTAGATATCAAGGTCAATATCAAAATCTTGACGCTGATTGCTTCTCCGGCAATGGTGCCAGAAAGCTTGTTGGTATTTGTTAATGCAAACAGAGAAGTCTGCAAGTGCATGAATACTATTGTAGCTTTCATCTAGGAGTATTTCAGGGTATCATATTTATCCTTAGGGAAGCAATGGTTAAATATGTTGATAAATAACCATCATGTATCTACTAACTAGTAGACAGACTAGACTTATGTGGGGGTAAGTGATAAAATACGAGTTTTGTATAAATGAAACACATAGGAGAACTCCATAGTAAGATAAAATAGTAGACAAGCTAAGATAGGAGGACAACGGGGGATGACTAGGTTCCTTTATACTTCTCTATTACTGTGGTTCTTTTCTAGAGCAAACCAGAGGGATAAACTAAGCAAGGGTAAGATATAGCGATCACACCATAGCACTTTGGAGCAGTAGTACCTTTCTGATTCTCAAAAAGACTAGGAAGGGGTGATTGGGGAAAGGCTGCTAAAAGCTCTACGAAAACACCAACCCGAACATGGTGGACTACAAAGGCCTAGTCAGAGTTGTCACCTCCGAGGCTACCACAACTATCCGTAGGGTTGGGCATAAACTCAGGTAACCTATAGTCTAGACACCACGTCTACACTATCGATTACTACTCTAGTTTCACGTAAAAACTAGAGCACTCTGTCGAGCAGAGATCCCATGCCAAGGTGTAAACCACTATACTAACCATGCTTAAGCTAACCAATTGAGGCATGAACTAGATAACCATCAAAGATATTCAAGTAATTCGAGAAGACAAGTATAAAGTATTTGAGTCTTACAAAGGACCGATACAAGATTTTCTGGACCTCCGAGGCTCTTCTGAAACTTGCGCATCTCTCCCTAACTCCCAACTAGGCTATACTACAATTACATCTTGGAAAATAGAATGTAGAGGCTCCTTGTGGTGTTGTTGAATGAGGAGGCCTCCCCCATCTATTTATAGCTGCTCCTATGGTCAGTTTGCAAGAGATATCCATGCATGCCCACTTGCAACCGACATGGGGAGATCATCAGGAGACGCTACGTGGAAGCCTGAGGCGGTTGGCGCAGCATGGGGTGCGGCGGCACCCCTGGTGCGCCGATACTCGAATGGTGGCTCCCCATGACCGCCTTCCGCTTGGCGGTTCCTGGCTGGGCCTAGGCCGTGTCACCTTGGTTGGCCCAAGTTCTTCGGTGGAGTGGGCCTTTTCATCTTATTCCTTGGACCGAATCTGCTTTACGCTTTGTCTCTTTTATGCATTTTGCATGTGTTTTCCTTGATAATCAAACATGTGTCCTTCAAAACATATAAACACCAAAACTTGTAGAATTCATTAGTTATAAACCCTATACTAAGTTTGATGTTTTGAATAAATGGATTTTATGCAGGGTTTTGGCAGTTAAAATTATGCATTAAGGATCACCAACACTACCAACTCCTATACGATGCCGCCAGGAGATTAGGAGGTGATGATGCAGGCCACGGTGAACCACGTCGCATAGGACGGCGTGCCCATAGTGCCGCCATGACTGACACTGTAGCACCACATCACACCATGCAGTGACGTGAGCACAAGATCATGATGACAACCACGCCCAGACGTGCACCACAAGACGGCGTTACTTGCAAGCCAAGTTAGCTAGGTTCCCCCCATCAGGCTCACGACCCCACGGTCAGGAGAACCTTCTTCTTTGTATGTGACCTGGCCTCGGACTCAATGGCGGATCTAGGAAAAAATGACCTGTGGTGAACTTTAGACTGCTAATTTTTTCGTGAAGCGATTGTATAGAATTTATAATATAATAGCATGGAAAATAATGATATATATATCCATAAACTATGTCACAATCTCATATGTTTTTAAACTCTAAAAGATGAAACCAAATTGTATATTCTAGTGATGGTGAATGAACATGCCTATTTAGTAAATCAATTGGTGAACTACAGACCAATCAAATTTGCAATAGGTTAAATCAATTTAACTTACCTTTTCTTTTCCCTCTATGTTGTTGTTGCATCAGAACTTTCCATCGCTGAACTTGAGCATTGAGGTACGCTACAACTACAAGTGCCAGCAGTGCAACGCAGCACCGGCCAGCAGTGCGATGTCCATGTGCCATTGCCCATCCACCGTCACATGCAGTCAGCAGAGGAGCCAGGTGGTGATAGCCCTTGGGTGATCATCGATCAGTGCTACAAGTACGAGATCAGATTAGGAAACTGAAGCGACGCCCACGGAACTTGCCGCACTACCGCGCAGAGGCTTTTCACCTTCTACATGGGCTTCATGTGGATGGTGGACCGAGTATATAGCCCAAGTAACAGGCCTAGGCGATCTAAGACTCCAAGTAAAAGTAACTTCGAGCTTCGTCTTCCTCGATCGGACGTTATTCTTTGTGTTCTTTAGCTACGGACGGCCATGGCTGAGGGAAGGGAAGGCCAGGGAAGGGAGGGAGGGGGTGAATCTCACCGGTGGGGAGGTCTGGCGGCCGCCAGACCTTGCCAGATTGGTGGATCCGTCCCTACTTGGACTCTATATAAGGGCAGCAAGGGCACCCTTCCATAGACATCATCGGACCCCTAAAGCTCTCATTCAGGCAATCCATTTCTTAGCTCTAGCTCCATCTCCTACCTCTTCCATCATTCTTGCACCCCCAATTGTAAGAACTTCAGAGCATTCAAGCGAGAAACACGCACTCGATCATCTTTAAGACTGGACATAGGGCTCTGGCCTGAACTAGTATAACTCCTTGTGTCTTTTGGATGCTACCATCATCTTCCTAGAGCAGCATGACATTCGTATAAATTCACTAGCCGGTTTACAAAACACCAACAGTTGACGTGCCAGGTAGGGGACAGTAGCGCACTCTCTTTGTTAAGAAGTGATGGCTCCTTGCACCTATGTCGGACTTGCTCTTAGCGTGAACCCTAGTGGCCGCATCAGCTTCGAAAGCCTCGAGTTTGCCAACATCGATGGGCCAGCACCCGTCAACGGTCTTCTCCCTGGCCAAGCATTGCGCTTCGGGGATCTAGAATTCATCGCCAACCACATGGGTCAACTATGCCTTCGTGAAGGGAATACGACCATGCCGCACATTTCGATGCTTGATCATGGACCAGCCCACGCTGGTCCCATGATCATCGATCCTAATGCGCTAGCATGTAGGATCGATGCCTATCTCGGGGCGAATCCTGAGCTAGAGCTAAGTCAGCATGTTTTCTACGTGTTGGCAAACGCTTTCGCCCAGCTCTCTATTCAGGTCACTAACACCCATTTTGACCATCAATATTTCACCCAAAATCATGATAAAAGTCATCACATGTGTAGGATTTTGTTTATAATTCACCTAGTTCCACTTGTACTTGTAGAATTATTTGTATGTAGAGAATTATAGCAAAAATGGTGCATAATGGTACAAAAACACTTTGTCAAATGACCATTTTGACTACACCATATTGAAGAGCTCATCGAGATACATGAAATTGAGTTTTGGTTCACCCAATTCGGAGTTCGAATGACAAAGTTATGCCTTCCCAAAGATCGCAAGACGGGTTAGGCCGGATTCAGGCATACATGGGCGCCGGGCGGCTTGGACTTGTGTCCAATTGCCACCAAACTTGGTCTAGGGCCTCTATACTTACCCAGGAGCCTATGGGAAGTCTTGTTCATCACAATGGATCACGTGGAGGCTCGGATAAAGTCCGAACAATGTGACCCAATCCAACACAAGCCAAGAACCGAAGAAGCGAAGCTCCAAACGCGACCAAACTTCGTACACATGCACATAGGAGACATGTGGATATGGTAGAGGGGCTAGCGGCCCACATGCCACACTGGCTAGCCCCACCTTGGCACCGCCCCGCTCCTCACATGGCTGTTCCACATCACTGATCCGTGGGATGGCTTCCACACTGCTTCACAAGCGTCGATCTTAAGTTGGTTTCAACCGATGGCCAAGATGGAGTTGACACGGATCCACCGGCCCACTGTCATACACTTGGAGGCTACAACAGACCTTGGAACTACCTCCCAGCCAAATCTTTACACATGCTGCGTTCACAACCGATTTTGGGAAGCAATCAAGGCCCTACGATCGAAGGGTGGTGATATCATACGTCGGTCGGCGCCCCACCTAGGCTGCTTGGCACCCAAGTTTCCTCCACTGACCTTCTACATTGCCTATAAGTACCCCCACTGCCTTCCCACACTATAAAGGGGGCACTGGTGCTCGGTGGAGAGGCACACCATCTCATTCCATCACTCCAAGTGATGAGTAGCTAGACTAGCTCTATAGCTCTACTACTTAGAAGTAGAAGTTAGGAAGAGAGTGAGGAGAAGCTTGGAGAAGGGCCAAAGTTGTCGGCATCCTCTCCACTTGTGCTTCGGTGGATGAAGCTCTTCTTTGAGTGAAGTCCAGCATCTTCTGTGTGGTAACTCTACTCTTTTGCATTATTTAAGTTTTACTTATATTATTGTGTTTACTGGTTTCATCGCTTGGTTAGAGTGCTCTAGTCTCATTTCATCGTGTATAGGATTAGAGTAGTGAGTCTATAGATTAAGCGTGGTGCTTAGGCTATAGCTTGCCTGTGTTTACGGCTAGGTCTCCGGATAGATTGTGGTAGGTGGCAGGTGGTGATAGCCCTACCATCCTTTGTATTCCACCATGATAAGTCTAGTTATTAAATCATAGGGCTCGTGGTGCTGTTGTGCCTAATCATCCCTCTGGGTGAGGTTAGGGCAGGTACGCCCCGAAGTAAACAACCATAATATAGTATTCCTTAGTCTTGCCTTAGTTTACAGAAACCACATATATCCTCCCTACCTATTATTTTGCCCTTGTTCAATCCCTTGGATAAACTTAGTTCTTAGTCTAGTTCACTTTGCGTTCCCCGTGGAAATACGATACCTTGGAATACTCCCAGGTGAAAGCTACATTGACATCCGTGTGCTTGTGAATTTATCTGTTTGCCATATCTAGTGTCAACACCCTTCAGGAGTGGGCCCATGCCACTAGAGGCCAAATTCTAGAACCCCTGCACTGCTCTGCCCTCTGGAATGAGGGATGCAATCACATTCTTCGAGCGAGAGCTAGCCAGGTGCAATGGCCATACGATGATGCCAGGCTCCTCTAGGTTTGTGGGGATGATGGAACAGGATCCAGAGTCTGTCTACGACCTCCTACTGATGACCCCTGAGAACACAGACTCTGAGTCCATTTTTGAGGGGAGCTGCCATCCGCTGAGAGAGTGCAACATGTTGCACCTCTCGGAGGACGGGGCGGTGGCGATAGGAGGCGCAGAGGACGATGCCTATCTGATCCCACGCATCCCTAGGGAACAGGCATAGTATGACTAGGAGCCTAGAACAAGCCAGGGCCCGTGAAGTTGAGTAGGCTAATGAACGCTGTGACAACAGGTGCCCTAGCCTGCAACACCTCGATGCTGAGGGTGTGCGGGCGTAGGCACGCCGCATATATGATCAAATCCAACAAGGCAAGAGGGAGATGCCTGTCTTCCCTCGAGCTAGCTAGAATGTTGCGGCAAACGCCATGATCATGCGAATGGCCCCTGAACCCTCGACCGACTGAGGAAAGCGCACTCATCAGGAGGTGCGAGAACCACTAGAAACTGCAGCGGTACAATAGGCTCAAATTTTCATGGAGAGGCGGCATCCTGAAGCCAGCCTCATGCACATCTCCTCTGCATGTGGCGCCCCGAGGGATACCATGCGCCAATCATGCTGTGGCTTGGCGATGATTGCACGATGTGTAGGCGGGAGCCTTCCCCAGCACGCAGCCGTTATGTTGGAAACCACAATGCCAGCTTAGCTCAAGGCGCTAGATGCCCTAGGCCGGACTTAGCGGGTAAGGACATGCCATACTACGGCGATAGCGACCCAGACAACCATGGCTAACACCCCAGGATCTGAGATGCCTGGCGTATTCCGAGCCCAGACGCTTGCGCCCTGCAGGCGTTCGCGAAAAGGATTCGGTAGACGTCGTTCCCATCATGGTTCCGTGCACCACCGAACATCGTCAAGTACTCTGGGGACACCAACCCCGCCGTATGGCTAGAAGACTTTCGCCTCGCCTATCGAGCAGGCAGGGCGAACGATGATCTCTTCATCATCCAATACTTGCCACTCTACCTCATGGAAAGCGCCCGAGCATGGCTTGAGCATCTCCCCACGGACAGCATCCACTTATGGGCAGACTTTAAGCACATCTTCGTAGGGAATTTCCAAGGCACATATGTGCACCCTAGGAACTCCTGGGATCTCAAAGCCTACAAGCAAAAAGTGAGAGAAACTCTACGCGAGTACATCCACTGCTTTTCCAAGCAGTGCAATGACCAATGAAGCACTCGTCCATGAGCTCGAACGCAGCAAACCACGGATGACGTGGGAGTTGCTCGACCTCGACACAAGCCATGCCTTCGGTGAGGAGGCCATCTGGGCAATCTTTTGCAAATACAAGGGTAAGGCTCGGGATGAACCCACGGATGAGGCTAAGGACCACAATCGGTGAGGGAAAGGCAAGAAGGATAGCTAGAGGCATCACGACAGCAAGTTCATCGTGGTGGTTGACAGGGTCCACAAGCAGAAGACTGGCAAGCTCAACCATGTCAGCTTTGACAAAATAGTCTAGTTACCGTGCCGCAACCACTGTTACCCAGTCAAACACACCCTTGAAGAGTGCGACCTCATCAAATGCTACTTCAAGGGAGGCTACATGGCAACCGGCATGGATGTGCCTTCAGGATCCGCTGGCGATGAGGGAAAATGGGATGTGTATCCCGACCCAAAAGGGTGCCTCATGATCTTTGGTGGACCAGCAGTGTACAAGTCCAAATGCCGGTAGAAGCTCACGGACACGGAGGTCAATGCGACTGCCTTGGGTGAGGCCGTCCTAGCCTTCCTGAAATGGTCAGAAACCGTGATCATTTTCGACAGAAAGATCGCCCCGACCACATTCTGCAGCTAGGATGTTTTCCCCTTGTCGTCGAGCCGATCATCAGCAAGACCTGCCTGTCTCAAGTCCTCATGGATGGCGGGAGCGACCTCAACCTCCTCTACGTCGAGACCTACGACGCCATAGGGCTGTCGCGAGAAGCGATAAGGCCATCTGGTGCTCCGTTCCACGAAGTCATACCTGGGCTCCAGGCTGTTCCCCTCGGGTAGGTCGACCTGCCTGTAACATTCAGGGGTTGTGCAAACTTCTGCATGAAAACGCTCACCTTCGAGATAGCGGACTTCCCTGGCGCCTACCACGCCATCTTGGGGCGACCATGCTATGCCAAGTTCATGGCCATCCCCAATTACACTTACCTCAAGCTCAACATGCCTGGTCCTCATGGGATCATCACCATAGCTAGTGACCTACATAGGCCTACCTCTGTGAACGGGAGAACTATGACATCACGACAACCGCATGCCAGCCCCCCGGAGCCTAGACTCGCTTGGGCGACAACAACTGACGCCATGCCATAGTTAAGCTCTGGGGAGCAACCCCCGGGAGCTGAGCCCGAGCGTGACTTCCCTACATAGTAGGGAAGCACACGGAGGTCGATCCCAGCGACCTCAGCCGCGACGCGCGACGAAGACCCGTGATGACCCGGAGCAAGGGTGACACGATCGATGAGCTCCGGAGGGCTGGCGACACAGCGCACTCCTTGGCTCGGCGTGCCGCACCAAACGCCATGGGCTCTAAGTGCTTCATTAATGGCACGAACGTCCATGTGTTCACTTCAAAGTTGCCCCCAAAAAAAGAAGCCTTTCTTGGGCCAGAATCTTTGTACACATTTACTTATGTAAATTCCTCCCTACACACAAAGATCGCAACGCAATCGCCATGGTACGTTAGTGAGCTCACGCCGAAGGCGACACTTCGGTGACACGCTCGTTCCTAAGTGACTCATGTCAATCGACACGTATTGATCGACACAGCTCACTCGCGGGGCTACACCACGACACACTGTGCATCGCGCGTGCATCAATGGGTCGCATGAAGCCGAACCCTAAGAGCCAGCTCTAGGCAAGGCCATGCACCCGTGCGTAAGGAAAAGGGAAAGAAAGTCACCGTGACCTAAAGAAAAGAGGTTGAAGGAGGGCGTGATGCCACCGAATCTTTCCTATGACACTTTGGTCATGAAAATAGAGTTGCACTGGGCTAAGCCTTGTGGGTCAATCCCCGGGCAAGGTTGTGCGACTATGGCATTCGAGTGATCGGACCATTGGCAAGCACAGCGAGTCGGCAGTGCACAAAAGAAAAGAAACAAGAGACACAAACTAAGAAGATTTCTTTATTAAAGGACCCTAGGCACAACCTAAGGCCCTTGGCCACTGCCGCGAAGGATGTCCTGCATGTTCACGGCGGCCACGGCAGCGGCGGCGAAGTCACCGGCCAGCTCCACCTGCCCTGCGTGGTCCGAGAACCCGGGCTCCACCCGGCAGAAGTCATGGCTGGTGCGCAGAAGATGTGCAATCATCAAGGTGCTCTCCTATTCAGAATCTTGCACCACAAGTACTAGGCTGCAGCCTAGGAGAACAAGGATGAGGAAGAGTGTATCTGTTTTGTATCTATTCTGATTCTGAAAGACTAAAGGAGGAAGAGTGTGTGCAATGAGGCCCAGAGGTTCACCTAGACTCGGCTTAAATAGGCCAGCCTTCAAGATGGAGAAGCGGAAAGGAGCAGTTAAGATGCGTGATCTAGGCATACACATCATGGAAGATGAGGTATACGACGGTTCCCGACGGAAGTGGTGAGACGGTATTGGAAGTTGGGACATTCAACACTCACGCTGAATTTACAGTCGATAGACCAAACGGTCATGTAGGGTCGACGGCCATAACGTGTATCTCAGTCGGCTCGGCTTTCCAAACAATGGTGAAATTCAACCCCACTAGCAGCGCCACATTGATGGTTCAACCGCCGGTGCTAGAAGTTTCATCTACCGGTATGATTCCTTTCCAGGCCTCAAAATCAATCCAACCGATGGTGGAAGTATCACACCGTCGGTTCTGTCTTCTATGGCAGTGAAAGTGGTGATAGTGGTAGCTCAATCTATAGTAGTGAGACCCAGTTATTGATTCAGTCATCATTGCGTGAGAAGGTGAGAGTAGCTCAGTTGCAAGATCGCTTACTCCAGGCTATTTGCAAGCACGTTGACGTAGATAAAACCTATGAGTTTAGTATGGAGGTTAATGGCACTATTTACTTTAGATGTTGTATGTGTTCCATAGAAAGCTAAGGTGAAGATGGATATTTTAAGGGAAGCTCATCACACTCCATATGTAGTTCATCCATGTGAGATGAAGATGTATTGAGATTTGAAGCAGAGTTTTTCGTGGAAGCAGATGAAGGTGATATTGCTAAGTATGTGGCTTCGTGTGGTATTTGTTAGAAGGTGAAGGCTGAGCATCAGAGGCCAGCTGGGTGGCTAAAGCCATTGAAGATCCTTGAGTGGAAATGGGCTAATATTATGATGGACTTTTTGGTTGAATTGTCTCGCTCTCCTAGAGGCAATGATGCTATTTGTGTTGTTATTGATAGGCTCACCAAAGTGGTTCACTTCATTCCAATAAAGACAACTAATTCAGCTATAGTTTTGGTTCTGTTGTTTATCAAGGGGATTAGGAGGTTACATGGTGTGCCCAAGTCTATTGTGTCAGATCAAGACTTTAAGTTTGTGTCTAATTTTTGGCAAAGATTGCATAGTGCTTTGCACACAAATACTCGACACCAGTACTTCTTTCTACCCTCAGATGGTCAGTCTGAGTGTACTATTCACACCTTGGGGATATGCATGCTTGTGTGCTTTCATGGAAGGGAAGTTGAGAAGATCACATACCTTTGGCGGAGTTTGCTTACAAAAACAGTTACCAAGCTAGTATTCATTTGGCACCATACGAAGTGTCGGGCATAGATGTATTTGTCCACTTTGTTGGGATCTAGTTGGTGAGCAATCTTTAGCTGGTCTACATTGGGTACAACAGACTCATGATAAAAAGTACATGATATTTGATAAAACTTGTTGACTGCTCAGAGTCGGTAGAAGAGTTATGCAGATATTAGACAAAGGGCTTTGGATTTTGCAGTGGGTGAAGAGGTGTTCCTAAAGGATTCACCGACAAAAGGCATTGTTTATTTTGGTACCATAGGGAAGCTTAGCCTAAGGTGCATTGGACCTTACGTGATTATCACTCATGTTGGCGCATTGGCATATTGGTTGCAGTTGCCAGATCTATGTCAGGAGTACACCCAGTGTTTCTATCTCTATATTAAGAAAATACTCGAAAGACCCTTAGATGATTGAAGTTGAGCCAGCGATGCCCATTAAGCGAGCAGGATGCCCACTCCACCTCCCTCCTCTATGCTCTCACAGATAGGCGAGGCTTGCCTGTTATCCCCGGCCGCCTTGCCACCCCTTCACTCGCCCTCTCTTTCCCTCTCTGGTGCCTTCAATCACCGCAGCCGCCATTGCCGAGCTCTATTCAAGCTCGTCGATCTCCACACTGTTAGAAGAGTCAAAGGGCTATTGGGTCTTAGTTTGTTAGGTTTAATTAGTCGCTTGCTTAGGGGTCAAGTAAAACCTCTTCTCTATATAAGGAGAGGAGATGTATCAATTTAATCAAGCAAGAGATTAGAAGAAAAAACTTTTTCTCTTACCGGCCATGGGTGAAGCCCCACGGCCGGCGTTTCCAGCGCCCCTCACAGCCCTAGCCGCTGGTCCTCTCTCTCTCAAGCGTGAACAGTACCGCGAGCACTGTAGTGCAGCGGGTACTGTAGTGTGCCCATCGCCGTCGCTTCCCTCGACTCTCCCCTCTCGATCCCAACAGCCCACATAATAATATGGTATCGGAGATACCAGGTTACGATGAGCCGCTGTCGATCACTTCCTCACCGATAACGCCAGATCAGTTAACTGCGGCCATCACCGATCTCGCCCGTTCCGTCGCCGCCATCCAGTCCTACCTCGGCATACCGCTGCTGCCGCAATCGACCGTGGCCTCTCTGCCACTGGTTTTCCCCTATGGGATGCTAGGTTACGGCACAACGCTGCAGTCGTTCCAGGACGTGCAATCAACATTGCAGCAGATCGAGCAGGCGATGGACATCACGACGGAGCCGGCAGAGAAGATGCTTACCTGCAAGGTGTCTGCGGCGATGTGGCTACAGGCTGCGGCGCGCGGCCTCCTAGCGTGCCGGCGGCTTCTGGAGATGCGCCAGCCTATGCACGAGGTGACCTTGGCGACGATCGACCTCAGCTCAGCGAAGCGTGACCTTGCCCCGTGGGACGGCTAGCAGCAACCGCGCCGACCCGCTGTTGTCTTCAGGTGCAAGCATGGTGTTTTTCCCACGGGCAGCGACCTCCAACTCTGCGGCAGCGGCGGTAGGGGAGTCGCTCCCCTCCTTGTCACCGGCAGGGACGCACTACCTAGCGCCACCGCATTCCACCACCGGCAGCCGCGAGGACGTCTCTGCTGGTCGCTATCGCGACTAATTCCAGGTGGCTATACCCGTGCACCCCTCTCGTTCCAGTGGGCTCCATGGGATCCAGGTGGCTACACACGTGCAGGTCCATCACGCGGAGGGTGTCCTCCGTATCTTCAGGAGTCAAAAAAATAAAGAGTCGTAGTCTATTTTAGGTCAATAAAATAAGCCGAGATGTAAAATGCTTGTTTTTAGGTGTTAGGTTTGTATTTAGCAGAGTCATCGTTAAGTTGCAGCTCGAGGACGAGCTGCATGTCCAGGTGGGGTGTAGTGCTAGAAGAGTCAAAGGGCTATTGGGTCTTAGCGTGTTAGGTTTAATTAGTCGCTTGCTTAGGGGTCAAGTAAGACCTCTTCTCTATATAAAGAGAGGAGATGTATCAATTTAATCAAGCAAAAGATTAGAAGGAAAAACCTTTTTTCTTGCCGGTCATGGACAAAGCCCCGCAACCGACGTTCCCAGCGCCCCTCACAGCCTTAACCGCCGGTCCTCTGCCTCTCTTATAAACAGTACCATGGACACTGTAGCGCCATGTGTCCTGTAGCACATCTGTCGCCATCGCTCCCCTCGACTCTCTCCTCTCAATCCTAGCAGCACCTAGCTCTCTATCCCAACAGCAGTGCCCACGGGTACTGTAGCACCACGGCTACTGTACCTCCGCCGCCGCGCCCCTACTCTCCCCTCTTGGTTCCAATAGCGCCACATAACACACACTCCGCCCCAAACGCCTACCCTTTTATTCTGCTGGCACCGCAGGAAGATACGGCGTCCACCCAACCACTCCTTGGCATCATTCCACAAGCGCAACACATGCTCCCATGCTTGCCGAATCTCACCACCGCCTCCGTCTGCCCCTCGCCGTCGTACATGAACTCCAAGCCACCTGTGTCGGACTATTAAGACGGTCCAAAAACATAACACAAGGCAAAAATACATACTGATGCCGACCTTGAACATAAAGCCTTCCATGTTCAGGCACGACCACGTCTTCCTTCAAACTAAAAATCCCCCCTCGCTACGAAACAATAGCCATCTAATTCTTACACTGGCAATGGAGGAAAATCTTATCGAATGCTGCCAGAAGCAAATCAAACTGGCATCGATCAGCAAGAGTATTAATCAAATGCAATGTACACAGGTAATCTACAAAACTTCTGCTCTAAGAGACAGTCCTTCTGGATTGTGTGCCTCGATGTCAACATGTTTAATCCCAGGCACAAGCTTTTGGATCTCAGACTCCAGCCGATCCACTTCATATCCCAGAGCTTCAACTACATCCTCACCTGTTGAAGCAGTGTAGTTTCAGACCAGGGTAGCAAAGCTTAGATCCATCTATTGAGCAACATGTATTTCACATACCGTAGTTAGCCATGACCCTTAGTAATTCCATATCATCCTTGGACATTGCAGCTTCCCGGAACTATAGAATGAAAATGATAAGTCAGAGAGTAAAATGTGTTACCATTCGCCACAGTATGTTTGAGATATTGGCAGTCTTTTCTCGAGGACGAGTTGCCTAATGTGTTGGAACAGCTCTCTTAATGTTCTTTCTGAAAGGTATAGTGGAAGAAGGGTACAAGACCACAAGCTCAGACTGCCAGACAACTGCAATAAGATGAAACTAGGACATAATCTGCCTGACATCATTCTTTTCCAGATTAAACTAGCCAAACATCAATAAAATGGCAGCTAGAATTTTAGCCACGCAATTTGAACAGACTAATAATAGGGCAATAAATCACCTAGTTTAAAGGCTGAAAATTTTGCAATTATTTCACTACATTACTAACAGAAGAATACTGAATATCAAAATGCACATCAGTTAATGACTGTAGATAAAGTATTTTCAAGGTAAGGTACCTGTTTTGCCCAAGTCCCACGTCCAGTCCTTTCCAAATAATTTTGTACCAGAACAACTCCATTGAAATCTGTAAGACGATTTAGATGACAATAAATATCAGAATTTTTTGAAGTAAAAAGAACATCTATTGCACTGGGAAATGAATTGTAACAAGGATATAAGGCCATGCAAGAGAAGACAAAATAATGGGCAATAAGTAACCTAGGTAGGGATGCCAATGGCAATGAAGCACCACCACCTAGTCCCTACCCCCATAAACTATGCTAGTGCCTGCCCCCAACAAACATGCAGAAAAGCTGACAATTGTAACAAGGATATAAGGCCATGCAAGAGAAGACAAAATAATGGGCAATAAGTAACCTAGGTAGGGATGCCAATGGCAATGAAGCACCACCACCTAGTCCCTACCCCCATAAACTATGCTAGTGCCTGCCCCCAACAAACATGCAGAAAAGCTGACCCACAGAGAAAACCCATGATATGTTGTTGTGATATAAAATGTAGATTATCTCCTAGTGCCTGCCCCCATGCTACATGTAGATAATCTCCAACCTCAAGTGAAAGTGTACAAGTTCATCAATTGAATTAGAGCAAAAAAGATAGATGTCTGCAGCATGTCTCAAACTCAGCACCTTCCATATTTAAACTATTAATGCAAAGGTGTGACAACTCTTTAGATATAGATCAAATCAACTTGATTAAGTTACAAATCAAAATTCACTTCACGGGAAAAGGGGGGAAACAAGATTAACCATCTGAAATGTTCAATAACAAGGATTATCCAAAAGTTATTCAAATTGTCTGTCTCGGTTAACAGGACTTCGGATGACAATATCGCTGGAGGCTAAAACTGGTACCAACTTCACACCATCTACCAGCAGAAGATCAAGACTGTTAAGGATATTATGTCATAGATCACTGCATACTGGATGATTTCACCCATAACCATGAAGCATGCCTCATTCTGTTCCTACTATTCCAATAGTACTACATTCTGACAAGTAGTGAACAAGTCTAGTTCAGATTAAGTCCAAAAAGAGCCATTCAGGATTAGAAATAATGTGCACAAATTTTCAATAGCACCTCTGCCCAGAACTGGCCATGCTATCACACATACGAACTGAAAGTGATGAAAATGATGTAACTGTTTTAGATATATTGTGAAATGCCAGAATATAAAGACTAACCAATTTCAGCCTTGAATCTAAAAAAACCTGGCCCAATCACCTCACTTTTGCAATCATAAAGAGCATCTACAACCTGCAAGAAGATATCAATTAGCTTCATGAAAAAGCTTCTAAGCAGTTCCGAAATTATAATGCCAAAGCTCACCGGATCAGACTTAAGAAATTCAAGGACTCGCTGCATGTCATGATCATCAATGGCCCGGCCAATTAAAGCATGCCTATTCCTCTGAATGAGAAAAATAGCAACCTACACAGAGAGCAAATCTATTGAACAGCTGCTTTCCAACAAGACATGGACAGAAAATAATCAAAACCATCAGCAAACATCCTGAGGTTCCAACAATGTCAGAATGAATATATATATATATAAAAGTTATCTACCATAATGTTATAGTAAATCACTAGGGCTTTGCAGAAAGATAAATTTTGTGCAAGTCTTGACCAGAAATAGAAACATTTGACCGGAGTTGGATATTCAACCATTTCTAATGTGAATCCATTTAAATGAAGAACATGAGCTTTGGACTCTGAAAAAAGTTTAACCGATTTTGTTCCTCAGAACTCAAGATCCAAACATTTAGTTGGTTATTCTCTAAAAAAATCACAATTTTATTTCTTTCATAACTCAAGATCCAAACAACCCCTTCAAACATTAAGTATAATACCACCTAACAACTGCCACATGGATAGGCCACATTAGCATGACTTGACAATGGCACATCCCTGGTGTGCAAACCCAGAGCAGGGAAGTCATGACCCACCTTCTATTATATGCCATGTAACAAGGTTCAGTGTGGCAATTAGAGATGGTCCAAATTGTGAAAGACGTGACTTTTTGCTTCACTGCCAAAGCATAAAAAGTATTCACTAAATTTGTTTCACAATTGGTCAGGGTTATATGGTTGAGACACCGAAGTAACTTAACACACAAGCAAATACAACACAATCAGCTTTGGATTTACATCAACAACAACAACAACAACAACAACCAAGCCTGTCAGTCCCAAGCAAGTTGGGGTAGGCTAGAGTTGAGACCCAACAAACACCGTCAGTTACGGTTCAGGAACGTCAATAGCCGTTTTCCAAGCACTCCTATTCAGACATAGGTCTCTAGGTATATCCCATTCTTTCAAATCTCTTTTTATTGTCTCTTCCCAAGTCAACTTTGGCCTTCCTCTGCCTCTCCTCACCTTATTATCTTGACTTAGAACTCCATAATGCACTGGTGTCTCTGGAGGTCTCCTTTGTAAATGGCCAAACCACCTCAACCGATGTTGGACAAGCTTCTCTTCGATAGGTGCTACCCCTAGACGATCACGAATATCATCATTTCGCACTCGGTCCATCCTTGTGTGACCACAAATCCAACGCAACATACGCATTTCTGCAACACTCAGTTGTTGGACATGTCTTCTCTTTGTGGGCCAGCATTCTGCTCCGTACAACATAGCGGGTCTAATCGCTGTTCTATAAAACTTGCCTTTTAGCTTTTGTGGTATCCTCTTGTCACAGAGAATGCCAGAAGCTTGGCGCCACTTCATCCACCCTGCTTGGATTCTATGGCTAACGTCCGCATCAATATCTCCATCCCTTTGTAGCATCGATCCCAGATACCGAAAGGTATCTTTCCTAGGCACTACTTGACCTTCCAGACTCACGGCTCCCTCCTCCTGTGCAGCAGTGCCAAAGTCGCATCTCATGTATTCGGTTTTAGTTCTGCTTACTCTAAAACCTTTAGACTCAAGGGTCTGCCGCCACAATTCTAGTTTCCTATTTACCCCCGCTCGGCTTTCATCAACTAACACTACATCATCGGCGAACAGCATACACCAAGGGATATCTCCTTGGATGTCCCTTGTAACCACATCCATTACTAAGGCAAAGAGATATGGGCTCAAGGCTGACCCTTGATGAAGCCCAGTCTTAATCGGGAAGTAGTCTGTGTTACCACCATTTGTTCGAACACTAGTCACAGCATCGTTATACATGTCCTTAATGAGGGTAACATACTTTGCTGGGACTTTATGCTTGTCCAAAGCCCACCACATAACATTCCTTGGTATCTTGTCATAAGCCTTCTCCAAAACAATAAAAATCAAGTGTAGGTCCTTCTTCTGTTCTCTAAACCGCTCCATAACTTGTCTAATTAAGAAGATTGCTTCTATAGTTGACCTTCCGGGCATGAAACCAAATTGGTTCATGGATACCCGCGTTGTTCCTCGCAAGCGATGTTCTATGACTCTCTCCCACAGCTTCATGGTGTGGCTCATCAACTTGATTCCCCGATAATTAGTACAACTTTGGATGTCTCCCTTGTTCTTGTAGATTGGTACCAATATGCTTCTTCTCCACTCCTCAGGCATCTTGTTCGATCGATAGATATTGTTGAACACCTTAGTTAGCCATACTATAGCTATATCTCCGAGACATCTCCACACCTTGATTGGAATACCATCAGGGCCCATTGCTTTACCCCCTTTCATCCTTTTTAGAGCTTCTCTGACCTCCGATTCTTGGATCCGCCGCACGAAGCGCCTATTGGTGTCATCAAAAGAGTCGTCCAACTGGACGGTGGTGTTCTCATTCTCACCATTGAAAAGCTTATCGAAATACTCTCGCCATCTATGCCTAATCTCATCCTGCTTCACCAAGAGCTGCTCTCTCTCATCCTTAATGCACTTGACTTGGTTGAAGTCTCTTGTCTTCCTATCACGAGCCCTAGCCATCCTATAGATGTCCTTCTCTCCTTCCTTCGTACTCAAACGTTGGTACAGACCCTCGTATGCCCGTCCCTTTGCTTCGCTCACCGCTCGTTTTGCAGTCTTCTTTGCCACCTTGTACTTCTCTATGTTGTCGGCACACCTGTCATGGTACAGGCGTTTATAGCATTCCTTCTTTTCCTTAATAGCCTTTTGCACATCTTCATTCCACCACCAAGTGTCTTTTGAATCGCATCTATCCCCTTTGGTCACTCCAAGCACCTCTGAAGCAATCTTCCGAACGCAAGTTGCCATCTTCTCCCACATGTCGTTTGCATCCCCTTCATCCTGCCAAGGGCCCTCTTCAATAACTCTTTCCTTGAAGACCTTTGCTGACTCCCCTTCCAATTTCCACCACTTTGTTCTTACAATCCTAGGTTGTTTAACCCTACAAGCTTGCACCAGAAAGCGGAAATCAGCCACCAACAACCTGTGTTGAGAAACTACGCACTCTCCAGGTATTACCTTACAATCAAAGCATGTTTGTTTATCTCTCCTTCTTGTAAGGACAAAGTCGATCTGGCTAGAGTGTTGGCCACTACTAAAGGTCACTAAATGAGACTGCTTCTTCCTAAAGAAAGTGTTGGCTAACATGAGATCAAAAGCTATAGCAAAGTCTAAGACTTCCTCTCCTTCCTGGTTCCTACTGCCAAAACCGAAACCACCATGAACCGCCTCATAACCTACCCTTGACGTACCTACATGACCATTAAGATCCCCTCCTATAAAGAGCTTCTCGCTACTAGGTACCGCTCTAACCAAGCCATCTAAGTCTTCCCAAAAAAGCCTTAGGAATGTTATGTGGTGGGCTTTGGATTTACATCAATTATTCATTTATAAAACAGAACTATGAGCCACGTGTAAGAAGTATGAAGCACAAACATACAATGAATAGCATACCATCCCCAGTAAATTGCCAACAATGATTGAGCCAATTGGATCATACATAGCATTTCCTGTCATTTGAACAGCCACCAAAGATGCTGCAGCAATAGCAAGGCCTGTAACCGCAGCACCATCCTGTAGACCAATATCCGATGTGAAAAATTGAGAATGAAATCAATACAGAAAAGTACTAGGTGATGAAAGGCAAATGAACAAGAAATCAATTAAGAAAACTATGAGATAATAATCTCCATTAAAGTCAACCATTACAAATGGCAGAAATGAAAATGAGTATATGCTGTGATTGAACTACATAAAAAAAACTGTTAGGTGGTCATATTACTGACTTCAGTCATAACAGCAACGGAAGTTGGATCATGACCACGCCAGATATAGTCCCAGATACTCATTCCCTCTGCTTCTGCACCTTTCCTAACAGCCTTTATAGCAACAAGCAGTGAAGCACCTAACAGACAACAGGATTTCTCAAGTAAATTATAGCTAGAATAGACACCCCAAGAAAAAGTGAAGGAGTGAGAGAGGTAGCAGCAAGCGAGCAACACCTTCAATTAGGAAGGACCCACCAATCACTAATGCAGCCCAGTGAATATTCTCTGGAGGCTGTCAAACAAAAGTATGGATATGAGCATTATCTTACTTGGAGTCTTGGATGGTGACTCATGGCATTTGATAATAAAAATGTAATTTTGTGCATAAAATTCTCATGACTCAAATGACACTTCGGTGACGTACTTGAGAATTCCATAAATTTTGAACTCCATGCACAATGGTAGCACCTGAACCCAAGCAAAATATTCCAACTGCAGATATGAGAGACCATACAAATCTTTCCTTTGAATAACCATAGCTGCAAAAAAGAAAGCCAAGATTAACATCTGTCGATTCAAAACATAAGGCTTCATTGCAGCTTATGGTGTATCATATTTAATTCCATCACTGGTTGTCTAATGGCTATTATTTGATTGCAGTGATAATTAATAACAGGCTTTCCTAATCTTGCATCCATCATATTTTACATCAAAGGAAAGGAGTGGTTCTCATTCATGAAAAAGAGGGAATAAATTGACTTAACCAAATACTCCTTCCGTCCTATAATATAGTGCATTCTAGCATTCAAAATTTGTCCTCAAATAGTCGAATATAAGGGATTCTAGAAGACAAAAACCAGTTTTGCATTTAATTCTTTCCATTTATCAGCCAATCAGCATTAATCACGTTGATGATAGCATCTAATTAGGAAATAAAATGAGGGTGCATGCATCTTTTATGTTCTCTCTTATTTTGTCTTAAAATTTCTATAATGCACTATATTACAGGATAGAGGGAGTACAGTACGGTAAAGAACTAAGAACGTTCCAATTATTTTCTGACAAAGCATATATTCTAGAAGAATTGATTATACATACGGGTGTAGAGCATCTGGAGCACGTCTTGAGCTGCTCAAACCGTAAGCAAGAAGAGCCTGAAAGTTGATGAACAATTAGGCCTAACATTCTTTGTTCTTGGTCATGAAACAGAGAGGAAAGGTATATACATCAACTGGCATAGCAAAAAAAAAACTTACCTGGTTAGCGAAGTCTGCAACGGAATGCACTAGCTCAGCTAGCATAACATGACTTGAAGTTGAAATCCACACTCCAAACTTTAGGGAGAAAACGAGGAAGTTGCACCATAGTGCCGTGTTAACCGCTCGATGGCTGAGGTCACATTCCATTACATTACACAGAATGTACATCACAAGATAACTTCATGAGCAATCCAAACAAGTAGCAATGACATTATTCAGTTGATAGCAAAACACTGGAGCAACTGGTATAGGTTATCCTTTGTAATTGTATTTCTTTACCACAATGACAAAAAATAAAAGGGTAGTGTGCAATGGGTATTTATCGTGCAGCATCATGATTCAGACTCATAGTTCAACCTGAAGCATATTCGAAGTGGGCTTTTTTCCTTGTCTCATCACCTAGTCCAGGAAAGGGGTAGTGTTATGTGGTGCTATTGGGATCGAGAGGAGAGAGCCGAGGGAAGCGGCGGCGGAGCTACAGTGCCCGCGGCGCTACAGTACCGCTCGGGTACTGTTCATGTGGGAGAGAGAGGCAAAGGACCGGCGGCTAGGGCTGAGGGGCACTGGGAACGCCGGCCGCGGGGCTTTACCCACGGCCGACAAGAGATAAGGTTTTTCCTTCTAATCTCTTGCTTGATTAGATTGATACATCTCCTCTCCTTATATAGAGAAGAGTTCTTATTTGACCCCTAAGCAAGCGACTAATTAACCCTAACGGGCTAAGACCCAATAGGCCCTTGCCTCTTCTAACACTACACCCCACCTGTACATGCAGCTCGTCCTCGAGCTGCAACTTAACGATGACACTAACGATGACTCCGCTAGACACAAACCTAACACCTAAAAACAAGCCTTTTACATCTCGGCTTATTTTATTGACCTGAAATAGACTACGACTCTTTATTTTTGACTCCTAAAGATATGACGGACACCCTCCGCGTGATGGACCTGCACGTGTGTAGCCACCTGGATCCCATGGAGCCCACCGGAACGAGAGGGGTGCACAGGTATAGCCACCTGGAATTAATCGCGATAGTGACCAGCGGAGACGTCCTCGCGGCGGCCGACGACGGAATGCGGTGGCGCTAGGTAGTGCGTCCCCGCCGGTGACAAGGAGGGGAGCGACTCCCCTACCGCCGCTGCCGCAGAGTTAGAGGTCGTTGCGCGCGGGAAAAACACCATGCTCGCGCCTAAAGACAGCAGCGGGTCGGCGCGGTTGCCGGTGGCCATCCCACGGGGTGAGGTCGCGCTTCGCTGAGCTGAGGTCGACCGTCGCCAAGGTCGCCTCGTGCATAAGCTGGCGCATCTCCTGCAGCAGCCGGCGCGCTAGGAGGCCGCGCACCGCAGCCTGTAGCCGCACCGCCGCAGACACCTTGCAGGTAAGCATCTTCCTTGCCGGCTCCATCATGATGTCCATCGCATGCTCGATCTGCTGCAATGTTGGCTGCACCGTTGGCTGCACGTCCTGGAACGACAGCAGGGTCGTGCCCGGCAGCGGCGTCGTGCCGTAACCTGGCATCCCATAGGGGAAAACCGGTGGCAGAGAGGCCACGGCCGATTGCGGCAGCGGCCAGCTGGCTGGTTGCAGCGGTGGTATGCTGAGGTAGGACTGGATGGCGGCGACGAAACGGACGAGATCGGTGATGGCCGCGGTCAACTGATCTGGCGTCATCGGTGAGGAAGTGACCGGCAGCGGCTCATCGTAACCTGGCATCTCCGATACCAGATTGTTACGTGGGTTGTTGGAATCGAGAGGGGAGAGTCGAGGGGAGCGGCGGCGGAGCTACAGTGCCCGCAGCGATACAGTACCGCTTGGTACTGTTCACGTGAGAGAGAGAGAGGCGGAGGACCGGCAGCTAGGTACTGTTCACGCGAGAGAGAGAGGCGAAGGACCGGTAGCTAGGGCTGTGAGGGGCGCTGGGAACGCCGGCCGCGAGGCTTTGCCCACGGCCAACAAGAGATAAGGTTTTTCCTTCTAATCTCTTGCTTGATTAGATTGATACATCTCCTCTCCTTATATAGAGAAGAGGTCTTACTTGACCCCTAAGCAAGCGACTAATTAACCCTAACGGGCTAAGACCCAATAGGCCCTTGACTCTTCTAACAGGTAGGTCAATGACCCTATCCTCCAAAGCTACATTCTCTCATGCCTCCCACCCAAAAAATTATCCAGATCCTCATTTGGTAAGAGGAATAACATATCCCCTACTGCGTACTGTCACAACATCAAGGCAAGAGCATTTGTGTTCCATCACAGCACAGAATCCACAGATGCATATATACGACAACTATCTCACACTCACAAAGTCACAATTTATCTGATATAGAGGGTACGAAGCACTGTGCTGAGCATCTTTTTTTATCGCATAGATAGACTAATCAGATTTTGCATGAAAACAAAGAATATCAATAATCCATGACGAGAACACAACTTCAGAAATCTGTTTTACTGGATAAGCAATGTTCTGACTTCTGAGGGAAATGTTAAGTGTATGAAGGTCCATCGTCAAAATGTGACTTCTGAGGGAGATCAAGGAAGGGGAATTACCTGTGTTCATCGTCAAAATGTGCCTTCTTCTTGCCCTTTGCCACACGCAGAGAATAACCTGCATCAGAAAAGCAGCAGCACCCAACATAAGGCAAGAGCTAAACAAATAAAAAAAAGCAGGCGCAACGGGGGAATGAAAGAAGGGGCCAGCCCTTCCTTACTGCGGGAGATGGTGAGCCGTACGGGAGCCGCGTCGGCGACGGCGCCAGGGGGCCGCGACGCCGCAGGAGGGAGAGCCCGCCTCCACCACCCGCCACGGAGGCTGAAGAGGCCCGCGGCAGCTGACGCGGAGAAGAGGAGAGGGCGGGGCGAGAAAGCCGAGCCAGAAGGCGGGAGCGGGGGCAGCGGCGACGAGGGGCCCTCGCGGCCGTCGTCGTCGTCACGGCGGGATAGGAGGAATGGGCAGGTCGAGAGGAGGCGAGTAGGGGAGGTGGAGGAGAGGCAGCGGAGGCGGAGGCGGAGGCCCGCGGAGGCGAGGGGACGACGCATTTAGGCGTGCCGGCGTCGCCGGTGCTGCTGTCGCGGGTGGGGCGCAGCTCCCATTCGTCGGAGGGACTCCTGCGAGGCTAGGACAGGGGATTGAACTATATATGAGAAAAAAAAACCAAATTACATGTTAGTCATTAAAAGAGTTTTAGGGACCCCCCTCAAAAAAAAGTTTAAGTACTATTTTTTTTCTGCTTCCTCAACTGCAACTCAAGTCAGTTGGAGTCCTCATTTCTTATCTTTCCTCTGGTGCCACTCCATCCAAATTTTTGTGATGTCAAAATCGAAATTTAATAAAGCTTTTTACCAACACTAATTTAACTGGTATTCAAATTATTTGCAATAATTTTAAGTTTTGAACATAAAAAATTTAAAAATCTCGCAACTCTATTGTATGAGAGTACATAAGAGATGTGAAAAGAAATACTCAATGAAAATCGAAGGGAGAAATTAAAACAGTGAAAAAAGGTCTCAAGTGGCTTAAGGTCACTATCAATCTCTGACACCAGAAATGCAAGAACAGCTAACAAACCATTAGCTAGAAAAAGCTAATTACCAAATCGAAATTAGATGGAATCTGGCTGCTCGAGAGAAGAATTCAGCCCTTGTTTAGTTCCTCCAATTCTCTCTAAATTTCACTATGCAAAAAGAAGATTTCCTGTCACATCAAAATGTCGGTAAATGCATGGAGTACTAAATGTTGATGAAATCAAAAACTAATTGCACAGTTTTGTTGTACTTTGCGAGATGAACATTTTAAGCCTAGTTAGTCAAAATTTGGATAATTTTTACCAAATACAAACGAAATGCTACAGTAATTCTGATACAGTGTTTTTCTCTCCAATTCACCGAACTAAACGAGGCCTCAATGTCACAAAGACAAATTAGACAATGTGTTTAGTTCCTCCAAAAAAAACACTATGCAGAAAAAATATTCTTCGTCACATCAAACTTGCGATACATGTATAGAGTACTAAATGTAGATGAAATTAAAAACTAATTATACAGCTTAGTTGTACTTTGCGAGACGAACATTTTAAACCTAATTAGTCAATGGTTGGACACTATTTGCCAAATAAAGCCAAAATGTGCTACGGTATATTTTTCACCCTTTTTCAGGGAACTAAACACAGCCAACGGAGACAACCCAAAGGAACGTTTTGCGTGCGTCGGTGCGTGTGCATACATCTGCCATGGAATTTGTCCACTGGTCGCCGCCAGGGGCAGGAAGAAAGAAAAAACCTCGTCTTTGGTGTGATGGCTGCAGTACCACGGAACTAAGGCCTTGTTTAGTTCCCAAATTTCCCCCCAAATTTTACTATGAAAAAGAAGATTCTCCATCACATCAAAATGCCGGCAAATGCATGGAGTACTAAATGTAGATGAAATCAAAAACTAATTGCACAGTTTTGTTGTACTTTACGAGACGAACATTTTGAGTCTAACTAATCATTTTTTGGACAATTTTTTGCACTAAAAAACAAAAGTTGCTACAGTGTGATTTGGGGAACTAAACACGGCCTAAAATCAGAACTGCCCACAGAAAGAAAGAAAGTTTTGTTAAGGTTGTGGAGAATGCCTAGAATACTCCATGTTCGCTGTGAGGTTCGGCCATCAATGAGGTGGCCAGCCTTAATAGATATAAATCTGAATTAGCTCTAGAATATAATGATCTGGATACGGAGATGGAAAGTAGGAGTTTGTTTAGTGCAGAGAAAACTAGAATGGAGTTAGTGGCTAGTGAGTTAGATAAGATTTGGTCTTTAGAGGAAATTAAATCTAGACAAAAATAGAGAGATAGAAATATCTTAGAGGATGATAGGAATATGGCGTATTTTCAGGCTGTAGCAAACCATAGAAGTAGAAAGAAAATGGTGGATGCTTTAGAAGATCCTAATGGTCTAGTGAAAGATCATAAACGTGTGATGGACATTGAATTGCTTTAGCCTTTTATAAAGACATGTTTAAAAAGGAAGATAGACTGAAGACATCCTTATGATTTTTTTGGAACAAGACGAGAGAGTGTTAGATAGCGAAAATGATTTGATGATAGCTCCTTCTTCTGAGAATGAAATAAAGGAGGCGGTTTGGACTTGCTATGCTGAAGGTGCTTCAGGACTATATGGGCTTTTCATTTATGTTTTATCCTAAGTTTTAGGATTTTATTAAGAAGATTTGTTAGCCATGCTTGAGGATTTCTTTAAGGGACCATTTGGATCCTTTTATTTTGGAGGAATCGAAATCTATTTAATGGAAGGGTATTTGGTTTGGAATTTGACATTCCATAACTTTTCAAAGTTCATATATAACCTTATCTCAAATTTATAGGATGAAAGATGCAAATTGATTATATGGATCACCATGCTACTTATAGCATGCTCTTCAACTCACATGGTCAACGGTAGTATACAAATATATTCCACATACAACTATATTAACTTAATTGATTTATACCTAAATTATGATTATTAGATCCGAACCGGACCTAAGGCTAATTTAAACCTATGTAGATTAAATTTCGCAATGTTATCTCATTCCAAAAGTGGAGGAGGCTAAGTCTATGAAGAACTTTAGATCCATTAGTCTTATTAATTGTAGTTTTAAAATTTTCTCCAAAGTTCTTACTCTTAGGTTTGGTAAGATCATAGATAGATTAGTGTCTAACAACAAAGTGCTTTTATTCAGGGTAGATATATACTAGAGAGTGTTGTCATTGCACATGAGCTTGTGCATAGTTTAAATTCTTCTAAGGTGGTTATATCTTGTACGAAGGATTGCGGGTGTGTAGCATGCTCGTGCGGTTCAGAAAGACCTAATAATTAGGTGGATTCGCCACGCGTTGCTGCAGAAAAGTTAAGAAATATATTTCTTTTAATGTATAGAAGACCAAATATCTTATTTGATAGGAAAAGGCGGATGCTTTTTTAGTACTAGTATAATGCCCGTGCTAACGCCATGGCTTTATTTTAGAGATGCACATGAAAATAACCAAACGATGATATAACAATAACACGGATTTATGTTTAATCTTACAAAAAATCATTGGCTACAATTGAGGGATCAAGAGAACAAACTCAGAGATGCTTCACTTTAGAAGAGGCTATCGATATAATTCTCTTCTACAGTTCCATTACCCGTGACATTGCATACAGGGCTGCGATAATTGGACTGGAGCATGAGCAGCAATCAGAATTTGCTTCTGCTCTTCGCCCAACAGTTATCATGGTAGGACAATCCATTCCAAGGAGTGATGGTTCACTGAAACCACCCCATTGACGAACGTCAAGACATAGGAAACAGTCACATAAACTATCAAGATGGAAGGGGTCGGTAAAGATCATGTACTTGTGCGGCCAGTTCCTGAATTTTGACATCAGGCAGCACGAAGCCTTCAAAGGTCGAATCAAGTCATTTGGTTTTAGTTTGTGCCGAGTGTGCAATGTCAGTTCCTCGCAGAGGGAGTTACAAGCAAATGGACATAGTTCAGAACTATACAAGAAGTGTTATAGCTAAATTAAACAATTCAACAAATTACAGATTCGGGTACCAATACAGCAACTGTTAGCTGCAATAATTAAAATATAATCATCTAATTAGCCCGTTCATTTTGTGCTATGTTATTAGCCAAGAGAAATGATCTATGCATACAAGCTACAATCCGTTTACTGCCGGATACAGTTGCAACTAATACTGAATACTTTACCTAACTTATTTGCAATGCTACCTCATGCAAAAATGTGAAATATAGCCACTGCATAGTATATAAGTTAACTATAGATATCAGTGCCCGTGCTAACACTACGGGACATATTAAGTCCAAAGTTAATTATAGAACGATATTGGTCTCGCGCCCATAGTCACATAAAACGGGTTCACCATCTTCGACCCTCGACCCGGGTTCGTCGACCCTGACCCGGGTTCACGGGTTCATTTTCGACCCGAAGTGTAAAAGTCTCTCGCAAGTAGCATATCACGACCCCGTACCTCGACCCCTATCGATCCAAAAACTTTGTGACTATGCTCGCGCCGTGCTAACGCTAGTGGTGTGCCCTTGCTATGGACTACCAGCCTATTCGCTTGAGCTTTCAGCCGCTTATTTTCAGCCAATCAGCAGTGTTTTTCTCTCATAATAAATCAGCCAACAATACTTTCAGTCGCTTATTTTCAGCCAAGCAAACAGGCTGTACAATATTGATCTAGCTGTGCCTCATTTCAACATAAGGCAATCATTTTTCCCTGAGCCATCTTCCTCTAATTTTTGGTGCAAAACTTAAAAAGGATACCACAGTGCACAGTTCAAAAACTGAATGAGCGATAGAAATAAAATATTATCATATAAAAATCTGAATATGTACAGTCAAGTATAAACTAACAGCAAAAATTGTACCTTAATTTCTGGTGACCAATGATCCAAGGTTGTCAGGGCAGATGGAACCACTAACAAACACAAATCCCCAAGCTTAGGGTAACTTACCAGAAATACAAAAAATAGAAACTGAAGTAAACATACTGTGCCAGGCACACGTAGTGAATTGTAGGAGTGACAGATGCACCAAAAAATGAGATGCAAAAAATAGGCATTGCATAACACAGGCTGTCCCTTCCCCTGAAATGTCAGTCAATAAACAAACATTCCAATAAGCCCAAAGTTTCAAAAACATACATGCTTGAATAAGCATGTATGTCAGAAATTAAAGGATCTGATCTTTTGAAAAAGAATTAAAGGATCTGACATCTTTTAGTTCTGTCAAGCAACCAAATGACTATTAATTATCATGATACATTAGACAGATAAATTCACCTTGCAGTTTATTCAAGTCATGCAAAAACCTGCTTTTCCATCTCTTTGGTGGCAGGCAGACAAAGAACCTATCTGCATCTGCACCAATCTGGTTATGTTTCCTTTTCCATTGTGATCTCTCTATGATTTTATTCATTTAGCTAAATAAACTGATAGTTCATTTCATAGTGACATTTATAAACATAGTATTGCGAAATAGACTTTGGTACTATTGAATTTATATAAGAATTCAAGTATCCAAAACTATTTCATAAAAGTATTCTTTTAACAACCCGAAAGAAAGCTGCCTGTGTTCTTCAGGTACAGCAGGTGTTATCATTACAAGCCGATCTCTAGTATATCAATATCTGTAATTTTCTCATCATGTTTAAATTAAACTATCCTGTTTTCTTGAGGTACATGGCTATCTCTGATCAAGATTCTAAATGATATTTTGACTTATTAATCAAGATATCTTCAAAAATTCTTTCTATAATCTCCACAACCTTGTATTTTCCTACAAATCATTAGAATTCTAATTTAAGATGGTCTGAAGTGGGCTTAGGAAACGGTATGTCATCAGGCCCCATACTCTAGCCCAGCCCAGCAACGCCAAGGCCCGAAGGAGCTCCCGCGCCATGACTGTGTCCAAGAGACTGAGTGGCCCCGAATGGGCTTGTAATGTGTGTCGTGGTCCAAAAAGGGAGTGAGTAGAAATAGGCAAGAGGGAGTGCCTAGACAGGCAAGCTGCAAACAATTGAACTCTTCTTCTTTTACAAGTAATAGACCTCGCTAGCATCCTGCCGCCGCCAAGGAATCAGTTCGCCAGATTTCTCTCTCTCTTAGCTAGCTGCTAACATTCTGGTATCAAAGCTACTGATCTACGGCTAGAGCTCTGGATTGTGCGTCGCATCCTCACTTCACGCGCCTCCAGAGATCCCACGGAGCGATGGAGCCTAACATCAAGACAGCGTTCGAGCAGATCCTAAGCCGCCTCGACTCCATCGATGAGCGGTGCGGGCACATGGAGAAGGGTGCTGCCGGCAGCAAGCGCGCGTGCGAGGAGTGGGACACAGAGGTGGAGATCCACGTCGACCAGCTGGAGAAGGCAGTGGGAACTCAGGCGACTTCGTCCTCTACAGCCGTCGTCCAAATCCAAGCGCAGGAGGAGTGCACTGCCGCCCTCGACACCCGCCTCACTTCGCTAGAGAAGATCTGCAACACCTGCTGTTCTCTTCGACATCCGTGCTCAGAATTTCGAGCAGAGGATCACGGAGGCAAAGCTGCGGATGGGCGACCTTGAGCTGATTCGCGTCTACGAGCTGCGGGATGAGAGCGACGAAAGGGTTTTGGCCCTGGAATCCACCGCGTCCATTCTGGAGGAGTGGCGGCCTTTCGTTCAGGGGACGCTCGACAACATGTGCCTCGAAGTTCATGCCTCAAGCAAAAGGTGGATCGATCTCTCGTGGACTCAAGCTCTGTGCCCCTGGCATGGTGATCTCCCTAGTTCGCGAGTCAATTGCCGCGCGCCCTCCTGCTGCTGGCTTCGAAATCGACTAGCCTAATGGGCACCGTTCTACACCTACTGCTCAGAAGCGGGGCCATGGGCCTGTGACGACCCTGGTTTTGAACCCGAACAATGGTAAGCTCAAAGCTCCTCCTCCTCTGATGCAGTTCAATTCATGTTCGCAGCTGTGTGTTCCTATGAGTCGCCCTCCTGATCCTCCACCACCACTTCCACTAAGTCACTACTATCGTCCATGTTGGTATTTTTAACGCACACGGATAAATCCGCAAAGCATGTATACCATTGTAGCTTTCACCCGGAGGGTTTTAAATATCGTATGCACGGGGAAACATGTGTGAGTCGCCCAACCACTAGTTCATCCAGGGGAAGCAATCAAGGTTAAGGTATGATGAGTAGAGAGGATTCCTATGGTATTGATCCTATGCAAGGCAAGGTTATGATTCAAATGTCCTTCTAATATTCACTTTGGGACGCTGCTTAGACGAGAAAGTACTACTAAAGAGAATTCTACTGACGCGACTACGGTCCTACTAATTTAAGAACCTACTCAATTCGGTGTGTACAGGATAGAGTCACTCCCTGTAACTGCCACACAACCAGAGATTAGGGCACAAACACAGGTAACCAATAGCCTAAGCACCACGCTTATGCTAACAATTACTACTTTAATTCAGAGTACTAACAAGAACTAGAGCACTCAAAAGAACTATGAACCCATGAACAAAAGAGTAAGATAAATACTTGAATAAAGATTAATTACCAGAAGTATCCTAGATGCAGGCTTGGAGAAGCCTGAACCCAACAAAGTAGAAGCTGTAGAGGGAGCACCGATAGGCCAGCATCCCCTCCAACTCTTCCCTTACTCTCTATCTCTATATTTGCTAAGACTAGATCCTAAAGAGGACTAATCTTCTCTTGATGGCTAGCTATGGAGAGGTGATCCATTCAAAGGACCCCTCTATGCTGATCCTAACTTGAAATAATGAATTAGGGTTTCAAGGATTGCCTCCTCTAGGGGCCAGGGGCCTTGCTTATATAGGCCCCTAGGATGAACCGCAGCTGTCGGATCAAACCGACCTTAAATGAATGATTATTATTGATCCTCAAAGGCGGTGGAACCAAGATCCGCGAGACTTGCTGTGATTGGCTGCCAGGGGAGGGCGGGCACCCTACTTCCTTGGTGACTCAGCCTCCTGTTTGTTCTAGAGCCTTCTCGAGTCTTTCAGGTTCCAAAAAAGTATGTGTAGCCCCTTTATCTCTATGTAAACCTAACATGTAGGCCTTCCTTGGCTCTTTTCAGCTGACACCCTGTACAAACAGACATTCACCAAAACTCATGAATTTTTGTTAGTGTACCCCCTATAGCTATGTGGTATTTGCTTTTAGGTCCTTTTCCATGTTTCATTAACGATTAAAAATGAGTTATCTACCGTCAACAAGTCTCCCAGGCTTACCCTTTGCTCGTCCTTGAGCAAAGATAAACTCAGTGATGGATCAGGAGTTGCTACAATGCTTTCACATCTCAAAAGTACATATGCGTTCAAACAAGAACTCTCTCCTCCGGATTAGAGTGAACTATTCTGACTTTCAAACTTACCCATATTACCTTTCACTATGGAGCTTTTAGCCGTCACTTGAGTCTTGAGAAGTTGAAAGATAGAACAGTTAAGTCAAGCACCATGTTTCTAACTCTTTGATCAACCTTCATTCTGGAGTTTTTTTGCAGATTTTTAAATAAAACTCATAGATTTCTTTGTATGACCCTCTCAAGTCTCTCATATGTGGTATTTGTGGATCCTTACTAAGACATTGTTGATGTATGCCTTCTCTTTCTCTCTCTCACCCTATGACTAATAGGCTTATGTGGAGTTGAAGGTATTTCAAGGATGTAGCATACTTACCTTGCATGTATTGCCCAACCAAAATGGGATTCGAGGAGGGGAGTGTCATACCCTTAGATTAAGATATGTATGTATGTGGACCTATATATGGGATATTGGATATATGGTGATAATGGTAGGTGCAAATATGGTGGATGTATGGAGGAAGTGGTTATGAAAGGGGGATATATGATGGCAATGGTGAAAACCTAATTCTACTTTTGCTCCTTGAAGAAACACATACCTCTCTTTTGGATTTGAAGACTTTGGGGAGAACTTGGGTCACTCAATCATTTTTTTCATTGGGACATTTGTCCTCTTTCTTTTATTTTCTCTCTCTTTTTCTTTAAGAGCACCCAAGCCTCTTTTTGGATATATTGATGGGAGGTATCAATAGGGATATTTGGAGCTTTATTATATAGCAGGGGATGAAACAGATGGAAAGCATATTTTTGATGTTCACTCCTAGTGTAGGAGTAGAATAATTTTGGGGTGGATCTAGATGGAAAGCATGTGGATGTGTACTTTCAGGGTAGAAGCAACATATATGGGTGGAGTGTACGTGATCTTGATCTTGGGAGTATGACCATCCTCTCAACAAGGGTCTTACATGGTTTGACCAAACTCAATACAAAATAAGCAGCTTATGAGCTCGTTTTCCTAGTCTAGCAAGCATGAAAATATAGTTGTGGTAGGAATTTAAGCTCTCATCATACATGAACTCATCATGCAGCAATTTTTTTTCAAAAGATAAATTCTCCAGAACTCTAGCATCTCTAGGAACAAGATAAATAGCAGCTCAGACCTTCTCATATCATATCCGCCAACTACCTAGACTTAGATCAAGCATTCGCTACCCACGAGTTTCAAGTTCAGAGCAAATTTTAGATCAAAACAGTTGTGTCCAAAACTTGACAGAGTTCGAGGTTGAAAACTAAGTACTTGAAAGGAATTACAGTAGATCAACTATTCATCATTTCCATGTAAGAGATTATTCTAATAGTCCTCTTTTAACAATTTATTAAAAACAAAACAAGTAAACTAGACACACCTTTTTATTTTGTTTTTGTTATTTTTAGACCATCATTATTACTAAATAAGAGAACTCATAAGGATTAAAGTAAAACTAAGGGAAGAGAATACTTATCTGGATACACGGGGGCGCCTCTCCCCCCAAGCTGGATGTTGACGTAGTCGTTTGATCTTGTGATGTAACAAACTGACAGCAGAGATCCACTTCCTCTACTAGAGCACTGATTGATGCTGATGATGATTGTGGTAGTGCTCTCATAGTGGATGGAATATCTACCTGCATGTCAGGTCTTTCCTCTTCTTGATAACTCCTGCACACTCAAATAGACAACACAACTAGTGGAACGGATTAAGGGTTAGACAATTGAGCGTCTAGAGTGTTTTCTTAAGATTTCTCTTCTAGGCAGAACTTAGCAGGATACCTTTCTCTCTCTTTTTAGTAATATCAAATTCTATATAACTAATTATATCCAATTCTTCTTCTAGCAATTGTGTATCATGAAAAACTTTTAAACGTTGGCCATTTACCTTGAAAAGCATATCTTCATTATTTTGAAGTGTGACTGCACCATGTGATGCAACTTCAATCACCTTGAATGGTCCTTCCCATTTGCTTCTAAGTTTTCCATGACCGAAAAGTTTCACTCTTGAGTTGAATAGTAGAACCTTATCGTCTGGTTTGAATTCCTTCTTCAATCTTTTGTCATGAAACCTCTTTGTCCTCTCTTTGTAGAGTTTTGCATTATGATATGTCTTTTCTTGCCATTCCTCTAGCTCAGAGAATTGCATTTTTCTTTTCTTCCCAGCTTCTTCAAAGTCCATGTTCCATCTTTTTATGGCCCATTGTGCCTTAAATTCTAACTCGACAGGTAAGTGGCATGTCTTCCTATAGACTAGCTGGTATGGTGACATTCCAAGAGGTGTTTGTAGGCTGTTCTATAAGCCTATAGTACTCCATGAAGGTTATCCTTCTAGGCTGTCCCCATCTTCATTAACAGTCTTTTGCAGAATGTTCTTGATTTGCTTGTTTGATGTTTCTGCTTGCCCACTGGTTTGAGGATGGTATGGTGTCGCAACATTGTGACGGACCCCGTGATTGTGTAAGAAGCGTTGAAACTTCCTATCAATGAAGTGAGAACCTCCATCACTAATCACCATGCGTGGAACTCCAAAGCATGGAAAGATGGTTTCTGCAAACATCCTCTTGCGTGATTGGAATCTGTAGCTTGACATGGTAGAGCTTCAACCCACTTTGAGACATAGTCAACTGCCACTAAGATGTATTCACACTGCCGGGATTTTGGAAATGGCCCCATGTAGTCAATTCCCCAGACATCAAAGAGTTCTATCTGGACATTGTGGGTGAGTGGCATGGCATCTCGTGCATTTATGTTCCCATGCCTCTGACATGCTCCACATCCAGATGAAATCTTTTATGTCTTCATACATGGTTGGCCAGAAAAATCAACACTGCCAAATTTTTGCATGAGTGCGGAATGCCCCATAATGTCCTCCACATGGTGATGAGTGGCATCTTTCAATGATCTTGATTCCCTCTTTAGTTGGTACACACCTCCTGAGTAGACCAGCAGAGCAGTCTCAGAAGAGGTACGGTTCATCCCATATGTGGAGACGACTTTCTTAGATGAGCTTGCGTTTGTTCTCCCCTGGTGGTACATAACCTGCAACCATAAAATTGACAATATTTGTGTACTAGGGGTTGACGCTCATGACCTTATAGAGCATGTCGTCTCGTAGGTAGTTATTGATGGGCAATTCATGTGGATTTTCAAACTGCATCCTGGACAAGTGATCGGCTACAGAATTTTCTACTCTTTTTTTATCTTTTATTTCTAAGTCAAATTCTTGGAGTAACAAAATTCATCTTATAAGTCGTGGTTTAGCATCTTTCTTAGCGAGTAGGTATTTCAAAGTAGCATGATCAGTATGAACAATTATTTTAGGTCCTACTAAGTAGGATCTAAACTTGTCAATAGCAAAAACAACAGTCAGGAGCTCTTTTTCAGTTGTTGCATAATTAAGTTGAGGTCCTAATAGAGTTTTACAAGCGTAAGCAATTGCATGATGTTTTTCTATCCTTTGTTTGACCCAAAACTGCCCCCACAGCATAGTCACTAGCATCACACATGATTTCAAAAGGTAGCGACCAATCAGGGGGTTGAATGATTGGTGCAGAGATGAGTGTTTTCTTAAGAATTTGAAAAGCATTATCATTTTTCTCGTGCTTGTTGTTCCTGCTGCCCTACAGCAGCATACCTGCCGGTTGGCATAAATGTTCTCGTCATTTCATTGCTCCGGTGACCATCTCCTTTAACCATAATATGTTTCACATCTTTGCACACACCTACACAAAATTTTGTGGCTAGAGGAGCTGCGGTGCCGAAGATATTAACGTTGCACGCTCGCTAATCTTGCTGTCCTATTTATTCATGCAGCAGCACTACTGCTGATTGGCATTCATGTTCCCATTGATCTAGACCTCTAATTATTGAACCCTTTGATCATGATGTTGATCATTCAGTTGCACACGCCTCTGTAAATTTGCATGGCCATAGAATCTAAGATGAAAGAGATGTCATTTCTTCTTGTGCTCACAGTCCCTGCTGCCTAGCAGCCATAGTATTGATGGTTGTTATGAGCTTTCCTGCAAATTCATCACTCTGATCGTCGAACCCTTGAATCACCATGACCATCATAATCATATATATGTCCCTGCAAGGTGGCTTGGGCATATGATCTACGACTTTGGAGATACTGATGTCAAGGTGCTTGCTGCCCCTACCATGTTTACAGCAGCATATACCTTGTTTCGCAATCACGTTTTCCGACCAACCAATGTTCAAAGTAACTTGTCCTTTTTCCAACACGTGCCACATACAGTCCAAGACAACTCCTCAAAAATTGGATCTCTGTTTGGTGCTGCTATGGTCATGTTTCTTGTTATCATAATCGCCGCTGTCCGCCACTGGGTTTGATCAACCGGTGCACGAGAATTGTCATCATTGTGCTTCTCTTTGATCTAGCATTTCACATCAGTGCAGCCACTTGTCATAATATGTTCCATGTTTCCTCTACACAAATTCACAGTCATCTACATTTCATCTATAGACCCATGTTCTATGTAAATCTTTCCAAGATAGCACTTATCGATCAAGTTTATTCCATCCCTATCGTTTACTGAATCTTCTAACTTCTACCTTCGATCTTTCATGCCCTTTAATAGTAGTTTCGCTAGATGTTTTTGCGCTCAATGTTCGTAGTTACGAGCCCTCTACGTGTTTAAAAACCTTTATATGTTATTTTTTAATGATTGATGTATTGTTTCTAGGTTCGTCTATGATGCTTGTGATGGTTGCTTCTATCGTTAGAAGAAGTTATGCAAGGATGATTCAGAAAAGGTTGGAAAGTGGATGACAAGCTTTTGGAAGGAAAGTGTAACATAAGTTCCATTGTTACCTAATAACCTTTTAATCACTTTCATATGCATGTGTCTAATATGATGAACCCCTAAGGACCTTACCTAGTATACTCTTGATATCCTGTTTCCTTGTTACCCTTGGGTTTTGCATATGGGTAGTTTGGCTTAGTTTGCAATCACCAAACAATCATAATTTTTAATCTTGACTAATGGATTATGGAATTAATGTTAAAATGATGCTTTTAACAAGGGGGGTAGAGCATGGGGTTTTGGTGCTCTAGATTCCTCTCCATAAGAACTTAATCCTAAAGCGGCAACCCAGAAGATACAGTATAGCCACGAGGACTACATGGCTCTGGTCTTAGCTCAGTATCTTGATCTGTTCTAGTTCATCAGCAGATTACTGAAAGGGCAAGAGGGGGGTACCATGGTGATTATGGTCTCGGTCCTACTAAGGTGAGTGTTGGGCTGTGGTCATAAAGTGTGCCACCTTGGAGGAAGATCTCCATGACTCTTGAGAGACTGAAACCTTAGTGACTGCTACTTATTAGAACGACTAGTGAAAGGCTTCGTAGTGATCCCTACAGACTTACCTTGGAAGTGAGTCACAAGGATGGCCGCCTCGAGCAAGGGCAATCACGACTCGTGGTGAAAGTGTACAGACTCTGCAGAGTTGTTTTAAAACTGATATATCAGCCGTGCTCACGGACACGAGCGGCTTGGATCCTTTATGATTAGTGGTTACTTGGTTGGTTTGGGATATGATTAATCTTAATAATTATACTTTCACCCTGGGAGCTTAAGCATAACCTAGCAATATAGGTTTAATAATAAAATATGACCAACTAAAAATGCTTACTGCAGTCAAACCAAATCAAGCCTTTTGGGCCTTGCATCCTCTCATGTTATACTTGCTGAATACGATGCACTCACACTTGCTTTACAATCAACAAAAATCCTAGATGGGTACTAGATGGTGATTCAAAGGTGGAGTTCTCTGAGATGTTCCAGGAGTACTAGGTGAGTGTACCCCTAGTCAACCATCCCTGTGGAGTATGGAGACCCGAAGTGAAGATTAAGAATATTTTCCGCTATGCTTTTGTAATAGTTGTAAGTCTTGTTGTAACTATGTTTCGATATGTAATAAAGCATTATTTCTTTGATAATCTCCATATCTGTTGCTATATGTGTCGTGTGGACGTCCTGGGCACACATATAGTGAGTACTTGGTCTTCTTTGGAAAACCAGGTGCTACACACTTCTTCATCTCAGAGGGCAGCGGCCTGGTCAGGAAGTAGACGCGCCCGCATTTGAGCTTAGGGTCAGCGCGCTGGTTGACCAGCCAAAGAAGCGGCGGCGGAGTTCGATGGCCAGGTCAGGAGTCAGGATGGCCACTGCCGCCACTGAGCAACAACTAAGGTGAGCAGCGCCAGCACGGAAGCATCGGCACAAGAAATCATTCTTTATTGTTTGGGCATCGACGCAACTACATGCATCGCTCTGGGTTTTTCTGGCATCGCTGGGTTTTGGGCATCGCTAGCCACAGTGGTAGGAGTGATGCTTTAATTTTCTCTCTTTTGGGCATCGCTCAAGTGACACATTGTGGAGGGCCTGAGATGGGAAACCGAGCAGACATCCCTCTCTCGCGCTCAGTCTCTTCCTACCCCTCTCCCTTTCCTGTTCTTCTTCCTTGACCAAGAACTATAGCAGGGAGGAACTGCCACCATCACAAAATCCACCATAGCCGCAGCACCATCCTTCGATTCCCTGTAGCCATAGAAGCGCCATGGCCCCCTCCTTCACCCTGACCTAGTCACGTCACTGTTGGACCAATGGTGAGGGCCCTCAGGCTAAATGCTACCGCTGTGTCTGCCATGGATGCTGAGCTCGTGCATGGCTAGGGCATCTCTCGACCTCTCAGCTCTCTCTCCTATTTAATCTTTGCCCTAGGTCATGGAAGCTAGCTCGGAAGCCCTTTTGATCTCTACCTCCATCGCCTAGCTGGAATGTGGCATGCCACCGTCGTGTGCTCGCTGCCATGGCGCCATTACTGTGGCCAAGCCATGCTGTCATAGCACCAAGCTCCAAACCCTAGCCTAGCAACTTCATCCTAAAGCCCTAAAGCGATAGCCAAGCTGCATGGGTACCACCATCGCTAGAGATGACAAATCCACCGCCATGCCACGCTGGCCGTGCGTGCTCTCTCACCGTCGGTCTGCCTTTGACGATGACGCCATAGATGAAGGCCGCCATAGGGTCCGTGACCTACCTAGATGTGTGCGGGAGACCACCATGAGTGTGCCAGTGCTAGCCTCGCTGCTAGAGAGCCCGTTGTCGGTGAGCTCTCACCAGTCAAACCCATGCCCTGTTCTGTGTCTCTACCTAGTAGGTCCCTCGGTGTATGAACCAGGTGCACTATTGGATGATTTAGCTCCAACAATGCCTAGAAACAAGATCGCATAAGATGAATCAGATGGTAACACACGAGACATAAGGATTTATATTGGTTCAGGGCGAGGTGGCGTGCTAAACCCTACTCTAGTGTTGTTGCTGCTCTTGTATTCATATGCTCAATTATAGGGGTTGTTGCTCCTAGCTACGTAGTAGATTGGAATGATGGAGGTTGGATCCTGAGCCTAAGGTCCCTATCCTCCTTTATATAGGCAGAGGGGGTAGGATTATAATGAGGGTGATTGGGCTAACATATTGGATTTCTAGTTTGTTACAGATAATATGCAATAGATTAATCCTAGCTATCATCGGGATACGCCTGTCTTGCCTTGATCTCCTGTTGGTCGATCACATTAGCCCTCCGTGGGCTTCTTCCTTGATGGAGGACATGGTCATATATATGGGTGGTGTGGGTACCCCTGGCCCATATATCCAATAGTAGTCCCCCATAAGACTTAATGAAAAGCTAGTTGGTAGCTTTAGCCTTCAGGACATGGTAGAGCCCTATAAGTCTCATGTACTGTGAGTACTAGTGAGCTGTCCATCAGGTACTGAGGTTGTGAGCAGTGTAGCTTGCTGTCTTCAAGTATTGAGAAGCCAATATGTAGCTGCTCGGGTGCCGAGAGCATTTCTTAGGTACCGAGAACCTTCCTTGGGTACCGAGAAGAATCACTGCTACATTCAGACCTTTCACAGCCACATTGTAACCCCCATCGTAGTCGCATTTCAGCCTCGGCAGTGATGGTCATAGTCCTCACTGTCGGCAGCTGAGATCGACTACGGTATACACTACACTGCCGTATTGGCTTATGATCCGTCCATAATAAGGTCCTTACTTCCATCGCATTGGAGCATGAATCGTCTGTGTGGGTATACACTAACACCACCACATTGGCAAATGATCCGCCTGTGTGGAGGCTATCATCACCCTCATGTGGGCACATCAACCGCCTGTGTAGTGGTCACTAGCACCGTCGCCTTGTACTTTGACCCGACTGTCTGCGGTGCAGGTTTGCTATCGCTTCGACAGTCGAGACGTCTGTAGAGGTAAACATCACTATCACTTCAATGTATGAACCGTCAGTACAAAGGTCATGGTCACGGTCGCCTTGCACCATGATCCACCTTTGATGATCGTTTAGTCGGTGTCAGGTTACTAAACAATTTGGCGGTGATACACTTTTGATCCCTACCATATAATACGTATAGCGACGGTGTTGGACGTTTGCACCACCAATGGTGGTGGTTATAACAAAAAAATAAATGGCCCTTATTAGCTTACTAAACACAAAGAATACAAATATAATCATTACATCCATAAACCATGTTCTTACAATAACAATGGACGCTTACCATAATATCTTTCTCAACTGATGTCCTAACACAAGCGGTACATAGAATGCAAACTAAGGTACTGATTTCTACAAACTTACTAACAAAATGACATAGTTGTGCTCCTCCTATGTGGCACTCCTGCTTGCTAGGCAAAAAGGAATATAATTAGTGCATCCTTCAAATTGCTAGACAATGCACATGGAACCCCTCTTCTTCCTCCCTTATCCAATGCAGAAAAAATGTTCAAAAGCACTCAGACTCCACCTGCACAAAGCAACAGAATTAATAATATTCAACACACCATTCCTTTAGTTACCAAACCCAAATTGGCCTATATATAGAATCAAAACAACTACCTATCTGAACAAAGGCATGATGTAACAACAAAGCATATGCACCTTTACTGCTCTGCTAATGACTCCATGAACAAGGGAACATAAGGAAGATATTGAGGTCCGTCGCTCATACATAATAGTTTCTAGGTACTTCTAGGTTAGCCGATGGCCAAGGCAGGGAGGACATGAACTTTACTATGGTTCATGTCATATGCAAGCAGTGTTTTGTCCTCCCCAACAAGAAAAATAAAATTCCATTCTAGATGAATTGCAATCACTCTGTAGGCCGCATCACAAATCTCAGTACCAATTTCAATATTCTTCTTTCCAAATATCTCCAGCGTGGTCGCCTTACGCTTCAATATCCATTTACTAGTACCATAGTCTTCAAGGATCCAGATTGAAAGCTCATACCTATTCAAAGTATCAACAATACATAAATACAACTAACCCTAAGCTTCATGGATGGAGATTGCATCACCAGTTGGCCTATGAATTTTCCTCCATGTCTTTCCCTCCATATCAACAGCAACTATCTGGGTGAACTCCAGCATGTGCATAAAACCATTAACAAACACACCTTTCCCATATGTGGATACTATAATACCCTCGCCCCATTCAGATTCTTTAAAGATTCATGATCCAGTTTTAGATGAGTAGACGTTAACACCTAAGGAGTCATCATCGTTCATCCCATATTCAAACACATGGAAGTGCGAGGAGACTGTCGGATCGAACCCCAAGCGAGCTGAACCACAAGAATGGTTGCTACCTGGTAGTAGCAACCATTCTTAGTCACCGGATTATAGACAACATAGTGAAGCCCAGAATACCAGCAGGGATGAGGCCCCAGGAGCAATCTAAAATCACAACATCGTGAATGGGGAAGGGCAAGAAGGACAAGGAGGGGTATTCACCGTTGACACTAGTGAAGTTGCGTTTGCATTTCTAGCTATGGTAGAAGAATATAGTGAGAATCTGGGGCAGCTCCTTATGGTACTTAGATCCCAAGATGAGGCTGCTCTAGGAGCGACAGACACTTGCAGCTGCATAAGGAGCGGGGGTGAGGCGGCTGAGGATGAGGATGAAGACATCGTTTGTGAGGATGGCCACTTCGTTCCTCTTATTAGGGGCCTCCTCCTTCATATTGACGAGGATCTAGTGGTGTGGGGACAGCGATGGAAGTGGCAGCGCTATGCCTGAAGCAGAGAAGGAGCGACTATGGGGGATGTGTTCATGAGCTCGTTAATAATCAAATGGAAGCTTCATTCGTACTCAGATGAGTGAAGAAGGAATAAAAATCCAAGAACAATGCATAAGGGAAGTGCAAAAGCATTACCATTGCCTTTGGATCCTGTAGCATTGAGCTCGAGTGACGACGACGGTGATTAGTACTAGCCTGGTCACCAGTGGATCGGTGTTGTCTACTTGCCGGTTAGGTGTACCGGCATAGAGCACTAGCTTGTCGGTAGTGACCGGCGGCTTGCACGCCGCTGAGTAGGGGCAATCGCATAGTTCAACACTAGGGAGCAGGGGTGGTGATGAGGAATGATAGCATTGAGGAGAAAGACACGGTAAGGAGCGTCCTTTGGAAGCAACTGTATCAAACGCAGGATTGCAAATTTCTGCAAAACTTTGTAAATACGCACGGGAGTGATGTATAGGAATCATGCACGGGCTTGGAAATTGACAAAAGCGGTGGTGAAGGCTACCGATGGTGTAGTGTTAGCACCTACTAATGATGGTCGTGCCATACAATTTGCGAACTCTAAGGCGCACAAATGGAACATTCTAGTCATAGCAAACAGAGATGAACTCAAAGTATTAACTACAAAATATTATGAACATTTTTATTCAGAATGCAGAGGCATGTTACAATCGAACAACTCACTGGGAGCATTACGAATGATGTCCTCTACATTCACCGTGGCTAAGGCACCGTCGCCCATGGCGGAGAACTCGCCGATTAGGTTCTCGCGCTACCGATAGCTCGTCTCTCCTAGGAACCTCAGCTTCACCATAGTCAGGTCCTCACCTAGCCAAAGTTGGGTGGCGGCCATGGCCAAAGTGGCCCCTAGGAGAATGTAGTACATGGCAACCTCTGTGACCTACGGTGGCATAGTGTGAAGGCGGTCAGTCAGGGTCATCCCCGCAGGCGCAGGAGGCGAAAGTACGTGGACGGCATTGCCTGCTGCGACATGGAGGTCCTGGTAGCACCTGTTGCTCTCTGCCGCCATCTGGGAGGAGACACGGGCCTTGTCCTTGGCTACCTAGCGAAGGCGGATTGCCTCCGCTGCCTCACCCTGCACGGCGATGAGCTGCTCCTAGAAGGCTAAAAACAAGACAAGAAAATGCTACAACTAAAGACATGACATCGCACATAGTGAAAGAGCAAGATCATATCATGTCAAATGCCTTACCAGTGAGGCGTGCCTCGTCCTTAGTGGTGGCAAGCTCTGCCGCAACCATTTCTCGCTTCGCGCCTGCAACAGAGAGGCGCAGCCACTCCACCTCCTGGCTCTCCTTGCAAAGGGTGGAGGTGGCCATGTCTAGCTGCTCCACTAACATGAGGACATCATCCGCACCCCTATCGGTGTCGGAGAAGATAGCAGGAAGCGGGGATCGGCTCTCCAGTGGCGGTGCCACCGAGCTGCCCTCCCCATCCCGTCGCAACATTGCACGAATGCCTATTTAGCGCAAGGTATGGTCCTCCTAGTCCTTTGGATCCAAACCACAGTAACCATCTCTATGCTTGCCTATTTAGCGCAACATATTTTTATTTAAATGATTTTTTAATCAGAATCCAGATTGCTAGCCAAATGATTTTATAAAGTGATTTTGATTCATCACCAAAAACATTTCTTCAAAGAATCTGGATCTGAAACATTTCTGCAAGAATCTAGAGCTCTACCAAAATGTTTTCGCAAGAATCATGATCAAGGGACGTGATCTACTTCTTGACTACGAGAGCTGCAAGATGGAATATAAAGCACCCAATCTTGAAGAAGGAGCACCAACCCCAGCACCATCTTAGTGAGGTGCTTTATCTCACGTTTGTGCAGCCGAGGCAAATACACATCACAACCATTCAGTTATTATAAACTATTTTTTAAGGCCAAAACTACACATCAATGACACAGTAACTAGCATGACAAGCACATGAGGAAAATATTCATCATGAGGATAAGAGAGTGAAATGCCCTGCCTGGCTCTATCAGGTAGGTTGCATGACGGCGGTGTCATCGAAGTTGGGGCATGGGGTAGCGCCAATCAAGGATTTTTGCCCTCTTACCTCATGATGAATGCGAGGAAGCTCACAGGGCTTGTTTGGCACAGCTCACAATAGCTTCATGATCAAGAAACGCTCGTGGACATCCTCTTATCCTCACCAAAAGTTGGCATTAGCACAATGCATCTCACATTGGTGCAAACTTCTGATGAGGATAAGAGGCAACTAGGAGCAAGGCCATGGCGATGAGAGACTTGTTTGGCACACTCGCAGAGCTTGTTTGGCACAACTCATAACAGCTTCATGAGAAATGCTCGTGGATGTCCTCTTATCCTCATGAGAAGTTGGCATTAGCACAATGTCTCACGTTGGTGCAAACTTCACATGAGGATAAGAGGTTGGCCAGGAGCGAGGCCATGGCAACGGTCAAGGTCTTTTCTCTAGTTTTTCTTATGCTAAGGGAGGAAGATGGATTGGAGTTTGCTAGAGAGGCTCCCCTAACCTTGGCTTAAATAGCCCCACCTCAAGACGTGTGTGGGGAAGGCAACAGTCAAGGTCCATGACATCCGCAGCCACCCACGCAAGTCATAGGTGACAGAGTGGTGAACACGATGCGGTTCAGATTCCTAGCACATTTGATTCCCTACCATATTTCATCCTCATCTAAAACTGGACCTAATGACATGTACAACGTATGATATGACATGAGTAGGGAAGGCAACAATCAAGGTCCGTGGCACCCACAGCCACCCACGTGAGTCACACGAGTGACGGAGCAGGGAAGACGATGTGGAACATTTGATTCCCTAGCACTTTGCAATCTAACACTAACACTGAATCATCGTATGAAACAGCGATGGGAGCTACAATAATGACAATTTACAAACACAACAAACCAATTTACAAATAAACCAAGGCAAAATTTCCACTCTAGCACCATCTCAGTGAGGTACTTTATCTCACGTCTGTGTAGCCAAGGCAAATACTATGACACTTAAAAAAATGGAGTAACAAGCATCACAACTATTTAGTTATTAATTGTTTTAAGGCAAAAACTATATATAAATGACACAGTAACAAGCATCATATCACAACCACATGAGGAAATTTTTCATTGATAAATTCTTAGTTACATTTCATAGTTGTACAATAATAAAGACCTATAGAAGACTACTGGGTGTACAATAACAAAGACCCATCGAGTACAGGTACATCCCATAGTCGAGTCTGGAGATAGGCAGTGCAAGCTAAGGACGAGACATCACCTCGCAAAACTTCCACTAGCATCTCAGTGACATCAAGCCTTGGCTCATCAAGAATTAGGTCCTGTTGGGCCTGTTCCATAGCCAGCCTTTCACACTCATAGGCGTCTTGAAAGTTGCCAGTAATGGTAATGACGTTGCGTGGGCCTGCCATCTTGAGTTTGAAGTAGGTGTAGCTAGGGATTGCCATGAATTTGGCATACCAGGGCCTCCCGAGGATGGCATGGTAAGAACCCTTGAAGTCAATGACTTCAAAGGAGAGTGTCACCTTGCGGTAGTGTACCTAGTCACAAAACATGATAGATAGGGTGATCGTGTCGATGTCCGAGGATGATCCCATGAAACGGAGAATGTGAGGGGTGTAGTTTGCCACCCCTGACATTTATTTAGCTTCTCAAAGGCATCCTTGTAAATGTTGTTTATGCTGCTACCTCCGTCCGTCATGACCTTTGTCATTTTTACGCCTTCTATGACTGCACTGACCACTAAAGGAAATCGACTGGCCTCGATAACATGATCGGGGTGGTCATCTCCATTGAAGGTGATCAGGCACTCCAACCATTTTAGATAAACAGGAACTACAGGGGCAGTGACAATGATTAGACGACGGGTTACCTTTTCATGGTGATGGTCCTCGTAGGCCTATGGGCCGCCAAAGATGATCATGATGCCCTAGACGTTTGGGTAGCCATCTTGGTCATCATCATTAGTTCTGTCCTTGCCCTTGTTTGGACGGCCGCCCTTCGACTTGTTGCTGGGTGACCTCTCACCTGTATGTCTGGCAGTCCCTGGCTAAGTGATTCACTAGAAGCCATGGTTTTGGCATGGCTTGTTCATGATCTCATCGAACTTGTCGTGGCCTCCGTGGCTTTGCTTGGGCTTGTTTCCTTCTTGCTTCTCGGTGCTGGCCACAAACTCGCCTCTGCATTTGTGATCCTTCTTTGTGGGTGAGGATTAGCCTAGGCTATCACCGAGTCATGACTTATATTTGCCATTGCTGGCATTGAAGCAGTCTTTGCCGTCAGTGTGCTCATGGGCTAGGGTGAACATGTCTTGGAGACTAATGTTCTTCCTTCACCTAATGTCTTAGATGAGGGCCTTGCTGTCTACACCCATAGTAAAGGCGGTAATGATGCTAGCATCGGGGCATCCTCGAGCTTGTTTTTGCGCTGTGTGAAGCGCTTGATATAGTCACAGATGCTCTCGCTTGCCTTGCATTTGCATCCTAGGAGGTCCCATGAGGTGTCGGGCTTAGTGTAAGCTCCCTCGAAGTGATTGCAGAACTCCTCGAGGTCTGCCCATCGTTTGATGGAGTCTTCCCAAAGATTATTCAGCTAGTTTCTGGCTGAGTCTGTGAGGTAGATCAGGAAGTATTGGATCATGAAGAAGGGGCCTAGGGCAGACGCCGCCTTCATGGTAAGGCGATAGTTTATCAGCTAGATCTTTGGATCTATTTTGCCATTGTACTTGTCGATGCTTGGAGCACAAAATCTTAGGGGTGTCAGAGTCGATCATATCTTATATTTGAATGCAGAGGGCCCGACCAGGTCATAGAATCATCCTCGACAGTGTGTGGCGTAGGATTGGGATGATTTCTTGGGTTCCACCCATCACGAGGTGTGTCACCCTCACTATCAGAGTAATAGCTGCTCCCTGCATCAATGTTACCTCTACTGCCTCTATAGCTTCCCCTGTTGGCAGTATGCCTACCGCCACCACCTCCATGTCTGCCACCTCCCTACCCTCTAGGCTGTCGAGTTGGTAAGCCTGGAGGCATCTATGCCATGCCGCCAGTTGTAGTCATCGGAGTCATTTGATTTCTCCATGACGGTGCCACCCTGGCTAAGGTTGTGGATGGTGACTCTGACAAGGTTCAAGTCAAAGTCATCATCGCCACAATCCCAATCAGTTTGATCTAGGTTCTGAGGATCCTTTGTAGGAGATTCGGTGGGTTGCATCATAGATTAAAGAAATTGGGTTTGGCAAGTCATTGCCATGTGTGTCGGTGCTCCCAAGGATCGGGAGAGAGTTTGATCTAGTGCTAAATCCGTCGCTGGGGTAGGATCCCTGATCCTACGAAGGTAAAGAGTGGCATTGAGACTATGCTCTCAGCTTGGTTTGGCAAGAAGCTAACCATAACGGGCTAGATGATGGGCAAGGATGAGCGGTCCTTTGTCCATAGCCTCCTCTAGTCCTATTGACTAAAGATGCTCAGCAATCCACCAAGGGGGCTACCTGCAATGGTAGATTTGTCGAAGAGGTGCGCATGAATAGGAACTAGATGGTGACAGAGACACAAGATTAAATAGATTTAGGCCATCAGCTCGATGTAATACCCTAATTCTATGTCCTACCGGTTTGTATTGGCTATCGTATATGATTGCTTGTGTTTTGAAGGGGTCCTCTACCTGCCTTATATAGCCTAGGGGTAGGGTTACATGCCGATCAGGTCTAAGTCCAATCGGGTAAGATACAATCTTTATAAGGAATCTAATATTTGGCATATCCCAAGAGATCTTACGCCATCTTTAGGATATATCCATGATGTCTTGTGGCATGCGTAGAGTAGTGCTGAGTGCTGCAAGCCTTCATCTTATGGGCTGGACCATCCCTATTGGTGCGGCCCATGCACATCACCATGGGTACCTGGGGTCAGGCGCCCCACAGCTAGTCCCCGAGCGCCTTGTATCCACTTGGCGACGCCATCTTGGTCAAGTCCAAGCAGTTTGCCATGAAGCCGATCAGCTTGACTAAAGATCCGAGTGGTGACAATGAGAACTAATCAGTTTAACTAGTGGCCTAGGTGGTGAAAATAAGCGCCAACCAACTCAACTGACCTACCAACTTGCGAGGATAGCTGTAGACTAGTCCATCTAGCTAGTAGATCTCGGACTTAGCCAAGAGTGTCTTACCAATAGGATGTAAGGAGCTCAAGACAAAAATTTGAGAATTCTTGGTCGGTGAAGTGTACACACGTAAGTGCCAATTGCGATCATGTCGATGATGTGGTCACTAGAGCAGAGCAGAGGCATTAAGTGACAAACTTTGGCATAGCCAAAACATCATGAAGAACCAGCACATGCACCACAAGGTGTAGTGTATACACTATAGTCCCCGAGCCTAAGATTAGGTGTAGAATACACCTGGTGTCAAGGTCTTGCAGAAAAAACAGTCAATCCCTAGCGTGGCTGAGAATGCAATCAGTCCCCAGTGTAGCTGAGGAAGCACTCAGTCCCCAGCATAGCTGAGAAATCGAGTTATCAAAAACATCAGTACATTCACCGCAAGGTGAAGTGTACACACTTAGTCCCTGAGCCTTCTAGAAGATGAAGAATAAATCTTGTAGTAGGTTCAGAAAAGCTTTGAGAAGGTATCACTGGGCTTGAGAAAAATTTGGTCATGATAGATAGCCTGTGCGGGCCATGAAATAATCATGGAGTAATCAATGCAGCAATTAACATAGCAAAGTGGGAAAACGGGCCACCCGCTAGTAGCTTCCTGTCAAAGCAAACACAATGGCCCGTTAAATGGCCCATTGAATGGAAAGCGCGTAGAAGCCGGAGTGACATGCAATAACTATAGGTGAGCACATGTGCTTGGTGCAGCTAATGCAGGAATGGGCACACACAACATGGCATGGTTTCCCAAAAACCCTAGAGATGAAGGGGGACGAACCATTATAAAGCCCACCCTGCCCACGGTGCAATCCATTTTGCACTAGTAGTTACACACTCTGCCTCCCATCTTCTTCCTAAGCAACCTCCAACAATCCATCGCCACCATTTGTTCATCTTCTTCAGCCACCACCTGCACTCGAGCCTAAGTGCACAAGCCTACTGTGAGAGCAAAGTGAGCATAGGGAGTCCCTAGATCTAGATTTGTTGCAGTGGTGCCCGGAATAACTTGGGTGAGGCTGATGCATGCCCCAAGGAGTGGGTGCCATCAACTAGCACCCAATCAGATCTAGAGGAGAAGGTGATGGATGGGATCCTCCCTGACCAAGCGATGGCTGGATGGTGCCCAACCATAGGTGAATGATTCCCAATCCCCCATGATTGTGAACTTGTTGTTTTTGAAGATTTCTATCATCGAGGGTTTGGGTTACCAGCACATCCATTTGTGCGCAAACTCCTTGTTTACTATGGGATTGCTTTAGTCCACCTAAATCCTAATAGTATTCTCCATCTTTCTAGCTTTATCAATCTAAGCATGACTTATCTTGGCATAGAACCACATTTCAATCTCTTCTGCTACCTCTTCCACCTCAAATCTTTTGCTAGGGCCCAAGTTGTCGGGTCGACCTATCTTGTGCTATGGGATGGGAAAGCCTTTGAGTACAAACCAGTTTCACTTAGAACCTTTGACAAAGGTTGAAAATTGAAGTGGTTCTACACCAAAAATGTAGAGGATGGGCTTTCCACAGATATTGATAGCCCAGCTGCTTCCAATCCCAACTAGTCAATGAAGTCGAGTAGTGATGAGATGCATTAGGTGGAGGAACTGCTTGACCTCCTTTCTCATGTCAACATCAATGGAGTTTAGTGTACCCAGAACTTCATCGACCGGTGAATCCAGCCCTACAAAGAGAGGTCTCATCCCACGTATGAGTATTGGGACGAAGACTTCGTGCGAGAGGTGCCGGAGAAGCTAAATAACGAAGAGATCGACCGATGAGTGTCGAAATTCTTCACAATAAAGAAGAAGCAGGAGAAAAGGCACCCCTAGAGTGCCTTTGGTCTGGTGTTTCTGCCACTGTAGGTAATTGTATTTGAATAGTTCATTCTTATTTGTTGTTAATTGCTGTATGCATCACACCTATTTATTTAATTGCCGAATAGGACCGGAAAGTGTACGTCTCCGGAGTTTTGGACAGGACCTGGCCGATGGCTGAGGAGAGGCCCAAGGGGCCACAGAGTGTTGCTTGTAACACCCCAGGTGTTTGGCTTGCATTGTGCATGTGCATTGCATAACATAAGCACGTTTCATGCCATTATCACATGTGCATCAATTCATGTTGCAATGTTACAACATAATGTTTCAGTAATGCTTATGCATAGGGGTATCAATTGTGGTGTCCCTCTATACCCCTAGTACCCTAGAAGGGTTGAACATGCCCCATAGGTCATGTTTCAAATGTTGCATGCCCTTGTTTCAATGTTTCAATTGATTGTTTTGCTTGTTTCAGTTGAATGTTTCATACGTTGCAATTCTATGTTTCAGTTAAATTGAGAAGCTAGAGTACATGAATCATGTGCAAATGAATGTGGTGACTCACCAAAATACCCTAGTTATACTTAGAATGTCATTAGGTGTTCATAAACGTCATTAGCCCTAATTATGCTTCTAATTGCTAATTTGACTTGTGTTGACCCTAGGACTATTTTGTTTGACTGTTTAAAAAGGGTAGCTAGAAGTCAATGCATGGTGGAGCACCCTAAACAAAGTTGTAGCAAATTTGTTAAGGAACAAAAGTTGTAATATGGCAATCTCATGAAAATGACCAGAACACCCTCAAAAGTGGCCCACAAGGCAGATGTAAGGGCTGTTTAAGCACTTAGCAAATTTGGCTAAGTCCAAATGCAGTTCACAGTTTCAAGGTATCCTACTTTGGAGCCTTGTAATTTTCTAACCAGGCCAATTCATCTCAAGCTTGTATTGGCAATGTTGGAGATCTCATGTAGCTCTACAACTTTCCTAATTACATTTTTGACTAATTCGAGCTGGATTAGGAGTTATAGGGTTGAGAAGGTGGTGGTTTCTGTCAGGTTCGACAGCTCTGATTCAAAGTGAGCAGCAGCTTCAGTGGCCGACCGGTTCAGGGTGTGGCCATCGCGTCGATGCCACGTGCCATGCTCGCATCCTCCGTGTTGTGCTCTGGCTAGCTTGAAGTGAAGCACGCGATCGCTATCTCTCCATTTCCACCCTCCTCTTCCTCTTTGCGCTCACACCGAAGGCGGAAAACCGAGCCGCCATTGCCGCCGCCCACTCCGATGAGCTCATGCGCGCTTGCCAACACACCACTGCCTGCCAAACCATGCCTATAGCTCCGCCTTGAACCCCTCTATCCCCTCATCCTCTCCGTGTAGTGAGCCTAGCCGTGGTAAGGCCGCATTGCCCACTCCACCGCCGCGGTGACCTCACCGGAATCCCTCCGCGTGAGCCGCTCACCGTCGTCCCACCTCTCCGGTGCATCTCATCCTCCCTAAACTCGCATAGGGGTAGCTCTTGGGTTGGTGTAGGTGTAGCCATCATCACCGAGAGCCGCCATGGCCGAGGTTGGCCGGCACGCCACGCATAGCGCTACCGCACCCGCCATTCTAGCTAGATCGGTGTGGCTCGTCGAGACGAGCACATTGGTGCCCTCGGTCTCGCCGGAGTCACCACCAGCGGTGAGCTCTCATCGCCACCCCTCTGCCCCTATCTCTGTCCCTCTGACAGCGGGCCCCGGTTGTCAGCACTCGGGCGAGAGATGGCTGCGGGCCACGCGACTTAACCGGGTCAACCCAATAGCCTAGTTCGAGTTAGGACATTTAGTTTTGTTTTTATTCTTTTCACAGAATTGAGCACTAGATTCAAAAATCCATATCTCAAGAATTGTAGATCCAAATGAAGTGATTCAAATTTTGTAGTGCTCCTTGGGAAGCCTAGTTTTTATTAAAAACATGAAACATGATATTTTCTGTTTTGGAAAATGGAGTTATCATTTATGCCTTTTATTCATGCATGGAAAGGGGAAAGTCATATCTCTTTGGATATAGCTCCAAATGACTTGAAATTTTCATGGGGTGTTGTTTATGCCTAAATTTTATCAATTTTGGATACTATATGGTGGAGTTATGTATTTATCTTGTTTGCATGGGTGGATCTTATATGAATTTTCATGAATTATCTGTAGATCCAGTAAAGGTGAAATTTGGTGAGTGTTACTCTTATGTTAGTAAGAACCCAAGAAAAATATGAAATCTGTTGTTTGATACTTTCCAACAAGGTTTCTCATTTATACCAATATCAGCCATTATGTCAGTTATTTTTGGTATAGCAAAATATACGTGCTCAAATGCTATGAAAATTTTATGGTCGCCTCCTGGATGTATGTGGTAGCCACTGTAATTTTTGTAGAATTAATTGAGGAGTTTTGATATAGGTTCCGTTATTCACCTAATTATCTAAATAAATTAATAAAGGGCATTAAAGAAATTATTTAGATGTTGGCACCACACTTTCTGGTGTTCTTGTGATACGTGTAATAAGTTGGTAAATTTGGTTTAGCTCAAATGTGCTTTTTTTATATCACTAAAAATTTAATTTAGTGAATCTGCCAATTCTGGACAGATTTTGGGATGTTGTTAATTACTCTATGGAAATGATGGTTTCATGTCTTATGGTCTACAACAAAGTAATTGTGAATTTCATGGTCTAGTTGCTATTAAATTTTGGTGGAATTTAGCCTTATAGTTTAAGAGTTATAGCTATTTAAAGTTGACTCTTAGCTTTGGTTGCTCTTTGTTTGCACAGAGCAGATTTTGTGTTTGCTTTAATTCGACCTGGTAAACTTTGGAACCATACTTTGATGATTATAAATGATTTGTAGATAATTTCATAAGCTTTTCATAATGTCCGCTTGCAAGTCAATTGGATTTGTACCTATTGTGATTGATTTAATGAACTGCTCCTTTGCATGTGAAACCTGAACTTTCTGATTAAGTATGTCTTTACTATTCATAAGCCTGTTTGTAATGTTCTTAGGTGTTAGGTCTTTAATTGAAGATGAACATCTTTATCTTAGGTTATGTAAGTTAGGTAAGTTTGATCTTGTTCTTTTGAGTTAAGATAGATACTTGTTTTAAAGTGATTTGAATAGAGCTATTCATACTCAGTAAACGAGTGTCCAGTAGTGCTTCACTATTTCCTTACCAACTGTTATTCATCCATCATGAGCATCATGTTATTCATTATGCATCCATGATATTCATCTTGTGCATATGCATGAAATAGGTGTATCGGAGGGCGTGACGTTGCTGGCGTTCGACGGGACGAGTTAGGAAGCTCTAGAGGTGCAACAGCCCGAACAAGAAGCTCAGGATGTGCAGCTTGTAGCCGGAGAGCCAGGAGAGGTGGTGGTTGAGTGCTCGGATCACAAGCCATGCAACTTTGTTAAAGGCAAGCCCTGGAGCATTATAAGCCTCCTAATTTCTGAAATGTAATTGAATTATTGTGTTATATATATTGTTGCATTAAGTTGTAGGTGTTGAATGAAAATACTTGTTGCATCAATATCCAATCTTTGTCCAGATATTATCACCATAAAGCCTATGTAGCTTAGGTTTGAGTAGATGCTTAGCCCTGCTTTAATGTGGTAGAAGTCAGGTGATTTCCTGTCACCTATGAGCTATAGGAATATACATATGGCACGGTTGGCTATATTTGCTATCGTGAAAAAGAACATGTCTTAATTTGAAATAAAGACCGGGCAGAGGCTTACCGGTTTGTAGTAACTCCGTCTATGTCGCTTAAGGACCGATTCTTGGAACCTTTCCTATTCATGTTGAATGTATGCGTCTCTCTTAGTTAGTCGGGTCTGGTGACCGACCATGAAGCCAAGTAGCTCAACTCAGACCGAGCTCCAGCAAGTATAAAGTACGCCTCAGAAGGGAGCCGTAGGCGTGAGTCCAAGGGTAGGTGATTTAAAAGTCCTGATCGTCCTGACAGAAGGGCAATCCCTGAGAGTGCTAGCGCTGACCGAACCCACGAATTTGGTTCCTGAGTTGTACCAAAGGTGACCCATGGCTACTCTTGCAAAATATGTCAGGGTGAGAGTTAGGAATACCCCATCAGCTGAGTTGTAATTTGATTCGGGTCACCGTCTTTCACCGGTTAGTGAGAACTTGACGGGCATATCTCCAAAGTAGATGCACTAAATAATATTTATGGTTCAGGAATGATGATATGATGAGGATGGCCTTGTTATACCTGCTATGGTTAATATTGTTTGCTCCTAATAAGTGAGTGCTCTAGTACAGGTGCTAATATAGTTGACAGGTTAATGATGATGAAATTGATGCTATGATTAATTAGTTACTTATGCTCATAAGCTCCTTTATGCAAATGCATCAAGCTAGCTCCATGTTATAAGGCCTTGCATGATCATTGGTGTCCTTTATTTCTAGTTTTTGATGGGTAAGTCTAGCTGAGTACCTTCTCGTACTCAGGGTTTATTTCCCACCGTTGCAGATGACCTGTTCTATTCTGGGTACTGCAAATACTGTCTCCTCCCAGCCAGAGATGGGGACTAGATCCTCGGGCGTGATCTCCACTAGTTATCTTACCTGAGATGCTTTTGTTGGACATGACTCCTATCTGGCAATGTATTTAAACTTATGAAGTTATGTACTGAACTATGTTGCTTCCGCAAAACAAACTTGGTTTGTAATATTTTATTTTGAACTCCGATGGATGTAATCCGCATGCCACTTGTGAACTATTGTAATGAATGAGGTGTTGTGTTGAATCACTACGATCTTGGCTTGTTGTTGAAAGTTGTTTGAAATCCTTTGAGATTTCTGGACGATCGGGATTGTGGGAGCTTAAGTACAGGAATTTGATCACTTTGGTGATTATTTTTGTACTTACGTTCTTATAATTTGGTTGGTTCTGTTATAGTTGGCATCGAAGCAAGATTCAACGCTAAACATGTCATTTGTGTATTTAAAACAAAAGTATTTGTGAAAACTCTAAATTGAATACTAAGTGTTGCTAGTGGTCATATCCTTTATGCCCAATTAAGGACTCTTAGATAGCTTATTAAAGTACTAACTTGGGGGTTATTCCTTGTTTCCTATTTCATTGTCCATATGGCATGTGTATTGTATGGATGCCATCTGCTTGGGTGGTAATGAATGAATCAAATTACCTCTACGCTCTGGTAAGTGTGAGTTGTGAGAGCATGACCGTCCAACCATCGGTCTAGGGGAGAGTAGTTGTGGTTACTCGCATAATTACATGTTCAATCATATAATTATGGAAGTACTTAATTGTGGGTATATATGTTGGGTAGCTGTGATACTAAAGTATATACATCAGGGGATGTATGTATGGAAAGTATTTAGTTTACTGCTTTCTTTGCGTGCCTGTTGACAGTAGATAAGTGTCAATTTTAATCGTCAATGAAACATGAAAAAGGACCTAAACAATAATTACCACATAGATATAGAGGGTCTACTGATAGAATTCCATGAGTTTTGGTGAATGCCTGTTTCTACAGGGTGTCTGCTAAAAAGAACCAAGGAAGGCCCACATGTCAGGTTTACATAGAGACAAAAGGGCTACGCACAACTTTTCTGTAATCTGGAAGGTACGAGAAGGCTCTGCACCAAATAGGAGGAGAATGTGGCTCGGAAGTTGGGCGGCCACCCAAGGGTGGGGGCGGGCGCCCCACCTAGAGTCAATCAGAGGCGAGCTCATGGATCCTGCCTCCACTGCCTTTAAGGATGAATAATAATCGTTCATTAAGGTCAGTTTGATCCAATAGCTGTGGTGCTTCCTAGAGGGCTATATAAGCAAGGCCCCTGGCCCCTGGTGGAGGCATCCCATGAAACCCTAATTCATTTGCTCCAGTTGGGATCAACTGAGAGGGGCCCCTTGAATGGATCTCCTCTCCTAGGGCACATACAAGGGAGATTAGCTTTGTAGTCTCTATGTGAGATTAGAGTTCTTCTTCTAGATTGAGAGAGTTAGAGTGGAGGAATGAGTTGGACGAAGCCTGACATGTCGATGTCTCCTCTCTGGCTTGTACCTATGGGATCAAGTCTCCTAACCCGAGGCTTGGTTCTAGGATTTTTGGCAATTCAACTTCTAATACTAAGTACGTTGTTATTATTGTTCTTTGGTTTACGAGTTTACTCTATTCTCTTCCACGGTAGAGGGTAGAGTAATCATCTGTAGCGTAAGCGTGGTGCTTGGGCTAGGATACTCGTAGATATCCCCTGTCTGGCCGGATCGGTGTGTAATAGCGTGGGACGTAACAATCCCATTGTTACCTTTGGAGCCTCCTCCCGTCAGAAGGTTTGGTAGGACCTAAGCCCTGGTTAAGCATCCTCTGTGGTGTCTCTTTTCCAACGGTATGTCCCCATAGAACGGTAGTTTCATAGCTTACCATAGGTTGGAACTAGACTATCATAGTAGTCTTCTCTAATCGTTTATATCTTTGCTACCTTATAGTGCGGCCCAGGGGTTAAGTATAGACTTAGGTTAGTCATCGCATGCTTTCTCCTAGCGGATAAAACAAATACGATACTCTAAAAATATCTCCCGGGTGAAGTGCTCACCGATATCCGTGCGCTTGCGGATTATTTCTCTTAGATTCTTTCATGTGCGTAACCAATATCAATAAGCATTTCTAGTGTCGTTGCCGCGGAGAAAGATGTCAGCTGAGTTAACTTAAGTCATGCTTAACCTTTTATTATACTTTTATATTTTTCTCTTTTTCTTTTGCCTTTTCTTTTCTATCCTTATGGATAATCCAAATTCCACGCCTATCTATCAATATGTTGCACCCATGAGCGCAAGCTTAGAGTCACCAGAGCCCATGATTTTTACATCTAGCTATGAGCTGCACCCGTGTTTGGTTGCAATAGGTCAAAACCAACCCTTTTCTACAGTCAAGGTCCTATCTAATCGAGAAGATAATGAACCCAGGTCCTATCTTCTAATCAAGAAGGTAATGAACCAAGGGTCCTATCTTCTGATCAAGAAGATAATGAACTTTTGGCTACACTAAGGGAATCTTTCAATCTTCTTATAAATTCAGGTTTAGACCTAGCCTTATAAGACCCTGTTCTTCTCTAATATTTTTTACGGGTCTTGAAAATATCGCATTTGGAGGAGTTTTCCTTTCTTTGTCCATTAGTGAAGCAAGGTTTGCCCTTATTAGTAGACACACTCCTTGCACTAGCCTTCATGATGAACTCATAGGGGAAAAGAAGGAATTATCCCCCAAACAAGAAGAGGAAGTTTCTATAGCCACATTACAAACATTTTAATTCTACGATTTGGCTATCCATCCCAAACTAGTTGTACTCCGAAATCCACTAAGGGAAGAAGAAATTCTACCCTTGGAAATCCTTTCCAATGATGATTTTGGGAGGAGCTTAAACTTTCCGCTTTATAAGAGACCTTTTAGTGCATATAGTTTGAATCTTCTCAAGAAGGGATCTCTTAGAAAGCTTCTCAAATCCAATCCCTTTGAAGGACACTTAGAAAGACTCAAGGATGGCATGTCAAGTGATGCCATAGAAGGAGAGTGAAGCCATCTAGAATCTACTCCTATCATTTCCCCTTCTATGCCAACACCAGATATAAAATTCAAACCCATCCTTGACCCCTATGACTCCTCCTATGCTCCTTCTCCTGAGACTCATGATGATCCTAGAAATCCATCTACACATCCCACTCATAGGAATCATCTAGACCATAAGGGGGGTCGAGAAGAGCAACATCAATGGCTAATGAGCATTAAAAACCTATGTGTTATTGCCATTGAATGGGTGGACGAGGCCTTATATGAGACCAACTTGAGAGGCAATCCAAGGGAAATTTTGGACATTTATGATAAATCAACCTTGGAAGTTGAAAATGATGGAGACTTTAATGAGCAAGAAAGCTACTTTATAAACACCCCATCAAGTCATTACTCGTATAAGAAATCTCCTGATTCACTTAGTCTCTCTAACGTTGCCCCACACGAGATCTTCAACCCCCTCATTCTCCCAGATCCTAAAGATTTTGAAAGGGTGGTTGTAGACGCATATGTCTATCATAAATATTGCAGATCTCGTTGTGTTGAATCTTGAGATTAGTGCACATGAACTAGTGCTAGAGGGGAAACCACTTCACCATATCACATCTTGAAGGTTTCCCAAGGACAAGCTTAGTGTCCTAAAACATGCACTGTTCAAACCATAACATAAGTGTTCACCTTTCTGTTGTGCTGCCCTTGTGAAATGAGCATAGAGTTATAAATGTAAAAATATTCCTTCAGGTATTCTTGTCACTAACCCTTCTAGGTTTGGAGCAAAAGATCGAAGGAATGACAAACATAGGTATGTCCAACTAATCATTATGCAACATTGAATCACATTCATCCAATCTTGATTTTACAAAATTCAAGCTTGGGGGATACACTTCCATAAAAATATCTCTTGCCATGTTGCTACATTGTCTTGGTTATCCCTACCTTTAAGACATGCTTAATTTGTTGAACAACAATCATGCTCTTTCATCACCACTTGAGTAAATCTCTCTAATATTTTCATGCTATCCTTGTCTTCCCTAGTAAGTGGTTGTTTAGAAGTACTGTACATGCTTCTACTGGCTTTTAAATTAAGCGTGGTGCTTAGGTTAAACAACCTTCCTTAATTCGATTAGACATGGAGTCTAGTTTGGTTATTGAACTAAAAACTGCTATTATAGACAATGGTATATTTTGTTAGACTAACCCCTGCAGAGAAACTTCCAAATTCAAATTGGGAAAGTCTTGAGATGAACTCATACTGGAGATGAAGAAGAGACACAACAACTTTGCACAAGGGAGACAAAGAACTCCATGGAACAAAGAGAAAGAAGAAGAGTACCACAAAACATGATCCACAATCAAACACTCACTCCATGGAAGAAGGTGAACAAATTTCTATCATGCCACTTGAAGACAAAGACCATCGTGGAGGCATTCGAGTTGCAGTTGCATTCTCTTATCAATTATTAACCAATGGGAATCAAGAAAGATTGACAAGAGAAGAGCATGCAATTTTCTGCACCATCACTTCCTAGATTGAAAAGCTGACACATGAGGAAGGAAGGCTAACTCCTCAAGATGAACCAATCGAGCTCCTCCTCTAATGCTCTTATCGCTCCACACGCTGGTTTGCAATCTCTCAATTCACTTTGCTTTATTTCTATAAGTTTGAGTTATTCCATAATGCCAATATATGAGAATCAGATATAAGATAAAATCAATCCTCTAGAAATGAAGTAATAGTGAATGTTCTGTGCTAGCATGTTCAAACAAATTCTTCTTGTAGCATAGAATTTGACCATTAGCTTTGTAACAACAATGCCCTTGTTATTACTTGTATATTCCTTCGGGTATGTGTTGTCCACTAATGATTTGCAGGAATAAAACAATAAGAAGAGCTAACGGTCCAAGCATGAATTAAAGAACAAAAGATGGCATGACTAAAGGTAAGAAAGAAGGGGTGCAATAGAGGAGACAGTTGGTGCATGAACAAAGACACAAGATCAACTAACTAAGGAAAATTTCCACAAGGTGTTACAATACCAGCGTGCGACCGTTGTCTCTCCATTTCTGCCCTCCTCTTCCCCTTTGTGCTCACACCGGAGGCGGAAAACCGAGCCGCCATTGCCGCCGCCCGCTCTAACGAGCTCGCGCTCGCTCGCCAATGCACCACTGTCTGCCAAACCATGCCTCTAGCTCCACCTTGAACCCCTCTATCTCCTCGTCCTCTCCGCGCAGCGAGCCTAGCTGTGGTAAGGCCACATTGCCCTCTCCACCGCCGTGGTGACCTCACCAGAATCCCTCCGCGCGAGCCGCTCACCATGGTCCCGCCTCTCCGGTGCATCTCATCCTCCCTAGACTTGCATAGGGGTAGCTCTTGGGTTGGTGTAGGTGTAGCCATCGTCACTGGGAGCTGCCATGGCCGGGGTTGGCCGGTGCGCCGCGCGCAGCGCCGCCGCACCCGCCATTGCTGCTAGTGTCCCCCTTCACTGTAGCATAGGGGTGCATTTTCTAGCTAGATCGATGAGGCTTGTCGAGACGAGCACACCAGTGCCCTTGGTCCTGCCGGAGTCGCCACCGGTGGCAAGCTCTCACCGCCGCCCCTCTGCCTCTATCTTAGTCCCTCTGGCAGCATGCCACGGTTATCAGCACTCGGGCGGGAGATGGCCACGAGCCGCGCGACTTAACCGGGTCGGCCCAATAGCCTAGTTCGAGTTGGGAAATTTAGTTTTATTTTTATTCTTTTCACAGAATTGAGCACTAGATTCAAAAATCCATATCTCAAGAATTGTAGATCCAAATGAAGTGATTCAAATTTTGTAGTGCTCCTTGGGAAGTCTAGTTTTTATTAAAAATATGAAACATGCTATGTTCTGTTTCGTAAAATAGAGTTATTATTTATGCCTTTTATTCATGCATGGAAAGGGGAAAGTCATATCTCTTTTGATAGAGCTCCAAATGACTTCAAATTTTTATGGGGTGTTGTTTATGTCATGAGTAGCTTGTAGTTTAAATTTCATCAATTTTGGATACTGTATGGTGGAGTTATATATTTATCTTGTTTGCATGGGTGGATCTTGTGTGAATTTTTATGAATTATCTGTAGATTCAATAAATGTGAAATTTGGTGAGTGTTACTCTTATGTTAGTAAGAATCCAAAAAAATATGAAATATGTTGTTTGATACTTTTCAATAGGGTTTCTTATTTATGCCACAATCAGCCATTATGTCTGTTATTTTTAGTATAGCAAAATATACTTGCTAAAATGCTATAAAAATTTTATGGTAGCCTCCTGGATGCATGTGGTAGCCACTGTAATTTTTGTAGAATTAGTTGAGGAGTTTTCATATAGGTTCCTTTATTCACCTAATTATCTAAATAAATTAATAAAGGGTATTAAAGAAATTATTTAGATGTTGGCACGACACTTTCTGGTGTTCTTGTGATATGTGTAATAAGTTGGTAAACTTGGTTTAGCTCAAATGTGCTTTTGTTACACCACTAAATAATTAATTTAGTGAATCTGCTAATTCTGGATAGATTTTGGGATGTTGTTAATTATTCTATGGAAATGATGGTTTCATGTCTTGTGGTCTATAACAAAGTTATTGTGAATTTTATGGTCTAGTTGCTGTTAAAGTTTGGTGGCATTTGACCTTATAGTTTAAGAGTTATAGCTATTTAAAGTTGGCTCTTAGCTTTGATTGCTCTCTGTTTGCACAGAGCAGATTCTGTGTTTGCTTTAATTTGACCTGGTAACTTTGGAATCATGCTTTGATGATTATAAATGATATGTGGATAATTTTATAAGCTTTCCATAATGTCCTCTTGGAAGTCAATTATATTTGTAGAACTCCTGTTGTGATTGATTTAATGAACTGCTCCTTTGCATGTGAAACCTGAACTTTCTGATTAAGTATGTCTTTACTATTCATAAGCATGTTTGTAATGTTCCTAGGTGTTAGGTCTTTAACTAAAGATGAACATCTTTATCTTAGGTTATGTAAGTTAGGTAAGTTTGATCTTGTTCTTTCGAGTTAAGATAGATACATGTTTTAAAGTGATTTGAATAGAGCTATTCGTACTCAGTAAACGAGTATCCAGTAGTGCTTCACTATTTCCTTACCTACTGTTATTCATCCATCATGAGCATCATGTCATTCCTTATGCATCCATGATATTCATCTTGTGCATATGCATGTAATAGGTGTACCGGAGGGCGTGACGTTGCTAAAGTTCGACGGAATGAGCCAGGAAGCTCCAAAGGTGCAGCAGCCCGAACCCGAAGCTCAGGAGGTGCAGCTCATAGCCGAAGAGCCAGGAGAGGTGGTGGTTGAGTGCCCAGATCACAAGCCATGCAACTTTGTTAAAGGCAAGCCCCGGAGCATTATAAGCCTCCTAATTTCTGAAATGCAATTAAATTATTATGTTATATATATTGTTGCATTAAGTTGTAGGTGTTGAATGAAAACACTTGTTGCATCGATATCCAATCCTTGTCCAGATATTATCACCCTGAAGCCTATGTAGCTCAGGTTCGAGTAGATGCTTAGCCCTGCTTTAATGCGGTAGAAGTCAGGTGATTTCCTGTCACCTGCGAGCTATAGGAATATACATATGGCACGGTTGGCTATATTTGCTATCGTGAAAAAGAACCTATCTTAATTTAAAATAAAGACCAGGTGGAGGCTTGCTGGTTTGTAGTAACTCTGTCTTTGTCGCTTAAGGACCGATTCTTGGAGCCTTTCCAATTCATGTTGAATGCATGCCTCTCTCTCTTAGTTGGCTGGGTCTGGAGACCGACCACGAAGCCGAGTAGCTCAACTTAGGCCGGGCTCTGCCATGTATAAAGTACGCCTCGAATGGGAGCCGTAGGCGTGAGTCTAAGGGTAGGTGATTTAAAAGTCCTGATCGTCCAGGAAGAAGGGTAATCCCTGAGAGTGCTGGCGCTGACCGAACCTGTGAATTTAGTTCCTGAGTTGTACCAAAGGTGACCCACGGCTACTCTTGCAAAGTATGCTAGGGTGAGAGTTAGGAATACCCCCTCAGTTGAGTTGTAATTTGATTCGAGTCGCCATCTCTCACCGGTTAGTGAGAACTTGACAGGCATATCTCCAAAGTAGATGCACTAAATAATATTTATGGTTTAGGAATAATGATATGATGATGATGGCCTTGTTATACCTACTATGGTTAATATTGTTTGCTCCTAATAAGTGAGTTCTCTAGTACAGGTGCTAATATAGTTGACAGGTTAATGATGATGAAATGGATGCTAAGTTTAATTGGTTACTTATGCTCATAAGCTCCTTTATGCAAATGCGTCAAGCTAGCTCCACGTTATAAAGCCTTGCATGATCATTGGTGTCCTTTATTTCTGGTTTTTGACGGGTAAATCTAGCTGAGTACCTTCTCGTACTCACGATTTAATTCCCACCTGTTGCAGATGACCTCTTCTATTCTAGATGCTGCAAATACTGTCTGCTCCCAGCCGGAGATGAGGACTAGATCATCGGGCATGATCTCCACTTGTTATCTTACCTAAGATGCTTTTGTTGGACATGACTCCTATCTGGAAATGTATTTAAACTTATGAAGTTATGTACTAAACTATATTGCTTCCGCAAAACAAACTCGGTTTGCAATATTTTATTTTGAACTCCAATGGATGTAATATGCATGCCACTTGTGAACTGTTGTAACGAATGAGGTGTTGTGTTGAATCACTATGATCTTGGCTTATATGTTGAAAGTTGTTTGAAATCCTTTGAGATTTCTGGACTATCGGGATTATGGGAGCTTAAGTATAGGAATTTGATCACTTTGGTGATTATTTTTATGCTTACGTTCTTATAATTTGGTCAGTTCTGTTACACTGCTGACATCACGACGCTGATGAGTCGAGGCACGCCGACTGAGTCATCAAATGAGTGGGAGGCCACCCTAGCCCTAGCCATCACAACTTGTGAATTGGCAAGCAACCGCTCCATGAGGCACCGGTGGTGAAGAAGAAGATGAAGGCATCAACACCACCCCACCGATACAACCGGATTAACATTAGGGACTCGCTACCCCTCCAGCGTCTTAGGTACATCAGTGGGTCGGAGAGCAAGGATGATGACCCAGAGGATATGGAGATGCTATCATCGAGGGTAGCTCATCGAGGAGCTACTGCCCCCTTCCTCTAGCAAAAGAAGGCACTGGCTCAGCAAGGAGCACTGAGCAGGCAAGGAGCCCTAGTCGGTAGGTGAAAAGCCTCACGGGCCAGGCTGGAGTAGAAGTCCCCGAGCCCAAGCATGAGGATCAGGCCGAAGGAGATGCATCCACTGATGGAATGACCCTAGGGGCAAGCCCGGTGCCCCTAGGCTTCGAGAGAACGGCCACACTGACCACTGAAGCAGGTGGCCCTAGTGGTCCACACAAGAACAAGCGCATAATCAGGCGATCCAGTAAGTAACTATCTCTGTAAATCTTTAGAACTTGATTTATGCCTCGGAGTTTCTGACACACTATTGTTGTGGAGCAGCAAACTATCGACAGACCCCTTGTGGTCGGTCAGGGCTATAAGGGAATCCTGAGGCGTGATGCCTCCTACCACCCCTATGGACACCGGAGCCACAAGTGGAGGCAGGTCAGCCATGGTGCCGATGGCAGACGAATCTCGCGCAGGCGATGGCACTAGTGGTTCATGGGTTGCGGGGCCCATTGAAGACATCAAAACAGTTGGTGCAGGTGCAGAGCGAGTGCCAAGTCCCCCTGTGTTCCCACCGACAATGGGTTTGGGACCTAGGGTGGAGTAGGCATCTAGTATCCCTTGGACCCCGCATGGGCTGAGTCTGGGGGCACCAAGCCACCCCTATCCTGAAGATGCACCAGGACCCTCGGGGGAAGCTGCCGAGGGGATAGAAGAGATTCCCCGGGAGCTACCGCATCTGTGGCACGAGATGGAGACAGTGACGCACATGTTCTTGAAGCATGGAGACCGGGTTGACATGGTGTTTGAGGAGCACACCGACCCGTAGATACAGAAGCTAGAGGCCAGCCTCGGGTTGGTGAATAGCAAAATTTTTGGTAAGTCATACTTGAGTTGGTATCTGTTTCACATTGTAGCAGACTTCATCTCCTTGAACTATGATTTCATCATAGGGTATGATGTAGATCGCCGAGCACCGATGCTAATAGCTCGAGTGAGTCGAGCCCATGTTTAAGGAGAATGAGAGGCTATTGGCATCGGTGAAGGTGCTAGAGGAGAGCCTGGCTAAGCTTAAGGAAGGGCAAGGCTGGATGCAAGTATAGATGGATCGACTAGGGTCAGAGAAGTAGGCTGAGATCGAATGAGCCAATGCTGCTAAGGTGAAACTCAGCGGCACAGACAACTAGCTGGCGGCCACAGTGACCCAACTTGCACTTGTGTCTGAGAAGAGGAATGTTATGATCTTTAAGTCTTGTTGCTCGCCGACCTATCTTTACTGTAACCGTAACAGCGTCACATTTATGAGTGTAGAATTGATGACTCAGTTATTCCTGGCCCAAGAAGCAGCAGAAAACTTGGTGAAGGAGAAAGCGGCTGCCCAAGAGGCACAACAGAAAGCTATCGACAAACTCCAATGTAATTTGATGCTAATGATTTCATCTTTTTGTGTATGATGGTGCTTGGTATGTTGCGTTGATACTTATTGTGGTGCGCACCAACTCTAGGGCGCAATATGAAGACTATGAGCTGCGGCTAAAGGCCCACCCATGACAAGATGAGAGTTGTCATCGCTGGGATAATGCCAGTGCTCAACTTCATTGATGGGAACCCAGCGTCGCCCCCAATGGGAGACCTCGACGTCAGTCCTCATCCCCCAGACCCCTTTGTCGAGAGGTGCAAGGCAGCCTTGACCAACTTTAGGGCATATGTCCACAGCGCTGCTATTGACACTTAGCATAGCTACTAGGTTTGTATCCCCAGCAACTATGCCAGAAGTGCTTGTTGGTATTTCTTATCGTCATCACTAATAATTACCAATGCCACTAAGTAATAGCCTTGATAGTTCCTTAACAATTTTTAGATATTTATCCGCAAGCGCACGGAGCTATCATTATAGCATTTCACCCAGAAGTGTTCAGGGTATCGTTATTTTATATTTTCCCAAAGGAAGACATTTGATTAAGAGTCTAGTATGAATATGAACTTGAATAATAATGCTTGCAAGTACACCAATTGTTTATAATAGGGGTAAAGACGGTGATATTCAAGATAGTGGACACACACTTGGCATACCTCAAAGGATAAAATAAAGAGAAAGGATAAAGGAATAATCCTAAGTCGAGCAGGCATTGGTCTAGCATAGTCCCATGAGTTGACAACTTCCTTTTCTTTGTAAAACCACTCCAAGAGGGTGAAGGGAAACAAGCGGAGCCTCATGCTCTCCGGTGCGACGACCTTGATGACGTTCGTGTCACACAGTTCGAGGAAGTGTTGGAGATGTGCATTTGTGTCCTCGCTAGGCAAACCATGGAATTGGCTTTCCTGCAACATCGTGATGAGGCCGGTATGGAGCTCGAAGTTCCCCTCCCCAACATTGATAGCGGGCCCAACAGGCACGTTGGCAACAGCGGGGGTGAAGTAGTCGCAGAGTGTCTTGGCCATGGTTGGAGTAGCGGATGGTGTGAGGATGACTGGTTCGACTGTCAGAGGAGTGGCAGAGGAAGAAGTGGCATGAGACCATTTCTTCCTTAGGAGTGCCTCTGGATTTTCAATGTAGTTTTTCAGCAAGTCGTAACCGGTCATACACTATCCCTATTTTCATCCACAACAGGAGAAAACAAGCAAAGTTAGCCTACATAAACAATGGATACCTTACATGCATATTATCATGAACATGTCCTACTAGATTCTTTAATCAAAATGTCTTTCCCGGCAATGGCACCAAAAATGCTTGTTGAGACTTCTTAGCATAGCTACTATGTTTGTATCCCTGTTGATATTGGTTACGCACATAAAAGAATCTAAGAGAAATAATCCACAAGTGCATGGATATCGAAGAGCACTTCACCCGGGAGATATTTCTAGAGTATCATATTTGTTTTATCCGCTAGGCGAAAGCGTGCGATGACTAACCTAAGTCTATACTTAACCCCTGGGCCGCACTACAAGGTAGTGAAGATATAAGCGATTAGAGAAGACTACTACGACAGTCTAGTTCTAACCTATGGTAAGCTATGAAACTACCATTCTATGGGGACATACCGTTGGAAAAGAGACACCACAGAGGATGCTTAATCAGGGCTTGGGTCCTACCAAACCTTCTAACGGGTGGAGACTCCAAAGGTAACAATGGGATTGTCACGTCCCACGCTACTACACACCGATCCAGCCAGACAGGGGATATCTACAAGTATCCTAGCCCAAGCACCACGCTTACGCTACAGATGATTACTCTACCCTCTACCATGGAAGAGAATATAGTAAACTCGTAAACCAAAGAACAATAACTTAGTATTAGAAGTTGAATTGCCAAAGAATCGTAGAACCAAGCCTCAGGTTAGGAGACTTGATCCTGCAGGTACAAGCCGGAGAGGAGACACCGACATGTCGGCCTTCCTCCAACTCATCCCTCCACTCTAACTCTCTCAATCTAGAAGAACTCTAATCTCACATAGAGACTACAAAGCTAATCTCTCTTGTATGTGCCCTAGGAGAGAAGATCCATTCAAGGGATCCCTCTCAGCTGATCCCAACTGGAGCAAATGAATTAGGGTTTCATGGGATTGCTCCTCTAGGGTCTAGGGGCCTTGCTTATATAGCCCCCTAGGAAGCACCACAACCGTTGGATCAAACCGACTTTAATCAACGGTGATTATTGATCCTAAAAGGCAGTGGAGGCATGATCTGCGAGACTTGACCTGATTGGTCCGCGTAGGTGGGCGGGCACCCAAGAAGATAGGGCGGGCGCCCTGCCATCATGGCAGATCGGCCTCCTATTTGTTCCGGTGCCTTCTCGTGTCTTCTAGAGTGTTCCTTCATGTGCGTGGGTCTTTTCTCTCTATGTAAACATGACATGTGGGCCTTCCTTGGTTCTTTTCAGCTAACACCCTATAGAAATAGACATTCACCAAAACTCATGGAATTCTGTCAATGAAACCCCTATATCTATGTGGTATTTGCTTTTAGGTCAGTTTTCATGTTTCATTGACAGTTAAAATTAACACTTATCTACCGTCAACAACTCCCCCAAGCTTACCCTTTGCTCATCCCTAAGCAAATATAAACTCAGTGATGGATCAGGAGTTGCTATAATGCTTTCACGCCTCAAAAGTACACATGTGTTCAAACAAGAACTCTCCTCCAGATTAGAGTGAACTATCATGACTTTCAAACTTACCCATATTACCTTCCACCATGGGGCTTGTAGCCGTTACTTAGGTCTTGAGCAGTTGAAAGACAGAATGGTTAAGTCAAGCGTCATGTTTCTAGCTCTTTGATCAACCATTATTCCGGAGTTTTGCAGGATTTTCAAATAAAACTTAGAGATTCCTTTGTATGACCCTCTCAAATCTCTCATTTGTGGTATTTGTGGATCCTTACCAAGGCATTAATGGTGTATGCCTTCTCTCTTCTCTCAAGATATATGGTATTTTTGGTATAAGATAGAGTAACATTGTGCTTTCTCTCTCTCACCCTATAACTAATAGGCTTATGTGGAGCTCATAGGTGGGGAGACAGCTAATACATACTTGCAAACATTTATTGCACAGTTAAACCATGGATCCAGAGGAATGAGTCTAGCATACAGTCAAATCAAGATGTGCATGTGTGTGGTCCTAAGTATATGGGTTGAATGGGTATATGGTGATAGTGGCAAATGGTGATGATGGTAGATGTATGTAGGAATGAAGGGGTAAAGGGATGGTGAATACCTAATTCTACTTTTGCTCCTTTGAAGAAACACATACCTCTTCTTTGAACTTTGAAGACTTTGGGGAGAACTTGGACTGCTCCAAATTCCTCTATGTTGGGACATTTGTCCTCTTGCTTTTATTTTTCTTTTTCTTACAATTTTTTCTCCTTTTTTTTCTTCTTCTCTCTTTTTTTAGAGCACCCAAGCCTCTATTTGGATATATGGATAGAGGTAGTAGCAAAAGGGATACTTAGAGCTTTATTGAATAATAAAAGGGCTAGCAATGAATGAAGGGAATTTTTTTGATGCTCACTCCTAGTGTAAGAGTAGTACAATTATGGGATGTGTCTAAATGGAAAGTATGTGGATGCATACTTCTACGGTAGAATCAACATATATGGGTGGAGTGTACATGATCTTAATTTTAACCGCATGACCAATCCCTAAGGGTCGACACAGCTTGACCATACTCAATGCTCACAAGTAGTAAATATAAGTGAAAGTTTTCCTAGTCTAACAAAGCATGTAACTCATAAGGAACTCAAGCTCTCGTCATACAAGAACTCATCATGCAGCATTTTTATGGTTTTCAAAAGATAAAATCTCTAGAACTCTAGTATCTCTAGGAGCAGGATAAACAGCAGCTCAGACCTTGCCATATCATATCCACCAACTACCTAGACTTAGATCAAGCATTCGCTACCCAGGAGTTTTAGGTTCAGAGCAAATCTTAGATCAAAATAGTTGTGTCTAAAACTTAGGAGAGTTCGAGGTTAAAAACTAGGTACTTGAAAGGAATTACGGCAGAGCAACTATTCATCATTTCCATGCAAGTGATTATTCAGAGACTCCTCTTTTATTATCAACTTATTTAAGAACAAAAGCAAACTAGACACACCCTTTTTATTTTGTTTCTATTATTTTAGACCATCATTATTACTAAATAAGAAAACTCATAAAGAATAAGGTAAAACTGAGGAAAGAAAATACTTAGCTAGATACATGGGGTGCTTTCCCCCAAGCTGGATGTTGACATAGTCGTTCAATCTTGTGAAGTAGCAGACTAGCAGCAGGGGTGCTCTTCCTCCTCTAGTGGAGCATTAATTGAAGTTTATGATTGTTGAGACAGTGCTCTAGTAGTGGATAGAACAATCACTTGCTTGTTAGCTCTTCTTGGTCCTTCAAATCCTGTGGAACTCAAATAGACAACAAAACTTATGGAATAGATTAAGCGTTAGTGGTTGGCCACTCAAGCCTTAATTGTCCAGAGCTTTTGAGATTTGTTCTTTATTCTTTCAAGCAGAGTTTCAATAGGATTTCTCTCAAATAATTTTTATATTTTTATAATGTTGAGAAAGTATAACAAGATGAATGCATATTTATTTTTATTCTATGCCACCACAGTGAATATTCCTATGGGTTTTTACACACCACAAAATTATTCACATGGGAATTATAATTTATAATGCAGCAAATCAAACAAATAAATATTTATTTTCTTTTCTAATGCAATGCTAATACAGAAAACTAAACATGCACAAAAGGAAAATGATTATGCAAATACTCGGAAGTAAATATGAAAAAAGGGAAACTGATTAATGCAATGATAAAAAGATAAATAAGGATAACTACCAATTTTACCTTCCGGCAAGGGTTCAGTGTTTTAAGTCCTCTGAACAGGACCTCTTACCATATTCATTTTGTAAGTGCATCATCTGGTCCCATAGTAGAGACCTTGATAGCTTGCACCTCTTGAGATGGTGTCACCCATGTTCCTTGTTCTTCTAGCAGTTTGAAGTGAAGTACTAGTTGTGGAAGCTAGTAGCATCTTGCTCAGTGTGCATGTTCGTAGGTCTAGGACTTTCACTTGTAGGATTCTTAGGGAGTTGACAAACTCCTCCGCTGTTTTGTTCAAAGTGTGTTATGCTCATACAGACAAGGCAGAGATTAAGTGCATGGGCTATGTTGGTGGAAAAACACCAATAGAACCAAAAGTTTATTCTTCTCTAACCTTTGGTGGATTGAGCAAGATAATTTTGATGTTTATGTGTTTTTTCTCAAACTTAACATGGGTGATAGGATTAATGAATAATTGTAGATGTAGCATTTAAAACATTTGGAAGATCAGATTACTCAACCTTATAGAAGGATAGTCTATCTATGCATATTGTGTAATGATTTTATGATTATGACTGTCATATTCCAAAGATAAGATGTGCAACATTTTTAACTCATTGAATTAAGACTGTGAGATCAAGAAAGTAGTGATAGGAACAAAGATTAAAGAACTAAACTTGTCTTTAATTATGCCATCTTTTGTTCTCTCTTTAATTTGTGCTTGGACCTTTAGCTCTTCTTATTGTTTCATTCCTACATATTATTAGTGGACAACACATACCCGAAGGAATATATAAGCAATGACAAGGGCATTGTTGTCACAAAGCTAAGGGTCACTTTTCTATGCTACAAAAGAATTTATTTAAACATGCTAGCATAGATCATTCACTATTACTTCCTTTCTAGAGGATTGATTTTATCTTATATTTGATTCTCATATATTGGCATTATGGAATGACTCAAACTTATAGAAATAAAGCAAAGTGAATTGAGAGATTGCAAACCAGCATGTAGAGTGATGAGAGCATGAGAAGAGGAGGAGCTCGATTGGTTCATCTTGAGGAGTTGGCCTTCCTTCCTCATGCGTCAGCTTTTCAATCTAGGAAGTGAGGGTGCAGAAGGTTACATGCTCTTCTCTTGTTAATCTCTTTTGATTCCTGATGATTAGTGGTTGACAAGAGAGTGCAACTAGAACTGCAACTCGAATTCCTCCACGATGGTCCTTGTCTTCAAGTGGCATGATGGAAATTTGTTTACCTACTTCCATGGAGTGCTTTGATTGTGGATCTTGTTTTGTGGCACTCTTCTTCTTTCTCTTTGGCTATGAATGAGTTGTGTCTCCCTTATGCAAGATTATTGTGTCTCTCTTCATCTCCAGTATGAGTTCATCTCAGGACTTTCCCAATTTGAATTTGGGACTTTCTCTGCAGGGGTTAGTCCAACAAAAAATATACCTTTGTCTATACTAGCAGTTTTTGGTTCAATAACCAAACTAGACTCCATGTCTAATCGAATTAAGGAAGGCTATTTAACCTAAGCACCATGCTTAATTTAAAAGCCAATAGAAGTATGTGCAGTACTTCCAAACCAACACTTACCAGGGTAGACAAGGGTAGCATGAAAGCATTATAGAGATTTACTCAAATAGTGATGAAAGAGCATAATTGTTGTTTAGCAAATTGAGCATGTCTTAAAGGTACAGATACTAAAGACAATGTAGCAATATGGCCAAAGATGTATTATAGAAGTATATTCCCCCAAGCTTGAATTTTGCAAAAAATGAAGTTTGGATGAATGTAATTCAATGTTGCATAATGATGGGTTGGACAAACCTTGCATTTATCATTCCTTCGATCTTTTTGCTCCAAACCTAGAAAGTTAGTGATAAGAATACCCGAAGGAATATTTTCACAATTATAACTCTATGCTCATCTCACAAGGGCAGAAAAATGAACACTCATGTCAAGGTTTGAATAGTGCTTATTTTAGGGCACCAAGCTTGTCCTTGGGAAACCCTCAAGATATGAATTGATGAAGTAGTGTCCCCTCCAATACCAATTTATGTGTACTATCTCAAGATTTAACACAACAAGATCTGCAATATCTATGATAAACATATGCATCTACACCCACCCTTTAAAAATTCTTAGGAACAAGGAGCGTGAGGGGGTTGAAGATCTCATGTGGGGCAATGTTAGAGAGACTAAGTGAATCAGGAGATATCTCATACGAGCAAGGATTTGATGGGGTCTTTATGAAGTAGCTTCCTTGCTCATTGAAGTCTCCATCATTTCCAACTTCCAAGGTCGATTTATCATAAATGTCTAAAATTTCCATTGGATTGCCTCTCGAACTGGTCTCATATAAGGCCTCGTCCACACGTACAATGGCAATAGCACATAGGTTTTTAATGCTCTTAAGCCATTGATGTTGCTCTTCTCGGTCCTTCTTATGGTCTAGATGATTCCTATACGTTGGATATCTCGGTGGATTTCTAGGATCACCATAAGTCTTAGGAGGAAGTGCATAGGGGGAGTCATAGGGGTCAAGGATGCATTTAAAGATGGGTTCAAATTTTACATCAGGTGAGGGCATAGAAGGGGAAAAGACTGGAGTGGATTCTAGATGATTTCACTCTCCTTCTATGACATCACTTAACATGCCATCCTTGAGTATTTCTAAGTATCCTTCATAGGGATTAGATTTGAAAAGCTTTCTAAGAGATCCCTTCTTGAGAAGATTCAAACTATATGTACTAGAAGGTCTCTTATGAAGCGGGAAGTTTATGCTCCTCCCAAAATCGTCATTGGAAAGGATTTCCAAGGGTAGAATTTCTTCTTCCCTTAGAGGATTTTGGAGTGTAGCTAGTTTGGGATGGTATTGGCAAAAAGGTAAAAATAAAAAGGTGGTAAAAATGAAAAAGAAAACTTGGATGAACTTGGTTCGATTCTAGAACTGCTACCGTTTCTCGGCAACGGTGCCAGAAAGCTTGTTGGGTACGCAAACAGATAAGTCCGCAAGTGCACGGATACCGATGTAGCTTTCACCTGATGTGGCAGAACCACCTGAATCATATGGCCCATAGGTGCCTATCATTGTCTTTCAGACTTCTGATAGCAGCACCCGTAAGACAGACGACTCCGGTAGTCTGTCGGGTGTCCTCGGGGAACCCCGAATCATCCACATGTTTCTTTCGAGCAGGATCCATTACAGAAACATTGCAATATTACAACAATTGTATAAATATACAATAACTTACATCAGAGTAAACAGCGGAAGACTTATAGCCATAAGTTTACAATTCATTCATTAAGTTATTACAAATCTAAACTTTAGCCAACACAGCAGTAGGGTAGCTCGAAGGGTACCATTAGCATCACACAAGAGAGCAATCACCCTGCCCAAGGGTGCACAACAAACTGTGCTACTGGTGCCTCTCACCTGCAATAAGGGTTTAACAAACCCTGAGTACAAAGGTACTCAATAAGACTTAACCGACGAAAAGGAAAGACTCCAAGGGTATGCCGGCTAAAGGGAAATCAAGGTAAGGCTGTAGCAAGAATCAAGATAATTTTTGTAGAAAAGCTTTACTAACAGTTGATCCTTACTTTCAGTATTATAGCTTAAGCTTTATAAACATAATTATCATATAAGCACCTGATCTAAGCCAAACACTTCTTAAACCATCGCATCATAAGATCATAAGTATCCAGTTCCAGTTATTAACTATGATGTATGGTCAGATGGTCGAGTCTTCTTCTCCGAGAAGTAACGGCGATTCGAATCGATTAGGCCCAGCTGGGGTTTCCTTACCACACGACATATGCAGGTCTAGGTCCAAACCTGGGTCTAAACCTGAACCTACATATATCAACCTTCACTTAGATCCTCCAAAATGTGAATTGGTCCAGCGCTACCCGAGAGTACAGTACACCACCTCCTTGCGCCACTCCTGGTGGATTCATAGGATGGGTACACGCTACTCTCACCATCTCCACACTCCCAATGCATGGTTATCGTTTCACATTTTTGAATAGCCAAGGTATTGGGCTTATCGGAGTATGTGGCCAGTACTACAAAGTCTCAACCGCACACAGGCCTACAATGAATGGTCCTCAATCGACATAGGCGGGGTCACTACGTCAGGCCCAAACCGTGACGCAAGCCAAGATTTCACCCAATCTCCAATTAAAATCATGATCATCCTCATATTTCAGGTTCATCAAAGTTTTAGAATAAACCTACTTAACAACATTAACATCTAAGCAAAACTAAGCATATATAAAACTAAAATATAAAACTTTGTGACTCTGGGATAAGTAATTTGTAGCCAAGGAAGATATGCAACAATGGTATATCACTCAACTCCTATTTTACCTAATGCAACAAAGCATAGACTTATGTGAATAACCTTTATAAAATACAAGGAAATGGTTTATGCTCCGGGGCTTGCCTTCGGTGTCGGGGTTATCAGATTCTTCAGAAAACCACAACAAGAAAACCAATTTTGATTGATAGAATTCCACTCTAGGGACTTGCTCAACTATGGAATTCCACCCTCGATCACTAAACGTAAATAAAGATGCATGCTTTAGGATGATGATATGCTAAGCATGGATTAAAATAATCAGCTAAGATTAATTAACTTGAGTACAACTTTCCATTAAACAAGGTTAATTACTTACAGAGCATAATTAGTTTGTGTATTTAACAAGAGTTATTATAAGTACATAATCAAGTAGAGAACTTTCCAAGGAACATCAGAGGTAAATGTGTTCCAAGGTCTACAATAATCCAAAATATCACTCAAGTCATTAGTGATTAACCCTAACCAAATAAGCATTTACTCCCGAGAGTATTCCAAGGTATCGATTTTCCACAGGGAACACGAAGTGCACTAGTTGAGGTTTAGTTCGCCCAGGGATAACTATATGTTTTTGTGGGGAGAGAGGAATTTTCCTAAGAGTTCTATGGAGTGATCTAGGAATCAAGGTTTACTTTAGGGTTACTTATTTTGGGACATCAGAACACTAACCACAGAAAGGGATGAGAAGGGGCTAGGAAGCTCTGACTATGGTCCTACAAACACCGATCTGAATGTGGTGGAATACGTCGGCCGTTAGGGCTATCACTACCCTAGGGCTACCACAACAATCCGCTGGATTGGGTGCAATTCCAAGTAATCGCAAGACTAAGCACCACGCTTAACCTATTAATTACTACTCTAGAGTTATTAATACTAGAGCACTTGATGCAAGCGGGAATCCAATAAATAACTAAAAAGTAAATACAGAAATTAAGTAAAGAACTCAGGAATTATAAATTAAAGAACCTAGAGATTGCTCAAAGATGAATCGGTTGCTGCAAATGTACAATGTTGAGGAAGATCCGACAGATCTGGCTCCTCCTCGGCTCTCTCCTCTTCTCTCTCCCGCTTCTCTAGTTTACAACTAGATGAACTAGAACTAGAACTAGAAGAACTAGAACTAGAAGATCTATAGGGACCTCTACTTCTTCTACTTGGATGGAGGGGTGAAACCCTAGCTTTTGCTCTGGAGGTAGCTAATACGAAGGAGATGCCTGAGGGGGAGGTCTGCCCCTGCTTATATAGCCCTGTGGGGTGAACCACAGCCCTCAGATTAAACCGACATGAAACAGTGGTCAAGATGCATCGTAGAGGTCGGTAGGAGGCCACCACACAAAGCTGATCTCACTTGGAGGTGGACCTAGGCTGGCTAGCCTGACATGTGGGGCTGGCCGGCCCCACTTGTCAGCCTCCGGGCTTCCGCTTCATTCTCATGTCTTCTCGTGTCCTCTAGAACCTTCCCATCAATTTTTGCAGAATTTCGACTTGATTTGGTTCGGTTTCTTGACTCCTACTTCTCCTTGGCTTATTCTATTTTTATCCCTAAAAAATCACAATTCACCAAAGCTATGGAAATTATTATGTTAGTCCCTAAAACTCTTGCTTGGTGATGGTTCTAGGTTCTTCTAGAATCTTCCGAGTCGTATCCATCGGGGACTTTCTCTCCAGAACTCCAAATATAGCGAATGATATGTCTGTTTTGATCATCTCAATGAGCTCTTCACAATGATGTGCTCTAATTCATTACTTGAGATACTTTTATATAGTAAAATATTAAATATCCTGTAAAACAAGTGAGAACAACACAACTCGTGGAACTCGTTAGAATCAAACCCTACAACTATGCTTTATGGTTCATTTCATTCCTTTTCATGCAATAGTTGATGGTTAAAAATGAGCATTAGTGACCGTTAACACATAGTCATTCAATCTTTTGAAGTAGCAGACTGGCAGCGAGGATGTTCTTCCTCTTCTAGTGAAGCATTAATTGTTGTTGATGATTGTTGAGACAGTGCTCCACTAGCGGATAGAACATCCACTTGTTTGTCAGCTCTTCTTGATCCTTCAAATCCTGTGAAACTCAAATAGACAACAAAACTTGTGGAATAGATTAAGCGTTAGTGGTTAGCCACTTAAGCCTTAATTATCAAGAGCTTTTGAGATTGTTCTTGATTCTTTTAACAAGAGTTTCAACAGGACAATATTTTTGTAATTTTATATTTATGATGCAAAGAGAGTCTAACAAGATGAATGCATATTTATTTTTATTTTTATGCCACCACAGTAAATATTCCTATGGATTTTTACACGCCACAAAATTATTCACATGGGGCTTAAAATTTATGATGCAGCAAAGCAAACATATATTTTTATTTTCTTTTCTAATGCAATGCTTAATGCAGAAAAGTAAACATGCTAAATGGAGAATGATTATGCAAATACTCAGAAGTAAATATGCAAAAAGGGAAACTAATTAATGCAATGTTAAAAAGATAAATATGGATAACTATCGATTTTACCTTCCGGCAAGGGTTCAGTGTTTTAAGTCCTCTGAACAGGACCTCTTACCATATTCATTCTGTAGGTGCATCATCTGGTCCCATAGTAGAGACCTTGATAGCTTGCACCTCTTAAGATGGTGTCACCCATGTTCCTTGTTCTTCCAGTAGTTTGAAGTGAAGTACTAGTTGTGGAAGCTAGTAGCATCTTGCTCAGTGTGCATGTTCGTAGGTCTAGGACTTTCACTTGTAGGATTCTTAGGGAGTTGACAAACTCCTCCGCTTTTTTGTTCAAAGTGTGTTCTGCTCATAGAGACAAGGCAGAGATCAAGTGAATAGGCTCTGTTGGTGGAAAAACACCAACAAAACCAAAAGTTTATTCTTCTCTAACCTTTGGTGAATTGAGCAAGATAATTTTGATGTTTATGTGTTTTGCTCAAACTTAACATGGGTGATAGGATTAATGAATAATTGTAGATGTAGCATTTAAAACATTTGGCAGATTAGATTACTCAACCTTATAGAAGGATAGTCTATCAATGCATATTGTGTAATGATTTTATGATTATGACTGTCATATTCCAAAGATAAGATGTGCAACATTTTAAACTCATTGAATTAAGACTATGAGATCAAGAAAGTAGTGATAGGAACAAAGATTAAAGAACTAAACATACTAAGTTAATTAGGTTAGATCAAGAATGGTTGTAACTCAAACATGGTTGCTTCTCTATTTATGTTATACCAGAATCGAAGAAAAGCTTTTTAAAGTACTGATCACTAACCTTGGGATATTATCTTTAACGTTGGATCATGCTGGTATTGTGACACCTTGTGGAAGCTTTCCTTTGTTGGTTGGTCTTGTGTCTTTGCTCATGCGTTGACTGTCTTCTGTTGCACTCTTTTTTTTCTTATCTATAGTCATGCCATCTTTTGTTCTCTCTTTAATTTGTGCTTGGACCTTTAGTTCTTCTTATTGTTTCATTCCTGCATATCATTAGTGGACAACACATACCCAAAGGAATATACAAGCAATGACAAGGACATTGTTGTCACAAAACTAAGGGTCACTTTTCTATGCTACAAAAGAATTTATTTGAACATGCTAGCACAGAACATTCACTGTTACTTCCTTTCTAGAGGATTGATTTTATCTTATATTTGATTCTCATATATTGGCATTATGAAATAACTCAAACTTATAGAAATAAAGCAAAGTGAATTGAGAGATTGCAAACCAGCATGTGGAGCGATGAGAGCATGAGAGGAGGAGGAGCTCGATTGGTTCATCTTAAGGAGTTGGCCTTCCTTCCTCATGCGTCAACTTTTCAATCTAGGAAGTGAGGGTGCAGAAGGTTGCATGCTCTTCTCTTGTTAATCTCTTTTGATTCCTGATGATTAGTGGTTGACAAGAGAGTGCAACTAGAACTGCAACTCGAATTCCTCCACGATGGTCCTTGTCTTCAAGTGGCATGATGGAAATTTGTTCTGTGGATCTTGTTTTGTGGCACTCTTCTTCTTTCTCTTTGGCTATGAATAAGTTGTGTCTCCCTTGTGCAAGATTATTGTGTCTCTCTTCATCTCCAGTATGAGTTCATCTCAGAGCTTTCCCAATTTGAATTTGGGAGTTTCTCTGTAGGGGTTAGTCCAACAAAATATACCTTTGTCTATACTAGCAGTTTTTGGTTCAATAATCAAACTAGACTCCATGTCTAATCAAATTAAGGAAGGTTGTTTAATCTAAGCACCACGCTTAATTTAAAAGTCAATAGAAATATGTGCAGTACTTCCAAACTAACACTTACCAGGGTAGACAAGGGTAGCATGAAAGCATTATAGAGATTTACTCAAATAGTGATAAAAGAGCATGATTGTTGTTTAGCAAATTAAGCACGTCTTAAAGGTAGAGATAACCAAGACAATGTAGTAACATGGCCAAAGATGTATTATAGATGTATATTCCCCCAAGCTTGAATTTTGCAAAAAATGAAGTTTGGATGAATGTAATTCAATGTTGCATAATGATGGGTTGGACATACCTTGCGTTTCTCACTCCTTCAATATTTTTGCTCCAAACCTAGAAAGTTAGTGACAAGAATACCTGAAGGAATATTTTCACAATTATAACTCTATGCTCATTTGACAAGGGCGGTGCAGCATAAAGGTGAACACTCATGTTATGGTCGAAAAGTGCTTCTTTTAGGACACTAAGCTTGTCCTTGGGAAAACCTTCAAGATGTGATTTGGTGAAGTGGTTTCCCCTCCAACACTAATTTATGTGCACCTATCTCAAGATCAAGCCAATACAATAAGATCTACAATATTTATGATAAACATATGCATCTACAACCACCATTACAAAATTCTTAGGAACAAGGAGCATGAGGGGGTTGAAGATCTCGTGTGGGGCAATGTTAGAGAGAGACTAAGTGAATCAGGAGCTATCTCATACGAGCAAGGATTTCATGGGGTCTTTATGACGTAGCTTCCTTGCTCATTGAAGTCTCCATCATTTCCAGCTTCCAAGGATGATTCACCATAAATGTCTAAAATTTCCCTTAGATTGCCTCTCGAATTGGTCTCATATAAGGCCTCGTCCACACATTTAATGGCAATAGCACATAGGTTTTTAATGCACTTAAGCCATTGATGTTGCTCTTCTCGATCCTTCTTATGTTCTAGATGATTCCTATACATTGGATATCTCGGTGGATTTCTAGGATCACCATGAGTCTTAGGAGAAAGAGCATAGGGAGAGTCATAGGGGTCAAGGATGGGTTTAAAGATGGGTTCGAATTTTACATCTGGTGAGGGCATAGAAGGGGAAAAGATTGGAGTGGATTCTAGATGATTTCACTCTCCTTCTATGGCATCACTTAACATGCCATCCTTGAGTATTTCTAAGTATCTTTCAAAGGGATTGGATTTGAAAAGCTTTCTAAGAGATCCCGTCTTGAGAAGATTTAAACTATATGCACTAAAAGGTCCCTTATGAAGCGGGAAGTTTATACTCCTCCCAAAATTGTCATTGGAAAGGATTTTCAAGGGTAGAATTTCTTCTTCCCTTTGAGGATTTTGGAGTGTAGCTAGTTTGGGATGGATAGCCAAATCATGGGGTTGAAATGTTTGTAATGTGGCTCTGAAAACTTCATCTTCTTGTCTGGGGGATTCCTTCTTTTCCTCTTGGAATTCATCATGAAGGCTAAGTGCAAGGAGTGTGTCCACTAATAAGAACAAACCTTCCTCCACTAATGGAAAAAGAAAGGAAAACTCCTCCAAAGGTGAAAAGATTAAGACCCATATAAAAATGTTGGAGAAGAACAAGGTCTTGTAAGGCTAGGTCTAAAACCTAAATTTATAGGAAGATTGAAAGATTCCCTTAGTGTAGCCAAAAGCTCATTATCTTCTTGATTAGATGATAGGACCTTGGGTTCATTATCTTCTTGATTAGAAGATAGGACCTTGGCTGTAGAAAAGGGTTGGTTTTGACCTATTGCAACCAAACATGGGCGCAGCTCATAGCTAGATGCGAGAATTATGGGCTCTGGTGGCTCTAAGCTTGCGCTCATGGTGCAGCATATTGATAGATAGGCATGGAATTTGGGTTATCCATAAGGATAGAAAAGAAAAGGCAAAAGAAAAAGAGAAAAAGATAAAAGTATAATACAAGGTTAAGCATGACTTAAGGTTAACTCAGCTGACATCTTTCTTCTCGGCAATGGCGCCAGAAATGCTTGTTGATATTGGTTACGCACACGAAAGAATCTAAGAGAAATAATCCGCAAGTGCACAGATATCGGTGAGCACTTCACCTAGGATTTATTTCTAGAGTATCGTATTTGTTTTATCTGCTAGGAGAAAGTGTGCGATGACTAACCTAAGTCTATACTTAACCCCGAGGCCAGACTACAAGGTAGCAAAGATATAAGCGATTAGAGAAGACTACTACGACACTCTAGCTCCAACCTATGGTAAGCTATGAAACTACCATTCTATGAGGACATACCGTTGGAAAAGAGACACCACAGAGGATGCTTAATCAGAGCTTGGGTCCTACCAGACCTTCTAACGGGAGGAGGCTCTAAAGGTAACAATGGGATTGTCACATCCCATGCTACTACACACCGATCTAGCCAGACAGGGGATATCTACAAATATCCTAGCCCAAGCACCACGCTTACGCTACAAATGATTACTCTACCCTCTACCATGGAAGAGAATAGAGTAAACTCGTAAACCAAAGAACAATAATAACAACGTACTTACTTAGTATTATAAGTTGAATCACTGAAGAATCTCAGAATCAAGCCCCGGGTTAGGGAGACTTGATCCCATAGGTACAAGCTAGAGAGGAGACACCGACATGTCGGGCTTCCTCCAACTCTCCCTCCGCTCTATCTCTCTCAATCTAGAAGAACTCTAATCTCACATAGAGACTACAAAGCTAATCTCTCTTGAATGCTAGGCTCTAGAGAGGAGATCCATTCAAGGGACCCCTCTCAGCTGATCCTCTTTGGAAATAATGAATTAGGGTTTCATAGGATTGCTCCTCCAAGGTCTAGGGCCTTGCTTATATAGCCCCCTAGGATGGACGACAGCCCTTGGATCAAACCGACTTTAATCTATGGTTATTATTGATCCTCAAAGGCGGTGGAGGCATGATTCGTGAGACTTGACCTGATTGGTCCACGTAGGTGGGCAGGTGCCCAAGAAGGTAGGGCGGGTGCCCTGCCACCGTGGCAAATCGGCCTCCCATTTGTTCTGGTGCCTTCTCGTGTCTTCTAGAGTCTTCCTTCATGTGCGTGGGTCCTTTCTCTCTATGTAAACATGACATGTGGGCCTTCCTTGGTTCTTTTCAGCGGACACCCTACAGAAATAGACATTTACCAAAACTCATGGAATTCTATCAGTGAACCCCCTATATCTATGTGGTATTTGCTTTTAGGTCCTTTTTCATGTTTCGTTGATGGATAAAATTGACACTTATCTATCGTCAACAATTGGGCAATCGTGGCACACCCCTAGACGAATGGGCAAGTCGAGCACACCAACGGCATGATCTTGCAGGGTCTCAAACTGAGGATCTTCAACCGGTTAAACAAGTTTGGCCGCTGATGGGTCGTGGAGCTCCCCGCGGTCCTCTAGAGTTTGAGAATGACCCCGAGCCAAGCCACAGGCTTCACCCCCTTCTTCATGGTCTATAGATTCGAGTCCATCCTTCCCACTAACTTGGAGTATGGGGCGCCGAGGGTCAAGGCGTACGATGACCAAGGGAACCAAGCCTCCCTTGAGGACGTCATGGACCAGCTGGAGGAAGCACGTGACATCGCCCTACTCCACTTCGCCAAGTACCAACAGGCCTTACGATGATACCACCACTACCGCATGCGGGGTCGGGAATTCAACGTTGGGGACCTGGTGCTTCGCCTCAGACAGGACAACAGGGGCTGCCACAAGCTAATGCCACCATGGGAAGGCCCATTTGTCATCACAGAAGTACTCTGACCTAGCACCTACAAGCTAGCCACCGCAGATGGTGAGGTCTTCACCAACGCTTAGAACATCGAATAGCTACGTCGCTTCTACCCTTAGATTTCCAAACTGCTTACATGCTTATGTAAACATTTAACTTCAAGGAAACAAAAGGAGTGTTCCTTACTTTGTCTAACTATGAGTGAGACCCGACCCACCCTCAGGGGCTGAAAGGGGGGAACCCCCCAACACTTCATTTCAAAATTTTTACAACACTTTTCAAAAAAAATCATACCCAAACCCTTCTAGCACTGTTTAAGTAAGCGAACATTTTAGAAAGCGAAAAGCCTCTCGGGTCGGATTGGTTAGATTATGAGAAACATACACCCCGACGGTTATGGTGCCTTTGCTCACCAGTTTTGGCCTAAGGGGTTAACTCACACTTCTAAGAAATCTGTGAACTGAAACACAATGTGTGGATCAAGCAACCACTCAAAAATTTTATGAAAAGTTGCCCACCTGAGTCCTCCGACGGCGACTGGGAAATACAGATGTGTTAGAGCACGAGAACCTCTCGAGTCAAGTTAATCAGACTACGAAAGGCCTACGCCTCTATGGCTATGGCACCCTCGCTCATTAACCCTGACCCAGGGGACCGGACTCAGCTCTAAACACCGCAATCCTAGGCACGCTGCGAGGATCAAGCGAACGCATAAAAACTTAGAGCGAAAGATAATTACGACATGGGCACCTCACCTGACACCTTTTTACAGCTCTAGGGGCAGAGGGATGACCTCATCTTCAAACATGGCTACCAGGGTCTTCGCCGGCTCTAGAACCTCCTCATCGATGGCGTCATGCTCCTCGTCGGGGCCTCGACGTAGCCCTCATTGAGCGCCTTTAGGTCAATCTTCTCGTAGTGGGACTTGAAGACGACAAGCGCACGGTGCACCCTAAGGTGAAGCGCCTCCTTCACTTGGGTCCGAACCCGCTCGAAGGTGGCCCCGAGATGACTCCACAATGAGCTCACCCTGAGGCGCACCTCGATTGCCCCAAGGGCGCTGCACACCAGCCCAACGGTGGTGCGTAGCTCAGAGTGCTCGTGCTGTTCTATCTTTAGGGCCTCCCACGCCGATAGAAGATCTGCCTCCACCTTAGCAAGCTTGCCCTTCATCCCTGATCATTGTGAAGGGACAAGGACAGGCCTTATAAAACTCAACAAAAAATAGGTAAAAGCACTCACCTTCTAGCTACTGGACCCTTGCGGCATCCCGCTGACGCCCCTGGGTCACCGCGGCACACCAAGAGCTCGCTCACGCTCATGGCTAATGGATTCGAGCTCAGACTAGAACTGCCTCGAGGCCCGCAACAGCTCGTCATGCTCGTTCCTCAACTTTTGGGCCTCCTCCGGGTCCTTGCGAGTGTGCTCGATGAGGGCCAACAACTTCTCCCTTGACTCCTTGACATCAGCGACCGCCTCGTCGTGCCAAATGCGGAGGTTTGCCATTTTGCCATTAAGGCCAGCCATCTTTTGCTGGGCCTCTACGAGCCATGCCTCGGGCGTGGCAGTCCTCTGCACCTCCTCTAACAGGCGTCTCCAAGCGCCCTGCTTTTGACGGAGGAACTTCGACTTTGCCCAGATCCTTTCGAACAGCGCCTGCGCGAAGGGCCACGTCAAGATCATAGAAAAAGGGGAAGAACGAAACAACAAGCATCTACCTAACTTGACATACCTGGCCAGCCAGGCGGATTTCCTCGTGCAGGGTTGACAATGCTGAGGGTAGGGTCTTATTGAAAGTCTAGCACCTCGCTTGTAGCCGGTCCTAGTACCCTTGCTCCTCGGCGTCGTCCAACACAAAAATCGGTGGCGCCCCCAGTTGGTTCTAGTCCGACCAGGTGAGGCGTGGCCCGCCCCACTAGTAGGGATCATGTCCCACCTACACAAGGGCTCTAGGCCTAAGGCTGGATGAAAAACTCATAACTTGCTAGCTCGCTCGACTCGTTCGTTAATGGCTCGGCTCGAGCTCGACTCGTTTTATAGTGAGCTAGCTCGTTTTAAAATGAGCCAGCTCATTTTTATAACGAGCCAGCTCGAGCTGGCTCATGACCTGCTCGTGAGCCATAACGAGCCAAATTAATCTATATGGTGTTCATATATATGGATCAATAAAATCGATCAACTGATGATCATGTTCATGGATGATAGCATAATTATATTTTTCATTGTAAAATTCATATGTATTTTATTTATTTCACCTTAAATATGCATGTGATGTGTTTGTTGTTGCTTTGTGGTTATAATCTCTATGTATCCGGTTCAAAAAAATAAAAAAATAAAAAAATAAAAAAATATATTTTTGAGTTTTGGCTCGCGAGCCAAACGAGCTAGCTCGAACTCGCTAACGAGCTGAGCCGAGCCGAGCCAACCTTCTGGCTCATTTGTATAACGAGCCATAACGAGCCGAGCCATAACAAGCCGAGCTATAACGAGCTCGGCCACTAACGAGCCGAGCCAGCTTGATATCCAGCCTAACAGCACCTATGCGAAGGGCCACATCAAGATCATAGAAAAAGGGGAAGAACCAAACAACAAGCATCTACTTAACTCGACATACCTAGCCTGTCAGGTAGATTTCCTTGTGCAGGGTAGACAACACCGAGGACAAGATCTTATCGAAAGTCTAGCACCCCGCTTGTAGTCGGTCCCAATACCCCTGCTCCTCGGCGTCGTCCAACATAAAAACCGGTGGCGCCCCCGGTTGGTTCTAGTCTGACTAGGTGAGGCGCGGCCCAACCCACTGGTAGGGATCGCGTCCCACCTGCATAAGGGCTCTAGGCCCCTTAGTGCGGGAGGACTGGGCCACCTCGGCCACGTCGGATGGCTTGCCGGATGAGACCGACACAACCTCCACCTTGGCGTCATCAGGCTCGCGCGACGCTGCCTCCTCTGCCTAGGACCCACCTCCAACAACGGCCCCTACCTGAGCCGAGAGGTCCTAGGGTGTGGCCTCCATCGCCGGCTGGGCCCCGGCGTCTACACCCGCCTCTGTAGTCGACCGTGACGCCTCTTCCATTGGAGGTGGAGGCACCGCACTCTCCTTGGGAGCGCCGCTTCGGGAGCAGGATCCGGTCCGAACCGCAGCAACTGCTCTAGCGCTGTAATCCCCGCCTCGGTGGACTTATCCACCTTTGCCTCTGAAAGCACCACCCCAGCGGATGGGGCGGGGTTAGGCGGAGGCGAAGTAGGTGCGACCGACATCCTTTGTCCCCCTATGGCTGCGGACGCCGAAGGGACGCCGCCAGCCATCTCTGAGGCAGAGACATTCGAGTCTGCCACATCGCCAGTTGAGACCAGGCCTTGCCACCTAGCACCTTTTGCGGTGCAAGCGGGGGGATGTCAGACTAAACCCTCCTACAGAATGATAGGCGTCAGCATTACGAGTCTTAGCGCAAATAAATAACACAACAAGACACTTCATACCTCTGTGTTGTAGGACGGGGGCATTTCCGCACCGACCTGCTAGAGCCCGACCCCGCTGTCGTAGGGCAGGGCCTCTTCTCGGTTGCCACCGTCTCGGTGTGCTAGGCCGAGGGGATGGCGATGGCGACCCTGCCATCTCCTAGGGTCTGAATCCCCAGTACCTATTGATGGTAGATAAATATCATTTTTAACCATCAACATAGCATGAGAAGGGACCTAAACATAAATACTATCTAGATATAGGGGTTACACTGACAGAATTCCATGAATTTTGGTGAATATCTATTTCTGCAGGGGTTATCAGGAAATAACCAAAGGAGGTCCACATGTCAGATTTATATAGAGAGAAACCGACCATACTATGAAAAAGAATACTCTAGAAGACTCAGGAAGATCACACCCCTGAGAGTAGGGCCCATAGGCTAGGCAACATGGGCGGCCGCCCCTTGGCCTAGGCGCCCGCCCCACCTAGGTGGCCAATCAGGGCCAAGCTCCTGGATCATGCCTCCACCGCCTTTGAGGATCAATAATAATCGTTCATCAAGGTCGGTTTGATCAAAGGGCTGTGGTGCTTCCTAGAGGGCTATATAAGCAAGGCCCCTGGCCCTAGGAGAAACCCTAATTCATTAGAGAGAGAACTCATTCCATTCATTCAGAGAAGCCCTAGAGCCACCATCTCAATTAGATCTCTAGTTTAGCATAGCTACGTAGGATTAGAACTAGAAGGAGCCAAGCATTGCTTGATTTTTGGATCTATCAAGAGAATACTTGGTAATTCTCTCCTACTTTTGTATTTGTTCTTATATTATTCATCTAGTTCATCATTTGTATGAATATGACTTTAGTCTATTCTATCATATTGGATATGACTTTGCTCTATTTGATTATGTTCTTAATTATATTGTTCTTAGTCTACTTTGATTATATGCTTGGCATAGTTCGATCAGAATTATATTTAAGTATAGGATCATATAGCGCTTGCTCATTGATATCATGGGTGAGTGGTAAACATTGTGTAGGTGTGGTGCCTATACCGTATTTACCTGCGATTGCACCTATATTCTAGACCGTGTGGTAGATCGCGGGAGTGACAGTCCTGTTGAGTCCTTTATAGTCCACCTCCCGAGTATAGGGCAGGCAGAGCACAACTATTACAGGGAAGTAATGGCTATGTTCTATATCTTCCTTAGTAATATCACTATGCGTAGATATAACATTTTCTTGCCATGATTGCCAAGTGTAATTGCACTAATCATCGTATGCTTTGACTGTATAGTTAGAATAACTTAGGATTTATCCTTATAGTTCGTCCTAATCCATGCTAGTGCTATATTCTTAGAGTAATCTATTGAGATGTTTATCATTATATGTGGCTATGAGCTTATCAGTTATCTCTTATTATTCTTTATATATATATATATATATATATATATATATATATATATATATATATATATATATATATATATATATATATATATATATATATATATATATATATATATATATATATATATATATATATATATATATATATATAATATATAATATATATATATATATATTATTTATCTTGTGACACTTATCCAGTATGAGAAGATAGATAAAGACATGGTTATGCTCTCCATTATCACATGCAGTGATGCTCATTGCTCATTATCCTTAGCATCCCTTCCCAGTGGTAAAAATATAAATAACGATACCTGGATTACTCCCGATTAAAATGTTACATCAGTATTATCTGTGTGCTTGCGGATTTTATATTTATTTCAGAGGAGCATTTGCATATTTTAGTACCACCACCTTTAGTGTCATGTTGGGGATGACAACCTAGCTTAGGTGGCGTTAGAGGTGTCAATAGTACCCTCGGGGTGGGCTGACCCCTACAGCCTTGGGGGCTCTCCTCCTCCACCTGCTGCCATGGCTTCCCCGACGTCAGGGTCCTCTGGCTCGCGGCGCTGCAGCTAAGCCTGCGGCATCTGCTCCTCAATCGAGAGGGATGGCTCCTTGGGTTGCTCTCCATCCTCGGTCATGGAGTTTGGCCAATCATATGAGTGGGCCCCCTTATCATCGTCATCCTCATTGTCCTCATCCTCACTTGACACCTCCTCTCCGGCCTCCCGCTGCATCTTCCGACGCTTCTCGCGCTCCTCCTTCCTCTTGGTCGTTTTAGCCTTCTTCTTTTTTCCTCATCCTTCTTCTTCACCCCCTCAGCGTGAGCCCAGTTCCGCGCCCTCTGCATCGTGTCCTTAGGAAGAGGTGGGTTGAAGTCAGGGACCAAGCAGAGATTCCCCTGCAACCGCCTGATCCTCGGGTCAGGCGATGGAAAGGAAAGGCAAAAAGCCTAAGGGAAAAAAGGGGAGGGTGGGTGGGGGGCGCTCACCATCTCGATGAAGCCATCGTCAGGACACATCAGCGGGTGCAGGTCAAGGGCAGTGTCGGAAGGAACACTCCTGAGCACTGACTTGATGCGCTTCTTGATCTCCTCGCGATCGAGCTCCTCTATCATGAGCATAGTCCCCTCAAGGGGCGCATTCAGCACCATCTCATCCAGCCGGTGTGCCCGCCGCATCAGTGCAACATCCTCCTCTCATGGAACGCGGTGATAACCCTAGCCCCAGTTACATCCCGATTCACCAGGCACTTGACCGCCTAGAGGAGGGTGTTGATCTTCTCCTTATCGACGACGATAGGACACAGCCCTAGCGCGCCAATGCTACTTCGAAGTAGCGACCGGTGTACGGAGGTAGGGGCGCGTCGGTGTTGCTCCTAAGGTAGAACCACCTCTGGTGCCACCCCTTGTTGGATGATGTCCCTTTCATGGAGATGTATCCGTATGCCCAGCTCTGGCAGAGCTGGATCGCACAACTACCGATGCGCACCGGCACCATCTCGCCCCTCCTCACCGTCTTGAGGAAGACGGTGGCATAGAAGCAGTACTTCCACATGGCGAAGTTGGGCTTTATGCCTAGATAGCCCTCACATAGGGCGATGAAAACCACAACCTACAGGATCGAGTTAGGATTAAGATTCTACAACTCAATCCCATAGTGGTGGAGCCCACGGAAGAAGTCGCTCGCTAGCATCCCGAACCCCTGCTCGTGGAAGTGCGCGAAGCTAACGACGTAGCCGGTGGGAGGGTTCAGCTCATCTTCGTTACCGGGGATGATCCACTCCGACTGCGCGGCGTTCATCAACGAACGGAGGACCCCATCCTTGATGATCCATGATGAGATCTTGTCAGTGAAGCTAGAGCATTCCCACGGATCCATCGAGAGGAGCGAGAAAGCACTCCGGTGACAACAATGGTAGCGGCAGTGGCTGCGGGGTGAGTTCTCAATCTGCCTCTCTCTTTCTTTCTCTTGCTTGCCTAGGAAGATAGGAAACGCAAGCACGAGGAAGGCAGAAAGTAGAGGTGTGCAAGGGAAGGAAAAAACCACCGAGTTAAAAAAAGGGAGACAGAGCGATACGAGGCCCCAACCACCCGCATTAATTGCGGCCACAAAAACATCTCATCATGTCCCTGATATCTCAGTAACCGTGTGCACGCCTCCTGCAAATCTGCCCCGTCACCTCGCATCGTCCACCTCGCATGCTGTGCCTGCCGTTATCCTACCACCATGCGGGGCTCAGGCGCATTCCCGCTCCATAGGCCGATCATAGGCCTCGGCAAGTAAGAACAGGATACGGAGCTGTATACACTCCTATGGCCCATTTATGGTCTAGGGGTTCGAAGGCTAGCCCATCGTGGGTTCGACAGCCATCCCAGGGCACTTAGAGTCAGGGATGGCGACGAATGGGCACACTAGCGGCCAGTACCCCAGCGCACGAGCGCTGAGGGCATTCTAACCCATGTTTGAGTCCTGATGAACGTCAGATTCATGGTATTCCTCGATAGAAGGCAGCGAACCCTCGGGGGTGGTTGGACGGCCTCGAGAACTATATGAATCGACCATCAAGAATTGGGGTGTGTCACCAGCTTGACCACTAGCAGGTGCCCAGCGGATGGGATCGAGGCCCCACTCAAACCTACCCATAAACATCTCATCAAGCGCCATGGTTCGTCCATCAATGATAGCATGGTCCGGCTCACTCCCTTTGTTCCGCAGAGGAACGCACGAGGAACCAAATCAAAGATGAGTGGCCTCCCGTTTGGCCCCCTGCATCGAGCGAGGGCTCGGTGGCTACACTCACACCAAGACCCAACAAACATTCACACCCCCATGACATCGCTAAAAATGCACGGGAACTCACATTTAACGAAGGACATGTTTCATTAAAAGATGACAAGTCTTTTTATAATATTACTTCTAATGCAAAATGCGAGAACCTATCCTAGGCAAGGATCAAGGCAGCCTCAACATCGACATCTTTGGGGCTAGGCAAAAGAGTGTCGACAAGTAGGGCTCAACCTTGATGTTGGCTGCCGCTCAGGCTCCCAGGTGCCCGGTGGCCTCCTCGACGATCCCCTCAGCGGGGACCATGTCAACGATGGTGTCGGCTGCCTCGTTGAAGTCCTCCCAAGACCCATTGTGGTCTGCCAGCTCCTAGCCCTCTGGGAGCCCCACCAAGTGGTGGAGCACATGCCTCGAGTGCACCTGCGCCACCGTTAGGGCCACCATCGCCCCGCGATGGACGCCGAGCTCCACTTCATCCCGGACACGGTTGAGGATGTCTAGGAGTCTCTCCTTCCGGTCCCCGTCGCGGGCATGGACGTACCCTGTCACACCGTCCATGGCCTCCTGGATCCCTAACAGCTCCACCTCTTGCTCTGCTCAACACACAAACACGATGAGTGGGAGAAACAAATACGAGCCGTCAAACTAGAATGACGGACGGAGAACTCACCGGCCACTCGGCTGTCTGTAGCCACCTGCTGGTCTCGGGCGGCCTACATCTCCCATTCTGCCATCTCGAGAGCGGCTTGGGAGACCTCCAAGTACCTCCTAAGTCTCTCCAGCTCTGTCTCCATCGAAGCAGCCGACGCAGCATCCGGCGGTTGCACTGGCTCCGAAGACATGACCAGAGGCAAGCGCCTCCTGCGTCCGCCATAGGAGGATGACCCCATCCCCATCAGGTGGCGCCGCATGGACCGCCCATTTTCAGACGCGTCACCGGCAGGGCGCTTGCCTAGCTCCATCGCAAAAGCAGAGGGAGGATGCCATGGCGAGAGGGAAGCAAAGAGGTCGCTGGCTGCTAAGTGGAACTAAAAAGAGCCGATAGGCTCCCACGCCCCGCCAACACCCATGTTTATAGAACCGTGCGGGGAAGCTAAATGGGCGCCGATTACCCAGCTCCCCACGCACGTGAAGATCAAGGCACCTCTCCATGTTCCCACACACCAGGATGCGAGATGTCATAATAACCGTAACCCAGGGTGACGCCTCGTCTTCCCTCGATGGGTCCACTCGATTTAAAAGCCCTTGAAAGGATACCTCATGTAACACCCCTGGGTGTTAAGCATGCATTAACATTCCAAAGCATGAGCATTAGCATCACATACATGTTCATCATCACATGCAATATAAGTTCATTTGAATTGAAATGTGAAAAAAAAACATCTGTTTGAACCCTAATTGTTACATTTGCTTGCTAGAGTTGTAGAACTTGTTTAGCTACAATTTTAGATAATCTAGAATTAATTAACATGTTTTTTGGAGGAACTTTGGTATTCAAAATCTCCCCAAATTTTGATTTTTAAAATTTTCTAGAAAAGTGAGTTTTTATTTAAAATTTTGGCTTTAAATCATTAATTCAAAATCTATTAAAAATTTTGAAAAGTGCCCTAAATGAAAGTTGTAGAGAATTAAATTTTGAACAACTTTTATTTTGGGGACAACTTGTGAAAATGCCTTTTTCATCTTCAAATTTTGAATTTGAATCGATTTAGAAAATCTAGAAAATTAATTATAAAAGAAAAAGGAATTTTCGGCCTTAACGGGCCACCGCCTCCGCTCTGGCCCGCTTGCGCAAGCCGGCCCAGCCCACGCCCGTGCCTGCCTCCTCCCGCCCGCACGCGCGCATGCGCCGTGGCGACCGTGGCAGAAGCCGGCCGCCGCGTGGCCGTACGCCGCCGACGCCGCGCGCCACGCGCCCTCCGGTGGCCCTCGCGTCCCTCCGTGCCCGCTTACTCCCTCCGCGCGCTCGCCCGCCTCAGCTGCTGCCCTCATTTGTTTCCCCTCTCACCAGCAGCAGCCGCGAAGCCGTGGTGGACGCTCGTGCCACCGCTCGCCGTTGTAGCTCCACCACCGCCGCACGCTCCCGCGAACGCTTCTCCGGTCGATTCTTCCCGGCCTCAACCCCGCCTTGCTTCCCTTCATCTCGTGCTCGCGCCATTTCCACTGCTCGAGCTCAGGTGAGGGCCAATTTGGGCATTCCTCCTCCGCTGCCTGCCATGGCCGTTGTTGGCCGGCGCTCGTGGCCGGAGCTCCTCCGTCGCCTTTCTCCCTCCATTTTTCCCTTTTCACGTCCGCCTCCACCTCGCAGATCTCGCGCGTGCCCCATCGGCCACCACCGTGGCCTACACCGGCCGGCCATCGTGCGCCAGCGCTGCCGCCCCGCCATGCGCGCCAGTGAGCTCAATGCCGAGCTCGTCTGGCCACATGCTGGGCACCACCAGATTCGCCTTTGTCACGGGGAGTGTGTTGGTGGTGGTCTTGTCGCCGGCCACCTCGCCGACGGCGAGATCTCGCCGGTCAAACCTCTCCCTTTTCTCTGTGGCTGCCATGTGGGGTCGGTTGACCCGTGGGTCCCGGTTGTCTGTCTCTCTGTGTACTTCGGGGTGATCCCGTGGGGTGTACTTAGCACTTTCAGCGACAAATTTTTGAAAAGGATTTTCTAGAAATTGTGAAAAGGCTTCTAAAATTATTATCTCAAGATTTATAGCTCCAAAAATTGTGAAATAAATTTTGTAGTGTTTCTCATAAGCAGATCTATAGTTTAAAAATGTTGCATGTTAGTTTTGTGATACTTTTCTGTGTAGATTTATTTAATTATTATAAGTGTTGATATCTTAGAAAATATGTAGTAAATTAAAGAAAGATCAAAAAAATATGGTTCCTGTTTCATTAGTCTCCCTCAGTGATGTACTTTCTAGGAAAAATGTTTATGAGGCATGTTCTGTGAAAAATTATTGAAGTGTAGTTCAAATGCCTTTCATGGATGATTTTTGTTAATTTTGGTAGAGAGCAAAAACTGTATGACACATGCATGTGATAATTTTTGTGATGTGCTTGTTTACTGTGGGTAACATAGGAAAATTATGAAATCTGTTGTTTAACACATTTTCTAGGACAAAGTATTTTCATGCTCATTAGTATGCTATAGGTTGTTTATTTTGTACATATAGTTTTACTTATTCAAATTCCATGAAATTTTTATAGTATACTATTTGGAGTAGGAGTGTGCTACTGTAATTTTTGTAGATTTTTACCTGCAACAAAAATAGGTGTTGATGTGTAACCCTAGTTTAAATAGAAAATAAAAGTTTATTTTTTATGAGTAATTAAAAGTAATAAAAAATGTTTGGTGTATCCTTGAAGCACCAAACTACCTTGTTAGTGTTACTTGATGGGTTAAGGTATTAGGGTTTGGCAAAGTGTAGCAACACTTATGTGAGAATTTTATGCTAACTAGTATAAGAGTAGATGACGTGTTTTGTGGTACATGTTCTTGGATGATGTAAACTACCTTGTAGAAGATGTTGTATGTAATTCATACTATCAGTTCAATGTGCTCATCTGCATATCATGTCATCATAGCCTTCCACCACATCTGATGCACCATCTACATGGTTACTTATGCAATTACATCTTACAGGATCGCAGGAGGAGTCGTAGGTAGCAGTGCAGGAAGAGCAGACTTGGACCGATCAGTAAGAGCCCAGGCATAGGAGGTGCCCGAGGAAGAGGAACAAGGAGAGGAGTTGCCTGAGTGCGTAGATCACTAGCCTAGTTTGTTTGAAAGAGGCAAGCCCCGGAGCATTCTAAGTCTCCTACTTTATAAAAAACAATTCTTTATATATGAGTTTTATATATTGTTGCATTAAGTTATAGGAGTTGAGTGAAACCGTTATTGCATTTATTATTATCTTTGTCCACCTGGTTACCTTTTTACCCTGTTAGGTTAGGATCGAATAATTGCTTAGCCATGCTTAGACCGGTAGAAGTCGGGTGATTTCCTATCACCTGTGAGTTATAGGTGGATACCTAGTTATGGTTAGCTATAATTGTTATCATAGAAAGCAACCAAGTGTTGATGGATAAAGGGAGATCGGGCGGAGACCTATAGGGTTTTGGACTATAGTGATTCCGTCTGTGTCGATTAAGGACTGATCGTTGCTCGTCCCTCTTGTCATATTGAACGCATGCCTCATATTTAGCTGGTCGAATAAAGTACCTTTTGACCGCGAAGCTAGTGACACTATTTTGAGCCCGGATAAACTCGGATTGACAGACTAGTGCTGAAGGGGGTATGACGGGGATGCAAAGAGTGAGACCAAGGTGCGTCTTGGTAGTCGGGCGGTCCCTGGGTAGTGCGGTCCATGACTGTTATCCCGCGTCTACTTGGAAAGTGTCATTGGTGATCTAAGCGACCCTGACGGGGGAAGCGTGGTTTGTGTGAGGAACAAATCACCAGCTGGTTAGGAATCGATTCGAATCGCCATCGCTCCTGGATAGTGAGCACTTGACTCGAGCTACAACATTGTAGTAACAATGATGGAACCCGGATGGTTATGTGAATGATGTTGAAAATGCTAAACCTGATATGGTAACTTTTGATGTAAATGGTTAATCAAGTGATTGCTCTAGCATAGGTGCTCACTTAGACTAATCAGGTATAATTAAGTTGATGCTTACAGTTTAAATGGTTCATAACTGATAACTTATGCTTTTCGCAAATGAGTCAAGCCAGTCCACTTTATAAAGGCCTTGCATACTCCTTGGTGTCTTTTATTTATGGTTTATGATGGGTAAATCTAGCTGAGTACCTTCTCGTACTCAGGGCGTTATTCCCATTGTTGTTGCAGATGGTCAGATGTATTATGGTTATTGTGTCAACTGTTTGTATCCAGCGATGGGCGACAACTAGGACCAAGGACAATGGTCACTCCGTTCATCTTATCTCATGCTTTTGTGGGCTATGACTACCTGCTGGCACTGTAACTGAACTAAGTGTGTGTGTGGTTTAAAACTACTTGCTTCCGCTATGTTAATTTGAACTCGTGTTGTAATAACTTTTTATTCTGAACTCTGATGTATTCAACTCTCGTTGTGAACTTTATGTAGCATGTGACTATGGCTGCTAAATCAGTATGATCTTGGTTGAATGTTGGTTGGTTTGAAATCCTTCATGATTTCACGGAATCTCAGGTTGTACGGGCTTAAGTTAGGTAAATTATCTGCCTCGGTGGAAGATTTTCTTACTTAATCTCGTATAATCATGTTGATCCATTACAGCTGGTATCGGAGCATGATTTAGCATGTTACTGTTTACATGGGTATTTAAAACAAAACTGTGTTTAAAAACGAGTTTTAAAACTTAAGAGTGTGCCAGTGGTCATATCCTTTATGCCTAGTAAGGATTCTAGGTGGCTTATTTAAGTACTGACTGGGGTTTTGCATCATATTTTAATTCGTCACTCATACGGCGTGCTATTGTATGAGTGTCATTCACTTGAGTGGTAATGTATGGATCAATTACCTCTACACCTTGGTAAGTGAGAGTTGTGAGAGCATGGTCAGATACACTGCCGATCTAGGGAAGTGCTTATGTGATGCCGAATTATTTACATGTTTTACACATATTATATGAAGGTATCCTTTGTATGTGGGAATTTTGTCATGTGGTGACGATGCCACCAATAGGGCGATGATTCGGGTAGTTGCTACCGTTATACTCGTATCTGGGGATACATGTAAAGCGAGTAGCTTACTTTACTGCTTTCTTACATATTTTTCATACTGTGAGGTTTGGGCTGAAGTAACTTTCTGCAGGTACATAACAACGCTATCGAGTAGTACGCAGTAGCTACGTTTACGAGAGATCGTTGTATGTCACCGTCTATACCGCTAGTAATTGTTATTTCTATGTTTGTAAGGACGTACGGAACGTGCATGCATCATGTTTGTGCATTTCATTCATGGCATTATTCCTCCCCTTATAAGTTGATTATCTCATTTTGATAAAAATGACAACTTAAAATCTGTTCTCACTGCGGTAATAAAATTTTGCTACAGATGGCACGCACCAAGCAGATAGCTCGCAAGTCCACAGGCAGAGTTCCCCGTCATCAGCTTGCTCCACGCACTCGTCAGCGTCACACGTTCCTTGGAGAGTTTGGGATTCCTACGCTCTTGTGGAGAGTGCTCAGCTACGTAGGCTATCCTGATGGAATGGAGCCCCGCTACTTCTGGGCAAATGAGCAGTTGGGGGAAGGTCTTTTGGTTACTGTGGAAGCAGTTGTTCATCCCAGAGGTGACGGTTCTGAGTGGACTGGTTGGCGTTATGAGTCAACTGGCAGGACCGCTGAAGAAGCCGCTGAGAGGGCAGCCATTAGAATACTGAGGGATATCATGGATCGCTTTCCTCAGGAGTTGGCAACAGCTATAGTTGGAGTCTTTCTGAGGGGCAACCCCTCCACTGACTCATGGCAGCAGGCAAGAGGAAGGTCCCTAGAGATTAGTGCAGCAGAAGCCCAGAACAATGATAACCCTGCCATGAGTGCCATGTTCACAGTGATGAAGGCCTTCGATGGAGTGGAAGGTAGCCTGCGACGTGTGTCTGGTGCTCTTGGTCAGGCTCATGACGATCGACGTCAGCTTCAGAGGGATCACGACGCCGTGATTGAGAGGCTCACTATAGAGATGGCTCAGTTGACTCGTTAGAGAGATCAGGCTACCCAGAGGACTGTGGTCTTTGAGGGAGACATATGTGCACTGAGAGAGCAGGTTGGACGTCTGACCACCGCCAACAGGAACGCTAAGCACATGTTGACCCATGTGCTCTATCAGAGGAATGAAGCCTAGTCTGCAGAGAATGTTCTGAGGGCTCGATAGTTTGACCTAGAGCAGCAGCTAGCCAATGCAGAGGAGTACAATGACAACCTACATGAGGAGGTTCATCGGCTGAACAACCAGCTCTACCCCTATGTTCCTCTTGGTGCGGTAGAGATGGATCTGGATGAGGATGAAGATCCCGAAGAGCTCGAGGCACCCGCTAAGGATGACGACGACACTGTGGATGGCGACCATGCCAACATCTCCGACTTAGACAGCGACCACGATGAGTAGACTAGTAGTTGTTGCGCTAGCTACTAGGGTTCCGTTTGTAGGATCTTTTGCTTGGTTAGCACGTTGGGAATGTAATAATGAGTAGAAAGACTAAGGCTTTGATGTAATGTTGGAAAACTTGGATGTGTTTGTGGCGGTATCCGAACGTCAAAAGTCCAGTGTATGTATGCTGGCAATTTGGTTGTAATGGACGCGATGTGTGCGCTTTAGTAATCTAATTAGTGATGTTGTGTTAATTGGAATGACTTATTGTGCTCCTGTTTTATTGTATGAATTTATTCTCTCCAGTGAATTTAGTACGGCATAATTTTTTATTCACTCGTAATTTCTACAACATCACCTAATAATTACTGTTGCTGAAATATGCAGATGCCGAACACTCGCCGTACCGTGTATGACGCCACTGAGGCTGGTGGCAGTGCCGCTGGAAATGAGGACCGTGATCCACCACCGCCTCCTCCTCCACCGTACACCGCAGAACAGTTCTTCGCATAGTTCCTCGAAAGTCAACGCAACATGGAGAACATGCAGTAGAATATGGAAGTTGCATTGCGCAGTATTGCGGATAACACCCGTCGTGGAGTAAACTCGGGTGGGCATGAAGTAAACCAGTATAGCAGTTTCAAGGATTTCATGGACACCCGTCCACCAATTTTTAAGGAAGCCACTGAACCCTTGGATGCAGAAGAGTGGATTAACACAATGGAAGACAAGTTTTGTGTTTTGAGGATGACCGAAGTGTTGAAGACCGAGTATGCAGCTCATCCGCTTCAAGGTCCGGCAGGGATGTGGTGGAAGCACCACCACACCACTTTTCCTCCCCATGCCCACATCACTTGGAGGGAGTTCACTGAAGTGTTTCGTGGAGTGTACATCCCACCTGGTCTAACAGAAATGAAGCTCGGAGAGTTCCTGGCACTGAATCAAGGCACAAAGACTGTGACCCAATATCTGCATGCATTCAACAATCTGAGCCGCTATGCTTCTGACATGGTTGATACTGATGCCAAAAAGATCGCCAGCTTCAAGAGAGGTCTGAATCCCAAGATGATGAAACACGTGGGTACCAACATGAGAACTGGTTTCAACAACTTTGTTAGTGACTGCTTGAAGCAAGAGAAGAACAATAATGTGTATGTTGCGTCTAAGACTCGTAAGAGAGCTTTTGAGTCAGGTTCGTCCCAGCCTAGGGCCCTGACAGCAAATCGTTCCACGTATCATTCGCCTGCCCCTGGTGCAAGGTTTAGGCCACCCTAGCAGAAGGGTCAGAATGCCCAGCAACCTCAGAGGATCCAAAAACCATTCAAGATGGCGTTGCCACAAGCGAAGGCAGGACAAGGCAGTTCATCTAGAGCTGTGACTCAAGTAAAGGGACCGTGTTTCAACTGCAACCAACCTAGGCACTTTGCGAAGTTTTGCCCCTATCCCAAGAAGCAGCAAACGCAGTATCAAGCTCGTGTGCACCACACCACCGTTGATGACATCCCAGAAGGAGAACATGTGATAGCGGGTATGTTTTCTATCAACAATCATCCTGCAGTAGTCTTGTTTGATTCCGAATCATCTCATTCATTTGTAAGTCAAGCATTTGTTAAGAGGTATGAGCAAAAGATAGTTGAGTTGGAATGTGCTTATCGGATCAGTTCAGCCGGGGCTGATCTGTTGACAAATCAGATAATCCAGGGAGTAACCCTAAACATAGCAAACAGACAATATAAGCTTAATTTGATAGTCATGCCAGGACTAGTTTTGGATGTGATTATGGGAATGAACTAGATGAATAAGATGGGAGTAGTAATTGATGTTGGAGGAAGAAGTATTTCTCTTAAGGAACCTATTGGATAAGGCACTTTCCAGGTGATCCTACCTCAGAAAATAGATCTAGCCAGTACAACTTGTGCCATTCAAACTACTCTGCTAGCCAAGATTCTAGTAGTATGTGAGTTTTCAGACGTGTTCCCAAATGAGTTACCTGGGCTTCCACCAGACCGAGATGTTGAGTTTGCCATTGAGTTAATTCCTAGAACAGCACCGATCTCAAGAAGGCCTTATCGGATGTCTCCCAATGAGTTAGCCGAGTTGAAAAAACAACTCCAAGATCTGTTAAAGAAGGGTTTGATTCGTCCTAGTTCGTCGGAATGGGGATGTCCTGCACTGTTCGTGAAGAAGAAAAAGGATAACTCCTTATGTATGTGCGTGGACTATCGGCCACTGAATGTTGTGACAATTAAAAACAAGTATCCTCTATCTCGGATTGATATCTTGTTCGACCAATTGTCTAAAGCCAAAGTGTTCTCTAAGATAGATTTGAGATCAGGGTATCATCAGATCAAGATTAGGCCACAAGATATACCTAAGACTACGTTTTCTACATGATATGGTTTGTACGAGTATCTTGTCATGTCCTTCGGATTGACAAATGCTCCTGCATACTTTATGTATCTGATGAATTCCATCTTTATGCCAGAGTTGGATAAGTTTGTGATTGTGTTCATTGATGACATACTAATATACTTAGAGAATGAAGAAGATCACGCAGAACATCTTAGGATTGTCTTAACTAGACTAAGAGAGCATCAGCTGTATGCTAAGTTTAGTAAGTGTGAGTTCTGGCTTAAGATAATTCCTTTTTTTGGTCACGTGTTATCTGAAAGTGGAATTTCAGTAGACCCTAGTAAGGTACAAGAGGTCATGGACTGGAAGTCACCAACCACAGTTCATGAGGTTCGAAGTTTTCTTGGTTTAGCCGGGTACTATCGCCGCTTTATACCGGATTTCTCGAAGATTGTCAAGCCAATGACAAGTCTGCTACAGAAGGATCATAAGTTTGCCTAGACAGAGGAGTGTGAGGCACCTTTCTGCACCTTGCGGAAATTGCTAACCACTGCTCCTGTTCTGGCACAACTAGATATAGAACAGTCGTTTGATATGTTTTGTGATGCATCTAAAAATGGGTTAGGATGTGTGCTAATGTAAGATGAAAGGGTCATTGCTTATGCCTCATGTCAATTGAGGAAGTATGAGGTTAACTATCCTACACATGACTTGGAGCTTGCAGCAGTTGTGCATGCTCTAAAGATTTGGAGACACTACTTGTTGGGGAATGTGTGTAATATCTTTACGGATCATAAGAGTCTCAAGTACATTTTTACTCAGTCTGAGTTGAACATGCGACAGAAAAGATGGTTAGAGCTGATAAAGGACTATAATCTAAATGTGCACTATTATCCCGGGAAGGCTAATATAGTAGCAGATGCCCTAAGTAGGAAATCACATTCTATTGATGTGCAACCATTGTTTGAAGAGGGATTCAATTTATTGCATCCTGCTATGTTGCATAATATTCAGATCAGTTGTACCTTGGAGAGCAAAATCATTGAAGGTTAGAAAATAGATAAGGGAATATTTTATATCAAGGAGAAAATGAAGAGGGAACCAACCAAACACTTTAAAGTGGATGACCAAGGGGTGTTATGGTTTAAAGATCACCTAGTAGTACCCAAGGATCAAGAGCTCAAGAACAAATTAATGGATAAAGCTCATCATTCTAAGCTGTCTATCCATCCTGGAAGTAGTAAAATATACCAAGAGCTGAGACCTCGTTATTGGTGGACCAAGATGAAAAAGGAAATTGGAGCGTATGTTGCCCGTTGCGACATGTGTTGCAGAGTGAAAGCTCTTCACATGAGACCCGCGGGACTATTGCAACCCTTGCTATACCATATTGGAAATGGGATGATATAAGTATGGATTTTATCACTGGTCTTCCCACCACACCAAAAGGACATGATTCAATTTGGGTAATTGTAGACCGCCTTACAAAATCGGCTCACTTTTTGCCAGTTAAGACAACTTTCCGACCACCTCAATATGTGGAGAAGTATATTACTGAGATTGTCCGATTACATGGTATACCAAAGACTATCATGTCTAACCGTGGTTCACAGTTTACCTCTCATTTTTGGGAGCATCTTCATAAAGGATTGGGTACTAGTTTGATTCGCAGTGCAGCTTACCATCCGTAGATAGATGGGCAGACAGAGCGAGTTAATGTTGTTATTGAAGATATGCTTAGAGCTTGTGTGCTATCATCCAGAGGTTTATGGGAATTGTGGTTACCTTTGGCAGAGTTCACTTACAACAACAGTTATCAAGAGAGTATTAAGATGGCACCTTTTGAAGCCCTGTATGGCAGAAAATGTAGGACACCGTTAAATTGGGTTGAACCTGGAGAAAGAAAGTTTTACGGGATTGATTTTATAGATGAGGTAGAGAAAAAGGTCCGTGTGATCCAACAAAACATGCAAGCTGCACAGTCCCATCAGAAGAGTTATGTAGATAAGAGAAGAAGACCGCTAGAATTCCAAGTGGGTGACTACGTCTATTTGAAGATTACCCCAATGAAGAAGAAACGGTTTGGAATCAAGAAGAAACTGACTGCTAGATTTGTAGGACCATATAGGATCTTAGAGAAACGGGTCCCATGGCTTATAAGCTGCAGTTACCAGAAGCGATAAGTTCAATATTTCCCGTCTTCCACGTATCACAATTGAAGAAGTGTTTGTGTGTTCTGGAAGAGAGAATAGAACCTTAGGATATTCGGATCAAGGCAAACTTAGAATATCGTGAGCAACCGGTTCGAGTTTTAGATACTAAGGACTGAGTCACTCGGAATAAAGTAGTGACAACTTACAAGATTCAGTGGAGCCATCATTATGAGAGTGATGCGACGTGGGAAACAAAAGAATATCTACAAACCACTTATAAAGATTTTTACAACAAGTGGTTCGTAACTCAAAATCTCGGGACGAGATTCTTATAAGGGGGAGGGCTGTAACACCCCTGGGTGTTAAGCATGTATTAACATTCCAAAGCATGAACATTAGCATCACATACATGTTCATCATCACATGCAATATAAGTTCATTTGAATTGAAATATGAAAAAAAAAACATCTGTTTGAAACCTAATTGTTCTATTTGCTTGCTAGAGTTGTAGAACTTGTTTAGCTACAATTTTAGATAATCTAGAATTAATTAACATGATTTTTGGAGGAACTTTGGTATTCAAAATCTCCCCAAATTTTGATTTTTAAAATATTCTAGAAAAGTGAGTTTTTATTTAAAATTTTGGCTTTAAATCATTAATTTAAAATCTATTCAGAATTTTAAAAAGTGCTCTAAATCAAAGTTGTAGAGAATTAAATTTTGAACAACTTTTATTTTGGGGACAACTTGTGAAAATGCCTTTTTCATCTTCAAATTTTGAATTTGAATCGATTTAGAAAATCTGGAAAAAAAATTAATTATAAAACAAAAAGGAATTTTTGGCCTTAATGGGCCGCCACCTCCGCTCTGGCCCGCTCGCGCAAGTCAGCCCAGCCCGCGCCCGCGCCTGCCTCCTCTCGCTCGCGCGCGCATGCGCCGTGGCGACCGCGGCAGAAGCCGGCTGCCGCGTGGCCGTACACCGCCGACGCCGCTCGCCACGCGCCCTCCGGTGGCCTCCGCGTCCCTTCGCGCCCACTTACTCCCTTCGCGCGCTCGCCCGCCTCAGCTGCTGCCCTCATTCGTGTCCCTTCTCGCCAGCAGCAGCCGCGAAGCCATGGCGGACGCTCGCGCCACCGCTCGCCGTCGTAGCTCCACCACCGCCGCACGCTCCCGCTAACGCTTCTCCGGTCGATTCTTCCCGACCTCAGCCCCGCCTCGCTTCCATTCATCTCGTACTCGCGCCATTTCCATTGCTTGAGCTCAGGTGAGGGCCAATTTGTGCATTCCTCTGTTGCCTTTCTCCCTCCATTTTCACTTTTCACGTCCGCCTCCACCTCGCGGATCTCGTGCGCGCCCCCATCGGCCACCACCGTGGCCTGCACCGGCCGACCACCGTGCGCCAGCGCAGCCGCCCCGCCATGCGTGCCGGCAAGCTCAATGCCGAGCTCGTCTGGCCACATGCTGGGCACCACTAGATTCGCCTTGTCGCGGGGAGTGTGTTGGTGGTGGTCTTGTCGCCGACCACCTCGCCGATGGCGAGATCTCGTCGATCAAACCTCTCCCCTTTTTTCTGTGGCTGCCATGTGGGGTCGGTTGACCCGCGGGTCCCGGTTGTCTATCTCTCTGTGTACTTCGGGGGTGATCCTGTGGGGCTGTACTTAGCACTTTCAGCGACAAATTTTTGAAAAGGATTTTCCAGAAATTGTGAAAAAAGCTTCTAAAATTATTATCTCAAGATTTATAGCTCCAAAAATTGTGAAAGAAATTTTGTAGTGTTTCTCATAAGCAGATCTACAGTTTAAAAATGTTGCATGTTAGTTTTGTGATACTTTTCTATGTAGATTTATTAAATTATTATAAGTGCTGATATATTAGAAAATATGTAGTAAATAAAGAAAGATCAGAAAAATATGGTTCCTATTTCATTAGTCTTTCTTAGTGATGTACTTTCTAGGAAAAATGCTTATGAGGCATGTTCTGTGAAAAATTATTGAAGTGTAGTTCAAATGCTTTTCATGAATGATTTTTGTTAATTTTGGTAGAGAGCAAAAATTGTATGACACATGCATGTGATAATTTTTGTGATGTGCTTGTTTACTGTGGGTAACATAGAAAAATTATGAAATATGTTGTTTGACACTTTTTCTAGTACAAAGTATTTTCATGCTCATTAGTATGCTATAGCTTGTTTATTTTGTACAGATAGTTTTACTTATTCAAATTCCATAAAATTTTTGTAGTATACTATTTAGAGTAGGAGTGTGCTACTGTAATTTTTGTAGATTTTTACCTGCAACAGAAATAGGTGTTAATGTGTAACCCTAGTTTAAATAGGAAATAAAAGTTTATTCTTTATGAGTAATTAAAAGTAATAAAAAGTGTTTGGTGTATCTTTGATGCACTAAACTACTTTGCTGGTGTTACTTGATGGGTTAAGGTATTAGGGTTTGGCAAAGTATAGCAACACTTGTGTGAGAATTTTATGCTAACTAGTATAAGAGTAGATGACGTATTTTATGGTACATGTTCTTGGATGATGTGGACTACCTTGTAGAAGATGTTGTCTGTAATTCATACTATCAGTTCAATGTGCTCATCTGCATATCATGTCATTATAGCCTTCCACCGCATCTGATGCACCGTCTACGTGGTTACTTATGCAAATGCATCATACAGGATCGCAGGAGGAGTCACAGGTAGCAGTGCTGGAAGAGCAGACTTGGACCGATCAGCAAGAGCTCTAGGCACAGGAGGTGTCTGAGGAAGAGGAACAAGGAGAGGAGTTGCCCGAGTGCGTAGATCACCAGCCTAGTTCGTTTAAAAGAGGCAAGCCCCGGAGCATTTTAAGTCTCCTACTTTATAAAAAGCAATTCTTTATATATGAGTTTTATATATTGTTGCATTAAGTTATAGGAGTTGAGTGAAACCGTTGTTGCATTTATTATTATCCTTGTCCACCTAGTTACCTTTTTACCCTGTTAGGTCAGGATCGAATAATTGCTTAGCCATGCTTAGACTGGTAGAAGTCGGGTGATTTCCTGTCACCTACGAGTTATAGGTGGATACCTGGTTATGGTTAGCTATAATTGTTATCATGGAAAGTAACCAAGTGTTCATGGATAAAGGGAGATCGGGTGGAGTCCTATAGGGTTTTGGACTATAGTGATTCCGTCTGTGTAGATTAAGGATCGATCGTTGCTCGTCCCTCTTGTCATGTTGAACGCATGCCTCACATTTAGCTGGCCGAATAAAGTACCTTTCGACCGTGAAGATTGTGACACTATTTCGAGCCGGGATAAACTTAGATTGGTAGACTGGTGCTGAAGGGGGTATGATGAAGATGCGAAGAGTGAGCCCAAGGTGCGTCCTGGCAGTCGGGTGGTCCCTGGGTAGTGCGGTCTATGACTGTTATCCCGCGGCTACTTGAAAAGTGTCATTGGTGATCTAAGCGATCTTGATGGGGAAGCGTGGTTTGTGTGAGGAATAAATCACCAGCTAGTTAGGAATCGATTCGAATCGCCATCGTTCCTGGATAGTGAGCACTTGACTCGAGCTACAGCATCGTAGTAACAATGATGGAACCCGGATGGTTATGTGAATAATGTTGGAAATGCTAAACCTGATATGTTAACTTTTGATGTAAATGGTTAATCAAGTGATTGCTCTAGCATAGGTGCTTACTTAGACTAATCAGGTATAATTAAGTTGATGCTTACAGTTTAAATGGTTCATAACTGATAACTTATGCTTTTCGCAAATGAGTCAAGCCAGTCCACTTTATAAAGGCCTTGCATACTTCTTGGTGTCTTTTATTTCTGGTTTATGACGGGTAAGTCTAGCTGAGTACCTTCTCGTACTCAGGATGTTGTTCCCATTGTTGTTGCAAATGGTCAGATGTACTATGGTTATTGCGTCAACTGTCTGTATTCGGCGATGGGCGACAACTAGGACCAAGGGCAATGGTCACTCTGTTTGTCTTATCTCATGCTTTTGTGGGCTATGACAACCTGCTAGCACTGTAACTAAACTAAGTGTGTGTGGTTTAAAACTACTTACTTTCGCTATGTTAATTTGAACTCGTGTTGTAATAACTTTTTATTCTGAACTCCGATGTATTCAACTCTCATTGTGAACTTTATGTAGCATGTGACTATGGCTGCTAAATCAGTACGATCTTGGTTGAATGTTGGTTGGTTTGAAATCCTTCGTGATTTAACGGAATCTCAGGTTGTACGGGCTTAAGTTTGGTAAATTATCTGCCTTGGCGGAAGATTTTCTTACTTAATCTCATATAATCATGTTGATCCATTACACCTCATCCCTCCAAGACCTCGGGGCTACACCCGACGGGTGCGCTCGCGTGCACCCACCGGATGACTTCTCTCAAACCAAACTAACAACTACCCATGAGCACTCGTCCTCAAGCCTCTAAAGGAGTGCTCCACTCCTCCACAAGCTCGGGGGCTACTGTTAGGTATCGATATTAGGCATACCCAACCAAGGGCATTAATAGTGTGTCAGCTGTTAAGTCACCCGTGGCTTAGGGCTGGTTTTCGCCTCGCCTGAGCCCCCATGACATCATCAAAGCGCTCGATCCTTACACCCCATCAGGAATAATCTCCGTCTTGCTAAACCCCTGCAACGTATGCACGGAGCGCTCGATCCCCTTGGCATGCTTCCGCCTCACCTAAGGGACACGTAGAGCCCTTTGTCAAGGCCGGGAGCCGTGTGGGCCCCTACCACGGCACTCATTCCCAATGATGGGATGGACACGACCATGCATAGTGAACGGAAGCATGGGAGTCGTGTTACGATCCGACATGACGTTGGTCATTCCACCATAACGACGTTCATACCTCTACAGTAACAGGGGTGATGACAACTATACTACCTAACTCCCTCTCTACGCAAATTCGGGCGCATGCACTGCCCATCCTCGACGAAACAGAAGTACACAGGACGAAGCATAGCCACAACGCATTGCACCAGTAGATGGAGAGGCCAAAAGCTTGATGCCCATTGTGTCTTTGTGCTATAGGGTAAACTGCTGGCACCGGATAAGGAGAAAGACGGCCACACCTGAGGCCACCTTTTTGTTTTCTCTTTTGTCTTTTTCTCTTTCACGTTTTTACCACAAATGTAACCCGCGCCCTCCCCTTGGAAAATATAAAATTGAAGGCAGGGGCTGTAACACCCCAGGTATTTGTCACTCACTAAGCAGTGGGTTTAAGCTCAAACATGATAGATTAGTGGAGATGACGATGTCAAGGTCAAACCGATGGAAATAAGCCCTAACCTAAACTTGGATATTGCACCCTTGCTTACATATAGGCTCAATTAAAAGATATATGCTTGGGTATTGTTATCAAAGTATCTTCACATATCTCACATTAATAACTATCTATATTGATCCCTGGAAAAGTTTCATGAAGTTTGGAATCAAAAAGTCACATGAAATGATAAGTTCCATTCCTATTGGAATTTGCCCCATTAAGTTAATGGAACTATAGATCATCAACCAAACCTTGCAAACTTGTCCAAATGACTCTAGATGAACTCTACAAGACCTTAACTATACTTAGGACACTTAATGGAACAATGTTCATGTTGATCATTTTGCCTAAATATGCTTCTAAGTGATGGTTGACCATGTATGGACCCTGGAACACTTTTGTTTGACCGTTTCAAAAGTGTGACCTAGAAGCTTTGCATGACTGTGCACCCTTTTACAAAGTTGTAGAGAATTTTATAAGGAACAAACTTTGTTTAAGAGTAAAGTCATGAAAATGTGTGGAACATGATCAAAAAGGGCCCACAAGTCAGATTTGGGACTGTTTCCAACACTTAACAATTTTAAAGCCCTGATTTCAGTGTCTTCGACATTGGCATCCCGCGTTCTCAAGTTTTTGTTAAGCGACTTGGTTTGACCCCTTAATAAAAGTTGGAGTAGACATTATAGAGAAGAGCATGTAAAAGTATGGCATCAATTTGACTTAGTGTTGACCTTCAATTTGACTTCGCGGTCAAATCGCTGACACTACCAAGTTTGGTACTAATTATCTGCTAATCCAATAGCCTAATGGTCAAGCACCCTTAATCAAAGTTGTAGAGCTTTAGGGGGAGAGCAGACTTTGTTTTGGGCCCATGATCCAGTTCGGCCCGTAGCTAGCCCAAAACGGCATCCCAATATGGCCTCACCAAAGCCCGCCACGTGCTCGACAGATGTCCCCTAAGGGATGGACGTGGCGTCCATGCACCGAGTACACCTCGCCATTACCGACCTCTCCACCTTCTCTATCCGCGTCTATGATGTTAGGGCGTGCCTTGGTGTGCCCTCATTCCTTCTTCTCGCCCATCGCTGCTCCCCCTACTCCCTCTCCTCTACTTCTCGCGCGCTCAGCTCGAGCTTTCGAAGCTCGCCGCCGCGGCCAGCCATTACCGGTGGTCGAGCTCTCTATCCACCACCGTTCACCCCCACTCAAGCTCTTCTGTGCCTCACCTAAAGCCCCGCTGGGCTCGCTTCTCTCTCCTCCACCGGGTGCTCATTTTTCCTCGCCGCCGGTGCCTCGCCGTCGTTGGTGCCGCAAGCGCCATCGGCCGCCGTGCCGCAGCTGGGGGAGGGGGAAGGCCAGCAGGTCATATCTGGACATGGCGTGCTCAACGAGAGGTGCGCCGTCCTCATGGGCCTCTCCTACCGAGTGGTCCGGCCCTGGACGCCGGCGAGCTCCTCGATGGTTGAGCCGACCGGTAGCTCCGGCGGTCACCCCCTCCTTCTCTGCTTTCACCGAAGGAAGAGGAAGCTGGTACCTCTTCTCGGTTTCTTTGTGTGGGTGACAAGTGGGCCTAGTGGTCCAGCGGGTCCCGCGAGTCAGCGCTATGAATGGCAGGGATGGGGTACACGTTCGGGTGCGCCTAGCGATTTCATTAGGGTTTGAGTAATTCCGATTTTGAATTTCAGATTTCATGTAAATCTTCAAATATTCATATCTCATACTAGGAGACTCCAAAAATAGTAAAAGTGGACTTTTTGGAAACCTTGAGAAGAGATCTATGTAATAGAGTCATAAAAGGTTACATGTTTGTAGATGTTTTCTGATGTCTTTATTTAAGTTTTAAAAATGCTCTAGAAATGCCTTTAAACCTAACCAGAGCAAGATCTGGAGTTTTAGAACCCCAAAAATGGTGATTCTTGTTTTGTTAATTTTGTGATGACATGTACTTGCTAGGAAAAATATTAAACACACTAGTTGTTCACTGTTTTCTTAAGGTTTTGATTTGACCTTGTTAAATAAGGAAATCTATATTATATTGCTTGTCATTTTTATATCTTGAGTTGTGTTGCTCCAAATGATGTGAAATTTTTATGGTAGTCTTTCCATGCTATGAATGTACTGTGGTATAAATTTCATGGTCATTGCTTACTGTATGATCAAGTTATTGGTTTAACTTGTTTATAGCTTGATAAATAGCTTATAAATAATATATAAATGATAAAATAGAAAATGTTGTTCCTTTACCTTAGTATGATGTTTCTATATCATATTGATTAATAATATGGCCTTGTGTTCAAAGAAAATATTGAGTGTTAAGTTTAACTTGCTCTCACATGATTATTGCAATAGCTATTTGTCTTTTTCATAGAGCTTGATATACTTGCCCAAATGGATTGAAATTTGGACAGTAGACTTTTGAGAGCATATTTAGGCTACTGTAATTTTTGTAGAATTTATTGTGCACTTTTGATAGGTGTTTATAATTCCACCTAATTATTTAAATAAATTAAGAAAATGCATTAAAGGAAATTATTTAGGAATGGACACTATGTTTTCTGGTGTTCATTATTCATGTGTGACATGTTGGTAAAGTTGGTCTTGTTTAATTATATGTTTGCAACATAAGTTAATAATTATTTCTTGCAAATGAGATTTCTGGATAGATCTGGAAACTTTGCAAAGTTCTTAATGATAATGTGCTTTGTTGTGAAACTTATTTATACAAAGGTTGTAGATAATTTATGTATCTAGCTTCTGTTAAAATTTGATGGCAGTTGGCCATGTGGTTTAGGAGTTATAGCTGTTTAAAGTTGGGTTACAGAATTGCTTGCTCTCTGTCTTGTTAGACCAGTTTCTGTATTTGTGTAAATTCGACATATTAAACTTTGGAATCATGCTGTGATGATATTAAATGAAATGTAGAGAATTTCATAAGCTTTCTGTAATGTCTTATTTCATATCATTTGGATTTGTATATCTCCAGATATGATTGATTTGTGAAGCTACTGTTTGCTTGTCCAGAAATTGATAAATTCCAATTATAGTTGTTTGCTTGTATATTGTTAAGTGTGACTTATGCCTTTGAGGGTAGTTAAGTTAATTAGCTCTAGGTGTTTATTAGAACTTGGGTATGCTTGCATGATTGCTATAGTTATTGCACTTATATGCATTCACACATGTGTATGGTTGCATCTCATATAGGTACGCTAGCAGAAACGTGTGAAGGATGTGGCGTTGGAGCCAAACCCGAAGATGGAGTTAGTGGATCCATTCTGAAGATAGAAGGATCGGACACGTGGTAGATTGGAGGTTGCTCGCCAAGTGACTTCATCTGACATACTCTAACTTGAGTCAGACCCCAGGCAAGCCCCGGAGTATTATAAGCCTCCTACCTTCAAAGCAATTAATTCTATATATGTTATAAGTATTGTTGCATTAAGTGGTAGGAGTTGGTTGAAAACCTTGCTGCATTATATCATTCCTTGTCCAGATATATGAATCCCTGAATCCTACATAGACTAGGATTGAGTAGATGCTTAGCCCTGCTTTAAGCGGTAGAAGTCAGGTGATTTCCTGTCACCTGCGAGATATAGGGATGTTCATATATGGCACGGTTGACTATATGTGCTATCGTGGAATGAAACCATGTGTTAATAAAATAAAATGAGACCGGGCGGGATGATGATAGTGAAGCGACAAGGCATGGAGGTCTTGGGTGTGGATCTATCCCCGTCTGAGTCGTTTAAGGACCGATTCGCTGTACGTCCTTGAGTCATGTTGAACGCAGTCTAACACTTAGTTGGTCGGATAAGTCGTTCCGACCGTGAAGCCGAGTAATGTGATTCAGGGCGGGAATCGAATGGTAGGTTGCTTCTTGGAGGAGAGAAAGGATGTGCTTGGGGACATTGGCGTGAGACCAAGGGGGGGTTAGAGTCCCTATCACCTGGCAGAGTGTCGCCCTTGGGGTCGCGACATCATTCGGACCCGCGATTCCTGAATCATATGAAAAGGTGGCATGTGCGACCCTGGCAGGGGTCTGCATGGTGAGTGTTAGAAATACCCCTCCAGCTGGATAGGAATTTGATTCGAATCGCCGTCGCTCCCGGTTAGTGAGCACTTGACTTGAGCAGCGGCAACGTAGATTCCATTAAATTGAACGGATGGTTAATTGGATCACGATGGAAAGGTTGCCTCAATTTATACCTGCTATGGTTAATATTGTTTGCTCCTAATAAAGTGAGTGCTCTAGTACAGGTGCTAATATAGATGACAGGTTAATGATAATTTACTTGATGCTTAAGCATTAATGATTGATCATCTATATTAAGCTTTTATGCAAAATGTTGTCAAGCTAGCCCCACTTCATATCAGCCCTGCATGATCCTTGGTGTCACCTTATTTCTGGTTTCTGACGGGTAAGTCTAGCTGAGTACCTTCTCGTACTCAGGGTTTTATCCCCACTTGTTACAGGTTGTGATGTATCATGGCGGCTGCAAGAGTTGGTTGGCTCCTGCCGTAGTGGCAGGGTGTGATCATGGGCATGATCCTTCTTATTTATCTTGTCTCTAATGCTTTTGTTGGAAGTCGACCTTGGTACTGGCATGTATTTGAAATCAGAGAAATGTTAAGTTTCAAATTACTTTGCTTCCGCTACTTTTGAACTTAAGTTGTAATAACTATGTTGAACTCCGATGTATATTGAATTACTTGTGAAATGATTGTAACATGTGACTTGTTATGTTGAATCATTACGATCTTGGCTTGTATGTTGGTTGGTTTGAAATCCCTCGTGATTTCATTGGACTACCGGAGTTATATGGGCTCAAGTGTGAGAATTTGATCACTTCAGTGATTGTTTTTATACTTGTGCTCTTATAATTTGGACGGTTCTGTTACAGAGGCCACATCTCGAGGAGGACCCCGGTTGAAACACACCCCACCAAGAAAACACTCTAGTTCGCACACCACAAAAAAGACTTAGGATCCGCTTCCTCTCTCGAAAGCTTGTAACTCCTACTACGAGCACTCCGGTGCAAGGCAACACGAGCAGCAGCAGAACACACTAGACGTAGAGACATTCTTACCCGAACCAGTATAAACCCTTGTGTCCACCTTGCACACCATCCGGACCTAGACGCGCAGATACAAATTTACTCGCCTTAGTGTCTAGGGCGATTTTAGACACCGACAGGATCCACGGCGTGATGGCCCTTCCCCAATGCCGTTGCCTCCCGACGCTCCTAGCGTGGCTCCTCGGCCCAACAGTCCTACCCTGACGACGGTGGCTCTAGCCCTGCCCCTAGCGCGACTCTAGCGAGCCCTAGCGCGACCTTGGCGAGCCCGCCTTGGCATGACCTACTCCGATGAGCCCGCCTCGGTGCCACTTGGTCTCTGCTCCAAGCGTCAATGGGAAGAAGATGAGAGACAATGACAGGTCGGTCTTACATGTCATCCTCTACCAGTATGGATTTGGGGGGTCTAGTTTAGGTAGTGTTGCTGAAGTAAACCACAAAATATGAGTAGTATGAAAATTGGTAGCTACCTAAACAGAGAAGTAGGGGTGTATTTTAGGTAGCATTGCTGGATATGCTCTTTAAGTGTTTTTTTTCTAAAAAACAACAAGTTACATGCTTAGAAACCTATTGAAAGATGAACCCTTAATATTTTGATTTTGATTTGCCAAAGATTATCGTACAAAAATATTAAACATTTTATGCATTATTTAGTACTCCTATTGCAATGTTTGGATAATCACTGTATAGAGATAAAAAGGTTATGTACAAATGTTATTGCACTCCTTGATTGTTTCCCTCGGGCAAAAGTTTGTCCCTGTCTTATCGAATATTTAGACACATGCATGGAGTATTAAATATAAACTAATTATGAAACTAAATGCACAGATTGAGACTAATTTGCGAGATAAATTTTTTAAGCTTAATTAGTCCATGATTTGACAATGTGGTGCTATAGTAAACATGTGCTAATGATAGATGAATTAGGCTTAATAAATTCATCTCGTGGATTACTGAGAACTTTTGTAATTTATTTTTTATTACTATCCGAACACTCAATGTGACACCCTCATGTAACACCCGATGTGACACCCCTAAACTTTAGTCCCTGAATTTAAACAACCCTACCTTTCGTTTTCTCTATTTTTTGAGCTAGCTCACCTATATGACATGACCTAAGACTATCTCAAACAACAACACTCAAAATATAATACCTATTCGACTTTTGGATAGCGTTATAGATAAATGGTTCAATACCCATTTAGCATCTTTTCTAACAACATGACCCAAAAGAAAATCATTTTTATAAATGGGTTTTCAGGAGAGAGGATGCTCATATTTGAGTTGTGCCTCTCAGATAACCTAAAATGGATCTCCCGTATAGATAACCTGTTGGAGACTGATTTTAGATTTCTTACTGTCCATTTTGGATTTGGATGCCCAAATGGGCCACTCCTTCAAGACAGTCTAATATAACATCACATATTAGTCCGTTGTTATCAACACCGTCCCTATATGTAGCTGAACACAAACAGGTAGGCTGTAGGTAAAGGCTGCCGAATCCATCTTGCCTCTAGCCCTTCACTACAGTTGCTGCACCGCATCCCCGCGCTAAGACTGACTGCACTAGGGTACTTTATCCCATCCTGCAAACGCGTATAGCATAAAAATCGCCTGCAGCGGGAACTGTAAAAAGCCTCCACTAGCACCGTTCGTCCGCTATTCTCGGCGCAGTAGCGTCCATCCGCTACCCACTGCTGCTGCTGTATGCGCGGGCCCCTCTGCTGCTGCTCTTCGGCGCGAGATGGGAGGGAGAGAGCACATGCGCGGGTCCCGCTGCTGCTACTATTTCAACTAATAGCTAAAAAATATTATAACTCACAAACTAAAAAACCAAATTAAATTCCATTTACCTTATTAAATTCATTTCAATAAATCCTTCAAAATAAGATGTCACATGGATATATTTAGATAGAGTGACAAGTAAGCTCCATAGTAGATAGAGGATGATATAAATGATGAATGAGTGCGGGATAATTGAGTATAGATGAAAGAATCTTGATGATCAAGGCTTTTAGAGGATAAATTTAGAGTACCACGACTGTGGATTACCTAAGACTACCCGCAGCGGGAGCCGGTAAACGATCCTGCAGGATCGATTTACCGGATGAGAGCCCCGCAGCGACGTCCGCTACCGTCCACGCGGGCACGCTATCGGCTGCGCCGTCTGCCAGAAATAGCGTGGTAGCAGACGTCCGCTATGCTCCACCGTGGCGCTGGGGCCCGACGCCGGGTTGGACGCGCTACTGCGAGGAGGAGGACCGGCCCACTGCTCGCCACGAGGAGGAGGACCAGCACGCGCGGAGCTCCGCCGCCGCTGCAGATGCGAGCTCAGCCTCCGTCGAGCGGGCCTCCTCTGCGCCGTCGCCTTGCCGGTCGCTCCGCCTATCCTGCCCTGCATCGAGCAACGCAAGGAGGTCCGGCGGCCGTCCCCTCGCCAGGCGCCCAGGGAGAGGAGAGGAAGGGGCAGCGGCATGGGAGGGCAGTCGCGTCGGGGAAGCTCGGACGGGCGGCGCCATGCTGGTGGCGGTGGTCGTGTCCCTGTGCTCGCCAAGAGAGGGACGCCGCTCGCCATGGACGCGCTCGCCCAGGCCCGCCACCACGCCTCGCCTGGCGCTCGCCGAGAGACGGACACACGCTCGCCATGGACGCTTGGCTGGAGCTTTGCCCCGACTGCTGTTCCTCCGAGCACCTCCTCTCGCCGCGGGCAAGGGCGGGTGGATGCGGGGGCGGGGGACTGTAACACCCTGGTGTTAGTTAGCCTCATAATGCATTCATAATGCATGATCATGACATGAAATTACCATAGCATCATCATTTCATGTGCATTGTCATTGAAACATAAGTATGCAACATACTCAATTGTGCTTGTTTCATAATTTGTGTTTATGAAAAATGGTTAGTGCAACATGTGTTTTCCATACCTTGAAACATATCAATAATGTTAGTGTAACATGACAAGCTTAAGTCTTGTAACAAGGTCATGAAGCATGTGAAGCTTGGGCTTGCAACATTTGAGCAATTTGAGTGTTTGTTGTTTCATTACATGTGATACTTAGAAGTTGGTGTAGCCCTTGTGTAGAGTGGCCAATTAGTGTCTAATACACCTTAACTACACTTAGGGTGATTGATGGAACCCTGTTCATGTGGACCAAAGTGACTAATTTGCCCTCTAAGGGGAGGTTTGACTTGGGGTGACCTATAGAGTGCCTCTGTTTGACTGATTAGAAAGTCCAACCTAAAGACCTTGCATGGATGTGCACCCTTTACCAAAGTTGTAGGAAATTTATCAAGGAACAAAAGTCTCAATATAACCATCTCATGAAAATGGCTAGAACATCCTCAAACAGGGCCCACAAGTCAGGTTTCCATGTTGTTTCAATACTTAGAAAAATATTCTAAGTCTGGGTGCATTTCAGTTTCAAGGTGCCTCCCTTTGGGACCTTTTATCTTCCAATTCAGACCGAACTAGCTCAAGTCCATATTGACACAATTGGAGATCTCATGTAGGTCTACAAGTTTGCTAATGTAACCTGTCGCTAAATCGAGCGGGTTTAGGAATTGTTAGGGGGCAAAGTTGGGCTGTCAGTCGGCTAGGGGAACCCTGATGGCCATCTCGGCCTGGGTTTGATGGCCGACAGTGCCAGGTCGCGCTCGCCACTTGGCAAGCCGTTCACCGGCGCGTGTCAACCGGCCGGGCCACGGTGTTCTACATGGTCGCCATGACGCCCTGGAAGCATCCCCTCCCGCTCGCCTTCGTGCTCCTTTTCTCATCTCCGCTCTCGGGCACGCGCATGGCCACCGCGGCAAGCCACTGACCCGCACGCCACCACCGCGCCTCCATCTTCCAATCCACCTCGCCCACAACCGCGCCACCCACTTCTCTTCACCCGGTGCACATTTTCGGAGCGCGTGACCGCAAGGTGAGCAGGATTCGACCGTCGCCACCGCTGTCACCGCGACCGGAACGCCGCCGTGCTCTCGGTCCACCGTGGCCGGCGCTCTGTAGAGCTTGGCATGGGCCGGCACCTCTCGTTTCTCGTTGCCTGCATCACGTCGAAGGTGTAGCCGCCCTTAGTTGCCGTGCGAGAGTATTTCCGTCGGTCGTCGCCGTCGGCCCAGCACCGATGTCCGCCATCGCCGTCGGCAACCACGCCCCGGTGCAGTAGAGGTTGGGGAGAGGGTAGGTCTAGGTGCGGGGTGATGTGGAGAGTACGTAGGAGCGCTTGGTTCCACCGGAGGAGCCGTCGGCGGCGAGGAATCCCTCGCCGGAGCTCCTCCCCTGCTCCCTGTGTGTATGACGGGCGGGCCCCGTCTGTCAGCGCGGGGTCTTCCCTGTGTTGTTTGGCGTGGGCCGCGCGTGGCTTAGGCGGGCCGAGCCACGTTGCCAGGCCGCGCTGGCGCGTATGCGGGCGCGCGCGTCGCGGGCCGCAGTGGTGGTCTGGGCCGGCCCGAAGTAGAGTAGGGTTCTTGTTTTTAATTTTATTTATTTGATCCTTGTGCAAATTTCAAAAATAGATATCTCCTGTTCTAGAGGTCCAAATCAGGTGCTTTAAATTTTGGTGTGCTCTACCTAATGTCTAGTTTATTATAAAAATATAATATGTGCCATGTTTTGTGATGAATTAAATAGTTATTATTTATCTCTTTTATTCCTGAAGAAAAAGGAGAAAATGATATCTCTTTCTGTGAAGCCCCAAATGACATGAAATTTTTATAGTGAACTTCTCATACCATGAATAGCTTATGGTTAAATTTTCATGCAATTTGGATGTAGTTTGGTGGAGTTATGTAATTATCTTGTTTTGCTTGAATGGATCTTGTGTGAATATTCATAATTTTTCTATAGATCCAGTAAGGGTGAAACTTGGTGAGTGTTGTTCCTATGTTAGAAAGATGTTAGGAAAAATATGAAATCTGTTGTTTGATACTTTTCAATAGGGTTTTCTATTTATGCTAGAACTAGACCTACCATCTGTTAGTTTTGATATCTCCTTATCTGCTTGTCAAAATGAAGTGAAATTTTTATGATAGCCTATGTGAAGCATTAGGTGGCTACTGTAATTTTTGTAGATTTTTATATATAGTTTTACTGTATGTTTCTTTAATCACCTAATTAACTAAATAAATTATAAAAGAATATTAAATAATTTATTAGAAGTTGGCACTATACTTTCTGATGTTCCTTTGGTATGCACAACAAGTTGGTAAACTTGGTTTGGTCCAATTGTGCTTTTGAATCATCTTTAATTATTTAAATTAGTGATTCTGCCATTTCTGGACAGAATTGCTAGTTCAGAGAATTAACCTATGATAATGATGTTTTCATGCTTGGTGATCTATAGCAAAGTTGTTGAGAATTTTATGAACTAGTTGCTGGTAAATTTTGGTAGCATTTGGACTTATAGTTTAGAAATGACAGTTGTTCCAAGCTGGGTTCAGTTTTGGAAGTGCTCTCTGTCTTTTAGAACAGATTCTGTATGTATGCTATTTTAACTTGGTAAATGATGAAATCATGCTTAGATGTTCATAAATGAAATGTAGACAATTTCATAAGCTTTTCAGAATGTCCTCTTTCAGGTCATTTGGATTGGTAGAACTCCAGTTATGAGTTTTCTTAACTACTGTTGATAATATGTTGTAAATACTAAATTTCTGGAATCTTGTTATGTGTGTGTTTAGTCTTAACCTTGTGGCACTTAGTGGTTTCTTAGAGGAACGTGTTAATACCGGAGAGGAAATTTGCACCTAAGCTTGAAGTGATTCGAATAGAGCACCACATAACTTGGTTTCGTGCTTACAACGTTGCAATGTCATTGCATTCGTCTTCACATCATTCATGCACGTCCATAAATCATCATGTCATTTTTGGATGCATACATGAAATTCATTGGATGCATATACATGCAATAGGTGTGCCGAGAATCGTGTTACAAGCGAAGCTCCGCTAGGCGTGGAACCCGAAGTTGAAGTCCGTTCGGGAGCCGGAGGTCCAGTCCGACGAAGCCGGAGAAGGCGTGGAAATCGTTCTTGAAGCCGAACCTCGATCTCTCTTCTTTCGGTTAAGGCAAGCCCCGGAGCATTATAAGCCTCCTAGTTTTAAAGCAATTATCTTTATATACATGTTATATGTATTGTTGCATCACGTGATAGGAGTTGGTTGAAAACCCTTGCTGCATTGATAACACTCCTTGTCCAGCAATTCGAACCTTGAATCCTAAGTAGACAGGATCGTATCTATGCTTAGCCCTGCTAAATTAGACCGGTAGAAGTCGGGTGATTTCCTGTCACCTGCGAGATATAGGGCTTGATCAGGTCACGGTTGGCTATATTTGCTATCGTGGAAGTGAACCATGTGTAATAAAATGAAATGAGACCGAACGGGATGATGATAGTGAAACAGCAAGGCATGGAGGCCTTGGGTGTGGATCTATCCCCGTCTGTGTCGATTAAGGACCGAGACCTGGAGCCTTCTATGTCATTTTGAACGCATGCCTGACATTTAGTTGGCCGGCCTGAGGTTGCCGACCGCGAAGCCTAGTAGCTCAACTCAGGCTGCGAAGTCGAAAAGTGAAAGTCGCCTCGGAAGGGAGCCAGAGGGTCCAAGGGCAGGGGAGTTAAAAGTTCTGAGCTTCCTGGCCACTGGTATCCCTGAGAACGCGGCGCTGTTCGGGCCCACCTTGAGTTGTACCAAAGGTTATCTACGGCTTCCTTTAGCGGGGTTTGCCGGGTGAGTGTCAGGAATACCCCCCTCAGCTGAGTTGGAATCGATTCGAGTCGCCGTCTCTCCCGGATAGTGAGAAACTTGACTGGTTATCTCCAGCGTAGATACACTAATTATCAATGATGGTTCGGAATTGATGATAATGATGATGATGGCCTTATTATACCTGCTATGGTTAATATTGTTTGCTCCTAATAAAGTGATTGCTCTAGTACATGTGCTAATCTAGATGACAGATTAATGATTATTAACTTGATGCTTAAGCATTAATGATTACTGATTTGTAATAAGCTTTTCTGCAAATGAGTCAAGCTAGCCCACTTTATAAAGCCTTGCATAATCCTTGGTGTCACCGTTGTTTCTGGTTTTTGACGGGTAAGTCTAGTTGAGTACCTTCTCGTACTCAGGGTTTATTCCCACCTGTTGCAGATAGCAGATTCGTACTTGTTGCTGCAAGTATGGTCTTCGCCATGTGGGCGTGAAGACTAGACCATATGGGCATGGTCTCTGTAGTATCTCTTCTGGTATGCTTTTGCAGGATGTGACTATGTACTGGTAGTATTTGACTTAAAATGATTTCAGAAATTATGTTGCTTCCGCTAATCTTTATTTTAGTTTTGTAATAAAATTATTTGTACTCCGATGTATGAGAGCTATTTACGAACTGTTGTAACAAGTGTTGTGTTATGTTGAATCACTACGATCTGGTTGCTCTCGGTTTGGTTTGAAATCCCTCGTGGTTTCATGGACTACCGGAGTTATATGGGCTCAAGTTTGAGAATTTGATCGTTTCGGCGATTGTTTTTGAACTTGTGCTCTTATAATTTGGACGGTTCCGTTACAGCTGGTATCAGAGAAAGATTCAACAGTAAACACATCATTTGTGTATTTAAACAAAAGCTTTTGTGGAAAATCTTTATTCGAAACTAAAGAGTGCCAGTGGTCATATCCTATATGCCCAAATAAGGACTACTAGGTGGCTTACTAAGGTACTAACTTAGGGGTTCTTGCTTGTTTTCTATTTCGTTGTCCATACGGCGTGCTATTGTATGGATGCCATCCGCTTGGGTGGTAATGTATGGATCAAAATACCTCTATGCCCTGGTAAGTGGGAGTTGTGAGAGCATGACCGTCCAACCGTCGGTCTAGGGGAGAGTAGTTGTGGATACTCGCATACTTACATGTCCAACCATGTATCTATGAGGGTACTTAATTGTGGGTATATCTGTCGGGTAGCTTTGATACTGAAGTATATACATCGGGGGATGTATGTATGGAAAGTATTTAGTTTACCGCTTTCTTGCGTGCTATATTGGGAATTGTTGGGCTGAAATGCAATTTTCTGCAGGTACACTAACAACGTTTCCTGTAGAACGACTAGTTATCGTTATTGAGAGAACGTGTGTATGCCACCGAATTATACGCTAGAATTTTGAAATTCTTCCTAGGTTTGTGAGGACGTACGGTTCGTGCATGCACCATGTTCGCATCATACATTGCATTCTGCACTACTCCCACCCTTATAAATTGCTTATCCCATTCTTTCAAAAATTTCCTTCCCTCCAAATAGTTGTCCCATAGATAGTTGCATTTCTTTCGTGAAGAATTGGGGTAGTCAACCAACCTAGTGGAGTGGTCAGTAGTGTCAGCCTTGAAACCCAATTCATACCTGGCCGTGAAGGAAAGCAAGACAATTTCAAGATGTATCTCCTCGAGTTGGGATGTGTTTTGATCTGCAACTCGCCTCTCCATTGCTTCTACCATTGTATCCACCCTTGTTTGCTATCCTCTCTTTGGATGATACTATTCCTACACGCCTAATTCCTGACACGTGAGGATTCCTCATAGGTGTGTGTTCGGTAATGGTGTTGCGATTAGTACTCCATGGTGCCGCGACGAAACCGGGAGCCTCCTGTGGCGCGCGACACAAGGTTGTGCTGCTCGGCACGCGCAGGTATCAAGGGTTGCTAGTCATGATCCATTATGGAGGTACACCAATGTGTTATCTTCTCGTGAACCTTTTCCTTGAAGGTCATTCTTTATCTTGTCAGAAGATCCGTGCCTCAATCTAAGAAATTTCCTTCTTTTGGAGATTGGAATTTGCATAGTTGTATATAATCTCTTCCTCCTGCCTATAAAATTCGTCAGCAGCCTTCCGACGTCATCAATGCTTACTAGTTTCAACTACTTGCAGATGTCTCGTCAGCTTCGCTCTAGCAGTCGGAGTCGTGGCAATACAGGACTATCATCGTCTCCTTCGCAACCTACCTCTGCTGAGTTGTTGCAAATGCTTGTCGAAAGTCAGCGAGCCTTGGATGAGAGTGTCAGAAACCATGTCCATCAGGAACCTGAGCCTGCCCAGTACAGCAGCTATAAAGATTTCTTAGATACTAAGCCTCCTATTTTTCGAGAAGCAGAAGAACCACTTCAAGCAGACGAATGGTTGAACACTATCGAACAGAAGTTTCGTGTGCTCAAGGTGGCAGATGATATGAAAACAGAATATGCTTCGCAACAGTTGCAAGGACCTGCAGGTGTTTGGTGGTGTCACCATCGGAGTACCCTGCCTGAAAATATGGAAGTAGTTTGGGATCAGTTCAAGGAAGTATTTCGGGGGCATTACATTCCTGCTGGTCTCATGGCAATCAAGCACACCGAGTTTATGAAGCTCACTCAAGGAGACAAAAGTGTAACAGAATATCTACACGCTTTCATCAACTTGTCAAGATATGCTTCGGAATTTGTTAATATGGAAATTAAGAAGATTGCAAGTTTCAAAAGAGGATTGTGTCCTAAATTGATGAAGGCCATGTGCAATAGCAAGTGTGCAATTTTCAACGAGTTTGTCAGTGATACTATCCTTCAAGAGAACTGTAATACTGTGTATGCTGCTTCTAAGAGCCAAGAGAAATCTCATGAATCTAATGCACCTACGAACAATACTCTGGTGGTGATTACACCTCAGTATTATTCGCCTGGCATATCTACTCGATATCACCCATATCAGAAACAGTATCCGGTCAAGAGGAGCAGTATTAAGAAAGGAAAGCCTAAGGCACCACCAAGTAATCGACCATGTTGGAATTGCAAGATGTCAGGTCATTGGGCCAAAGATTGTCCTATTCCACAGAAGGAATCAAATGATAATAATGGAGATGTGTGTAAAGGGTATGTTCGTTACACCACGGTGGAATCCATTCCTACGGGTGAGATTATCACTGCTGGTGCATTTTTAGTGAACCAACATCCTGCAATCGTGCTGTTTGATTCAGGTGCTTCCCACTCTTTTATCAGTTCAACGTTTGTAGCCAAGCATGATATGAAGGTCGTTACTTTAGATAATAGTGGTTATAATATTAGTGCTGCCGGAAATAATATTTCAACCAACCAGTTGGTCTTGGGAGCAAAGATCGAGATAGAAGGACGTCTGTATGATCTAGATCTCGTGGTATTACCAGGATTGGGTTTAGATGTAATCTTAGGTATGAAGTGGATGAGTGGAAACGGTGTTCTGATCGATACCTCTACGAGAGTGGTTATGTTGAGGGATCCAAAAGATCAACAAGCTTTTCTAGTGTAACTTCCTAGGGACATTAGTCCTCAGACTACAGTTACCGCCATGATAGCAAAAGCAAAAGAGATTGCAGAAGTTCCAGTAGTGTGTGAATTTCCAGATGTTTTTCCCGATGAATTGCCAGGATTACCTCCAGATCGTGATGTAGAATTCAAGATTGAGTTAATTCCAGGTACCGCACCAATTTCCAAAAGACCGTATAGAATGCCGCCAAATGAGTTAGCTGAACTCAAGACCCAACTTAGTGACCTTTTATTAAAAGGGCTGATCCGTCCTAGTCCTTCTCCGTGGGGTTGTCCTGCTATCTTTGTGAAGAAGAAGGACCAGTCTCTGCGTATGTGTGTAGACTATCGACCACTCAATGCAGTCACTATCAAGAACAAGTATCCGTTGCCTCGTATTGATATCTTGTTTGATCAGTTGTCTAAAGCAAAGGTATTCTCGAAGATTGATCTGAGATCTGGTTATCACCAAATTAAAATCCGTCCAGAAGACATACCAAAGACCGCTTTCTCTACCAGATACGGGTTATATGAATATCTTGTCATGTCTTTTGGTCTGACCAATGCTCCTGCACATTTCATGTACCTGATGAATTCAGTATTCATGCAAGAGTTGGACAAGTTTGTGGTGATATTCATTGATGATATTTTGATCTATTCTGAAAATGAAGAAGAACATGCCGAGCATCTGAGAATTATTTTATCCAGATTGCGTGAACATAAGCTATACGCCAAGTTCAGTAAATGTGAATTCTGGTTAAAGAAGGTACCTTTCCTCGATCATGTATTGTCTGGTGAGGGAATTTCAGTAGACCCGACTAAGATACAGGAAGTTTTGGATTGGAAGGCGCCAACTACAGTACATGAAGTTCGGAGTTTTCTTGGATTGGCTGGCTACTATCGTCGTTTTATTCAGGATTTCTCTAAAATAGCTAAGCCTATTGTAACAGAACCGACCAAATTATAAGAGCACAAGTACGAAAACAAGCACCGAAGCGCTCAAATTTTCAAACTTGAGCCCATATAATCCCGGTAGTCAATCGAAATCACGAAGGATTTCAAACCAAACTGCTTACAACCAGGATCGCATCATTCAACATACACATCGTACGTTACATTTCACAAGAAGTTCTGAAATAAGTTTACACCACGGAGTAGCAAATATTACAAACCAAGTTTGAAAGTAGCGGAAGCATAACACACACACTAGTTAATTAAATACTGCCAGTCTGGATGATCGACAACCCGCAAAAGCATGAGGAAAGTACATAAAGACGATCACGCCCTTGTGATCTAGTCATCATCACCCGCAGGGTGGAGACACGTCTTGCAGAATCCCTGATAAAGTATGTCATCTGCAACAGGAGGGAATAAACCCTGAGTACTGGAATGTACTCAGCTAGACTTACCCGTCGAAAACCAGAAATAAGATGACACCAAGGATTATGCAAGGCTTACACAAGAGGCTAGCTGACATAACATTTTTGCATAAAGGCATAAGTAATTGAAACTCTAATAACCTGTACTAGCAGTTATTTTTAGCATTTACCTGTCATCTATCTTAGCACCTGTACTAAACATGCACTTGAAGGTAATCAAACAATTATCAACATTATATCCAGAGCAGGTATAAATTATGGCAACATTGTATCATTCACTTAACCATCTGTTCATTTAATGAGATCTACGTTGTCGCTGCTCAAGTCAAGTGCTCACTAACCGGGAGCGACGGCGATTCGAATCGAATTCCTATCCAGCTGGAGGGGTATTTCTAACACTCACCGAGTCACGCCCGGCGAAGGCTGCTCAGGTCATCTTTTGTACAGTTCAGGAATCGCGGGCCCGAATAATGTCGCGTCCCCAAGGGCGACACTCTGCCAGGTGATAGGGACTCTAACCCCCCTTGGTCTCACGCCAATGTCCCCAAGCACATCCTTTCTCTCCTCCAAGATGCAACCTACCATTCGATTCCCGGCCTGAACCATACTACTCGACTTCGCGGTCGGAACGACTTATCCGGCCAACTAAGTGTTAGACTGCGTTCAACATGACTCAAGGACGTACAGCGAATCGGTCCTTAAACGACTCAGACGGGCATAGCTCCACACCCAAGACGTGAAGTGTCTTGCGGCTGTACTATCGAACTCCCGCCCGGTCTCAATTTCATTTTAAGGCATGGTTCCATCCACAATAGCCATAAAGCCACTCGTGACTCCTTCCTACATCTCGCGGATGACCGGAAATCACCCGACTTCTACCGAACTAAGCAGGGCTAAGCATTGACACGTGCCTAACCTAATATAGGATTAAGTATGATATCTGGACAAGGACAGGTATAATGCAACAAGTGTTTTCATATAACTCCTACAACTTAATACAGTAAACAATTAAAAGTACTCAAGATTAATTTATAAAACAGTAGGTTCAGCATGCACCGGGGCTTGCCTTTCAGAAAAGTTGAAGGCCGGTGGTCAGGGCACTCCGGCAAGTCTTCAGCGGCGTCTCCTTCGCCTGCTGGATCCTCGGGCTCCTGCTGCTCCTGGTTCTCCTCCGGAATTACAGGCTCGAATTCGAGGAGAGTTACCCCCTCCGGTGCACCTATTGCATGAATGCACAATAAATATAATGGATGCATAAATGGGTGCAACATGCTCGGAATGAAATGCATTTTAGAAATAAAATACTCTATTCAAGTTATTTTATTAGTACGTGCAAATCTCTTCTCCAGTAGAGAAGTACTCACCTAATCTACTTAACCTAAGATAAAGCTGCTCATCCTCAGTTAAGGCCCTAACACCTAACAATTACAAAAGTAGCATGTCTTAGGATATCTCACCATATCAATCAGCAAAACACCACAGTAAGCATTCTGGACAGCAGCCACTTGTTTTTATCACAACTGGAGATTTACAATTCCAAAAGATATGATCTAAGACAATCTGGAAAGCCTAAGAAATGCACTACAATTCATTTTCAGACCTCAACTCCAAACTCCTAAGTTTTCCATGTCAAACTTCACAAGTTCCAGAATCTGTCCTCTCAAAACAGAGAGTAGCAGATTTTGAACTGCCACTTTAAACAATAGTAACTCTCAAACTACTAAGCCAAATGCTTCCAAATTTTGACACAAGCTAGTTCATCAAGTTTACTCCAACTTTGGTATTTACAAGTTTTCCAGCAACCAATTTTATCAAAGCCAAATTTAGAATTACTACTAGCTGTCCAGAAAACCTAAAATTACAAAGGTTAAATATTTATTGATGTGACCAACATTCTCTAAGACCAAACTAATACTACTACAAGTTCACAAATGTCACAAAAACACCAGAAAGTAAGGTGTGCCCACCTAGAATATTTATTTATACTCATTTCTTATTTTACTTAATTAATTAGGTGGAATTTTAAACATATATGTAAACTGCTCCCAAAATTCTACAAAAATTACAGAGGACTCTTTGACCCAAAAAGAGACTACTGTAAAAATTTGAACTAAATTTATTCACAGGAACTCCCTACACAAAATTCACAAGCTAATAAGGCTGATTTTTGCATAAATAGGAAACCCTATTGAAAAGTGTCAAACAACAGATTTCATATTTTTCTTAGACACTTTAAGATACCAAGACATTCTCCAAAAATTTATAAGAATATTGCACATGTAGAAAAATTACTAAAATTCCTTTAAGCATTTCCTAAAATAACAAGATAGCATTATAACTTGAAAAGTACTTAAGCACTGATGCCCAAATTTTTACCAGAGCTAGGGCTAGCATAGAGTAACCTACCCACCAAATTTTATGATTTATGGAACACTACAGCTCAAGTTATAAATTTAACAATTTTGCATGCATTCCAAAACACATTTAAAGGATCTATTAAATTCTCCTAGAAATTAAACATCACATTCCAGATTTATATTTTTCTAAAATACTACACATCATGTAGACCCTAACAAAATTTATCTCATGATTTTTGGATCATTAAAATCCTAGATCTATATTTTTCCAACTTGTACAAAAATCAGTGACAAAATAATAAAAATGAATTTCATTTCGGATGAACTGGGCCGGCCCGGAAAACTCGGCCCACACTCGCGCGCGCGCGGCCCGCTCAGCGCTCCCGCCCGCGCGCGACACTGACGGGCGGGCCCCCGCGGTCAGTGACCGGAGACAGGGGAGCGGCAGCCGTGAGCTCCGGCGAGCCCAAGCTCGTCGGAGGGAAGCTCGCTCGGAAAATCGAGCCCACCCACGCGTTCCCCGTTCCGTAACGCTTTGATTCATGCTAGTGGAAGAGCTTAGGTTGGAGCGGGAGGGCTCGCCGTCGTGAGCGGCGGCCGGTGAGGGTCGGGTGAGGGTATGCCGTCGCCGGTGAGGCCGCACGGCCATATCTAAGCTCGGTACGAGCTACACTACGCCCGGGCGAATCTATTGAGGTAGATAGGAGGTTTGGAAGAGGTCCTAACTACCATGGCCACGGAGTGCCGTGATGCGGTGCGGTGAGCGCGACGACGGTGGTCGTCGTGTTCCGCTCCGGCGAGGTCGCATCCCACTGTAAGGTCATGCCTAGAGCTAGAGGAAGGCCTACACTATTCCGAACGCTGACCACAGAGAGAGGAGGGTGAAAGAGGACGTCGGTGGTGAGCTCGCAATGGCGGCGGCCATGGCGGAGCTCCGCACCGCCGAGGTTTGATTGGTTGATTTGCCCTCTACCTTGACCCAACAGCTGACCCAATGTGCGGAGGTTGTAGAGTATGGGCAGGCGGTGCTGTTCATGAGCTCTCGGGTGTGGTGGCGCGGTGGTTGGCGCAACCGAAGGCGGCGGAGCCGGCTGTGGGGGCGGAGGACGCTCGGTCGCCTTACCGGTGAGCTGGGGAAGGAGGGCGATGGAAATGGAGGGGGAAGCGGGTCGTCCTGGTCTTCATGCTGAGCTCGCAGGCGACGTGGGGCGTCGGCAGAACACGCGCGCCACGCGGCCACCGGGCTCTGCCCGAGCGCCACGACGCGGTCGGCCGTCCGACTGAACGGCGACACCGTTGACTGAATGGAGGCCATCATCGTTCGACTGACAGCGCAATTTCAACGGTGATTATCTTCGAAAACAGCTCGAGTTAGCCGAAGGTGATAACATCAAATTTGTAGAGCTTCGTGAGGGCTACAACTTTGCTAATTGGCTCAAGAACAGATTCGGCTTGGATTTGAAACTACATATCCCCAAAATGGTGCCCTTTGAAACTGAAACGTAGTTTCAGTCATTAAACCGACTGAAACCCTATTTTCTAGACACCATATCTCCTAAACTATTGAGAACCAGGTGATGGTGATATTGACAATATTGTAGAGCTATGTGTGGACAACAACTTTGTCAATCGGCTCAAAGGCTGGTTTGGCCTGGTTTGTGAGTTACAAGTTGCTAAAGTGAGGTACAGTGAAACTGAAAAGTCCAATTTCCAGACTTAGAATTTTTCTAAGTGTTGATCACCACTCAAGCTGACTTGTGGGCCATTTTTGAGCATGCTCTGGTCATTTTCATGAGATGGCCATATTAGAACTTTTGTTCCTCATGAAATTCTCTACAACTTTACTTAAGGTTGCTTCTCCATGCAAGATTTCTAAGCTGGACTTTTTAACTGGTCAAACTAGAGCCTTCTAGGGTCAAATGGTGGTCAACTTCTCTTGGAGGGCAAATTTGTAATTTTGGTCAACATGAAACTTGTTCCAAATGTTACCCTAAGTATAACTAAGGTGTTGTAGGTCATGATTGGCTACCTTACCTTTTTGTTACACCAACTATCAAATACTTCATGAAATAAATCAAACAAACCCTAGAATAATCACATGTGTTGCATCACATAAAATAACAAACATGAATGATGCATGCTTATGCTTATGCAATGCAAATGTAATGCAATTATGGAGCTAAACACTTGAGGTGTTATAGCCCTCCCCCTTATAAAAATCTCGTCCCGAGATTTGGAAAGCGTACCATTTTTCATAGAATTCTTTATAACCATCCCGCAAATAATCCTCCCGTTCCCACGTAGCATCACTCTCACTTCCCTGATTACTCCACATCACTTTGTACCACTTAACCACTTTACTTCTAGTTACTCGTTCCTGAGTATCGATCACTCGGACTGGCTTTTCTTCATAGGTTAGGTCGGATTCCAGCCTGATATCACCTAAAGGAACTTGTTCCTCAGGAACTCGAAGACACTTTTTAAGCTGAGATACATGGAAAACGTTGAATATGGCTCTCATCTCAGGAGGCAACTGGATTTTGTACGCAACAGCTCCACTCTTGCCTATGATCTAGAAAGGACCCACGTATCTTGGTGCAAGTTTCCGCTTAACACCAAAACGTTGGACACTCTTCATTGGAGAAACTTTCAAATAAACGAAGTCTCCAACTTCAAATTCGAGTGGTTTTCTACGACGATCCGCATAGCTTTTCTGTCTCACTTGTGCTGCAGCCATGTGTTTCTGGATGGTACGGACTTGTTCCTCGGCTTCCTAGACAAAATCAATGCCATAATACCTTCTTTCCCCAGGTTCTACCCAGTTTAGTGGAGTTCGACACTTTCGACCGTACAAGGCTTCGAATGGGGCCATCTTAATACTCTCTTGATAACTGTTATTGTACGAGAATTCGGCTAAAGGTAACCATTTTTCCCAAGAACCCTTGGATGAAATGACGCATGCTCGCAACAGATCTTCCAAGATTTGGTTAACTCGTTCTGTCTGACCTGATGTCTGGGGGTGATAAGCAGAGCTTCTCACTAACTTGGTTCCCAGAAGGTGATGCAAATGCTCCCAAAAGCGAGCAGTGAACTGGGGACCACGGTCAGAAACGATAGTACGAGGTATCCCATGAAGCCGGACTATCTGATTGAAGTACAACTCAGCATAGTCAGTGGGACGATAGTCCACTCTCACTGGAATGAAGTGAGCTGATTTGGTCAAACGATCCACAATTACCCAGATGGAATTATGATTTTTGACAGTAGGAGGAAGTCCGACAATGAAATCCATACTTATCTCTTCCCATTTCTAGCCTGGAATGGAAAGTGGCTGAAGTAGCCCAGCTTTCATGTGCACAGCTTTAACTCTGCAACAGGTGTCACATCTAGCAACATATGCTGCTATCTCTTTCCGCATCTTGGTCCACCAATAAAGGGGTTTCAAATCATAATACATCTTATTACTACCCGGATGGATGGACAACTTGGACGAATGTGCTTCGGACAGGATCTGATCTCTAAGCTCTCGGTCCTTAGGTACCACTAACCTATCCTTAAACCACAGCACACCTTCGTCATCTAACCTGAAATGCTTAGTCTCTCCTTCATTCATCTTCCGTTTTATGTGAAAGATACCCGGATCAGTCTTTTGGAGCTCAATGATTCTATTTCTGAGAGTACCACTGACAGTGATGTTGTACAGGACTGCCGGATGTAACAGGCGAGATTGGTAAAAATCAGTTTCAATTAAGGAATGGCAATGAGACTTACGGCTTAAAGCGTCCGCAACCACATTTGCCTTGCCTGGGTGATAGTGTACTTGAAGATTATAATCTTTAATCAACTCGAGCCATCTTCTCTGACGCATATTTAGCTCGGGTTGGGTGAAGATGTATTTGAGGCTTTTGTGGTCTGTATAGATATTGCAGACATTGCCCAGCAGATAATGCCGCCATACTTTCAAAGCATGAACAACTGCAGCCAGTTCTAAGTCATGCGTTGGATAATTCACCTCATGCTTCCGAAGTTGTCGGGAAGTATATGCAATCACTCGGCCTTCCTGCATCAAAACACCTCCCAAACCTATGCCTGAGGCATCACAGTAAACATCAAAAGGTTTCTCGATATCCGGTTGCGCCAAAACCGGAGCCGAGGTTAGGAGGGTTCGTAGTTGGTGAAAAGCCGCATCACACTCAGGAGTCCAGACAAACCTGGTGTCTTTTTGCAGCAACCGAGTCATGGGTTTGGCTATTTTTGAGAAATCCGGGATGAAGCAACGATAATAGCCAGCCAACCCAAGGAAACTCCGGACCTCGTGAACCGAGATAGGAGCCTTCCAGTTCAGTACTTCCTGTACCTTGGCGGGGTCCACCATAATTCCTCCATCGGACAACACATGCCCAAGGAAAGGTACTTCTCGAAGCCAGAATTCGCACTTACTGAACTTTGCATATAGTTGATGTTCACGCAGTCTTGTGAGGACTATACGCAAATGTTCAGCGTGATCCTCCTCATTCACAGAATATACCAGGATGTCATCAATAAATACCACCACAAACTTGTCCAATTCAGGCATAAACACCGAATTCATCAAGTACATGAAGTGTGCGGGGGCATTTGTCAAGCCGAAGGACATAACAAGATACTCATAAAGACCGTATCTGGTAGAAAAGGCTGTCTTTGGAACATCTTCCGGGCGAATTTTAATTTGATGGTAGCCCGATCTTAGATCGATCTTGGAGAAAACTTTAGCTTTAGACAACTGATCGAACAAGATGTCGATACGTGGTAGAGGGTACTTATTTTTTACAGTGACTGCATTGAGAGGTCTATAATCTACGCACATCCGCAACGACTGATCCTTCTTCTTTACAAAGATAGCAGGACATCCCCACGGCGATGAGCTAGGACGAATCAACCCTTTCTTCAAAAGTTCATTCAATTGCACCTTAAGTTCAGCTAGTTCATTTGGAGGCATCCTATAGGGTCTCCTAGAGATGGGTGCCGTGCCAGGCAACAACTCGATTTTAAACTCCACATCCCGATCCGGAGGGAGTCCCGGCAAATCATCGGGAAAAACGTCCGGAAATTCATTTACTACGGAAATTTCAGCCAACGCCTTTGCTTGCACAGCATGAATTTCCCCCGACAATTCAACCTTTCTGGGAAGTTGTACTAGAAAACCTTTTTGATCTGTAGGATCTCTGAGCATAACTACCCGAGCGGATGTGTCAATGAGTACCCCATTCTGACTCATCCAATTCATGCCCAAGATAACATCTATGTCTAAACCAGGTAAAACCAATAGGGCAAGCGAATAATTTCGCCCTTCTATCTCAAACTCAAGGTTCCCCACTACTTTGTTTGTGGAAATATTCCCACTTGCAGCACTAATACAATAACCCACACCTTCAACAGTATGCAACTTGTGTGCAAATTTGGATGCAAACTTAGGACTGATAAAGGAATGCGAAGCACCTGAATCAAAAAGCACCACTGCGGGGTGTTGGTCAACTAGAAACTTACCAGCGGTGACCACCTCACCAGATGGAATTTCCTCAATGCTGTTATAATGGGCGTGACCTTGACGGCCACCTTGGTGGACATTCTTCTTGGGGTAAGGACAATTCCTGGACCAATGGCCTGGCTTGTTGCAGTTCCAGCAAGGCATATTGCTAGGAGGAACACTAGAGCTGCTCTGTCCAGAAGTCCCCTTTGGCAGAGCGACGGTATAAGCCTTACGGAACCCCGTTTTTGCAGCAGGCTTCTTCTGCGGCGGACGGAACTTTGTATTCTGAGCAGGTGGGCGAGAGGAAGACCTCGGTGCCGCTGAGGCCCTTGACTGAGAAGCACTTGCCTCAAGGGCCCTTTTACGGCTCTTAGAGGCAGAATAAATAGTATTGTTGTTCTCCTGGGTCAAATCATCGCTGATGAAATCATTGAAAGTAGTACATTTGCTAGTGCCCATAGTTTTCATCAGTTTTGGGCCGAGGCCCCTTTTGAAGCTAGCAATCTTTTTGGCATCGGTATCCACAAACTCTGTGGCATACCTTGCCAGGTTGTTGAAGGACTGCAAGTATTCAGTCAGGCTTTTGTTTCCTTGCGACAACCTCATAAACTATGTGTGCTTAATTGCCATAAGACCGGGAGGGATATAATTTCCACGGAATGCCGCCTTAAACTGCTCCCAAGCAATCGGGACATTGGCAGGCAGTGTGGAACGATAGTGGCTCCACCAAATGCCCGCCGGACCATGCAACTGATGGGAAGCATACTCAGTTTTTAGCTCATCAGTCAGGCGTAGCAGACGAAACTTTTGTTCAATGGTATTCAACCACTCGTCAGCCTGCAGTGGTTCTTCCGCTTCCTTGAAGAGCGGGGGCTTTGTATCCAGAAAGTCCTTGAAATCGCTGTACTGATTTGGCTCTGGGCCCTGGCGGCCAGGACGAGCTTCCCGGTTAGCCAGCTGGCGCATAGCATCTGCCAACATGCGCTGCCCTTCGACCACTGTCTGCATCAGCTCAGCCGGAGTAGGTGGTGGCGGAGGGGGCGGCTGTTCCTCCTCCTCATTTCCACGACCCCGGCGTAGATTGTACGACATCTGCAAAAGGCATAGCCAATGAGCACTGACGATGTGGGAAATTTTGTAGATGAATTATTGCGAAATGTCAAAGTGACTGTATGAATAGATTTCTCATAATGATTAAGGCACAATAATTCATCACATCCGCACAATCCATTCTAGCGCATCATTTGACGAGATCATACTTGGCAATCCAACAAGATGCTCTTTGATAAAGGCTCACTCACAGGGAGCACAACGGTTACCGGACCATTTACGTTGCTATCTACGTGATTTTTGATCTTTTGCACGGTACTTGGATTCGATCTCAAGATTTTTAGTTGACTGGGAAAGGTTACTTCAAACTGACCACAAAGAGACTTCTCAATGAAGAGTTCCATGGTGGATCATGACTAGCCACCTCGATACCTGCGCGTGCCAAGCAGCACAACCTTATGTCGCGCGCCATAGGAGGCCCTCGGTTTCGTCGCGGCACCGAAGGGTGCTAATCGTGACACCATCATCGAACGCAACATAATAAGACATCAAGTTGTGATCGAAATTAACAGGTTCAAACTACATTCAGGAAACATACGGTTCAACCTTACATCCCAAAGTCAAGTTATTACAAGGCCTCACTCCTTCACAGGAAGGGCACAAAAGACGATCCTAACATTATAGGCACGTGATGACTACTCTAAGCATCATCCTCCAAGTCAGTGTCAAGGATCTCCCCGCCGTCCTCATCACTGACAGGCTCTAACTCCTCGTCTTCTTCTTCTTCTGGCTCTTCCTCTGGTGCTTCTGCAGGTGGGGCCTCCTGTGGTCCATCAACCTCCACTTCATCGTCATCCTCAGCCATGAAGATTCCCGAACCCATGTCCTCATCGACGTTGTTGTTTCGAGGCAGCAGGGGATTAAGCTCGTTGTTCAGGCGGTGCACTTCTTCATGAAGATTATCATTGTATTCTTCTGCGTTCTCCAACTGTTGCTCGAGCTCAAACTGACGAGCTCTCAGAACATTCTCCTCGTGCCAGGCTTCATCCCTCTGTTCCATCACACGGACCAACATGCGTTGACAGTTGCGATTTGCCACTGTCAACCTCTGGACTGCAAGTGTTTCTTGATCACGATCATGAATCACTTGTTCCAGTTATTGACGTGATGCATTCCTGGCGGCAGTCACTTCAGCCAACTCTGCCCTCAGCCTTTCCACCTCAGTAGGCTCAGGGCGGGGCTCACGTGGAGCGAGCTGGTGACGCGGTGCCCTGCCCCCAGTGGACTTACGAGCGGTCCTCTTGGTACGTGCCATCTGTAGCAACAAGATAAGATACGACTTAAAGTGAGGATCATTTAGGGGATACGAAATTTACTTTAGTCGGGAGTACAGAAATTTTTAAGGAGGGAGTAAATGATATGTATGATATAATTTAAACATGATGCATGCACGTTCCGTACGTTCTCTCACCTTAGTAGAAAACTAAAGGGCTAACGCTAAGCGGTGGCATACATACGTGCTCTCATATAAGCGAAACTATCGGTCTACTCGTTACGCTGTTAGTGTACCTGCAGAAAATTTCATTGCAGCCCAACAATTCCCAAAATATCATACAAGAAAGCAGTAAACTAAATACTTCCCATATACACATCCCCGGATGTATATATTTCAGTATCAAAGCTACCCGATTGATAGATGCCCACAATTAAGTGTTTTTACATAGTTACATGGTTTAAACATGTAAAGATGTAAGTCACCAAAACTACTCTCCCCTAGACCGCCGGTTGGACGATCATGCTCTCACAACTCACACTTACCAGAGCGTCGAGGCACTTGATCCATACATTACCACCCAAGTGGATGGCATCCATACAATATCACGCCGTATGGACGACGAAACAGAAACAAACAAGGCCCCCAAGTTAGTCTTTATAATAAGCCACCTAAGAGTCCTTATTTGGGCTAAGGGATGTGATCACTGGCATACCTAAAAAATAATTTTTTAGTGTTTAACCCTTTTCGCAAACAAATACTTTTGTTTTTAATTACTCGTAAGATGTGTTTAATGTTGAATTATGCTCCGGTACCAGCTGTAACAGAACCGACCAAATTATAAGAGCACAAGTACGAAAACAAGCACCGAAGCGCTCAAATTTTCAAACTTGAGCCCATATAATCCCGGTAGTCAATCGAAATCACGAAGGATTTCAAACCAAACTGCTTACAACCAGGATCGCATCATTCAACATACACATCGTACGTTATATTTCACAAGAAGTTCCGAAATAAGTTTACACCACGGAGTAGCAAATATTACAAACCAAGTTTGAAAGTAGCGAAAGCATAACACACACACTAGTTAATTAAATATTGCCAGTCTGGATGATCGACAACCCGCAAAAGCATGAGGAAAGTACATAAAGACGATCACGTCCTTGTGATCTAGTCATCATCACCCGCGGGGTGGAGACACGTCTTGCAGAATCCCTGATAAAGCATGTCATCTGCAACAGGAGGGAATAAACCCTGAGTACTGGAATGTACTCAGCTAGACCTACCCGTCGAAAACCAGAAATAAGATGACACCAAGGATTATGCAAGGCTTACACAAGAGGCTAGCTGACATAACATTTTTGCATAAAGGCATAAGTAATTGAAACTCTGATAACCTGTACTAGCAGTTATTTTTAGCATTTACCTGTCATCTATCTTAGCACCTGTACTAAACATGCACTTGAAGGTAATCAAACAATTATCAACATTATATCCAGAGCAGGTATAAATTGTGGCAACATTGTATCATTCACTTAACCATCTGTTCATTTAATGAGATCTACGTTGTCGCTGCTCAAGTCAAGTGCTCACTAACCGGGAGCGACGGCGATTCGAATCGAATTCCTATCCAGCTGGAGGGGTATTTCTAACACTCACCGAGTCACGCCCGGCGAAGGCTGCTCAGGTCATCTTTTGTACAGTTCAGGAATCGCGGGCCCGAATAATGTCGCGTCCCCAAGGGCGACACTCTGCCAGGTGATAGGGACTCTAACCCCCCCTTGGTCTCACGCCAATGTCCCCAAGCACATCCTTTCTCTCCTCCAAGATGCAACCTACCATTCGATTCCCGGCCTGAACCATACTACTCGACTTCACGGTCGGAACGACTTATCCGGCCAACTAAGTGTTAGACTGCGTTCAACATGACTCAAGGACGTACAGCGAATCGGTCCTTAAACGACTCAGACGGGCATAGCTCCACACCCAAGACGTGAAGTGTCTTGCGGCTGTACTATCGAACTCCCGCCCGGTCTCAATTTCATTTTAAGGCATGGTTCCATCCACGATAGCCATAAAGCCACTCGTGACTCCTTCCTACATCTCGCGGATGACCGGAAATCACCCAACTTCTACTGAACTAAGCAGGGCTAAGCACTGACACGTGCCTAACCTAATATAGGATTAAGTATGATATCTGGACAAGGACAGGTATAATGCAACAAGTGTTTTCATATAACTCCTATAACTTAATGCAGTAAACAATTAAAAGTACTCAAGATTAATTTATAAAACAGTAGGTTCAGCATGCACCGGGGCTTGCCTTTCAGAAAAGTTGAAGGCCGGTGGTCAGGGCACTCCGGCAAGTCTTCAGCGGCGTCTCCTTCGCCTGTTGGATCCTCGGGCTCCTGCTGCTCCTGGTTCTCCTCCGGAATTACAGGCTCGAATTCGAGAAGAGTTACCCCCTCCGGTGCACCTATTGCATGAATGCACAATAAATATAATGGATGCATAAATGGGTGCAACATGCTCGGAATGAAATGCATTTTAGAAATAAAATACTCTATTCAAGTTATTTTATTAGTACGTGCAAATCACTTCTCCAGTAGAGAAGTACTCACCTAATCTACTTAACCTAAGATAAAGCTGCTCATCCTCAGTTAAGGCCCTAACACCTAACAATTACAAAAGTAGCATGTCTTAGGATATCTCACCATATCAATCAGCAAAACACCACAGTAAGCATTCTGGACAGTAGCCACTTGTTTTTATCACAACTGGAGATTTACAATTCCAAAAGATATGATCTAAGACAATCTGGAAAGCCTAAGAAATGCACTACAATTCATTTTCAGACCTCAACTCCAAACTCCTAAGTTTTCCATGTCAAACTTCATAAGTTCCAGAATCTGTCCTCTCAAAACAGAGAGTAGCAGATTTTGAACTGCCACTTTAAACAATAGTAACTCTCAAACTACTAAGCCAAATGCTTCCAAATTTTGATACAAGCTAGTTCATCAAGTTTACTCCAACTTTGGTATTTACAAGTTTTCCAGCAACTAATTTTATCAAAGCCAAATTTAGAATTACTACTAGCTGTCCAGAAAACCTAAAATTACAAAGGTTAAATATTTATTGATGTGACCAACATTCTCTAAGACCAAACTAATACTACTACAAGTTCACAAATGTCACAAAAACACCAGAAAGTAAGGTGTGCCCACCTAGAATATTTATTTATACTCATTTCTTATTTTACTTAATTAATTAGGTGGAATTTTAAACATATATGTAAACTGCTCTCAAAATTCTACAAAAATTACAGAGGACTCTTTGACCCAAAAAGAGACTACTGTAAAAATTTGAACTAAATTTATTCACAGAAACTCCCTACACAAAATTCACAAGCTAATAAGGCTGATTTTTGCATAAATAGGAAACCCTATTGAAAAGTGTCAAACAACAGATTTCATATTTTTCTTAGACACTTTAAGATACCAAGACATTCTCCAAAAATTTATAAGAATATTGCATATGTAGAAAAATTACTAAAATTCCTTTAAGCATTTCCTAAAATAACAAGATAGCATTATAACTTGAAAAGTACTTAAGCACTGATGCCCAAATTTTTACCAGAGCTAGGGCTAGCATAGAGTAACCTACCCACCAAATTTTATGATTTATGGAACACTACAGCTCAAGTTATAAATTTAACAATTTTGCATGCATTCCAAAACACATTTAAAGGATCTATTAAATTCTCCTAGAAATTAAACATCACATTCCAGATTTATATTTTTCTAAAATACTACACATCATGTAGACCCTAACAAAATTTATCTCATGATTTTTGGATCATTAAAATCCTAGATCTATATTTTTCCAACTTGTACAAAAATCAGTGACAAAATAATAAAAATGAATTTCATTTCGGATGAACTGGGCCGGCCCGGAAAACTCGGCCCACACTCGCGCGCGCGCGGCCCGCTCAGCGCTCCCGCCCGCGCGCGACACTGACGGGCGGGCCCCTGCGGTCAGTGACCGGAGACAGGGGAGCGGCAGCCGTGAGCTCCGGCGAGCCCAAGCTCGTCGGAGGGAAGCTCGCTCGGAAAATCGAGCCCACCCACACGTTCCCCGTTCCGTAACGCTTCGATTCATGCTAGTGGAAGAGCTTAGGTTAGAGCGGGAGGGCTCGCCGTCGTGAGCGGCGGCCGGTGAGGGTCGGTTGAGGGTATGCCGTTGCCGGTGAGGCCGCACGGCCATATCTAAGCTCGGTACGAGCTACACTACGCCCGGACGAATCTATTGAGGTAGAAAGGAGGTTTGGAAGAGGTCCTAACTACCCTGGCCACGGAGTGCCGTGACGCGGTGCGGTGAGCGCGACGACGGTGGTCGTCGTGTTCCGCTCCGACGAGGTCGCATCCCACTGTAAGGTCATGCCTAGAGCTAGAGGAAGGCCTACACTATTCCGAACGCTGACCACAGAGAGAGGAGGGTGAAAGAGGATGTCGGTGGTGAGCTCGCAATGGCGGCGGCCATGGCGGAGCTCCGCACCGCCGAGGTTTGATTGGTTGATTTGCCCTCTACCTTGACCCAACGGCTGACCCAATGTGCGGAGGTTGTAGAGTATGGGCAGGCGGTGCTGTTCATGAGCTCTCGGGTGTGGTGGCGCGGTGGTTGGCGCAACCGAAGGCGGCGGAGCCGGCTGTGGGGGCGGAGGACGCTCGGTCGCCTTACCGGTGAGCTGGGGAAGGAGGGCGATGGAAATGGAGGGGGAAGCGGGTCATCCTGGTCTTCATGCTGAGCTCGCAGGCGACGTGGGGCATCGGCAGAACACGCGCGCCACGCGGCCACCGGGCTCTGCCCGAGCGCCACGACGCGGTCGGCCGTCCGACTGAACGGCGACACCGTTGACTGAATGGAGGCCATCATCGTTCGACTGACAGCGCAATTTCAACGGTGATTATCTTCGAAAACAGCTCGAGTTAGCCGAAGGTGATAACATCAAATTTGTAGAGCTTCGTGAGGGCTACAACTTTGCTAATTGGCTCAAGAACAGATTCGGCTTGGATTTGAAACTACATATCCCCAAAATGGTGCCCTTTGAAACTGAAACGTAGTTTCAGTCATTAAACCGATTGAAACCCTATTTTCTAGACACCATATCTCCTAAACTATTGAGAACCAGGTGATGGTGATATTGACAATGTTGTAGAGCTATGTGTGGACAACAACTTTGTCAATTGGCTCAAAGGCTGGTTTGGCCTGGTTTGTGAGTTACAAGTTGCTAAAGTGAGGTACAGTGAAACTGAAAAGTCCAATTTCCAGACTTAGAATTTTTCTAAGTGTTGATCACCACTCAAGCTGACTTGTGGGCCATTTTTGAGCATGCTCTGGTCATTTTCATGAGATGGCCATATTAGAACTTTTGTTCCTCATGAAATTCTCTACAACTTTACTTAAGGTTGCTTCTCCATGCAAGATTTCTAAGCTGGACTTTTTAACTGGTCAAACTAGAGCCTTCTAGGGTCAAATGGTGGTCAACTTCTCTTGGAGGGCAAATTTGTAATTTTGGTCAACATGAAACTTGTTCCAAATGTTACCCTAAGTATAACTAAGGTGTTGTAGGTCATGATTGGCTACCTTACCTTTTTGTTACACCAACTATCAAATACTTCATGAAATAAATCAAACAAACCCTAGAATAATCACATGTGTTGCATCACATAAAATAACAAACATGAATGATGCATGCTTATGTTTATGCAATGCAAATGCAATGCAATTATGGAGCTAAACACTTGAGGTGTTACACCTATGACTCGACTACTTCAGAAGGATAGGAAGTTTGATTGGACTCCGGAGTGTGAACAAGCTTTCTGCACGCTACGGACTTTGTTAACGTCAGCTCCAGTATTAGCGCAACCTGACATTGAGAAACCGTTTGATGTGTATTGTGATGCATCGGGTACTGGTTTAGGTGGCGTACTTATGCAAGGAGGCCGAGTTATTGCGTATGCTTCGCGTCAGTTAAGAAAACATGAAGTTAACTATCCGACTCATGACTTGGAGTTAGCTGCTGTCGTCCATGCTCTAAAAATCTGGAGACACTATTTGCTTAGAAATATATGCAATATTTATACAGATCATAAGAGTCTTAAGTACATATTTACTCAACCTGAGTTAAATATGCGCCAGAGAAGGTGGTTAGAGTTGATCAAGGATTATAACCTCCAGGTGCATTACCATCCGGGTAAAGCAAATGTGGTTGCCGATGCCTTGAGTAGAAAATCTCATTGCAACTCTCTGATAGAAGAAGATTTTCATTTGTCTCATCTCTTACATCCGATTGTAATCCATCATATCACGGTAGATTGTTCTTTGAGAAGTAGAATCATTGAGTTACAAAAGAATGATACTGGTGTATTTCACATCAAGAGAAAGATGAAAGAGCAAGAAACTAAGCACTTTCGAGTGGATGACAAAGGAATTGTCTGGTTCAAAGATAGACTCGTTGTGCCAAAAGATAAAGAGCTCAGAAATCAAATCTTATCTGAAGCCCATTCTTCTAAGTTGTCCATCCATCCTGGTAGTAGTAAGATGTATCAGGACCTCAAGCCGAACTATTGGTGGACCAAGATGAAGAAGGAAATTGCAGCCTATGTCGCTAAGTGTGATAATTGTTGTAGAGTTAAGGCCATTCACATGAAGCCTGGTTTACTCCAGCCTTTGTCTGTTCCAGGTTGGAAGTGGGACGACATTGTTATGGACTTTATTGTCGGATTACCAACCACCCAAAAAGGTTTTGATTCTATTTGGGTTATAGTTGATCGTTTGACAAAATCTGCTCATTTTATCCCTGTGAAGAGTAACTATCACCTACACCAATATGCTGACATTTACTTCCAAGAAGTCGTACGTCTTCATGGAGTGCCTGGGTCTATTGTCTCTGACAGAGGACCACAGTTTACTGCCCGTTTTTGGGAGCGCCTACATCAGAATCTTGGAACTAATTTGGTCCGTAGTTCTGCTTATCATCCACAGACGTCGGGGCAGGCTGAGCGTGTGAATCAGATTCTTGAAGACATGCTTAGAGCTTGCATCATCTCTTGTAATGACTCCTGGGAGAAATGGTTGCCTCTCGCTGAATTCTCTTACAACAACAGTTATCAAGAGAGTATCCAAATGGCTCCTTTTGAAGCTTTATATGGTCGCAAGTGTAGAACTCCTTTGAACTGGGTGGAACCAGGAGAAAGAAGATTTTATGGTATTGACTTTGTAAAAGAAGCCGAGGAGCAAGTTCGTGCTATACAGAAAAATATAGCAGCTGCTCAAGCTAGACAAAAGAGCTACGCAGATAAGAGGAGAAAACCTATTGAGTTTGAAGTAGGTGACCATGTCTATCTGAAGGTGTCCCCTATGAGAGGAGTAAAACGTTTTGGGATCAAAAGAAAGCTTGAGCCTCGATATGTTGGACCTTATCGGATTATTGAGAAAAGTGGAAGAGTAGCCTATAAGCTCAATCTACCTCGTGAAATGGGAGCTATTTTTTCAGTCTTCCATGTTTCTCGATTAAAGAAATGTCTTCGTCTTCCCGAAGAAAGAGTAGATGTGAGACGCATCAAGTTGAAATCCGATCTTTCTTATGAGGAGAAACCGGTATATGTTCTGGATACTCTGGAAAGGGTGACTCGAAATCGAGTAGTCAAATTATACAAGGTGGTTTGGAGTAATCACGGTGAACGTGATGCAACTTGGGAAAAAGAGGATTATTTAAAGGACAACTATTCCGCTTTCTATGAAAAATGGTACAACTTTCAAATCTCGGGACGAGATTTTTATAAGGGGGGAGGGCTGTAACACCTTGGTGTTAGTTAGCCTCATAATGCATTCATAATGCATGATCATGGCATGAAATTACCATAAGCATCATCATTTCATGTGCATTGTCATTGAAACATAAGTATGCAACATACTCAATTGTGCTTGTTTCATAATTTGTGTTTATGAAAAATGGTTAGTGCAACATGTGTTTTCCATACCTTGAAACATATCAATAATGTTAGTGTAACATGACAAGCTTAAGTCTTGTAACAAGGTCATGAAGCATGTGAAGCTTGGGCTTGCAACATTTGAGCAATTTGAGTGTTTGTTGTTTCATTACATGTGATACTTAGAAGTTGGTGTAGCCCTTGTGTAGAGTGGTCAATTAGTGTCTAATACACCTTAACTACACTTAGGGTGATTGATGGAACCCTGTTCATGTGGACCAAAGTGACTAATTTGCCCTCTAAGGGGAGGTTTGACTTGGGGTGACCTATAGAGTGCCTCTGTTTGACTGATTAGAAAGTCCAACCTAAAGACCTTGCATGGATGTGCACCCTTTACCAAAGTTGTAGGAAATTTATCAAGGAACAAAAGTCTCAATATAAACCATCTCATGAAAATGGCTAGAACATCCTCAAACAGGGCCCACAAGTCAGGTTTCCATGTTGTTTCAATACTTAGAAAAATATTCTAAGTCTGGGTGCATTTCAGTTTCAAGGTGCCTCCCTTTGGGACCTTTTATCTTCCAATTCAGACCGAACTAGCTCAAGTCCATATTGACACAATTGGAGATCTCATGTAGGTCTACAAGTTTGCTAATGTAACCTGTCGCTAAATCGAGCGGGTTTAGGAATTGTTAGGGGGCAAAGTTGGGCTGTCAGTCGGCTAGGGGAACCCTGATGGCCATCTCGGCCTGGGTTTGATGGCCGACAGCGCCAGGTCGCGCTCGCCACTTGGCAAGCCGTTCACCGGCGCGTGTCAACCGGCCGGGCCACGGTGTTCTACATGGTCGCCACGACGCCCTGGAAGCATCCCCTCCCGCTCGCCTTCGTGCTCCTTTTCTCATCTCCGCTCTCGGGCACGCGCATGGCCACCGCGGCAAGCCACTGACCCGCACGCCACCACCGCGCCTCCATCTTCCAATCCACCTCGCCCACAACCGCGCCACCCACTTCTCTTCACCCGGTGCACATTTTCGGAGCGCGTGACCGCAAGGTGAGCAGGATTCGACCGTCGCCACCGCTGTCACCGCGACCGGAACGCCGCCGTGCTCTCGGTCCACCGTGGCCGGCGCTCTGTAGAGCTTGGCATGGGCCGGCACCTCTCGTTTCTCGTTGCCTACATCACGTCGAAGGTGTAGCCGCCCTTAGTTGCCGTGCGAGAGTCTTTCCGTCGGTCGTCGCCGTCGGCCCAGCACCGATGTCCGCCATCGCCGTCGGCAACCACGCCCTGGTGCAGTAGAGGTTGGGGAGAGGGTAGGTCTAGGTGCAGGGTGACGTGGAGAGTACGTAGGAGCGCTTGGTTCCACCGGAGGAGCCGTTGGCGGCGAGGAATCCCTCGCCGGAGCTCCTCCCCTGCTCCCTGTGTGTATGACGGGCGGGCCCCGTCTGTCAGCGCGGGGTCTTCCCTGTGTTGTTTGGCGTGGGCCGCGCGTGGCTTAGGCGGGCCGAGCCACGTTGCCAGGCCGCGCTGGCGCGTATGCGGGCGCGCGCGTCGCGGGCCGCAGTGGTGGTCTGGGCCGGCCCGAAGTAGAGTAGGGTTCTTGTTTTTAATTTTATTTATTTGATCCTTGTGCAAATTTCAAAAATAGATATCTCCTGTTCTAGAGGTCTAAATCAGGTGCTTTAAATTTTGGTGTGCTCTACCTAATGTCTAGTTTATTATAAAAATATAATATGTGCCATGTTTTGTGATGAATTAAATAGTTATTATTTATCTCTTTTATTCCTGAAGAAAAAGAAAAAAATGATATCTCTTTCTGTGAAGCCCCAAATGACATGAAATTTTTATAGTGAACTTCTCATACCATGAATAGCTTATGGTTAAATTTTCATGCAATTTGGATGTAGTTTGGTGGAGTTATGTAATTATCTTGTTTTGCTTGAATGGATCTTGTGTGAATATTCATAATTTTTCTATAGATCCAGTAAGGGTGAAACTTGGTGAGTGTTGTTCCTATGTTAGAAAGATGTTAGGAAAAATATGAAATCTGTTGTTTGATACTTTTCAATAGGGTTTTCTATTTATGCTAGAACTAGACCTACCATCTGTTAGTTTTGATATCTCCTTATCTGCTTGTCAAAATGAAGTGAAATTTTTATGATAGCCTATGTGAAGCATTAGGTGACTACTGTAATTTTTGTAGATTTTTATATATAGTTTTACTGTATGTTTCTTTAATCACCTAATTAACTAAATAAATTATAAAAGAATATTAAATAATTTATTAGAAGTTGGCACTATACTTTCTGATGTTCCTTTGGTATGCACAACAAGTTGGTAAACTTGGTTTGGTCCAATTGTGCTTTTGAATCATCTTTAATTATTTAAATTAGTGATTCTGCCATTTCTGGACAGAATTGCTAGTTCAGAGAATTAACCTATGATAATGATGTTTTCATGCTTGGTGATCTATAGCAAAGTTGTTGAGAATTTTATGAACTAGTTGCTGGTAAATTTTGGTAGCATTTGGACTTATAGTTTAGAAATGACAGCTGTTCCAAGCTGGGTTCAGTTTTAGAAGTGCTCTCTGTCTTTTAGAACAGATTCTGTATGTATGCTATTTTAACTTGGTAAATGATGAAATCATGCTTAGATGTTCATAAATGAAATGTAGACAATTTCATAAGCTTTCCAGAATGTCCTCTTTCAGGTCATTTGGATTGGTAGAACTCCAGTTGTGAGTTTTCTTAACTACTGTTGATAATATGTTGTAAATACTAAATTTCTGGAATCTTGTTATGTGTGTGTTTAGTCTTAACCTTGTGGCACTTAGTGGTTTCTTAGAGGAACGTGTTAATACCGGAGAGGAAATTTGCACCTAAGCTTGAAGTGATTCGAATAGAGCACCACATAACTTGGTTTCGTGCTTACAACGTTGCAATGTCATTGCATTCGTCTTCACATCATTCATGCACGTCCATAAATCATCATGTCATTTTTGGATGCATACATGAAATTCATTGGATGCATATACATGCAATAGGTGTGCCGAGAATCGTGTTACAAGCGAAGCTCCGCTAGGCGTGGAACCCGAAGTTGAAGTCCGTTCGGGAGCCGGAGGTCCAGTCCGACGAAGCCGGAGAAGGCGTGGAAATCGTTCTTGAAGCCGAACCTCGATCTCTCTTTTTTCGGTTAAGGCAAGCCCCGGAGCATTATAAGCCTCCTAGTTTTAAAGCAATTATCTTTATATACATGTTATATGTATTGTTGCATCACGTGATAGGAGTTGGTTGAAAACCCTTGCTGCATTGATAACACTCCTTGTCCAGCAATTCGAACCTTGAATCCTAAGTAGACAGGATCATATCTATGCTTAGCCCTGCTAAATTAGACCGGTAGAAGTCGGGTGATTTCCTGTCACCTGCGAGATATAGGGCTTGATCAGGTCACGGTTGGCTATATTTGCTATCGTGAAAGTGAACCATGTGTAATAAAATGAAATGAGACCGGACGGGATGATGATAGTGAAACAGCAAGGCATGGAGGCCTTGGGTGTGGATCTATCTCCGTCTGTGTCGATTAAGGATCGAGACCTGGAGCCTTCTATGTCATTTTGAACGCATGCCTGACATTTAGTTGGCCGGCCTGAGGTTGCCGACCGCGAAGCCTAGTAGCTCAACTCAGGCTGCGAAGTCGAAAAGTGAAAGTCGCCTCGGAAGGGAGCCAGAGGGTCCAAGGGCAGGTGAGTTAAAAGTCCTGAGCTTCCTGGCCACTGGTATCCCCGAGAACGCGGCGCTGTTCGGGCCCACCCTGAGTTGTACCAAAGGTTATCTACGGCTGCCTTTAGCGGGGTTTGCCAGGTGAGTGTCAGGAATACCCCCCTCAGCTGAGTTGGAATCGATTCGAGTCGCCGTCTCTCCCGGATAGTGAGAAACTTGACTGGTTATCTCCAGCGTAGATACACTAATTATCAATGATGGTTCGGAATTGATGATAATGATGATGATGGCCTTATTATACCTACTATGGTTAATATTGTTTGCTCCTAATAAAGTGATTGCTCTAGTACATGTGCTAATCTAGATGACAGATTAATGATTATTAACTTGATGCTTAAGCATTAATGATTACTGATTTGTAATAAGCTTTTCTGCAAATGAGTCAAGCTAGCCCACTTTATAAAGCCTTGCATAATCCTTGGTGTCACCGTTGTTTCTGGTTTTTGACGGGTAAGTCTAGTTGAGTACCTTCTCGTACTCAGGGTTTATTCCCACCTGTTGCAGGTAGCAGATTCGTACTTGTTGCTGCAAGTATGGTCTTCGCCATGTGGGCGTGAAGACTAGACCATATGGGCATGGTCTCTGTAGTATCTCTTCTGGTATGCTTTTGCAGGATGTGACTATGTACTGGCAGTATTTGACTTAAAATGATTTCAGAAATTATGTTGCTTCCACTAATCTTTATTTTAGTTTTGTAATAAAATTATTTGTACTCCGATGTATGAGAGCTATTTACGAACTGTTTGTAACAAGTGTTGTGTTATGTTGAATCACTACGATCTGGTTGCTCTCGGTTTGGTTTGAAATCCCTCGTAGTTTCATGGACTACCGGAGTTATATGGGCTCAAGTTTGAGAATTTGATCGTTTCGGCGATTGTTTTTGAACTTGTGCTCTTATAATTTGGATGGTTCCGTTACAGGGACGAGGGGGCAAGGGCGGGCGGTGCGCGGCATCGGCACCGGCTGCGGGAGGAGCGTCGAGGTCGGCCGGCATCGTGGCTGCAGCAGAGCAGCGGGAGGAGCAGGAGGAGAAAGCAGGAGGGAGTGGAGAGATAGTGGGGAGGGAGGGAGATAAAAAAAGAGAAGAAATCTGATGTGTGGATCCTACATTTATATAGAGGATGATATAGAGTATGGATAAGTGCGAAAAAAGTAATATAAAGAATGAAATCTCGATGACCTAAACAGAATATTCCTTTTAAAGCGGACAGCCTAATCCAGCGCGGCCAAATGACGTGACGACCCAACGAAACAACCGGGCTCCGAAAAGGATTGCGGAAGTGCGAAACCCAACAGCAAGGAGAAGGTGAGGGAAAAAAAAAAGAAAAGGAGAATCGAAAAGGCAAAAGGCGAGCCCTCTCGACCCGCGATCCCCGCGCACCGGCCGCCGGCGATCGCCGCCGCCGCGGATGCGATGCGCTCCCCCTCCGGCGGCGGCAGCGTGGTGGCCCGCGCACGTTCGTGACGGGCCTTCCGCCACGCGCCCCGGTTCCTGTGGCTCCGAGTCCGAGCTCCCTCCCCGCGCCCGCGCCATCGCCGCGGGGCGGAGCGGATTCACCAACATGTGGCTTTTCTGGCGCACTAGGAACCGCTTCTCCCTTGAGGAGCTCCGGTGAGTCACGTACCCCTTGCGCAGCCCTCCCTGGCTCGACGGCCGACGTGGTCGAATTAGGTCACAGGATGGAGCCGCCCGTAGATCCGCGCGGTTGCTCGTCCGGATTTTTTTTCCTCAAAGAACATGAGCAAAAGTCGCCTAGCGACTATGAAACCCCAGAGATAAGATTAAGTGTATTTCACTAGTAATTTTCCATTCAATACAAATGGAAGAGGATCTTCTTACCGAAAGAAAGAAGTTGATAAGTGACCACACGTCCATGCTATCACTCAAAACTCTTTTGCTTCATGAGTGTAGTAGTGGTAGGGAGTTAAAGTGTTGCAGTAGCTACCAGTTTGATTTCTTCAATTAACAAATATTTATTCTGAAATGTGTCTCCTGTGTACAAAAACAAATTGAGGCCAAGGGATTATATAAAAACTAAACACATATGAAGTGTACATGATGTAACTGTGTACTTTTCATCTGCAATAATCTTTAGCTGGGCATAAAAAAATCTGGCTTTATTATGCCCATTTTATTATTAATCAGCAACAGCAGTCTGTACATAGCACATAAACTCAAATATTTCTGCTAGCTAATACCCTTTTATGAGCTTATTAGAACAAAAAATTAATCTTGGTTTTGTATATTCTTCTTATCTTTTGGTTTGTGTATTTGATTGCGTATTTTGTCAGTGTTGAAATTGTTTGTTGAAGAAGACAATCCACTGCCAAAAATATCAAAATAGATCCTATGTTGCTATGGTCAATTTCAATTTTTCAGAAACTAAGATCCCATTACCTTTCTACTCTTCCCTCCTCAATGTGATTGATGTTAAAAAGTTCTTGCAATTTTATTCTGTATTCATGTTATGTGCTAGAATTTCAAATTCTTCATCATGATCATAATTGTTTCATATTTTGTCATAAGTCAGATCTTTTTCTTCAGGTATCTAACAGACCATCTACAAAAGGTTCATGTTGTCAATGAAGCTAACAAGGCAGGTCTAGCTGGCCATCCTAAAATTTTTGAATTCATTTAGACTTCACAGTTGTTCCATTGATGCTGATGTTTGTCATATAGGATTTCGTGATTGAAGCATTGAGATCAATTGCGGAACTTATGATATATGGTGACCAGCATGATCCTTCGTTTTTTGAGTAAGTGTTGAACAATCAAGTGTTGCAGGAAATTTACTCTGGTTCTATTTATTTATTGTTTTCTCTTTCAGATATTTTATGGAGAAACAGATCATGGGTGAATTCGCTCGTATCCTAAGGATCTCTAAGCTGTCAAGAGTGTCACTCCAACTGCTACAGACAATGGGTATCATGATCCAAAATCTGAGAAATGAACATTCAATTTGTATGTTCTCCTACTTTGCAGCATCCACTCAGTTTTTGCAATCCAGATAGTTGAAAGGCCTAATATGCAAGTGTTTATGTTTTCTGCAGATTACATTTTTAGCAATGAGCACATCAACGTCTTGATTACATACCCATTTGACTTTCGAATTGATGAGATGTTATCGTACTACATATCTTTTCTGCGGTTCGTAATACCTGCCTATATAACTTTAGTTTTAGTACTGACCATTATATGTATCGGCTTACCTGGTACCATTTTGTGAAGGGCGATAAGTGGGAAGTTGAACAAGAATACAATTTCTTTGCTCGTGAAGACGAAAAATGTATATATCTGAACTTCTGGAAGACAGATACTCTAGCCTTGTTCCTTGCTTCTTTTGTTTGGACTGCTAAGTATATTCTATTCTGTTCCCTTTCATACTTCTTGGTTTGTTTTATGTGTCCAATAAGTGTAGCACAACACTTTTTCTGTATCCAACCAACAATTGTGACTCCTCAGATGTAATGTGGCTTCACTGAGTGGACTGCAAAAAAAAAAAAATTGTTGCCATGTTATTGAGATCAGCAGCAGCATTTTATCACTTTAAGGACAAATATGCCCAAATAAGAACCATGGCACTACCGTGGTTAAGTTTGGGATACGAGTGTGCTGTGGGCAATGTTTAGGGATCTGGTTCTTGCCCTGTTTTGCTAGGGGTGTGCCACCCATATTGTTGTTACCCAGTTTTGCTAGGGGTGTGCCACCCATATTGTGCTTACCCTGTTTTGCTAGGGGTGTGCCACCCATATTGTGCTTACCCTGTTTTGCTAGGGGTGTGCCACCCATATTGAAATATAGGCATATTCTGAAGATAGTTATTTGCTTGTCTCACGCAGCTACTCTAATCACATCATTCATTTGTTTGCCCATTAAAAGTTTGGACTAGTTGAGCTTTAGAGGTTTGTTGTGCATCGCAGATCTCTTGTTTACTAGCTTCCTCTCATCCCCTTTGTTCTATACAGGATGAGGTCACTTCCTTTCCTCTTTATGTTGAGGCCTTAAAGTTTGCTTTTCACGAGGATAGCATGATTCGAGTTGCTATACGTACCTTGACACTCAATGTCTATCATGGTAAGTTGGTAAGCCCTTGGTGTCCATTATGAATGCTTGTGTCCTGTATCCACTTTTGCTTATTGGGCAATTCTTTGTTTTCAGTTGGAGATGAATCTGTTAACAGATTCGTTTCCCGTGTGCCTCTATCAAATTATTTTTCAGACATGGTTCAGCATTTTCAGAAGCAGTGCATTGACTTGGATAAGTTGGTTGCACGCTCCTCACGGTAACTTAGTGACATCACTAGAATGGGTTTTTTGTGTTAAATTTATATTCCTTATGCTGGATTATTTATTTTATTACAGAAATGCGAATTCTTCTTTGCCAATGTCTTCTGTTGAAGATGCAATTGTGCAAATTGAAGACACACTGTATTATTTCAGTGATGTTATGTCTTCTGGTATTCCTGATCTTGAAAGGTTCATCACTGAAAATATCTTGCAAGTTCTGGTATTTCGGTTCTTACTCCCGTCATTGCAGAGGCAGAGCACAGTAAGTGCTGAGAAACATTTTACATATTATCTCATCTACTTCTGCGTTGGTTTCTTATTTCTTATATTTTATTATAATTTTTTTCTTTAGGATTTGGACTTAAGGGTCACTACATCCATGTATCTGCTTTGTTGTATACTACACATTTTTAAGAATAAGGATATGGCAAGTAGTGTAGCTGCTGCCCTTTTTCATCAACCTGATGGCCCTCATGATAGGAAGCAAGGGACGCCTAATGGGTATACATCTGAGCATGATAATTGCAAATTTGAGAATCATTGCACTACTGCCTCTGCTGTCGAGCAATCAAATGAGGATGAACCAAATTCTCTGTCTTCTGTTAGTTGGAAACGCTTGCCCGACAATTCACCGCCAAGTGATTGCTGCCAAGGCAACACACCAAGGTATGTTACTGTAGCTGAAAAGGTGCTTCCATTATGCAAGTTTGTCCTATTCATACTTTATTTGTTCCATGATAGAGGATAAATGCCATATGTAAGATAACAAAATGCATGCTTTTATAGGACTGGGCATTCGGTTTTTTTAGGTTTTGTTTCGAGTGCTGCAGTTACATTTTTGAGTGCTGCAATATTCTAATGGCATGCCTTATGCCTTACTAATAATGCTGCAAAGTGAAAATGTCTACTTAAGCCCTATTTCAAAGAGCTCCAGCTCTCACCTTTACATAAGATCTGGAGTTTGTATGCTAAAAGCCTAACATAAAGTGGTTTAGATCTCCAAAATGTAAAGAAAGTGAACCACCTAAAGATTTTGTTGTACCCCCAGTTCCAGCTCCATGAGTTATTGGAGATATGAATTCCCAGTTTCAAGAACTCGTGGAGCTGGAGCTCTGTCAAACTGGGCTTTATGATCTATGGGCACACACAGCTGTGCCTCAGCTCCCTAGGCATGCTCAGCAGTTTTCCATGTTGGTCCCTAAACTTTGAAATCAAATTTATTTTGGCAGACCCCTTAATTTGAACATTGTGCCGTGTAATTCAGGACATTTCTCATGATTATGTGCTTTGATGATTTGGTATATGGCATAATGGTGTCATGTTAAGCTCATGTTTGTTGGAAGTAACTATAATAAGAGCTATAAAGAACTCATCTGTGCCTTACTGTGCAGTTGTCTTTTACATATTTATTTGTTTTTATATGTAAATTGTGTCCTTGAACCCACTTGTAGTTGTAAGTTTTGGGACCTATGTTTCATTAGATCTGGTTTGTTGGGCATCTGTGTGACAGACAAGGGATTGTGCTCCCTGGTCCCTGAAACATTTTGGTTGCTGTCCCCAACCTGAATTTCAAATGACTAATTTGCACTTTGATACCCTATCAAAACCTGATAGAGCTCTGAATTCATGAAACTGTTTTCGAGAAAAATGGCAAATCCACTAGTTTAAATATTTATAGATATGTTGTCTGTCTAAATTTAGTAAGTTGACTAGAAAAATTCCAGAATGTCCCCCTTTTGAGAAGAAGAAACAGTACTGTTGTTGATAATATAACAGATAACAATATCTACCTTTCTCTGTGGGCTTACATTTTTTTTTAAAATGGTTTAAATCTGCATACTATTAATATTCTTTTTCCTTAATGGGACAATCTTGAATTTATTACTCTAAATGCTACAAAATTACAAGATTCTGTGAACAAACGACCACTTAAACGATGGCATCAACTACTATTACACAACTAGAATAAAGCTGAAACCAGACTGAGAGCACCCAGGGCTCCAGATCTGGCCAGTACAAGAACTACAAACTTCGCACAAAGCAATACAACTACATCAAAGCAAGCTCCATTCCTAAAAAGTAGCAATGACTCTAAAGAATTTCCTCCAATGATACATCTAAATAGTATGTTCCTCATCACAACTAGCATACTATTTAGATATTGGAGTATTGCTTTCCGCAGTTCACATATCAGATTATTGTATACATGCGTGTTGACTCCTGCAATTTCAGGGAACACTTGCTGTCCTATATCACAGAAGGAGATGATTCACAAGCTTTGGGTTCATTGTGCTTATTCGCTACATTATTGCAGACGAAAGGTGTGCTTGACATTTTCTCATATGCTTATGCTTTTCACTGTGTCTTTCCCAGAAAATAATTGTAAGTAATTTTTGGTTTTATAGAACTTGATGAATCAATGCTGGATGCACTTGGAATCCTCCCTCAAAGAAAGCAGCATAAGAAACTTCTATTAGTAAGTATACTGTCACCTTCCCACTTGGAGAGAAAAAACAGTTCTTTTACTTGTTTTCGTACTCTAGTGTGGTCAGTTGTAGAATGCACCCATGTTTTCCTCAACATTAGTCGACTTTGTTGTTAGCATCCTAAAATTCTGACACCTTGTTTGTAGATGTCTATGTGATGGTTATTGTGCTATATTTTTCTTATTTTTTTAGTAGCTACAGTTTGTTCTATACCATGTGCAGGGTTTCTCTTCCCATTAAAAATCACGTAAGGCGGCTAGTATAATGTTTTATGGGTAGTCATGGTTGGCGTTAATGTGTTGAAGTATAAAGTGGATTGCCCAACCCTTCCCAAAGGCTTAAGCGTTTGGGTTCATCTGGTTGGTGCATGAAACCTTCCATGGTATCAAAGCCAGAGGTCTCGAGTTCGAGTCCTGGCAGAGGTGTCATTTAAGTCCTCCGCTCCTTTATTTCCACGTTTATGCCTTATCTGTGGCTGCACTTGAGTGGGAGTGTTGAAGTATAAAGTGGACTGCCCACCTCTTCCCAAAGGCTTAAGCTTTGGGTTCATCTGGTTGGTGCATGAAACCTTACAAAACGAACAAGATTTGGCAGATTTATTGGCCCTTCATTGTTTTGCAGTCCCCTGTTCCTTTCCTTGGTTCTAGTTATGTCTTAATATTACGTCCTTTGTATTTGAAAACTTGATCGTGGTACTACATTTTACTTTGATTTTCTGACACCTGTCTTCTCTACCTGCAGCAAGCTTTAGTAGGTGAAGACCTTGCTGAAAGACAATTATTTTTGCCAAGCAGCGGTCTAACTGATGACAGCATTTGTAGTGATTTTGATATTTATGTAAGGAAGCTTCAGGTACACTGCTGCTCTTTATCCCTACATTTTTTTTTCTCGAATACGCATATTATTTCATTAAATTAGAAGTACACACACATTATAATGAGCGTCTACTTTAAAATGAAAAGAACAATCTGGCTAGAAAAACATGCCAAGGAAAATAAGTATAGCCTATTCCCAATAATAGAATCTGGAGCTCCTTAGCTCTTGCCATGCACCACAAAGTTTCTTACTTGATCACCCTCATGACATTGTTTTATTCTGAAACAGCATCACTGAAACAGCGTTGTTGTGATGTTTCCAAAGCTCCCAGGCAACAAAGATAATTAGTGAATTTAAACCCTTGTCTTTGTTGTTTATCCACTTGCTTGAGAGAATGACTCGACAAAACTAGAAAAACTCCCAGCAGCATTAAAAGGAGAAATCCTCTCAAGTCCAGCCTGTTGGAGAACATTCAACCAAATTTGCTGAGACAACACAACATATAAGGATGTGCTGCATGGTCTCATCAGCTTGATTACAAAGAGGACAGCAAAGAGGATGAGGGAGACCTCTTTTCGCCAACCTATTGGCTGTCTAACATCGTTTAAGAACAGCCAACCATATGAAATATCCACAACATAGAGGAACCCACGATTTCCAAATTCTTTTCTATGGTGCAAACCTGATGTTGCCCACAAAGAAGGCCTTATAGGCAGATTTGCATGTGTATACGCCCAAACTAGACAGCTTCCAAATATGTTGATCCTTCACGTCATGTTGCAAGACCACATCCTCGACCAAATCCCAAATCAGTAGATATTCCTCAATGGCTTGTCTTGTACTGTCAAAGCTCTTTTTATATGAACCATCCAGCGATGATTATCGTAATACAATTTATTTAATACTTGCACCAGTTTCACGTGTCTTCAAACTCCTGTTTTGTACATCAACATGGTCTACAGCAGCATAATGCACATACTATGTTATGGGTGTTGGGCCTAGGATGGCCCAGCCTGGGCTGGTGTGAACAGTACCCTTGTTAAGAAAGGAATAAGGATTAGGAAAGAGATTAGGATGGCCCAGCCCGTGGTACTGTAGCGCGACCTATAGCACCCTTGTTAAGAAAGGAATAAGGATTAGGAAAGAGATTAGGTTAGATCAATTAGAGGGATTTGATCAGTTAGAGACAGGATTAGATTTGGGTCAATTAGTGATAGGATTGGATATGATTTGGTATTATTTGATTGGGCCTTCCTTAGGTGGCCAGGAGTCCTCTCTATAAAGGGAGGTGATCTACCAAGGAAAGGAATGAAGAAAGAACAAACAATCCAATTCCCCTAATTACTCTAGTCTCTCTAGTCTCCCTCCAAGCCGACTTTTCCCAGCTATCTTCCTGGCAATGGTTCTCCCTATCCCCAAATGAACCTTCATAACATACTAGTGGGAGAATTTTGAAAAGGTGCTTACTTTCTAAGACATCATAAAGAGAAAGGGGGTGTCTGGGTATCAAATGTTTCAGATTGGCTGTCTGGTAACACACGCTATTCATATAAGAAAAAAGGAATTTGACCACAAATCCCCTCTTATGTCTCACAAATTGGCATATCATGCCATATACTTGAATTTCTAGAAAGAGAACAGAATAAGCGCTTTGAGTTACCTACCAACTATTGCAGTCCTGGGTCTATGGTAAAACGTATCAAGTGCTCGAAGCCATTTAGCCGTCGGATGAAAAACAAATTAATGTGATTGTGGAAGTGGGATTCATTATCTTCTTGTACATTTGCACCTCAGCCCCTTAGCAATGCATAGAGCGCAATGTCTGTCACTCATCCATTACATTCTGTTATTAGATTCTGATCATATTGTAGCAGAAGATACACTCAGTCCGCATTTGTTTGAAGAAACTTCAAAATTAGAAGATAAATGGACTTTTGTTATATATAGACTTTGTATGGTGGTAGACTACCACAACTTTATTCAATTTCTCTTTGTTTTTGGAAATTCATATTTATTTTCTGAATAATAGGGATAAGTGAATCTGATGTGAACTGTGTGGTTGCACCACTCATCCATATTTTGCAAGCGAATATGAATATTCAAAATAGATCGAGTGGCATATAATTACAAATATCTACTCAATTCTGTACGTTAATGGTGGGATATTAGTGATATTTCCATAGTTTCGCTAGGCGCTAGGCAGATTCTAGGCGCTGACCCTTAGCCTAGCGCCTATGCGAGATTAATCGCGCCTAGGCGTTCCTAGGCGTTTTTCTAGGCGATGAATAATACATGTATAAATACTTAAAAGAAAAGAAAAAAAGGAGATGAGTGAGTATTCTTGAGCCAAACTCTTGAAGGCCCATTTCTGAGTGAGTATATTGATGCAATATTGAAGCTCATGAAAAGGGAGAAAGGGAAAAAGGCCCATTTGAAGGCCCAACTCTCCCTCAGACCCTCTCCCGCATCCTCTCTGCCTCTCTCGCATCTCTCCCTCTCCCGCACGCACCCGCCGCTGCCGCTGCCCGCGCCTGCGCCTGCCGCCGCCCGCGCCTGCGCCCGCCCCGCCCGCACAAGCCCGTGCGAGCGCCCGCCGCCGCCCGCAGCTCCTCCTCCCCCACCGGCGACCTCTGCCGGACGCTCCTCCACCCCCCCACCGGCGCCGCCGACGAGCTGCGCCCGCCTAGGGGTCCGCCTACCCCCCTAGGCCAGGCGACGGGCCTCGCCTCGCGATTAATCGCGCGGAATCGCGCCTAGGCGAGCGCCTAGCGGAACATTGTATATTTCAACCTCATACCATCACAGCTCATGGTTGTAATTTATTCATTCAACCTAAACAAAGATGTATCACATTAATTCTGAAGTTCTGTTCAACTATCTGGAGTTTCTGGAACTGCATTAATCTTTTTTTATTATAAATATGTGCACTGCTGTGATAAACTTTTGCTTGATGCAACTGTATGTGGAACATGTGACTTAGTTGAGTAAATTTAAGAGAACTACACATGGTCTGAATTAAAAATCACAGCTTCTGGAATACATCATAAACTATTTTGTCTGACGTGCGGGACTGAATGCTAATTGATGTCCAAGCTAATGGTGTAGGTTTGTGAAATTTAGATCAAGTATGGTTATCCAAAATTTACTCTAATTCGATTTCATATATGAAATACTGATAGCAGTTTTATTTAGTTTCTCACACTTGCTATCTTATTTTTTTATCGTTCTTTAGATTCTTAGTTTGTCAGGACATCCTTGATACAATGTTTTCAAATCGTCTGGTCGGACCTGGTCGACCTGGGACCGACCAGGACGATTAATCACGATTAATCGCGATTAATCGGACGACTTGTACAGGTCGACAGTACCCCTGATCGGTCACCTGAGACCGACCAGGACGATTAATCGCGATTAATCGGATGACTTGAAAACAATGCCTTGATATACTATTTTCCTCTCTACAGGATAAATATGGGCTGCAGTGTCACCATCCACGACAAATGACTTCCAAAGCTCACAGATATCAGGTTTATTTGTTGATCCTCACACAAATTACCTGTTTGGTTCCTTTATCTGTGGAGTACTGGAGTGTGTTTTCTTGAAATAATGATGGCATCCTTCATTTGTGTACTTTGAATCAGAAAATAACATTGCTTTTGTATCAATGCAGAAATAATCTTTATTGCTTTGCTTTCATTGAGAGCATGTGCATGTACCAAACACCTCTTGGCACCTTAATAAAGTGTATCCTAAGGTGTTGGATGTGATGTCTTCAAATTACTTCAACTTTTTGTCTAGGCTAATGTTACAGTGCATTGAGATTTTGTGTTACCACTGTGGGCATCTCTATGTTGGGCATCCCAGTAACTGATATAACTTGTCTTTTAATTCTTTTATTAGGATTATCTTGTAAGTTAGTTACCTAAAAAGGTTATTTTAAGTAGTTGTTTACAGCATTAGAATTTTTATCCATATCTGTGTCACAGATGCTGATCTCCTGGACTTAGTTAATAATATTGTATCTGCTCACTAGTTTTAGTTATAGTTCTTCGTTAATGTTTGGAGGGTGATTGTGACACATGCTATCAACTTTAAACTTACATTTAAAATATTGACCTTTTGCTTTATGAGCCTTTTTTTCTGAACACGTGATGCTTTATGATGTCGTGGGATGCTTACGTGTTTCTTTGCTATTTATACACCTTGATTGTTTGTAGGTGCTCGATGCTTTAGTCGACCTTTTCTGCAGATCAAAGGTTTCTGCAGATGTTCGTTTAGTTGGTGGCTGGCTTTTCCGGCAACTGCTGCCCCATGGAGAGGAAGAATTCACTGCTTTTCATCTAAGGCGACTAAAGGTACATTCATACTGCCTTATCATTCCTGTAATACTTATGCTGGGGTTTAGAGATATAATAACAGTCTGCTTCCTTGATTTCTTTCCCAGCAAAATGCAAGGGGAGAACTACGATTCTTTTCCTGTTTATTATTATCAAATTTCGCTGTGAGAACACTTTTCTTGGAATCAGTTCATATTGGTGCCTCAATAAAATACAGTAGAGTTTTAACTTTCTGTGGTCTCTATGTTATTGGTGCTGTAGTGACAATTCTTGCTTGTTTGCATTGAAGCAACATTGCCTCATCTCACTTATGTTTTTAAGCAGTTTTCTTTGAATGCCATGAGATGTGTCTGGAACCTGTCAGATAAAATTATATTAGAGATGGGTTTCCACATTGATATTTTCTCTTCGGTTTCTTGCAACCTAACTTTCTATCTTTCACTAGATGTTGCTTTTTCTGTTCAAAATTGCATATAAAGAAAACACTGTACTCCCTCCATTCCAAATTGTAAGTCGTTTCGTCTTTTCTAGGTACATAGCTTTTATTATACATCTAGATATATGCTATGTTTGGATATGTAGTAAAAACAATGTATCTAAAAACGCCAAAACGACTTACAATTTGGAAAGGAGTAGATGTGAAGTAAGCACTATATTTAAATTCCTAACTGGGCTTTAGGGCACTCCTAATGCAGAAACCAGCAATGTTCAAAAAAACACTAGACGTTAGGCGTGCGCTAGCCTATGGTTTAGGGTTTAGGAAGTTTAAACGTAGATTAAACGTTTTTTTTTTGTGATGCTGAGAGCAAAATCAGTAGTAATAACACAACTAGAAGTAATAACAGTGGCCATACCTCTTGCTGCACACTTGTTTTTGACATCAGTTCCTTTCCTCCTTGGTTTCTTGCATTCAACAGCAGCTAACAATCAAAGAGAGACAAGTTAATAATCTGAAAACAGAAAAATCAAATAATAGGTAAAGAGTAGAAACTCATCTATGAGGGGCAGCTCAATATTGTACATGACTACACGTACAGCCAAGCTTCCAAACAACAGGGCTACTGAGGCAGTACACATTCAATCTTAACCCTAAATCCCCAATCCAATTCATCAATTGAGTGATTGACATGCAGAAATCAAAATTACAGAGAATGAGCATGGGAAGATGGGGAGAGTATCGTGTCTGTGCGCCTTTGGGTTTGGTGAGTGCCGAGCACTGCGCCATGTGCCCTACCGGCTTGCCCCAGTGCCTCCTAAGGCCTAATTCCCTGCCTAGATGGTCCACGCAGGTGAGTAAGGACAGCCCAATATGCCACAAAAGCCCAGTTCCGTCCGTCTCTCCTTTCCTCGCCGCCGCTCCGTCTTCGACCTTTGGAAGCTCGGCAGTCTGCACTGCGACACTCAGCAGTCTGCACTCCAGTCTCTGGATGCCAGGTCCGCTCCTGCCGGAGGGGAGGTAGGGCGACCGCCTAACCTCGCCCTATGGGTGGGTCCGCCTATGGGAGAGACCGAGGGAGCACCTGGAGTGAAGCTATGGCGAGGACGGATGCGGGTGGTGAAGCAGGGCAAGGCTGTGCCAGCGACGACGCGAGAAGAAGTGAGGGGCTGCACCGGCGGCGGCGACCCCTGCGCCTGCGGCCTGCTACTCTAGATGTCGACGACCCTGCTCCTGCGATGGCTCCAGCTGGGGCTCCCCTTGCAACGGCGGCGAGGAGCGACGAGGGCACGAGGCAGGAGGCACCGCGGAAGCGGGAGGCGTGGCCTGGGCGAGCCGGCGAGAAATCCCGTGCCTCTCTCTGTTTTGGCAGAGCCACTCCTGCTCGGGCCCGCGAGCTCTTTCATGCATCCACCTGTCCGCGCTCCCGCTCTGTTTCTATGCGCCCGCCAGCGCGCGCGCCCTTTTTTTCCCGCGCTCCCGCCCGTGCGGCGCGCGCTTTCCCACCCGCCTAAACGTGTTTTCCATCCGTTCCGCGCCGATTAAATGCTGCCGCGCGTTTAGGCGAGCGCCTAGGTGCGCACAACAATTAATTGAGCGTTTACCCACTAAACGAGATGCTGGTCAAAGTTTAGCGTATAAACTCGTTTAAATGACGATTAATGATATTTTTTTTGAACATTGGAAACCAGCATGGTTTGTATCTCTATTAATTACCTTGCCAGGTAGACATTTTGCTGATGTGGCAAGTAATTTATTGAGGAGAGATTAAAAATCGAAGAAACAGTTTCTAAACAAAAAAACTGTGCCTTCACGCAAATCGATGGTAGAAGAAACTACAGGCATTGCATTGGGGAGGGCTGCTAGTTTCTTCCTGTTGTTGGACATGGAGAGCGGATTGGATGGAGGTAAGAAAGGGCCCCATACAAAAAATTCTGCATTGTGAGTTGTGGTTTCCATGGATAGTTTCATAGGCTATGGAAAATATCCAGTAGCTTCTGCATTGAGAGTGCCCTTACCCAAACGGCCAAACGTATAGAAGTCTTACAGAGAAGTGAAATGCCTTTCTTAAATGTTTATCCTATTGAATCAGCCTTACCAGAGATGTAGACATATTAGTGTTCTTTGCCTCCTGCTGATTATTAAGTGCTATCTGTAGGATTCACACAAGGATTGTAGCTCAAAGCTTTCTGAGGAATCTGGAGGATGCTGGTGTGACATGCTTCTTCCTATTGTTAAAGAGGCTTGGAGGAACTGCAAGAAAGGTAAATTTCAATCTTGATATGAATGTTATCTGTTTTTATATGTGTTCTGTACGTAACATTCTCACCTAATACTTGTGTTTTTCTTTGGAGTTAGCAATTGAGGCATCTTTGCCACCAAAAGGATCCAAATCTATTATTGTACCCATGGATTTGTGTTCATTTGGAGGTCAGTATTAGAGCATAAACATGCTTCTGTATATTGATTGATTGATAACAGCAGAGGTTACAAGGATTTATAGAAGCTAAGGTAGTAATTAAGAAAGGGGGAGAATTGTTAGACATAATCTGCTGATCCTCCTTTGCTTCTCCTAATGCAGTCTAGGGCAGGTAGATGGTCAGCTCTGCTGTCCAAACCTGCCACTGCAGCAAGTATGGCAATAGGCCATCTCTAGTACTGTAGTTGGTAGTTGTTGCATCATCCATAGTTGGTAGAAGATGATGTATACATTGTACTAGAGTAGGTAGTCTTGTACCATAGTAGGTACATGTAGGATGTATATAAACCAATGCAATGCAATGAAATGAGCAGCTCTTGCCACCATCTCTTGTGACTTCAGTTTTAGCTGAAACTGAGCAGTGTGTGTGTGCTCTTCTTCCTTGGTTCAGGGGAGAGGGAGAGGGAAGGGGAGCAGGTGCTGCTCACCTGGGCATTAGGTGCTAGTGCCAACCCCTGGTATCGGAGCCGTACAAGTGGCTGGGTGTAGTCGCCGGTGATGGACACTGCTGCAGCGGGCGCAGGGGGCGGTGCAGAGGTAGCTGCGGCGGCGGCTGCAGCAGCGGCCATGGAGAGGCAGCTGGCCTCGGCATCCCAGCCCGCAGTAGAGGTGCGCATGGTGAGGGAGGTCGGCGGGTCCAATACCTGGCCGATGCTCACCCGCACCAACTACGGCGAGTGGGCTGTCCACATGAAGTGGAAGCTGCGCGCGCGGCGGTGGTGGGCGGCGGTGGAGACCGGCAATGACGGTGAGGATGCGGAGGTGGGCGTCATGGAGGCGCTCATGGCGTCCACGCCGTCCGAGTTCCATGAGGCCATCGGGTCGAAGAACACGGCGAAGGAGGCGTGGGACATGCTTGCGTCCTTCCGCCTCGGCTCGGACCGAGCCAAGAAGGCGAAGGCGCAGCAGCTGCGCCGCGAGTTCGACGACCTTCGTTTCAAGCCCGGAGAGGCCGTGGAGGACTTCGCGCTTCGGCTGCAGTCGATCGCGAGTCAGCTGGCCACCTACGGCAAGCCGGTCGACGACGAGGACGTCGTGGCCAAGCTGCTGCGCGTCGTGCCGGCCAAGTACGCGCAGCTTGCCCTGTCCATCGAGACGATGCTGGACTTGTCCACATTGTCGCTCGAGGACGTCACCGGGCGGCTCCGCGCGGTGGAGGATCGCGCGCCGCCGGAGAAGGAGAAGCCCAAGCTGCTGTTGACAGAGGAGTGGTCGGCGCGGATGAAGGAGAAGCGCAAGACCAGGGAAGGCTCCAGTCGCGGTGGCGGTGACCGTGGCGGCGGCAACGGCGGAAAGCAGCGTGGCAAGGCACCGGCGGAGAAGAAGAGGGGGAAGAAGAAGTTCCCCGACCCCAATGCTTGCCGCAAGTGCGGCGAGGTGGGGCACTGGGCACGGGAGTGCCCAAACAAGAAGCCGGAGAGGAAGGAGGAGGCGCACCTTGCTCGGGATGACAGCGACGGCGAGCACGTGCTCCTGATGGGGGTGTTCTGCGCGGAGAGCGGCGAAGCAGAGGTGGCGGAGCTGGAGCAGAGGTCTGCGCCGCCGGTTGTTCACCTTGATGAGCCGCGTGCGCAGGTCCACCTGGGAGCTGCCGGAGACGAGTCAGAGCCGAGGTGGTACCTCGACTCCGGGGCGAGCAACCACATGACAGGCTGCCGCGCCGCTTTCTCCGAGCTAGACGAGAAGCACGCCGGGAGCATCAGGTTCGGCGATGGCTCCCGGGTGCAGATCCGAGGGCGCGGCACCGTGCTCTTCCGGTGCAAGAACGGAGAGCACCGCGCGCTCACAGACGTCTACTACATCCCGGAGCTCCGATCGAGCATCGTCAGCCTAGGACAGCTCGATGAGCACGGTGCAGAGGTGTTGATCCGCAATGGGGTGCTGCGCATCAGGGACCAGGATGGCCGACTCCTAGCTAAGGTATCGAGGTCCCATAACCGCCTCTACCTGCTGGATTTGAAGGTAGAGCAGCCGGTGTGCCTTGCGGCGTCGTGCTCGGAGGAGCCGTGGTTGTGGCATGGTCGATTCGGCCACCTGAGCTTCGACGCGCTCGGGCGGCTGGGGAAGATGGTGACCGGGCTGCCGCAGATCAAGCACACCGGCGAGCTTTGCGACAGCTGCCTGGCGGGGAAGCAGAGGCGGCTACCGTTCCCCAAGGCGACAAGGTATCGCGCGGCTGATCCGCTCTAGCTGGTCCATGGGGACCTTTGCGGGCCAATCACGCCGGCGACGCACGGAGGCCGGAGGTATTTCCTCCTGCTCGTGGACGACTGCAGTCGCTACATGTGGCTGCAGCTCCTGACGAGCAAGAGCGACGTGGCAGACGTCATCAAGGGCTTCAAGGCTCGAGCTGAGGCGGAGTCCGGGAAGAAGCTCCGGGTCTTGAGGACCGACCGCGGCGGTGAGTTCACGACAGTGGAATTTGCCACCTACTGCGCCGAGGAGGGGGTGGGGCGCCACCTCACCGCGCCCTACTCAACGCAGCAGAACGGCGTGGTGGAGCGCCGAAATCAGACGATCGTCGGCATGGCGCGCTCCATGATGAAAGCGAAGAAGATGCCGGCAACGTTCTGGGGCGAAGCCGTGACGACGGCGGTCTTCATCCTGAACCGTGCGCCCACGAAGGCCCTGAAGGGGCAAACTCCGTTCGAGGCTTGGCACGGGCGCAAGCCGAACGTGGTGTTTATGCGCACGTTCGGGTGCGTTGGCTACGTCAAGACAACCAAGCCCGGCCTCGGCAAGCTTGAAGACAGGAGCACGAAGGCGGTGTTCCTCGGCTACGAGGAAGGATCCAAAGCCTACCGGTTGTACGATCCGGCAAGGGGCAAGGTGATGGTATCCAGGGACGTCGTCTTCGACGAGGCGGCGGCTTGGGACTGGAATGCCGAGGAGCTGGAGGCGGAGCAGGGCCACGGGTTTGGAGACACGTTCGTTGTGGAGCGGCTGGTGGTGCACGGTCACGGCGAGGCGGAGCAGGCTCCAACGACCAGGGAAGGGGAGTCGGCGGCCGGGGAAGCAGCAGAGCCCACGGCGGCGGAGGTGGAGGAACCACCTAGCCCACCGGGAGCAGGGCACTACAGCTCGCCGGGGCCAATGGCGGACTCCCCCCCTGTTTTGCACGAACAGGGGACGCCAGGAGCATCGATGGTGGAGTACGCTACTCCACCGTCCAATCTCGACGAGTTCGTGGACGCGTTCCACGAAGGGGAGGAGATTCGGTTCCGGCGTGTCGACAATGTCGTCGGCAACGCGCCGGTGCCAGGACTGGCTGCGCGCCTGCTCGACGACGATCAAGCACTGCTGCTTATGAGCGCGGAGGAGCCGGCCACGTTCGCGGTTGCGGAGCGCGACGCGGAGTGGCGATGGGCCATGATCGAGGAGATGAAGGCGATCGAAGCCAACAAGACCTGGGATTTGGTCGATCCGCCGTCGGGCTGCCGGCCGATCGGACTGAAGTGGGTCTATAAGGTCAAGAAGGATGAACGTGGCGCCGTCGTCAAGCACAAGGCACGCCTGGTGGCGCGCGGCTTCGTGCAACGCGAGGGAATTGACTTCGAGGAGGTGTTCGTGCCAGTGGCGCGGATGGAGTCGGTGCGGCTCCTCCTCGCGCTCGCGGCAGCCAAGGACTGGCAAGTCCACCACCTCGACGTCAAGTCTGCCTTTCTCAATGGCGAATTGGCGGAGGTGGTCTACGTCAAGCAGGCGCCGGGGTTCGTGGTGAAGGGCGCTGAGCATAAGGTGCTGCGCCTCAGGAAGGCCCTGTACGGGCTGCGGCAAGCGCCGAGGGCGTGGAACGCCAAGCTCGACGCCACCATGGCGGAGCTCGGGTTCGCACGCTGCGCCACTGAGCATGCGCTGTACACCCGCCGACGGAGGAAGGAGCACCTCATCGTCGGGGTGTACGTCGACGATCTCATCGTCACCGGGGCGCGCGCGCAGGACATTGCGCGTTTCAAGGAGGAGATGGGCGCCAAGTTCCGCATGAGCGACCTGGGAGCTCTGTCGTACTACCTCGGCATCGAGGTGAAGCAGAGCGCGGATGCAGTGAAGCTTGGGCAGCACGCCTACGCGCTGAAGCTGTTGGAGCAGGCGGGCGTGGCGGGCTGCAAGGCTGTGGCCACACCCATGGAGGAGCGGATCAAGCTCTCGCGGGCAAGCTTGGCGGCGAAGGTAGACGCTACGCTCTACCGAAGCATCGTCGGCGGGCTGCGCTGGCTCACGCACACTCGGCCGGACATCGCGTTCGCGGTGGGTTACGTGAGCCGTTTCATGGAGGATCCAAGGGAAGACCACTGGGCGGCAGTCAAGCGGCTGCTCCGCTATGTCCAGGGCACGGCAGAGCTGGGCATTGTCTTCCCCAAGCGCGGGAGCATCCAGCTCTCGGTGTTAAGCGAGGCACCGCCCAAGGCCTCGGAAGATGCAGCGCTGACGGTCTTCAGCGATGCAGACATGGCCGGCGACGTTGATGGGAGGCGGAGTACTTCGGGTGTCCTCGTCTTCCTCGGATCGTCGCCGATTGCCTGGCAATCCTTGAAGCAAAAGATGGTGGCGCTGTCGACATGTGAGGCGGAGTATGTCGCAGCAGCCACGGCGGCATGCCAGGTGGTCTGGCTGCGGCGGCTGCTGGCAGAGCTCACCGGAGCCCAGGTCCAGCCGCCGGCACTCAAGGTGGACAACCAGCCAGCAATTGCGCTGGCAAAGAATCCAGTTCTCCACGACAGAAGAAAACACATAGATGTGAAGTTTCACTTTCTTCGTGATTGCGTCGATGGAGGGCAGCTCGTCATCGAGTTCGTCGACACCAGCCGGCAGCTCGCTGACATCCTCACCAAGTCACTTGGCCGGTTTCGGTTCCAGGAGCTGAGGAGGATGATTGGCATGGTTGAAGTCAAGTAGGGACAGCAGGATTAGGGGAAGTTTGTTAGACATAATCTGCTGATCCTCCTTTGCTTCTCCTAATGCAGTCTAGGGCAGGTAGATGGTCAGCTCTGCTGTCCAAACCTGCCACTGCAGCAAGTATGGCAATAGGCCATCTCTAGTACTGTAGTTGGTAGTTGTTGCATCATCCATAGTTGGTAGAAGATGATGTATACATTGTACTAGAGTAGGTAGTCTTGTACCATAGTAGGTACATGTAGGATGTATATAAACCAATGCAATGCAATGAAATGAGCAGCTCTTGCCACCATCTCTTGTGACTTCAGTTTCAGCTGAAACTGAGCAGTGTGTGTGTGTGCTCTTCTTCCTTGGTTCAGGGGAGAGGGAGAGGGAAGGGGAGCAGGTGCTGCTCACCTGGGCATTAGGTGCTAGTGCCAACAAGAATCCCAGACAACACGCCAGGGAAGAATCCCAGGCAACAGCATGCAGGCAATAAACACAGTATTAAACATGTTAACAGTTAGGACTAATTGATATATTATCCTCGGCCCAAATTATGTCTAACGAATACACAGTGATAAGTTTCCATAAACTTGTGATGTACTGAGTCATATGCACTGTATTTCAGGTGATTCTTCTGTTGCCATCGCAGAGGGAGTCTATGAGATGGTTAAGGTATGAATGGATCTTTATTAGTTGATATCCCACATTTTGCTTTTTCCCCTAAAATGTATACAATTCCAAATCACAAGCTTGTTCTGTCCTCCCATTGGATAAGGAGCTTGTAATAATAATCATGAATGGAATGAATGTTATCTTTACCTTTCCAAGTGGTGCTTAATGCTTATATGGTCAAACTACACCTTACTGAGATTATTAATTGTTAGCACATCTCACAAGAAAGTGCTTACCGGCGTTAGCCTTCATATGCAGATGCATTATCCAATGTCAAAGAAGAAACAAGTTATGTTCATATTCATGCATTGTTTCTAAAGATGCTTTACTCAGATTTGCTTCTGAATTTTGCCTTCTAAATGCATGAAGTTTGTATTCATTTTTGTATTTTGTGACCATTGAGCAAGTGACACAATATCCCTTATTTGATTACAAAATATTCAATTCAATCGAATGGTTAAGATGTACAACCAAATTTCTTAATAGAAAATGCCATAACTTTTCCCTAGTGGTTATGCTGGACTCTAGGAAATTGGGGCACAAAATACGATAAATCAATTGGATGTGCTTACACTCAGGAAAACTGAAGGAAAAAGTACACTTTACTCTTCTGAAGTGAATAGGATTTTATAGGGATAGTGAATAAATGAGATTTTAATTTAAGAGCTGGAATGAACAAAGGAGCATGACTGCAGGAATTTATCGACACATGTTTTGAATACCTATTTCTTTTGGAATGTCATTACTGATTCCTCAACTGTCAAATGGTCATAACGACTTTAATTTTTTATTTCTATTAAGCAAATCTTGTGATTGGAACACAATACCAAACGCTAAATATTTTTATACATGCAGCATTGCATTCTTGCTAGTTGTAGAATTACGAAAGACGATGAAGACTGCCAAGAGGAAAGCCCACCCAAATACTTAGGATACCCTTCATGCATCTCCAAGGACATAGAAACATTTTCCTGGTGCAAGCAACCAATGGGGGAAGAAGAGATCTATACTAGCAGAATGGAGGAATACTCACACAGCTACATTGAACCGCTGATGTCGACTCATGATGCAAAGAGAGGTTGTAGAAGGCAGACTTTCAGCAGCTACAAGCTGCAACTGCTTACTGTGCTAAACAATTGCTATAAACTGCAACAGCTTAACACGCTGAACACTTGAGTTGAACATTTGGGAAGCTTACAGAAGAGGATCGGGTTGCTTGGCCAGTTGTCATATACTAGGGGTTGCTTCAGGACTATGGATTCAACTGTGCTTCAGTGTTTTCTTCTTTGGATAATTCGATCAACCCTATATTACCTCAATGCAAGTGCATAACTATGGATGTCTGATATATTTTACATCTTCATTGAAATTGGAAAATTTAGGTTCATGCCATTGCTTCAATTGGCGTTTACCTCTGCCTTTTGAATTATTATAGGCTCATGCCTCTAGCCCCAAAACCTTTTCAGGGTCATGCCACATAAGAGCAAATGCTATCTGGTGATTCATTTGACCATTCCAAATGACCCTCCCTTTTCTTTCCGCCCCATTGCTTTTCTTCTTCCTCTGGCAGGAGCGCACAACACAATACTGCCCAAAATCTAGCTCCATGCAGCCAGACTTGGTTCCATGTATAGCAGTGCCCAGAGCGCTGCTGTGCTCCCTCTTTGTCCTCTATCTAGAAAAAACTACTGATAAGGGATCCTTTTGGTGGAGGGACATCCTAAAACTTTGTGACCAATTCAGAGGTGTTGCCAAATGTCAAATTGGGGATGGCTCCACTGTACTCTTTTGGTCTGACCTCTGGAATGACAACTTCCTGCAAGCTAAATATCCACGGCTATTCTCCTTTGCAAAGAATAAGATTATCTCAGTTGCACAGTTCCTGTCAAACAACACATTGGAGACTCAGTTCCACCTCCCGCTCTCAGAGCAAGCCTATCAAGAATTTCAAAATCTGCGAGATTATATTCAAACGATACAAGTATCTCAGAATACAAAAGACTCTTGGCACTACATTTGGGGGAACAAAACTTATTCTTCAGCAAAGTTCTATAGCCTCCCCTTCAAACATATACAACCTCCTACGCCTATTATCCGGATTTGGAAGACCAGATGCTCGAATAAACTCAGGGTGTTTACCTGGCTTCTCCTGATGGACAGGCTCAACACAAGGAACATCCTAAAAAGAAAAAAACACAAGCTTGAAGGAAATGACTACAATTGCATTCTCTGCAACAATAACATGGAGGAAACTGCCTTTCATCCTTTCTTCAGCTGCCCTTTCAGCCAAACCTGTTGGCAGTTTCTGGGCATACATTGGGACTTCTCCATGGATTTCTTCCAGATGATGGTCAATGCTGAACAACAATTTCAAAGGCCTTTCTTCATGGAGATTTTCATCATAGGAGCCTGGCAGATTTGGAAGCAAAGGAATAACTTCATCTTTGATCGTGGTCGCCCTTCCTTTAACAATTGGAAGCAATGTTTCCTGGAAGAAGCCCAGTTGCAGTCTTTTCGCTTCTGCCACTCTAAAAGACCTATTTTCCTCTCCCTTCTTTCTAACCTAGCTTGACTTTGTTGGTCTTGTTTATGCTTGTACAGCCTGTCCAGTTTTCTTAGTTGTAGCTTCCTGGCTCCTCTTTGTACAGTGGTGTTGTTCTTTTTGTTGTGTCTTTTCTAATAATAAAATCCTTACAGTGGGGGTCTCCCCTGCTGTATTTAAAGTTCAAAAAAAAAGACAGCCCTCGGGTGTTGCATAAGAAGACCTTGTCATGTAGGTCGAGAGAACCCCCGAACCCCTTAGCCACCCATGTTGGAAGACCTTGTCACGCAGGTCAAGATTATGTATACCTGAACCATCAAATTCCAAAGGCATCTGAACCCTTTGCCAGGACACAAGACAATTGCCCCCCATTGGCTTGTTCTTGACCTTTCCAAAGAGAACCTTGACGTTTCTTGTCAATTGCTTTAATTACCCACTTCGGGAGGTCAGGGGCAGTCATAAGATAAACAGGAGTAGCAGTCAGCAACGTTGGGACCATTATCAGACGCCCAGCTTGGTTCATCAAGGATGCCTTCCATCCTGGGAGGTGATGTGTGTAAGACATAATCTGCTGCTGCTCTCCCTCTCTTTTCCTGCGCAGCAGGAGTTGGCAAAGGTCAGCTCTTGCTGTCCTGTTTCTTGTTCAAGTATGGCAATAGGCCATCACTTGTACCTGGGTGTACCTTATGTAGATATGGCTTAGCTCAGCCATCTTTAGTTGTTGGGGCTGATATCAGCCATGCCCTAGAGGACATTGTAGTAGGTGTACTAGTGCACCTTGTATGGTACTAAGTAGTAGTTGTATATACTCTACATCCAAGCAATGGAAAATTCAGTTCAGCTGAGCCACATTTCAGAGCAGCAGAGCTGCTGTTCGTGCTCTGTGTGTGTGCTGTGCTCATCCCCTTCTTCCACCTCTAGCCGAGTGAGTTTGTGAGTGTGTTGGTGAGCTAGCTGCTCACCTGTGCAGGGAGATCGAGTACCAACAATGTGCAACCTTTTCAATTAGAGGTAAAAACTCTGTATTAGTAGGCTTCTGCAAGGAGAGAGGAAGGCCAAGATAAGTGCATGGGAATTCCTTGACCGGGCAAGACATAATTTCCGAAGTGAGTAGCAGGTCATTTTCCGAGCAGTGAATAGGAGAGGCTGAACTCTTTGCCAAATTTGTCTGGAGAACAGAGACATGCCCAAAATAATTAGGCAAATTTTGCTGTGGGACACGGAGAAACATGGTATTGGCCAGTTCACACCGCCAACGATGAAATTTGCTGAGTGCCATTATGAAATCGTGATTATTTGCCGTAAGACACCAAATTTTTTTTCTCAAATATGAAGGATAGCTTCTTATCTTTGTATTATAGAGAGAAAGAACCGGCCCTACAATCACCACCACCTCACTCCGAGCTGAGCCATGAGGGGTTGAATTTTACATGAACAGGACTTACACTCAAGAAACACGGGAGAGATGAGACCTGACCCACAAAGAGCGAGGAAACAAACTAAGACAGCCCCGTCTCCCTGACCTTGACCCAACGCTCTCGGACTTGAGCTCCAGCAAGACACCAGAGGTGTTGCTCTTCTCTGAACATCCGGAGGAGGTCGTTGATGCTCGGCCATGTGCCATAAAAAACACATGCATTACCATGTCTCCAGATTACCTAGGCGCCCAAAATGATAATCAAGTTCAACCCTTTGTTTTTTTATCTTTCTGAACCTTTTTCACTGCTTTTCTCCACCAAATCTGCAAAAGACAATTCATGACGACCTGGAACCCGATCTTGTAAGCCCAAAGGTGCAAGAACCCGGAACTAGAAATCCCGGGAGAACACACATGTGAGCAGATGTTGAATGTCTTCTTCCTCCTAGTCACATAGTGGACACTTGGGCGGATGCGGAAGGCCTCGCCACTCAAGTCTGTCCACTGTCTAGCACCAGTTCCGGATGGTGAGTCAAAGAAAAACTTTGCATTTTGATGGAGCCCAGGATTTCCATAGTCGACGCCAATGCTCAAAAGGGATTGCTCCATTGAAGAAAGCACGATAAACAGATTCTGAGAAACTACCCGAGCCATCCAGTCTCCATATATGCACATCTTCATCCTGGGAAAGATGTATATCCAGTAACATTCCACAATTGAAAATACTCGAAAAGCCCTATTAGTGATAGTCCTTGGATATCCGCAGGCCAGGATTGGTCATGCAGGGCCTGTGCTACTGTGCATTGCTTACGGGTTTTTGAAGAAAACACCAATTTTTAGTTTTCATCAATGGTAAAAACGCTTAAAAAAGATGTGATATTATCATTCAACATGGTTGTTTTTTTTATAATGGGACTTGTTGCCACATATGAAAGGAACTCTATATTATTACTGTATTGTCACCTCAATGTGTCTCTTGCTAAATTAGTTTAAATCTTAAATCATCAACCTTTACTCCTGGTGTCCACTGAAAAAGCTGATTGGTATAGCTTTATATTTAAATCCAGCGGATTTATTTTGATGCGATTATATTCCATCTTTAAAACATGGATAGTTGTTTGTACAAAGAAAGATGCTCTGCTTGAAGTGTTTTGCAGCTAATGCGCTTACAATAGTTGGCTGACATTTTTACTATTGATCTTCAAGGGTTATGTGGCCATCAGTTTCATACTGAAAATACCACAAAAAAATGCATTGTAGAAATTAAGACAGTTGTATCGAAATTTAATCTTAACTTGCAACTGTGACTTGGTAAAAATGGGTATCTGGTTTAAAATTTCTATAGTTCTCATTTCCAGAGTGACAAATTTACAAATCAATGCGTTTTATTGTTTACCTTGAATTTTTTGTCAAACGTTTGGTAGGGCAGATAACAGGACCATTGGTTTTACTATGTGGCTCAACAGCACAGCTTCACTGACATGTAGACATTAGAATTTGGCAGTGGTTGATGTGTTGAGTGTGCACAGTTAGCAGGCACTAGCACACACATTGATCCTGGTAGCTCCAGAACATGGCAGTTTCATGTGAACACATGGCTTGGAAGCAGCTGTGTTTGGAAAACAAAAGTATGTGGCAGCAGTGGTGCCTACGCCGGTGTCCCATGGGCCTCCCTGGCTTGTTTGTAGCAGAGAAAACAGGGATGGCATGGTGGTTGCTACAAAACAGCGGTAGCTGGTTGCTGGTGCCATGATATTGGTGGCCACAGATGGTTGTGTACATATTGTTGAGTTCATGCACATAGGAGTTGGGAGGTTAAGGAAACGAAGGGAATGGCAAGAGCGCACCGGAATATACTAGAGTATTTTGAAATCAATTGTCAGTCTTCATTTGCATTCTTCAATGTTATTTTCGGTGGAGGATTGCCAGTTAAAATTTCCAGTTAACATTCCTTTGTTTGGTGATGAGCATCAATAAGTTGTGCTAGAATTTTTTTTCCTCCTAAGTCCTAACAGATCAACTGGAGTTTACTACCTTAGCAGAGCTGATGCTACAGTACCTCGATTAGACAAACATTCTGTATTTCCTCTAGCTTGCATGCTTGCGTAAGAAACATTAATGATGGCTTTTGAGCAATGTTTTCAAGGCGGTAAGGCGAGGCGTGGCGAGTGACTACCGCCTTACGCTTAGGCGACTAAGGCGTGAGGCGAGGCGACGCCTTACGAATTTAAGAAAAAAATAAAACAACAGCTTAGAGCAGTAGATGATGAAGAAAAAAGAAAAGGAAAAAAGAAAAAGAGAGGAGGAGTAAGGAGTGGGCTGGCCCAGCCCACCAGGCGGCCCATGTGCCCCTCCACATCCTGGCGTGGCTTATTATCCCAACGGGAACCCCTCCAGAGCTGGCGCTGCTCCTCGTTCTCCACTCGTCCGCCTCCGCCTCCGCTCTTCTCTCCGCCGCTCCACTTCCGTCCGCGGCTCCTCCCCTCTCCGGATGCGCTGCTCTGCTTCCTTCCGCGGCTCCTCCCCTCTCTCCAGATGCGCTGCTCTGCTCCCCTCCCTCGCTGCTCCCCTTCCAGATCTACAGCCGCCGCCGTCCCCTTCCAAATCGAACAGCCGGTGGCGAGGAGAAGGCGGAATCGAGCAGACGACGGCGAGGAGACGGCGCAACTGAGCGGAATCGACGAGGAGACGGCGGAATCGAGGGGGCATCAGCATGTGCATAAGGCGACAAGGCGCCGCCTTACCCCTAAGGCGAGCTTGGAGCGCCCCGACGCCTAAGCGTCGCTTAGGCGACGCCTAAGCGTCGCTTAGGCGACGCCTAAGCGACGCCTTGAAAACACTGCTTTTGAGGTTAAGCGTATAATGTCATGAAGTGAATTTTTTGAACTGCATATTCTGTTTTGGATTTTCCGTCATTACGTTGATTGGACTTCTCTGCTTAATTTGTAGATGAAGCTATAAGTTATGCAAGTTCGCTGAATTATTGTGATTTTTCAGGGTTTTGTGCTGCAGCATCAAGTTATACTCTTCTGCCTTGGAGAAACTTTCACAGAGCAACCTCCTATTTACCCTCCTGTTGATTTGCCTGTAAATACTAGGGCAAATGCTGCAGATTTTGGTGGTTCAGTGCCTAAACCTGGGCTTGAGATCAACTTAGGTCTGTGTTTACCTATAAATCTTTATGCTAGCATTATGAGAAATGCAAAGCTATCTTAGTTCCTCTAGATTTGTTAAAGCATAATTGTCTGGCACATTATCCTTGCAGTCGACGCTGTTCCTTGTCGAATAGCCTTTGAGAGGGGCAAAGAACGCCACTTCTGCTTTTTGGCCATATCTCACGGAACTTCTGGTTGGATTCTTCTTCTAGAACAATTACCTCTAAAGCAAGAACGAGGAATTGTCCGTGTCATGGCTCCTTTGGCAGGATCTGATGTATGTGTCATGATGCCATGGAAAATCTGTTTCATTGCTCTTTTTGCTTTGTTGTCGTCATTATATGAAGTCAACCATATTCTATGAATTGTGGTGCACCAAAACAAACTTATTTGTCACAGTCGTATCTCATTGGGATATCCTTGGTTTTGTTTTCTTTCAGCCAAGAATAGATACGAAGCATGAGAAGTGGTTGCATCTACGCATTCGACCTTCTTCAGTGCCTTTTTTGGACACTGAAAAACATAAAGCGAAGACAAAGAAATATCTTGTTGACGGGAGATGGACCCTTGCTTTTAGTGATGATCAGTCCTGTAAGGTTGCAAAGAGTATGGTTATCGAAGAGATGAAACTCCAACGAGATGCTGTTGGAGAACAATTGAAGCCATTGGTTGAATTTGACATGCCTGAGGATGGATTGCAGCACCCCCAGCCTTCACATGAAACCCCTTCTGATGATGGAAAGTTTTCATGAAGTGCAGTGTTGAGCTTCTCAATTACGGAGACATGGCAACAGATCGCCGCAAAAATGCAGCATTGAACATCTCAACCATGGCTGCAGGAAAACCCACCATGGTAAGCCATCGAAAATTCTGTACATTATATTGGAAGATTAGAGGTGTCTCCTTGTTAACACAAAACTGTAGAGTTCTGGGCCATCTTGAGTTGAACTAGCTGGATAGGATTCTTTGTACAATAGTGTGTTTCTCTCCTTGCCCCTTGTAACCTTATATATACAAATCAAAACCCATTCTTTGATAAGTTTTAGGGCATAGTTGTGTTGTGTACACTAAATGTTTAAAGAAATTTGCAGTTAGTCATATCTGTTGTCAAAACAAGCCCTGCCTGTGGTAATAAAATGTCAGATCGATAATTTTTTCTTTGCAATATGAATTTTCATGGACTGTTGGTTCCTCTGTCTTTTTTTCTTTGAATAAATAACTATTGCCAGTAACACCAAGGGCTTTCGGTTATATATATCAGACATCAAGGTTCATGTAATTCCCTTGTACAGTTTGTCGGCTGTTCTTATTTATTGAATTTTACTGTTGAAGTGGAACACCTAGTTGGGGATATTTTATGTGTGGAACATGTTGCATGCTGGTGTAATGGCGTTATAAGTTGACTGATCAGAGAATTGATGTCCAGAGTTCTGCATCCGTGTAGGGTGATGAGTATTCTGTAAATTTCCTACAAAGGTAGGGAACCAGATAACTTGCGATCAAGCTATGATGGCGTTTGGTTTCCTGCCCGGTAACGTGAACAGAAATGGAAACAGATGACGGGGGGAGTTTCAGGGACCAATGATTCCCTGATTTTTTTTTGATTTATCGATATATACTGGCAGCCCCAAATATTTTTTCGTTGCTTGCTAGCTGTGAAACACCCAATTCTGTGAGCACCTGTCTCTGGACATGCATCTCTGTATTAGGACTGAACATAATTGTTGTCTTGTCCTTATTTATCTTGTGGCCTGAGGCATCTTCATAGAGCTGTCGAATATTTTGTAGTGTGCGAGCTCCTGATGCAGTAGCCTTCAGAAGTACTAGTGTATCATCAGCAAGAAAAGATGGCTGACCCGTTCAGCGCCTCAAAATAATTGAATTCCTTCCAATTCCCCCTTCTCTGCTCTCGCAAAAAGAGCCGATAGGCCTTCAGCACATATAATAAACAGATATGGAGGAAGAGGGTCGCCTTGACGAAGACCTCGATGTGGCCTTATGTGTTCAGAATAATCACCATTAACCTTCACTCTGTAGGTGATTAGACACACTTCATAATCAAATCAACCCATCGTGTGGCAAATCCCATCTTAGTCATGATTTTCTCTAGGAATATCCACTCAACCCGATCATATGCTTTATTCATATCCGGTTTAATGGCAACCAGCCCCTCTTTGCCTTCTATTCCTTTAGTGGTGTGTCAACTCATATACCAATAGCACATTGTCAGTAAGCACCCTGGGATAAAAGCACTCTAGGAAGGAGAAATGATCTCTGGAAGAATTTTTTAAGGCGATTATCAAGGACCTTGGATACCAATTTGTATAGCACATTACATAAGCTAATAGGCTGGAGATCTTTAACTTTATCAGGATTTTTAACTTTTGGAATAAGAACTATGAAGGTATCATTCCATGTTTCTGGCATAGGATTACCATTCAAAACAGCCAACACCTCCTCCTTCACTTTATCCCCCATCAACCCCCATAAGCGTTTGAGCAAAAAATGGAGGGTATGCCATCTGGACCTAGGGCTTTCAGATCTCCAATACTATTTAGAGCCGCCTCAACCTCATCGCCTGTGAAGGATTTAAGTAAGGTTTCATTCGTAGAAGAAGAGACCCGACTCGCGACCACTTGAAGTACCTCTTCCATTCTTTCGTCTACATGAGATAAAAAAGATTTTTCAAAAATGGTTAGTGATAAAAGGTAAGTCTCTTCCCCGCCACCACATCGCCTCCTTCCCCCCTTGAATGTCCTAAGGCTGGCCGCACTCGATACGTTACGTGCGTCCGGTAAACGTGATAGAGTGCCATGTAGGCCAAAAAACAGCTGCAGCGGGGTACGTCAAATGATACTCTATCAGTCTGCCCACGTCAAATATGCCGGATGACCGGCCTGTGGCGGACGCACCGAACGAGCCTGTGGCGGGACCCAAGCATGCGGCAGAGCATGCACGGCAGAGAGAGAGGAGAGGACAGACGTGGGCCTCGCTACTGCTACTAACAAAAAAATGTTATAACTCACAAACCAAAAAGCCAAATTAAATTCCGATTGCACCATTAAATTCGTTTCAATAAATTCTTCAAAACTAAATGCCACATGGATATATTTAGATAAAGTGACAAGTGGGCCCCACAGTGAATGGAGGATGATATAGAGGATGGATGAGTGCAGGGAAACTGTATATTTTGTGATGACTAGGATGAAATATTTATTTTAGAGGATGAATATAGAGGTTAATGAAAAAAAAACATGTATGAAAAAAAAACATCGTGTTTCTATCGCCTTTAGTCAGCCACAACGAGTGTGCTCTTTGCTTGGAGTAAATGTGCAATTGTTCCTGCAATCTGTCCAGTTTGAATCTAAGCACATGCTCCATGTTCACATTTTCCTAGGACAATGTTGCTCTTCTACAGATCTCCAGCTCCTTTAGTCTACTCATTCTCTTTTCCAGCACCCCAAGAACATTCCTGTCCCACTCTTTAAGATCACCTAGGATATTCCTTTGAATGTCCACCAAGGTTACAGCTCCCGCATCAATAGCCTCAGTCCAAGCTTTCTCCACGCGACATATGCAATCCTCCTCTAACCATTTTGCTTCAGACTTGGGCAATGCAGCCTGCTTATGACCAACCTGATTTGGCTCCCTCTCTCTGCATTCAACAATTATTGGTCTATGGTCTGAATGTCGGGATCCCCATTTACCACTCTCACCAGGGCGAACAGGCTCCGCCACTCCATATTTGCCACATCACGATCTAGTCTTTCTTTGATATAACTTTTTGCAAAATGAAGATGATTTCTCCAAGTAAACAGGTCACCCACAAAGCCTAAGTCCTGCAACCTACAATCTTCTAATGTGTTCCTGAAACACTCCATACAGGTTGCCCACCTTCCTTCTCATATCCAAACAGGATTTCATTAAAATCCCTTAGGCATAACCATGGATTTGTGTTCATTGTTTAGAATTCTAAACAAATGCCATGTCCTTCCTTTTTCTTATGTTTTTTGTTCTCCATACACCCCTGCCATTCTCCACTCTACTCCACCCTCTTCCTATACAAGAGCATCAATATGATATTTTGAAAGACTCTTAACAGCAACCTCCATACCCCTCCTTCAAAATAAAGCTAAACCACCGCTGCACCCTTAGCAATCCCGCACCACAAGATTAGGCATATTCAAAATCCACTGGAAACGATCATCCTCTTTCTTTCCATTTTTGTTTCACGAAGAAAGAGGATCATTGTCGGTGTTTTGAGAACCGACCAGTAAATTTATCGCCACACTGCTCAAGGGATTCATTCGATGACTAGCATTTAGAACACAAAGGATTTATACTGGTTCGGGATAAAGCTCTATGTCCAGTGCCGGAAACCTGTAAGTACGTGTTCCTCAATGCCAAAGTGCTCCAAAAGGCTTACAACAGGGGGTATGCAAGCTACAGTCCTACTGCTAGCAAGAGTTCGAGGAAGGGGAAATCGATCGTCTGGAGTCCGATCGTTTGGAAGAAGGCCTGGGCCAGGTTACATGCAGAGTAGGGTTCTCTCAGCCCGAGTGGCCAGGAGCCGAAGGGATGGAGAAGCTAGCGTGCTTGTTAAGTAGTCCATCTAGTCTTGTCGTCGCGTTGGGGTATGATCGCCTTGAGCTTGCTCCTTACGCCAAAGGCATGACATACAATTGGCGGTACTGTTGCAGCCATGCGGCACAATGGGAGTGGTGATCACCAACTCCCCTGCCCGGTATAGCTTGCTTGCTGTCGTCGTGGTCTTCGTCCTTGCACTCCGCTTCTTCGGGGAGAAGTCGTGATGTCACTGTATGGGACAAATGGTTGTCGTGTCGCGGGCTGCCTGCTCCTAGGTGAAAGCCCTAGTTTGGTTTTAGATAATTGATGAAACCTATTTGGACTAACCCTATGCTCTAAGTGTGAAGTTGAGATAGGTTGGTCCAATCCAAGTGATGGAGCTAGGTGTCACTCGAGGATGGAGACGGCCACATGAAATGATGATCAAGTGCTCCAACTTGCAAAAGAAAAAAGAGAAAAACAAACCCTATGAAGATCAAGTCAAAGGTATAAATAGGGATTTTGGTTTGCCGGTCAAAAGACTATAGAGAGTGTGACCGGGTTTAGGATAGATTGCCGTACTATTAAGAGGGGAGCTCTATTAGACAATTCGGTCATCTAGTGCCACTAGGTGTTGGAATACATTGCATTGCATGTAGGCCTAGTGCATGTCGGAGAGCAAGCAAAAAATATTTATGGAAAATATTTTTGGAAATGCTAACTTGGCTCTAATGTGTTTTGAAAAAACATCTTGAGAGTTAGCATGCTTGCGGAGACAAGTTTGGGTTGTTTGTGGGTCGAAAAACAACCAAACTTGCAGCGACACCCTTTGGTATTTTGGGCATAACTTTTAGCTTCGAATTCCGATTTCGATGATCTTGAACTTTTTGGAAAGATAATGAAAAGTTCTACAGCCTTACCCTAGGGGTGGCATCGGCCCCCTCTAGCGGTGGCACCCCCCATGGCGGTGCACCACCCCCTATGGCGGCGCCAGGAACTGTGCCAACAACTAGTCACCAGTCACTGCTATGGCTGTTGTACACCACCGTGGCTTGGGCGATGGCACCACCACCCTAGGGCGGTGCACCGCCCCTTTTCTAGAGTGGTTTTTTGGGTGTTGGAGAAGATGGGCACCGCCACCCTAGGGCGGTGTTCACCGCTCCTTTTTCCCGAGGGTGACGAAAACTTGATTAGGTACAGTTGTGGGCATCGCCCCCCTATGTGCGATGCCAGGCACTATGCCAACTAGCTGTTGGATTCGACAGCTAGAGGGCACCGCCCTTTCCGGTGCCATCGCAGAAATTGCTCCAAAGGGGTAATGACTCTACTTCGAGGTGGGGCTTATAGATAGCCCCCTTGACCAACCATGGCAACTCTCTTGGATCCCCTAAGTGCCAATAGATCATATTGTGAGCAATAGAAAGCAATCCATTCCACTTCATCAATTGAGATCACATTTGTGAGTGAGATTGAGAGCCTCTAGTGCATTGCATTGTGTTGTTGCATCTTGTGGCACTAGTTAGGCGTGTTGGGCTGGTCGAGCGCTTGTTGCTCTTGGTGTTTGCCGACACCTAGATGGCCCGGTGATTGGAGGATCATTGAGCAGAGTTGGTGATTGTCTCCGACTCCAATTGGTTGCTTCTGATGGGTATTGTGCCTTCCCCGACGAAGAGCCAAAAGGTAACTGTAGTAAATTGCTCGTGTCATTGAGTACCCTCACTTGTGTGTGTTGGTTCTTGCGGCGCCTAATTGTTGGGCTAGGCTTATGAATGCCTATTAGCTCGCTGAACCACTAAGTGAACGGTCGACACAACGGGGACTAGTGTGCCGACAAGCACGTGAACCTCGGGAGAAAAATCATTGTGTCATTTGTCTCCTTGGATCACTTGGTATTCATTGATTGATTGTCTCTTGCTGGGATTGGTAACTATCTCTATCACTTGTATTTACATTTTGATATACTTGTGTAGTGGTAGAAGTAGTTAGTATTGCTAGTTAAGTAGAGTTGCAATTGGTTGAGTAGTTAGAAGTTATTAGTTGTAATTCTTGTGCTAGTGAGCTCACTAGTATAGAATTAACGACCTAAACTCTTCTGTGTCATAGAGATCATAATTCACTAGAATAGATTGGATAAGTGGCTTGCATCACTTGGTAGAGCTAGAGCAAAACTTGCTATCCCATTTATTGTATTAATCATTTTGCTCTAAGTGGTTTGTAGATTTTTTATTAGGCTATTCACCCCCCTCTAGCCATTTAAGACTTTTCAAGTGGTATTGGAGCCATGTTCACCGTTTAATCAAGGCTTAATAACCTTCGTGTCAATGATGGCTCAAGTTATGTTCAACCATGTTGGGGGGAAAACCACCGTTCTTTGATGGCACATATTATGATCATTGGAAGAAAAAGATTAAGATGTATTTGGGTTCAATCAATGAGAAGGTTTGGGAGGTGGTAGAGAATGACTTTGTGGTTCTAGATCTCACAAGACCAACTGAAAGAGAGCAAGAGAGCAAGCAATGCAATACCATGGCCATCAACACAATCTATAGTGCAATTGATCCAAAAGTGTTTGAGCAAATCAAAAATCTTGATAGAGCATATGAGGTTTGGAAGAGATTGGAAGAAACCTATGACGGCACAACGGCAGTCAAGAGTGCCAAGCTATATATCCTCAAAGACAAATTGACAAGCTTCAAGATGGCTTTTGCTAGCTAGCTCACTTATATAGAATTAGCAACCTAGACTCTTGTGTGTCTTAGAGATCATAATTCACTAGAATTGATTGGATAGGTGGCTTGCATCACTTGGTAGAGCTAGAGCAAAACTTGCTATCACCATTTGTTGTACTAATCATTTTGTTCTAAGTGGTTTGTAGAATTTTTATTAGGCTATTCACCCCTAGCCATTTAGGACCTTTCACCGGGGTCGGGTTCTCGTTGCCCTGACCTCCTAGGGTCAGATTAGGGGCATAGGATCTAGTCAGAGTGGAAGAGCTGACTCCCCGTCATGGTCCCCATGTCACGGTGGGTGTGATCGTACGCCCATCCATCAATCTGAATGAGACTTGGGCGGTGCTGAGCCACGCGGAGTGATGTAGTTGTGCCCTGGTGTGGTCTTGTCCGTCAGTGGGGTGCTGACCGAAGCAACACTTTGCCCCATGTCCTGATGGTCAGAGGGGCGTCGTCCTTCTTGTACCTGGCGGAGTGCGTGTGTGCGCATCCTGTCGAGGCAAGCATACTACATGCGTCTTCCCACCTCACTCCCTTTCCTAAGTGGCTAAGGTTGAAGGTGGTCAGGGGCACCCTATGGTGCAAGGTCGAGAGATGAGACGAGAAGTTGAGGCGGGCCTCGTACGGCTCAAGGGCGAGGGATTGAGGCAAGCTACGTTTGGCCAGGCTAGTGGCCAGCTAGATCATCCTAAGCGGCTCTTAAGGCCAGGCTTTGGGGTATCCTATTTACATAACCTCGACAATCATGGGCGGAGCCACCCTAGGGGCATGGCGGGGTGGCCTCCCTAGCTACTGGTGTGGTCACCTGAGACCCCTCCTTCCTTACCTCCGGTAACTGAGTGCTAACCCGAGCATCCGCCGACGCAAGGATATGGCGAGGAATGGCCAAACAATGATAGAAGAAGGCTGATGCCTGGGCCTCACTTTGATTTAGTCAGCCACCAGGCAACAGCGGCCCCATTAAAGGCCCAACCGTCCCACATAACACAAGTGACCGGTTTTTTCCCCAATGGACGCATCGGTCATCCTCTGCCTGTGACTCCAATCTTCCGTTCTTGCATCCCAATTCCCAACCCTAAGCTAGCGCCTAGCGAGCATGGAGCACCGAGGGCCAGGCAAGGAGTCGCTATGGCACCGCCTACCGCCAATCAGACGGATGGAGGGCGGAGGCCCCATGGCCGAGCGCCTTAGCCAATCAGCCCTCAAGACCTCAACAACACGTGGCCGTGTAGCCGGCCAGGTGGCCATCGGCCATGTGAGTGTGCGGTCACTAGAGCAAGAGCAGCCCATGGCTCGTCGATGACCAGCCGGAGTTGCGAGCAGTGACAGAGGGAGGAGAGTAGAAGCGATGCTTGTAACAGAACTGACCAATTATACGAGATTAAGTAAAAATCATCCCCCGAGCAGACGATTTAGCAAACTTAAGCCCGTATAACCCGGTAGTCCATGAAATCACGATGGATTTCAAACCAACTTACATACCAGCCAAGATCGTAATAAGTTCAGCGGTCACCATCACAAGTTACATAAAAGTTTGTGTCGCAAATGTATCAGAGTTTAAACATAGTTATTACAAACCAAGTTCAAATAAAAGTAGCGGAAGCATTTAGTTCAAACCACACACTCACACAGAGTTCAAAATAAAGTACCAGCTCAGGATCATCTCCAACAAAAGCATCAGACGAGATGTAGTGAATGACCATTGCCCATGGTCCTAAGCTTCTCCCATCGCAGGATAAAAGCAGTTGATACAGTAGCCATAATACATCTACCCATCTGCAACAAGTGGGAACAAAGCTCTGAGTACGAGAAGGTACTCAGCTAGACTTACCCGACAGAACTGAAAATAAAAGACACCAAGGATCATGACAGGCTTTATGGTGGGGTAGCTAACTCATTTGTAAAAAGACATTTTGAACATTTAAAGAATCTTTCCAAAAGCTTTGCATAAAGTTAAATCTTTATTAACCTGTCAGCTATATTTGCACCTGTACTAGAGTAACATGTAAATAAACAAGTAAGGATAACCAATGATCATTAACAACTTCCATCATGTCATATTCTATATAACTGCCCAAGTGTTCCATCAAGATTACTACGATGAAGTAACTCAAGTCAAGTGTTCACTATCCAGTGAATGATGATGATTTGAATCGATTATTAACCAGCTGGTAATTTATTCCTCACATAAACCTAACTCACCCGCTAAAGTGAGGTATTGGTCACCGAGTCAACCATTCAGGTAAAGTCTCGAGCTTGCCAGGAACCACATGTACCCAGGAGCCGCCCGACTACCCTTTGGCCTTATCATCACGCCCCCGTATCCTGCCACTACTGCTCCGGTACAGTGCGTTGCGGGCAATCCACTCAGCCCGAATAATCCCCCAGCTTCACGGTCGAAAGGTACGTTATTCGGCCAGCTAAGTGTAAGGCATGCGTTCAACATGACTCGAGGCCCAACAACAGTCAGTCCTTAATCTACACAGACGGAAAACACTACAGTCCGAAACCCTGTAAGTCTCCGTCTGGTCTCAATTTCACATTAACGCTTAGTTATTCTACAATGACATACTTTTCAAGTAGATCTAGGTAACCACCTATAGCTCGCTGGTGACAGGGAATCACCCGACTTCTATCGGTCTAAGCAAGCTAAGCACTTCTTGACTGCGAACACCAAGGTAACAAGGATATGGTAGAACAGGGTAAACAAGGTATAATGCAGCAACAGTTGCAAACAATTCCTAAACGTAATGCATCAGTTAAAGTAAAGCATTAATAAAATATTTGCAAGCCGGGGGAGAAAAATGCTCCGGGGCTTGCCTCTCTCGAAAGAGCTCGGACGGTGGTCTGGACACTCTGGAAGATCCTCACCGACCTCCTCGTCGGCTTCGGGCACCTCCTGCTCTTGCACCTAGGGCTGCTCTTCTGGCTCCTCGGGAACTACTACAGGAATTACTTCTTGCGATCCTGTATGATGCAAATATATAAGTGCTCATGCCTAGGTGCATTGCAGAAATGATATGTAATGATCATGATGAATGAAATGTGGATGAATAGGTTTCACTTTACTGCATAAAGTAGGAATACAACGCTTCTACAAGGTAGTCAACATCATAAAAGAACATGTACTCGTATACTACTACCAACATTCTCTATCATGCTAAGTCACCATTGAAATCTAAGATGCTTCAAAGATACACCAAAGCAAATCCTATTAACTAGTCATGCATTAACAAGGTTAATTAAACCCTAATGGCAACTAAGTTTGAACAGCAACACCTCTTTTGGTAGCACAGAAAAATCTAAGAAAATTACAGTAGCTTACTATCATCTAATCTAGTATGGCACAAAAATTTCATTGCATTTGGATTACTAGAACTGCCTACACCAAAATAACAAGCTAGGGCCTAAAAATGAGCATAAAAATACTTTATACTATGAAAAGTATCAAACAATAGATTTAGCATTTTTCCTACATTCTACACAATAAACAATCACTATAGAAAAAATATTACATGCATGTTTTATTCATATTTTTCTTTCTAGCAAAAATAACAATTATTAACAATATTAAACACTTGTACTACACATAAGAATTTTTCTACAGAACATGCATGGAATATATTTTTCCTAGAAAGTACATCACAAAAGAAAATTATTGCAAGTGGAACCATATTTTTCTGAGTTTTCTATGATTTATTACATATTTAACAAGAAAACGGCAATTTCAGTGATTAAATAAAAACCCTACAGAAAAGTATTTCAAACTTGAAATGCAATATTTCTAAACTGTAGATCTACTCATGAGAAACACTACAAAATTTGTTTCACAATTTTTGGAGCTAAAATGAGCAAGTTATGGATTTTAGAAACCCTTTTAACAATTTCTGAAAATCATTTTCGAAAATCCTTTTAACATCAGCCGCTGGAAACGTTAGATGCACCCGGTACAGTGCACACGCGAGCGCATACTGAGACTGACAGGTGGACCCGTGACCCCACGGGTCAGTCACCTAGAGGCGGGGGAGGCGCTGACCGTGCGGTTCTTGCCGCCAGTGAGCTCGCCGACGGTGAGGTCACCAGCAGCGGCTTCCCCGCGGAGAGGCGAACTCTCTGCGCTAGCTTAGGACACCGGAGGAGCTCTCGGGTGACCTCGATGGTGTGCATGGCGGGACGGTGGCGTGGCTCACCGACGACACGTTGGTCCCAGCCCTGGCGAGGTTGGGTTCGGAGCGCGTGAGGTCCGCGGAGCCAAGACGAATGTGAAAACACGAGGAATTGGATGGAAAGGAGGGAATATGGCTCCCTCCACGAAAGCACGAGCTCGGCGGCCATGGCACCGCCGTGCAACGAAAAAGCCTACCTCGGCCTTACCGTCGGGAAAGTGAGGGCAAACGCATGCGCACGGGACGGAGGAGGTCCAGGCGGAGCTGGAGGCAGACGCAATCGGAGAATGGTGCCGTGGTGGCGGAGCTAGACGCCGGCGGACCGAGCGGCGTTGTGCGGTGGCGAGAGCTCCCGCTCGATTTGCTGCTGCGGTAGAGAGCGAGTGCGTGAGCGCGGAGGGAAGCAGGGGACAGAGGAGATGTAGGCGGAGGGGCGTCGCCGGCATGCGGCCGCCACGCGGTAGGGACCACAACGGCCACGCGCGGGGCGTCGCCGGCATGCGGCCGCCACGCGGCGGGCGCGCTCTGTCGCGGTCGCCAGCGCTGCGCGCGTGCAAGCGGGATAAGGAGGCCACGCGGCGTGGGCCGGGCCGTAGTCGCGCGGGGGCGAGCAAGCCGCTGCGGGCGCGCGCGCGAGAGGAGATGGGCCGCTTTGGCCAACGGGCCGAAAGGGAGGCGGCGGCCCGAATGGTCAGGAAATCATTTTTCTTTTCTAAATAAAATTCTAGATTTTATAATTTGATTCAAATTCAAACTTTGAAGATGAAAAAGACATTTTCACAAGTTGCCCCCAAAACAAAAGTTGTTCAAAATTTAATTCTCTACAACATTCATTTAGGGCACTTTTCAATATTCTAAACAGATTTTGAATTAGTGATTTAAAGTCCAAATTTTAAATAAAAACTCATTTTTCTGGAATATTTTTAAAAGCAAAATTTGGGGAGATTTTGAATACAAAAATTGCTCCAAAAATCATGTTAATTAGTTCTAAGTCATTTAGAGTTATAGCCCAACAAATTTTACCACTCTTAGCTAGCAATTGCAATAATTTAGGGTTCAAACATATGTTTTTTTTTCACAATTTAATTAATTCCAACTTATATTGCCATATGATGATGAACATGCATGAAATGCTAATGATCATGCTTTGGGATGTGAATGCATGCTTAACACCCAGGGGTGTTATAGCCCTCCCCCCTTATAAAAATCTTGTCCCGAGATTAGGGTTACGAACCATTTGTTATAAAAATCCTCATAAGCTTTTTGTAGATATTCACCCGTTTCCTAAGTTGCATCTCCTTCATCATGATGACTCCACTGTATATTATATGTTTTCACCACACTGTTTTGAGTAACCCTCTCTTTAGAGTCCAACACTCGAACTGATTGCTCATGATATACCAAATCTGACTTGAGATTTATGCCTCGGGGTTCGATTCTTTCCTCTGGAACACGCAAACACTTCTTAAGATGCGATACATGAAAAACTAGGAATATAGCACCCATTGTCTCAGGTAACTCTAACTTATAAGCTACTGGTCCTTTTCTTTCCAATATCTTGTATGGTTCTATAAATCTGGCTGCAAGCTTTCTGCGTACTCCAAACCGTTTCTTCTTCATTGGCGTGACTTTCAGATAAACATAGTCACCAACTTCGAATATAAGTGGTCTCCTTCTTCTATCCGCATAGCTTTCCTGACGTGATTGCGTGGCTTTCATATTTTGCTGAATGATATGAACTTTCTTCTTGGCTTCTTCTACAAAGTCAATACCATAATACCTTCTTTCTCCTGGCTCGATCCAGTTAAGTGGTGTTCTACACTTTCTGCCATACAAAGCTTCGAATGGTGCCATTTTGATAATTTCTTGATAACTATTATTGTAAGCAAATTCTGCTAATGGTAACCATGACTCCCATGAACCTCTGGAAGATAACACACATGCTCTCAACATATCCTCCAGAACAACATTAACTCTTTCGGTCTGACCATCTGTCTGAGGATGATAGGCAGTACTACGAATCAAACTAGTTCCCAATCCTTTGTGCAAGTGCTCCTAAAAGTGAGCAGTGAATTGTGACCCTCTATCAGACACTAAGTCTTCGGTATGCCATGCAATCTCACAATCTCTGCAATATACTTCTCTGCATATTGAGGTGGTCTATAATCTGTCTTGACAGGTAAAAAGTGCGCTGTCTTTGTAAGACGATCCACGATTACCCAAATTGAATCATGTCCTTTCTGAGTAGTGGGCAAACTTGTGATGAAATCCATACTTATATCATCCCACTTCCAACTAGGTACGGACAAAGGTTGCAACAATCTGGCAGGTCTCATATGAATAGCTTTTACTCTACAACATGTGTCACATCTGGCTACATATGCTGCAATCTCTTTCTTTATTTTTGTCCACCAATAACGGGGTCTTAGTTCTTGGTACATTTTGCTACTTCCGGGATGGATATATAACTTCGAAAGGTGAGCCTCATCCATAAGTTTATTCTTAAGCTCCTGATCCTTAGGAACAACAAGACGGTCGTCAAACCATGTGGCAGAACCGCCTAATTTAATACCCTCCCAAGAGTACTTGTCTTCCATTAGACACTAAGTACCCAAGGGAGAGCACTAAACTCTGCGATTCCGTCGAGCACACCCGAGGGAGAACTCGAAAATCCACATTTTTACCTCAGGATCATAAATGAGAGATAAAGCTTACAACATCTTTACCATTTCTTACATCACTTTTAGTACAACATCAGGGTAATCCATTGTTTAATTAAAACAGCGGAAAATAAAATGTTATCAGAGTTCAGCGGAAATGAAACCATTTAATGATGAGTTAAATATTATCATGATGAACATTTATATACAAGAAATGATAACAGGTGGTAAATCTTTCCCTTATAAAACATTTTTGGTGAGAGTTATAAATCAACTCTACATCCGCAACGTGAAGGAAATCCTCACTGAGCCCACCAGGAGGTTTCCACACACAAAAGTCATCTTCAAGAACACCTGTCACCTGCAACAGGGTAGAACAAACCCTGAGTACTCAATTGTACTCCGCAAGACTTACCCGTCAGAAGGAAAGAAAAGACTCCAAGGATATGCAAGGCTATCTGGCTTGTGGGTTATTGCAACTACAGGAAGCATTACTAAAGGTGCATCCTTATATTTAACTTTTATTAGCAGTCATCGGTAGTTCATTAACCCACCATTCTAGTAAGCACCTGTTCTACTTTCAAGCAAAGGTTGAGCCATCAGAACAATTTTTCCATCTTTCGTCTTTCATTTCTTACTACGGTGCCAGAGTGCAGTCAAGCCGTACCGTCACGTAGAAACGGCGATTCGCGAATCAATGTAGCCCAGCTGGGTACCCCGAAAAACACACGCCTCGCTTGTACCCCAGGCACAAGCGAGACCAACCCGTTCCCCTCCTGTCATAGGTTTCCAGGTCCCCGTCCAAACTTGGACTCCTAGCTCCCGCACTTGAGGCCCGGCCTCAATACGGTGCTAAGACCTCCACCTATCCCCGCCTCCAATCAGTCGGTCCGGAAAGAGCCGGAGCCCATGACAAGAGAGTAACAAGTCTTCCTAGCCCCCATCCGCTAGTATATGCTCGGAATAATAAATCTGTGACTTGACCGAGGATCCAGTGCAACGAACGGTCCTTAATCGACACAGGCGGGACAAATGCAACCAGAGCCTCGCTCAGATTGCTCAACCAAGTCCATATCCAATTCCACGTATAGTCCCGCCCGGTCTCCAATTATTATCCATATATAATCCATGTGATAATAACATGATAATAGTAACAATAATATATTTCCTATCGCTCGCGAGTGACAGGCAATCACTCGACTTCTACCGGAGTCCTGTAGCATAGCAATCTACACGATCTTGACATACTAGTAAGACTCATGGGATCAGGATATATATATATGCAAGTGGGTTTCATTCATCTCCTTAAAACTTAATGCACAAGCATAAATAAAGTGCAGCATAATAGAGGTTATGCACCGGGGCTTGCCTGGGTAAAATATCATTATAACTAAGTTCCATCCGCGGGGTGTGGTCACCATCACGCCTTCTTTTGGTTACTCCAGTTAATCCACGATCGCACCTAAATGGTATACATCGTTGCAATATGCTTGTCTAAGCGAAATATGCATAAACAAGTTATTAAAAAAAACGAAAGAGATAAGTTGGAGCTTAGCCATGGCAGCAGGTAGGCAAAGATGGAATCGCGTTCGATCGCCGCTGGCTGCAGGCTTGCAGAAACAACGAAGTGCGGCCGCGCCATAGTGCTGCGGCAGTAGCATAGGCGTGCTGGGGTGCGGGCGTCGGGGTACAGATGCCAGGATGCAGGGTCGGGTTGGAGGCAAGGAAGAAAGGAGCTAGATTGCTCGGCTGCTGGTGCTGCTAATAAAGACGCTCCAGCTGAATCCAACTTGATTACTCGGTCAAGCTTGGCTGCTGCTCTCGTCAAAATTTCTGTCCAAGACAACAGGCTGCAAGCTACTGCGTCCTCCCTTGCTACACGGCAGGACCGTGCACGGGGGTGTGCAACCCGTGCAATCAAAGAGGACCCCGGATTCTTAGGGGCCATAATTATAACAGCCAATCAGGTGAGGTCCAATACCCAATAGCCCCAGTCTTGGGGGCAATTGATGTTTCATGCATGTACTGAGTCCACGACAAGCACATGCATGTCTCGAGTCCGCGTTGCCAGTGCCGTCCATCTGGCTCCATGGAGGCCTGCTCAAACTCGTTGATTCGCCAGGCCAACGAACCTCAAGTCCACTGATTTGCCATAGAGCTAAATGAGTTGATGCGTGTAATATTTGAGATGTCTTCTGTGGCTAACTGTCTTGTATTCTTGTATTAGTATACTTGGAATTATTTCTTTTGGTTAATTACTTATTAAATGCTAAAGGTTCATTAGCTCGTGCAGACCTATAGTGCTGGACGTGCAGCATAGGCTATAGCCTGTAGGTACTATTCGTGATTTGTCTCACTGCTATATAATACTTTTCTTTTTGGAAAAAAATGTGATACATTTTAGCATGTATATATATTTATGTGTTTGTCCACTAAATATAAAATTATTCTATAATCATGTTTTAAAAGCTTCTGAAAACATTCTCGTTTTGACTGCCCACGTACAGAAAGAAAACAAGAAGATGTATTAAATCCCTGCTAGTCTGGATGCGCCCTGGCCGGTCAATAAAAATGGCGCAGGAGTCACCAGCTGAGCTATAGCCCTGCAGCACTCTCCCCCTCTACACGGCAACAGCATGTGCATGCAACGTGCAACATGGGCAGAGCTATTAGTTGGCTACGCTGGGTCATGACCACCCGTCACGGCTCATGAGCTCAAGTGTAGGCAGGCACCAACTAGTAGATGTTTTTACTTTTTTTTTTTTACTCCATGCTTCTGAACCTCAAGAGCTGCTGTCTTTTGTGCCGTGGCAATGATATGGGCCTACCTAAACTGACCTCTGTCATCTTATGTGCGCCTTTGCAGTGATAGGATCAGAGTAATCTACTCCAAACTCCACGTACGCTTTCAACTGGACTGGGGATTGGATTGGATCCTTTAATTTTCACAGGTCTGCGTGGACCATGGAAGGGCATACGTACAGCATGGCGAGGATGATTATGAGCTGGTGTTGTGCCAGAGCTACTGGTGAGTGCCTGACTTGCATCTGTACTATGCGTTAGCCATCCATCCATCCCGGCCGCATGCCTGCCCCGGCGTTCACGGCGGCCTGCCCTGTCCTAGCGTGGCGATAGGGGCGGTGGCACTGCTGCAGTGCGTCATGCCGTCAGGTGTGGGCAATTTGCAAGAGGGTAACGTGACACCAACACAACTGCGACCTATACTGCGCTCAAGTGCTCACTTAGAGGCAACTAACGGTACAAGAATAGAAAGCTATTGTTTAAGAAATTTAGTTAGAATTTTAACGTCAAAACAGCATTGTCGTTATTGCCTCGGACTTGGAAAACAAACAAGGGTTAGGTCCTAACTAGCAGTCAGTAGCACTTTTGTCTTGATTTATAAAAGGTCTGAACCTTGCTAATTTCAACTAACAATTATCTCCTGGCATAGCCCATACTTTGTACTAGCCTATGGAAACAAAATATTAAGGCACTAGTTAATTAGTTTGCCCAATATAATTTCCGCAATTGACACTTTTAAACATAAGTTCCAATATTTTTGACTTAACGGAAACACTTATCTTAATTTCAAGTCTGATCTCTTTTAGACCTTAATCGCATGCTAAGTAAGTTAGTAACACCAGGGGTGTTACATCCTTCCCCCCTTAAAAAGGATCTCGTCCCGAGATCTGGAACAAGAAACAAAAGAGGGAAGCACGATTGCACTTCACAGATCTGAGCTTACATGAGAGGTTACACGACTTCAAAAGCTAAACCACTCTGGAATCTAGAGATAGCACGGCCAAGAACAAATCTGATACAACTCACAACCTCTCTAGAAACCGACGAAGACGGGGACAGTGGAAGAGCAATAGGAAAACGATTATCTAGAACATGGCGTATGCCCAACAAAGCCAGAAGTTGGAGACCGGTACAAAGATCATTGCGAACTCTAAAACCTAAACTAACCAGGGATGAACTTGAACTTCTCCAACCGAAACTAGATCCCTTGTTCTCAAGTTACACAATCGCCTCTGACTAGTAACCCTAGATCTGCGAGCAACGACTGGATCTCGTAGCTCTGCCTCCAACCACTTTCTTCCTGACTGCTTCTCGAGCTTCTCCCACCCAAGCACGGACAGAGGGGATTGATTCTACAAGCTCTACTTCGGACCTGGGGGTGGAATGGAGGAGAGGCAAGCAAGGAGGCATTATAAAAGCTTGGTGGACGGAGGTGGTGGTGCAGTGCGCCGGAGTGGAGGCGGCGTAGAGGGAAATCACTAGTGAAAGGTCACAAGGTGGGGAGGGCATCGGCCATGGTGCGCTCCCTGTGCGAGCTTGAGTGGGGAAAAAGAAGAAAGGAGGGGATGGGGTTCGATTGGCAAGGAGGCGTGCGAGCAACGGGGCCCCAAAGGAAAAGAAAGAGGGGGGTCTGGTACGGGAACGAGAGCGAAAATCGAGAGCCGACACGGGTGCCTGGATCAGAGGGGCATACAGTGCGACAAGATGAGGCGAGTGCGGCACAACGCCGCGGCCACGTGAGAGCGGCACACGTGGGCCCCACCACAGACAGTGTCCGCAGGGCACACAGTGACGACGACCCGGCATGCGTAGCGTTGTCAAACCGGTCACAGGAACGACGTCGAGTCGGGCAATGCAATTTCTCTGACCTACGCGCGGCTAACTTTCCTGTTGTTTTTCTCTTTCTTCTTTTTCCTTTCTTCAAAAACCTATTTACCCCTGTTACTTTGACAGAGCACAATTCCATCAACCCATTGTGGATTTTCCGTTTGAACACAAGGATATTTTTACCAAAGAGAATTTTTATAGAAAGAGCGGTACCGCGGTGTAACTCGGTAACAACACTTGGTCAACAACCTCGATACCAGCGCACGCCGAGCAGCGTCACCATGTGGCAGCTGTTCCACAGGTGGCCCTCGGTTCCGTCGCGGCACCATAAGCTATTAACTAAGTAACTATTACCAACTTACTCGCAGTAAAAGCAACGGGGTCATAGACCACAGAATCAGAAGAGTAAGGGAAAATTCAGGCAACACGGGTTCCTTTCAAAATAAGGAATAAGTAAAGTAAATCCCAAGGCGGATTTAAATCAAGGGAATTCAAGTGTTCTGCTGGGACCTCCACAATTAGTGATACAGTGTCCTCTGTTTTCCAATTACGGCCGATCTGCTGCACCTGAATCGTTGTTCCCTTTGTAACCTGCTTGTCGTCGTCTCAAGAACCCGAGGCCTAAGGAAAAATCAACGTAACAAACACAACGGATAAAGCAAAAACTCATTACCAACGACCTTACACGGGTGCAACATATAGGCATTCACTCTCCCACACTCGACACAGCGCTCGAAACGTACAACCAGGCGGCTTTAACAACTACGGATGCGGCACAACGGAAAGATTACAACACTAGGGAACAATGATGAAAAAGCACTACTAGCGACGGTTACATCTCCCCTAGGACAACTAATCTACTTCGTCGGCCCAAACGGCTTCCTTCCTGGGCTCCTGGGGTTCTTCTGCCGCACTAGGTTGTAGATCTGCTCCTTCTTGTGGTGGTGGCTGGGTGAGGGGGAAGCAATGACTCTACTTCTGAGGCTTCCGTGGGTGGAGGTGCTGCAAAACCAGTTCTCCTTCTCTCCAGTGGATGGACAGGGATCCCCTCCAAGATCAAGGGTTCCTGCCTTTCCGTGGCCATCGTCCTACGCTTGGCCCGGGTGACAAGATAGGCGTCCTCCAGCTCCTGGGCATGACGGTCTTGGTCCACCTTGACGGCCTCCGCCATGGCAGCCTCTCGACTCTCAGCGGCTGCTAGATTGGCATGAGCTTCAGCAAGCTGCACTTCGAGCATCCTGGAGAAGATCTCGGCTTCCTCAGCTCGGTGGAGACACTCTCTCAGCTCCGAGGCCTGCCGGTCGTACTGCTCATCCAGAGCGAGCAAGTACGTGGTCAGGTGCACCACGGTCGGGTTGTCCTCTTGCACGTCCTGACCCCGCAAGGCCTCCATGCGAGCCCTCCATACTCGCCGATTCTTGTCCAAAGGTGGAAAGAACCGCATGGGGGTACGAGCAATGGGCTACTCATAGATCTGGCACAGATGCCGCAAGGCTTTGCGGGCCACAACCTGGTAGGTGTCGCCGAAGCGAAACCCGGTTGCGGTCACATTCCAGGCTTCAGTGACGTCGGGAAACTCCTCACTCTTGCCAATGTAGATGGTGACCTTGCATCGCTCCATGCCATGCTTCATGTACTCACGACCCTCATACTCAGGACGCTCCTGAATGCCGAGTTTTTGCAGGGTAGCATATAGGATTTTGGGAAAACCCTCGGTGTTCAGGCAGTAGCTGCTAACCCAAACTCCTGCCATCCTAGGTGGGTGGTGGTTGCAAGGAAGGCTTGAGGAGAAGCTTGCTCAAGAGAAAAGGGCTAAGCGAGCTGGAATGCACTGAGTGGTGACACCAAGTGGCTGGGCTTGGCCCCCTTAAAAAGGCAGAGCGGCTAGTGGTCCTGGCGCAGACCACCCTCGAGCCATGTGTGGGAACCAGTAAAAGTACAACAACAGGATTTTTACGCGCACGAGGTGAGCGGTGTCCGAGGCCATAAAGACTAGCACGGTTGCAGGGCAGAGGTCCGACAAGGGCGCAGAAGGAGTGCCGAAAACGTAAACCCCGACAGTCGTGAAGCACGAGCGAACGCGAAACATGAAGCCACCGTACAACAGTAACTCCGGGACAGGGACGCGTGGTACCTAGAACAGGCACCTGCAAGCAAGACTCGCATGATGACTATAGCAATACAGCGCGTCTGACTTTAGGACCGCACGCTACACACCAGTTAGTTTACCGGACGAAAGCCTACTTAAACTTATTTCGAAGACTTAACTATAGTAATAGGGCTACTTATATAACTTCGTATGCAAACGCCCTAACTTTTTGCAAAAATATGTTGCCAAATTTTAATTTAGAAAAGAGTTTTGAAGCTTTATTTCCTCATTTATGCTCTGATACCACCTGTGGCAGAACCGCCTAATTTAATACCCTCCCAAGAGTACTTGTCTTCCATTAGACACTAAGTACCCAAGGGAGAGCACTAAACTCTGCGATTCCGTCGAGCACACCCGAGGGAGAACTCGAAAATCCACATTTTTACCTCAGGATCATAAATGAGAGATAAAGCTTACAACATCTTTACCATTTCTTACATCACTTTTAGTACAACATCAGGGTAATCCATTGTTTAATTAAAACAGCGGAAAATAAAATGTTATCAGAGTTCAGCGGAAATGAAACCATTTAATGATGAGTTAAATATTATCATGATGAACATTTATATACAAGAAATGATAACAGGTGGTAAATCTTTCCCTTATAAAACATTTTTGGTGAGAGTTATAAATCAACTCTACATCCGCAACGTGAAGGAAATCCTCACTGAGCCCACCAGGAGGTTTCCACACACAAAAGTCATCTTCAAGAACACCTGTCACCTGCAACAGGGTAGAACAAACCCTGAGTACTCAATTGTACTCCGCAAGACTTACCCGTCAGAAGGAAAGAAAAGACTCCAAGGATATGCAAGGCTATCTGGCTTGTGGGTTATTGCAACTACAGGAAGCATTACTAAAGGTGCATCCTTATATTTAACTTTTATTAGCAGTCATCGGTAGTTCATTAACCCACCATTCTAGTAAGCACCTGTTCTACTTTCAAGCAAAGGTTGAGCCATCAGAACAATTTTTCCATCTTTCGTCTTTCATTTCTTACTACGGTGCCAGAGTGCAGTCAAGCCGTACCGTCACGTAGAAACGGCGATTCGCGAATCAATGTAGCCCAGCTGGGTACCCCGAAAAACACACGCCTCGCTTGTACCCCAGGCACAAGCGAGACCAACCCGTTCCCCTCCTGTCATAGGTTTCCAGGTCCCCGTCCAAACTTGGACTCCTAGCTCCCGCACTTGAGGCCCGGCCTCAATACGGTGCTAAGACCTCCACCTATCCCCGCCTCCAATCAGTCGGTCCGGAAAGAGCCGGAGCCCATGACAAGAGAGTAACAAGTCTTCCTAGCCCCCATCCGCTAGTATATGCTCGGGATAATAAATCTGTGACTTGACCGAGGATCCAGTGCAACGAACGGTCCTTAATCGACACAGGCGGGACAAATGCAACCAGAGCCTCGCTCAGATTGCTCAACCAAGTCCATATCCAATTCCACGTATAGTCCCGCCCGGTCTCCAATTATTATCCATATATAATCCATGTGATAATAACATGATAATAGTAACAATAATATATTTCCTATCGCTCGCGAGTGATAGGCAATCACTCGACTTCTACCGGAGTCCTGTAGCATAGCAATCTACACGATCTTGACATACTAGTAAGACTCATGGGATCAGGATATATATATATGCAAGTGGGTTTCATTCATCTCCTTAAAACTTAATGCACAAGCATAAATAAAGTGCAGCATAATAGAGGTTATGCACCGGGGCTTGCCTGGGTAAAATATCATTATAACTAAGTTCCATCCGCGGGGTGTGGTCACCATCACGCCTTCTTTTGGTTACTCCAGTTAATCCACGATCGCACCTAAATGGTATACATCGTTGCAATATGCTTGTCTAAGCGAAATATGCATAAACAAGTTATTAAAAAAAACGAAAGAGATAAGTTGGAGCTTAGCCATGGCAACAGGTAGGCAAAGATGGAATCGCGTTCGATCGCCGCTGGCTGCAGGCTTGCAGAAACAACGAAGTGCGGCCGCGCCATAGTGCTGCGGCAGTAGCATAGGCGTGCTGGGGTGCGGGCGTCGGGGTACAGATGCCGGGATGCAGGGTCGGGTTGGAGGCAAGGAAGAAAGGAGCTAGATTGCTCGGCTGCTGGTGCTGCTAATAAAGACGCTCCAGCTGAATCCAACTTGATTACTCGGTCAAGCTTGGCTGCTGCTCTCGTCAAAATTTCTGTCCAAGACAACAGGCTGCAAGCTACTGCGTCCTCCCTTGCTACACGGCAGGACCGTGCACGGGGGTGTGCAACCCGTGCAATCAAAGAGGACCCCGGATTCTTAGGGGCCATAATTATAACAGCCAATCAGGAGAGGTCCAATACCCAATAGCCCCAGTCTTGGGGGCAATTGATGTTTCATGCATGTACTGAGTCCACGACAAGCACATGCATGTCTCGAGTCCGCGTTGCCAGTGTCGTCCATCTGGCTCCATGGAGGCCTGCTCAAACTCGTTGATTCGCTAGGCCAACGAACCTCAAGTCCACTGATTTGCCATAGAGCTAAATGAGTTGATGCGTGTAATATTTGAGATGTCTTCTGTGGCTAACTGTCTTGTATTCTTGTATTAGTATACTCGGAATTATTTCTTTTGGTTAATTACTTATTAAATGCTAAAGGTTCATTAGCTCGTGCAGACCTATAGTGCTGGACGTGCAGCATAGGCTATAGCCTGTAGGTACTATTCGTGATTTGTCTCACTGCTATATAATACTTTTCTTTTTGGAAAAAAATGTGATACATTTTAGCATGTATATATATTTATGTGTTTGTCCACTCAATATAAAATTATTCTATAATCATGTTTTAAAAGCTTCTGAAAACATTCTCGTTTTGACTGCCCACGTACAGAAAGAAAACAAGAAGATGTATTAAATCCCTGCTAGTCTGGATGCGCCCTGGCCGGTCAATAAAAATGGCGCAGGAGTCACCAGCTGAGCTATAGCCCTGCAGCACTCTCCCCCTCTACACGGCAACAGCATGTGCATGCAACGTGCAACATGGGCAGAGCTATTAGTTGGCTACGCTGGGTCATGACCACCCGTCACGGCTCATGAGCTCAAGTGTAGGCAGGCACCAACTAGTAGATGTTTTTACTTTTTTTTTTTACTCCATGCTTCTGAACCTCAAGAGCTGCTGTCTTTTGTGCCGTGGCAATGATATGGGCCTACCTAAACTGACCTCTGTCATCTTATGTGCGCCTTTGCAGTGATAGGATCAGAGTAATCTACTCCAAACTCCACGTACGCTTTCAACTGGACTGGGGATTGGATTGGATCCTTTAATTTTCACAGGTCTGCGTGGACCATGGAAGGGCATACGTACAGCATGGCGAGGATGATTATGAGCTGGTGTTGTGCCAGAGCTGCTGGTGAGTGCCTGACTTGCATCTGTACTATGCGTTAGCCATCCATCCATCCCGGCCGCATGCCTGCCCCGGCGTTCACGGCGGCCTGCCCTGTCCTAGCGTGGCGATAGGGGCGGTGGCACTGCTGCAGTGCGTCATGCCATCAGGTGTGGGCAATTTGCAAGAGGGTAACGTGACACCAACACAACTGCGACCTATACTGCGCTCAAGTGCTCACTTAGAGGCAACTAACGGTACAAGAATAGAAAGCTATTGTTTAAGAAATTTAGTTAGAATTTTAACGTCAAAACAGCATTGTCGTTATTGCCTCGGACTTGGAAAACAAACAAGGGTTAGGTCCTAACTAGCAGTCAGTAGCACTTTTGTCTTGATTTATAAAAAGGTCTGAACCTTGCTAATTTCAACTAACAATTATCTCCTGGCATAGCCCATACTTTGTACTAGCCTATGGAAACAAAATATTAAGGCACTAGTTAATTAGTTTGCCCAATATAATTGCCGCAATTGACACTTTTAAACATAAGTTCCAATATTTTTGACTTAACGGAAACACTTATCTTAATTTCAAGTCTGATCTCTTTTAGACCTTAATCGCATGCTAAGTAAGTTAGTAACACCAGGGGTGTTACAAACCATAACACATCCTGTTCATCCACTCTAAAGTGCTTGGATGGTTTTTCTTTAATCCTTTCTTTGATGTGGAATATCCCTTTATTGGTTTTCTGGCCTTCTATTATCTTACTCTCCAAAGAACAACTAATCTGAATACTATGTAACACAGCAGGATGCATCAGATCAAAACCATCTTCGAGCAAAGGTTGTGCATTCAGGCAATGTGACTTTCTACTCAAAGCATCTGCCACTACATTGACCTTTCCAGGATGATATTGCACATTCAAGTTGTAATCTTTGATCAATTCTAACCATCTTCGCTGTCTCATGTTTAATTCGGGTTGGGTGAAGATGTACTTGAGACTCTTGTGATCGGTGAATATATTGCACACATTACCAAGTAAGTAATATCTCTAAATTTTTAATGCATGCACTACGACAGCAAGTTCAAGATCATGTGTCGGATAGTTGAGCTCATGCTTTCTCAACTGACGGGAGGCATAAGCAATGACTCTTCCTTCTTGCATAAGAACACAACCTAATCCTATTTTTGATGCGTCGCAAAACACATCAAAAGGTTTCTCAATGTCCGGTTACGCTAGAACTAGAGCAGTGGTCAACAGTTTCCGCAAGGTGTGGAAAGCTGTCTCACACTCCTCTGTCCACACAAACTTGTTATCTTTCTGTAGCAGACTTGTCATGGCTTGGCAATCTTCGAGAAATCTAGTATAAAATGACAATAGTAACCAGCTAATCCTAAGAAACTTCTAACTTCTGAAACTGTGATTAGTGTCTTCCAATCCATAACCTCTTGCACTTTACTCGGATCTATAGAAACTCCATTCTCTGACAGAATGTGACCAAGAAAAGGAACTTTCTTCAACCAAAATTCACACTTGCTAAACTTAGCATACAACTTATGATCTCTAAGTCTGGTCAAGACAATTCTCAGATGCTCTTCATGATCTTTCTCGTTCTCATAGTACAATCAACCACAAACTTGTCCAATTATGGCATGAAAACCGTATTCATCAGATACATAAAGTATGCATGAGCATTTGTTAAGCCAAAAGACATAATAAGATACTCGTACAACCTGTATCTGGAGCAAAAGGCGGTTTTCGGTATATCTTGTGGCCTAATCTTTATCTGATGGTAACCCGATCTTAAATCTATTTTGGAGAACACTCTGGCTTTGGCTAACTGATAGAACAAAACATCAATATGAGGCAAGGGATACTTATTCTTAATAGTTACATCATTAAGAGGCCTATAATCCACACACATTCTCAAAGTACCCTCTTTCTTTTTCTTCATAAACAAGGCAGGACATCCCCATTTAGACTTACTTGGTCGGATAAACCCCTTTTTCAACAATTCCTCTAGTTACTTTTTCAGCTCAGCTAACTCATCCGGAGGCATCCTATATGGTCTCCTTGAAATTGGAGCTGTCCCTGGGATTAACTCAATTCCAAACTCAACATCCCTATCTGGTGGAAGACCAGGTAACTCATCTGGGAACACATCCGGAAACTCATACACTACCAAAATCTGATGAATAGGAATGACTTCCATAGCACATGTCACACTCACAAGGTCTGTTCTTTTGGGCAATGGTACCTGAAAAGTACCCTCTCCCTGGGGATCCTTAAGGGTAAGCACCTGACTTCCTGTATCTATAACTGCTCCCCATTCCTTCATCTAATTCATCCCTATGATGACATCCAGAACTAGTCCAGGCATAACTATCAAGTTTACTCGAAACTTTTGACTACCTAATTCAAGGGTTGCCCCTCTAACCATCTGATTGGTTAAAACATCAGCCCCTGCTGAACTTATACGGTAACCATAACTAAAATCTGTGTATAGTTGTTCATATTCCTATGCAAATGCTTGACTCATGAAAGAATGCGATGATCCAGAATCAAATAGAACAACTGCGGGGTTTTGGTTAACATGAAACTTACTAGCAGTTACGGGCTATCCCTCAGGAATCTCATCCACGGTGGTGTGGTGTACCCGAGCATTATAGGTATGTTGCTTCTTTCTGGGCGAATAAGGACAGAACTTTGAAAAGTGGTCGGGCTGATCACAATTATAGTAGGGTCCCTTCACTGTACCAGCAGATCCTATAGCTCCCTTAGAGTTGCCTTGTCCCATAGCTGCGGCTGTCCTTGCTAGTGGCACGACCATCTTATACGGCTTCTGTGGTCCCTTGTAGTTCTGGTTTTATGCTGTGGTGGCCTAAACCTTGCACCTAGTGCAGACGGATGATAAGCCAAACGATTAACAATGAAAACTCTTGGCTGTGATGGTCCTGACTCAAAGGCTCTCTTGCGAGTCTTAGATGCAGTGTACACGTTGTTGTTCTTCTCTTGTTTCAGACAATCACTGATGAAGTCATTGAATCTGGCGCGGGTATTGGTACCCACATGCTTCATCATCTTCGGACTTAACCCTCTCTTGAAACTAGCAATTCTCTTAGCATCGGTGTCAACCATGTCAGGAGCATAACGACACAAGTTGTTGAAGGCATGCAAATACTGCGTCACGGTTTTGGTGCCCTGATTTAAAGCCAAGAACTCTCCCAACTTCATCTCAACTAGCCCTGGTGGAATATAAACTCCACAGAAGGCTTCAGTGAACTCTCTCCACGAGATCTGAGTATTTGGAGGGAAGGTGGTGCGATGATGCTTCCACCACATCCCTGCTGGTCCTTGTAACTGATGTGCAGCATACCCTGTCTTCCGTACTTCAGTCAGCCTTAACACACGGAACTTATCTTCCATGGTGTTGATCCATTCTTCAGCGTCAAGTGGCTCGGTTGCTTCCTTGAAAATTGGCGGCCTGGTGTCCATAAAATCCTTGAAGTTGCTGTACTGATTCACCCCATTGCCACCACCTTGGTTGTTACCACGTTGAACATTGTTGGCAATTGTACACAGAAAATCTTCCATGTTTTTCTGTGATTGCTCGGTATTGCGTTGACTTCCAAGAAACTGTGCAAAGAATACCTCTGCAATGAGCGGTGGAGGAGGCAACAATTGTGGTTCCGGGTGTGGCTCATTATGGTTGACGTTGTTTTCACCACTCCCACCTGCCCCAGCACCATTACCACCAGTTTCAGCAGCCTCATACGTGGCACGGCAAGTGTTTGTCATCTGCATATTTTAGCAATAAGTAATGATTAAGTGAAGTTGTAGTAATTGTGAGTGAATGAAAAATTATGCCATACTGAATTCATTGGAGAGAACAAGTCATACAATAAAACAGAGGCACAATAATTGCATTCCAATTAAAACAACATCACTAATTAAATTACTTCAAATGCAAACATCGCATCCATACAACCAAATTGCCAGCATACATACACTAGACTTTTATGCGCTCAGGTATCGCATGACCAACCAAGTTCCAACATTCTACCAAGTCTCAAAGTTCGAACGAGATACATCAAGGTACAAGAAACCAAAAGAAAGGTTATCGCAACAGGGCCTAGTAGCTAACGCAAGGCAACTAGCCTACTCCTCGGGGCCATCGTCGGGGTGGAGACGTCACCATCGCTACCATCAGTATCAACATCGTCGTCGTCAGCAGGTGCAACTGCAGGCTTGTCCTCATCGTCGTCGACGTCCATACCGGTGGCGTCTGGAGGCGCATACGGGACAATCCCATTGTAGAGCGTGTGAAACTCCTCATGCAAGTTGATGTTATACTCCTCTAGCTCCTCGATCCTCTGCCTCAGAAGGTTCCTCTCGTTCTAGGCGTCATTCCTCTCCTGAACCAACTGTCCAATCATGTGGTCTGCATTATTATTGGCCTGAGTCAACGTATGCACCCGTTGTAGAGCACTATCACCTCTCTCTAGAGCCTGGTCTCGCTGCAAGCTCAAGTCAACCAACTGCTCCTGCAAACAAGCTATAGCACGTGCCTGCTTCTTCTTCTGTTTTCTTGCTTTGAGCCGATCATCACTACGCAAACCAGTCAACATCCAATAGGTGCACTCAAGACCCTGGTATGCTCTGATAGCTGCATACATCGCACTCATAGCGTGGTTGTCGGTAGCCTGTCCTTCGTTTGGGCCTTTGACTAAAGCACTTCCTTGCGGCTGCACCCAAATGGCATCGCGAGGATCATCTCTAGGAAAAGTGCCAGCCAAGGCTGCTGCCAGCTCATTGGGAAATCTGCTCATTATGTCCTTGATGACACGGAAAGCTGCTCTCTCTGCACCCTCAACCGGAGCGCGTCCCTCAAACTCCAAGTGCCAACCATCCCACTCTGGAGCATAACCAAGAGCAGGGACTGTGATCTCCACTACTGCAAGTCCATCCTCGGCTAACTAGCTCTCACTCCAAGAGTACACCGGCTCCTGACCCTCTGGGTACCCCACATCATGGAGCACTCTCCAAACCAAAGTCGGCATGCCAAACTCGCTCAGAAAGGTGTTCATGCTGCGGCGCTCCCGCGGGGCCAACTGGTGTCAGGGTGCTCTTCCACCTGTGGACTTACGGGCAGTCTGCTTCGTGCGGGCCATATGTAGCAAAAGTTTTGATTACCCGGTGAGAGCATATTTTAAGTGGATACGATTTTTATTAACAGGGGATAATCAATTTATAAGGGGAGGAATGCATGACATGAATGAAATGTACAAGCAATATGATGTATGTACGTTTCTTACATTCTCACAAACTTATGAAATAAATAATATCTAGCGATGAATTCGGTGGCATACAAGCGATCTCTCATATACGTAACTAATACGTTCTACACGAGAAACGCTGTTATGTACCTGCAGAAGATTCATTTCAGCCCAATTCCCCATGAATGTATGGAAGCAGTAAATCTATCTACACGCTCTACATGAATCCCCAGATACGCGTACAATGGTAGTAACTACCCAAAACATCGTCCTATTGACGGCATCGCCTCAACGGATGGAACAACCACACATGCGACACTTTTGTAAAAACATGCATAAAACATGTAATTACTCCAGCATCATATAAGCACTCTCCCTAGATCGGCGGTGTATCCGATCATGCTCTCACATCTCACACTTACCGAGGCGCAGAGGCAATTGATCCATACATTACCACTCAATTAACTGGCACTCATACAATAGCACGTCGTATGAGCAACGAAAGAGAAATATGGTGCAAGAACCCCAAGTCAGTACTTAAATAAGCCACCTAGAGTCTTTACTGGGCATAAAGGATATGACCACTGACACACTTTTAGTTTGGAAATCACATTTTCAAACCAAATTTTTGTTTAAATACACTTGTGAACAGTAAACACGCTAAACCATGCTCCGATGCCAGCTGTAACAAAACCGACCAATTATACGAGATTAAGTAAGAAAATCATCCCCCGAGCAGACGATTTAGCAAACTTAAGCCCATATAACCCGGTAGTCCGTGAAATCACGACGGATTTCAAACCAACTTACATACCAGCTAAGATCGCAATAAGTTCAGCGGTCACCATCACAAGTTACATAAAAGTTTGCGTTGCAAATACATCGGAGTTTAAACATAGTTATTACAAACCAAGTTCAAATAAAAGTAGCGGAAGCATTTAGTTCAAACCACACACTCACACAGAGTTCGAAATAAAGTGCCAGCTCAGGATCATCTCCAATAAAAGCATCAGACGAGATGTAGTGAATGACCATTGCCCATAGTCCTAAGCTTCTCCCATCGCAGGATAAAGGCAGTTGATACAGTAGCCGTAATACATCTGCCCATCTGCAACAAGTGGGAACAAAGCCCTGAGTACAAGAAGGTACTCAGCTAGACTTACCCGACAGAACCGAAAATAAAAGACACCAAGGATCATGACAGGCTTTATGGTGGGGTAGCTGACTCATTTGCAAAAAAGACATTTTGAACATTTAAAGAATCTTTCCAAAAGCTTTGCATCAAGTTGAATCTTTATTAACCTGTCAGCTACATTTGCACCTATACTAGAGTAACATGTAAATAAACAAGTAAGGATAACCAATGACCATTAACAACTTCCATCATGTCATATTCCATATAATTTTCTAAGTGTTCCATCAAGATTACTATGATGAAGTGACTCAAGTCAAGTATTCACTATCCAGTGAACGATGGTGATTCGAATCGATTATTAACCAGCTGGTAATTTATTCCTCACACAAACCTCACTCACCCGCTAAAATGAGGTATTGGTCATCGAGTCAACCATTCAGGTAAAGTCTCGAGCTTGCCAGGAACCACATGTACCCGGGGGCCGTCCGACTACTCTTTGGCCTTAACATCGCGCCCCCGTATCCTGCCACTACTGCTCCGGTAGAGTGCGTTGCGGGCAATTCACTCGGCCCGAATAATCTCCCAGCTTCACGGTCGAAAGGTACGTTATTCGGCCAGCTAATTGTAAGGCATGCATTCAACATGACTCGAGGCCCAACAACGGTCGGTCCTTAATCGATACAGATGGAAAACACTACAGTCCGAAACCCTGCAAGTCTCCATTCGGTCTCAATTTCGTATTAACACTTAGTTATTCTACGATGACATACTTTTCCAAGCAGATCCAGGTAACCACCTATAGCTCGCAGGTGACAGGGAATCACCCGACTTCTACCGGTCTAAGCAAGCTAAGCATTTCTTGATTACGAACACCAAGGTAACAAGGATATGGTAGAACATGGTAAACAAGGTATAATGCAGCAACGGTTGCAAACAATTCCTAAATGTAATGCATCAATTAAAGTAAAGCATTAATAAAATATTTGCAAACTAGGGGAGAAAAATGCTCCGGGGCTTGCCTCTCTCGAAAGAGCTCGGACGGTGGTCTGGACACTCTGGAAGATCCTCACCGACCTCCTCGTCGGCTTCGGGCACCTCCTGCTCTTGCACCTCGGGCTGCTCTTCTGGCTCCTCGGGAACTGCTATAGGAGTTACTTCTTGCGATCCTGTATGATGCAAACGTATAAGTGCTCATGCCTAGGTGCATTGCATAAATGACATGTAATGATCATGATGAATGAAATGTGGATGAATAGGTTTCACTTTACTGCATAAAGTAGGAATACAACGCTTGTACAATGTAGTCAATATCATCCAAGAACATGTACTCGTATACTACTACCAACATTCTCTATCATGCCAAGTCACCACAGAAATCTAAGATGCTTCAAAGATACACCAAAGCAAATCCTATTAACTAATCATGCATTAACAAGATTAATTAAACCCTAATGGCAACTAGGTTTAAACAACAACACCTCTTTTGGTAGCACAGAAAAAATCTGAGAAAATTACAGTAGCTTACTATCATCTAATCTAGTATGCCACAAAAATTTCATTGCATTTGGATTACTAGAACTGCCTACACAAAAAAAACAAGCTAGGGCCTAAAAATGAGCATAAAAATACTTTATACTATGAAAAGTATCAAACAACAGATTTAGCATTTTTTCTACATTCTACACAATAAACAATCACTATAGAAAAATTATTACATGCATGTTTTATTCATATTTTTCTTTCTAGCAAAAATAACAATTATTAACAATATTAAACACTTGTACTACACATAATAATTTTTATACAGAACATGCATGGCATATATTTTTCCTAGAAAGTACATCACAAAAGAAAATTATTGCAAGTGGAACCATATTTTTCTGAGTTTTCTATGATTTATTACATATTTAACAAGAAAACAATAATTTTAGTGATTAAATAAAAACCCTACAGAAAAGTATTTCAAACTTGACATGCAATATTTTTAAACTGTAGATCTACTCATGAGAAACACTACAAAATTTGTTCCACAATTTTTGGAGCTAAAATGAGCAAGTTATGGATTTTAGAAACCCTTTTAATAATTTCTAAAAATCATTTTCGAAAATCCTTTTAACATCAGCCGCTGGAAACATTAGATGCACCCGGTGCAGTGCACACGCGAGCGCATACTGAGACTGACAGGTGGACCCACGACCCCACGGGTCAGTCACCCAGAGGCGGGGGATGCGCTGACCGCGCGGTTCTCGCTACCGGTGAGCTCGCCGGCGGTGAGGTCACCAGCAGCGGCTTCCCCGCGGAGAGGCGAACTCCCTGCGCTAGCTTAGGGCACCGCAGGAGCTCTCGGGTGACCTCGACGGCGCGCATGGCGCGATGGTGGCGCGGCTCACCGACGACACGCCGGTCCCGGCCATGGCGAGGTTGGGTTCGGAGCGCGCGAGGTCTGTGGAGCCAAGATGAATGCGAAAACACGAGGAATTGAATGGAAAGGATGGAATAGGGCTCCCTCCACGGAAGCACGAGCTCGGCGGCCATGGCGCCGCCGTGCAACGGAAAAGACTACCCCAGCCTTACCGTGGGGAAAGTGATGGCAAAAGCGTGCGCACGGGACGGAGGAGGTCCAGGCGGAGCTGGAGGCAGACGCAATCGGAGAATGGTGCCGCGGTGGCGGAGCTAGACGCCGGCGGACCGAGCGGCGGTGTGCGGTGGCGAGAGCTCCCGCTGGGCTTGCTGCTGCGGTAGAGAGCGAGTGCGCGCGCGCGGAGGGAAGCAGGGGACAGAGGAGATGTAGGCGGAGGCAGTGCGCGAGCGGCGGGGGCCACAGCGGCCACGCGCGGGGCGTCGCCGGCATGCGGCCGCCACGCGGCGAGCGCGCTCTGCCGCGGTCGCCAGCGCGGCGCGCGAGCGAGCGGGAGAAGGAGGCCGCGCGGCGTGGGCTGGGCCGCGGTCGCGCGGGGGCGAGCAAGCGGCTGCGGGCGCGCGCGCGAGAGGAGATGGGCCGCTTTGGCCAGCGGGCCAAAAGGGAGGCGGCGACACGAAAGGTGAGGAAATCGTTTTTCTTTTCTAAATAAAATTCCAGATTTTATAATTTGATTCAAATTCAAACTTTGAAGATGAAATAGGCATTTTCACAAGTTGCCCCCAAAACAAAAGTTGTTCAAAATTTAATTCTCTACAACATTCATTTAGGGCACTTTTTAAAATTCTAAACAGATTTTGAATTAGTGATTTAAAGTCCAAATTTTAAATAAAAACTCATTTTTCTGAAATATTTTTAAAAGCAAAATTTGGGGAGATTTTGAATACAAAAATTGCTCCAAAAATCATGTTAATTAGTTCTAAGTCATTTAGAGTTATAGCCCAACAAATTTTACCACTCTTAGCTAGCAATTGCAATAATTTAGGGTTCAAACATATGTTTTTTTTCACAATTTAATTAATTCCAACTTATATTGCCATATGATGATGAACATGCATGAAATGCTAATGATCATACTTTGGGATGTGAATGCATGCTTAACACCCAGAGGTGTTACAATGCTAATTGCTAATAGATCTTCATACAATTTACAGGTTCATCCATTCTCGGTTTCTTGTATTTTGCAATGTATAATGTATGGATCAATCGGACCAAAACTTAATTTATTCTTTAAATTTTGATTCCAGCATTTTTCCATAATTTGTACATGTGAACACGGTGAGTCTTGTGGTTCACTTTTTCATTAGGACTTGCTGCAGCTATAAATTTTTCGAAGCTCCGCCACTGAAGAGGATGTCTGGGGTTTCCCGCTTCTAGGTATCGAGAAGCCCACAAACTGCCGAGGCATTCTCCAAACCCCGTCAACGTTGTGATCTTCATTTTGTTGGGCGGAGCTGTCTGTGGAGCCCCACCTCCAATAGAGAAGTTACAGTCTCTACCACCACAACATCCCCTTCCTGGTCCCTCCACATTTCCTTCCTCAGTTTCTTCCTAACTCCATTGTCTTCCATTTTGCTTTGCAAACTCACCACAACCATCAGAGACTGACCCGTTTGCAGTTCGCCACCCCACTTTAGCTAGCACTACAGAGCTCCCATCTGATTTTTGGCCCCCTGAGCCCTACTCTTTGAGATCCGGCTTCTTGCCTCCTCCATACTTCGTCGACATGACAGCCAGTCTCGAAGGTCTGGACCAAATGGTTTTTTCTTCTCCTTCCAGCGACCAGATGGACATTCAAGATCAACATGCCCCAATAAACCACAGGAGTAGCTAAAGTTGGGAAGAAATTCATACTCCAGTGGACACCATTGGGTTCTACCATCTGCCCCAACCTCCATTGTAACTCCTCTCAGTAGTGGTTTCCGGATGTCGAATTGAACCTCGATATGCAGGAATTTTCCAATTGCTAACCCCCCTTCATCCATGTCCACTTCAATGGTTTTACCCACTTTGGTTCCAATTTCTTCCCCTATCTCCACATTCATCATTCCAATTGGGAGTCTAAACACCCTAATCCACGTAGGTGTGAATACAAACTACACTTCTTCCAGCATATAGCTTTCATCAAACTCCCTCACGATGAGCAGATCTCCGCCAAACTCCCAGGGACCATCCTCAATGGCTCTCCTCTTACTAGCCGGCTGGAGAAAAGTGAAGGGAAACAAAAATTACCCTAAATCCCTACAACGAATCCCTTTGCGAGGACACCAAATATTACCTATTGCATTCATAATGCCCTCTGCATTCCCAGGTTTATATGAAAAGAGCTTTCCTACCGCCTGCATCTCGCCACCAGAACCTCCCCCATTCTACCTCCAAGAGCCCTTCATCACCGAGCTTTCAGCTTTCGACAGCTTCAAGCCACACAGCAACTGCCCCAACTCCGCCCCCGCCCCCTTACTGTGCGCCATGGATGCCACCAGGAACCCACGCTCTAGCTTTCTTGCGACTGAAATTGGTGGGAAAGATGGATGGATGGATGGATGGATGGATGGATGAACAGAAGAGATGTGGATGAGCACGAAAGTGGATTTGGCTTGGGAAATTTGAGACTTTTGGTGGAGAAACCTACTTGAAGCCCAAGATTTTGGTCTGGGTCTCGAGACTGCTCTGAGACGCCCAAGCTACATGGGAAGCTTCGCGACCAGAGACCATTCCCTGATTTTGTTTGGTTGCACATGGTAGTGGTGAGACAGGAAATTGTTGCCACACGTAGTATGTTCTTCCTCGAAACAGGAAATTGTGACAATGGTTTCTGCTCCTTTTTTTGTTGGACATGGTACATATATTTGGGCATGAACAGCGGTCGCAAAAGTCTGAATGATGTGTTGCTTGATGTCGCATTTCGTTTGTGCACTACTACCTGCAGCGCTGTTGCAGAAGTGCTGCTCTGCGACTCTGGCTACCGGAGAATCACCAGTGACTAATGTCTAGCTCAATCGAGCACGATGGCAACTGAATTTTTTTTTTAAAATGGAGTACTCCCTCTATCTTGTGCTACCTCTATTCCAAACTATAAGACATTTTTACATTTGGAAATATATTATTTTTACTGTGTATCTAGACATAGTGTAAAAAACTATATATCTCAAAAAATCAAAACGTACATATCCTGTAATATAGTACATTTTAGAGATTTTAGGACAAATTAAAAGAAACTTGTTTCCCACGAACAAGCAAATAGGTTTAATTTTATATATGGGTTACGTGTATAACCTGTATTGCATCTCTAATTTAATAAAACTATCACTTCCTCTAAAATCTTTTATATTTAGTTATAATTTTTGAATGTGTCAATGCACTGTACTAGGCGTGGAGGGAGTAGATCTCTAATTTATGATCATGATGAAGACGGGCTTTCTTTTAGCAACGACGACACAATGGACTATCGAGCCATTTTTTCACAGTGAGTTCTCAGTACACAAATGTCGGGGTACATAACCGGAATACCCCAAGACATGGATAGGAGAGTCACTAATGATGACCCAGCTAGCCGTTGCCCAGCGGAATCACGGCCTGTCTCGACCTCTCTCCCCCGAGATGTACGAGGCCTGCATCGACCTCTCTAGCCTCTCGACCACGCCCTGTGTGGTGGTCTCGACCACCTCCTCCCTTAGCCTCTAAGGAAGGAGCGAGAGATGGTGGACACATTATGTACACATGCCCGGATGGGATGCGCACGTGCACTCCATCAAGTACAGGAAGGACGACCACCCCGTAAGGCCGCCAGGCCCTAGAATAGAGCGTCTTCTTGGGCAGCACTCCGCTGACAGACAAGACAATACCAGGACTCGGCTACGTCATCCCGCATGGCTCTGCACCGCCCAAATCTTGTCCAACCTGATGGACGGGCGTACGATCTTATCCACTATGGTATGGAAATCACAACCGGGAGCCAGCTCCTTACAAACCGTTCGCATCTAATGCCCCCTAACCCGGCCACAAGAGGTCGGGGCAATGGGGCTGCGACCCAGAGAGAAGGTAGCCTGCGATGGACAGCCACTCTCCCTGTATGATGACATCACGACTTCTCCCTGAAGAAATGGATGCCAGGACGAAGGCCACGATGACTACGACGAGCCCATGCCATATAGGGGAGTTGGTGAACAACCGCCACTCCCGTGGCACCGCCACGGCCGGAACAGTGCCGCCACTGTACGCCATGCCTTGGCGTAAGGAGCAAGCTCACGACGACCATGCCCGGACATGCTGACAAGACTGGCAAGATTGTCGACAAAGCTTACTAGCTTCTCCCTCCCTCGGGCTCTTGGCCACTCGGGCTGAGAGAACCCTACTTTCTTGCATGTAACCTAGCCCCCACGGCTATATAAGGGGAGCCAGGCCTTCTTCCCAGTCAATCGATTTCCCCTTGCTCGAATCCTTTCTACCTGTAGAACCCTAGCTTGCATACCCTCTATTGTAAGCTGTTTGGAGCACTTTGACATTGAGGAACACGTACTCGCAGTCTCCGGCACCGGACGTAGGGCTTTATCCTGAACCAGTATAATTTCTGTGTCCTAAGTGCTAGTCATCGAATCCCTTGAGCAGCGCGGCGCTAAATTTACTCGTCGGTTCTCAAAATACCGACAATAAAATGGAGGAAACAGAGAAGATGCAATGCCATAAGTTGTTTCATATTTTCGTTGTCATAAAAATTGGCATGCATAAGTCATCTTGACCGAGGACGCTGCAACAACTTGGTATGTTCTGTTTTGATCAAAAAGCTTGACTTGACCAAGCGACCACATCCACATCGATACAATATTAAGTGGCTCAACGACTCATAGTAAGGCAAAGGTAACACAAATATTCTAGGTACATTTTTCCATTGTTACATATGTTGTTTTTGTAGATTGTGATGTGGTGGCAATGCAAGCTCGCTCTCTTTTGTTGGGTCAACCCATGGAAATTTGATAATGACACAACACACTATGGTAGAAGTAATAAATACACACTTATGTATAAGGGGAAAATTACTTTGCTACCACAAATTGTACAAGCTAATTGCGCAAATTGTACAAGCTAACTGAGAGAGAGTTGCTAATGGGAAAAAAAAGCTGATGCTAAAACTGAGAACCACCAAATACCTAAGGACGAAAAACGGGAAGGAATTAAACTGAAAAATCCTATCATGCTTGCTACAAAATATGACCATGCTGAAATTAATGAGTGTGCTATGCTCTGATATTTTTTAGATCAAAGGTATTCACCCAGCTTTATTAGAAAGCGTAACGAAAGCCCAAGATCCGGAACCGAGGTTACCAGTTGTACAATTTAGCGAATAGAAAACGGAAGATTAACATTCAGGAACTCTCTCTCTATCCAACAACTCAACTAACCAAAAACAGACCAACCAGCATTCACAGACGTTACAACGACTTAACAAGCGCTCGATGAAATCAGTTGATCATAACATCTGCCGTGGGTCTCAGCTTCGTCTTCAGCAAGGGGCACCAAGTCTTGATCAGCATCAAGGTCTTGTAGCTGATCACCATCAGTGAAGACAACACCTTATTGAACACCACATCATTCCTAGTCTTCCATATTGTCCACAACACACCTGCACATATAAAAAGAGTTACCTTTCGTTTTTTTCCTCGACAAACTCAACAAGAAACTGAGCAAAGTTGGTTGGCGATTTCAGCCAGCCAAGTGTGTTACTCAAAAAAAGACTATAGGATGACAGCAATGGGGCACTGAAAGAGAATATGGTCAGTGATTTCCAATTTATCACAGATGGCACATTCCTCTGGACCAGACCATTGCTTTTTCTTTAGTTGAATCCCTAATTGAATTCTGGATGAAAATTTTAACTTTTAGTGGGATGTTGCATTTCCACGTAGTCATCAACTGTGTATCTCTAACACACCACCTGAAGTCATCAATTTGTATATGGAACTAGTTGAGTATTTTCTAGATTGCTCAAGAGCCCAAAAAACCTTCTCTCCCTTCTAAAAGTGTAACATCACTCAATAGATTCTGGAGTTGACACCATTCTTCACTGAAAGACTCATTTGGTTGTCTTCTATACTGAATTGCCCATTGGCCATTTACATATATGCGTGTCATACCTCTATATCAGGTTGAGAAGTGATTTGAAAAAGTTTGTGAAAGCTAATCTTCAGAGGGCATTCTCCAGCCCAACACTTTCGAGACCAAAATCTTTACCGCTTGGAATAATTGTAAGGGAACCAGAAGCATATGTAATCACCTGGAGGAAGTACTGTCTGTCCTCTTTAAGATAAGGGAATTTGTCTTGTAAAGAAATGTAATAATTGTTTGGTAGAGGAGTGATTTTGAGTGGCCTCCGTCGACTGTGCTGCTGCTGCTGTCTAGGCACGCGTTTAAAATCAAACTGCGAAAGGGTAAAGGAAAAGGTGATCGATCGGTCACCGAGGTAGCCACGGCCTTTCTCTTTTTAGTCTTTACCGTGCTTAGCAACGATCAGACACGCCAAGATCGGACGGATCCACTTCCAGCTTGAGAAGTTCCATATAAAAGGCTAGAAAGGTCACAAAAAGCGATCGGAAGCTCTGCAGGGGATAAGAGCGGACACGTTTCTGTATTTAGGAGAATCGGCAGTTCCTTCATCCTTCTTCTTCATCATGTCCTGTATTAAAGAGATACAAATGAATATTTTTGTGTATGTTAGTGGTTAAAATATAAAGGTCATTAGTTCTTTCTCAAGTTTATATATGAAGTTTGACTGCACACATATTCGAAATCACGCACTCTCTTCGTCCCATAAAAAGTCATTATCGCTTTTTAAGAAGTTAATTATCTTTAACTTTGACTAAATATATATAATAAATATTAATATTTATGACACATAATTAGTATTACTAGATAGATCCTTAAAATATTTGGATAATAAACTTATTTGTAGCTACAAATGTTCATAATATTTTTTATAAATTTAGTCAGTAGCGTCTCATAGCGACACTATTTATGTGATGGAGGGAGCATGAGTCCTGAAATCTCGCTCGCTATATAATTACCAATAATAACAAAAATAGTAAAAAAAATTAAATGGAGACAGGACAGGAGGGTTTTGCCGTAGGACTTCCATTCCATGTCACGTCTCCGGCCCATTGGCCATTTACATATATGAGTGGAGGACAAGAAATGAATGTTTGCACTCTCTCCTGTCCATTAAACTGGGCAACAGAGAGCAACATGAATATTAGAAAAAACAGCACATCAAAAAAGCGGTTATTATGCAGAGTTTCAATCACAAGGATAAACTAGCAAACAACAATTGACTTACTAGTGGTGGTGGGCGAGTAAGCTTGAACGCTGGCTCGATGATTGTCAGCTTCTTGAAGTTGGGATCCTTAAGATTGAATAGGTCTCAGACCCTGATCTTCACTTCTTTCGGTTCGAGATCTTTCATTCCTCATCCTGGTCGGGTCCATGCGACCCTGGTACTCATACGCCGGGTGCACTCTGGCCTGACATAGTTGGATCCGATGACTAATAAAATTACTGACTACACTTGGTCCATCCAGCCTCGACCAAGGTAGCAGCTACATTATTACCTCAATCTGGACTGTGTTCTGCGGCAACTCTTTCCAAGTGTTAGTTTTTTCTGGGACCAAGGATACGTCGCAGTATGAGGCTTGGCTTGGTTCTTTACGGATGTAAAACCAATGTTTGTACCATTCCTCTAATGTGGTCTTCCAAGGGCAGTGTAGATACCCCGACTTGATCCCTTCCCGTATGTTCAGATAGCACCCACCAGCCACATTGGAGCCGCCTCGACCTCCTTTCTTCTTCAACCAAAACAATTGGCGAAAATAGTCGAAGTGGGGTTGGAAACCACCGTATGCTTCACAGAGATGGATGAAGCAAGCAACAAGCAACACATAATTCAGATGTAGATTGCAAATACTGATTTCATAATAATTGCAGAGACCTTGCAAGAATGGATGTACAGGAACACCAAATCCATGAGTGAAGTATTCTTCAAAAACAACAATTTCATCTCCTTTGGGATCCGGGTATGGCTCCAGATCGGGTGCACGCCATCCCGCCAGCTCTTGGGCATGAAGCACACCCATCCACACTAGTCGCTCGAGGCTGAGTGGGGTGCACTTTGACATATTCCACTCCTTCTTCATGATCTCCTTGCGCACTTCGGCCTCTGTCTTCGTCTTCCTCGCGACCATTCCCTGACTCTTTTGACTCTTCCTTTCTACGGAGGAAAAGGAGGGCGCCGCTCTTCCAAGTGGCTAGGGTTTGGTGGCGGCGATTCAAGCAGCGGCGGCGCGTGAGGAACTTGGGGTAACTTTGTTGATGCCTATGGCGGCGATTGTGGTTTGCACTATGGTGGTGGCACTGGGGCTCGAGAGGGCTCCGTGATGACAATGGCGCGGCGACGGAAGCAAGAAGACGGTTGATTGCGAATATGCGAGTGTGAGTAGATTGGAATCGTTCCCCTTCCCGGTCATTAAGAGGCAACATCGATTCAGTTTCTGAAAGAATGGGGCACGTGGCACGAGATTTGCGGTAACTAACAGATTTCTTCCACAATACCTGCGTCCCTTCGATTTTGGCGCCATTTGGTCCGCGACCAAAACGTGTCTTATTACAGGCACTGGGTCACTGTTCACATGATGCGACAGAAAGCAACTGCGGCGCCGCCCACATCATCAGTGTGTCAGACTGGACTAGTTAAACATGAAAAAAAAGCAAGAGAGATACAGAGACAGCGTGGTGATGGACTAGCTAGTCTGCGTGCTTTGGAACCTGTAGCCAGAGCTTTGAGCTCTGGAACCTGCAGCCATACCTCCACGCTCAGGGACTCGCTAGACCAGCGTGCTCTGGAACCTGTAGCTAGAGCTCTGAGCTCTGGAACCTGCACCCAGACCTCCAAGCTCGGGGACTCACTAGACCAGCGTGCTCTAGAACCTGTAGTCAGAGCTCTGAGCTCTGGAACCTGCAGCCAGACCTCCGAGCTCGGGGACTCGTCGCTAGACCTCCGAGCTCGTGGACTCGTCACTAGACCTCTGAGCTCGGAGACTCTTTGCCAGACCTCTGAGCTTGGGGACTTGTCGCCAGAACTCCGAGCTCGGGGACTTGTCGCCAGAACTCTGAGCTCGGGGACTTGTCGTTAGACCTTTGAACTCGAGGACTTGTTACACCACTTCCTGCCACAGGATTCGGCTTGCTCGACTACATGTACTATGCTTGCATACAGTCGATGGACGCTTGATATTCTTAGACCTTGCTACAAGGCTCATTTTTTGCCTTCTAGCAAGCTCGGGGACTACATCATATATGATGCACCTGACGGTGTATAATGATCATTGGTTCTTGAGGATTAGTTTTAGACTCTGGCATCACGTGCCTACGTCACCTATTACTAGGCTCGGGGACTAAGTGGGTACACTTCACCTAATGGTGAATTGTTTCTATTTTTTGTCCCCTATGCTCTGGAATTTTTTGTAAGTTACTTCCATCAAGTACGCACACTTACATTTATTTTCAGAAATACAAGTGGGTACACTTCACCAGGAAAGAAAATTTTTCTTTTTGGACCACTATGCAATCTTCACCGATAACTGCAATCTTCATCAACAATCATGGTTTACTGATTCATGATCCAGACGGAACACTAGCGCATGCTCAACTAACATTTCAAGGTGATGTGAAGACGAACCTCGCAAGTTGAAGAAGACTAAGACAGTGTGTCGATACAGAATACATAGTGCTCGGGGACTAGCTGTGGGGGTATAAACCTCTATACCCTTACGGCTAGATATGGGCAAGCCCAGACCAGACGGTCCGGTCCATTACATGACGACGCGCGATCCAGATCATCGAGATGGAGTATCGCGCAAGGCATCAAACCAGACTTGGAGATCAAGCAAGGTCTTGGTCAGTTAGGTTATGAATCCTTATCCGGCTCCATATGACAATTGTAACCGGCTAAGATTAGTTTCCAGATCTGTAACCCTGCCTCCCGGACTATATAAGGAGGGCAGGGGACCCCTTGAAAAACATCGAAACATACTCTAGGGCAATCTAACTTATAATACATTGTTCAAGACAGCAATAACAAAGCAGAGCAGGACGTAAGGTATTACGCTCACACGACGCCCTGAACCTGGGTAAACCCGCGTGTTGTTCTGCATCACCATCTCGTTCATGGCTTGCACACCTGTCTACCGACAATCTACTACCTTGGGCATACCCCTCGATAGACTGCCGACCAAGTTTTGTCGACAGAGATGATGAAAAACTATTTTTTAAAACCAAGTTTGACTTGTACGAGTGGTTAGTAATGTCTTTTGGGTTGACTAATACACCTAAGGCGTGTTCAGTTGCAAAAATTTTTGCAAAATGACCCTGTAGCACGTTTCGTTGTTATTTGATAATTAGTGTCCAATCATGGTCTAATTAGGCTTAAAAGATTCGTCTCGTCCATTTCGTCTAAACTGTGTAATTAGTTTTATTTTTTATTTATATTTAATGCTTCATGCATGTGTCTAAAGATTCGATGTGACAGGGAATCTGAAAAAATTGCAAAATTTTTTGGGAACTAAACCGGCCCCTAACACTTTCATGCGCTTAATGAACAAGGTTTAACATTCTTTCAAGGGAAAATTTATGGCGGTTTATTTCGATGATATCTTGATATACAAGTCATTGTCCGAACATCTTAAACCAACTGTGCCCTTACAGATCCAATTTACAGTGGTGGTTGTCTTATGAAGTCCATTGTTAAGAATATATGTCCACCGGTGATTCATAGCTATGGTCCTATAGTTCTATTTCTACTCGTCTATTCTTTATAAACCATCAGTAAAGAAAATCCTTGGCGTCAACAGGAACTGTTTCTGTGCTGCTCTAAACTTCAAAGTAAAATATTCATGAAATTTTACTCGGTAATTAATATGAACTAGACATTTAGGGAATAAAATATGTATCGAGGCCAAAATCTTTACCGCTTGGAATAATTGTAAGGGAACCAGAAGCATATGTAATCACCTGGAGGAAGTACTGTCTGTGTGCCCATGGCCGTGTCGCAAACTGGCAATACCTCTTTAAGATAAGGGAATTTGTCTTGTAAAGAAATGTAATAATTGTTTGGTAGAGGAGTGATTTTGAGTGGCCTCCGTCGACTGTGCTGCTGCTGTCTAGGCACGCGTTTAAAATCAAACTGCAAAAGGGTAAAGGAAAAGGTGATCGATCGGTCACCGAGGTAGCCACGGCCTTTCTCTTTTTAGTCTTTACCGTGCTCAGCAACGATCAGACACGCCAAGATCGGACGGATCCACCTCCAGCTTGAGAAGTTCCATATAAATGGCTCGAAATGTCACAAAAAGCGATCGGAAGCTCTGCAGGGGATAAGAGCGGACACGTTTCTATATTTAGAAGAAGCGGCAGTTCCTTCGTCCTTCTTCTTCATCATGTCCTGTATTAAAGAGATACAAATGAATATTTTTGTGTATGTTAGTGGTTAAAATATAAAGGTCATTAGTTCTTTCTCAAGTTTATATATGAAGTTTGACTGCACACATATTCGAAATCACGCACTCTCCGTCCCATAAAAAGAGTCATTATCGTTTTTTAAGAAGTTAATTATCTGTAACTTTTATTAAATATATATAATAAAATATTAATATTTAGGATACATAATTAGTATTACTAGATAAATCTTTAAAAATTTGGATAATAAACTTATTTCTAGATTCAAATGTTCATAATATTTTTTATAAATCTAGTCAATAACATGAGTCTCGTAGCGACACATATTTATGTGATGGAGGGAGCACGAGTCCTGAAATCGCGCTCGCTATATAATTACCGATAATAACAAAAATAGTAAAAAAAATTAAATGGAGACAGGACAGGAGGGTTTTGCCGTAGGACTTCCATTCCATGTCCGTCTCCGGCCGCGCCCGGCGGCGTGCCCAAGGCGTGGTCTTTTCCTGCGCGCGCACGCGGCCAAAGCGGGGGAAGGAAAGCCAAAAGGAGCCCGTCTCCTCCACCAGGGCCGGCCGGCGACCGGCGGAGACTGAACAACGACCCGAGGAGGTCCTCCGGCAAAAGGAAAGGCTGATGGAAAGCTAAAGAAAGCGCGCAGGGCCAGGCAGGGGAGTGGGTGTTCCTTTGTCCCTCGCCGCCGTCGCGTCCGCTTTCCTGCACGCATCGGAACCAGCGATATTCTTCCCTTTCCCTCGGTTCCCGTCGCGTGCGTCGTGTCCGTGCGATGCGTGTCACTCATCGTGTCCTCTCTCGTGTCTCCTCTCTCTCATGCACTCATGTCAGGGACGAGTAGCTGGCACATCATCTGCGCATAAGCAGTGGTTCATTGTCTCAGCAGAACTCAAAAGTTTCACAAACCCATGAACGGAAATGCTAACATTCGAATCATACTCCATTGTAGGCCTTGTTTAGATCCTAAATTTCCTCCCAAATTCTACTATGTAAAAAAAAAGATTCTCCATCACATCAAAATGCCGGCACATGTATGGAGTACTAAATGTAGATGAAATCAAAAACTAATTGCACAGTTTAGTTGTACTTTGCGAGACGAATCTTTTGAGCCTAATTAGTCAATGTTTGGACAAAAATTCACAAATACAAACGAAATGCTACAGTGCAAAATCTGGCACTGTGCAGATTTTGACCATCCCAAATCATACCAACTAAACACGGCCGTAGTGCGAAATCATGTGAATCTTTAGCCACAAAGTCTGTGGAGATACGAGTACTCTGTGCTCACTTTTAGTGGATCCGAATTCCAAGTTTCAAGTTGAGCAATCCACATTCTAGACCCACACATATTAGTAAATAAATTAACCTGGTAAACTTATGTAAGAATAGTAGGACATTTCGTGAATACATCTAAACCCTACTTAGGCCCGTTTGGTTTGGTTTTTGTTAAAGTTTAACTCCCATCACATTAATGTTTCATCAAATGCATGGAGTATTAAATGTAGACTAATTGCATGCATGTCGGTACAAATTAGGAGTAATTTACGAGACGAATCTATTAAGCCTAATTAGTCCAAGATTAAAAACTTGTTGTCAAATAAGACGAAAGTGCTACAGTATTTGTTAACTCCTCAAACCAAACACCCCCTTAGCCCATTCCCAAATTCTCCATTTCCAGGCCCCAATCCTACCCTTTTTTACATATAAACAATTTCCTCCTCTCCAAAACGAGAGCAAAAAAAAATGCGCAGCACAGCTCAGTCCACCTGGACCCTACTTGGAAGGACAGAGCCCATGAACCCTGCTGTCTCCCGGACCCCTCCGCCGGGCCCCAATCCAAGTACTATCAGCTTCCCCTTCCCGCCATTTTTTACCGCTGCCACCGCCACCGCCCGTTCAAGCACCTCCGCCGTCCAACTCTCAAGCTCCTCCTCAAGGAACTGTCCGGACGCCGTTGCGAGCGCCTGCACCGCCGTCTCCTCCACACGCGTCCCAGTTCCTCCTTGGCCGATGGCCCTGGCAAGCCTTGCGCGGATGGAGGCTGTGGCGTCGCCGCCACCGCCACCTTCCTTGTCGAGGGTGACCACGCTGGCCGCGAGGGCCTCAAGGAGGCCGTGGGGCTGTCCGTGCTCGCTCGAGTCGCTGGAGTCGCCTTCGTCGGTTATGTCGCTGGGGGCTCCATCGTCTTCGTCTTCGTCTTCGTCTGGGTCATCCTCGGCGCAGAGGTTGAGATCAAGGCTGCCCAGCCCGACGTCGTGCCGTGCCCGCTTGCCCTCGCCCTGCGGTGACTCCGTCTTCCTCTTGAGAGCGCCGGACGACGCCTCGTCCTCCGACCACAGACGCAGGCTAATTATTTGGTCGCTGTCGCCGCCGGGTAACTTCGATGCCGTCAGGATCACGATGCAGCCGGAGAGATCCAGTACTTGTCCGGACTGATGATCCTTGAGAGAACCGCTCTTCGATGCGGCGACCAGGCGGTCGGCGACGTCGCACGATGCATTCTCGACATCGTCCACGATCACCACCAGCATCCTGCCACCCATCTCGGACGCCCTGGAGACAACATCCGAGCACAGCTCCTCTGCGCAGCTGAACTTGCTCGCGTCGGCGCAGATCACGCGATCAGCCGAGCCGCAGCACGTCTCCGCGATCACCGTGACAGCGCGCCGCGTGGCGCTGTGGTCGCTCCCCTTCACGTACAGCCATGCGCCCATCACACCGTCGCTCTCTCGGCGACGGCTAGCAACCACCGCCTTGGCAATCTCCGCAACGACGGCTCCGGGCTGCCACGGGATGTTCCTGCGCAGCCTCTGCTCCAGCTCGCGCACCGCCGCCGCGGAGCCATCACCGCTTCCCGGGGCGCGGCTGTTGGATGTCGCCGAGTCCGAGAGCGGGTGGCTGCCGAGAGCAAGCGTAGTTGCCACGCCCTGACATCCCGGCCCCATCGTCGGTGGACTCAGGCCCCAAGGAGGACCCCTTGACGGTGAGGGCGGGGACCACCGTCCTGTCATGTTCTTGCGTTGCTCCATCAAGCCATCCAAGCCCAAGAACCCCGCCACGCTTGGCTTGCTCTTGCTGGCAGGTAGCAAGCAAGAACCAGACCACCATGGACACGGAGAGGATGGATCAGAGCAGAGGTGAAGCTTGCGGCACAGCCGGCTCCATTTTCTCTTCAACTCGATCAGATATCTCTGCTAAACCATCAAAAGAATCACAGATAGGACACATCTTGTTAAGATCAGTAGCTTCTTGGCATGCCAAGAAAGCCAATGGTCATTGTTTTGTTACCTTGTGTGGTGTTTCGGCTGCCGGTGGCCTGCCCAACACCAGCCAGTCCGGGAGGCTGGCACGTGGGGCCTCCGCATCAGCCTCTGCCTTCACGAGCGACGCCTCACTCTCGTAGTGCTTGGTGCACTCGGTGCAGAGCACCAGCTGCATCTCATCCTGCTCATCTCTGCCCGCAAACGCAGTCGACGCCCCCGCCATTGCGTAAGGATTCTGCCGAAGCTGCTGTGATGTCACCATTGCCGGAGGCACCCCTGCACTGGCACTAGACAGGACAAAGAAAGCAATGCTGAACAATATAAGGGAATCAAAATCGTTCTAAAAAATAAGATCAGGACGAAGCTTCTACTATATAAGAGTAGACAGCTTTCACAGAAATTGACCAACAAACAAGTAATCGAGTCTTACTTAATGTACTTTAGTCCTCTAATAGAGTAATAGTTTCAAGTAATCACAAAACTTCAGCGAAGTCCCTTCTAATTAAGACAAAAGCAATGGTGTTACACTTACGCTAGGCAGGGACAAACAAATACATGTCATGAAAGAACACTGGTACTGGTACAAAGAGATGATAGAGCTTCTAGCCTTCAACTATAGATTATAGATGCGTAATTCTCAAACAAGATGAGCTAAAACAATGTTGAAAATAGCAGGCTATAGTGGTCTTATAGCGGCTGGACCTTCTCCCCACTATGTTTTTTTTGTTCTTTCTCACGCTATGGCTGTTAATAGTGGCACTAAACAGCGATACAACCTGTTCACTTGAACTTATCAGCCAGCCATTCAACAGTGTTTTTCTCTCACAACAAATCAACATGAGTATCAGCAGCAGTCACAGAAACGATAAGCCAAACAGGGCATTGAACTATAGCGCCAGCCACTATCAGGGCTATTTATTTAGTGACGATAAAAAGGCTCCACATGTTCTTTTAAGTTAGATAAGTTAAAAACTTAATCAACCAACATCTGATTGTCTGGTTAGTGTTTGTTTATACCTTTGGCTGCTGGACAACTACTGATGTTATACTCCCTTCGTCCTAGAATGAATAGAAGTTTCGCTTCCTCATGAGTCAAACAATTTCAAATTTAACTAGATTTATATATAAAAATACCATAAACATTTATAGACTCAAATAGTTCTATTATAATAATATAAATATATTTCAAGCTTAATCTAGTAGATATCATAAATATTAGTACTACTTATAAATATTTAGTCAAACATAAGATTGTGTGAGTCATTGAAAAGTGAGAGTTACATCCTTTTTGAAACAAGAAATCAGTTAATTTTATTGGAATAATGAATGTTCTAGCTTATAAATTATATTCAGTTTTCCAAAATGCTAAATGGCTTAGCGGCTGCTATAGTGCAGCTGTAGTTGTCATAGCTGTTTCAGCAAGCCACCACTAAATATCATAGTCCAATTTTCAACATTGGCCACAGTAGAAGTCTAGTTCTGAGTTTTTTCTTTTCGGAACATTTGAATATCCCTCTAGACATTCTCCCTGTTCGCTTGGCTAAAAAGTTATGACTGAAAGTATTATTCACTGATTTATTGTGAGAGGAAAAACATTGTTCGTTGGTGGAAAAAGTATGGCTTATAAGATAAGTGAACAGGACCGATTATCAGAGAAGATAAGTGGGTTTTTTTTCCTGACCGGTAGCCAGCACCAGTGCAAGGATAATCGAAATTTTCTATTTTATCATAGATTTCCCCTCAACTCTGCATTGCAATACAGAAATGTGTGATTGAACTTGTGAAAGGCAGCATGATTGCAAGGAAAAGGGACGCAACGACGCAACGCAGCAGCATTGGATCAGTCTGACGCGTCCTCCCGGTGTACCAAAAGGAGGGCCGGGCTCAGGATGCCAGGCACTGTCGCCGCATCAGATGAAGCCCTTTTCTCGTCAGACAGAAACTGATCAGCTCAGATTGATGCAATCTCTGCTCTGCGGCGCAGATAGGGAAAAAAAATCACAGGGCTGCTTGATATGCCGTTCCTGTTCGGTTCGCTTAAAGGAATGAAAAGTACTGTTTGCAAATTTGGTGTAAAAGAAAAACTATACACGGTGGCTGATAGGAAAACATTTCTTCTTCCACCGTGCCTGGCTGATAAAGCGAAAACATTTCTTCTTCCTCTTTATCCTCTCTGCAAAATTCCAGTAGCTTGAGTTTTGATACTCTGTCCGTCCCTAAATATCTGTCGCTTTACGCTTCTCGAGAAACAATTTTAATTAAATATATATTTAAAAAATATTAATATTTATGGTATATAATTAGTATCATTGGAAAGATCTTTAATCTAGTTTTTTAATAAATTTATTTAAAGATATAAATATTGCATGTATTTTATATAAATTAATTCAAACTTATGGGCACAACAAAAACCAAAAAAAAACAGAGGGAGGACATAACCTAGCTCATTGATGGCTACTAGGAACTAGGGTAGTGTAGCAGGTGGATGCTGCCTCACGGGGGAGCTTGCAAGATGCACGCTAACCTGACCAGGCCCTTTTTAGATTGAAGAAAATTTCAACCCGATGAATAGTACAACTTTCGTTTTATTTGGCAAATATTGTCCAATCATGGACCAACTAGGCTCAAAAGATCTCGTGATTTTCAACTAAACTGTGTAATTAGTTATTTTTTTATCTACATTTAATACTCCATGCAAACGGTTAAAAATTGATGTGATGAAGAGAGAATGAAAAAACTTGGAACTTTGAGGCAGCGCAGCTTGTCCGTTTGCTTGTTCTAGACAGCACGCAGATGGAGGACCCGAGCAAGAATGCAACAGTAGTGAGCAAAAGGGAACACGGACACGAGCACAGACAGAAACATGGTGGCAGCACGCAGGAGAGCATAGTACTGTAGTCTGTAGGAAAGCAGGTTTCTCGGTTGGGAACTGGTTTGCTTGGTGATTACCTTGGGAGGGAGGAAGAGGACGACGATGAGGAATGGAGGCTGTTGAGGGACAGGCCGGTGCCGGTGCCGCTGCCGGTGGGGACCACCACGGCCTGCAGCGCCCAGGCGGACTCCAGCGGCCGCCGGCGCCGCTGCTGCCACCTCATGTACGTCTGATAGTTGGCAGTGGCCACGAGCCAGGTGCGGCCGCGGGAGGCTCGGAGGTCGTCGAGGAGGCGCCCGAGCTCGGCGACCATGTGCTCCACGGGGCTGTACGACGACACCGCGTGGTTGTCGTTCGGTTCCTCATCGAGCGCCCACCGCAGGTCGCCCACGTAGACCACCAGCCCGCCGCCGCGCTGGAGCTGGACGGCGTCCACGCTACGGCGGAGCTCGCAGGCCCGGGCGTTCACGTCGGCGCGGCTCATGAGGCGGACGTGCACGTAGGAGAGCTGCAGTTTGAGGAGGTGAGCCCCGGCGAGCTCTTCGGGGACGTCGCCGCGCTCGAGGCGCCGCAGCAGCTCGCCGGCCACGGCCTCCGCCATGGACACCGAGTCGCCAACCACGACGGGGTTGCTTCGCCGCCCCTGCTTCCGGACCATCACTTCCAGGACCGCGCGGACGTCGTCGTTGCATGCGCTCGGGCCCGGCGCGGCCAAGAACTGCGCCGGCCACAGCCCGAAGCGGTCACCAGCTTTGCTGCCGGAGGAAATGCTGGGGTCGATGAAGAAGTGGGGAGGGATGGGTGGCGGCGGCGGCGGCGGCGGCGGCGGCGGGGACGACGAGGAAGGTGGCGGCATGAGCGCACTCTCCTCCTCGAGGTTGCTCTTGACTGTGGCGCTGGAGAAGCCGGCTTCCCGAATGACGCGGCTCACGCTGGGGTCGTCGAGGATGGACATGACCAGCTGCAACAGCTCCACCTTGATGGCGAGTAGTGGCTGCTGCTGCTGCGGCGGCGCATTTGCTGGTGGCGGCGGCTGCTGGAGCTCAACGCACCCGCGGCGCTGGTTGGACTGCGCGCGCTTGAGGGCGGCGACGAGCGCGTTGGAGAGTGTGGGGCTGGGCTGGATAAGCGGCGACGTGAACGGCGCCGTCGAGGAGGGCGGCGAGTGCGGGCCGGAAGCGGGCAGGCGGTTGAGCGCGACATTGAAGCATAACTCGAGCGCGCGGCACTGGAATGGGTGCTGCGGCGCGCCGTGAGACGACGCCGCACCGGGCGCCGGGTGCGAGCGCAGGCAGGCACGCTTGAGCAGACCGTACGGCGCCGCCGGGGACGCGGGTGAGTAGAAGGCCCCGAAAGGCTGCGCGCACGCGGCGGCGGCGGGGCCGGTCAGCAGCGCGAACGCGACGTGCAGCGGCGTGACCTGCGCATGGCCGCGCCGGCGCGCAAGCGCGAGCGCGAGCTTGAGCACCGCGGCCGCCTCGGCGGTGAGCGACTGGTGGATGGTGTATGCCCCCGCCCGCATTCCTCACCGTCACCCCGCCACCCCTCCACCTAACACGCTGTATGTGTGTGTCACGTTCTTGCTTCTTCTCCCTTACTCGCAGCAATGGGAGGGAAAGACGCCTTCTTTCGTGCTCGAACGTTGGGAGGCAGCGCAGCAATGATGGCGTGTCGTGTGAGCTAGCTGAGCGCTCTCCCCTGTTTTATCAGATCAGGGCCTTGCCGAGTCGGACGCCCCGACACTGCGCGCTACACGGTAGAGCGTTTTGTTTTTAGTGTAAAAAAATATTTAAATATTGATTAATTAGAAATGTTCGTCTCGCAAAATATAACAAAACTGTACAATTAGTTTTTGATTTTATCTACATTTAGTACTCCATACATTTGCCACTATTTTGATGTGACGGGAATTTTCTTTTTGCATAGTGAAATTTGGGGAGGAATTGCTAGCTGTGTTCAGATCCGAAATATTTGGGAAAAATATTCCTGTAGCACTTTCGTTGTTATTTGGCAAAATTTATCCAACCATGAATTAATTAGGCTCAAAAGATTCATCTCGACCTTTACATACAAACTGTATAATTAGTTATTTTTTTACCTACATTTAATGCTCCATACATGCGTCTAAAGATTCGATGTGATGGGTGGCAGAGGAAATATTTTGGGAAGTGAACGGGGCCCAGATGTAGGGGCCGGTTTAGTTCCCATAAAATTTTGCAAAAATTTTTAGATTTCCCGTCACATCGAATTTTTAGACACATGCATGAAGCATTAAATATAGATAAAAAATAAAACTAATTACACAATTTAGACGAAATGGATGAGACGAATCTTTTAAATTTAATTAGACCATGATTGAACATTAATTGTCAAATAACAACGAAACGTGATAAAAGACTATTTTGCAAAAAAAAATTTGCAACTTAACCAGGCCTATCTGTGTGTACGTGCCTAGGCCAGCTAGTGCTGGCGTGCTGCTGCCTCCTTTTATGGCTGCTTTTCTTTACTAGTACCTTTGTAGTAGCACGATGGAGTTTTATATTCTCTCTCCAACCATTTCACGGAGAATTTGAGATTGAAGTGGTTTTTTCTTTTTTTTTAATCTAGATTGAAGTGGCTTGGCTACATGGAGGGTAGCTAGTTTGTCTCTTCATGAAGTGTGGCGGATGCCGCCTGCTGAGCTGCCGCGCCTTTGCACAGCCGCGTCAGCTTTGCTCCCTGCTTTCTCTCTCACGCTTAGTGTACGCGCCAATGCCATGCAAGGGTCCTTTTCTTTTGCCGGAGCACAGGACTCTGTTTTTCAGGGAAGCAGGGATCGATCGAGCTTCCCCTTTCACACACAACTGCCTATCCATGCAGCCATGTAGAAGCTGGGTTTTTTTTACCGACCAGTCACCTCAAACCGCCGGCCTCCGGTTCCGGTTTACCGGTCCGGTTTACCGGTAACCGGTCGAATTTGAATTTGAATTCAAACGCGCCTTCGGTTCGGTTTGTCACCGGTTTACCGGGCGGTTTGGAGCGGTAACCGCTCGGTTTGAGTTTGGAATTTTCTTTTTTCTTTTTTTTTTTTCAAACTTCTATACGTATAAATAAATACTAAACGAACTCGAATTTGAAAATTTTTTACACCATTGGCTTCTATAAATCATGAACTATTTTTAGGAATTTTTTCAGCATTTTTTTTGTTTTTTTTTCAAATTTTAAATTTGAATTTGGGGGCCTTAACGGGGCAGGACCGGGATTTTTTTTTCTTTTTTTTCAAACTTCTATACATATAAATAAATACTAAACGAACTCAAATTTGAAAAATTTTTACACCATTGGCTTCTATAAATCATGAACTATTTTTAGAATTTTTTTCACTTTTTTTTTTCAAATTTTAAATTTGAATTTGGGGAATACCTAACCGGACCGGACCGGAACCGGTCCGGCCCGGTTAGGCCGGTAACCGCGGTAAACCGCGGTTTACCGAGCGGTTTTTTTTAACCCTGTGCAGAAGTGCTCCCTTGTTTTGTTTCAGTCCCGGTTGGCACAGCTAAGAAGCGGTTTTTTAAAACAATTTTATGAGCAACTTTTTACGTGAAGTTGGACGGTTTTGGAAAAATTATTTGACAAAACATCTCTACTAATAGCTTCATGCATGAATAAGAGAGATAAATGAGGGAGAGAGCTAGGATAAGCTATTTTTTAGCTTCTTCCCGACTCATATCTTTGACTCATATCTTTGTGAGAGGATGAGAAAAATAGTTTCACCCTTAAAGCTGTTTTGAAACTGAGTGTTTGACAAAAAAAAAACAGCTCACAACAACTCATGAAGCTATGAGCCATCTAAGCTAGGGCAGACTTAGCCTGGTCCAATCAAGCCAATTCATAGTTGTTTGGTTGTCTGCATTATGTAAGCCTGGTTAAACACAGGTTTGTTTGTTTGGTTTGGTTTACATACCGTCACCTCTTCTTTGAACCGGTAAGATCACCCCTTTGAGGTATTTTCTCGAACAGGTGATGGGCATGCTCATCCAGCTTACCTCCATGCCCACCTCGCTCCTCCGCTCGGTCGTCGAGCTCCTCCTCACGGTCGCGCCGCCAGGGGAGCACACCACCGCGCCCACCTCGTTCCTCCACGCGGCAATCGGAGCTCCATCGCACGGTCACAGCATACCACCGCACGATCGCAACTGCAGCACACCACCGCGAGCCCGCCCCTGCCAGCCATCTCCCTCCCAATTTCTCTCTTGCCTTGAAGTTCCCTACCTCAAATCAGAGCACAACTCACACATGCCAACGCCATCTTGATTTAGTAGAAGAGCACTACTTGGTGGGCTCACGATTCAGTGCGTGTAGGGGCACCATCGCCAGCGTGGTAGATGCATAGGGTGCAGGGGCTGTGGTCACTGCGGATCTCGACCAGCCTCACCAGTCTCACCACCACACATGACGGCGTGAATCTCGTCCCATGGCGCTGGCCGCCGGCGCGAGCTCCTTCGTCGTGTAGCATCTGACGGCCGGCGCGAGCTCCTCCACGCGGCACCTAGAGGCCAGCGCCAGCGAAGGCGCGAGCCCATGCGGGCGCACCGGCGGCAGCGGGGAGTGGCGTGAGTCGGTGAAGGGAAGGAGGTGACGTGATTCACGGCTGCTGCTTGGGCTAGCCTAGCAACGGGAGAACGATCGATTCCTGCGTTTCCACTAAGCCTGGCTAAGGGGCTCTCCTTGCACTAGCTAAGCCTGGCTAAGGGGACCAAACAGGCAACCAAACATCAGCCGAGTGCATCCAGCAAGCCTGGCTAGGGCTCCGAGTGCATCCAGCAAGCCTGGCTAGGGCTAAGCCACCCAACCAAACAACCCCTATATATACCAGAGCACGCCATGCGCCACATTATATTCTTTCTCATGTGCATACTCCATCCACAAGTACTACCTCCCTCCAAGAAAAAAAGATACAATTTTGGTTTTAGATTGAGTCAAACTTACTCAAGTTTTTACTAAGTTTATAGAAAATATCATTAAAATGTTGTGATCCTAAATAGACATATTATAAAAATATAATTCATGCTAAATTTAATTTAGTATTATATATGTTAGTACTTCCTCTATTCCAGAAAGAATGCAATTATGAGTTGCGTGCTAGTTAAAGTCGTTCACGTTTAACCAATTTTTTAGTGAATTGTGTTCATGTTTATGGCTCTAAATCAATTTATTATGAAAATACATTTCGTAGTTAATCTAATAATATTTATTTGATATCATAATTATTAATAATTTTTATCTATAATTGGTCAAACTTAAGATACTAAAACATGATAATGTGCTAGAATTACATTCTTTCTCAGATGGAGGGAGTATTTTTTATATATGTGATCAAGCTTAAAACGGTTTGACTTCTTGCAAAAATAAGAATTGTATTACTTTTGGGACAGATAAAGTAAGAGTAAAGAACATAAAGAACTCGCCTCGCAAGCATCCATACCTAACAACTTTCATCCCAATCAAGTCACATGAAATCATAATTGTGGAGCACTAGGTTATACAATATGATAATTGTTGATGGTCCTTATACAACATTTCTAACCATCAACAGTTAATAATTTGAGCATGCAACCAATATAAAAGAAAAGCTTTGTTAAATTTTACATGGTTGTACTTGTACTTGGAGAAATTGTGTATGCTGGGGCAAAATAGTAAAAATCATCAAGTGAAGCTAGAAGACATCCAACAAGGTAGGCAAGCCAGGGGCCACCTAATGGGGCCGACCGACTGTTGACATTTCTTAGCATCACTCTTTACTAAGTTATCATCCCTAGCAATGATGCCAGAAATGCATTGTTGGTAATTTTTTAGAACACTTGTAAGCTTATATATTAAGTAATCTACAAGCGCACATATAATATACCATTGTAGCATTTCACCCAAGAGTATACCAGGTATCGTTATTTATATTTTATCCACAGGGAGGAGCGATAGGGTGGCTAGAGATATTGACAAATATGAAAATATCATCAGATCATTCACTCTCATGCTTTAACAGGGGTAATTCAAATGATAAATAAATGGTAAATATAAGGCATAGATAGTATTTCAGAGATAGAAATAGATACTCATAAATGTAGTATGCCTAGGTAGGAGATTAGTTAAGAGCAAAAGATTCCTAAGTCATTCCTTATTTACTAAGTCTTTTGTACACCCAAGTATATATACTCTCATCTATAGCATAATTAACTTTGTATTTATACATAAGGAACATTATTAAGGAAGATCAAGTATAGAGCTCGACTCCTTTCGCAATAAGGTTCTACTTGTTCTACAAATGGGGAGTGGACTACAAAGGACTTAACGATAGTGTCACACTCGTGATCTACCACATGACCCAGAGTGTAGAGTGCATCCACAGGTAAACAATATTTAAGCACCATACCTACATAATGTCGACCACTTAACTCACTCAACTACTGAGCTAAGTGCTTTGCGAACATATGCATAAATTCATCATCAATCATGATTATATCAAGCATACAACTAGAGCAAACTAGAAACATAATAAATAGCAACATAGTATTGAAGTAGCACAAAGTCAAAATATAGAGGAATACAATGGCTTTACCAGCCTTCAGATGGTGAATCCAGAATCCTGAGCAAAAACCCAAACTCTACTTAAATCTTGCTAGCTAGCCTATACTAGAACTTAAAGAATTGGAGCTCTATTCTCTTCTCTCTTAAAATCCTAATTTCTGATTTGATCTTGACTTATGGACCGATGCCTGAGGGAGGGGGCAGAGGCTAGTATATATAGGCTAGAGCCTCAATTCTGAGCCCTCGGATCAAACCGACTTGAATAAACGACATAAATGCAAACTAGGAGGTGGTGGAGGAACTGACATCGAAGTGGAGGCTGATTGGCCTGCAGGTGGGACCAGCCGGCCCCACCTGGCATCCTCTTAGGCCCTGCTTCAGTGGAGTGTCTTCTAGTGTCCTCTGGAACCTTCTGAAGTTGTTTACGCCATGGATAAACGTGATTTAATTTGACAATTTGATCCACCTTGATGGTTTTTTGGATAAACCCTGCTAAAAACATAGATTCACCAAAACTCATAAAAATTATCAATTTAAACCCCTAAGTCTATGTTGGTGATCATTTTCATGCATGATTTCAAGTTATATTGACGGTTTATGATGAATGGTAACTACCGTTAATAAACTCCCCTAAGCTCATCCCTGAGCAATGCCAAACTTAGCAATGGATCAGGAGTTGCTATAATGCTTTCACTTTTCAAAAGTACACATACGTTTAAACAAGAGTTCTCCTCCGAATTAGAACAAACTGATCTGTCTTTTAAACTTACCCATATTACCTTCAACCATGGGGCTTGTAGCCTTTACTTGGGTCTTGAGCAATTGAAAGACAGAACGATCAAGTTAAGCACTATGTCTCAAGTTTTTTGTTCAACCATTATTCTAGAGTTTTTGCAAGTTTTTAAAAAATAAAACTCAGAGATTCTATTATATGACACTCTCAAATCTCTCAAAATATATGGTATTTATGGATTCTCACCAAGGCAAAAATGATGTTATGCCTTTCTCTTCCTATAACTAAGGCTTATGTGGAGCTCATAGGAATGGTGATAACATGAAAGAACATACTTGCAATGCATATATTGTAAAGTCAAACAACGGATCCAAAGAGAGTTGAGTCATACAATCAAATCAAGATGTGCATATGTGGAATATATGGTAGATATATATGGTGACTAGCCTAATTCTACTATGCTCCTTGAAAACTTATCTCTCATTTGAAACTTAAAAATGTTTGCAAGAGAACATGTGCTATCTTATTCATCACATTTAGTTTTTTAGATAGACATCTAAGTACCCATTGTTTTAATATCTCGGACACTTGCCCTCTTTTTGTTAATACTTATCTTTTTCTTCTTTTTCTTCTTTTTTATGAATAACTTTTGCATAGCCCATGCCTTTTCTCTGCAATAAAACTTTTGAGAGATAGCAACAAGAACTTGGAGCATTTTATTTGGTGGAAAACCTATCAAACATATTTTTGGTGATTACTCCTAGTGTAGGAGTAAAACATTTTTGGGTGGATTTAAAAGGAATGGCATGTTTTGTGCCTACCCCTAGTGTAGGAGTAGTGCATATGTGGGTGGTGTGTACGTGATCTTAATTTTAAAAGCATAACAAACCTCTCACAAGGATCAACAAAGCTTGACCAAGCTCATTACAAAACAATTAGCATATATGAGTGGTTGTTTTCCTAGCCTAAATATCAGCATTTTTGGCTCTGGTAGGAATTCAAGTTTTGTCATACAGGAACTCATCATGTTGCATTTTTATATTTTTAAAAAGAAATCTCTAAAACTTAGTATCGCTTGGAATAAGATAAATAATAGCTCATACCTTCTCATATTATATCCATCAATTACATAGACTTAGATCAAGCATATGCTACCCACAAGTTTCAAGTTCATAGTAAATTCTTATGTCAAATCAATCTTATCTAAAACTCAGAAGAATTCATGGCTAAAAACTAGGTACTTAAAAGGAATTACAATAGAACAACTATTAATCATTTCCATTATGAGAGATCATATTCAAATTTCTTTTATTTAACTCTTAAAAATAGAATTTAAAGCAAACTATATACACACTCTTTTTATTTAGTTTTCATTTTTTTAGATCACACCTTACTACTATACATAAAAGATAGAGACAAATTTTTATTTTGTTTTTTAGTTATGCATTTTTTTATAAATATAAGATAAACTTGAAAATAAATAAAGAAAAGGAAAAAGAAACGAAATACTAGGAAAGGAAACTTACCTTAGATAATGGGGACCCTCCTCCCCTAAGCTAGGTGTTGTTGTAGTCGAGTAGAATGGCGGGTCGAAGTTGATCTTCTGGAACAAGTAGTTCCAGTTCTCATTCTCCTGTTGCTGATGCTGCTGGATGTTGGTGATGCAGTCTCCCACTTCTGCTTGTCGCTGGGAGTGCTAGTGAAGCGTGTTCTGAATGTCTTGCTACATTCTATGGTTGTCAGCCTGGTGTCGAGGCGGGCATGCTCCATCTGCTGGTCATGGTAGCCCATTAGCTAATCATGATAACCACGAGCCGAGGACATATGTCTTCCCTGGTGGTCGCTTAAAACTTCTTCATAGGGCTGCTGCTGATAGTAATCGAAGTTGTCATACTGCCATTGCTCACTTGAGCCCTGATGTGAGGAGCTTTCAGAGTGTTGAGGAGCAGGCTGCTCCCAACCAGCATGCTCGGGCTGATACATGCAGGAAGATCTCGACTGATCCCAGCCTACATAGTTGGTAAAAGTCGGTCCCTCCAGAATCGGGTCATCGCTACGGTACCGGGGCTGCAGGTTGTGAGTTATTCTAACAGAAGCACTTCTGCAAGGCACTACTTCCTTGACCTATAACTCAAAGACAAAAGAATTCACCACATACAAACCAAGGTTCCGATTTGGTAATGGAATCTCAGTTGTATATCCCAGATACATCATGACAAGTTGACCATTATTGTTCTTTTTTAACATGTGAGCTTTGAGAAAGTATTCATAATCAATGTACCAGTGGTCAATGTCCTCAATGTAAGAAAGAGAAGCATTTTCCTCTTAAAGAAAAAAGAAAGAGAAGCAATTTTTAATAAACCCAAATTTTGGGCAATGCGAGTGACCAAAGGGGTGCACCCGACATCACCCTTGAGCTCAAAAACTTCCATTGATTCATCATGAACTTAACAGGTGAAACTTCCCTTCTCTTAACCATGGCATGCAGTAACTTAAGTTCATCAGTTCTTATTGTATGAAAATCAACTCTAGGAAATACAGAGAAACCTAGCCACTTATATAAGAAGCGTAGGGTAGGGTGATGCATATCACTAGTGTGAGGATGGTGACAATTGGGTTCTCTGGTTATTTATCTCTAGAATTTCACTCTATCAAAATCTTGCAGAGCAGAGTCTACATCAACTACGCACTGTGCATTAAATCCTAGAAGCTTACTAAACTCGCTCTAGGGGATAGAAAAATCTTTCCCAAAGAGTCTGAATGTAACTTCAGCTTCGGTGGTTTGCAGAGCGCATAGAAATTCCATTGTTAAGAGTTTAGACCCTGGCTTATCAATTTGCCAAACATTTTCCCATCCAACAGTTCTAAACATGATTTCAAATTCGAGGTCCATACCTGTTGCATGCAGAAGGGCTGGGTCATAGTCAGGAGTAGGAATGAACCTTCAGGTTTTCAACTGCTTGAAGGCGTCTTTCTCCATCTTGTTTGAAAACTTAAGGTGCTTCTCCTCCAGCAAAATATTCTTTTCAGCTAAGGATGACTGAGGCGGTGCTTTGCCAGCGGGAGATGGAACGTCAATCTGCAAGTCGACGCTCCCCCGGGAAGAAGAGCTTCTCGTTGAATGAGACGATGCCGCACGCTTGAGCTTTCTCGCAAACTTGCTCATCTTCCTACAAAATAAGCAGACAACACAACTCGTGGAACGGATTAGGAAAATAAAAAGTTAGCGGTTAGCCAACCAGAAGTTAGTTGTTCGAGGGTTAGTCGTTCGAGGGTTAGTCATTCTTAACTGCCTAATGAATTTTCTAATCAAGATTTTGGCAGAACTTTCACCCTAATCTTTTTTATTTTCCTTTTAAATTTTAACAGCACTTCCACTCTTAATTCTTCTCACTCTTTCTAATTCCAACAATACTTCTACTAAGTGGATTTTTAAACTATGAACTTGGGAATTCGAAATTTCGAACTTGGATGCTGGATTGTGAGTGTGTGTGAGGTCGAGAGCAAGTAGGAGTGCCATTTATAGGCGGTGTAGCAATAGGCCGGCCGACCAAGTGGTGGGGCCAGTTGGCCCCACATGGTAGCCAACTGGCATCCTCTTCCTTTAGATATTGCCTTGCTTCGCACTTAAACAAGAATGGATGGCCGTCGGTGCAAATTCGGTGGAGACATGACCTAAGTGGAGATGGAGGTGGGAATGGAGGTGATGGGTGGTAGTTGAGTGGGTCCTCCATGTTTCCTATGGGTCCTGGTTGCCTGTATTTCTACTGTATACACATGTGTATATATGCAATGGAAAAATATTTTATGATACTATGAAATATAAGAAGATGAATGGATGGTATTTTTAAATTTTTATGCCTCCATGGTAAATATTTCTTACGAGTTTTTACACTACAAAAATTATTTTCATGGGGCTTGAATTTTATAATGCCTATGATGAGAGTTTTTATTTTCTCATGCAGATGTTGAAAAGTAAATATGCTAAGATAAAATGATTAATGCAATGTAAAAAGTAAATTTGGATAACTACAGATTTTACCTGCCGGTGAGGGTTTGGGATTTTAAGTCCACCGAACCGAACTTCTCCGATCGTGTTTATTCCTCGGGTGCATTAGTCGGTCTCAGAGATGGAGACCCTGATGGTTGCATTTGCTTCTCATGCCACTCCAAGTTTGAACATTGTTCTGGTCTTGGCTTGAAAGCAAATCGCTCTTCCTTGCCATTGATATGGAATTTAATTTCTCTAGCTCTGACATCATTGTGTGCATTTGTAGTGCTCAAGAAGGTATGTCAAGTACTACAAAATCCACTAGAACAAAAAAAGTTTCTTATTTTTACCGGTATATTCTCGGTGATTTCTATAGGGTAGCGAACCGGTTGATCGGCTAGTTGCTGGCACACCAACGTTGGCATGAGCGTTGAATAGTTGAGCTTGTCAAAAATCTTATTGGGCATGACACTAACGCTTGCTCCAAGATCACATAGCACATTCTCAAAGTTTTGGTTTCCGAATGAACAATCGATAGTGGGACATCCTGAATCCTTCTTCTTTACTGGTGATGTATTCAGGATGGCCGCACTACACTCCTCCGTTAACTTGATTACTTCAGTGGCAGGCAGTGGTCTCTTATTGTTCAGAATGTCTCTGAGGTACTTCACACAGGTGGGTACTTGTATGGCATCTAATAAAGCAATATTGATATATAACTTTTGAATTACCTCTACGAACTTACCAAACTGCTCATCCATTTTAGCTTTTCAATTTCTGCATGAAATGGTAGGAAGGTGGTGTCATGAAAATCTTGCATCATTTCTTGTGCTTGTGGCTCAACTTCTTCAACTTCATCGTCCTGCTTCTCCTCACTACTACACAAAATCTTTTGCGTCGCACTTGGCCTCCATTAACCGTTGCGGGCAAAAGAGAAACCCGCAACGGTTATTCATGGCCGGCCATGCCGTATGGATGGGCAGCTACCCACAATGGTTAATCGATTAACTGTTGCGGGCCATGTAAAACAACCACAATGGTTAATCATCCATTAACCATTGCGGTTGCCATAATCCAACCGCAACGGTTAATCGATTAACCGTTGCGGGCCATGTAAACCAACCGCAACTGTTAATGCATATTAACCGTTGCGGTTACCTTAAGCTAACCGCAATGGTTAATCGATTAGCCATTGTGGGCCACGTAAACCAACCGCAATGGTTAATGCCTATTAACCATGGTGGTTGCCTTAAGTCAAGCGCCACCGTTAATAGATTAACCATGGCGGGCCACGTAACGCAACCACCATGGTTAATGGCTGATTAACCGTGGCGGTTGTCTTAAGTTGCCCTCCACAGTTAATCCTAGGCCTATATATAGCATCCAACCCACCTTTCTTTAAATTTTGTAAACGACCTCGGATGGAGAAACTATGAAAATCAAAGTTGTAGATCTCGAAATGTTATGAAACTTTGTAGTTGACAACTTTTTATTTGAAATCATCTTGTAATGTAAAACTACGTTTGAATTTCTCAAATTTGAAATTCAAATTTTGTAAATGACCTCGGATGGAGAAACTACTGAAATAAAATTTATAGATCTCGAAAAGTTATGAAACTATGTAGTTGACAACTTTTTTATTTGAAATCGTTTAGGGCCTCAAATAATCAATTTATGCTTAGTTTTGTATAATATGTAGGGAACCAAAATCAACTCTAGGCACATGTGACAATGAGGTGTAGTGGTAGAGGAGTGTACGCGTGAGGAAGAGGTTGTGGGTTCGAATCACGGGCACCGCAAAGTGTGAAAAACGTAAAAAATGCTAGAGTGACAGGGTGGGAGGTGAGGATGACCGGTGGGGCCCTCCTCGGATTAAAAAAAATGTTTTGCTATTTTTTGGCACTTTTTCTATGGTTTTTGGAAAATATTAACCATGGTGGGCATCTTTAAGGCAACCGCGATAGTTAATGCATATTAACTATGGCGGACATCTTAAGGCAACTACGACGATTAATGCATATTAACCGTGATGGTTGCCCTAAGCTGCCCGTCACAATTAATACCATTAACCGTTGCGGTTGGCCGCCTGTCACGGTTAATGCAATGATTAACCGTGGCCTTTGCTTGGTGACAGTTGCTTTGCCTGCAATGGTAAATCAAAAACGCCCGTGACGGTAAATATTTGTGTAGTAGTGCCTCATGTACTGCTGCCGGTGTCGTACCTATCCTTGTTGGGTATGGCGGATCACGAGTAGACTACCACCTCTTGTGGTAATGGCGTTGACCTTTTCAAGGTTAGTGGCAAAAGGCAGAGCAACGGCCAACTGAGATAATTGTGATTCTATCTTTTTATTATAGCTAAGTTGGTCATTTATGGCAGAAGAAAACTATCCATTTTAGTATTTATGTTTTCTAGAACCTTATCATTAAAAGCAAGCTTTTAGAAATATTTTCATTAAATTTGGCTTGTTCTACTAAAGGATGGTTGCTTAAGATTAGAAGAATTATAATAATTACCTAGGTGCTTACCTTGGTAAGTTGACCATTGTTGTTATTGTTGCCCCCATCATTGTTTCTGTTGTTGTGGAACAGGATTGTTGATGACAATATTTGCGTCTTCTTGATATTTGGGGAAATCAACCTCCAAATATTCTCCACATATATTCTAGGAATTAAAAGCATCTTGTATTTGGCTCGTTGTTCAAGCCAATTTAACAGTATGCTTATCTTGGTTGACAGTGCACACACCTCTTCTAGTGCTTCTTCGCTCTTATTGCATGTCTGGATGTTGCCTTGAGAGTAGCCTTGATTAGAGGCTATCTTCTTCATGAGAGTTTTAGCTTTTCCAAGGGTGAGTGACATAAATAATCCTCCAGTAGTAGCATCGAGTTGTTCATGAGCTTTTTTGAGTTAATCCATGGTAAAAGCTTTGCATGAGCAACCAATCTTCCATCCCATGATGAGGACAATCTAAAATATATTCTTAGAAATGTTCCCATGCTTTGGGAATGGTCTCTCCTTTTTGCTTTTGGAAATTAGAAATCTTTCCTCTTAAGGCATTAGTCTTGCCTATAGGGAAAAACTTTGTTAGGAAGGCCTTTGAACATTTTGCCATGTATTGATGTCATCTTTGTTGGCGTAGAACCACTGCTTCACCCTTTCCACTAGTGAGAATGGAAATAGGCGGAGTAGTATGATATCTTGAGCGACATCATTGATGGCATTGTGCTGCTAATCTCTAGAAAATCCTAGAGATGAGCACTAGCATCTTTATGTGCCTTTCTGTTGAACGGGGTAGCTTGCACCATGTTGATGAGGCTTGGCTTGAGCTCAAACTCAAGGTTGTTGATTTTGAGTGTTGGTCCAGTGCGAATGTTCTCGGTGCTTGGAGCAGAGAACTCACACAGTCTTTTCGGCCATAGCTTCAAAAACTAGTGTTGACTTTTCTCTTGATTGGTTTGATTGTGATTGATAGAAATTGTCACAGAATCACAACCAACCTTGCAATACCCTATATAAGATATGAACAAAGACAAACAAGGGTAAGCCTGCTAAAGAAGAGGTGCTAGTTATGATTCCATCAATAAGTATTTATTTGATCAATTCTCTTAGCCTTGTGCCCCTCCCTGGCAATGGTGCAGAAATGTTTGTTGACATTTCTTAGCATCACTCTTTACTAAGTTTTCATCCCTAGCAATGATGCTAGAAATGCATTGTTGGTAATTATTGAGAACACTTGTAAGCTTATATATATTAAGTAATTCGCAAGCGCACAGATAATATACCATTGTAGCATTTCACTCGAGAGTATACCAGAGATCGTTATTTATATTTTATCCATAGGGAGGAATGATGGGGTGGCTAGAGATTGTTGATGGTAGTTAATAAACATTATAAACCATCAATATAACTTGTATAAGGGCTTGAAAGTAATCATCAACATAGGTTTGGGGTTTAAACTAACAAATTCCATGAGTTTTGATGAATTTGTGCTCTCTGCAGGGTTTATCTAGAAAACCAGCAAGGTAGACCTATATGTCAGAACTAATCCTACTTAATCATGACATAAACAACTCTAGAAGGTTCCAGAGGACACCAGAAGATACCACACCATGATGGAGGGCAAGAGTCTACTAGGTAGGGCTGGCCAACCCCACCTGCTAGCCTATCGGCCCCCTAGCCCACCTGTCAGTCTCTGCCTTGTTATGTCAGTTCTCCACTGCCTCCTAGATTGCATCTACGCCATCCATTCAAGTCGGTTTGATCCAAGGGCTCAGGATTGACGCTCTGGCCTAAATATACCAGCCCCTGCCACCCCCCTGAGGCATCAAACCCTGATCAAGTCATTTGAGAAGACTGAAACCCTAATTATCCTCAGAGCTCCACCATATTTTAGGGCACAGCTAGCTAGGCTGGGTCTAGAGGGAGGCAAGTTTTGCTTGGATTCCCGATCTTATCAAGAGGGTGGCTTGGTATAATCTTTGTATCCCTCTCTCATTTGTATCTTTCATTACTTTTATATGTTTGCTACAATTGTTATGACAATGTTCTTCATATCATTCATGCTCCTAGTTATAATGTTCATCGTCTACTTTGATTATATACTTAGTATAACTAGATTGTCATCATGTTCAAGCATAAGTTCATATAGCGCTCGCTCTGGTGTACATGGGGTGAGTGGTCGACATTGTGTAAGTGTGGTGCTTATACGTTGTTTACCTGTGGATGCACCCTATATTCTGGGCCATGTGGTAGATTGTGGATGTGACACTCCCATTGAGTCCTTTGTAGTCCACTCCCTAAATATAGGACAAGTAGGATCTAGTTACGAAGGAAGACAAAATATGTTCTTAATCTTCCTTAGTAATATCCCTTATGTGTAGATATGAAGTTGATCTTAGCCATGACTACTAGGTGTAATTGCACTAATCAATGCATGCTTTGACTTGTAATTATGAATGACTTAGGAATTATTCCTCTAATATTCTACTTAGCCATGTTAATGCCATAGAAAGGAGTACTCTGAGTGATTGTTGATGGTAGTTAACAACCATTATAAATCATCAATGTAACATGCATAAGGGCATAAACATAATCACCAATGAAGGTCTCGGGGTCTAAACTAATAATTCCATGAGTTTTGGTGAATCTGTATTTTTTGCAGGGTTTATCCAGAAAACCGTCAAGGTGGACCTAGATGTCAGAATTAATCGCGCTTATCCACCGTGAAACGGACACCAGAAGATTCCAAAAGACTCGAGAGGACTCTACACTGATGCGGAGGACAAGACGCTGCCAGGTGGGGCCAGCTGGCCCTAGCCCCACCTGCATGCCGGTCGGCCCCTAGGCCCACCTGTTAGCCTCCGCGTCACAATGTCAGTTCTCCATCGCCTCCTAGATTGCATCTATGCCATCCTTTAAGTCAATTTGATCTAAGGGCTCATGATGGACACTCCGACCTATATATATCAGCCCCTACCCTCCTCCCTCAAGCATTGCATAAGTCATTTGAGAAGATAGAAACCCTAATCATCCTCAGAGCTCCATCAATTCTAAGGCATAGCTAGTTAGGCTAGGTCTAGAGAGAGGCAAGCAGGCTTCGCTTGGATTCCCGATCGTGTCAAGAGCATGGTTTGGTTGGCATAATCTTTGTACCCCCTCTCTTTTGTATCTCCATTACTTTTATATGCTAGCTATAATTGTTGTGACAATATTAGTATTCATCTCATTTATGTTCTTTATTATAATGTTCATTGTCTACTTTGATTATATGCTTAGTATAGTTGGATTATCATCATGTTCATGCATAAGTTCGTATAGCACTCACTCTAAGGATCCATGGGTGGGTGGTCAACATTGTGTAAGCATGGTGCTTATACATTGTTTACCTACGGATACACCTTATATTTTGGGTCATGTGGTAGTTTGCAGATGTGACACTCCCATTGATTCCTTTGTAGTCCACTCCCCGAATATAGGTGCAAGTAGGATGCGGTTACAAAGGAAGAACAAGCTCTGTTCTTAATCTTCCTTAGTAATATCCCTTATGTGTAGATATGATGATGGTCTTAGTAATGACTACTAGGTGTAATTGCACTAATCAATGTATGCTTTGACTTGTAGTTAAGAATGACTTAGGAATTATTCATCTAATATTCAACCTGACCATGCTAATGCCATAGAAAGGAGTACTCTGAGTGATTTATCATTATCATTGATCAATACTTATCATATATATCTTATCCTATGACTTACCCCTGTTATGAGTATAACATTAGTTATGGTTTACTTCTCCATTAATAGTATAAGTTATCAATACATGTCCATGCTAGACCTTTCCTGTGGAAAAAATATAAATAACGATACCTAAAATACTCCCGGGTAAAATGCTATAATTATATATTATCTGTGCGCTTGTAGATCCTTTTTTTCATTCATATTTATATATTTGTTTCTAGTCACATAAACTGATAAAGAACTGCTTAGTATTATTCTAGTAGTAATGCTATGTAGTACCAACAAGCATCTCTAGCATCGTCACTAGGGATGACAACCTAGTAAAGTAATGTTAGGAGATATAGGTTTATAATAGGTGGCTATTAAAACAAGTGACAAGTTAACAAATACCAACAAGCATTTCTAGCGCCGTTGTCGGGGGATGTAGCTAGGCAAAGGAAGTATTGATAAACTTATACTTATTGATGTGACCGAGATAACTATTGACCTCTGCTCAAATAGGCTTACCCTTGTGTTGTCTACATGTGTATCTTATGCAGGGTAATGTATGACTAGTTTTGACCTTTTGACAAACTACGTTGATGATCCAGAAGCATTACTTAGGAGAACTAAGGCTAAACTCAAGAAAGTTTCAGCTTTAGAGTCAGAAGACAACCAGATAAGGCAAAGCTTAACACCTGAATTTGAAGCCATAGCTGATAAGACTCTCCATGAATTCTCTGCCCCGACTATGGCTAACACCTGTACTAGACCGACAACCAATGTTGGAGACAATGGATTCAAGCTTAAGCTAGCTCTCATTAACATGGTGCAAGCAAGCCAGTTTTGTGGAAAGACACATGAAGATGCGAGTGCTCATCTTCAACACTTCCTAAAGATCTACAACACTTTCACCATCAAAGGAGTGACCAAAGACGCCATATTACTTCGCCTCTTCCCATTCTCACTCTTGGGGAAGGTGAAGCAATAGTTCTATGCCAACAAAGATAGAAACGCTACATGGGATAAGTGCTCCACTGCCTTCCTAGTAAAGCTCTTTCCCATAGGCAAGACCAATGCTTTGCGTGGGAGAATTTCGACAACAACATGACGAATCTGTCCCTAAGGCGTGGGAACACTTCCAAGATTACGTATCAGAATGTCCTCATTATGGGATGGAGAATTGGTGTCACACCCATTTAAGGACCAAATGGAATACATACTCTTATGTGCGCCCATAGATCAATCACACATAAGCTAACAAATTATAAAGGGAGTATCATCACAAATGTTATTACATCACGATTATTAACACATAGTCTTTACACAAATGTAGCGGCAATCATAGGCACATTGACTAGTTGACTGTAAGTCTAGTAATCTTCAGGGAAGTAGGAGTAGTAGTCACTATTTGCACCGTCTGTTACCCATCCGGGATTTTTATCCAAGTAAGAAAAATAAACAAGCGTAAGTACACCTCGTACTCAACAAGTGTAACATGGGGTTCATGAGGCTCAAAGGCGTGACATTGGTTTATCAGCTGGTAGCTTTTAGTTGGCATAATTTTAGCATATCAATAGCATCAAGATGTCTCAATATAACAATAAATATATGATCCATGTGAAATGATTAATGAATAGCAAAAACATATTCATTATTAATGATCAACTATTCCATAAGGGTCCAAGGCCACTCGTGACCGTGAGCACGACTGTTATAACAGTTTTACACTCTGCAGAGGTTGTACACTTTCACTGTGAGTCTTGTTGCCCATATGCCCGGGTTAATTACTCCCAAAACACTTCCAAGGTGAGCAGGTAGGGAAACACTATGAAGTCTTTCGAAGGTTCGTCTAACAAGTTAGGGCCATTAGATTCACTCGACAAACAGATGTAGAGCCCCCCTTCCAAATGACACAATGACATGCAACCTATACACATAAGGACATAGGCCGCACTATACCCGATTCGTCAAGCCATTCTTACGCCAAAAAGGTTACCACTAACAAGCTAGAAAATGTCCTTCTATATGACTAAAGCCAGAGCCATATAGCCCTCATAGTTGTACTGTAAATCCCGGATGTTCGCTTACAGATAAGTCCTTAAGGAGAGAAACTAGAGCACCAAAAATAACCCCATGCTCTAGCCCCCTTTAAATAATAATCAAAAGTCATCTTTTAATGTTTATTGCATATTCCATTAGTCAAATTACATGATCATAGTTTACGTTAAGCACTAGCAATGCTACTCAATGCAATATAATAGGTATCAAGGTATGAGATTAAAACTAAGTCATCCTTATCAAGGGAATATATGCATAATGATTATATTTGCTTATTGTGAATAGGACAACAAGGACAATCTCATGCTATACTTGCCTTGCTCAAACTGGTCCTAAAGATCTTGCTCGTAGAAAAACTCTTGGTCTCCAACGAATTGCTCACCGTCTATACTCGATCAACAACGGCAACAACATTCATCCAGAAACAATCATGCATAAACAAACAAGACTATAATTAGAACAGTACACCAATAGTAATAAAATAAGATAAAAAGTCTTTAAAATGAATCTACAACTCGCTATTATCACACAGACGCGAAGATCACGAAAAACAGAGCTAAAACGACGAAGTTATGAATTTTCTAAGATTTCCTATAGAAAAAATAATTACTTTAATTCAAACTCGAAAATAAAATGCAACAAACCTACTATACATTATTACTATCATGTAGAGCTCATAAATACGAACCTAACTCAATTTTAACGGGTAAAATCGGAGTTAAAACAGAGATTCTATGCATGAATTAATCTAGTGGCAAATCTGTAAATAAGTGAAAACGTATTTCTAAAGTTACCGCGATCAAAATACGCTTTATGAAAATGAAAACGTAATTTGGGAATACGCAATGGACTGCGGGTTTGATATATAAAAATTACAGGGGCTCTTTAACAAAATCTCCGGCCGAACCGGTATCTTCCATTCTCAACCGTTAGATTCAATTTGAACGCTCCAGATCAGATCGGGGAAAGGCCGGGCGGCGCTCTAGCCGGAACAGAAACCCGACAGTGGGTTCCGCGGCGGCGCCATGGCCGGACTTGGCTATCTCGCGATACAAAGCATGAGCTCACGAAAGAAGAACACGAAATGGTAGAGAACATCAATGCGAACTCACCAAGGGTGAAATCGATGCCGAGGACGAGACAAGGAAGACGCGTGGCTCGGAGAGGCGGGGCGGCTAGGGCTACGTCTCGAGTGTGGCCCCATGGGACGATGATGGACCTCTACTTTGGGGCAAGATGGAGCGGAGGGGTGCACGAGCTCGGAATATATAGCCCGGTGTTGCTCTAAATAAGGAAGGAAGAGATTGGAGAGGCGGATTCGGTTGGTGGTGAACAAGGAAAGGAATCCGATGCTGGTGTGGGGAGGAAGAAGGCGACCATGACATGTAGGTCTGCGGTGTCAGTGACAGGCAGGCAGACACGGCGAGCGCGTGCGAGCTAGGCCGCTGGCTGGGCTCGGCCCAAAGCGGGAAGCGGGGAAAAGGAAAGCGGGCCGCGCGCGGTGAGAGGCGGGTGTGGGCGCGCGCTATCGGGCTGCAGAGGAAAATAAGGCCGGGCTAGGATACTGGGCCGAAACCGAAGGGGAGAGGAATTCCCTTTCTTGTTTTTCTTTTCCAAATTTTCAAAGCCATTTTCCAAAAGATTTTGAATCCTCTTTTGAATTTGATTCAAACCACTCAATACAAAAATTCAGATGCAGCAACATGATTGCTCAATCATGTTTCTACCCTTATATTTGATTTTAAATTAATAAAAACTATTACTTTTCTAAGTTTGTATGCTCACAAAAATACATAAAAAATTATATTCACCTATTTTTAAAGCATTCCAAAATTTTAGGGTGTTACAATTCTACCCCGCTTAAGATGAATCTCGTCCCGAGATTCGACTGGTGCTTACTCGAACAGTTGCGGGTATGTTTTCCTCAGATCCTCTTCTCTTTCCTAGGTGGCCTCATCTGCAGTGTACTGATTCCACTGAACCTTACACATCTTGATAGTCTGACTCCTCGTGACTCTTTCACCAGTCTCTAAAATTCTAACTGGAAACTCCTCATATGTGAGATCCTCTTTAACAGTGAGCTCCTCTAATGGAATCTGCTCCTCTAGTACTCGCAAACATTTCTTAAGTTGAGACACGTGAAACACATCATATACACCTGCTAAACTCTCAGGTAATTCCAACTGATACGCCACCTCACCATGTCTCTCTATGATCTTGACAGGCCCAATATACCTTGGTGCCAATTTCCCCTTCATGTTGATCCTTTTCACATTCCTCATTGGTGATACTTTCAAGTAGACATAATCTCCTACTTCAAAAGTCAACTCTCTTCTCCGAGTATCAGCATAACTTTTCTGTCGGGACTGAGCTATTTTTAGATTATCTCTAATCATCCTTACTTTCTTTTCAGCATCCTTGAGTACATCAGGCCCAAACACTTGACTTTCCCCTATCTGATTCTAGAACAACGGGGTTCTACACTTTCGTCCATACAGAGCCTCAAACGGTGCCATCTGAAGACTCTTTTGATAACTATTGTTATAAGAGAACTCCGCGTAAGGCAAACTCTTATCCCAACTAGTACCATATTGTAAAGCACAAGCTCTCACATATCTTCCAATATATAATTAATTCTCTCCATCTGTCCATCTGTCTGTGGATGGTAAGTTGTACTAAAGTTCAGCTTGGTTCCTAGTGATTCATGTATCTTTTACCAATAATGAGATGTAAACTGGGTACCCCGATCAGACACAATTTTCTTAGGAACTCCATGTAGACTCACTATTCTTTCCATATACAATTTAGCCAACTTTGCACTGCTATATGTAGTCTTAACTAGTAGAAAATGGGCAACCTTTGTTAGACGATCTACTATTACCCAAATCGAATCGCACCCTCTCTGAGTACGTGGCAACCCAACTATGAAATCCATACCAACTTCTTCCCATTTCCATTCGGGTATCTACATAGGCTGTAACAATCCTGCAGGCCTCTGATGTCCAGCTTTCACCCTTTGACAAGTGTCACACAAAGCAACATATTCAGCAACATCTCTTTTTAAACCATACCACTAATATTTCTCTTTCAGGTCCAGATACATCTTAGTACTCCCAGGATGTATGGAATAAGCTGACTCATGAGCTTCACGCAGAATTGCCTCTCTTATAGTCTTATCCTCAGGCACACACAACCTTTTTTCAAACCATAGCATACCATTATCATCCTTACAGAATCCTAGTGATTTTCCCTTTGCTATATTCTTCGCTATCTCTCTCAACTTTTTATCTTTCAACTGACTCAGAGTAGGTTCTAGTACCAATTCTACTGCATTGGTGGTAAACCCTAAGTTCAGATGCTCACATTCAGCACACAGCTCTCTTGGCATAGGCATTATTTGCACCTCATTAGCATAGCTTTTCCTACTAAGAGCATCAGCAACGACGTTGGCCTTTCCTGGGTGACAATGCACCTCCAGATCATAGTCCTTTATCAACTCCAACCATCTACGCTGCCTCAAGTTCAGATCTGATTGAGTGAAGATATACTTCAGACTCTTGTGATCAGTGTATATATCACTCTTATGTCCAATCAAATAATGTCTCCATATCTTTAGTGCATGAACCACAGCAGCTAATTCCAGGTCATGAGTAGGATAATTTAATTCATGCTTTCTCAACTATCTCGATGCATATGCCACAACTCTACCTTCTTGTATAAGAACACATCCCAAACCCAAACGAGATGCATCACAGTAGATAGAGAAGTGTTTACTCAGATCTGGCAAGATTAATACTGGTGCAGTGGTCAATCTTTTCTTCAATTCCTCAAAATTAGCCTAACACTTCTCAGACCACACAAACTTGACATTCTTCTCCAACAGTGCAGTCATTGGCTTTGCAAGCTTAGAAAATCCCTGTATAAATCTCCTGTAATAGCCTGCTAATCCCAAGAAACTACGGATCTCACTCACATTGGTTGGTGGCTTCCAGTTCAATACATCTTTCACTTTGCTAGGATCTACTAATATTCCTCCATTCGAGACAACATGGCCAAGAAAGGAAACTTCCTTCAACCAAAACTCACATTTACTCCGCTTGGCATATAGCTGGTGTTCTCTGAGCTTTTGCAAGACCAACCTCAAATGTTTAGCATGTTCCTCCTCAGTCTTGGAGAATACTAGGATATCATCAATGAATACCACTACAAACTTGTCCAGATATTCCATGAACACCTTATTCATCAAGTACATAATGTATGTAGGGGCATTAGTTAGACCAAAAGACATCACTGTATATTCATATAAACCATACCATGTGGTAAAAGCTATCTTTGGTATATCACTAGCACAAATCTTCAACTGGTGATATCCAGAACGAAGATCAATCTTGGAAAATACATAAGCAACTCTCAACTGATCAAACAAGTCATTGATTCTAGGAAACAGGTACTTATTCTTGATAGTAACCTTATTGAGAGACCGATAATCTACACACATCCTCTGAGTGCCATCTTTTTTGTCCATAAAAATTACTGGTGCTCTCCAAGGTGAAGAACTAGGACGAATGAAACCTTTATCCTGCAACTCCTTCATTTGTTTCTTAAGTTCCTCTAATTCATCTACTCCCATTCTATATGGACGCTTAGCTATGGGTGCAGTTCCAGGTAATAATTCAATAATAAATTCAATGTTATGGTCTGGTGGCATACCTGGCAATTCCTCGGGAAACACATCGGGGAACTCCTCCACAACCGGGTCCTCCTTGTTGGCACCATCATTAAGCTGGTTCACTGTAGCAGTCTCCTGTTTCTGCACTTTCACCTCAACCTTGATTCTATCTCCCTTCAGTGTTGTCAGCACTACTGATTTCTCCTTGCACTGAATCTCTACTTGTTGTTGCATCATCCAATCCATTCCCAATATGAGGTCAATCCCAGCTGTTCTCAATACTATAGGGCTCACCTTAAACTCTACCCCCCTTAAAATGAGACTAATCAGGAGACAACGATAAGATGCTGGCATGCTTCCCCCAGGTGAGTTTACTAATATAGAGTTCTTCATGGCACACAAATGAATTCTATGTATTCTAACAAATGCTTGTGATATGAAAGAATGTGATGCTCCAGAATAAAAAAGAACAGTGGCAGGAGTGGAAAGGACATCGAACGTACTAGGCATAACTTCCGGTTCCTCCACTGCTGTTTCTTGAGACAAGTGGTTCACCCTTCCAGTGTTAGGCGCAGGCTTCTGGTGACTACTCTGCCTCTAGGGAGTCTGTTGGTTGGGCTTCTTAGGGCAATTGTAAGACAAATGACCCTCTTTCCCACATCAAAAACACCTATTGGGGGTATTGGGAACACTAGTCTTCATGGGAGTATTGTTGGAAGGGCCCTGACACTGAGTCTGATTCCCACTCTGTTGCGGAGGGTGTTGGTTGCCATTTTGTGGCTGGAATGGGGGACGTTGCAGAAACTAATTGCGGAAAGGGATCAGACCATGATTCCACTGACAAGGTGGATGCCTCTATTGATTAACTTGCTGGAAACCAGTACGCTGATGAGTGTTGCTACCGGAGGCCTATCCCTGAAGCCTTTTCCTCTTGGCATCCATCTCCTTGCGCTTATTATCCACCATAATAGCGCGGTTCACAAGCGTCTGAAAATTGGGATAGGTATTGGACAACAGTTGCAACTGTAGACCATCATACAATCCCTTCAGGAAGCAGCGCTGCTTATCACTATCATTAGCCACCTCATGTGGAGTATATCATGACAACTGAGCAAACTTGTCACGATACTCAGCTACAGACAATGACCCTTGGGTCATGTTCCTGAATTCCTCTGCCTTCAGCTCTATCATCCCTTCTGGTATATGGTAAGCCCTGAAGCTCTCTCTAAACTCCTGCCAAGTGACCGCGGGAGCATTGGCAGGGCAGCCATACTCATACGATTTCCACCAATCCTGAGCCTCTCCCTGGAGTTGTCCAGAAGCAAACAACACTTTCTGCCGGTCATCACATTGTGCAATGTTGAGTTGCTTTTCCACGGCACGAAGCCAATCATCGACTTCCAATGGATCTATGGCATGCGTGAACACTGGGGGATGACCCTTCAAAAATTCACCACGCTTATCATGTGGGGGTGCCCCAACAACTGGCTGATTCTGTTGGTTCTGTACCAGTTGTTGCATAAGCTGTGTCTGCACTGCCAATAGTTGCTCAATAGTTGGTGGTAGTGGTGGTGGTGGATTTGGGGGAACACCTCCATGACCCCTGCCTCTTCCTCTTCTGGCCATCTGTCATCCATAAAAATGCAAACTTTGAGATTTCCAAGTTATCAACCACTTAAAGATAAAGAATGAGATCTGAAAGTTTTCTGGGCGAGTATCAGTATTAATAGTTTAGTAAATCAATCATTTATTGAGCTACAGAAGTCCAATAGAGGAGTGCTTTATATGGTTGGAAAGCTTATAAAGTTATCCACAACTTTTATTTAGACCCCAAGATCAGATTCTGTCGTTAAGTTAATGAAAAATAAGGCGCAATAAAAACTGTTCCAGATTCCAGACTATGCAGAAACTTTAACTTGTGACAGTTATATCTCTCGAACCAAATTAGATAAAAAGGTGATTCCAGTGGCATTTGAAAGATGATTAAGTTTAGTTTCTCTCATAAAAAATTCATAAATGTTGCACGAACCGTTTTTGAACCATAGCAGAAACATTACAGACTACTCTAGAAAACAGCAAGGACAGAAACATGAAAATACCAAACCCAACTATTATTTCCTTGACTATTAAACTTATTGTTCTTAGAAATGGAACTTGTAGACATGCCTACAAGCCCCAACACTCATAACAAAATCTAACTCACACATAAACATAATGACAAAGCAACTATCACACCAAAGTTCAAACCACACCACAAACTCGAAGACTCAACTGACGTTACTAAGAACGTTCTTATTACATAAAGGACTCCTATTTTCTAAGGACGTGGCTCATGCTCTAATGTCTCATAAATATTGGCCATGCCTTGGTTTGCTCGGAGTTCATCAATTGTTGCCTGGCACCTCTTGATGGTCTTCCCCTGTGCCTTCACCATCTCCTCTAACTGCAACTTCCTCTTCATCATATCATAGATAAGGTTCACCATCACCCGAGGAACTGGTTCCAACTGCACTAGATCCATCATGGCCCATCCAAGGTCGAGGTGTGCACGAGAGAAGTAACGGTGAACATCATGCTTCATGCTATCAAAGCGAAGGTAGCGGAGGCCCATACATGCTTCAAATGTCACACCCGGTTTTCTAAAGAACAAAACCAGGCTAATCATATGTGTGCCCAGGAAGTCCACACATATGTCAGAATGAAAAAGTATCAGAAACAATGTTATTATATAACGTATACATAGCTATATTAACACTTACATCAGAGTATCGCGGAATAGTGACTAAACTTCAGGCTCTATTCTTCTCAGGGACGGCTGACTGGGGGCTCCATATGCCAAACACTTCTAAAAGACTTCTAGAAAATTCACTACCTCTTTATCCTTCTTCTAAACAACACCTTACTACACACTGGGGTGTGGTGGAAATAGCAAGAGTGAGTCCATGTCAAACTCAACAAGTATAACATAGGGTTCATGAGGCTCAAAAAAGGCTAGACACTGTTTGACTGCGTTTAGCTTTTAATCATCATATAATTAGCAATTGAGTAGCATCAAGATAATCCACTTCCCATTAATGAACCAATGATTAATTGTAATAAAGATAATGAATAGCATTAATATAAGCATAATAATAATCAATAGTAATTAAGCATGATATAACAATGGTGATCAACTATTCTGTAAGAATCCCCAAGGCCGCTCGTATCCGTGAGCACGGCTAGTATACCAGTTTATTAAACTCTGCGCAGAGGTGTACACTTTCATTGTGAGTCATAATTTCCAAATGCATGGATTTGCAAGGCCCAAAATATTAGAAACCATATAAAGCCATTCAAAAGTTCGTCTAACAAGTTAGGGCCGCTAGGTTTCAGAAGTCAGTCTGTGTGATACAACTAGTCCCAGGGATCCACAGTCTGCTTTTCCCCATTTGCGCCACAAGGGTAATCTCTAACAAGCTAGAAAATGTCTCTTAAACAACTAGAGCCAGAGCCATATAGCCCTCACAGCTGTACTATCAATCCTAGTTATCACTTACAGGTAAGTCCTTACGGAGAGTAACTAGAGCAACAATATAACCCCTTGCTCTAGCCTCCTTTCAACAGTAATAAAAATCATCTTCATGGTTGGTCGCTTAATCCATTAATCAAATTACAAGATCATTGTTCATAATTAAGCACTAGCAATAGCTACCCAAATGCATTCCCAAGGTTGACAAGGAATCAAGGTAACAATAGCTAAGTTATAATCTTTATGGTTGTCAAGGAGGACACATGCATATGTATGATAATTTCAGTGAATAGGTAACAAGGATAGTCCCATATTATACTTACCTTTTTCCTAGAGTTAGCTACTCAGAAGTCTTCAACTGCTATCTTTTGGTCTCCAACTTTTGCTTCGACTATCGGTCCTCAACTCCTAGTCTTCAGCGCTAACGAACCACGCTTCTACTCACAGCAACCAAGCACAGCAAACAGACAACAAACACACCTAAGAACAAACATCATACAAAGGAGACACTTAAAAAGAAAGCACACTACACGTCACGACTTTTTGCTACGGTTACGAAAACGCAAGAACGACGGATAACGAAGCTACCATTAAAGAGGACACACGACTATAAACTTAATGCATATATGATTTAGTAAGCACAGTACACATGACAACAACAAATCGCTCCATCATGTTTCGTGATTAGCTTAAGCAAATTATAATTAAAAATAAAATATTTAAGTTGTTATTTATCAAGTTAGCATTTTATTTACAAAATGTTGAGATTATAAATCTAAGTTGCTTTTAATAGATTAAAGACAATAAATACACATCAACAAAATTGCATTTGACGTGGCTTTATATGAATCATGCTTAAATGAAGCAAATTATAATTATAATTAATAAACACATATCTAAGTGGTCAATAATCATGTTGACATTTACTTATAGAAGGCCAAAACTATAAAGCTAAGTTCATGCTTAGTTATAAAGGACTAACATGACAAGATTATATATTATTTTTAATTATAAAACTATTAACAAACATATTAATTAATATAATATTCAGCTATATATGGAAAAGCATATGACATGAAAAACATTAGTGCTACTATACAGAGAACGTTAATACGAACCTAACGCAACTTAATTGGAGCAAAACAGATTTCAAACAAATAAATGCTCGAGAATTAAAGCTGTATAACTATGAAGAGCAGATACGTACTGTAATATGAAATTGTCTACACAAGTCTATCATATATGTAACGTATTTAGACTAAAAAAATTTTAATTTAAAATATAATGTACCCTAATCATATTAATCAATTTAATATTGAACTATATATAGAAAACAAGTGGCAACTGACTGAAAGCACTTATGTTTCAAGGTTGAACTAAGCATCTTATAATTCAAAAGACATTTAGTTTAATATTAATTATATTAACATTAATTTAGAACAGACTGCACGTGTTGTGTTTAATTAGAAACTCAATTGCACAAGCATAAATCAAATTAATATCTAACTTATAAATTTCAAGAATGTAAGACATGTTAAATGTTGTTGCTAACACATAATCTCGATCACCAAGCATCAACACACAATCATCCGAGCAATCATACACGAAGCAAACAAAGAAACATAATTAAAACAGTACACTAATAGTATCAAAATAGTATAAAAAGTTTGTAAAACTCTTCTACACATTACTACGATCACACAAGCGTAAAGATCACGAAATTCGGATTTAAAACATGAAAGTTATGAATTTTCTAAGATTTCCTATAGATAAATAATTACTTTAATATAAACTCAAAAATTAAAATTTTCCAAACCTACTGTACAACTATATTAACATGTAGAGCTCGTAAATACGAATCTAACGCAACTTGAATGGGTCAAATCGGAGTTAAAACGAAGAAACGATAAAGATATTACGAACCAGTGGCAAAACCGTAAATACTTCATCTTCTACCTCCATCCATTTGAAGGGCCTCGGTCTAGGGACGACACGAGAAGGAGGAGAAATATTTAATTTACTACACAAGAGATTTCCTAAACTAGGGGCTCCTCTTACGGTAGTTTTGGTGTGCTTAGCCCAAGGGGTAGCTACATATATATAGGGAGGAAAACTCTCCACCTCCACGTCAACTAGCAATATGGTACTAATTGATGTTGCACCCTCCACCTTTACTAATAGACCTAATTAATTATTAAAGCCCATTAGTAAATAAAGACATGGGCCTTTGGGCATGAGGAAATCTGAGATATTTTATTATTTTCGGAATTAATTAATTTTATGGATAAAATAATTCTAGAAAAGTCCAGAATTAAATTTTAAGCCACGAAAAATACTCCGAAGGCTCCAAAAATTCAGGGAAAATTCTCAGAGATATTTTAGAATGAGATGAACCCAAATAAAGTATTTGGAGCTCATGAAAAGATTGATGAAGAGATCAAGGAAAAAGATTAAGCTCATAGAAATTGAAATTTTAAATCCAGAAAATAACAAAAAGTTTTCCGATGAGAAGTAAACGTCGTCCTATGGTATTTTGAAAATAATAGCACTCACCAACACCAAAGACAAGCATCAAACAAACACCACATTATCAAATTAATATGAAAAAGTTTAAAACCACAATTTTCTATATTTAAATTAGCAACAACTTAACTTATCTAATAAATTTATTTAAATATTGAAATCATTTATTTTATTTAGTGTTTTTCATGCACAACCTAAAATAGGAAATTTTGGGTGTGACATCAAAGGCGGCATCTTCAATGCTAGCCTCCATGGTAGCTCGATGACCCATGTGAGAATACATCCTATCCAACTGGTATGCCCCTTTTTCCTCATCCTTAGGAAAAATACTTGCTCTTGCCTTCCAGTAAGTGTCCTCCAGCGGATGCGTATACTCCTAGCAGACATACTCCACAGCTGGGTGCCAATCAACAAAGTAGGCAGCGAGCATTCCCACAAGTCGATGGTGAGAGACAGTGTCTCACCCAGCTTTGTGGTAGATCTTCATAGTACACCCCATTGGAGGAGGTGGCACATCCTCAGCAGCTTCATCTTATGGTGGAGACGGGGGTTGCTCTTCTTCATTAGCTTCCCCCTCTTCATCATCTTCAATCTCAATGATCTCAGGATCTTCTTCAGGCTCGGGTTCTTCCTGGGAAGGTGCTGGTGCTTGGATTGGTGCTTTAGGGGCCTGCTCCTGTTCCTGGGGTGCTTCCTCTTGTGGCTCTTCCGGTGCAAGCAAGGCACGAGGTGGGTAGTGGCCTCCAGTGGTGATGCGGGCAGTCTTGTGGGCATGAACCATCTATAGAGTTTTAGATGTAGTTAAAATAGAGGCAAAATTTCGTAATAGAATGAGACATAAGAAGCATAAAAATTATCAAATAACAAGAGAAAGATAATAATCATAAAAATAGTGAACAAGTAAATACTAAATCAACCATTTCTAGCTAGGCTTGCGTCCTATAGTCAACAAAACCTCTGATACCAATTTGTTACACCCATTTAAGGACCAAATGGAATGCATACTCTTATGTGCGCCCAGAGATCAATCACACATAAGCTGACAAATTATAAAGGGAGTATCATCACAAATGTTATTACAACAGGATTATTAACACATAGTCTTTACATAAATGTAGCGAAAAGTAAAAAGGTAAATCTCTCGTGGTAGCTCCAATCACAGGCACATTGACTGGTTGACTGCTAGTCTAGTAATCTTCAGGGAAGTAGGAGTAGTAGTCACTATTTAAACCCTCTGTTACCCATCTGGGATTTTTATCCAAGTAAGAAAAATAAATAAGCATAAGTACACCTCGTACTCAATAAGTGTAACATGGGATTCATGAGGCTCAAAGGCATGACATTGGTTTATTAGCAGGTAGCTTTTAGTTGGCATAATTTTAGCATATCAATAGCATCAAGATGTCTCAATATAACAATAAACATATGATCCATGTGAAATGATTAACAAATATCAAAAACATATTCATTATTAATGATCAACTATTCCATAAGGGTCCAAGGCCACTCGTGACCGTGAGCACGACTGTTATAATAGTTTTACACTCTGCAAAGGTTGTACACTTTCACTGTGAGTCGTGTTGCCCATATGCCCGGGTTAATTACTCCCAAAACACTTCTAAGGTGAGCAGGCAAGGAAATACTATGAAGTCTTTTGAAGGTTCGTCTAACAAGTTAGGGCCATTAGATTCACTTGGCAAACAGATGTAGAACCCCCCTTCTAAATGACACAATGACATGCAGCCTATACATATAAGGACAGAGGCCGCACTATACCCGATTTGTCAAGCCATTCTTATGCCAAAAAGGTTACCACTAACAAGCTAGAAAAGGTCCTTCTATATGACTAAAGCCAGAACCATATAGCCCTCATAGTTGTACTATAAATCCCGGATGTTCGCTTATAGATAAGTCCTTAAGGAGAGAAACTAGAGGACCAAAAATAACCCCATGCTCTAGCTCCCTTTAAACAATAATCAAAAGTCATCTTTTAATGTTTATTGCATATTCTATTAGTCAAATTACATGATCATAGTTTACGTTAAGCACTAGCAATGCTACTCAATGCAATATTATAGGTATCAAGATATGAGATCAAAACTAAGTCATCCTTATCAAGCGAATATATGCATAATGATTATATTTGCTTATTATGAATAGGACAACAAGGACAATCCCATGCTATACTTGCCTTGCTCAAACTGGTCCTGAAGATCTTGCTCGTATAAAAACTCTTGGTCTCCAATGAATTGCTCACCGTCTATACTCGATCAACAACGACAACAACATTCATCTAGAAACAATCATGCATAAACAAACAAGACTATAATTAGAACAATACACCAATAGTAATAAAATAAGATAAAAAGTCTTTAAAACGAATCTACAACTCGCTAGGATCACACAGACGCGAAGATCACGAAAAACGGAGCTAAAACGACGAAGTTATGAATTTTCTAAGAATTCCTATAGGAAAATAATTACTTTAATTCAAACTCGAAAATAAAATGCTACAAACCTACTGTACAGTAGTACTATCATGTAGAGCTCGCAAATACGAACCTAACACAATTTGAACGGGTCAAATCGGAGTTAAAACAGAGATTTTATGCATGAATTAATCTAGTGGCAAATTTGTAAATAAGTGAAAACGTATTTCTAAAGTTACTGTAACACCCCAGGTGTTTGTCACTCATTGAGTAGTGGGTTTGAGCTCAAACATGACAGATTAAGTGAAGATGACAATGTCAAGGTCAACCTATGTAGATGAGCCTAACCTAAAGTGGATGTTGCATCATTGCTTTACATATGGGTATCTTTTCAAAGATATATATACTTGGGTGGTGTTATGGAAATATCTTCATGTGTCTCACCTTAGTACCTATCTATATTGATCCCTGGAAAAGTTTCATGAAGTTTGAAATCAAAAAGTCACATGAAATAATAAGTTCTATTCCTATTGGAATTGCACCATTAAGTGAATGGAATTGTAGATCATGAACCAAACCATGTAAACTTGCCCAAATGACTTTAGATGAACTCTACAACAAAAGTCATGAAGGGTTCATGTTGAGCAAAAGTCAAGAAAATGCCCCAATTGGCCTAAAACCCTAGTTTAGGCTTTACCGTGTTGATACTTTGACCAAAGTGAAAGTTTGACTTCTGCACTAGTTATGAGGTTTGACCTTAAACAAAAGTTGTAGTTCATATTTTGTAGAACAAACTTTGTTTAATGGTCAAGAGCTAGTTTGGCCTCTAACCTAGTCAAATTGAGCTCCCAAGATTCAATAAAGTGTTGTTTTAGATATAAGAAAATTTGCTAAGTCATAAGGGAGTTTAGTCTCAAGTATTCCAATTTGGAGCTTTGTATTTTGCAACACAAGCTGATCCAGACCTTGGTCATTTAAGAGAAGTTGTAGTTCATGTTGGGTACTACAAACTTTGTTCAAGCCTCAAGCCTAGTCTAGCTCCTAACTTAGTCAGATAAGGAACCCAAGTTTGAATCTACAACTGTTTTCAGACTTAGAAAAGATTTCAGACCAAGTTTAGTCAACCTAATTGACATGCCACGTTCTCGAGATTTTGTTAAGCAACTTGGTTTGACCCCTTAATGAAAGTTGGAGTAGACATTTTAGAGAAGAGCATGTAAAAGTATGGCATCAAATTGACTTAGTCTCACCATCAATTTAAATAGTTGCTCATTTCTGTTAGAATCGCTGACAGTGCCTATTTGGAGCTTAATTATTCACTAATCCGTGGCTCTAATGACTTTACACCCTAAATAGAAATTGTAGACCTTTGTATGGGCTTTAACTTTTATTTTGGGACCAAGGTCCAAATCGGCCCGGATGTAGCCCAAAAATGCATTTCAATTGGCCCACTCTGGCACCTGCCAGCTGCTCGGTGGAAGTCCTCAACGGGAGCCACGCGTCCCGAACGTGTCCACCATGCACGAGCTGCGCCTGGCCTTGCTGCCACGTGTCCTAGCGCCCCAGGCTCTTCTAGCACGGAGGCCGAGCTCCTCCCCATCCCCTCCACTCCCTCACTCACTCCCTCTGCCCTCTCCTTGGCTCACCGTCGCGCTTGGCTCGCGAAAATGGAGCCGCCATGGATGCCGCCGCAAAGCTTCGTGGCCGTCGTGTTCCCGCAGCTCAGAGCCATTACCACCGTAGTCACATGTACTGCTGCCTCCGCCTCATCGTGCTCCGCCCTGCGTGCACGCTCGCCCGAGCTCTAGGTCACCAGGGCGCGCCGTCGCCATGGCCACCCGGTCAAGCTCCAAGGCCGCCGTTGCTCCATTGCTTCCGGCCTCCCTCCACTCGAACCGACCACGCCATCACGTTCCCCGTACCACGCCGCACCTCTAGAGCTCATCGCCTCACCGGTTTCGTCCCCGCAGTTGATCGCCGCCGGAGCACCGGCCGGGAAGCCGCCTGCTGCCGTGGCCGCACCACCACGGGTCTCCTTGGGCCAAGCCAGGGGCACTAGCTAGGGCACAGAGACCCCCCTAGTGCTCATGCCGCCCTTAGCCACCGCCGCTGGTGACCCCCCTCGCCGGAGCCGCAAGTCCGGCCGCCTCCTCTGTTCTCTGGCGGGATGAAGAAGACGACCGACGCCTTCCCTCTCGCGATCCCCTCTCTCTGTCTCTCTGTGTGAGTATGGAAGTGGGCCCGACCGGACAGTGGGGCCCACGTGTCGGTTTAAGTAGTGGCAGAGAATGGGTACCGAATCGGGTGCACCTAGCAAAATTAGTTAGGGTTGTTTTAATTCTGATTTTTGAATTTCCATTTCATGTTAATCTTTGAAAATCCATATCTCCTACTAGGAAATTCCAAAAATGGTAAATGTGGACTTTTTGGAAACCTTGTGAAGAGATCTATGCAGTGGATTCATAATATGTTAGATGTTTATAGAAGTTTTCTGATGTCTTTATTTAAGCTTTAAAAATGCTCCAAAAATGCTTATAAACTTGACTAGAGCCTTATCTTGAGTTTTAGAACTCCAAAAATGATGATTCTTGTTTTGTTAATTTTGGGATGACATGTACTTGCTAAGAAAAATATAAAACTTATAGGTTGTTTCCGGGTTTCAGGATGTTTGACCTAGATCTTATTAAATGAAAAATAAATGCTTGTTTTCCTTGTTATTTTTATATTTTGAGTTGTGATGCTCCAATTGATGTGAAATTTTTATGGTAGGATTGTCATGCTATGGATGTACTGTTGTATAGATTTCATGGTCATTGCTTACTGTATGCTCAAGTTATTGATTTAACTTGTTTATAGCTTGATAAATAGCTTATAAATAATATATAAATGATAAAATAGAAAATGTTGTTCCATTACCTTAGTATGATGTTTCTCTATCATATTTATTCATAATATGGCCTTGTGTTCACAAAAAAATATTGAGTGTTAAGTTTAACTTGCTCTCACATGATTTATTGCTATAGCCATTTGTCTTTTTCATAGATGTTGTTATACATGTCCAAATGGTTTCAAATTTAGATAGTGGACTTTTGGGAGCATGTGTAGGCCTCTGTAATTTTGGTAGAATTTATTATGCAATTTTGATATGTGTTCATAATTCCACCAAATTATCTAAATAAATTAAGAAAATGCATTAAAAGAATTTATTTAGGAATGGACACTATGTTTTCTGGTGTTCATTAGTCATGTGTGAAATGTTGGTAAAGTTGGTTTTGCCCAATTATATGTTTGCAACGGAAGTTAATAATTATTTCTTGCAAATGAGGTTTCTGGACAGATCTAGGAACTTAGCAAAGTTCTTCATGATAATGTGCTTTGTTGTGAAACTTATTTATACAACAGTTGTAGATAATTTATGTATCTAGCTTCTGTTAAAATTTGGTGGCATTTGGCCATGTGGTTTAGGAGTTATAGCTGTTTAAAGTTGGGGTACAGAATTGCTTACTCTCTGTCTTGTTAGACCAGTTTCTGTATTTGTGTAAATTCGACATGTTAAACTTTGGAATCATGCTGTGATGGTATTAAATGAAATGTAGAGAATTTCATAAGCTTTCTGTAATGTCTTATTTCATATCATTTGGATTTGTATATCTCCAGATATGATTGATTTGTGAAGCTATTGTTTTCTAGTCCAGAAATTGATAAATTCCAATTATAGTTGTTTGCTTGTATATTGTTAAGTGTGACTTATGCCTTTGAGGGTAGTTAAGTTAATTAGCTCTAGGTGTTTATTAGAACTTGGGTATGCTTGCATGGTTGCTATAGTTATTGCACTTCTATGCATTCACACATGTGCATGATTGCATCTCATATAGGTACGCTAGCAGAAACATGTGAAGGATGTGGCATTGGAGCCAAACCCGAAGACGATGTTTGGTGGATCCATCCCGAAGATAGAAGGACCGAACAAGTGTTAAATGAGAGAAATGCTCGCCAAGCGAGTTTCATCTGACATACTCTAACTTGAGTCGGATCCCAGGCAAGCCCCGGAGCATTATAAGCCTCCTATCTTCAAAGCAATTAATTCTATATATGTTATAAGTATTGTTGCATTAAGTGATAGGAGTTGGTTGGAAATTCTTGCTGCATTATATCATTCCTTGTCCAGATATATGAATCCTTGAAACCTACATAGACTAGGATCGAGTAGATGCTTAGCCCTGCTTTAAGTGGTAGAAGTCAGGTGATTTCCTGTCACCTGCGAGATATAGGGATGTTCATATATGGCACGGTTGGCTATATTTGCTATTGTGGAAAGGAATCATGTGTTAATAAAATGAAATGAGACCGGGCAGGATGATGATAGTGAAGCGACAAGACATGGAGGTCTTGGGTGTGAATCTATCCCCGTCTGAGTCGTTTAAGGACCGATTCACTGTACGTCTTTGAGTCATGTTGAACGCAGTCTAACACTTAGTTGGCCGGATAAGTCGTTTCGACCGTGAAGCCGAGTAATGTGATTCAGGCCGGGAATCGAATGGTAGGTTGCTTCTTGGAGGAGAGAAAGGATGTGCTTGGGGACATTGGCGTGAGACTAAGGGGGGGTTAGAGTCCCTATCACCTGGCAGAGTGTCGCCCTTGGGGTCGCGACATCATTCGGACCCGCGATTCCTGAATCATATGAAAAGGTGGCTTGTGCGACCCTGGCAGGGGCCTGCGCGGTGAGTGTTAGAAATACCCCTCCAGCTGGATAGGAATTCGATTCGAATCGCCGTCGCTCCCGGTTAGTGAGCACTTGACTTGAGCAGCGGCAACGTAGATTCCATTAAATTGAACGGATGGTTAATTGGATCACGATGGAAAGGTTGCCTCAATTTATACCTGCTATGGTTAATATTGTTTGCTCCTAATAAAGTGAGTGCTCTAGTACAGGTTCTAATATATATGATATGTTAATGATAATTAACTTGATGCTTAAGCACTAATGATTGATCATCTATATTAAGCTTTTATGCAAAATGTTGTCAAGCTAGCCCCACTTTATATCAGCCTTGCATGATCCTTGGTGTCACCTTATTTCTGGTTTCTGACGGGTAAGTCTAGCTGAGTACCTTCTTGTACTCAGGGTTTTATCCCCACTTGTTACAGGTTGTGATGTCTCTTGGTGACTGCAAGAGTTGGTTGACTCCTGCCTTGTGGCAGAGTGTGATCATGAGCATGATCCTTCTTATTTACCTTATCTCTAATGCTTTTGTTGGAAGTCGACCGTTGTACTGGCATGTATTTGAAATAAGATAAATGTTAGTTTCAAATTACTTTGCTTCCGCTACTTTTCAAACTAAGTTGTAATAACTATGTTAAACTCCGATGTATATTGAATTACTTGTGAAATGGTTGTAACATGTGACTTGTTATGTTGAATCACTACGATCTTGGCTTGTATGTTGGTTGGTTTGAAATCCCTCGTGATTTCACTGGACTACTGGAGTTATATGGGCTTAAGTGCGAGAATTTGATCACTTCGGTGATTGTTTTTGTACTTGTGCTCTTATAATTTGGACGGTTCTGTTACAGCTACTGCGATCAAAATACGCTTTATGAAAAAGAAAACGTAATTTGGGAATACGCCATGGACTGCGGGTTCGATATATAAAAATTACAGGGGCTCTTTGACAAAATCTCTGGCCGAACCGGTATCTTCCATTCTCAACCGATAGATTCGATTTGAATGCTCCAGATCAGATCGGGGAAAGGCCGGGCGGCGCTCCGGCCGGAACAGAAACCCGACGGTGGGTTCCGTGGTGGCGCCATGGCTGGACTTGGCTATCTCGCGATACAAAGCACGAGCTCGCGAAAGAAGAACACCAGATGGTAGAGAACATCAATGCGAACTCACCAAGGGTGAAATCGAAGCCGAGGACGAGACAAGGAAGACGCGTGGCTTGGAGAGGCGGGCGGTTAGGGCTGTGTCTCGAGTGTGGCCCCTCGGGATGACGATGGACCTCTGCTTCGGGGCAAGATGGAGCGGAGGGGTGCGCGAGCTCAGAATATATAGCCCGGTGGTGCTCTAAATAAGGAAGGAAGAGATTGGAGAGGCGGATTCGGTCGGTGGTGAACAAGGAAAGGAATCCGACGCCGGCGTGGGGAGGAAGAAGGCGACCCTAATGTGTGGGTCCGTGGTGTCAGTGACGGGCAGGCAGACGTGGCGAGCGCGTGCAAGCTAGGCCGCTGGCTGGGCTCGGCCTAAAGCGGGAAGCAGGGAAAAGGAAAGCGGGTCGCGCGCGGTGAGAGGTGGGTGTGGGCGCGCGCTACCGGGCTACAGAGGAAAATAAGGCTAGGCCGGGATACTAGGCCGAAACCGAAGGGGAGAGGAATTCCCTTTCTTTTTTTCTTTTCCAAATTTTCAAAGCAATTTTCCAAAAGATTTTGAATCCTCTTTTGAATTTGATTCAAACCACTCAATACAAAAATTCAGATGCAGCAGCATGAATGCTCAATCATGTTTCTACCCTTATATTTGATTTTAAATTAATAAAAAACTATTACTTTTCTAAGTTTGTATGCTCACAAAAATACATAAAAAATTATATTCACCTATTTTTAAGGCATTCCAAAATTTTAGGGTGTTACAATTGGCTACTCATGCAGACTTTCTATCACGGGTTGACCAATAGTACCCGTGAGACTACGGATGTTGCCGCTAGAGGTGCATTCTTATCACTAAGACTCCCAGCTACAACAGCTCTCGTAGAAAAGATGGCCTCCAGCCAAGGCTGGAATGAAGAATGAGTTTAGACCTATAAGAGAGGTGGAGGTATACATCAACTCAAGAAGGTGGATATGCTGTCTGCCAAGATGGACCTGCTAATGAAGAAGCTCGAAGATCGAGCCAATGGTAAGCAAGAAGTCATGCATATTCATGACATGTGAAGAGTGTGGAAACACTGGGCATTCAGGGAACAGTTGCCCTAAAATTCATGGGGATATGAACTTTGTCAATAACAACTACTTTTGTCCTCAACAGAATCAAGGATGGAATTAGCAACAAAGGCTGAACTATCAAGGTAATTACCAAGGCAACCCTCAAGGTAATAATTTCAATAACTTCAATCAGCCACCCTTGAGAGAATTAATTTATGGGCAAGCTAAAATTATGGAGAACTTATCTATAAAGGTAGCTACCAATGATAAGATTATAGAGAACATAAATAATAGAATGGATAACTTCTCCTCTGCTATTAAGAACCAGCATAGCTTCAATAAAAATAATAGAATCACAAATGGCTTAGCTGGCGGCCTCTATTCCTCCGTCTGACAAAGGTAAGATTCCGAGTCAACCGAAAGATCTAGAAACTGCAAATGTCGATATTCACAATGTAGCGTACTACTACACACAACCATCAACGAGAAGGTGGATAGATTATACCTTGCTTTACAAGAAAGGTGACCCTGAGAGACCTGTCATCCCCATTGCCATTGGACCTCACATCTTCTAGGAAGTTGTCTGTGACTTTAGAGCAAGTGTCAACATCATGCCTAAGGTAATCTATGATTAAATTAATGGAGATACTTTGTTGTACATAAATATGCATTTACAGCTTGCAGATCAGTCAATCTGCTGTCCTAAGGGAGTTCTTGAAGATGCCATTGTTTGAGTGGGACAATCATATGTTCCCATAGATTTTGTAGTTTTAGAAACAAATGGAGATGTAAGGACACCCATTATGTTGGGCTGACCCTTCCTAAGCATCACAAAAGCCATCATCTACACAAATAGTGCTAAGATGTGCTTCACAATCAATGATAGAAAGGAGAAGTTTTCTTTTAAGAATCATATCTTGCAATCTCCTAAACATCCGTAGACGCCATACCGAAAGATCAAGAAGAAGAACAACTGGAGAAGGAGAAAGAACAAGGTCAGGCAACCACGAGAAGAGTCAGTTAACATGATCAACACAATCCGATCTATGTACAACCACCTACTCGCTTCACCATACCTTACCAAGAAGGACGATCCAGGCATACCCACAATCGAGTGTACCATTAGACAAAGAATATTCCACAAGACCTTTTGTGATATTGGGTCAGGTGTCAACATAATGTCCAAGGTGACTTATGAATATTTATTTGGAGACAAACCTTTGTTCTCTATATATATGCAATTGCAGATGGCAGACCATTTAATCCAATTTTTGAAGGGAATAGAGAAAGATGTCATACTAAGAATACATTATCAGTATGCCCCTACTGACTTCATGGTTCTGGACATGGGTGAAGATGAAGATGATACACTCATCATCCTAGGAAGACCGTTCCTTAATACCACCAACGCGATCATCTACGTCGGATCTGGACAAGTCCATTTCTAATTCCCTAGAGAGAAGGTACACTGCTATTTCAATAGTTATTCCACTTATGAGCAACCCTAGAAGACCTGCTCTAAGAGGAGACATCAATCATCCCAACGCCAAAAGAATCAACCCTCGAAGAGTGGATGGGAGGAAGATAAAAATCCTAGGGAGCTTGTGAAAGATGAACCTACTCCGCTAAAGTCAAGCCCACAGACCAAGCATGTATGAAAAGAAAAGGGGACGTCATCTCAGTCAACATCACAAGAGGTGCAACCATCAAGGTCTCCATCTCCGAGACCAGATGATGGACCCAAAGAATGAAGGACTCTCCTCCAACTGAGTCCTGTCTGGAGGACTTAAAAATCCGAGCCCTCGCTGTGAGGTAACATCAGTAGTTATCCATATTTATTTTCTAGCATTGTGTGAATTCTTTTCACTTTAGCATATTTACCTTTTTGCATTTACATTATGCTAATAAAAGAAACATAAAAAGTTTCATGACTGTATTTATGACTGGATTATAAATCCTAAGCCCCATGTGAGTAAATTTACGGTGTAAATACCAATGGGAATATTCATTGTGGAGGCATAAAAATTTAAAATACCATGCATATATATTTGTTTTTCTGCATATCAAAGTAAGAAAATCCAAAAAATACTAGGTAGACATCCTGTTAAAATTCTACCAAAACAAAAATATTTCTAACCCTCAAGAACAACTAAGCTTTAAACGGCTGACCTCTAACCCTTTATCCTAATCCGTTCCATGAGTTTTGGTGTTCTTGTTGGTATTTTGCAGGATGATGCACCAAGATCAAGAGCAAGTTTACCCGGTTGTCTTCATCTCATTCCATTCCGGGACAAGAAGGGCATCTGCTGGCAAATCTGCTCTGAAAAGGATCACCCAACTTCAACATTCGATTACGCCAACATCCAGTTTGGGGGAGGGGCGTCCCCCGTGTATCTAGATAAGTATTAATTTCTTTCCCTTTGGTTTTACTATTAGTGAGTTTGCCTCATGCTAGTTAAAATAAAAAGATGCATAACTAAAAGCAAAATAAAAACTTATCTTTGTCTTATATATATATATATATATATATATATATATATATATATATATATATATTAGTAAGGTGTGATCTAAAAAATGAAAACAAAATAAAAAGTGTGTGTCTAGTTTTTTGATTTTTAAGAGCTGAATAAATAAATAAATAGACTCTGAGGATAATCTCTTGCTATAAAAATGATGAATAGTTGCTCTGTTGTAATTCCTTTCAAGTACCTAGTTTTCAGCCTTAAATTCTCTCGAGTTTTAGATATGATTGTTTTGATATAAGAATTTACTCTAAGCTTAAAACTCATGGGTAGCATATGCTTGATCTAAGTCTAGGTAATTGACAGATATGATATGAGAAGGTCTGAGCTGCTGTTTATCTTGTTTTAAGTGATACTAAAGTTCTAGAGATTTATCTTTTGAAAAACAAAAAATACTTCATGATGAGCTCTTGTATGATAAAGCTTGAAAGCCAAACATGATATTTAGATTAGGAAAACTTCCACATATATACTGCTTGTTTTGCATTGAGTTTAGTCAAACTTTATTGACCCTTATGAGAGGTTTGTCATGCTCTTAAAATCAAGATCACGTATACACCACCCACATATGCACTACTCCTACACTGGGGGTAAGCGCAAAACATGCTTTTCATCTAGATCCATCCAAAAATGTTTTACTCCTACACTGGGAGTGAACACCAAAAAATATATTTGATAGGTTTTTATTCCACCAAATAAAGGCTCCAAGTTCTTATTGCTATCTCTCAAAAGTTTTGTTATAGAAATAAAGCATCTGGCTCTGCAAAAGTTATTCATTAAAAAAAGAGAGAAAAAATGGACTAGTGTCTGAGATATTGAAAACAATTGGTATTCAGATGCCCGTTTGA